>OW028692.1:11134142-12538309 GCA_932294315.1 Epinotia nisella
CAAAGTTTCTTGCTAATACTCAAAGTTGCTCTTTTTGTTCACAATGTTACATAGTATATTTGTTTGTTTGTTTGTGTGAGGTGTGCAATAAAGAGTATTTGTATTGTATTGTATTGTATATTTTCTAAACCTATAATTAGTCTGGCTACATTCCGTGCTTCTTATAAATGATAAAATAAATTAAATGTACACTACGACTGAAAGAAAACTGAAATAAAATTCGATTAAATAGGTTCCGATCTTCATCATTGCAAACAATGAAAAGGGGGTCTAAATAGTACACTATTCGAATAACATAAAAAAAAACTTTTAAATAGGTATTTTAAAGTTTTCGCCCCACAATAGAAATTACCTTAATTCCGGATTAGAAATAAAATATGTAGCTCCATTTTGCCGAAACAAGCAGTAAATTGGCTTTCCAAGTTATTTCGTGTGTGTTAATTGCTCTCGCGTGATTAATTTGCTCTTAGACCTACTTTTACTGTTTGCTAACTGCCCCATGTCCGTCCTAATAGGATTGATGGCAGTAATTCTGCGACACCATATTACTACTAATAATTTCTACATTATCTTATCATGTTCGGACAACACTGGGAAACTGAACTTTATCTCCACCACATAAGAATATATTTATAACTATTCGTAGTATAAGTTACGAGGAAGCCTTATCCCTCGATTAGGCGAAAGTCGCTACTTATTCTGGTGTCGCACTGATGGTTATCTAGTCGGTGCTTTTATGCGTTCTGTGTCTTTCACATCGCATAATAGAAACCTGAGTTTTTTCCTAACACAACCGCGATGGATAACATTTATGATGCCTTTACTGTAGAATAGGTACAGTCAGGGTAAATAAGGACATATATATCTGTACACGACTTTATGACATTGACAAAAGAGTCCTGTACAAATATTTATGTCCTTATCAATTTATGTACATATACAAGGGACTAGGGACTGTACATAAAAAACAAAACAAGATCATTAAAACACGAACCTCCTTATTCATAAAACTTAACACACCTCAAGTAAACTGTGTTTTTTTTTCGTTTTTCTTAAACACTAATGTCAAAGTGACCGATAAAGACAAATTTTAATTACAATAAGCAAGAAAAATGAACTTGATTAAGGATAGAAAACTTTACATTACGAAGTCTGTATTTAAGTGCAATAACATTATCTGCTCATAAAAGATACGATTGAATTGATACGTGTCGTGTCGTAAGTCACCCGTAATTATCTGACAATCGTAAATTATACGTTACATTGACATCTTGAATGTCAATTAACTGTGTTTGCATGATATGACTCAAAGGGCACTCCTTTTGCAACGTAAAGCTGCCTTATCTCTTTGTCGTTTACTTACTGGCAACACTTTGTTTTCAAGTCAAGTCAAAATATTTTATTCGTAATAAATTCTAGCAGAATACTTTTCGAAAGTCTAAAATTAGGTACAAATTTCTTATAAGTAGCAGTCATCCAGAGATGGAGTCGTCATGTTAGTCATAAATACATTTTGTGTGTGGTTATGGTTATCGGTAATGCCAATTAATTTTTTCACCAATTAGGGCATTCAAATTCCAGTCCCTTTACTTGTACATATTTTCGAGTAGCTATCTACAAGATCTTGAAATCCATAACTACTAGTTTTATAATTAGTAGGTATACCGACAAATAAGGAAATCTGACCGACATTACTAGTAAGTAAAAAAAAAACCTGTTAAAAATTGTTAGTACTTAACTATTAAATATGTCTGGAAGAGCGGCCTTCCAAATACAGGCATTGTTTTCTTACCGGGCGGCTCTATCCCTTGAGTCAAACTGAAAGATTCGGGAATAGAAAAAAAATATGTAGTTAAATTGAATTAAAGTATTTTTATTATTTTTCAAAGTATTTTCCTTTGTATTTTTTTGCACTTTTCTATGCGTTCAAACTAGTCGTTAATAAATACTTAATGAACGCTGAAATAGCTCCACAGCTTCTGCCGGTGTCTGAAACCGCTGACCACGCAACTTATCCTTGATTTTGGAGAATGTGAAAAAGTCGTTGGGACTTAAGTCTGGGCTGTATGGAGGATGGTCCAGTAGTTCGACTTTTTCACCTTCCAATACTCATTTGATTTCCGAACTTTGTGAGGGCTGGCATTGTCGTGGTGAAGGATGATGCGGCGACTAGGGTTTTTTTTTCTGAGTTCAGCAAAGACACTCGGCAAACAAATAGTTGTATACCAATCGGCATTAACCTTTCTACGATCTTCAAGAGGAATAGTAGCCACCATGACCCGATTTGGAGATAAACATAGCCACCATCTTCTTGGCCGTGCTGATGCGAGCGAATAACTTTTATCGGCTTGAGCTTGTACTCGTAAATCCAAACTCGATTTTTTTTTTAGTTTCACGCCGATAAGCGTATATCTTCGACTCGTCACCTGGTACGACACTAAAAACTACATTTGAGCTTCCTCCGTTGAATTTATTCAATGTTTTGCGGCACCGATTGTGACACGAGTCGTTTTCTGCTCGTCAGACAATAAATGAGGGATCCAACAGGAAAACAACTTTCGCACACCTTGCTGTAAAATAATTTGTATCTGACCCATTCCAATCCCTATAGACTCCTGAATTTCCCGATATGTCACATGCCGGTTTTCTTTTATCAGCTGACTCACAAGGTGGACGTTTTCTCGCGTAACTGCCGATTTTGGTCGACCTTCACGCGCGTCGTCCGTGAGGGATACTCGGCCACGTTGAGATTCTGAATACTACCTGTATATTGTCGTCTTTGAAGGTGCTTCATTACTGAAAGCAGCAGTCATCCGGTCTCCACATTGTTTTTGTGCTAATCGGGTCGTTCTTCTTTTTTACCGACAATGAACCGAGGTTTTCCTTTTTTTTTGGTTTTTGAACTATCGAAAATTGTGATTTTGAAGTGCGATTTAAAAAAAATGCATTGGTTTCTTCATTGACACTAATTAAAGTTTCCTTTCCGGCCAATATACATATTTGTTTACGGTTGGTTTCTAAAAAAAACTATGTGACAAAGTGGACTCTTTCAGTGGGGACTACATTTTGGTTTACCACTCTGTCACGGACTTCTACGATAAAAATACGTTTAAAAAAAATGCTAGTTAGGGAAACTAAAATATTAAATAATACTAATTAATAAAATAATATGGTCGTTCATTTTCGAACATTATAAAACCGTAAAATCATTACTCAAATGAGATGCCGTAGTAAGACGAAGGACAGGCTAATTGTCGGTCGAAAAGAAGAACGACCCAATCCACTTTTAAAGTCGTAATAAAACATAGCTATTTAAATTATCCTAACATAACATAAGCGAATGATAGGATAAGTAACGATTTTATATTTAGTGTTTAAGTATACATGCTGCATGCTATTTTGTGTCTATTTGTATGCCTTAACAGGCTAGACATAGTGATACGATCCAGAAACTTAAACACCGATGTACATACAAATTACATTTAACAAATAAAATATTTTGTATTTGTATCTTTGGGATCCGGTCTACGGCTTCCTCACGATGTTTTCCTTCACCGACCGGGGGCAACAAGTTAAGCTCTCGATAAAGTACATAACACCGCATACCGATTGCCCCGCCAAATGCAGAAGTCAACTTACATGCAGGTTAGCTGTTTACGATAGACTACAGGCTACAGCACGGCTATCACAAGACGGCGCGCGAGCTCTCGATTTTTCTCGCACTATCCGTCTCTCTTATTAGAAAACTTAGAAAGAGAGGTATAGTGCGAGAAAAATCGAGAGCTCGCACGCCGTCTTGTGATAGCCGTGCAGGAAAGACGAAATCATCTAAGTATACAAATATTATAAAGTGGAAAAGTCTCTGATATTGTAGCTTTGTAGAATGGAAGTTTGTATGTAATTGGTAATTTCCGGAACCGCTTATCCGATTTCAAAAATTCTTTCAATTGCGTGTAATCGACTTTCTGGATGGTTATAGGCTATATTTTATGCCACGGATTCGCCTGCGTTCTTTGCAATACACGGGCGAATCCGCGTGGCCATCTAGAATAAAATATTTTAACTTCTCGCACTTTGTACAACGTGTGTAATTTTTTCAAATGTGTTAAATATACACATTTTAAAAGAACACGGGTCTAACGCGATATTTATTTCACTTATCTCTGACCACGGCCGCTAAAACCCTAGTCATATAATAACTCAATGCCTTAAACTGAATGATCCACAATATCCACATACTTAACACTTCGACGGCTCGCGACGTTAATTACATTACTGATCCCTATCATTAGCGGGCCGGCAGGGCCCGACCAACGGGACGGCCGAGTAAGGTTCTGCGTCAGTTATAATTACGCGGAGATGACTGTGCCACCGGACGAATTAAACGTAGTCACTCTCTTGGATATATCGATGTATCCTTTCTAAGTTATTGTATAAAATGGTAGGTTATTAACACTACCTGTCAGTCAAGTGTAAAAATATGGGTGCATACAACTTACTCATAAATATGTCCCATGTCAGCGGATTACATCGATACATATTTTTGCACTTGACTATACATCACATACCTACCTAGAGCATTAAAAACGAATACCATCTCCAGAGCAATAAACACCAAAACAGGCTGGTCAGCGAGGCACACAAACTCGTCAACTCAGAACAGCGGGGTTATTCGCTACGCGCTCATGCGCCTCACCCCACGCGTCACGCCTAACGAAACTAGACCTTTACCTACGCTTAGTTACTACGAATCGCGGCTTCAAGATATATTTGTGGGTGAGCGTTGAGGTGAGCTTAAACAAGTTACAGAATAGGGGGGCAGAACGGTCGGTGTACTATTCGGGGCGCTCTAAACAGAGGGCGCCGAATAATAGTCCAGGCAATGAACTGACAACTTGTATGGAAAAAATGACATATTTGGAAATAATTTATAATAGCAATTTTTTTTAATGTAACGGATATATTATCAATTAAATTGTTACCTAGAGGCAAAATCCAACAAAAAATCAAATATCAAAAAAAACAATATTTAATTAGCTCCTAAAAAGTCCGGATAAATATTAATATTTTTTTTATCTTTATTTAGGTTCATTTACATTTGCTTTAAAATATTCAATATAAATAAAATAAAAAAGACAATGAATGTTTAATTTAAATCTATATAATTACTTCCGGGTGGAAAGTTTGTTGGATTCTTGAATAAAGCATCTTAGAATGAAATAAACAAAAAAAACGCCATTATAAATTAATGTTTTTCGAAACCGTATTTTGCCTCGGCTATAAACACACCCGCCTGTCTGACACCATACGTAGTGCAGCTACTACCAGTAGGTAGTACCGCGGTGTTAATTAAGAAATTGAGAAATTGGTAATTGAAAGAGTTGTTTTATAGCTACGACAAATTTATGAGTCTACCTATATAATTATTAAATTATTTTTAAATATAGGTACCTACATTTTATATTTACTATTAATTTATTTCAATTTTAAGTGGAATATAATGCAATCTCCAAATGACTATTATGAGTATTATAAAACTAATGTTATTAATAAACTTTCATTTCATTTCATAAAACAAAACTGTCACAGATTGCAAATATGGTCATTCTGATTTAAACATAAAAGTGGATATTTCAACGGCATGCTCGGGATACGTCACTTAATAAGTCAAATACCGGCCCGGGAAGGGGTGACATAAAAGGGGGCACCATTATATATTTTTAAATAATGTAATTATTCGTATCCGGAAAACTACGCTGCGCTCCATAAACTCAAATAATCGACGTAGGTCGGAAGGCGGCCAAATTTAAGTGGGACTGTGCTGGTCATGTCAGCCGCATGCCGAGTGAGATGTGGCTGTGGACCAAGATCGCCACTGAGTGGCAGCCCGACAGGAAATGGCCCTGTTTACAGTGTGATAAAAAATATAAAGCATCCGATACTGGATACAGTGTCCGAGCCTGACAAACACTTTATCCTGTCATTACCACTCTTTCATTGTTCTGTTCTTTTAATATATGATATCAGCTTATAAATTTACCTTTATTTAGAGTGCTAGTCATCCAGTAATAGTGCAGATACGACCACGTCGTTGGCTTGGCTTTTAGAAGTCGTGTCATATGACAACATACATGTTAATTAAGATTTTGACGCGCCTTCGCCGCACGCATGTGTATACACTTTAGCACCGTATTCCATTGTTAATAAGGCGTAAAATGTTTACATTGTCTTTGACGCCGGCCCAATATATCGCCTTATTCGCCTTGTCCCAAAAGCGCTGCAATAGGGCATTATAATTTTACGCTACGGTGCTAATTGCCTTTAACTTAAAATCAATTTATAATAGAATAGCATCGTTTATTGCATACCACATTACAGACATGGATGGAATTACAAATAATGTGACCAATGTGATGTGTATACATGTGACACCCTGCAAGGGCACATCAATATCAGAGGGACATAACGCTCCTTTCCTTCGGCAGTCGGGTAAAAAGAGGAACTGTCTTGTGAGATTGTAGCTTTGTAAGGTTGTATGTAATGGGACCAATTATCCGATTTCAAAAAATCTTTCACCTGCGTGTAGAATGCACTTTTGTGCCTTGTGTGGTTTGCCTGCGTTCTTTACAATACGCGGGCGAAACCGCGCGGGCAGCTAGTACTAGACTATAAAATATGTTAAAAGCTAAAGCTCGCAAATTATCATAAGTAACACACGTTCAAATAACATAAACAAAATTCAATTTGAAGGCCTGTTTACCACAAATATACGGTGACAGGGACAGGATTGCTACTGGGTGCATCTGGTTTAGTTTCCTTTATAAAAATCTAATTTCCGATTGACTTTCGATGACTCGTTACTAATGAGTCATTAGAAAACAAAACTACGGTTGCTATAAATGACTATGTCTATGAAACCTAATTGGGATATAAATAAAATAGATTTATTTTATTAATTACATTACAGTCTATTGTAGGTAATCGTAATTCAAGATTTCTCTTGGTGCTCGTTTGTGAGATTTAATTAATAAGTTATCTCTAAGACACCAAGCGTGTTTTTCCAATAATTGCCTTTGCAATAAATGATTTGTATTTGACATGTTTTAATGTAGGTAATTTATTTTGATCAATAAATCAATGTTTTACAATCAATTAAAACTTTACGACTTTTCTTTCGTCGCGCACTTGCTAATTTAATAGTTATAATGTCTTTACTCTCGTCTTGAGACACTGCGGAATATTAGATGGAAGTATGTACCGTAGCTCTTCCCGAACGCTGCCCAGCCGAGTCGGATTCGACTATTGACCTCTTTCTCGAAGTTGGACCTACCTTACTGGACAGTCTGTCCTAGATATATACAATCGTCTATAACTTGGAACGTAAAGATGGACTTCCGACCTGCAGGGCTAGCACAACTGACACCACGACGCGACGCGTGACGAGATAATCTACCCTCCTCTTTCTAGTTTCTACAGTGCGAGTGAGACACAAGTCGCTAAGTCACGCGCGACGCGACGCGACTTGGCAGCAAGTTGTGCTAGACGTACAGCGCGGCTCCGGCGTCACTAACGCAGCGACAGTGACGCGGCGATAGAGCGATAGTACTATACAGTACGGAAATGTATGAGGGAACGTTCGAGCGCAGCGTTACTGTCGCAGCGACAGCTGACGCTGCCCTCGAACGCTCCCTCGTACATTTCTGTACTGTAGTACTATCGCTCTATCGCCGCGTCACTGTCGCTGTGTTAGTGACGCCGGAGCCGCGATGGTTGGAAGTCCACCTTAAAGCGTCCGATTGTAACGGTAGGTGGACATGCTGATGACCTGGTAAAGGTCGCGTGAGTCTGCTGGATGCGGGTGGCGCAGGACCGGTTGATCGGTCATTGTGGCACTCTGTCGCATGGGGGTGGCCTATGTCCAGCAGTCGACGTCTTTCGGCTAATATGATGATGATGATGATGAATTATAAAGTTATTTAGTTTAGGTACATTCGTTGTTACGAGTTGTTACGACTGTCCCGTCTGTTTGTCCGGGTTTTACCGGGCTTTGGCTATTATATAATATGTGGCTTTAGCTCGTAAAAAGAGTTTAAAACCTGACTTTAAAAACTGAAAAGATTTTAATGTTGGGAAATATATTATCAATCTTAATCCAAATATTGAAATTTCTTTTGGAAAAGTAAGTCTTTCCCGCGGTAGACAACCACGATTTAACCTAATACTCATATTTTTTTAATAAACCCACCACTGAAATATTATTATAATCAGACTTATTATTTTTACAGAATATTATTTTAACAGCCGATATTTGACAGTACAAAATAGTTAGATTATTTAATTGGCCGCGCGTTCCTTCAGTTGATGCTTATCGTATGCGAGTTGTGTTGCACTAATATAATTTACTTCGTAATGTTAGTAGGTCGCAACGTAAACGGAAAAACGTAATTTAATTTAATATAATACATTATCAACTTGTATATATTTTAGAAATATATATATTTTAAGTATAAAGATATGTAGGTATTAATATTAGCGAAGCAAAAGAAGTTTACAAGGATCGTATCATTTGCCATGCTTTAGTCTACCTACCCCACCGCGGAACAGGCGTGAATGTATACGAAGTGCAGTGTTTACAAAAAAGAGCAACAATATCAGCATGGTTATATTATATCGGTTATGGTTAGCGATCGGTGTCGCCGCCCACGTGTCGTTTCGAAAGCACAAAGCGAGACTCGCATTAAGTACAGTTATAACTTTATTACGTTTCGAATTAGAATCCGTATGTTATTGTTAGTGGCTACCTCTAGGTCTAACGCCATCACGTGAATACTATTGTCCTTAAAATTATATTAATTTTAACAGCTAAAAATAAACTATATCTAAACTATATAATTATAGGTAATATAAGTTACAGAGATTAGCAAGTAAGTTTCACAATGAACGACAAAATATTTTTCATCACACTTGCTCGTCAATGGCGTTATTACTTGCGAGCGTGCAGAGCAGTTATAGCCGTTTTACCTCCCACGGGCTGTTAAGTTTAGTTTTAAAATAATAGAATCCTCTGATTGGCTTAAACAAATCTGGTTGCTATGTGATTGGTTGAATAAAAAAATCTAGTTGGTCACGACGCCCCGCCCCGCAAGAATACTGCTCTGTGATTGGTTGAAATATTGAACTGCGCGCTCTACTAGCACTGATCTGGAAGTGAAGTTGTCAATTTTTGATTGGTGCTGCTGTATGAAACTTACATTTTTCTGTCTTTTGTTGTTATTTATTTCCTCGCAAATGTGATGAAAAACATTGTGTATTATAACACGGGCGTAAGAATATTGCAAACTCGAGTCATCAAAAGCCCTCCGCCTTCGGCGTCGGGCTTCTGATAGACTCTCGTTAGCAATATTCCACTTACGCCCCTCGTTAAACAATGTACTATTTCACCTCACTAGCTCGGAAAGACCTTTTTTATTCTTTAAAAACAGATAGCAAAATTGCATTTTATCCACAGTGTGCAAAGAATATTTGAAATCCGAACGTGTTATTAGTTACTTTTTTAAACATAATCCATACTAATATTATAAATGGGAAAGTGTATGTGTGTTTGTTTGTTTGTTTGTTTGTTTGTTTGTTTGTATGTATGTTTGTTCGTTTGTGTGTCCGTCTTTCACGGCAAAACGGGGCGACGAATTGACGTGATTTTTTAAGTGGAGATAGTTGAAGGGATGAAGAGTGATATAGTCTACATTTTATCTCTTTCTAACCTCCTACTTCCCTAAAATGGGGGGTGGAAGTTTGTATGGAGCATTCCGCAATTTTCAAGGTAGAAAGCTAAAAATTGGTATGCGGACTATTTATGACTAACAAAAAAAATCGTGCATCATTTTTTTTTGGAAATCTGCACCTAACACCTTAAAAGAGGGGGTGAAGTTTTATATGGGGGTCAAGATATGTAGAGTCAATATGTAGAATCGATATGTAGAGTCGATATGTAGAGTGGATATGTAGAGTCGATATGTAGAGTCTATATAGTCGATATGTAGAGTCGATATGTAGAGTCCATTTGTAGAGTCGATATGTGGAGTCGATATGTAGAGTCAATATGTAGAGTCGATATGTATAGTCGATATGTAGAGTCGATATGTAGAGTCGATATGTAGAGTCGAAAATAAAGGCTGATTATACATATTTCAGTTGTTTTTCTTATGTAGTATTTTCCTCGGTTTAGTGAGGTGAAAAGATTTGTGTTACACACGGGTGCAAGTTATTTTGACGTCTCGTGTGTTGCAACACTCGCTTTGCTCAGGATTCTATTTTTGAACCACTCGCTACGCTCAGAATTCTATTTTCGAACCACGAGCGAAGCGAGAGACCATAGAATCCATTCGCTAGCTCGTGGTTCAACCCTAGAATCCATTCGCTTGCTCGTGTTTCAATTCCACACTCGCGGTTAAAATATAGCTTTGCACCCTTGTATAACAAATAACTAATAATAGTAACTTCCCGAAATGTAACTAAACACCAACATTATTGTACCTACATGACTATACAATGAATAAATGAATATGAATATAGTACATTCACGGACTTTAATCGTTCATTTAGGTGTCAACTGATTTTGGTTTTTAATAGTTAAGCTATGAATATCCAGTAAATGGTGAGCTCTAAATGGCTCAACGATTAAACTCCGTGACTGTACCTACATAATAAGTAACTCCCTTTACATTAAAAATAAGTGACCACTACATTGTTTGTATGACTTTAATTGACCTCTTGCTGGATTTCTTTTATTCGTACGTATCGTGCGATATTTGACAGAAGGTGACATGTCCAAAATCCGATGTCTGTCATTCCGATTTTGACAGATTGGAGACAGAAAAATGAAATTCTGTCAAATATCGTGTATCGTGACGTCACCAGTACTCACTGTAAAAACGTTAACTAGCTTAACGCTCCCATAATCGTTAAAGGTGTATATTTATTTACATTCACTTTGCTTTTATGCGTTTGAGCCACATAAATGCATTATGCTCATTTCACATAACGCACACGGTACACAGATTATATGCGGCAGGTACTCGGAAATTATATTTTACAAATCATTGTTAAAATAGATAGGATAACATAAATGTTAATGGTAGCACATAGGTACAATTCAAATACAATTTTACCAAAGCAAATCGAAACATAGGTACACATTTGATACAATGACAAGTGCTGGTGAAATAAAACCATAATTGTATGGTATTTATCAGCCCTGCTAGCATAACTTGACTCTCTACTCTACTCGCGCGCATGATAGACTATCTGTCACTTTTTGACAGCATTAATCAGAAAGTGACCCACAAAATCAAACGAACAATTCATAGTGCTTTTGAAATTCAAAAATAATAATCTTACATGATTTCATCCGTAATTGAGTGTATGAATTAACCTATTCTTACGATAAGCTAATCGTCTTTGCGAGAAAAATTGTCTCTGCGGGAAAGTGAATTAAATTAAATTAATTAAATTAAATTAAATATGATTTATTTCGGACTCGAGGTCCATAATTTGTTAGTTACAGTATACTTACAGCTAATAGTAAGATAGGTATTATGTTAGTTAGATAGTAAGATAGGAATTAAGTTTTGCTGCTACCACCTGATCTACTGAATACATTCTGTGTAGTATGAACTGCATGCTTGCATATGATAAGCAGCCACTATATCGTCATTGAACTGTTTATTTTAAGACCCTTCCCTCGAGTGGTTCCTGCAATTATTGTTTGTACACAAATATCTGCTGCTCAGGAGCAATTGGGCGGATAAGCAGTTTGTATGGATGATACTGTATCCGGTCTTTGATTTCTGAGGTGCAAATATAGGCCGTTCTTAGTAGTTGGGATTGCAAGCCACTTGACGGCCTGAGATATGATGTAGTTATTGTTTGAGCGAATGGATTTTGAATCCATTTGAATGCAAGATCGACTTTAACTGTGTAATGTATATTTGGTGTACGTTTCTTTTGAAGTACTTACTAAGGCTTGTAGTGCATTCGGCTGCAGGGATTGTTTATGTATTTATGTAGAATTACAAAACTGAATTACTCAGTTTTATGCAGTATTTAACTATACAGTAAGCTGTTCAATTGTTTTTTTGCCTATATTTTTCATTTGATTCTTGCTTACTATAATAATTTTACATATAACTCGGCAGGGTGACTTCACTGTCATTAATTCCAAAGGGTCTTAAGCAGTGTTAAAGTCGTGTTATATTCTCTTTGGTCTTAGTAATAAATTTAGCCGAGCAAGGCATATCAGTCAACAAAAGAAAAAATCAAGGAGAAATATCTCTCGCTCTTCAGTCGTTCTTTCATTCCTGAGGATCGTGATAACTGTTGGATTTCGGAGCCCTTATGATTTGTCTCCATCGGTCTTGATCCACTGCTTGCTGGAATCACTTGCAAAAATATCTAAGATTGATTACCGAACGATCTTGCTGTCTCAGATAATATTACTGTGCTGCTGGCGACCATGCCTGCCAGGTAAGAATGTGACGATGAGCATACACAATCAAAGATCCGAGCGGCTGATAACTGTGCGTCATTTGTATTCTCCACATGTCACCTTCCCTTATACGCTTTGATCCTTTTTACACAATAGGACGCATTTCGATTTGTCGTTTTTTGTGTCACGATTGCTCTTGCTGTGAGTGATGACAGTATAAACACTCATCTATTCGATATAACACAAATGTAAAATGTCCGCTCAAGGTCTAGGTACTTTCTTGCACATCAAAGCATTATGTTGTGACTGAGGATCCAAATTGAAGTGTTCTGTAAGGCGGGGTAGCTCAAGCTGATTTGTGGAATTTTCAATTCCAGCTTTTACTGAATGCACTTCGTGTAATTATCTAACCATTCACTAGTTCAGAGCTTCAAGTAGTGAAACTAGTTACTAAATAGTTTCTCGATTAGGTAGGTAGTACCTACGTAACTTCGCTTGATAGAAAATGGAACCGAAAATTCCACAAATATTAGGCCTATTTTTTACCTTAGGCAACCGATTTGCTTTAGTCTTGGATTTTGAATCCCCGAGAAAAATAACTAAAAAGAACAACTCATAATACCAGTATCTATCCCAAAAATTTGAAGCCGCCATTTGAAGTAATTTACAAATTCCTTAAATTATTAAAGGCAAGTTAATTTCAGCAGGGCGGGTTCTCGTCTTTCATGAATCCTATCATTTACTATCAAGTCACGTCGCCTGCGAATATCACCTTATTAGTAAATATTTCATTAACTCTAATGATTTGCTTCAAGTCACTTCAACCAAGTTTACGTAGTTGGTAGTATTGCAATGGTACGCTTTAACTAATATACATTCTATGCACGACGGTGATTTCCGGACGGCGAGTTAACACCTCGCATGGCATTTCCGACGTAGACAACGCACGGTTTCCATCGCTTTCTAAATAAACTATCCCTTCTTGTCCCGCATATAGGGTTGAAAATCGTTTATCCAAGTGTTTGGTGCTGCGGGCCTAAATCAGAATGCTTTATTATATGTCTAAGCTGTTCTATTTCCATGAATGGTGGATCTAAAAATGGCGGCGCCATTCCATGGCGCGTGATACAGAATACCAACACGTTTTCGCTTATTTTAGGGCTAGCATTCCTCGTTTAGTCTTAACGTGTCTTCTGTTCTCTTCAAGCTAAAGCAATATACCTGTACGATAGAACGGAACAGCGATGTAGTGCTTATGGTCGTGCTAGGCTTCTTGAGCGCACTATGTATTCAAAGCGAGGTGTCAGTCAATGCGAGTCGGGATATGCATTTTTATTAGACAATGTTCGCTATATTTGTCTTTACTGCCTTAGATGTGGCGGCATCTTTATACAAAATATATGGCATATAAAAACGACGTAAACATGTGGTAATAAATTATTGTTTTCTCTAACTAGGATATCCTGAACTTTCGAGAAGGCACGGGAACGGAATACCGGCATTTGATGTTTTTACTGCTATTTTGTCCCGTTGGTTAAGTAGACATATAGCAACAATCTTCGCTAGAAAAAAATGACAATAGGTACGCAATTTCCAGCTCTTGCGCGATCTCACTCAGGCATTATACGCTTTCCCGGTTGTAGCCCAGAGGAGCCCGGGTTTCGCTTTGGCACCTCTAGCCCTTAGATTTGGCGTATAGTATTCGTGCTCTATGCAGCAGGTTTTAATGGTAACTCGTGACATGGTGATCATATTCTACGAGTATTCAGGTGTGATACAGTGGAGGTTGGGTTTCATGATATATTAACTGAATGCGCGATGTTATGAACTGATCCATGCCCATTATGACCAAGCTGCTTATATCCTGTACAGGCACATTTGCGCACTCTTGTAAGTCCTAGATCTCATCTTAATATTTTATAACTATCTAAGAAAGAATATTGATCCCATGAGAAAATTCACTCTTTATTGCTCATTCTTAGGTAAAAAGTAGCATTCCTAAGGCGTTATACCAGTCCATTTCTCCCCATATCATTTGAGACCTCGGGACCAGCCATGACAGAGACCAACATTTTGACGTAACAAATGACTCAGCTACACCAATTTGGTCAGACCGCTTCGAGTTCCCTTTTATGCGACGAATGGAGCATTAAAAGATTTCTAAATACGAGTCTTAACGACCTTGTCCCTTGGAGAAAAGTATGTTATTATTCCACTTATGGAGTTTAATCGCCACCAGTGGAAAATGATTTGGATAACTTGAATCATTATATATTTAGTTGACTATTCAATTACCAATCACGTTAGTTTTCACTGCGAACTTTCGCGGTCTTCCCTAAGGCTGCCAGATGTCGACCGCGACTTGTTCATATTTTGCATATCATATTTGAATTATTATTGGTTCTAGCCTAATGGTTCGCATGCGGCTGTGAAACGGCGTTAGTGGGTTCGAATCCCGGGACGACACCGATGAGTTTTTCGGAAATTATGTAGGAATTTTCATTTGATATTTACCGCAAGCTTTTCGGTGAAGGGAAAACATCGGTGAAGGAAGAAATTCAAAGGTGTATGTGAAGTCCCCAACCCGCACTGGCCAGCCTAAGCAGCGGTGGGGAGAGGCTGATTTATTATTAGAATTTCATAGTAATTATTTTATGTAAATATACCACAATAAAAGCTAACCCAACTCTTGCACTTATTTACAAATGGTTACCAAGAACACTCGTAGCGAACCAATAAATATATATTTTATCGTCACAAAATTATACTGAAATAAGTAGCACCGTTATGTTTATTGTCGTTTATTGTCAATTCCCGCCGTTCGACGTCATTTCTATTCAAGACTTCACCATTCAGCGACGCCTTGAAGTTACTTACATTCACAAAATATTATGTAACTCTGAGCTCGTCCATTGCATAACTTGATCCCGAGATCCGTTACTAGACAATGTGTAACCGGAGGTCAACCTACATTGGTTTTCCTGGGAGGATGGGCTGTGTAAGCTTTGTGAATAATAGCTAAGTTCCGTCAAACGGTAACCGCCATCAATTTTCGGCTTTTTTAACAAGCCTAAAAACATTTTATTGCAGAACTAAATCAATAGATTTACTATTATTGATTGACTGAGTGATGGCTCGTTTAGAGACTCAAGGATTGCCTGGTCTTTTTACTAACTCCATAATTTTATTTAACGGCATCTTTTTCTTGGCATCCTCATTTCTTACATTGCAAGAACCTAAGGCACTATTTTTTACCGAGTTCTAAAAGGAAATAAATTTTCTATATGACTCATAAACTGGTCACTTTTTCTCGATGTGATTTGTAAGGATATCGGCTCATATAGACTATACAATGTAGTAAATAATGTGATGTATACAAATAGGGTTACGTTGAGCGTCCTTTCCAAAGGATACCGTAATTTCAGACTTATATGGAACTTTATTAGCACACTAGTGTTAACTTTTAACTGGACATAAAATAAGGAAAAGCAGACATTTTGAAGTGCAGTCGCAATTTAAGATTGTACCACCATGTTCCGTATTCACATTTGTAGCCTTATGTGAAGAGAATAAGAATCATTGTTTGTATAAAATTAAATTGCTACAGGCAATATACACGTTCACACTTACGAAACACTAATTTGAATAGTGGAAATAGTAACGTTATTCACATTCCTATTGTAGGTACGGATAGTTTATGGTTTGGTGACATTTACGCAGATAAGTTACTGACAATAAATGTTAACATGATTCTTTGAGATAATAAGGTCAATTTGGTATAAATACCAGTGTTTGTAAGTAAAATGGAACCAATGTACTAAATAGCAGTGTATCAACGCGAGGCAATATTTTTTTAAACCTCTGTTAGTACGGCGAAGAACTTGGATATGTTTAAAGAAAATGTATGTCATGGCATGGAAAAAAAAATTACTTTGTATTAAATTATAGGAGATGATCACGATTATATTAATGGTAGCTGCAGAGATGGATTTTGATTTCGTGAATAGCCAATTTACGCCGACTCTATGAAGAGATGACGCGGTCACGTCCCTGTTATTCCTATTGAAAATACCATTATAAAAATCACTGTCCTACATACTTGTATGTTACCTACTTAATAGTTACTAACAACTAATCTAATTGCCGTTTCATTAACTCAATCGAGCCCATTCTAATGGCCGCTATGACAGCGGGTTGGTCAGATGTCACTGCAGATCGAGACCTCAACGGTGACAGCCCACTATTACTACCAATCACGGCAAAACTGACATCTAATGATACCGATGCACGGGAAGGACATTCCTAACTGGCTTTGCATATGAAATTAGGTACCATGCGTATGCAATAATAACACCCAAGGTGTCACGAGGTGAAATTGTGGATGTAAACTAGTTTGTAATGTGTATAGGGGAGGGCACAATGTTAATAGCCCATTGACATCGATATCTTTATATTGAACTGTCGTAACTGCATAATATGCTAATGTTGCAACAAGATTTGGAGCAGTACCCTCCCTTCGCCTTTTACTGTACCACACTTTATCGACAGAATGATTTTGGAAACTCCAAGTAATGAGAAACTAGCTTATAAAATTGATTTTTGATCCCAGTTCAATAGTATACGAACAAAGAGCTTGTTCGACGTAATTAATGTTATCAGGTATAATTACATTACATTATTTGGACAGAAGCGCTCTTTTGATAACTCTGCAAGGCTTTAACTACGGCTTACGCGTTTGTAGTCAAAGTCAAAGTGATTTATTCTTCAATTTAGGCATATCACATGTACCTATGAATGTCGATAAACTATCACCGGTTCGGAAAGTAAACCTCTGCCTCGAGAAGAACCGGCGTAAAAAACTCGGCGAGGTGTCATTTTTTCAAAACAGTATACAATATATCATTTCAGTATCAGAGTATTATACAATTTTAAAATTACATTGCTACAGTAGAAAGCCTATTTATATTACGACAGATTTCTAGTGCAGGATTTTATCGCTGCCAAATATCCCTATCCATGATGTAGTCGTTTATCTTATAATATGCTTTTGAAATAAGTGTCCGTTTTACGACAGATAATTCAATAAACTACGCGAAATTGCAAGTGTCAACGTTTTCGGTAATGAGGGGTTGAAAGGCAATCGCTCAATGTTACGATGACAGGCTGTATTCGTAATTGCTGGCTGCGAGCCGCAGGCGGCGCCAGTATTCCGCCTTATTCAGCTTGTGCTGAACCTGAAAGACAACGTGAATGCTGATTTGTGATGTGCTTTGCGATATTTTTGGTTCCTTCAAATGTGCCAACTTTTCTTTGTAGTAAAAAGATATTAATTTTCTAAAGTAAATACAAGATGATGATTAACATTAACTAAATTAAAACTAAGTTAAATCTAAAAAAGGCCCTCGAGGTATTGTAACGAGTATGCTGGCGGCATTTCCTCGCTAAATTGCAATGCTGATGCGTTGCGCGAGAAAGCCGCCAGCTCTTCGGTCATCAGTTACATCAACCAGACGTTTCGCGATTTCTGCAAATAACTTATGCGCACTGGGACCCCACGGACCGAGGGTCGAGACCCCAAAGGGTACAAAGTTGTACTCTCTGCCGAGGCCTCGTTCTAGTTGTGACTCCCTCGTCCTAATAATTTGCATGCATGTATCGCATTTGACTAAACTCCTGCGCAGGTCAATCAACTTCTCTAACCTCTTTTTTTATGTAGTGACTCCGTTATTATTAGAAAACATTACGCATGTCATTGAAGACTTAATAAGACTAGATTCGCTAGCACCTAGTTGTAACATAAAAATTAGCTTGTCCAGTTGGAGAATGAAATGGTTCGTTATACCTTTTCGCGACCATTTTCTTTCCTCTATTATGCCTATGTATTTATTTTGCTTCACTTTATCAGTCTAAAGATTAACCAAGCTAAATTAAATTACTAGTATTCATTAGAATCAGGCACTGTTACTACAGCCGAGAAATCCGGTTGTCTAACATGAATAACGTTGACGGCGGTTAGTAAACATTCGCGACTATTGTTAAGGTAAATACCAAATTGAGAACAGCTAAATTATAGGCAAATTCGTGGAATACCTATGCAAAACCGTTGTAAAATTAATACGTTCTATAACATTAATGTAACCAGACGTTACAATTTATCGGCGTTAAACGTGCTTGCTTTAAAATAGTTTTAATTAAAATTCTGAATGCCATAATAAATGGAAGAAGGTTGTGAAAAGGGCGAATTTGGTAAACATAGATTACCATAAACGCGTTCCACACACAGATGCCCGCACTAGGTCAGCCGTACGCAACACACACCTGCCATTCGGCCATACGTTACTATAAAACGTGCCTGTAAAATGTCTTTACTTTACAAACTTCTTATCAGTCAAACATGCAAGCTGAAAATGAACCGTCTTCCTAGCACGTAAAGGTTCATTTTCCATTTAACTCTAAAACGTAACGAGGCATTGCTAAAGTTACTAACGGGTACCCTTTAAAGCGTGGGATGTACGACTAGTAATAACATGCTTCATGTTGTAACCGAACTGCGTTTAGAACCGTTTCCGGAGGCCTAAAATTAGATGTAACGATGTAAGAAGAGCTGTGTTCAGTGCAAAACCGTTTAATCTTACTCTGATGCATAGACTACATTTAAAGTAACAGTAGTTCTATCGTCTATTACTGGCACCCTGTTTCATCTTTACTTACAGGTTGATAGAAAATAAATGGGAAGGTTACTTATAGTTTTATGTTAATATTGTTATTATCTTTCTGCATTAAGCAACGTCAATAGATAAACGTTGTTGGATAAATACACAGTCAAGGGTGAACGAATAGTACATGAATAAGTACATAAATATCTGTACAGGACTCTGTTATCAATGTCATAAAGGCGTGTACAGATATTTATGTCCTTATTTATGTAAGTATTCGTTCACCCTTTGACTGTACCTACTGATTAAATAGTATAAAAACGTAAGAATGGATACTTAAACAGTACCTAAACATATCTGGCTCAGCGTACGTAGTGATGTTGTGGTTTAGATGGTTTAGAAGTAGAAGGATTAGATTAGACGTGATAACATTTATAAATCGATGAACGCAAGCTGCACGCACGAAAAAGTGTGACTCATTGTCCCGTTCCGTTGATTGACATATCAACGCACAACCCGCTGGTTCTAGAGATTCCAAATTTGGCACGTAGGTTCCTTCTAAGGTCTAGAGGTGCACTAAGAAAATATTTTTCAGAATTCACCCTCTAAGGGGGCCATTTCACCCCAAGAAGATTAGAGATAGAGAAACAAGATTAGATCGACTATTTTATTCGAAAAAGTTTTCGTATGACGTTGTCACGTAAAATTATCGTCCGTAAACCGACTTTACTTTACAGACAACCATTGTTTTAAAGTGAATAAAGCTTCAACTTAATTTTTCATTACATTGCACAAAGTATATCTGTCGCCGCTCACGAGCACAAGGCGCTAGAATCTTACGGTAGAACGGGAACCACCCATGTAGCAAAAATTGATTCGCAATTTCCTCTGACAAAGTGTCGACAGCTGAAGATTTATATCTACGGCCTATTTGGTACCGCTGGCCAATGACAACTATTACCTCGGGCGTATATGGCTGATAATGCTTCCCTAGCGGTACAGTGATACCATTCTGAATCCTGTGGACGTGCGCGTGATCTGTCGACGCGGCGGGAACCATGTTAATGATCTGGGAATAGACTGATAATGGGTATCGATAGACGAGTCCAATGGGATTTAGAGAGGAGACGACGTTGCTGAACGAATAAGCTTGAAATCCGTATTTTTTCAGTGTGCTAGTTTAATTTAACTTAACATTACATCTAGTAGATTATGAATGATGTAAACGTAACATATAGAGCACTGAGTCCAATGGCGGTAGTACTTCCTCAATGATTACTTGTACATCGTGATGAAATTACTTCAAGCCTGACGTATAAAACCTCATAAAATGAGCGTAACTCTCAAACGTTATCTCGCTCTATTGGTTTTACTATTACCACTTTCTATTTACTACTGATGCCGTCCAAACAGAAACGCAAGGACACTAACCGCTGTCCGATAAGGTGGTTTACGGTGTCGCTGGCGTAGTTTACTGGCTTTCCGGGTCTTAGCTTTGTCTGATCGGCTACCGAAACTGTCTACCAACACTAAGGACTACAATAGTTCTTACTACGCAGCCTTAAGACCCAACGTGCTCTCGTGCGTAAAGTAGGCTACGCATTTGTCTAATAGCTCGCAACGCGTTGCCGCGTTATCTGTTTTATTATTCTCTTGTTTTACAAGTTTACAGTTTTGCTTGGTTCTTGTAAATTGCGACATTACAGCTGCCAGTTTTGTTGTTCAAATTTTACTTTAGAATGCAGAATTTACTAAATTGAGCAACAATGTAGGTAACATAATCCGTTGTTGGATATTTATAGCTGCTTCGATTTATAATGTTGTGGCGAAGATATATAATAATTAGGTTAAGTCGATTGCGATACAAATGAGGATGTAATTTATGTCTTAACAGATAATTGCATTGAGCGAGTCAAGTAGCGTAGGAAGGTACCTACATATGTGTATGGTTAATGCGAGCTTCCTCTACCGCATGCTCATGTGTGGGCTTGCCTATATATCTTTTGCACTGTGCTGGCAATAACAACGATTACCGACAACTCGGACAAACCAGTATAAGTCTGGTCTCCTGTTATACAAAGTCGTAACGGATGACGGTCAAGTTAAACTAGTGGCAATCAGGGAGGTGAGGCGAAACAGCTTTTAAATGCCATAGATGTGCGTAAAGTCATTAGCAGCACTTTTTGCGGACTACAAATAGACATACCATTTGATCCTAGCTATGTGACTTGGTAATCGTTTATCCTATTTGTTTAAATGTCACAAAAAATTAAAACTAGCATTGATGTGCTGTAAACCAGTTGTTATTGTTGTTTATGAATATGCAAGCAAAAAAACTTAAATGTTTGACTACAGAATATTATCTTACCTGTGGACATTTTCAAAACATTGTGTACCTACCCAATTAGCGGGAGTTGCAAACAAAAATTAACTGTTTCAGTTTTGTGACGACAATTAAGTAGGTATTCAGTTTCTATGAAAGTGTAAGTGGGTCGTTCTTCTTTTCGACCGACAATAGCCTGTCCTTCGTCTTACTACGGCATCTCATTTGAGTAATGATTTTACGGTTTTATAATGTTCGAAAATGAACGTCTATATTATTTTATTAATTAGTATTAATTTAATATTTTAGTTTCTCTAACTAGCATTTTTTTAAACGTATTTTTATCGTAGAAGTCCGTGACAGAGTGGTAAACCAAAATGTTGTCCCCACTGAAAGAGTCCACTTTGTCACATATTTTTTTTTTAAACTAACCGTAAACAAATATGTATATTGGCCGGAAAGGAAACTTTAATTAGTGTTAATGAAGAAACCAATGCATTTTTTTTAAATCGCACTTCAAAATCACAATTTTGGATAGTTCAAAAACCAAAAAAAAAGGAAAACCTCGATTCATTGTCGGTAAAAAAGAAGAACGACCCAAGTACTTTTTCTTTTCAATTTATAAATTATATGCTTAAAGTTGTTATCTAAATGTGAAAAAAGTTCATTATCACATGATTTGTATGCTTAATTTTCGACACAAATTTTTAAAAATGCCTACCTTCATACACGTAATTTTCTGAGAAGTTTTTGTTGAACATAAAAACAAAACAAAGCCTGTCTTGCGATACAGTCAAAAACAACGCAAAGTCATACATATGGCAACAGTTTGCTATCTAATTAAGTAGGTAACTGTCAAACTCATAGCATAATATTAATGTCGTATAGAAAAATCTTGATACTAAGATACCTATAGATCCAACACATCAAGTCATAAGTACCTACGCCAAAAGAAAAACAATACATTTATTGACGTCAGTACAAAAAATCACAACCTTCAATAGTTGTGATTTTTTGAGGAACCTTGACACGAAAGGAGAATAAGAAGTACAACAAAATAATAATTGACAATCACTTACATGATCAATGGTAAATAGAATCCCCACTCATAATGCCCCGGCGCTTGTTTTCAGTGCTGTTGCTTGAACAAGGTGTTTTCACTTTCAATTGAAATAGTGACGTCACACGATGACTAAAACTTCACTTTTATTTTTAAAGCAAAGAGTCTAAAGTACGCCGTGGGTGTGACATACCCGAATAACCTTTTTGTTTCTCTTTTTGTTTGTTGATTTCGTACATATGTATATATAAGGGAACAATCTTACACAAATCGCACTAGCCCCATAGTAAGCTCAATAAGGCTTGTGTTATGGGCGCTAGACGACGATATATTTAAGGGCTATTTACATGGTGCAACAACTCGTAGGCAATTTTCATAACATTGCAGGGTTTGGTTGAATTCATCGTACTTCGCTAGCCCGTCGCCCCGCAATGTAATGAAAATCGCATAGGTACATACGAGTTGTTGCACCATGTAAATGCGGCTTTAATAGATATAAATACTTAATAAATAGAAAACATCCAAGACTCAGAAACAAATATTCATGTTCATTACACAAATATTTGCCCTCACCGGGATTCGCACCCAGGACCTTCAGCTTCGTAGCCAGCGTCACTACCCACTAGGCTAACCGGTCGTCAAAATGAGTCTACATGAGTCGACATTTAGAAATCGTTCTTGGAACTTTCTTTACCAGCTATCCAGAGGAAATATGCAGCATTGTAATGCAAAACTCCTGCTGTTACTACCTTTCTTCTGAAAGTATACGCCGCAGTATTTCTCTCACCATCCGAGCCTATACTAGTAGTAATTCACTTAGCACTACCCGCCTCGTAATTTCAATAGGGAACGCAGCTGATTATTGCGTTTGAAAGCGGATGCACGAGCTAATAATAATCCAAATAAGCCAAAGCACTATCATTTGAGACAAGAAAACTGTTCGCACGGTGCGAACACAACCTTACGAATATTAGGGCCGCTGCAAACTAACGCCTAGAACCAGCGACAAGACCTTCATACACTCATTAACTGAGCTTGTTTTCGGCTCCAGCTTCCGGGCGATACACATCATGAATATGTATTTGCTGAAGCATTAATTGTTCTGTTGAGCCGCTGCTGAAATCCGTTGACAATGTCACATTCAGTGTAAGAGCAGATACCTACTTTAGCAGCACGCAAAGCAAACCAGTTCTAATACTACGTAGGAACTTAACCTAATGACGTTAGTCGCTTGATAGAATCGCCAGCGGCCTCCCGTCTCTGAACGCGGGATGAATGAGGATTACGAATTTAGAATGGGGATGCGCTGTTTGAATTAGTGTCCGAGGATAGTGAGGATGCAATTCAAGCGGGACTAACGCTGAAACTTTGCTAAAAGCGGCCATGTACGCGCGCTCTTACGCTGTCATTTCAGCTTGACAAGTTCCTGACACGACTCATGTTAATATCGCGTATAATTTGAGGACGTAGTATAATGCCTCCAAATTGGCATGTTTGCTCGAATGATTTCTCGTTGCTCCCCCGCCGTCGCCGTTCCGCGAAGAGCTAAGTGAATATTGCGGGTTCGCGCGGCAATTTGTCGTAAATGCCGTTGTTGCGAGCCAAATTGATTCCGCATGAGTTGACGTAACGTCGCGACCTTATGCTAATAGCATTTCAGCTTGTTGTAGTATGTACATCGCAGATTAAAGATGTTCAAACTTATCCGAAGACAATTTGAAGTAATTTGGCTTAACTTAAAATATGCAAACCGGTGATAATCGAGTTCTCTAAACGCCAAACAGCGAGCGGAGCAATTCTGGTACCTTGCCTTAGGTTGCTCTGCAAAAAAAACAGCAGCCGATACGCTATTTACATTGGAGCGAAATAGCGATGAAAAATATCTGAAGCGGGGAAAAATATCCTACCGCCTTGTAATTACCCTGAATCCCTGATGTTAAAACGCCGCTAATATCTACATAGTTTCATACACTAAAAGTTTTTCACGTGAACACTAGAAGAGGTACAATGACATCTCTTATATGTAGTATGAATGGTCGTTGTACAAAACTAGACGTGTCCGATTACCGATCACACATGTGACGTAGCTAATGATCGATAATATCACACCTTTTACGGATTGCATCGGCCTTCCATTCACTCTGTTTACAGCTTATGACAGACGTTTGTGCAGTACAAGTAACCAGTACCATGACTTGAAGCGAGAACAAACAAATGACACAACATCACTAGTATTCAATTATATCGATTTAACACGGTTTGCATAGTTCGGCTTTATGACTGTCAGTGACATCTTCCTTATACAATTCTTCAGTGCAATTTTCGTTATAAAGCGTCCGCATGACGATTCTTAAGTGTCACTCACACAGTTCTAACTTTCCGATTCAACCTCTCAATAACAACGGCGGGAGATCCAAAATGATATCTACTGAAACATCTACTTTCACTGTGCGTTCTATTGCGGCCATTGACGATGCCCGGCCATCTTGCGCGTTACGCACATTGCATAATTCTATACGACTTTGAAAAAATTAGCGTCTATGCCTACAGCTGAAGCTGTCCAAATGATGCATCTCATTGTGTTTCCCAATCTTGTTTACATTCCAATTTAGCTGAGTTTACCTTTGGATTAACCAAATTAGTTGTATTTTTACACAATATCGCTTAGAAGTGAACGATTATTATTTACAGAATAAACATGAAAATTGGTCATACTTTCCTTTACTTGGCGGTTTCATTGCAGGTGCTGTAGCACCTCTAGTAATCTCTGTAGTTGTAACTACAGAGATTTATTTTAGACGGTGGTGAAAATTGGTTTCACACCTTTTCTTTTAGAGATTTTGACGGTACCGATATAACTGCATGTTTATGATGTAGTTCATAAAGTGGAATACTCTATTACTTTATTATTTTTGAAACAATGCTCGCACATAAATCAGATCCTGCTAGGTCGATTATTTTTTCATTGCTTTCTGGTTTTGTTGGAATAGTTTCAATAATGTTAATATGACGATATGATCGTATTGTCAGTCAGTGCTAATTTACTAACAAATGATGTAAATGTTGTTCACAGGCGAAATCGGAGGAGCAGCTAGCATGCGAGAAGGAATGGCTGAAGGCGGGACACATGTGGCTCGCGCACCGCGGGGGGTTCACCGCCGTGGTGCGGGAGGGGGACGCGGACGCGGGTCGCGCCAGGGTGCGCGTGCTGCAAACCGGGGAGGAGCTCACCGTCGACGAGGACGATCTGGAGAAGGTATGTAGTTCCTGCCACCGGTCCGTAGACTAGAACAGCTGGGATGAGAGTGGTTGGAGGGACACATGTCGCTTGCGCACCGCGGGGGGTTCACCGCCTTAGTGTGGGAGGGGGACACGGACGCCAGAATGCGGGTGCTACATACCACCTTTGACGACCGTTATAAACTCCGTCATGTTATAAAACTGTACGTAATTGGTTGTTCTTCTATCCATCGATTCTCATCATGTCCCCTGTTTCAGGCCAACCCACCCCATATGGAGCGCTGCGAGGACATAGCATCCCTGCGCTGCTTGAACGAGTGCGGCGCACTCAACGTGCTCCGCTCGCGGCACGCAGCTGGGCTGCCGCATGCTCGTGCCGGTCATGCTCTCCTAGTACTAGGGCCGCTTAAACGCGCCTCGCCTATCTACACTGAAAAGGTAAATGGCATACTTGAACATAGCTTCCAAGCGGCCAGCGCTATCTCAACGACTGCGGCGCACTCAACGCGCTCCGCTCGCTAGTCATATTCAGGCTGCCCAACGCTCGTGCCGGTCATGCTCTCCTAGTACTAGGGCCGCTTAAACGCGCCTCGCCTATCTACACTGAAAAGGTAAATGGCATACTTGAACATAGCTTCCAAGCGGCCAGCGCTATCTCAACGACTGCGGCGCACTCAACGCGCTCCGCTCGCTAGTCATATTCAGGCTGCCCAACGCTCGTGCCGGTCATGCTCTCCTAGTACTAGGGCCGCTTAAACGCACCTCGCCTATCTACACTGAAAAGGTAAATGGCATACTTGAACGTATTGAACATAGCGTCCCAGCGCTGCTTGAACGAGTACGGTGCGCTCGACGTGCTCCGCTCGCGGCATATATTCGGACTGCCCAACGCTCGCTCTAGCGCTCATGGTCTTCTAAACTACAACCACCTAAACACACCTCGCCTATCTACACTCTGTAACAGTGCTGGAACTTTTTTTACGCTTGGGAAATGCATTTACGCGTCGGGAGACCAGGGCGGGTATGACGGACTTACCGCGGCAAACGCCTTTGGACTACCATCCAATCGTCTAAAACCCCAGCGAGTGCTGACTCCGCCTTGTAGAGAAACCGCATCCAACAGTCCTCGGCCCGGCGCTGTGTCCTATTGCAAACCTCATTAGCAATGCGAGGTCTTCTTTGTAGTGATTTACGGACGTATGTTTCAGGTGGCGGCGATGTTCCGCGGCTGCCGCGCGGACGATATGCCGCCACACGTGTACGCGGCTGCGCAGTCTGCCCATCGCTGCATGCTGGCCTCGCGACGTGATCGTGCCATCGTCTTCTTGGGGAGGTACGATCGATTCAAACTCCTGGAGAGTTATGCTCGCCTGATCATTGCTGCGACAAAGCAATAATATTTCACTGTAAAGAAATATAAGCAAAATGTATTCTTGACGTGCCCCGGTGCTACAAAAACCCAATTATTAGTCTCCCTTTGACTGGCGTAAAGGTCCTTATAATGAGTATTCAATAACCACAACTCTTCATGACAGACGCTGCTTTAGTTCAATAATTATTATGTACATATAATTGAAAGATTTTGCTATTAGAATAAAATATAATAGAATAAGTGTTTACTCGGGACAAAAAACACAATAATAGCATAAATAAATAAAGTATCAGAGAGACAGTGTTGTCAAGAAACGTTGCCATCTCATTATAATTATAACTCTTGTAAGTATACCTGCGTACGAGGTGATCAAGCTTGCCAGTTGTACATATCTACTGGTCTTACATTTTGTTTCAAAATGAACAATAATATTCATACATGTAAGCAAAATTGTCCATAACATTTGCACTAGTAATTCATATCAGAGCGTATAACAGTGTAAATGTATGCACCTATAAAACGCGTTTCTAATGCACGATTTACAACCTAACTTTAGGACTTAATAGATAATTACTTTTGTCGTAAATTGCTACCGCCGATCGTATCGTAACCCGTCTGGATTAATATCCTTTATTACTTACCACTTTGTTGCACAAATCAATTTCAGTCGTTTCTCATTAACTCAAGGCTCATTTTTGATTAACAGTAACTTTGTAGATGTTAATCCTGCCCAGTGTACCTAAAAGGCGTTAAACTAGAAATTATAGCAGAATGTGATAACAAAATTGGCTTCACGTTGTGCATAGATCATTGATATTCGCCGTTCGCACTCTAATACTTGACATGGACCTTATTTCAAAACCATAAGACTTATTTTCGTATGCCATGTCGATCCTGTCACTTTGTACGGTAGTCATTAGCGTTTATAATCCTCTATGGTATATTTTTTGCATATTAATAAAGCATAATTGTAATGATGTTAGAGTCAAATTTCAAGGTTGGTTTTGAGAGATGATTTAATGATGAGCATTTTTTATTTATTACTATTGCAAACCTGTTACACTTTCATAAACAACTTGGATATTCGATATTTTTTTTTATGTGGAACTGCGCAGTTAGATTTGCCCCTTATTTAGAATAACAATTTCAGAACTAATAGAACCTTTGGCGCTGATTTTTAGGGTTCCATACCTCAAAAGGAAAAAACGGAACCCTTATAGGATCAATTTGTTGTCCGTCTGTCTGTCTGTCTGTCAAGACAAGACACAAGACCCTTTATCTTGTGAACGCGAAGAGGTATCGAGTTGAAATTAAAACCACATACTCAAGTCTACAGTCCCTTGAAGCTGTGAAAAAATCAAACTTCTAAGTTAACGTAAAAAACCCTAAAAAAATACGGCCGTTTATGCCGCAAAAAACGTATATTTCGACACTCTCAAGGGAATCAATATTTATAGGGTACTTTCCCTGTTAGAACTATGAAATTTGGGAAGTAATATCGTCTTATACTACAAGTACAAGGTAAAATCTGAAAACTATACATTTGTAATTTTGTACGGAACCCTTGGTGGACGAGTCCGACACGCACTTGTGAGGTTTTTTTTTACTAAGGTTATTCTTTTTTTTCTGGCACTTCTCATGCTTATTATTTTTCATACTTTGACCAGCTACAACAGTTCTTTTAATACCACGCCGGTGTCAAACATGCGTACGTTCCGCCTGCAAGTGGTTACCGTAGCCTATTGACGCTTTCAACTCCAGAAGCGTCACAAGAGCATTGCCGACCCTAAATCAAAATAGTTTCTTAACCTTTTGAGATCTAAAGACGGCTGTGGACGCGGACGAAAACTCGTGCCACTGAAGCCACGGACGGCCACAGCCGCGCGTGTGCTTTGCGCTTTTTCATCATAAAGTTCATGATACGTACATTAATTTTGACATGACAATATTTATCAGAAGTTTCATTTTATTAATATTTTGTCTGGCCTGATTGTTTTTGTTCTGGCCTCAGTTGGGCACCGTTTTGTTTTGCACCCTCGCTGTCAAAAGGTTAATACGTGCTGGTAAGAGCCTAAATAATCAGACAAAGGAGCAGGATAGTGACATCTTTAATAGTAACATCCAAACTGTAAAGCGTAGTCTGACAGAGTGATTCTTTAAAATGAACGTGCCTTATTCCGACTGCATCATCGTGATGAAATTTTTTTTTTAGAGTTTTCTAACCACTTTACTAACGTTTTGTGATGCGGTTTAGGTATAGCGCTAGTAAGAAGCTGTAATTGGCTTTTTTTGTATCACATGTTCAAATATCATGTTAATTATTGCAGCTGTTGATTTTCTGAATAATAAATAAATAAACTAACCAACTTTTGCTTGTTTTGGATAACAGGTCGGGCTCAGGCAAAACATCCGCCATGCGGCACTGCATCTGGTACTTGGCGAGCGCGTATCCCGCGCAGGGCTCCAAGCTGACTCCAGAGCGACTGAGCGCCGCTATGGATGTGCTGCATATGTTTGGATCGTGTCGGTAAGTTCCTGAAAAATTACATATGTTCACCATTCGTCAGCCTGCTTAGCCGGTCCCTCATGACTGAGGGTCGACACCGCATGCTAATGTCCTCCATGTAGTTTGGTTCCTCGTCAATCGAACTGCATGGGAATACGCAATAGTACATTGTTTAACGAGGGACGTAAGTGGAATATTGCTAACGAGAGTTTATCACAAGCCCGACGCCGAAGGCGGAGGGATTTTGATGACTCGAGTTAGCAATATTCTTACGCCCGTGTTAAACACAATGTTTTTCATCACATTTGCGAGGAAATAAATAACTACAAAAGACAGAAAAATCTAAATTTCATACAGCCGCACCAATCAAAAATTGACAACTTTACTTCCAGATCACTGCTAGAGGAGCGCGCAGCTTCAATATTTCAACCAATCACAGAGCAGTATTCTTGCGGGGCGGGGCGTGCCAACTAGATTTTTTTTCCAACCAATCACAGAACAACCAGATTTGCGTAAGCCAATCAGAGGGTTCTATATTTTAAAACTAAACTTAACAGCCCGTGGGAGGTAAAACGGCTATAACTGCTCTGTACGCTCGCAAGTAATAACGCCATTGACGAGCAAGTGTGATGAAAAATACAATTGTGACGTCGAGTTGCGGAAATCCAGCCCGCGTACACCTATAATGTTTGTTGCAGCACGGGCTCCAACCCGCACGCGTCGCGCGTGGTGTCACTGTTGTCGTTGGACTTCGAAGGCGGCGGCGCGCTGGTGTCCGCCTCTGTGCAAACCCTACTGCCGGACCTGCGCCCGGGGCAGGCGCGGCTCACTGCGCTACATACGTTAGTATAGCATATACATATGGACCTTACGTTTTAAACTAGAAGGTTTTAATCTTAACACGTTGGCTGCTCACCACCCACCCACCCACCCACGCCCAATACCCTGAAAAATGAGCTTTTGATCCCACCTGTGATGCTCATGGTCACACAGAGAAGATTACGTGATCCTACCGGTGATACTCATGGCAGCCAACGTGTTAACAGACTTTGAGCATATTTGTTTATTTCAAATGTGCACCATTAACCATCATTGTTTAGGTTCACGAAAAATTTATTATTTAGTGGAGAATCGCCATCCCCGTTTCAACTCTTGGTGTGTTGTACCTATTGTATTGTATTGTATTTTTTATTAGTAGGTAAGTATTCTTATTTCACATTACATCTCAATCTCATGTCATTATTTTGAGAAACTATTTAATTAATTCATGTACCGTCTCACCTCCAACGAACTACTTCTAAAGCGGGTGCAGCGGCGGAAAACGCCGAAAATCTGAAATGTAATAAATATAGAGGCCTCGACAGATAGTACGACTTTGTACCCTTTGGCGTCGAGACCCTCGGTCCGTGGGGTTCCAGTGCGCGTAAGTTATTTGCAGAAATCGCGAAACGTCTGGTCGATGTAACTGGTGACTGAAGAGCTGGTGGCTTTCTCTACTAATTTATTTCAATAATGAAATTTTAATAAAGGGCTGTATATTATTCGGTACGCGACTGAGACAATGTCCTGTGGCCATCGAAAAATTCGTCAATGGTATAACAAGCCATTTCCTGTAGAATAACTTTTAGTCTGCGGACAAATATTACATCGCTAGTAGCTTGCTTTGATTATTTCGTCGTCCAGTGTATTGTACAGTTGTATAGGTATTGTGACTGGGGATCTCTCACATTGTCGCTTAAACTCTTAACCAATTAACAGGTTATTCCACGGCTGCGACGGCCGTCTCCGCCGCGAGCTGCTCTTCGACCAGGCGCCCGTGAACGCTCCCAACCCGTTCCTGACGTCGAGCGAGAAGGCCGACGCGCCCGCAGACTTCTCCGCGCTGAGGGAAGCGCTGCAGCTGCTGGGCGTCACCGAGCAGGAGCAGATGGCCGTGTGGAAGATACTGGCCGCCGTCTGCCATCTGGGGTGGGCGGGGGTTGTCAAAGGTGAGTCGATGAAGGGAGGTTAGATCAAGGTCTCATGAACGCCCAGGCTTTGTGAATAGTCTAAATGAAACGCTATCTGTGTGAACATCTCAAGATCAAGTTATGCCGAATAGAGGTATCTGCCATCTGGGGTGGGCGGGTGATACCTAGTCAAAGGTAAGTCAACAGACGAAAGTTAGATCAAGCCCTCCTGAAAACGCCCAGTCTGTTAACACTCAACGGAAAGGCAGTCAATATAAATAAATAAATGTTTGGGGACAGTATTACACAAATCAACCTAGTCTCAAACTAAGCAAAGCTTGTACTAGGCGACGATATACATACTTATATACTTAAATACATAGAAAACATCCATGACTCAGGAACAAATATTAGTGCTCATCACGCAAATAAATTACGGGGATTCGAACCCAGGAGCCGTAGCATGGTTGGCCTTATCACGCGACAAGTGGCAAGATAAGAGCGTCGTCTCGTTCTATCGAACGGTGTCAGCCAGTGACGCACGCTCTATCCTATCACCTGTCGCGTGACAAGGCCAACCATGCTACGGCTCCAGGTCACCAGCGTCGTAAGCAGAGGACACTAGGTACCAACTAGGATAAAGTGGTCATGGTAATATGGATCAATTCTATCCACATGCCCATAAAAAAGATTCTTGTTTTTTTAAGAGGGCTCGGCCATCATCATCCTCTTATCGTTTTTTGCCCTACACGTGCCCGGGGTCCGCTTTGGCACCAAATCCCAAGACATGGCAACTATCTGTGGGAGGTGTGCATGAAGAGTATTTGTATTTCGGGACACGTTTTAACAAAGTGACAGCCATCTGACCTTCCAACAACGGAAAACTAGGCCTTGTTGAGATTGACAGGACTCGACCATTTACGATTATTATATCTGAAAGGAATGTTAATAGGCTTATGACCTAAGATTTTTTTACGAGGCCATTCGGACCAGTTTTTGGAGAGGAACAAATGTTTGTATGGGAGCAACCACAATTAACGAACATAAATACCTAAAAAATTTAGTCATAGACGGACCTCGCTGGCGGTAGCCGAAACGCTTCATACTGATTGACTCAAAAGTAAGACGTCACACTTTGCTATTTGAACTCATCGTTGTATGGAAAATGAAGTTGCTGTGTCGGTCTCGAAATACTTTCTATAAGCGTAAGGATTCTACTGGTAGCTTTGAATTTACTCTTGGACTATAAAAAAAATGCATATATTTTTAAACTTTCAAGGTCCATATCTTTTTATGGTTTTAATTATGTATTGTAATTTATACTTTATTACAATTATTTGATGGTTTCATCATCATCATCATCCTGGCCGATTTCGACCACGGCGACTGGAAAAAGAGAAGAATTCTGGCTAACTGGAGCGTCGTTCGTGAGCTCTCAGGTGACTGACGTAGCCTATCTTTGCAGAGAATGTGCGACCACATTCCCTACAGGTCAGCACCCCTCCGACAAAGTTGTAGTGGATGGCCGCAGGTGGTCGAGCCTTCAACTCCTCGCGCTTAGCGTCGAGTTCGTTACGTCTTCGTCCTTCGAAGGCTTGCACATTAACCTTTATTGATGGTTTATTATCCATTTAGCAACACTACGTTATCAATTTTAACATGAGGTCACAAGCCTATTATATACCTCGCCATTCTCTCATTGTTTCCCAGCGAACTCCGGGTCCGGCATGAAATACCAGTTCAACAGCAACGCTGGCCTCGCGGCGCGCGTGCTCGGCGTGACGGCCGAGGAACTCGCGAGGGCCGTGTTCGTCGCCACCGGCCCTTCGTCCCCGCAGCCCAACAACAACCTTAGGTGACCACCTTTTATTGTGAACAGTACCGGTTAACTACTTTATGGTAGTGGGAGAACTGGCTTCTCTTCTCTTCCGATTCGCACCTTTGCAATAGGTGCAAATAATAAATAAATAGGTTCAGGACCTCAAAAGGAACGTAACGCACTATTCACGCTTTGTTACTAGCATCTCTCGTCTTAAAGGCTATTTGTTGACGCTCCAAATATCCCAACCCTAACCCATCCAGCACTTTTTAACATCCCAATCGTGTCGCGTTTTATGCTTTGTGTTTTTTCATCCCATTGTGCTGCTATATATTCTACAAATTTAATGTATTACATTAATTATTTATTTATTATCCATACTTTTGATCTATATTATGTTGTGTTGCGTTCCGTGGCTCACATACGGTGCTGTCTGAAAACCAGAGCTGTAGGTGTCTGTCTGACATCTTGGCATAATGCTGAGACAGCGACCGTTTCACTGCCGCGAAAACACACACAATATTTGTCAATTGTATTGTATGTTTACTCCCGTTGTCTCTGTGTGTCTTTTGTTTGTGTAGTGAATAAATGTCTTCTTTCTTTCTTTCTTTATGCGATATCGTGGTCGTTAACGTTAAATATGGCGCCAGCACGGCAGCTATCATTCCATAGTGAACTGTCAAACTTACCATACAAACTAATATTAAACGAGTCTTACTCGCATAGTCTTCGGTGCAAAATGTTGTGCTACTTAAACTTGTTCAAGAAATCTAGATGCATAGCGTCCGGATACTTCATAGATTGTAATTTATCTTGTAGTAATATATGGAATAAATAATTTCAGGACACCTTCGCCGTCCAGCGAGAGAGAGATCTCTGGATCGGAGGCCCTCGATGCCTTCGTCACCGGCCTCTACAACGAGACGTTCAACATCATAGCTGCTCTAGTCAACAGGTAACAAGAGTTTAGTGAAAATAATCCAACCCGCCAGAAATCACCTCGAACGAGTTTTAGGTGGTTCCAATAGGGTTGGGGGACTCTAATTAAAAGCTTTTATTTAACTTGCAATGTATGTATGTATTTATGTATGTTTGTTCGGGTGGAATCTTGCAGGTTAAATTTGACAAACTTCCCGAAGTCCAAATAAGTTGAAATTTTGTACAATTATGTAAGTCGGATGACAATGCAATACTATGGTACCATAAACCTGGTCTGATGATGGAGACGGAAGGTGGCCGTAGGAACTCTTTAATTATACAGGATAAACCCGTCGTGTTTGGGCTCGATACAATCCTCTCAATGAGCAGTTGATGAGTATGCAAAAAAAGCACAGTCGGAAAAAAATCCAATATGGCGGAACACCCAAGATGGCGGGTTATTTATTTTTAATTCACTCCTACAATATGGGTATCAAATGAAAGGGCGTGCGGAGAATAACACGAAAAATAAAGTGACGTCACTCTTAATCCAATATGGCGGACAATATACAGAGAAACCTGTCCAGCGATGACTAAAACATAAAAAAGAAATTAAGAAAAAAAAACTTTTTTAAAAACAAGCTTTTATTTAAATGCGCTAAAAAGTATAAAATAAACTTTTCCTTTAAAACTTTTACTTGTTTAAAAAAAGTTTTATTTACTTTTAATTTATTTTTTATTATTACTCCAAAAGTAAGAAGGCAAAACACGGCAAGGCATACCATTAACATGTATGTTCACTTGTACCATTATAAACAATAAAGATGTTTTCAAACAAGAAGGCAAAAATATATACCTACCACACCACAACCGTTTTAATATTGTTTGATGGAGAGAGAAAACGTTTGAGACCCGTGACGTCACGGGTAGAGCGTCATAGTAAATGACAATAGTTTCATGTGAAGGTGCTATCTTTGATGAGGGGGGTGTTATCTTTACCGGAACCCAGAATTGTCCGCTTCGTAAGCACTACCCACTAGGCTCAACCGCTCGTCTAATGTATCCGTTATGTTGAATATCTTTTCCGTTTCCAGGAGTATATCAACATCAGCCCGGACATCAGCTTCCCTGTTACTTCTGGACGCCCCCGGGGCCGACAACCCCATGTCTTCAGGCCACCAGAGCGGCGCGCCGCTTTCCAAACTACTGTCTAACTACTTACAGGTCCGTACAGTACAGAGTACTCTTGAAGAAAATTTACGTTGACGTTAAGGGTGCCTTTCCACTTGAACTATTCTATGTTTTCATACATTTGACACTAGCTGTAGCTGGAGCTACGTGTCAAATGTATGAAAACATAGCATAGCATAGCCCAAGTGGAAAGGCACCTTTAAGATACATTTTTTATCCCTCTTAGGGCATGTTGCACCAACTTACGATTACAGACCGATTAACGTTAAATATGGCGCCGGTAGCTGTCATTCCATAGAAACTTTCCATAAAGTCAAAGTCAAAGTGATTTATTCTTCAATTTAGGCATATTACATGCACCTATGAATGTCGATAAACTACCACCGGTTCGGAAAGTAAACCTCTGCCTCGAGATACTCTGCCTCATACATTCAGATTTTGACGAACACCGCTTACGAGTACAAAGGGTTTGTTGCAGTGCAACCCACCATTAGTATATGTTTATTTCTCGCCTTATTGCAGTGGTATAAAGTGGAAAAGTGTATACACGTCTTTTACGTCGACTGTATGTACAGTTTATAAGTAGTTTCATAACTATATACATATAGTTATGAAACTACTTATAAGCAGCTAGCATATCGGCAGACTTTGATAAGGATTATAATATAATGGTAAAAACACAATGGGCCATCGTGACCGCAGGACCGGACGCGGTTATGTGGTGAAACGAGATGTCATTGTCTTCCACCCTCTACCGTATAGTTCCGTCCTGTATGATGGTCCATTGTGTAGAGGAGCCTTAAAAGATCGTAGACTCAGTTTATTGTCTGTCTGGAGTAAATTGGGGTATGAACGCTTTAAACCAATAATCGTCTAATATTATGTGTTCGTTTTGTCGGCAGGAACGTTTGCAAGCTGTCTTCCACGATGCGATGCTGGTTGCGCCGCGAGAGCGCTACGCCCAGGAAGGCATCACGCTAGATGACGGGGCTGAAGAAGGTATATGTTTACCTCAAAAGTTCCTCTTCCCTGAGAGAAACAATTTGGTCTATTTTTAAAAGCTTTTATTTAACTGGCAATGTACTCGTAACTATGTTTGTTCGGGTGGAATCTTGCAACTCAATTTTGAAACAGGTATCTTCAACCGATTGAACTGAAGTTTTGGGTTTAAGTATACATTGGATGATAATTCAATATTATGGTACCGTCCAGCTGATCTGATGATGGAGACAGAAGGCGGCCATTTGAATTCACGACTTAAGAGACGTAACCCCGTTGAGTTCGGGCTCGTTAGAATCGTCTCAACGAGTAGTTGATGGTGGTATACAGAAAAGTACAGTAAGGGAAATGTATTCTCGTATCACCGTAGAACCCTATCGCAATAAGGTGACATATCACTCGAGTTTGAGTGACGGCGGCATGTCAATTGCGATAGGGTTCTACGGTGGTACGTGAATACATGTCCCTTACTGTACAGTTGGCAATAAAAAATTGTACCAAAAATAAAATTTTTGACAGAAACTTATTTCATCATTATCATCATTATATCAGCCGAAAGACGTCCACTGCTTAAAAGGAGAAAAATAATAAATACAAACCAACTTATTTATTTCCTCTCAAAAACGTAATAAAAACAATAAAAGATTTATTGTTTTTCTTGCGTTTTGTATTATGCGTTTCATCTTCCCATAAGAAAACGACTTTTCATAATACTAAACTAAAGGTGGGTAGCCACGAGGCCCGTGCGAGGTAACGGTGCAGTGTACGTGAAAAAAATCTACTAATTCCATTGATAGCCTCGCTCACATACCTCTTCCTTTTGGTGAATTATTTCATCGCACACCGCTCTGCTATCTCGCACAGCTCTGGTGGGTACTCACCATGCACGTGTTCTACAGATGTGTCGAGACTAGATGGGAGTGGAAATTTCATACTTACGACTACTAGTTTTATCGTCGATTTGGATTCCTTAAGTTTGATAAAAGTATGCGGGTCATTCCTGGACATTCCGGGACAAGTGGCGTACACGAAGAGAGGCTTTATGCTCGGCAGTGGCTGATTCTAGGCTAATGATGATGTTCATGATTCTGGTTTGTTATTATAAACATTCTTATTTCGTTGTTCTATTTGCAGACTGGTTGTCAGAAACAGTGAACCCCGGGCCGATGGTGGAGCTACTGGACAAGTCTCCTCAAAACTCGATCGTGCGCAGCTCCCAGGCAGACCTGCGCGAGTGTGACCGCCGCGGTCTCTTATGGTGCGTAGAGAGACGTTACATATTTCTCAGGAGTATGGTTTTAACCATATACCTGAGCAATATGTAAAGTCTTTGATTATTACGAACCTTGTCAAGTGTGTTTTGAAAGTTGTCAAGACGCCCTAGGCATAATGACAGCTGTTGTAGACAACAACCGGGACCAACGGCATAACGTGCTTTCCGGAAGCTCTCGGTAACAACTAAAAAACGGTAACCTATTTTGGTTTTGATTGTTCATCGTATTGTTGGCAGGCTTCTGGACGAAGAATCCATGTACCCTGGGTCCTCGGACGACACGTTCCTGGAGCGAGTGATGACGCATTACGGGGCGCCCAACCAGATGCAGTACCTCATCAAGAAGGCGCCGCACGCGAGGCAGTTCATACTGCAGCACCTTCAGGTACGCTACTTTCTATATTTTTACCAGTACATTAAAGTATTTACAAACATCTAAAGAACTCTCTTGCACTTGTCTTGATGCTTCGGTCTTTCACGGATGCAGTTTTTAGATTCCCAATCAATTTAAACGCTCTGGCAGGCTCTACTATGTACTTCATTCTGCCTAAATGGGGCGCAAAATGATACTCAGCATCAAACTGTAATGTATACTGTCCTCATTCTTCAAAGTTTCATCAAATCTAGAGAACGGGCGGATTTTTCATCAACACTAATAATGCTCTCTGTTGCAGGGCACGAATCCCGTTCTGTACGACGTGACGGGCTGGGTGAAGGCGAGCAGAGAGAACCCTGTGACGAAGAAGGCTCTTACGCTACTGCAAGAGAGTCAGACGTGAGTCTCATTTTGTTCATACTCCAAAGGGGAATGGATGAAAATATCAGAATTGCCTGATTATTTTTTTGGTAATAGGAATAACCTTTCTTAGCACTAGATAAAAGTTTCAGATTTTTAAGCTGCGTCAATTATTGTTTAAAAATATATACAGTTTCCTCACATACGTTTTGGGTAAACACGTGGTGTGCTTCCTGTACTCGTATTCTGACTTAGACCAATTAAGGAATTAAGAGTGCATATCAGCATTCTTCGCAGATTTTGAAAGTACGCACCGTCTTTCTTGCTATCCCTAATGGCTTGTATACACTTTGATTCGTGTTTAGGGCGAGACATAGGATAGGAGCATGTTCTATTTACTTGCGAGTAGCTTTTGTACGGGCTCACTCTAAACTAAACTCGAGTCAATGTGTAAACAGTTACGCTCATCAAATGGTCACGCAACCGTTTATTTCCCGGCCACTAGTTTGCGCCACAACACGCGACCACTTTGTCGCACATTAGACCCTTAGAGCATACATAACTGGAGTAGCTTTGTGTCGTATTTGCATACAAAAAAAAATGCCGAATTTTGCGGGGGAGGGGGGGAGCATCTTAATAGGATATTGAAACTCAATTATATATTAAAACCTTGAAGTGGTTGAACGTTTATAATATCAAGTGCAAGTGTAATAACATGCGGGCATTTTTATGAACAGTGTTCTCTTGCGAGGCGATTTTGTGATCGATTGTGAAATTGTCTTTTTATGATTTTTTGCATCGTGCGAGGTTTTTTACAGAGGGGTGAGTTACTGAAAGGCTACTCAAATGTATGCTCTAAGATTAGACCGCTAGTGGCTGTCACTAGTAGCGAGCGCGATCCATTCCCGCAGCCTGTGGCTAACGCTCGATGTGCGCCGATGCTATACAAAATGTATGTAAGAACGACTGCATCTTGTGGCGGCCACTAGTGGCGCAATGTGTGGCGGGTCGCAGTAACGCGGTGTCCCCCCCCCCAGCGAGGAGATCGGGCGCCTGGCGGGCTGGGCGCGCGGCGCGTGCGGCGTGGGCGCCTGGTCGTCCGCCGTCGGCGACACCAGCACGCTGCGGCGCGCCTCCTCCATCCGACGCACGCTCACCGCAGGTAACATATCCTACATCGTTACAGTTATAGACCCACTAGACACTAGATATCATCATCATATCAGCCGAAAGACGTCCACTGATGGACATAGGCCTCCCCCAAAGAGTGCCACAATGACCGGTCCTGCGCCACCCGCATCCAGCGGACTCCAGCGACCTTTACCAGGTCATCAGTCCCACTACATATGCGAAGCTTTTATTAAAGAATCAGAATAGTACATTGTTTAACGAAGGGCTTAAGTGGAATATTGCAAACAAGAGTCTATCAGAAACCCGACGCCGAAGAATTGACGAAATTGACAACTTTACTTCCAGATCAGGAGCCGTAGCATGCACCGTAGATTTTTTTCAATCAATCACAGAGCAGATCAAATTTGATTAAACCAATCAGTTCACACACAAGCTCATTACTCCCTAGGGATTATAAACTTGCCATAACTCCCACGGGAACAATTTAGGCCATTGTCCTTCTGTATACAGGCATGGAATAACATCATTTACGAGCAACTGCGATGAAAAATCGTTTATTTCGTAGTTAAATTTGTATACATTATGTATGTCCATGGCTCCATTCGGATCTCAGGGGTGTAACTCCTCGTTTAAGTCTACATGAGATCAGTGCAAGTGTGGTGTGTTCTGATTTATGTTATCATGTTTTGTTCCTAGTTGTGTTCTTACTACTAATTACGACTAACTTACAATCTATGCGGCCTAGGGGCTATTGCTCGTTTACTAAGCAGTAACCTGCAATCTTTTTTCAATATATGCAGTAGCAATAAAGCAGTAGTTTAAATTGACCGTAGCCGAGATGTGCAAGGTCCGCTATATTCAGCTGCAGCATTAGAACATTGCTGCCCTGATGAAATTCATAGATGAGCAATTTTCAATAGTACGGTCAAGGACTTTAATTGTTGAGGCATTGGCATTACTAATTTTGGTTTTAGTTAAACTATTGGCCAGTATAAACTGAGCTCAACAATTAAAGTCCGTGACTATACAGTCGACGTCATTGATATGTTTACACTTTTGCATCTTATTCCATTGTAATAAGGCGAACAATGTAAACATCTCTTTGACGACTGTACATACGTATGTGATTGAAGAGTATAGTAAGAATGTATAATGTGTGCAGGAGCAGCGGGCATGAAGCGGCGCTCAACAGCGCTGCAAGCCAAGTTCGTGGCGGACGGCGTGGTGGACACGCTGCGGCGCTGCGGCGCGGGCGGCGTGCAGTTCGTGTGCTGCCTGCTCGCCGCGCGCGCCGACGACGTGCACGTGCCGCTGCTGCGCTCGCAGGTACACCACTGTTGCACGAGAGAAGCTTCTCAGTCAGCACCCCTCTCGTGTTAGGTGGCTCCGCCTGCGCTGCGGCGCGGGCGGCGTGCAGTTCGTGTGCTGCCTGCTCGCCGCGCGCGCCGACGACGTGCACGTGCCGCTGCTGCGCTCGCAGGTACACCACTGTTGCACGAGAGAAGCTTCTCAGTCAGCACCCCTCTCGTGTTAGGTGGCTCCGCCTGCGCTGCGGCGCGGGCGGCGTGCAGTTCGTGTGCTGCCTGCTCGCCGCGCGCGCCGACGACGTGCACGTGCCGCTGCTGCGCTCGCAGGTACACCACTGTTGCACGAGAGAAGCTTCTCAGTCAGCACCCCTCTCGTGTTAGGTGGCTCCGCCTGCGCTGCGGCGCGGGCGGCGTGCAGTTCGTGTGCTGCCTGCTCGCCGCGCGCGCCGACGACGTGCACGTGCCGCTGCTGCGCTCGCAGGTACACCACTGTTGCACGAGAGAAGCTTCTCAGTCAGCACCCCTCTCGTGTTAGGTGGCTCCGCCTGCGCTGCGGCGCGGGCGGCGTGCAGTTCGTGTGCTGCCTGCTCGCCGCGCGCGCCGACGACGTGCACGTGCCGCTGCTGCGCTCGCAGGTACACCACTGTTGCACGAGAGAAGCTTCTCAGTCAGCACCCCTCTCGTGTTAGGTGGCTCCGCCTGCGCTGCGGCGCGGGCGGCGTGCAGTTCGTGTGCTGCCTGCTCGCCGCGCGCGCCGACGACGTGCACGTGCCGCTGCTGCGCTCGCAGGTACACCACTGTTGCACGAGAGAAGCTTCTCAGTCAGCACCCCTCTCGTGTTAGGTGGCTCCGCCTGCGCTGCGGCGCGGGCGGCGTGCAGTTCGTGTGCTGCCTGCTCGCCGCGCGCGCCGACGACGTGCACGTGCCGCTGCTGCGCTCGCAGGTACACCACTGTTGCACGAGAGAAGCTTCTCAGTCAGCACCCCTCTCGTGTTAGGTGGCTCCGCCTGCGCTGCGGCGCGGGCGGCGTGCAGTTCGTGTGCTGCCTGCTCGCCGCGCGCGCCGACGACGTGCACGTGCCGCTGCTGCGCTCGCAGGTACACCACTGTTGCACGAGAGAAGCTTCTCAGTCAGCACCCCTCTCGTGTTAGGTGGCTCCGCCTGCGCTGCGGCGCGGGCGGCGTGCAGTTCGTGTGCTGCCTGCTCGCCGCGCGCGCCGACGACGTGCACGTGCCGCTGCTGCGCTCGCAGGTACACCACTGTTGCACGAGAGAAGCTTCTCAGTCAGCACCCCTCTCGTGTTAGGTGGCTCCGCCTGCGCTGCGGCGCGGGCGGCGTGCAGTTCGTGTGCTGCCTGCTCGCCGCGCGCGCCGACGACGTGCACCTGACCTTTTTAGAGTTCCGTATCTCAAAAGGAACAAAACGGAACTCTTATAGGATCACTCTGTTGTCCATCTGTCTGTCTATCAAGACCCTTTTTCTCAGAAACGCGTGAAGGTATCGAGTTGAAATTAAAACCATATACTCAGGTAGAGTCCCTTGAAGCTGTGAAACAATCAAACTTCCAAGTTAACGTAAAAAAAAATACGGACGTTTATGCTGCAAAAAAAACGTATATTCCGACACTCTCAATCATCAAAATTTATAGGGCACTTTCCGTTGAGTAGAACAATGAAATTTGGCAAGTGGGCCAATCAATTATTTTTTGTTGCTCGTTGCCATGGTTACGTCTCCTGGGTCACCCCTTAAAACTATGATTTTATGGGGTTTAAACCCACTATAGACACGTGTTTTTCTGATATTGTTAAACCGGCTTACCGGCTTACCGGTACAGAATAACAACAAGAGAAAGTTGATTGCCCCAAGTAATATCGTCTTATACTGCAAGTACAGGAAAACATCTGAAAACTATATATTTGTAATTTTGTACGGAACCCTCGGTGGGCGAGTCCGACTCGCACTGTCCGGTTTTTTGGTTTTCATGTCAATTTGTGTCCCAACGTCATGGCGTTTAGCCATTAAACATTTATGGACTTTTTTATGTCATTGCATGCATCAGAAAAGCACTGTGTACTCTTAATGAATGAAAGTAGTTATATAGGTATATTTTTATCCACTTTACATATCTAACCGTCCCAATTTGTTCACAGTTCCGCGGCTTCCAACTATTGGACGCAGCGCGCCTCTACAAGCAAGGCTTTCCGGAACACATGCCACTCTCGGAGTTCGCCAGGAGGTAACTGTTCAATAATAATTAGATAATTACTGATTAAATGTGTAACAATAAAATTAATTGGCACTCAAAAAAATTACACACCAATGAATTTCTGAAAATAAATTTTATTTATTTCAACACATTATTTTATTTATTAACAAAGGCATTATTTATTTATTGTGGCGTTGCGCGTTGTATCGAAAAATCGGCTCGAAAAAAATAATCAATCTTTTTGCTGGTTTTGATCAATTCCATACCAACCGGCATCCAAACCAGTAAGACCAGTTTAAAACCACTTAATAACATGACGCAAAAAGAGTTCATCTATTCGGAATATCTTTAGATTTTTTTAAAGATATGGTAATATATGTATTACCTACTTGCAATTTTAGATACCTAACTCTAAATGCCCGCGCTGCTTCGCCCGCGTATTTCAAAGAACGCAGACAAAACCGCGGGATTTACATACAACTTTTGTTGTCATACAAAAGCTTCAATGTAAACAAAAACAATGAAAAAAAAAATTGAATGGTAATGCGCTATCGAATATGGATCGATTCACACCCCATTTTTGTTACAACCCGTATTTATAATCGTGTACGGTCAAGGACTTTAATTGTTGAGCTATTTAGGTGTCAACTAATTTTGGTTTTCTATGAAGTGTCCAGTATAAAGTGAGCTCTAAATGGGTCAACAATTAAAGTTCGTGACTGTACATCTCTGTATTATAGGATCCGGAGACACTACACATGTCCCGGTACGTGTGTGCCCGGTATTACTCTGTTCTATGATTTGAATTTCAAGAGCCTTTGTGGCCTACTTACAAAATAAACATTTGATGTTGACTCCTCGCAGGTACCGACTGCTCGCGACATCAGAAAGCGAGTCGGAGGAGCCGCCGACTTCGCCGCTGTCCGACCGGCAGGTTGTCGACGACATGTTGCTGGCTCTGGACCTCGACGTCACCAGCTACAGGCTCGGCCTCACACAGGTCAGTGCGCTTTATTACCAGTGGCATAGAGTTGATAATGGAATGCTTTCACCTCGCTGTCAGACAGACGGGTGGCCTGGCGAAGTGCAGTATAGATGAAGATATTAGAATAAACTTTCATATATTTTCTGTCTGAAGCTGCGACGTCAGCTTTCACTGGAGTTTTGGCGGGAAATAGACATTGATGTGCTCTATTACCTGCGACATAGAGGTGATTATGACGCAGCTTTTTCAGATACGAATTGTTTTATTGGTGTTTTTTTCAGGCCGTGAAAGTGTTTTAATGTGATTTACCGAAACGCTATTATTTTTATTTGTGAGCTATTGTTATTGGCATCTGTAATTCACGTGCTCTATTTTTAAACCAAACACAGCCAATGAATACAAATATTTTCGTCACACTAGTTCGTTAAGGGTGTCTTAACATGGAGGCATACGTGCTGAGGAGCAGCCTATAATACTATAACACCTTACTAACATCCTATTGCAAACACATGATGTTTATTTGGGCCAATCAACTATTTTTTGTTGCTCGTTGCCATGGTTACGTCCCCTGGGTCACCCCTTAAAACTATTATTTTATGGGGCTTAAATCCACTATATTTGTGGTTAAAGAACTTTATTTATCTCTAAAGAAATTTTACATTTCACTTAAAACAGAGAAAATATACATGTTTTCCATATTTTAAAGTAAACAGTGAGTAATGGATAGTTCCATTTAGGTAGGTACATGCGTTTAAAAAGTAATACAATGCTTAGTTTAAAGTGGGTAGGTACATATTAAGAAAAAACATCCCAGCAGATGCAATACGTTGCGATAGACTAAGTGATTCTAGTTTGTACAATGCATAATGAACTTTAATACAAAGTGCTTGTGTGTATTTCAGTACTAACGAGTCGCATAAATATGTTTCTATGCTAGTGTTTCCAGGGCCAGGGTCGGAGTTGGGAGTTAGATATTTTTTGTTACATACTCCTTTAACTTATGTTTAAAAATATTAAAACTTTTACTTTCTTTGACATGCTTTGGTAAACTGTTATAAAACTGTGCCCCTTCATAAGTGATATTTTTTTTGCCAAATTGTGTTCGTGCTGATCCCAGAGTCAAGTTGTTAGCACTCCTTAAAGGACGTATTCCTATTTCAGAATTAGTTTGAAAAGTCAATTGCGAGTGAATTTTTTTTTCTAATATCTTTCTTATCAGAATGCAAGTATTATTAAAATAAAGTTGTTTGAGATTTAGAATTTTTGTTTCTGAATATATTTTGTGGCTGGATGTGAGAAGATCATATCGAAAGAGTGATTTTATTATTTTGTTTTGAGCAATTTGGATATATATTTATTACATCATTGGCAACGGCACTGAAAGTTTCACCATTGAACGAAATATATCCGAAACTCGGCGGTATACGCATCGTAAATTCTTAACCGCAAATGTCGTTAAAGAAGAAAATTCGCCGCTAATGACGCCGCACTACAAACTTTGGAAAATGGGTTTCACTCAAGCATTAAACGACTTTTTTATTTCTTGGTTACGTATTCCGTTGGTGTTGCTCAGGACAAACTATGGTAATAATAATTACTACGACCGAATGACATGGTAGTATACAAATCTCAATCTGAATTATTGTTATTATTATTTGTTTTAGTACCTATATTATGTTAATAAATGTATTTTTACCTATAAGTGGGTCAGAAAGGGGTATAGCATTAGTTGTCCTTGATATAGGGTAAATCGCCAGTAGCTGCCCCCCCCCCCCCCCCCCCCCATACAAAAAATGAACTCTATCCCCCTACAAACATAATTCAATTTAGTATGACGTGGCCAGTTATTGAAACCTTATATTAAAATGAATTCTATTATAGGTGAATAGGGTAAATTCTTAGTATGAGGTGGCCAGGTTATGAAACGGTGGTCATCTACTAACGATTTACCCTACTTCCACTTTTTTTATTTGCCGCAACTGAGTTAGTATGAGTTGCGGCAAATAAACTATTACCCGCCCAAATTAATACATTCAGTGCCCAGAATCGCTACGCGCTACGCTCGTAGCCGATCCCGTGGTATTCCTCTTATGTAGCGGAAAGCGACTACGGCGTAGGGACGCATATATGTCGTCACGGGCTGGGAATGGGTTAAGTAGGTTGTGTATGGTAAGCCATTTCTAAACCAGTTCTTAATTTAGCTGCATAGAAGTCATTCCGTCCTTTATGGTGGCACGCGTATACGTCCTCTGTAGAAATCTATATTGTTGTCTATATTCAACATCTTTCGAAGTCATTGCTATTTATTGTTATGACTATAAATATGTAGCGACAATACAGCTTATGTCTGGGCAACACTCAATTATTTTTTAATGTTTCTAGATTAGACCTGACCGTAAAAAATTACGACCTTATAAAATGGTGGCGGTGAATGGAATGAGTCAAATTAAATACAAACGTGCATACGCCGCGGAACAATTGAACGTCACTATAAGAATCGACTTTATTTCAAATGTTAAACAGTTCATTTTCTTCCAGAAGAGAATTCTAGTAGGTATGTCTTGGTCAATCGTCTTAAATAATCAATTCGCTGGAAATAATAAAAAGGAATTGGTTTTTATTGAATTTATACAATGTGCGAAACCAAGCATGACTTGTAAAAAGTTTGAGTGGTCAAATATGCACCGAAAATCGCACGTACCACTAAAGTTTCGAAGCACCAGATGCAAAAAAACATTATAAGTAGGTGCCAAGCACCTACTACTATTTGTTTGACTTCTCGCAAACACTAAGTAGTTGCGAAAAATGTGGTTGCGTACAAGTAAGTCAAAAATATAATTAAGTCGATAGAATATTGGTGTTTATTTTTATTTTGTAAATATTAATATAATTAAGACACGTTTAGGGTTTTATCAATATAGATTCAAAATATGTACCTAAGTAAAGTATTATTTTAATTTGAAAAGTTTGTTATTATTATTGAAAATTAAAACAAACCTTTTTCAAACATTTTGCACGGATATTGAATAAAAAAAAATATTAGGGGACATTCTTACACAAATCGAACTAGGCCTATAGTAAGCTCAATAAGACTTGTGTTATAGGTACTAGACGACGATATACAGAGTGTTTTTTTTTAAATGGGACAGTATGGGGAAATCCGAATCTAAAGGAGATAGAGGAAAAGTGTCCAAGGAGACATTAGGTGTTTTTTTATGTAAACAAATTTGGCTCATTAAAATTTTTGGTCAAGCGTGAGTTGTTCTTAAAAAATGATAAAGTTGGTCAATTTTTTTTTTGACGCGGGTCGACTCTGTTTCATGTAAGGATTATTTCATTGTATGGAAAGAAAAAAATCTAAACAGCAGAAGTTGGTCAAATTTAATGAAAACTAATCTTCATACAATTGCAGTATTCGCCTTTTAATATTGCTAACTGTATATTCATAAGGCGGGAATCACACTGGCGCGGCCTGCGGTGGCGACCTATAGTAAATTTGACGTCCATAAAATATTTGTCGCGTTGGGAACGAACCTCAATTATTGTTTAATGGCCTTGAAATGAGTGAAACTTAGCCTGGTACTGCAGAGCCCCGAAGGTTAGCTTTCGCTTTCAACGGCGTTGTCAGACAAAAAACAACATAGAAATTTTTGGATGTGTCGAAATGTGCCGAAATAATCGTAAACCTGATATAAGAAAAATAAGTACCGGTACTTTATTATAAGATGCCAATCTTACGAACCCTACAAGGCATAAAGCCTGAATCACACTCGTACGGCCTGCGGTGGCGTTCAATGTAAACTTGACAGTTATTGTCAAATTTTCTATTGACCGCCACCGCAGGCCGTGCCAGTCTGTGAGAGGCTTAAGGCCTGAATCACATTGACGCGGTCTGCGGTGGTGGTGTGATTCAGGCCTTAAGCCTGCATCACACTGGCGCGGCCAGCGGTGGCGGTCCATAGTAAATTTGACAGCTAATGATAAGTTTACTATAGTGAGAGGCCTTAAGCTTTTCCCTGTCAGTCTTTATGACATTGACATACCTGACCCGTAGAAAAAAAATTACTATAGGAACCTGTCTGTAGACAGTCAATGACCATTTATATAATAAATAACAATTATGTAACTTGTTATTGTCTATAGCCGCGAGTACCGACGATATAATGATGATGATCACCTCAAATTGAGTTAAAAAACATTATATCCGAATGAAAGGTCAGGAAATTTCCTTTACTTTTTTTAACATTATCACGAACGGCCCGAGAATTGACCTCCTGTATAATGACGCTTTTACACATACAATTTTCGTAGAAAACAATTCGTAGTCACGGTTATTAGTATAAAACATGGGATGTCTATTACCGCTCTAAGCGCCATCGCGATTTTGCTACTTTGATGGTGATCAACAACTGAAACCCCCACGATTACACCGTCAAACGGTTGTCTTACGTCATTTCACTGGCTAACGTGAATAAAAACGGTTGCCTTTCTTTTGGCTAGACCGTTTTCACAACCAATAAAAAGATTTGAGCAACGAGTGCTTAAAAGTCTATTTTTTCATTCACTTTAAGTAACGTAGTGTTAGAAAACTGCGGCTTTCATGAATGCACTAGTTGGCCTAATAGTCCACGTTTCGACCGCGTATAATGACTGTTGTCAACTTGAGAAACTTTGGAGGTTACATTCGAACTACCTCTACTATAACATAGTGAATGCGTTTCGGCGGCGATTTTTAAACGCAGCGTTTGCAAGAAATGCTTTTGCGAAGAAGATTATAAAATTGTATATCTATGTTATTCTTGGCACGTATCACTATTTAGATCCTTTATGACCAAAAACAATAAATATGGCATATTATAAAAACGCACAATATGTATTTCAGTTTAGGTAATGCTAAACATAAAAATCTACTTTAAAGTAAGCACGACGCCAAAAATAACATAGGAGACAAAACAGTATCGGTTTCAAAGTTCAGACAAAAACGAAAAAGGTCTAGGACATCCTTAAAATAACCGATCTTGTTAATTATGCAATGCGTCGAGTGGAGTTATAGTTTAGTTGAACGTAATAGTGTCTGTTAAAGTGAAAGCCGCCTTATGCAATCATTGTATTCTAATGTAATGCGCGCTTGCCCTAATGCTGGCCTCGCAGAGTCGTAATCAGTCAGTGAATTCAGTATCTGGACCAATGAACAGCAAAAAAAAAGGTAAGGCCCTTTGGTAGAAATTCTGCCCAAAGTGTACCGTTTTATTTGCTCTTCAGTGATTCCGATTATGATTAAGTGACTGAATTCCGTTCAGTGCGAGGCCAGCCTCATACAAGTTTTACACAGTTTTAACGAACACAAAGCCAAAGTTTTTATTTACAATAATCTTCAATAATTGGCATCGTGATTGACAAATAAAAAACCGGCCAAGTGCGTGTCGGACCACGCAGAACGTAGGGTTCCGTGCCTATTAAAAAGGTCGTATCGTCATTGAAATCTTACGGCACTTACGTCCTTTTCTTTGAGGAAGGCAGTTTTTCAGCAATATCTCGAAAACCTTTGAACCGAACTTCTTCAAAACAATTTTCGCTGAAAGAATTTAATAAGCCCTACGTCCATGATTTTTTTCATATTTTTACAATGCACGGTTCAAAAATTAGAGGGGGGGGGACAGAATTTTAGTGACTTTCGGGACGATTATCTCCGACTCTATTCACTTAATCAAAAAAATTGCTGAGAAACCTTATATTTATTTTGAAAGGCCTATCGATTGATGTGCCACACGGGGGGTCACAATGAAAAAAAAATTTTTGACTTTTAGTTTTATGTATGGAGAGCACCCCTAAAAAAATTTTTTTTAGTAATTTTAATTACAAAACTTTGTAGCGGCTAACAAAATACACCTATCCTCAAAATTTTATTCAAATACACCTTATAGTTTTCGAGTTAAATGCCTGTGACATACGGACAGACGGACAGACGGACAGACGGACAGACGGACAGACGGACATGACGAAACTATAAGGGTTCCGTTTTTGCCATTTTGGCTACGGAACCCTAAAAAGAACGCATTTTTTTATGTCAGGTTGTGCCTTGCTTATCAAATGACCGCCTTTCTGGATACTAGTCTATAATGCAATCTATTGAGTACCTAGTGTACCAACTACGTTTCTTGAACGCTTCACATTCGAACTTTTCGAAGTTCTTAAAACTATCTACACAAAGTCCTTATTCTTTTAATAATAAAATCTTGTGTCGAACCTATTTGTGGTTGTTGTTTATGTTCATATTGTCTGTCAATGACTGTATTTACTTACGTATCAAACTCGAGAAGTAAAATGTAACTTCCGGTGCAGTCGATTATGCGTAAAGTGAACAAGTACATTCGATGTAGGTCTCCCCATGCTTCCGAGCGTCCCACTTTTGAGATATTAATAGTAATTAGGTATCAAAGACATAAGTTACACAAGCACAATGACGTAACACGTTACGTCACTCGTGTTACTTCGGAACTGGCTGCGAGACGCCGCGGAGAGCTATAGTAGGCCAACGTCTTGAAAGTCATTCACAAAAGACGTAGGCTCAGATAGGTTACTACGAAATGCGAATTAGTAATTTCGGACGGTGCAGTCTCACCCATCCTGTTTTTCGAGATTGGTGTGAGGACGGCGCGATCCGAAATTTCCGATTCCTCTGCATTTTTTTAGCGCCACGCATTCAATTAACGAGAGTTGCAGGACTTTTGTAGTTCAGTCTCTCTATTCACTTTGGTAAAAAATGCGATACTTTTGCTTAGTGCTTGTGGTTGAATGACAATCAATCATTTGTCTCTGTATTCTATGTAAATAAACCATATCAGACGGGCCCCGGGCGGCCAGGTTCCTTGAGGATGCAACCAGGATTACGCTAAGATAACCAGGGGTATGATGAACGTTTTGACATTTACGCAAGGTCGTTCGGCCCGTACGTTGCCACATACAAGTATCTTTCTCTGAAATGCTTTGTGCGAGCATCACCGAAGTGTTACGAGACCTCAATCGCAGCGGAAACTTGAGACTGTTACATCACTCTAAGTCTCTTCCGACAAACAACTTGTATTATAGTACCCATGCAAATCTGTTGTGAGTGCGTTAGGAGTTTATTGCATTGGCGCTTAAAATAGGAAGTTGCCTGGAATATTATTACCGAGAGAGTAATTTTTTTTACAATTTCAACATAACATATACAAAGAATCCCTCGATACAGATGGATTGTCAAAGTGATGTAATATCGACGACGTCAAAAGTTTTGCACTTATTCCTATATTCCAAAAAATGTGTACCTATTACATATGTTTGACGCTGACTGTACAGTAGAAATTTCAAGCGACACGTCTGTGCTTCTGGGCTGTTATTCGGAACGCGCCAATGCGCTTCACCTCACCTGCCACCCCTAACGAAACTGGACAAACCTCTGATTACAGTGATTACGCTTACTTCGATACCTCCACGCGTTCCCGAGATAAAGGGTCTTGATAGACAGACGTACGGACAGCAAAGTGGTCCTATAAGGGTTCCGATTTTTTCTTTTTGAGGTACGGAACCCTACAAATAAAAATCTTTCTCAGAGCTTTTGCGCGACAACGCGTCATCGAACTTACTCGACCTCAATCCTGACTCGGAACTGTTACGTAAGTACGTAACGTATTATCTGCCGTCTGCAAGTTACTTTGTGTATGGTTTGCATCTTTAACCTTACGAGGCAAGTTAGTGGGTCAAGTTTCGTGGCTCCTTTTGTTGGTTAGCTAAACATATTGCTGGATCAAGAGAGATTTAGTCATTATATTATGTACCTACAATTCAGGTACTCTTTATTGCACACCTCATAACGTGAATCAAATACAGGACATAAAACTTAAAAGTAGAGGTTAACAACAGGTATATCGCTAAGGAACGATCTCTTCCAGACAACCTTTGGGTAGCGGAGAAATTGCAAGAAATAGGTAATTACAAGTAACTAGGTGGCAAAATTAGAACTAAACTAACTTAGATGCAACGATTAGTACCTACAGATAGCATTGTGACATTTGTGACGTCATACCTTTATGTCAATTAGTATAAAGCGTTGTGAGCTGCCGCCAGCGAGGTCTGTTCTTTAATTGATTTGTTCCTCTCCAAAAACTGATGCGAATGGCATCGTAAAAAAATCTTAGGACACAAGCCTATTATAAATTTAGAAATATACTTAAACAAAACAAAAATATTATATATGCTGCAGTTTTTTTGCAAGCTACACGAGGGACCGACGGCAATATGTTGAGTATGCAAATTACCAGTCCCAGCCGTGTTTTACGAGGACCGGCGTAAGTCAGGGAATTAACTGTTAGAATTTTTAATAATGATTAACGACCTACCAGAAGTAGCTCAGCACGCCCAATGTCTTTTATTCGCGGATGACCTCAAGTTGCTCCTGGCAATCGAGGACGAGGGAGACTGCGAGCGCCTCCAGCGGGGTATAGTTACAGAGAGTGGTGGAGTGGTGCCAAAGAAACGAGTTAGAATTTAATGTAGAAAAATGCGCCACCATCACCTTCACCCGGGCGAAAACACCACTTATCTACAACTTACCACATAGTTGCAGGAGCGAAGTTAGGTAGAGTGGACACCGTGAAAGACCTAGGTTCTTTAATATGAACTTGATATTCAGGGACCATATAGTTGGCATTTCTAAAAAGGCATTTAGAATCCTCGGTTTCGTTCTTCGGAGAGCAGCGAGCTTTAAAAACATTCAAGCCGTTTCAGCGCTGTATAATGCTCTTGTGAGAAGCCAATTAGAGTACAATGCTGCAATATGGGCACGAGAAAAAGTATATCCTCATGTTAGAAAGGATACAAAATAAGTTTTCCATGCAGGCATGCTACCCTTTCTATCCGTGGATGTATCCTATAGACTTTTCACGCCACTGCTCGGAAATATGGCAAAAGATGGTCAGAATTCAGGCTTCAAAGCTGGGGTTAGTTGGACGTCGCACGAACAGGCCATCTGTGAGTTCAAACTGTCCAACAATGTTATTGTTGGACAGTTTGAACAGCGATCGACCAATCACAGGGCACCGCGCGCGGTCGCGCCGGCGTGCGTTGCCTGTGCTCCTCCTACTCCGCGCCGGGGCGCGAGGCTAGCGAGCCTGTTTAATATTATGATCTTTAATTTTGATCTAAAATTATAATTATTTGCAATTTCCTTGCAGTAGGCGTGAAAAGCACTATGTTAAGCCTCGGCTGAAAGTGCAATAGCTGGACTCGTACTACTCGTGGAACTAACTCGTCCATCTATTGCTTACTTTCTAGCCTCTACAACAATGTACTATTGTTATAGGCATGGTAGGCTACAATAGATTGGAAACGCGTAGGGATATGTCATTAGCATGCTACCTTGTCCAAGTTCTACGGGGTCTTCTGTGCAACCCGGGTATATTGATGCAGTTAAGTTTTGGTGTGCCGGACGGGTGTGGCGCGTGGGCGCGGCGGCGCTGGCGGCTATAAAATGAATGAATAAACGACATTTAATTCTGGGACAAGCTTTAGATAGTAAATTAGTGTTACTAATCTTAGTTCCGTGTTGCATTAAAACCAATCGCATATCAAAAAAAAACTAGAGAAAGCTTAATGACTGGATAAGCTGACAGGTAACCTAGCTAATATAATCTGTCTGCGTCCGAATATACACTACTTTTTTTCTAGTCTGAAACCTGATTTGACGCAAGTAACAATCTCTCTTTAGATCTAGACTATCCGAGTTTTACTAACGGTTTAATGCTAATCATAATTCCATACTATTTTAATCTACTACCATTCTACATCCACTATAATTCATAATGAAGGCCAAGCAGCTAACTTAGAGAACTTACAGCAATGCAAGCAAAGCAATGTGGGCAATGTGGTACTTGTTAGCACTAAGAAATAAAAAATAACTTAAATAAATAAAAAATAAATAGACAAAAGCTGGAGTTACACCTTAAATTGGCATTACATGCACGTGGTTTGGTATTCGACTTATTCGATGAAATATAACTATTATAATCGAAAGAGCGAGCGAAGCAAATGAAGTTCTATGCTTCAGCTTGGGTCGAAAATCGTTTGTCCGGTGTCTGTCACGATATCACGCTGTCCGGCTATTCTCCTCTACAGGTCGAATTTCTCAACCGATTCTCGTGAAATTTTGTGAGCAGGTTCGTTAATGACATAGATTTTTTTGTCGAGTAACTATTTCGAAATTCAAAAAATAAATTTAAAAAAAAGTTGTGAGTTTTACAGCTCACAGAGCCACTAGTATATATAGGTATGTATCTATATCGTATTATACCGTGTTTCGTTTTAGCTTGACTCTAATACTGCATAGAGCTGGAGAACGATCACTTTAATTTGTAAGATCAATTTTACGAAACTTCGATTCAAAATTGTACATACACACTTAAATCAGCGGAAGACTAGCGCTGGCTGCAAAGCCAGGCATCATGCTGAGTTGGGCCCATTTCGTGACTCGGCACAGATTCACTTTTTTCTTGTGTCTTTGTCTTGTAATACGAATAAATGTTTGGTTTGATTTGATTTTTTTTATTAATTATTCGTAAATTCACAAAAAAATAATAAGGTTAGAAGTTTGTAGATAGTTCTACGATTATGTGAAATTCATATTTATAAGTTATTAAACTTATTTCAATCTTATTTTATTAGTTTTGTAACAAAGTTAAGGTACTCGTAAATGTAAACAACCTTGCATATTAAAATTGCTGTTAATGCAACCAACTAAAAGGAATCTCAACCCACACGCTTCGTTGTTTCTTAACAAAGCACTCAAATGTGTTCCAGACACATGTCACGTTAAATATATCTAAACTATATTGGGTAGACTTACTAAATTGACTTTTGAATGGAAACTGACGCTCCAAGTTTGGTAGAGATAAGTTGGAGCTCAATTCCGGAAAGTGCTACTTACATGTTGAGATAAGAACAGTGCGGCCGCGCTAGCGCGTACTCAATTATGCATTTGAGAGCCTCCAGACAGTCAGATGTTGAGATAAGAACAGTTCGGCCGCGCTGGCGCGTATCCAAATATTCATTTGAGAGCACGAAGTGCAGACAGTGAGAGCACGAAGCGCCAAATTGAATTTGAATAAAATTATAATTATTTTGCTGAATTGCATTCTGCATTAAAATATTTTTATCCATTTGATTAAGTTAGGGTAACGAGCTATTCCCAAAACAATGCTGAGACAGCGACCGTTTCACTGCCGCGAAGACACACAATATGTGTCAATTGTATTGTATGTCTACTCCTTTGTCTCTGTGTGTCTTTTGTGTAGTGAATAAATGTTTTCTTTTCTTTTTTTTTCTTTAAAAAAATGTGGTACATGTCAAGTACCAAATAATAACATTTTATCGTGCAAAACCTTAGTTAGGTATGACCAATGGTTACGATAACTTTCTCAGCGATGATTTATTTTTAGTTGTTGTTACATAAAGCGGCGATGGGAAAAGCGCGGAAATGAACTGAGCAATTGTGTTTTACTCATCATGTCCACGGCGTCACTTACACGGCGATTCAATTTGACTCAATTGAGAGAAGGAGTCGTCCCTAGGATATCAAAAATAGGTCAGTTAGATTATCGAATAATATTTGTTTGTCAATTAACCAAAAAAAAAATTAAGATATAAGCCCTTTAGGCACTTGTCCCACCGCCGGCGACGAGCGATGAGCTATCGGCGATTTTCTCGCCCAAGAAACGAACAAAAGATAATCGCTCCCGTGTAAATAAAAGAGAGAGATATAGTTCATCGCGGTGTGAACAGCCAGCGATGAACTATAAATATATATCTCTCTTTTATTTACACGGGAGCGATTATCTTTTGTTCGTTTCTTGGGCGAGAAAATCGCCGATAGCTCATCGCTTACTCGCCGGCGGTGAGACAAGTGCCTTAAAGTTCCGCGTGACGTCACATTATGCTAAAAAGTGTACCTAATGTGACGTCACACGGAACTTTAACGGGCTATATTATCTTCGTCAATTTTTGTTTAATTAACAAATAAAAAAATACGTACCTATCCAATATTTTTTATAATCTAACTGACGGACTAAATAACTTTTTTAGAAAAGTAGCCAATTGAAGGTACAGTCGAGTTCTCTAATATCTATACAGACGACCTTTCAAAAATATCTACACATGCACCTTATGTCAGTAACAATAAAGACTGTGTATAGATATTTTTGAAAGTTTGTTTGTTTAGATATTGGAGAACTCGACTGTACAATCACGGACTTCAATTGTTGAGCCATTTAGAGCTCACTTTATACTGGACACTTCATAGCTTCATAGAAAACCAAAATTAATTGACACCTAAATGGCTCATCAATTAAAGTCCTTGACGTTACATGGTCTGAACGATGCACCTATTTTACATATAAAAATAAAGGTAAATAATTTTCAACGGACACTAGGGTGGCGCAAGACCGATCACTTTGGCATTGTTTCTTTTGGCTTCGTTTTTATACAATCGATGCTTTTGTAAACACTCCACAAAGGGAAGGTTAAATAAAGGCAACATAATTTAATTCAATTCATTCGTGAAATTTGTTAATTTACCTTTATTTTTCAAAGATGAAAAATATAATTGGCAAAACGCCTAGTAATAGCAATACAGCCAAAATACAGCCGGGTCGTTCTTCTTTTCGACCGACAATAGCCTGTCCCTCGTCTTACTACGGCATCTCATTTGAGTAATGGTTTTACGGTTTTATAATGTTCGAAAATGAACGTCCATATTATTTTATTAATTAGTATTGTTTAATATTTTAGTTTCTCTAACTAGCATTTTTTAAACGTATTTTTATCGTAGAAGTCCGTGACAGACCAAAATGTAGTCCCCACTGAAAGAGTCCACTTTGTCACATATTTTTTTAAAAAATCAACCGTAAACAAATATGTATATTGGCCGGAAAAGAAACTTTAATTAGTGTTAATGAAGAAACCAATGCATTTTTTAAAAAATCGCACTTCAAAATCACAATTTTTGATAGTTCAAAAACCAAAAAAAAAGGAAAACCTCGGTTCATTGTCGGTAAAAAAGAAGAACGACCCAGCCACATCTCAATATTAAAAGACATTTGAGATGTGGCTCTAGTCGTCACTTGGCGAAACATTCATCTTCCTACAATAACAAAACGTCGTTACAGATATTCTGAATTTTGAATCCTCAAAGATATTTTAATTACTCGCCTTGACGCGAACACGATCAGCGTCTGATAAATTGCCCTAAATATCTTCGTAAATGCAGTTTGAGATCGCGAATTTCTCGTGGAAAGTAGTTCGAGTGATCCTTACTAATGAGACTTTGTTGTAGGTACCTACTTTTTCTTGGTAGTTCAACAAGTATTTAATGCAGAGCAAAAGAAAAGGGACCGGTTAGGCCGGACCCCGTCGATGCAAGATAAATGATCTTAAAAAACCGGCCAAGTGCGTGTCGGACCACGCAAAACGAAGGGTTCCGTGCCTATTAAAAAGGTCGTATCGTCACAGAAATCTTACGGCGCTTACGTCCTTTTCTTTAAGGAAGCCAATTTTTCAGCAATATCTCGAAAACCTTTGAACCGATCTTGTTCAAAACAATTTTCGCTGAAAGAATTTAATAAGCCCTACGTCCATGATTTTTTTCATATTTTTATAATGCACGGTTCAAAAATTAGAGGGGGGGGGACAGAATTTTAGTGACTTTCGGGGCGATTATCTCCGACCCTATTCACTTAATCAAAAAAAATGCTAAGAAACCTTATATTTATTTTGAAAGGCCTATCGATTGATATGCCACACGGTCACAATGAAAAATTTTTTTTTGACTTTTAGTATTATGTATGGAGTGCACCCCTAAAAAATTTTTTTTTGTCATTTTAATTACAAAACTATGTAGCGGCTAACAAAATACACTTATCCTCAAAATTTTATTCAAATACACCTTATAGTTTTCGAGTAAAATGCCTGTGACATACGGACAGACGGACAGACGGACAGACGGACAGACGGACATGACGAAACTATAAGGGTTCCGTTTTTGCCATTTTGGCTACGGAACCCTAAAAAGTGCACTTATTAAGTCAGTCATCGACTTTTTTTGCAATTGCAGACTCCTTCAAGGCGTGAAAGGCCGGTAACGGTTTTGGTGTATCGTGTTCCATTATCTCAGTTCAATGTTCTATAACTTCATGCACTTTGAATAATAACATTAATAACAAAATGTGATACAGTAATTAAAACGATTTATCTGCTGATGAAAGAGAGTTATTTTTATAATGTATTCATTTGCTCAAAGGTTTTACTTTTTTTTGTTGTTGTCTGTTTTCATTTTGCAATGTTTTATGTAAGTACAATAAAGTAATACATACACCCATACGTATCCTACTAATATTATAAATGCGAAAGTTTAGATGTTTGTATATTTGGATGTTTAGATGTTTGGATGTTTGTTACTCAATCACGCTTAAACGGCTCAACCGATTTGGATGAAATTTTGCACGAAGGTAGTTTATAGCCTGGATTAAAATATAGGATAAATTTCATCCCGGGTCCACGCAGACGAAGTCGCGGGCGGAAGCTAGTATATAATAAATTTGGAAGAAAATGGTTGTGGATATAAGCTGTATCTGATTGTATTTGCTGCCAATCGATTGAACAAAGTAATAATCATAAGTCCTGGAGCGGCTTGGTTTCATCGAGAATTTCGGAATGACTGAGAGAAAAGAGTGTGGTTAGCAACTACGAATGTAATTACGCCAAATCTTCCGAAGTGACTTTAGACGCATGTTAACAACCGCGAATCGTGTATGATACAAGAAAGTAAATGTCGGCAATTAGATAGAAATGCTTCTAAAAATAGCCTGTTTTCTATTATTGTACAAGCAAGAAGCGAATATTAACTATAACAAAATTGTATAACCGCGGGTCGTATTCACGACATTTTACGACGGCTCGTATGATTTGGCGGTTATTAGAGCAATTTTTTGTAATGTCGATGACAACATCGGCGATTTTCAAACTCTGTTCAATTCACAAAGTCATCGATAGATGAAGTGGACACAGGTCCCGGGGTTAAATTCCAGTGATTACAAAATATTTGACTAAAACTCTGTATTCTGTATGTTTAGTGTTTATCTAATGCAGTCGAGTTCATAAATATGTGTACATTCCCAAAAGTTCAAAAACCCAGGACTCCCATTTCACCCCCTTAGTGAATTTTGAAAAATCCTTTCTTAGTGCTCCCCTAGACCTTATAAGGAACCTACGTGCCAAATTTGGAATCTCTAGAACCAGCGGTTTGGGCTGTGCGTTAAAATGTCAGTCAACGGAACGGGACAATGAGTCACACTTTTTCGTGCGTGCAGCCGGCGTTCATCAATTTATAAGACGTTATCACGTCAATAATTAAGTGAAAGTCAAAAAAATCGTTTTACACATTTCTACGAGTCCAGTCGGCCTCATAAGTAGCTGAACACCTAAGTACCTTGTTGTTTTCACTCGTTTGACAACTTCATATGACGATTTAACATGACTTTCAATGGGACGCGGTACAAAGGTGATGACCCCCTTGTGAGGCCGACCATACATAGTAAAACAATGATCTAGTGTTTTCGCTGAGATTACCCTTTCACCCATACGTTTTACATTTTACAAGATAAAGAATTGTTTGTGGGACTTATGAATAATAAAGCATTCATACAAACTCTATAAGAATGTCTTCCCACTGGCTCACAGGCTAACTTGGCAGTATGGTTAAGATTATTAAATGTGGCTAACTTTTTATAAAACTGTCATTGGAATTGTAATCTTTTACCTTGGACGGTAGAGTTGCTTTATAAATGGACTACTTTTATGCAATTCGACCAACTCAAATAATCTCAAGTATAATTACATTTTATTATGACATTGCGAGATAACTACTGAATGACGCCATCCATTCAGTGTAACGGATTTTTCACCATTACTTTTTTATTACATACATTTCTCACAAGCCAATTTCAAACTTATACTTATATTAGCTGCCCGCCCTGGCTTCGCACGAAATATGCGGTTCGGAATGTCTTGAGTAATAAAAACAATCACTTAGTTCTTAGTTAACTATATATTTCCGTAAAAAGTTCGCACAACAAAGTTCACGGTCAATTTCACAAAGCTTTTCAAGGATAAGTTCACGGTCAAATGTAATAGAGTTCATATAGTAATTTTGGTATTTTCTATTAAAACTAGTGTACCTATTTACACCCGGAAATCACAAATTTGCTGAAGTGGAACTGATGATGATAAGACCACATATGACTTATGGAACTCGTACTTAAAACTGTAAAAGTACGTAACTGATACTGATATGATTCCGTTGAGACAGCAACTAATGAAGTCCTAAATGTGAAGTGTGCCAAATCGACGGAACTCCTCAAATATTATCGGCCCACATACAGTGATATGGTTTTCGTCTGTAATAATCAACGTATTTACTCTCGGAAAGCAGTCCATGTGGTAAAGTGGAAAGGAAATGTTAATTTGGCTTAGCGGAATACTAAATTGAAGTCGGTTAAAACTTTGTTTTTAAAGTAAATTATGTAATATGCGGCCAAAGCTAGGATCTCTTTACAGTCGCATTGACTTCGCCAACTCGTGTGCCTCTTGTTACTACTGTCAGGATTTGACAAAAGTCACCAGAGAATAAAAGACAATCATCAGGCATCACCGAAGTGTTACGAGACCTCAATCGCAGCGGAAACTTGAGACTTACATCACTCTAAGTCTTTTCAGACAGACAACTTGTATATAGTACCCATGCAAATCTGTTGTGAGTGCGTTAGGAGTTTATTGCATGGGCGTTTAAAATAGGAAGTTGCCTGGAATGTTCTTACCGAGAGAGTATTTTTTTTTTACAAAATTTTAATCTCTACCTATGTTTTTACATGGACATATTTTAAAACAGCATTGTGTAGGATTTGGCCACATCCTAGTGGAGAAACATGTTTTACCTGATTTAACCTAGTTCTCTCACAATTTTACAATTTTTGCGCATAAACATAAATTTACACTTATTCCTATTACGAAAAATGTGTACCTGCATATGTTTGACGCCGACTGTACAGTAGAAATTTCATGCGACACGTTTGTGCTTTTGGGCTGTTATTTGGAACGCGCTTATGCGCTTCATCTCACCCGACACGCCTAACGAAACTAGACACTAGACAGAACTCTCTGTCTTTGTGGGTGAACAGTTAGGTGAGGTTAAAACAAGTTACAGTGTTGCGGGTCTGGAGTATGCTTATTTGCCACCGTCGTACTATAAGAAAAAAACCGGACAAGTGCGAGTCGGACTCGCCTACCGAGGATTCCGTACATTACAAATGTATAGTTTTCAGATTGTTTCCCTATACTTGTAGTATAAGACAATATTCATAGTTCTAGGTCAACGGAGAGTATATACTGTAGACTTGAGTATATGGTTTTAATTTCAACTCATACCTCCACGCGTTCCCGAGATAAAGGGTCTTGATAGACAGACGGACGGACAACAAAGTGATCATATAAGGATTCCGTTTTTTCCTTCTGAGGTACGGAACCCTACAAATAACAATCTTTCTCAGAGCTTTTGCGCGACAACGCGTCATCGAACTTACTCGACCTCAATCCTGACTCTGAACTGTTACGTAACTACGTAACGTGTTATCTTCCGTCTGCAAGTTACTTTGTGTATGGTTTGCATCTTTAACCTTACGAGGCAAGTTAGTGGGTCAAGTTTCGTGGCTCCTTGTGTTGGTTAGCTAAACATACTCGTATTGCTGCGTCAAGAGAGATTTAGTCATTATATTACGAATATGTACAATACAATACAAGTACTCTTTATTGCACACCTCATAACATGAATCAAATACAGGACATAAAAACTTAAAAGCAAGGTTAACAGCAGGTGGTATTATTGCTAAAGAACGATCTCTTCCAGACAACCTTTGGGTAGCGGAGAAATTCCAACAAATAATTACAAGTAGGTAGGTGACAAAATTAGAACTAAACTAACTTAAAACATATACACTTGTAATAATAGTAACTAGCTAGAATAGAACCACCCTCTTCTCGCGGTTGTCGTAAGAGTCGACTATGGGATGGGGCTGTAGTGTGTTGGAGGCGGTGGGCTAGCGAACACTGCAATTTCTTCATTTTTAACCTACGATTACTAGAGGTGGCTCTGAAAATTTAATTGAATCTGCTCTGCCTAACCGTTCTGGGAACACTTTCGTGAATTTATGTATGTGTATGTTTATAATCTGGCTCGTAACCTCTATTAAAACTATTTTATTTACACATTTGTACCTATTAAAATGCGTTTTTATACATACACCGACCGCGAATCGTCAAATGACTTTAAAAACTAGATACTTTAGTATTACTAATCGTAGCTCCGTGTTGCTTAAAACCAAATGCATATCTAAAAAATCTAGAGAAAGCATAATGACTATCTAACCAGACCTACGTAACCTAAAATATATAATAATCTGTCTGCGACCGAATATACATTAGTTTTTTCTAGTCTGAAACCTGATTTGGTGAAAGCAACAATCTCTTTTTAGATTATGTACATAAATAACTGAGTTTTAGTAACGGTTTAGTGCTAATCCCATTTCCATACTATTTTTAATCGACTTCAAAAAAAAAGGCGGAGGTTCTCAATTCGGTTGTATGTTTTTTAAATGTTTGTTATCTCAGAACTCTCTCATTTATGAACCGATTCGTGCATTTTTTTATTTATTTGAAAGTATATGCTTCCAGGTTGGTCCCATTTTTATCAAAACTTCAGTTGGATGATGGGAACCATGAGGAATTGAGGGAACTCCTCAAATATATAGGCACGCATGTAGTAATTTCGGTATTTTCTATTATAACTAGTGTATTTACACCCGGAAATCACAAATTTGGTGAAGTGGAACTGATGATGAAGACCACACATGACTTATGGAACTCGTACTTAAAACTATAAAAGTACATTACTGATCTGATATGGTTCCGTTGAAATAGCAACTAATGAAGTCCCAAATGTGAAGTGTCCCAAATCGACGGAACTCCTCAAATATTATAGGCCCACATACAGTGATATGATTTTCGTGTGTAATAATCAACGTATTTACACTCGGAAAGCAGTCCATGTGGTAAAGTGGAAAGGAAATGTGGAATTGTTCAATTGGCTTGGCGGAGTGTTTAATTGAAGTCGGTTAAAACTTTGTTTTTAAAGTAAATTATAATCTAATACCATTCTACATCCACTATAATTTGTCTTATAATGCATATATACCAAACAAAAGGTGGTTATTCGAAATGCCCTCTAGAAATGGGTACCCATCTCTAGCCTCCCTGAGTGTCGATACAAGCATTCAAATTCCGCGACCAGTCATTTAATCGCTGCACGCACGATATCCATGTCGATTTGTGCCGCTAGTTTAATGGGGATGCCTTATATCGGTTAACTGCCCACTACACGAACCAGGCACCGTAGCATGGTTGGCCTTGTCACGCGATAGGTGATAGGATAGAGCGTGCGTCACTGGCTGTGACACCGTTCGATAGAACGAGACAACGCTCCTATCTTGTCACTTGTCGCGTGATAAGGCCAACCATGCTACGGCTCCTGAGCGTTATTTTCAAATTTAGTACAGCGCAGCGATCCAATGCGATAACAGCGACTCTTGTCTTCTTTCTACGACCACTGCATTAAATTAAATGGCGCGAATGGATGAACATGTAATTTTAACCGACTTCAAAAAAGGAGGAGGTTATATATATATATATATATTTTATGTATGTTCGCCGATTTCTCCGTCAATTGTGGACCGATTTAAAAATATTTTTAATTGAAAATGTATTTTGTCATGAAGTCAGGATCTGATGATTGGATCCCAGGGAAATCGAGGGCAACCCTCAAATTTTACAAGTATGTATTACGTGTTTCATGTATTTTCTAAAGCTATTCAGGTATTTGCGTCTGGTAGTCATCACTTGATGTTGGTGGGCTGATGATGGAAGGTACAACATATCAACGGTTAAGAGTTGGTGAATATATTTTTTTTATAGGTCCGTACAGTAAAGTAATTTATTTTGCGTAAAACGTGGTACAGAAGATGGTATACAGAGAAACACACATCTCACCAGCAACTGGCATGCAAACATTTGAATATACCTAAAAGAAATATAAATTAATCTGTACCTGGGCGACCGACCGAGCTCTGCTCGGGTGAAAATAGAGAAATTGCGGAGAAAACTAAATTTTCCAGACATGAGACCCAGCTAGATCGATTTTTTGCCCCCGTAAACTCCTACATTCCAAATTTCATCGAAATCGTTAGAGCCGTTATACAAATATTGCTCGTTTAATAGTATAGGATAATGGATGTGGGTAGGTACATAATAAATATAATGTCAATTAAAATTCAAATTCTCTTCATTAAGTCTTCATACAAATTTCGGGTTAGTATCATAATTATGGTCAAAAACGCAGGTCATCTACAGCGTCAACTCACCTAAAAATCATTTGGCCAAATTCGCAGATAGTCGAAAACGTAAGCGCAACTCGTCACAAAATGATTTCGTCTACTGTCGTATTATCAAATCGTCTTACATGCATTTGGTCTAAATAGCTGGTCGCCGACAAAGCAGTTCGTCTAAAATGTATGTGGTCTAAATAGCATGTCGCCCAAGAAGCAACTCGTCTTAAATCAAACGAGTCGTCCAAAACTAATGTGAAGTTTTACCAAGACTATTAGTAATTGCTTGTTGCAATTTTGTGTAAAAGTAAAGTAATTTATTTTGCGTAAAACGTGGTACAGAAGGTGGTATATAGAGAAACACACATCTCACCAACAACTGGCATGCAAACATTTGAATATACCTAAAAAAATATAAATTAATCTGTACCTGGGCGACCGACCGAGCTCTGCTCGGGTGAAAATAGAGAAATTGCGGAGAAAACAAAATTTTCCAGACATGAGACCCAGCTAGATCGATTTTTTGCCCCGGTAAACTCCTACATTCCAAATTTCATCGAAATCGTTAGAGCCGTTTATTAGTAATTGCTTGTTGCAATTTTGTGCCGAAATCGCCTAAATCGTTGAACCTGTGGTTCACTTAAATTTAAGAGGTATGTATATCTATATCGTCATATCGTGTCTCGTTTTAGCTTTACTCTAATACGGCATAGAGCTCGAAAACGACTACTTGAATAGTAAGTATTGCTCGTTCAGCAATTCTGTAAGGGCAATTTACACAACTGATTATTCGTAAATTCACAAAAAAAGGAATAAGTAAGTATAGTGTGTATGTGAAATTCATCTTTATAAGTTATACCATAGAGAAATACTTTATTTATGGTTATACTTACTCGTAACTATGGTCGGCGCAAGACTCACTGATTTATTGCAGCGTATTGTAAAATATATACGAGAGCAAGCGTAAGCAATATTTATTTACTTGTTGATTGATTGTTGCACGCCGTGACCTCGCCATTGGCCCCAACGGAAGACCAGCGCTGGCCAATTAGGTCGGCACCATGCTGAGTTGGGACCATTTCATGGCGCGTTAATAATATTTTTGTGTTTTATTATCCTGTGTATTTTGTGCCATGAATAAATGTTTTTACTTTTTTCTTTCGTTATTAAATTTTTCATTACCTATAGGATTTAAAATCGTTTTTTCTTTAATATGCGAAGGAATAGTAAGGCGTAAAACATGTAGATATCTTTCAAATTAAAAAGTGTAGAGATTCGTGTTCTTATATGTGATTAACTTTATTTGCGCTGGGGGCATGCTTTGACGCGTCTGCCTGGTCGAGGGGGGACCGGAGAGGTGTGTGGGACTCCCGGGCAGAAGCCTGTCCCTGTTTCCACTGCGGCTTGGCTTTCGCGCTCCTCTAAGGTGCAATTCACCCTTACGGCCCAGCCATGATATCGCGCGAATTGCGGCGCGGCAAGCGTTTTATCTGTGCATTGCGTAGTCGAGACGCGCAACGCACTGTAGTTAGTTGGAATCACACGCAATGAATTAGAAAAACCGCTGCCGCCGCCGCGCAATGTCGTGGCCGTGCCGTAACGCGGTTGACACTGTTGACGACGGTTGTCAACAAGCCTCCGACGGCGCGACCTTCGTCGGTCGCTCGTCGTGAGCTTTCTGGCTAGACGGTCCGCCGACCACGCTCAACGACCAAGGGCGTCCGAAGGTCAAACGAAATTTTGCTGGAAACAACTATCTACACGGAAACAAATATCTACAGTCTACACGGTCCGTCCGGACCAAGGTCGCTCTATCGAAGGCTACCGTCTAGCAGGCGCTGAACTAGTCGAAAGGGCACGTGCTTGATGCCGAGCGGGATGCTATATTATACAATTTAGAAGAAAGAAAGAAAGAAAGAAAGAAAATACATTTATTCACAAACACACAGGACACACATATTATACAATAAAGTAAACAAGAGAAACATATAAAACATGAAACAAAGTGTGTCTCTGCGGCTTAGCTGACATAGGTCTGTTAAGTTTTATGTTTTATGAATTTTATGAATTTTAAGTTTTATGAATGAGATGGTGAATTATGTCGAAGTTAGTGGTAATTGCAAGTTAACACGTTCTCTACAAGTGCAAGAAGCAATCATACGAATTCGCACTAGTGAGTAATCAAAGTGTAAATTGGCCATAAACGGTGTAAGCTAGTAGTTGCTGTTTTTGTTGCGTTTATTTGAGTTGGCCGGATTGAATCAAAGTAGTCCATTCAAAAAGCGACCAATCGTCCAAGGTAAAAGATTCCAATTCCAATGACAGTTTTATAAAAAGTCGGCCACATTAAATAATGACAATCATACATGCACGCTTAATTATACGCCTGTATGTACTATCGCCCACACAGTTAGCTGACCATCCGCGCACTTTATGTGCATTGTAATAAGGTTCAATATAAATACGGGATGGTCAGTTAAGTGTGTTGGCGTTTGTACTTCTTCTAAACTTTTCTATTAAAAAACAATAGACAGGCCTAATTTATGTTTTTGATTAAACGAACGTTGTTCAGCACGTAGAAATTCATTAGCCGTAGGCTAAAATAAAATTAAAAACAGTCCAATAGTATTACCGATTCCAAAATTGACGTGTGTGAAAATTGAGCTACTGAGAAATTAATCAGAGATTGGCAGGCTTTTGAGGCCTATCAAATAAAGATACATATCAATATGATCGATGATTTCGATGAAAGAATAATGAATGGTGTAAGTATTCCTTTTTTATCTACACGTTACTACTGAGTACCTACTAGTTTCAGTACCATATATTTTTTATATTTTTATATTCGAAGGCTACACTAAAAGTATGGTATGGAAAATTTGTATTATTTAATATTAATTTTAATATTAAATAATACAAAATTTCAAAATAATTAAAAAATTAACTTCCACTAATCCGATTTACACCATATATATATCGTACTAGCTTTTGCCCGCGGCTTCGCCCGCATAGTAAGTGTTTTTGCAATAATTGTTGAATTGTTACGCCAGCAACAGCTTACTACTACTTACTTCCCCTATGAATAACCCTTCGTCGTCATATACGAACTTTCAAATTTCTAAGTTTTTAAATGAATGTCTTCTCGGTACAACTCTTATTTCACCCCTTTAAAGGGCCAATTTAAAAAAAAATATTTCAGGAAAGATCTACGTATTATAAAATAAACCTGCTATCCTGCTTTCATGTTTCTAGCCACAGTTTATCATTAAAAATTACTTATGTGAACTTTCAACCCCCATCTTAACCCCTCCAAGGGATGAATTATTGACTGTACATTAGGAGCTTGTGACCGAAGTTTTAAACGTCTAACTTTAAAAACGACATGTTTCCCATACAAACTTTCAACTCTTTTTTTAACCCCCTTAGGGGATGAATTTTTATAATAACGCTAAATCATTTGTTTTGCTTTTTAGTAAGGAACCTTCATACAAAGATTCAAGTCTATGACTTTCCAAATTAACGATTTCCATACAACGGTTCAACCCCTATTTCACCCCCATAAGGGTTGAATTTAGAAAAATCTTTCTTAGTACACGTTCAAGTACTGTAAGAAAGCGGTTTAGGCTGTGCGCTGTCTGTCCATAGACCAGTAACGCAAGAGTTTTATATATGTATATACTTAGATAAGCATTAAAATATTTTATAAAACATCGTTCAAAACACATGAAAAATTACATACAGAGAAACATAAAACCACCTCTTACACGATCATAGAACATATACGAGTAGTAGGTGCAAAGTTACAGCAAGCGTTGCGCGTTGGTCGACTCATCTACACTAACTCTAGGCCCAGAGTACTTAAGCTACGCGGCCTATCTAATGCCGCAAAGCGTTACCGATCTGCTATTTTCATTCTATGTTCTAACGGTCCTTGATAGTCTAAGGGCCTGGACACATGTCGCCGTGTACGGCGCCGTGCACGGTGCATCGCTTGGTAGTTACTACCAACTACCAAGCGATGCACCGTGCACGGCGCCGTACACGGCGACATGTGTCCAGGCCCTAACACGGTTGAATAAAACCGTCGGTAATAGTAAGTTACGTCCTTTAATTTACATAAGAAGTTTGACAGTTCTCTATGAGATGGCAGCTGCCGCCGGCGCCGCCACGCGTAAAACATTTTACGTGTGTCGATCAGTAAAGTGCAATGTAGTGCGTCAATGCAACGCAGCCATATCACGTTCATTGCCTGGAACCCGCCTACGCCGTAGTCGTTTTCCGCTACATACCGGGAAAACCACGGGATCGGCTACGAGCGTAGCGCGTAGCGACTCTAGGCATTGAATGTTTTAGCCCATTCGAAGCCACGCATCGCTACGTGTGCTACGCCGTAGCGCGTAGCAGCGTTTTTCCGCTCTGTAGCGGAAATCGCACGTAGAGGCATGACTCATATGTTGAGTCACTGGCCTTTAATGGGTTGGCAAACATCGCAGTTGTGCCTATAAATGCGATGTTTTGAACCCTATTCAAAAAACTTGAAATGCTATTCCTATATCATAGACATCATAGTATGTATTCACGTAAATAGGCTTTATGGAAGCGTATGGGCATACGTGTTTTCAGTAGGCTCACTTGCAAATGCAACTGTAAGTGTGAAGGTGCTGACGCAATTTTCCAAATAAAACGATGTAGGAAGGCAATTTCTTGGCAATGAAAGTGTTAATTATCACGTTATTTCTTCCGTCCTATAGATTTCCAAGTTCAGTACCATACAAGAATGAAATATAAGGCCTTTTGAATTATTTGGCCTGTAATTGAATGGAAATTAGCATCGTTTATCATATCGTAAATAATAATTAACGAATGACGGAGAAAGACCCTATACTCATTTGAAATTTCGCAATGTATATGTTTGGTTTCTTCAAAGCTATGATTGTTTTTGGTTTTGGTGTTCGGCGTGATTTTTTATTCCACCCGGGTGTGGGGACGGACCCGGGTGGATATGTGGGACTCCTCGTAGTTGGCTAATGAGGCCCCGAGTCTACCCACTAAAAAACCTCTCCGTCTGCCGTCTTTGTGCCTGAAGGAACGCTTGCGCTTTACTTCTTCAGCACCACCAGCACCTCTCCGATTTCCAGAGCACCGCCTCCGGAGGTCCTTGTTGAGCTCGTTCGTTTTGTGCCAGTGCGGGCACCCGCCCAGTGACCTGGTATGCGAGGGATGACAGACGTCCCCATGCCTGTCACCCCGCGGACACTCTACGGAGGCAGGCGGCGATCTTGTGCTGCTCGCCTTCGTCCAGGACGCCGTGGGTCGGCCAATGGGTCGACCTCCCTGGCCCGTTCCGCCATTTCCTTCTGCTGGTGGACTGTTGTTTCGCAGAAGGCCTTAACTGCTTGCCAAGACCTCTCGCTGTCAACCATGGCCATGAGGTCGCTGCGCTCTGGCCCCCACTTTGGTCCACTAAGACAACTAGTGTTTTACTGCAATAAATGGTGATAAAAAGCCGATGTACCCATTCGTATTTAGAAATATTACGTATTAACTAAATACGAGTAAAGCCGGGTCCGCTGCGACCTGTTTTTGTGTTTTTCTAACACCTAACATGTTATCCGTCAGTTTCGGCAAACAAATAGGGTTTTGTTTTGATTGGCAAAACATGTTAGGTGTTAGAAAAACACAAAAACAGGTCGCAGCGGACCCGGCTTTAAACATGGCTGCGTATGTTAGATTACAGGCCCTCTTGCATGAATACTTTCTGTCCGACAATGAAACGCGCTCATGCTACTTAACATGATTCCTATAATGGTGATAAAAATAATGCGCGATTGATTCGTTTTTAGAACTCCTTCCTTAAACAATTAGATTTATTTAACGTCGCAAAACCAGTTTCGTTATACACTTGACCGTCGGTCAAACTTCCTTATTTCGTAATGTTAATTCGTACAAATATTATGAGGAAGCTTAAAGGTCGAGCCGCTCGCGAATGTTACATTCAACCTTCACATGCAAAGCACGGGCGGGGGAAACGAAATACATTATACTAATATTACTAAATGTCCATTCGACCAACAAAGAATAAATTTAATTTCAACGTTCATACCTTGATGATTAATCTCAGAAGAAGCCCTTACAATAACTTTTAGGTCCGAGTTAAGCACTATTTCATTGCAAAATAACCCTTAAATTAGGTATTATTAGGGTAATAGACACCCGTTCAGCGGTCAGCGTTTTAAGCGAGAAAAAGTAAACGCATAAAATACATATTAGGATTTTAGGATAGATTTATAAAACACGGGGCATCACTACTAGTATGATGAATATTAAAGAACACAACCACAAGTAGCACAACTAGTATAAATCTCTCATTTTAAGAAGTTACATGGAATGTATTTAATTTAAATTTAATATGGATTTAATTGCCTAACACTTATTTTAATTGTACAAGTAGATAATGTCGTTATAGTATCTACACTATTATCGTTTACTGGGTTGCGTTGAGATAAAAACAAGTCAAGAGTAAATTGGTCTATTATATATATTTCAGCAGAAGTAGCTACACTGATAGAGCTCAAAATGATCTTAACACATTCAGTGCCCAGAATCGCTACGCGCTACGCTCGTAGCTGATCCCGTGGTTTTCCTCGTATGTAGCGGAAAGCGACTACGGCGTAGGGACGCATATGTGTCGTCACGGGCTGGGAATGGGTTAACAAGCTCGTGTAGATCATTTTGACCTCTTCCAATGCGTAGCCTCTTCTGCTGCTGATTATTAGTACTCGTAGGTCGTGGCTGTTGTAATTTACTCGATCAATGATAAGTGAATCTTCGTTGATAGCGAACAAAACAAATACTAAGATGATCATCACTCGTTAGTCGCCAGCGCCACAACCGGTATGCTCGATACGAGAGACCAACCGCATCATATAATGCGCATCTAATGCAAAAAGACTTAATATTGTTGCAGCACCACGTACATACTGCCTTTTGACTGCTTCGTTCACCTGGTTGCATTTAATCTAAGTTGTGCAAATACGGAACAGTCGGGTTACGTGAACGAAAGGTCCGGCGCCGCGCCGCGTGCGCTCGCGCAGTCTTGTCCCGATCCGCACCGCGCTCGCGCGCACTTTCGCTCTCTACCCGCTCGCAACGTGCGCGCTTCCTGAAAACTGATGCGCCGTGTGCATTCGCTTCCCAACTTACAAGTGATCAAATTTACATGTTGATAAAACCGCTTTTACCACACCGCCTGGGAAAAAAACGAGTGATATATAAAATATAAAACAAGGGTTTCTGCACGTGCTTGCTTTGTTGTGACTGGCTAAGTGAAGTGTGACTGGGACTATGTTTGTGATTCTGGCGTTCATCGGTGTACGGTTCGCCTTACATGTGTCCAGGCAGAGTGCTAGGGCACTCGCAGACGAGTGCTACACCAGAAAGTAATTATTATTTTTATGCTAATGCTACATGTGGTAAACATGACACTTACACGCACACACGCACATATATAGTCCTTTACAACAAAACGACGAAGCAGGATTTTGTCTCTGTATGTCAATTGTTTGGCATGCTCTTCTTCTATAGCATAACTTTTAACGTATGAGGTACTTCTTGATTGTGGTGGTAAGATTGGAAACATTTATGTAAAGAACCAGGTTTTTAAATTCTAACAAAATGTATAGGATGCTTTAAAAAACTGAACCGGTTTCGTTTAGGTCACGTAAAATAATTAAACAGAAGAATTAAAAATCATGCAAAGAGTAGTAGGTAGAATGGTCCATTAATAACTAATAGATTTAATCGGTCAGTCCGTAACATAATAGACCAACTTTGAAAATGAGTATTAAAAATAGAATCTTAATTTTAGAACAGAGCCAAGCTCTAATATTGGCACAAAAAGGTTTGGGAAATTGTAAAAGACGCCTGTGGCATGTCTTTTTCTCGGGACTTGGCGCATACACTGCCGTGTGTCTAAATTGATATAAACAATAATGTTTACTGGTATTGTTCAACAAATCATTGATCAAGACTTAATTAACCTCTACAAGTTCATTGTTAATATTTGGTTAACGCGACGTCATAGGCACTGTTTACCTATTTAGCATAAACCTTACTTGACATACATTATTAATGCTGGTACTTATTTCCTGATTACCGTAATTAAACAATACAGGGTGACATCGAAATCGAGGCACTTATCACACGTACGTAGGTACTATGTACAGTCAAGTGCAATTGCAGATTAATTTACGATATAGATTTCACTTAGTATGTATAGGATCTAACGATACATGGTGATTCCTACGCGTAAAATATTTTATTTGCACTGGGAATTAGGGGGATAGACAAAACGTGAAGCAATTTTTTTTTTAGTTTCGAATACCCTTTTAGTAAACCTTACGCACTCTTTCGTAAGATCGTTCTCCTTACCTATTAGTTCTAAATATATAGAGCATTTTTATGCGAAATTACAAGGAAGAACCTGCAATTCTTGCTCCTTGTCCAAAATAATGAGACAATAATAGTAGATTATACACCAAGGGGATAAAGCACTGTTTTATGTCACGGGAGCGAATTGAATCCCGAACGTAACGAAGGACTCATAATTTAACTCCTGAGCGTAGCGAGGGAGTTATAAGTTAATTCCTGAGCGAAGCGAGGGAATTAAGACTGAGTCCTGAGTGCAGTGAGGGGTTCAACCGCCCAAGACTAAAACAGTCTTATCCCCGAGGTGTATACTCTACTTTTCACACCTTATGCGAGACAAAAAAACAGGCTCAGTAGATAAATAATGTTTGATTTCTTTGCTCGATGTCCATCCGATTTCCTTTTTAAAAAGGCCAATAACTTGGCATATGTATTAATTTGTATGTCATGTTTGACACTTATTGTTGCCCTCAGCATCGAATATATACACCACAGGCTACTTGGCTTCTTTGTAGCTGACAAATATTCAAAATAGACCAGAAGCACTGATTCAGACACAGACTTTACGCCTTTTACAGCTTTCCATTTGTCAAAATCGTTGTAGGCTTTTAGGTATTTTTCCTTTGACTTCTCTGGCAGCAGATTGTTGACAATGCCTATGGCATCTAATTTGATAAACTCAGGAGTCAAAACACTTTCATCACTCGACATTTTCAATATTATTTTTGAAATTAAATCTTCTATAGGCACCTACAAGAACTCGATTTGTTCGTCACGCGTGAACAAAAGAAGGCGCGCGACGTTCCAAATTCGAAAGCACAAGCCGTGGTCCTAGATTCGAAATTCGAATTTCGAACACCGCGCTCCTCCGGACCGGGGTTCACACGGAGGCAAACTTCATTTATTTTGTCAAATCAAGTAGGCCATGGCCTAGGACAAATTGTGTTTAGCAAAATTAAACTTTATGCATATAGTAATAAGAATTATGAAAAGTGAAATCATATTATTAACCAGCGGGTTATAATGAAATTCAGTACAACATTATAACCCGGCTAATACCAAGGGATTTAATGTCTTGCTTTCGGTAGGGTTTACATGACCTATAATTCGGCATTGTCGAGCATGTGGTTTGAAAAAAATCTTATTTATTTCACCTCACCTGAATCATAGTTCTTAATATTATATTACGATCCTGACAAACTTCTCCTTGCTTCATTCAGAATGAGAATGAGAATGAGATTCAATTCTATAATAGTCTCCATACGTGCTTTAGATTTATTTTTTGGTTTATGAAGTAAGTGTAAAGCAATGCCATCTAGAATATAAATTATTATCAGACAACAACGATATGTAAAAATGAAGTTGAATGCTTTTAAAATTTTTAATCCCTCCAAAAGCTCACGACTCGGAGACCTTCAGGCACAACAATGCGGATTCTTCAGTGATAAATAATATGACTACGAGGATGTAATTACGCGGAAGAATCGGACCGGCCTAGTCAAGATCGACCGGCTGCGAGACGCTTCTTCCTCTATAAAGGCGCGTACACACGCGTCTCTTGAAAAACGATAAGCTTTACCCTTCTTAGGATTCCGTACACATTGTCGTCCGTCGAGGCAAACAAAACTTACAGGGCCTCAGAATCTTGAAATTTGGCACGAAGCAAAGACAGATAAAGGAAAAATTGTGAAAACCGTAAATTTTTAGTTACATCATATAATAAAAATATTTCTAATAAATTTTTGAAACTCGCAAGGGAATCAAAACCTACAGGGTACTTCCTGTGAACTCAGAATTTTGAAATTTGGTACGAAACAACGTCGTATAGCACAGATAAAGGAAAAAATGCGAAACCCGTAAGTTTTTAGTTACATCATAAAATAAAAATATTTTTAATAATTTGCTTATATACCTACAGGTTTGTACGGAACCCTCGGTGCGCGAGAACGACTCGCACTTGTCCGGTTTTTATAGGTATATCTTTGTTATCACTTAAAAACAGTCCCCCGCGAAGGATACGGGCGGCTGAATCCGCGATCACTTTGTAGTAAATGATTTCTAATGGAACTACCTAGTGAACTACTTTGTGCTTTTTTTTGACAATAAATTAATTTGAATTTGAATTAGATTCTGTGTATGAATGGATGATGGGTGAAATGGGGAGTGAACTATGTGCCGTTGAAATTTTTCAGGTTATTAACTATAGAGGTGACGAGTTTGCAAAATGAGGCTACCTATAGTAGGTACCTATTCTCAACATTTACCGATAACTGGCCTCTAGCGAAGCAATATAAAGTCAGACTTCCGATTGAATGGCCTTAAAGTTTAGTATGCTAATTGACTTGAAGAGGCAGTGTTGTGGTCTATTTTTACACGGCTAGTATGCTAAATATAACCACGTCTGACGGCTACTTACAGTAGCCTCCTTACTAGTGAAATGGAAACGCAGCATACGACATTAATAGATGGTGTTTACAAGCTTTCGGGTGCAAACGCATTATCTGCTTTAGTAACAAAAGGGCTGTTATTCTTTACGCGCTCATGCGCCTCACCGCGGCCGGGCTCACGGGTGGCCGTCACGCCTAACGAAACTAGACCTTTACCAGCGCTCAGTTACTACGAATCGCGGTGTCAAGATATATTTGTGGGCGAGCGTTGAGGTGAGCTTAAAACAAGTTACAGAATAGCAGGGCTGCATCGGGAAATGTTAGCTTTGTTTACATTCTAATGTAGGAGGTAGCAGCACCAATAAGGGACCAGTTGGTACTAGTACTGTAGGTTCATGGTTGATTCGCTTTTACAGGCCGCCAGGGTACGCTATTTTATTTTTTCTATGTATTTTGGTACAAACAGTCATTATAAATAATTACATTATACGATAGCATTACATTTAATGTCGACAAAAAAGTACCGAAAAAGTTGATAGAGAGTACGTTGCAACGGACCTAAGGTATATATAGTATAAACAAATAAAAATAACACATTTCGGTGGAACTATACATCAGGGACGTGATATCTAGCATATATGATGGCATATATAATAATAATTAGATTAATTAGCGATTCGGAGGGCTATATCGGTTACCTTGGTTCTGCTGCGGATAGCCTCATTTCTGATGCGATCACGCAGAGATACTCCCAGCATAGCCCTCTCCATTGCCCTTTGGGTGACTTTGAGCCTTCTTATGAGGCCCATAGGGCCATAGTAAGCGACCACGTTTCCGTGCCATACGTCATCACTGGCAACACACACTGGTCAAAGACTCTCGTCGCTAAACTTAAGTGGCAGTGGGCGGGGCACATTGCACGTAGAACCGATGGCCATTGGGGCGGAAATGTTCTCGAGTGGCGACCACGTACCGGAAGGCGCAGCGTGGGTAGGTTAGGCCCACCACAAGGTGGACTGATGACCTGGTAAAGGTCGCTGGAGTCCGCTGAATGCGGGTGGCGCAGGACCGGTCATTGTGGCACTCTTTTGGGGAGGCCTATGTCCAGCAGTGGATATCTTTCGGCTGATAGGATGATGATGATGATGATGATGATGATAATAATAATAACCACTTATGACATGTTACAAATACCTTAAGGACATAAATAAGAATGCAATTATAAAATTATTATTTAGCCGACGAAACAGTGTGGCTCCGTTGCGTCGACAAGTCCGGCGTAGAATTCGGTAGGTTACCCCGGAACCGACGAAACACGACACCCTTCGGCCAGAAGTCCACGCGATGGTCTCCTGCAACGGCCGCGGCACGCGCACCACAAACGAGCTGAAGTGCACGTATTTAGTAGCACGAAAGCAGCAGGAAAACCCTCAGCGAGTAGCCAGTCTTGTGGTGAAAATACTCGACCACGCCATCAGCCGTGGCAGAGTAATGCAGGCGTACACGTACAGCGCTTTACTTGGTGTGGCAACCCGAAGACCAAAACCAACCGGCTCTGTTGTACCATACTGGCTCTTTCGCGGCTTGCGCTTATATACATGTAACACATGTTTGTTTGTCAAACAAGTGTTTAGCTGTCGGGAAACAAGTACTCCGTAGATGTACAATTCCATCCGTTTAGGGTTTGAAGTTAATATTGCTTATAACATTTTTTCTATACCGTTTTAGCTAAAATATATGCTTTAGTTACCTATAGTTCTTCTAGGGCGAGCGTTGAATCTAGCTGTATCAATGCATGCTCATGCGAGATTCAAGATTTACGCGGAGAAATAATGAAAAAGAAGTTAATTATCTAATACTTTACATTTTAAGCGTATTAATACTTTAAACGTAACTCATTTATCCTAATTAGAAAATTTAATGTCAATTTTGTTTTTCAAATACCTGAGAGTGGTGTTAAATTAAAGATGTCTATGTCAATAAATTCTCTATTATACAAATTCATTGTGCGGGGAAAGAAACTGTTCCTAGTTTTTTCAGAGGATCTGTGGTAAGAACATGTAAAGGGCACGGTTGGGGCGAACTGGAAGTCTAATTTTGCTAATAAAATTAATCTTTGATAGTAAAAATCTTCCGTTATCTTCCGTTCGCTGCGTCAGCTTCAATCGAGACTTGACTGAACACAAGCTATGCTCCACCGACCGGCGCGTCCGCATGTCTGTACGCGGCTTAAAGTCTTCTTCGTAATCACTATCATTTACCGTCGTAAGTTAAATTAGCATTTTGGCGATTAAAATATATGACTGCCTTTAAAACATCGCTGTTCAGTTAAATATATTATTCGTTTAAGGATATCTTCGTCTTGACCATATAGCAAGTAATACCGAATTAAAAAAGGAACATGGAAAAATACCACAATGAAAACCTTGAACGCGGATGAACAACGTCACTTCGGAGATGATTTCTCTTAAAAATAGGTGCTGTAGGTACTTAGTAGGTAATACAGTTACTCCTTAAATGGTATTGAGGACTAGAGCATTGACGCCATTTATTTCAAATACATTAATTATCATATTCGTCATATTCATATTACATACGTATATTTCGTAAATCTTTTGGGTCCTGACCCTTTAACTTTCAAATAACAATGCCATTGCAAAATCATTGTATTATAATTTGCAAATTATAATTATCGGACAAGCGAACACACATTTCAGTTGTTACGATTAGTTTTGTTAAGATAATGGGCGTAATGAAACATAAGCACAAACTATGTAGTATTGGTTCAAATAATGTTGTTGAGGTTAGGACTGACAAAACTGTTTGGCTTCCGAAATCGAGACGCACTCACTATCACTGTTACATTTGTTAGATAATAACGTCGATTGACTGTCAGAATAGTTTGATACAAATAATTAGTTTTACTTTCATTATGAAATATATTGAAGTGCGGTAGCCATCAACGTAGCCATTGAACGAGTCACAATGGAAACGGCAAGAGAAATAATAATAAAAATGATAACGCTTAGAAATCGATTAAATCCGATCCGGTTAGATGAGAAGCTGGAAATGTTTTCCGTTTTTGGTCACGTAAGAAAATAATAGGTAGGTATATGTACCTATATTGAGAATGCCACGAACCACGAAAACGTGACAATTTAATTGGATGTAGATTTCTAGATCCTAATATATGAAGTTATAATAAAATCATATTCATAAATATTATTGCAAAATAACCTGTACATGTAGACGTCCTCCGTAGTTTTTTGTACCTAATTTAATTAATCTTGCTGCTACTGTACTTTAATTTTTCATTTCATTTTATATATTGCAACCATGGTGTACATGCTACAGATCTTATATAATATATAAGTTCAACATGGACCCTAATAGGGATAGCAAATTTAGAAATACTTAACATATTATAAATTGCATGTTACATTAATGCTCATTCATAATAATTTTATTTATTTCTATTCTGCCTATTTCGCGTATATAATAAGGTCCCGGGATCGTATCTGAATTTCTTGCCGCCGTGCGAAATTGATATCCTTGTCACGCACGATATCGTCATATTATAAGGGTTTTTAAAAATAGCCATATTAGATTACTTTTGATTAATAATATGTAATAAAATATATACCATTACTCACGGCCTGATACCGATTGAATTCCAAAGCGATCGGTTATGCCAGTTTAATGGACCAGTACCAGTTAAAAACATTGGATCCAGTATCCTGTTTCTTACAAATGTTTTTGGCATACAAAACGTGTAAACTGTTGCAACGAGACTTTCACATACTTATTGGTCGCTTTACATATAATATTGGTTCCGACCTGGTACATTACTTTTGAATAAATTACGATTGTGATCATAATTAGAACACTTTCTTTACACAACCGCAGGACTTGAAAGTATTTTTATATTGAAGTTATTTCGGTGGCAGAACCATTATTACGGTTCTTTTGTTTGAGAGTTTTTCCCAACCAAGTGGACTTTTGAAGCAGTGTACCTATATTTGAACATTTTGGGTTTTTTTTTTCACTATATGTCACAGTCAAGCAGCATACAAATCATATTTTTAACATTATAATTATGATTTGTGTCTACCTTAACGTGCAAGTTGGCCTGTGTTCTCGCCAATAAAATGAAGAAATACTTACCAAATTTAACATTAAAGATAAGCAAATGACATCATTTTCTTGAATTAGAATTATAAAGAATATAGGTATTGATATTCTGAAGAACTTTTGACATTTACCAGCTAATATTTCACGCTTCTGCGTATTTATTTATTTGTAAAACATTTTTTTATTCGCTATGCTTAAGTTAATCTATTCAAATAATAAAATACATGTGTATGTTATTCTTTACTGTTTCGGCTTTCCTTTGAACATAAACTACAGGTTATAGAGCATTGTAAAGCACCGCTGAAAGCATAGAAAGTTCCAGAATACCAACAAGTAATAAAATATAGGTGGTTCATATTGTATTTGTTTGTGCCTGGTTAAAATACAATATAGACACTGCATTATCATTTTATTCTACAAGCGACCAATACCATGTTCAATGTTTGCCGCGGTAAACGAAGACAATGTAATGTTATTACCAATATAAAGTTACGAGGGAAGTCATCGACTGATAAAATTACTCGTATATTCTCTTTATGATGTCGTTTGTACTTTGTTAAATTATAGATTGGAAAATAGTTACTTTCAATCGATCCTATAGCTTTTCTCATTTTGATTACATTTTCTATAAATTGTCTCTACGTAAAGCTGAATATGATTGACAGTCCAATTTATTTTTCCACAGGGTTTTAATGGTTTGTTAGTTTAAACGTTTGCAATTTAATATCTTCCGATTAACATTTTATTCTTTTGTAGGGAAGTCGGAGGGCTATCCGTGCTATTAGACTTTGATTTATTATCATAGTAGTATATTCGAATATGACATTTATTTAATGAATTCGTTTCGTTTTATAATCAAACCTTTTTTTCGTACATTGAAAATCACTCGTTGATGAAATTGATGGATTTCTCTTTGAATGGTTTCTGTTTTTTTTTTCATTATTTATATTAAATTCGCTTGCACGATATGTCGATCGATGCAATCAAATCTTAAAGCCGATTTTGACCAACTTTTATTATAGTATCGATTTGAAACCTCGGACGTATTTATAGTATGAATGATAGTACCTACAATTAACTGGTATTTTCAAGTTGGTCTCACGATGGAGCCAAAAAGAGAAACTCTAAGCTACTACTAAGACTTGTACGGTCGTCATGAATAATATCTTTACTTTTCAGAACTTTTCTGAACATGATTATTGATTATTGACTGTAGCATTTGTAGGTTTCAGCATGGACGCCCGCCCTGAGGAACACAAATTCTGCACCTAATCAAGTTCTTCTAATAATGACCGTTCCAAGTGTACGATCAGTAGAAAATTTAGAGCAACTAACAGGGTAGTTAATACACCACAGCCCATTATCAGTGATTGAATGTACAGATTAGCTCTGTATTCATCAGACGAATACCTTAATCTAAACAATTAATCACGATCAATGTATACATCCGTTTTCAATGAAGGGCCATCAAAGGCGGCTGTTGTTAGTGATTGATTCGTTTCAGAAAGAAAGTAATTATGTGAAACAAGTGAGATAAAGGATCTGCCGCTATGGATGGTCTGCTTAAATAATTATTGGTTGTTCTGAGATGAGCTGTTTTCTTTGCTTCTAATTAATTTACTGTCAACATAGCAAAGGCGGGTAGGGCAGAAAGTCGACTGTTCAAATTATTAAACTTGGGCTGTATAGATTGTCTGCCGTAGTAGGTAGGTAGTAGTTTTTTGTTGTAGAACTGTGTAAATCCATTTTATAAATTAATTTGAAGTATTAGAGGAATCTTAAGTACCCATTTATTGTGAGACAAGCTGCTCACGTGGTTGCGCACGCGTATTGCAAAGAACACAGGCAAATCCGGGGATAAAATATAGCCTATATGTTCATTCTAAAGATTCTTCTATATTGTCGATTCTATACTGGTGAAATTATTATATATAACATACAAACATACATCCTCAATTGCCTAGTACAGATGACTCGAATACTGCTGCCTTTTGCCACGTTCAAAGACCTGCTTATTCATTGCTTGTTTTTAAGAAATGTTAAAAGTATTTAGTTCAAGTACCGTCGTCAACTTGAATGTATATACAAGCATGACCAGCCAATTTCATATTCACACATATTCTTTTTGATTTTTACGACACAAACAAGCAAAACTGACAAAAAGTTCACTCTCATATTCTGACTGTAAATCGTAATGTTGACTTCTTCAATGCTGTTGAAAGTGACCGCATAAAAATTGAAAATCATTCAAAAAATAATAAACAAAGTAGAATCTTTATATAATTTTTTTACTTGTGATTTTGTGTTTTAAAGCAAAGCAAACAAACAATGTATTCCACAAAAGGTTCCAAAAAATGAAAACATGTATATTTCACGCAGCTACACAAAGTGTTTGTAATTTTGTAGTATGGAGCTACGGAGACCTACCTGTTAGAACAACATTGTTTTCTAACATTGCTTTCGTAACTCTTTTGTTTTTACTTTCTTATGCAGACAGATTATGTCAGCAGTGTAATGAGCGAAACGAATCTCAAATTGTGATATCACTTTTTTCTTTATCACACGGAAAGTCACTGAGCCTACGTAATCTTTAGTAGTACTTAAATAAAGATGTGACACAACTATTATGTCATATTTTTTGTGATGAATTCATAATTTTTTGCATTTTGCTCTATTTGATGAATTAGAACATTTTACTTTTATATTTTGGCTCATACCTATTTGTTAAATATAATTGCCTTCCATACAAAAACTACTTTCAGTGCTTGAAGTGGATAGTCTTCCTGGCTACCCCAAGTAGAAACCAGTCAACTAATGTAACTTTTAGTTGTTCGTCATGATAACTTCGTCCGCAATTGCACAGACAAAACCTTCGGTTTCCCCGAAGAGATTCCCGAAACGTAGCCAGTTCACCGACGCGAGCAGATCTACATCGGGCCCTGTGAGGGCCTTATAGAACCGCCCGTGAAGTTCCTTGCTCCTCCATACCGCTTTGCGGTCCTCGGCGCTCATTACTTTAAGTCTGCGCCAGTTTTCGTTTGCCAGGGAGAGTGGGGTGAAGTTACCGTCTACTGCTACTACGTCGCGATGCATCTCACACTCGTTGTTCAGGAAATAATCCCGGAGGCTGCACACTTCGCGGTTGTCTAGGTCTTTGGCATTTAAAAAGCCGCGACCTCCACATTTCCGCGAGATGTACAGTCTCATAACAGACGAGCGTGGGTGTAGCATGCGATGCGCAGTAATCAGAACACGGACTCTTCGGTCCAGAGCATCCAGCTCAGTCTGGGTCCGCCTTAGTATGCCAAAGGAGTAAGTAAGCAAGGGCATCACCCAGGCGTTGAAGGCGCGCACCTTGTTGCCGCCCGACAAAAGACTATTAAGTACTTTTGTCAGACGACAAAAGAAGCGCTCCTTCACCGCCCGCTAGCTTTACGCCCTCACCCTCAATACCCAATGACTGTGACATATAGTATTTTTTTTATTTTATTAGCCTATTTTGTGTCCCACTGCAGGGCAAAGGCCTCCCCTTTTTTCCGCCACTCATCTCGGTCCTGTGCTAATGTTCGCCAATCTGTAAAAAACATATCAATATTGTCCCGCCATCTCCTTTTCGGTCTGCCTCTACCTCGGAAGCCATCTTGTGGGGTCCATTCGGTGGCTAATTTTGCCCATCGCTCCACGTGCATCCGACAGACATGTCCAGCGCAGTCCCACTTAAGCTTCGCGGACTTGGCACCCACATCTACGATGCCAGTTTTGGTACGCAGCTCCGTGTTCCTGATCCGATTGTTATAGTATTATATCTATGGGTTATTTAAAATAAATGCAGTTTCTTACAATACAATACAAATACTCTTTATTGCACACCGCACACAAACAAAGCAGTTACAGAGAGAAACAAGCAGTTGGTAGAAAAATATACTATATCAGGTGTGCCCGGATTTTATCGTGTTCAGTCTTTATGCAGAAAATGTTCGTGTCTTTCTTATGGACAAAGCCAAAGTTAAGGGCTATACCTAAAGCTTAATTTTAGTTTGGGCTTATAATCTGCATAAACGGAATTCCTCTTATACAAATCTACATTAGTGGCCCTGTAAGCCGTGGAAATCGCGAGCCTGTCATTTATATATTTTTTTTAATTTTGATAACTGAATCGACGATAAAATTCCATATATTTATCGAACCTGCAGGTGAGCATGCTAACACAATTTCACAAGAATCTGTTGAGAATTGCGACCAGTAGAGGAGAACAGCCGCACATCCGGACATACAAAATAATATATGCCCAAGCTAAAATTTCGTTCGCTTCGCTCGCTCGTTAAATTAAAACATTTCCTTAAATGCACATAAACTGTTAACTGATGAACACAAGAAAGAAGAATTTTTCAACTCTGTATAACCCGTAAACATTTTAATACCGCGTTGTCGAATACATTGTCTTTGCATTTTGAGTACGCCAGTGAACGTGTAAGGGTTATTACTCGTACGCAAAAGTGCGCCACTCATAGCTTACTTAACTACCTTTCCTTTACGGTTTAACGTAGTTAACGTGTCGCAATAAACTTATATCTTTATTACTATCTAGACGGAGTTTCACTAGGAAACCAGCCAGCAGCAGGGCTGGTTAAATATGTATATATATATATGTTAAACTAGATGTTTAAATTATTCAAAATGAGGTGCACAGTTCATACAATTCTGTCAAAAATATGTTCCGATTAGAGAATCATTCCTTGAAACTTATTTTTGACAGATCAGAGGATCTGATCAACATTTAGGTTGTGTCCAGAATGACTAATATGGGTACTTTATAAAACTAAGCATTATAAATTATTTATAGGACGAAAGCTTCCCGTTAGCCCATTAGTTGACTGGTAGAGAAGGCTTTATGGCATTAAGTCCGCCATTTAAGGTTTTATATTGTGCAATATAGATTATAAATAAATAATTGACTATTGCGCCATCCATTACCATTCAGGCTACTCGTCTCATGTACTAGTGAACTGTTAGTACAGTAAGTGTCAAGGTAAAGCCTTGCGCATGACAATCAAATCGCATGCTAACGAACGTTACATACATACATAATTTATCTTCATTCATGACCGCTTCAACAGGCCGAATGGAGTAGAGCTGCGCCGAAATCTATCCATGAATGAAAGAAAACAAGGAATGAAATACTGTATTGTATCTTGGATTCTATTAAACAACGAAATATATTTTAGTCCATCCTTTAATCCTAAGTCTTTATAAAAAATCATAAATCAGCAATGCATCCCCTTGAAACTAATGTGAGATTTATGTGATACCGTATTGTTCAAGTACTGGAGTCAAGCTTATCAAAGTGTCGGTGTAACATACAATTCTATTTTGCGGAACCATATATTCACAAAACTGCCTAAGTGCTTTCTTTCGCGTGCACGGGGCGGACAGTTAAAGGTCCTATTACAGCAGGTTTCCTGCCAGCTGTGAGAGAAAATATGAAGAATGGTCATTAAATCCAGTAATTTACCAGAGCACGGTTTGCGTGCTGTCATGTCACAGTTTGCTCTCGTTTTGGCTGGAATCCACGATATCCTTACATATTGTATCGCTTTTGCTACAACTTTGCAGCCATAAAACTATGTAAGCACTCCAATAACAACTTCCACAACTCTTATGCATTTTTCGGATGATTTTCAGTTACCAGAGAAGAAAAATATATTGATACCATTAATCACTTTGGTTCAGAGGTTTAAGCATGAAAAGGTGAGACAAAGATTATATATCAGAGATTAATTAATCTAGTCTGTTTTGTTTAGTCGACACATATCTTTGGGCAAGCAGCAAGCCGGAGTTATGTTTAGTCCACACATATCTTTGGGCAAGCTGCAAGCCGGAGTTATGGCATAATTTTCCTTCAAGGTCTTATAGGCTTAATTTTTTTCAAATTGGTGGTAATCGAGTTCTATAGTCACCTTCCCACTGCTGGTTCCATAATCAGTAGTGGCGAGGCAATCTATTTTATGATATCTGTAAATTGTTCAGGCAGTATTCGTTGCAGTACTCATCGCAATTTTATTCTACTCAAAAAGAGCTCATGCAGATAAACCAGTAACATTCAGATACTCAAAGGTTAGGGAAAAGTTCGCCTTTGTACAAATTATAATTATTTACAATGCACTTGCTCTGAAAGTGCGCCTTTATATGGTTCAACATAAACACGGGAACTCCTCTATGCCCGCACGGCGGAGCGGTGCGGGAATGAATTTCGGGTCAATATTCCCAAACACGTGCGAGAATGACATTTGATGACAGTTAAAATTTCACCCTTTATTTATATTTTTTTTATTTCCTTGCATGATGCATTGTAAAATGTTGTATTATACACGTGCGGATAGGTAATTCCCAAACTCATGTCGATCAAAAACACTCCCTGAAGGTCGTCTTTTTGGTCGTCACTCGTTGGGAATTACCTACTTTCCGCACTTGTAACATAATAGTTATTTACGATACAAGTGCAGAAAATAGGAAATTCGCAACGAGTGGTGATAAATTAAAACACGACCGAAGGGAGTGTTTTAAATCGACACGAGTTGCGAATTACCTACTCGCAAGTGTATCGTACAACGTTTTACAGTATTTAAGGCTCTTTAAAGTTTCAACATATGTACGGAAAGTGCTCATTTCCGCACTCGTGCGGGAAAGTAACACCATGTGTACTGTAAATAACTATTGTATACTCTGTTATAAACAGGTTTTGTGCAACAAAGTGTTTACTACTACTACAGTATCTTAACGGTTTAAACTTAATGCCATCATTAGATATGTAAGACTAGTTGCCCGCGCGGCTTCGCCCAATGAACGCAGACTACCCCGCGGTATAAAATATAGCCTCTGTCCATCCAGAAAGTCCGTTCTATACACAGGTGAAAGAATTTTTGAAATCGAATTAGTTGTTTCGGATATGGCACATACAAACTTACAAAGCTACAATCTATCAGACTTTTCTTTCTTATAATATTAGTACAGTGAACGTGAACATAATGATATCCCGCAGGCATCGTCGAACAATTTAATAGCCTTTCTAGAACTAAAATAGGTGTATTAACCACTCTTAGTTGGCGGGATCGGTTTTCTAACTGGTTGCAGGCGGTTTCCGCGTATGAGTAAGCACGCTGCTGGCTTTGATTGGCAGTGTTTAGTGAATTTTTTGACCGTGACCTAGGGCTGTTACTAAATGAGTATTTTGTTTATTGATAATTTTTATATCTCTCATTTCAATACATGTATTTTATGATTATTGATTACTTTCTACATTGTTACGATACGAACATTTATTTAATGTTAATTTAGTTTTGTGGCTATGCATAAAATTTCAATATTTTGCGAGGAGACTTCTGGCCAGAAGGTGGTCATATATTGCCGTTTCATTGAGTTTAATAGCTTTGAAAATAGTCAGAATGAACAATGACATAACTAAGATTATCAGTTATAATTGCAAAGTATTACTCGCGCTGCACCATGTGTGAAGAAGTTATGTCTGACCGGAGATATTATTTGTCTACAGGTGACGAGGTTACTTCCTATCGATATACCTTTTCTAGGAAATATACTAGTATACCGCATATACCGGCAACCTTAAATATGAAATAGGTATTTACAATTAATCTTCTTCTACGCAGCGTTATCTGCTTGCGTTTCTCCACTTTGCACGATCTTGGGCGTCCTCTTTTGTAAGTCCGTTTTCGCTTATGTCTGGCTTCACAACATCCAAACTTACAAATAATAAATTAATGAGTAACAAAAATTCAAAACATAATACGTGTAATGTAGATATACAACATGTAGTTATAAAATGGAAACGATTAATCGCCCCTAAAAAAATTACGCTTTAGAGCAAACCCTAGGCCCGACGGACGTGCCGGGCTAGGCCGGTATTCGAATTACAAAAATTGACGTGTCCCCGTCATGCCTCTGTCATTCTTATTTTGAAAGACAGGGAGATGAAAGGTGTGGAAAGTCAAATCACGTCTCAGATGCGCGTTGACTGGCTTTGTAATTAATTCCAAATTAACGTTAATAATTATCTTTTAAGAGATTTTTATGGTTGCCAACCCTAATGGAGTACTGTTGGTCTAAAAGTGTAATTACCGTCTTATTCCTTCCGCATTGTAGTATTAGCTGATTGTGGACATAACCCCGTTATTTGGGGAAAGCCATAATGTTAACATCTAGTTGTCAACCACTTGCTTAACGTTTTCGAAACAGACACCGTTTTAATATAAAGTGCATATTGAACATTTGCTGAATAGCCTATGTCAATTTCAAAAAAAATAACAACATTTTTTTTGACACGACATGAAAACACATTTTGATTGACAACCATAACTAACTATGAAATCTGACACTACTCTTAGAAACCTCGTATATTATACTTAATCGATACTGAGATACGCTTTGTTTCAAGTGGCTATTTGTTAGGTACTTAATAAGTATTGGTTGTCGACCGACGACATGTTTTTAATATTTGCATAAAAATTACGTATTTTATTTTTTTACTTATTTATTTGTCATAAGGGCATGAGCCCGTATTGTTTTTGCCAATATTCTTTTGACCTATGTGATGTCGCTACCAAGTTCTAATATTGCGAAGTCATCGCTCCCGAAGTCGCATAGTAAACTTAGTTAACCCTTAGGGCAAGTACCCACCAGAGGTGTGCGAGGTTGGGAGGTGGTGAGCGAGGAATCAATCCACCAATAGCAGTATCTACAGCGCGCGCTCGCGCATCGTATGCTTAAGGGTCGCCGTGGGGTCGCCAGACCGCTCGACTCTCCATACATACAAAGTTTGGTTCTCATTTTAATACCACAAGCTAGAATAACATGAAACATTGTATGTAATGAGATCCGCCATATTTAGGTCGGAAACCATTTCTACATGCATGATAGAGTCCTACATTAGGAGCCTAAAATATTTCAATATATTAGACTACTTCGGGGACGTTTGAAAAAACCGGTTCCGATCCCTGGTTATGACACGACTGGTTTGAAGTACTTGCAAACTAGCTCACAAGACATAAGTAAATTAGATTCAAAACCAATAGGTGTAGTTCGGTTGAACCTCTCAATATTATTTGCTTAGCGACGGTACGTGAAGATTGTGCGTGTTTTAAAAAGTTCAAATAAGTAGATACCGTTCTACCACTGACCGTGTGTTGAATTTCGATATTTGTAGAGAGCTCTTTTCGAATCGTATACGTACGTAGGTATACTTTTTATAAACACAAATTATTTTGTTACCTCTACTTGCGAGTTTTTTTTCCTAACTACTCAATTACAATAATTGCTATTTATAGTAATTACAAAAGAAACGGTACTTCATTAGACTATCAATTTGTTAGTTAGTTAATATTATCACCAATCAATTAATAATTAACATAACTTATTTTATTTACCTTTTTTCTCAATTTGTTTTTAAACCGGATCTCAACGTCGGTAATGTAAGTTACTGAACAAAACCCTTTTGTCGGACGTTTTGGCAATCTTGTGAGTTTCATAGAAGGCAAGAAAAGCCAAGTACCTCTGTGAAAAATTTCAAAGTTGCATTAACCAGTCATCTAATAGTAGGACGAGATTCAGGCTCCGTATGTTTTTCTGTTAGATAAATAGCGTCACCTATCCATAGCACCTAATAACATAAACACTGTAATGAAGTGTTAACACTCTCTTGAACGAGTTAATTGTTGCCTGAGAACAAGGCTATTATCGCGGTGCCCTGACGCAACATAACAATGTTAGAGTTTTTACACAATTCGTCTCGGATTTGGAAAGCTCGTATTTCAGCTTTCTACTCGTAGTTGCTGCAATTACTTAGTGCTTGTGTTTTTTTGTCTACTGTCTTTTTTTAGGTTTCACACGAACACTTTAAGGTGTACATGAATAAAATTAGGAAAATAGATGTAATGCAATGCATAGTTGTGTAATCGAATTATTAAAATAATGTTTCTGTCTGTAAATAAAATCTGTTTTTTTTTTATTGATGGCTACTAGCGTACAGTCATCAGACAATCGTGAACAGTCAATACAGACGTGTCTAGGTGACCTCTTCTTACGCGTAGCTACTTCTTCTTATAATTTTAACAGCTTGACGTTAATGAATACGAGCTATTATCAAAACTCTATGATTATTCATTAAGTGACTCCAATATACTCAGTGACAGTGAAGCGGCCCTTAAAGCGCTTACGGCGCTGAGAGTAGAGTCTAGACTAATAATTTATAATGGCATCCAAGCTCTGAACAAGCTTGGAAAGCACAATAAGGTGCAACTAGTTTGGATCGAAAAGGCAGATGAGCTTGAAAGAAGGCGGTCTACAAATCACTGTAGGTCCAGAACCATGTGTGGGACTATTGCATTGAACCATAATATCGGCCTTTAAGGCTTACGCCAGAACCAAACACCAACACGAGTGGAGGAATGAGACTGGCTTAAGGCACCCTAAGGCCTTTATAGAAGGAGTGGACGAGGGCTGGACCAAAAACTGGAAATCCAGCAGGAAGCAATTTAAAATTATATCTGGGCAGTTCACCAGACACTTCGGAGTCAAGAATCTCTTGGCCAAGATGGATATCGGATAGTTTAGACTGTAGAATGTGTGGCGAAGAGGATTAGACTATGGAACCTTGCCAGCCAAAGAATGAATTACTTTGGTAGCTGCTATCCGCAATCAAAGAAATTCAAGGTACCTACTTCCGCTGAGCTGCATCATCCGGTTTGTGGAAATGATGGAGCGAGCTTGGGAGTAAGCATAAAGGAGAGGGCAAATGCACAAAAGATCCCACTGGGTCGAAGTGTTTCCGAAAGGGCCCTCACCTAGATAAGATAAGTGACTCCAAAATAATAGTGCCGAGCCTATTATCTTATTTAAACTATATATTTCAAAGTAATAGCTCATAATTACGTACGCTTTAACCATATCACGTTGATTTACTATGCTCGGCACATCGGTGATTGGAATCTATTAAACTTCTTATACTTTCGGTCGAGTTTATGAAGTCAAATGCTATACTATAGTCGTCCTTATTTGCAACTATTTAAAGCATATAATTATAGGGTCCGTTGTCGCGTGCCGGTCAATTTACTACTCTGTTCGGCGCTACGAACTAGATTTTACCTTAAGCGTATAGAGCAAATAATTACAGTATCAGGTTGAGGCCGACATCTGTCGCGGTGAAGGTAGTTAGGCAGAAAACCATCCTGGGATAACGAAGGAAACGTATATAAACAGGTATTTATTAGCGTCCGGTCAGGGCCCATTGTCTAAGGTATAGGTATTTAGAACTAGCTTTTGCCCGCGACTTAATCCGCCTATACTCTTTAATCGCTTTAGGGGGTTAATACTACGCCTGTGGAAAATCGAATAGCAAAAATACTATTAGACTTCCCACAGGCGCAGCATCAATTATCGCACTCCCATAAAAAGAAACAAAGAAAAAAAAATGCCACAAAAAAAACACAATACATTGATTACAACTACCATTACCGTTTTCACCCCTTCATATAAGATGAATTCCGGGTTAAAAACTATGCTAGTAGGTCCTTCCCGGGGTCTCGAACGATCTTCATACCAAATTGTACCTAAGTCGGTTCAGCGGCTATTTAAGCGTGAAAATGTAATTTATAATTAGGGTTTTTTAGTATGGATTCGCTACCTCTATACATACCTATAAGTAACTAACGACCATGAAGAAGAGAAGTCAGTAAGGTAATTTAATTTTTAAAAAATCCTACTAATATTATAAATGCGAAAGTTTGGATGTTAAGATGTTTGTTAATCAATCATGCTTAAACAGCTCAACCGATTTGCATGAAATTTTGCACGAAGATAGTTTATAGCCTGAATTAAAATATAAGATAGTTTTATACGATGTCGCGGGCGGAAACTAGTATTAAATATATTTAAAAGAATAGGTATCGTTTTTTAGGACACAGTTAACATAGACTTCGACGTCACCGGGTTAAAGAACCTTTGCCGACGACATTAACTCGTTCTAAACGACGTCTCAGCCCAACGAACTTATGGTAAATTGTGAAGTGCACTAACTCGTTGACTTCTGCAACCTATTCATGGTTTTCAAAATTGTTATTCAACTGAAAAATCGAACACAGCATCATGGTAACTAGACCCCGTCGGAGATGGCGAGACGAACATGACGTCTTTGATGAAGCCTGTGGGAGGTTGGATACGTAGAAAATGAGAGAGATATTTGCCCAGCAGCGGTATAAGGCTCTTAATAATAATATTCAACTAAAGTCCGAATCTAAAGTTGTCAACAACCAATGAAGTGAAGTTTCTTTCTCCATACATGCAACTCCGACTATCAGGGAAGCCATCTGTTAGCACACTATCTCGTAAACGCATCGCACAAGTCCTGAGCCGGTATTCACAACACTTACTTACTCGCCCCGGCTTAACCGGTATTAGTGCGACCTCCGATTACGTAAGTGTGTTACGAATATCGGCGTCAAGTTATACCAGATAAAATCGTGTGGCGTGTTGACTCAGGTTGTGAATGGTGTAGAATTCCTTCGTGCACTCAACGACTCCCCCTGTCATCTAGATAAGCAATGCCACTAAATCTGCTTTAAGAGAAAATCCAACCGCTTTCAAGACATTTTTAAGTACATAAGTGCAGAGTGAAGACAATTTACATTTCTTTGTAGGATAATACTTACTAATGTAATCTTATCGTGGGCTTATGCCGTGGAAGATTTATGAGCAAATAAAAAAAAGCATTGACACTAATTGTTTCCAGCTTTTCGGTACATTCAATTAAAAGAAAAGTATTGTCTATGTTACAAGTATGTACACACGAAAACACGTTGGAGTATCCATTAATAAACCTTATTCCATTGCGATTCGGTTTATGAATGGGAAGTTAAAAAGTGTTATCCCATTTACTTCGCATGATTTTATAAGCAAAATACGTTGAGTAGGTATTTGAGAGTGTTAAATTTCATTCGACTTTCAAGTTAACTTTTTTAATTCCGATTTCGATTAATCCAGTTTCTTTAGTTTCATTAAAGTAAGTGATCAATGCTTTGAGGTTAACAATATCCGTACTCAAGTCTTAATATTTGTGTCGACTACATTGATCGTAAACATACGAAAATAATGATGGATTGTTGCTTTATTCAACTGATAAATACCTTTCAGCACGCATTCTTTATCTATAACTCAATTAAAATGTCATAAAACAATCTAAGCATGCTACATCAGTTGATCATTCTCATCAATCAAACTTATCAACAAAACAGGCTTTGTGATACTTACACTAATCACGGATGTCTTAGGTATTACAAGTATGAAAGTGTTCATATTATAGTAAATAGTAGGCAGTGCTAGTAGGAGTACAGTTGGTGGTTACTATTACCCATTAGGAGTAGTACTAAACACTTTATTTCACACAACAAAATTAGAGTACCTAAACACAAGTGAAATCAAAAGATTTTTCAAAAGTATTTACCGGTTTTCTAACATTATGGTCTGTGTCACTCTCACGATTATGAGGAATCAAACGACACCTAATTAGTCAAAATCTATCAAGCAGTTTGGACTGTAGCCCAAGAAAAAGAATTGGGAATGGATGAAAATTTTAGAAATGCCTGATTATTTTTTTGGTAATAGGAATAATCTTCCTTAGCACCAGAAAAAAGTTTCAGATTTTTCAGCTGCGTCAATTTTTTTTGAAAAATGTAAACAGTTTCCTCACTTACGTTTTGGGTCAGTTACGGCACCTTCCTCGATCGGTCTCATATTACAAAAAAATATATTAAATATGTGTGGTAAACTGACACTGGCAATGATATTGACACTTGCAGCAGCTATATTGGTCCTTCCCAGTGTCAGTTTACCACAGATATTTAAGATAGTTTTTTGTAATGTGAGACAGATCAAGGAAAGTGTCTATTTACCGTTCTTGACCCAAAACGTAAATGAGGAAACTGTTTTTTTTTTAATAATTGTCGCAGCTGAAAAATCTGAAACTTTTATCTGGTGCTAAGGAAGGTTATTCCTATCGCCAAAAAAATAATCAGGCATTTCTAAAAATTTCATCCATTCCCCATTGTCTTGTCCACATACATACGCTCGAAAAACATAACCCTTCTCCTGAAGCAGACGGGTAAAAATTGTACTATTACACAGGTGAAGTCATCTGATACCAGAACGTGCTAGACCCAATAGAAGCTTTCACAAAATACATAAGTAAACAGAGCTTTATCTAATTTTTACCTACACATTCCTACTACATATTAATGTGTGAAACAAAATCTAAATCAGAGCAGAATCTAAGTAAACCTACTAAATAACCGACCGTTGGTGTTGTTAGTCATAAGTTTCAGGAAATATTAATCAAGTCTTTGAAAACACCACGAAGTTATATCTAAGTGAACATTTCCAACAGATAAAGATTAAAAATTAAAAACAATTGTAGGTTCAAAAAATAATGCTCATAATATAAATATTCAATAGGCAAACAAAATAAGATTCTTAAACCACTACAATTATCTGAGATTGCTGTTTTCTAATTTATATCGTCGTATTCATCGTAATCTCCAAGAACGCTTTCCTACATAAGATCATAAACGAAACCGCAGCAAGCAACATTGTACGATTCAATAATTATGTTTTGACCTAGGGTCGGTTATTTCAAGCCGTCGGTAATAGTTCGGCAAAAATAAATAAATATAATCGGATTGTGTGGGAAAATTGACAGGTTTCTATGTGATGACAGTATTTATTTTTCATTAAAAGTGGGAAGAGCTCGTGAATCTGTACAATATTCGCTCAAACCCCTATCGTGTCCTACAATTTTATTCCACTCAGTGGCTCTTTGGAGAAGGCCTATGTCTAGCAGTGGACGTCTTTCGGCTGATGATGATGAATGACAAAACGTATCCCCATACGTTTATTCGCGTATCGTAAATCAGCGTAATTTTTTGTAAAATAATTGAGGGCAATTATGTTTTTATCAAATTTTGAAGAAAAATAAAAATTGGCCATTATCGGCCGTGTTGTTTATGCAATCCGCTAGTGCTAGACATGAAACCGTCATTTCCTCACTCCAACACGACACGCGTCGAGCGCTGCGCGGGCGCGTCTGTTTACGGAAACAGGTATCTGCTATCACTGATGTAACAACTGTCTGCCCCCTCCCACCTGTGGGGGAACGAGATCACGTACAGGCTGATGTTTTTCGCGCCAAGCCAAATATAACGCAGCCAAATCGAAATGTATTTCGAGTGAGTCTTTTTTGAATGAAACAGTTGTCGGCCGCGGATAAATGAGAGAATATTCATTATTTTATGTTCTAATTTGATTTTTTAGGGAGCAATAATCGTACACAAATTGTCTGGTCCTAAATTAGGTCGACTTATATTATAGGTACTATAAATACACATGATACAATTTTCGTCCTCATTTGTAGAATTCCAAACTGGGACCGCTAATAGCTGCGCTGGGAGGAGAACAAGCTACCAGACCGCCTATCACCTTATTCATTGTGTCATTTAAATTAAAAATGGCTTTCTAGGATTGTTTACTAGCGTTATTTAATGGATGGATGGGTAGATTAGGTACTTTACTAAAAACACATCCTCAATAGGAAATTCAGCTAACTTTAACACCTCGACGATAATCATTTTTCATACGCCATTCTCACAGAACTGAGTATTCAAGAAATCAAACCACAAATCTCAACACAAACACACACACGTTACCACATGTAGCACTAGCTACAACACACGCGCCTGTGCAGATGCACCACCGCCGCTGTGGACCTGTCGGTGCCGGAGTGGATACACTACGCATGCGCGGCGCTGTTCCTGTTCTGGCTGGTGTTCGGCCGGCGCGGGAGCGAAATGCAGTCTTCCACTTAAACCATGCGTGAGTCATGATGTCTTCTGCTTTTTTTGGGTGCGAGGTTGCCAAACACACTAGTTTTAAGTTCATAAGCAATTAGGATTGTTCATTTTTTTTCTTAAGTGCTATTTCGAAAACCATTTCGAGATATGAGGTATTCAAACAGTTTCCGACATTTACTTCATCAAAATAATGGATGATTAAAGATATTTCAGCATATATCCGTGTGACCTTTGTTTGACCTTCTGTGGACCTCCCTCGTGGCTGAATCAGAAAAGACTTTGGTCATTAAAAAATAAACACTTATCGAACCTGTGGTATTTTCCGTCACTGTCAAGCTTCTGTCAAGCCACTCATAAATAAACTGACTTTAAATATCGTTATTTGTGATTAATTTAATGGAAGACATGGAAAATTACATGAAATGTTATTAACCAACGTGTAAAAACGATTCCAAAAATAGCTCGAAAACGATAGTTCGCATCCGGGAAGACTTGCGTGAAAGGTGGTGTCGTAAAGCCAACGTGGAGTATTATCAGTGTTATACAGAATACTGCTGCGAGGATCACTTCGAAGTAAGTATAAAAAAACCACATGCATTCAATATTCAATTCATTCAGTTTTAAAAATATAAATTTTATAAACACAGAAAGGATATCTACTAGACTCATTAGACTAAAAGCTAGCTTTACGGGCAGGTTCAGTAACAGAGTATTACATGCCTGTGTTATGTATGTGCGCGGTTTTCTCGTGGTCCCATTGATTTGTCCCATCAATGGGACCACGAGGGAGACTTGTTTCTTGTAGTCCCACTAAGTTCTATTGAAATGCACTTAAACATCCTGTATAGTATATGTATGTGCGCTCCCACTTTTCTTCCAAAACTAGGTAGGATATGTTCGTTAGGTGTTTGATATCCTGGTATTTCGACAGTTTTTTTGCTCTGTTTGCCCTTCGGGCATCTAAGGATGCCTAACGAACCTAACCTACCTATTTTTACAACATATATGTGCAATTTATATTATATACAGGAAGTGAAATGTTATTAATGGGACCACGAGAAACAAGCCTCCAGCAGAGCATGTGACAGTATTTACACACATATTTAAGATTTCCCTAATATATTTTTTTCTTAGCTTATTTACATAACTTTTCATATTTAATTGTTCATATTGCAGCCTGAACAAGATGTGACAAACAGCAACTTTAAATCTGTGAAAAAAACAACCGACATTTAAACCTACAGCGAAGCTAAGAAATGTTGGAGCTACTTTACAGGAAGAGAATATCTAATGTTGAAAATAAAACATGTTATTTAATTCAGAGCACTTTTTACTAATTTTGTAAATATATAAGATAAGATGAGCTTTTATGTCCTTATTACAGAGTTTTTGACCATATTTTATGCACTATTTTAAAAATAAAGTTTTATATTGTTTGTTTTTATTATTTTTCACTAATATTTCACTTTCCTATTCACTATTCTTAAAATATTCTTCTTCTTCCGCATAAGGACCGCCTAAAGCGGTGAAAGCCTCCTCCAAAGCTTTCCAGGTTTCCCTGTCTTTAGCTTTTCTTCCCCAATAGCATCCCGCTGTCTTTTTGATATCATCACTCCATCTTGAGAGTGGTCTTCCTTTTCTTCATGTGCTGTCCATGGGGTACCATTCTGTTGCTGTCTTTGACCACCTTTCGTCTTTAACTCTTAGTGTATGCCCTGCCCATTTCCATTTGAGTCGCAGCGCTTGTTTGACTACATCTGTGGCATTGGTTATTTTTCTGATTGACTTGTTTTTTACTCTATATCTCTAAGTTTCAATCCCAGATAGCTTCTCTCCATTCCTCTCTGACATACCTTCAGTTTGTACAGCGTTTTTTGGTTAGGGGCCAGGTTTGGCATGCATAAGTGAGACATGGGAGTAGGCAGGTGTTCATGGGTTTAGTTTTCAATTTAGTAGGCATTTTACTTTTGAAAATTTCCTTCAGGGACCAATACTTACTCCATGTGAGTTTTATTCATCTATCAACTTCTTTTTCAGTGCTTGATTTAAAGGAAATTAAGTGACCTAAATAAATGTAGTCTTTAACATATTCTACCGGTGAAGAATCTAGCATGATCTGTATAGGCTGTTTGTCATTACTTTTGTTTTGTCTTCGTTTACATGTAATCCCACTTTTTTGCTTTGAGTTGCTAGTGACTATATATATAGGTTTCCCAAAACTGTTCCGCATGCTTAATGATGTTATTTATGTAACATGCATCAAAAGTTTCCCATACTAAGATAACATTCCTTGTTACTTCGAAACATGGGTCAGCAACACAAAACAGAGGTTTTTTCTTAGCACATGCAAGCATGTGGCATTGTATTTGGGTTTTAAATTTATTGCAGAAATTTCAGAATGAGAAATTAACACGTTTAGAATGACAATGATGACATTGACAGATGTCTACAAACCATCGATTGACATTTAAAACTTTTTTTTATATATTGGGCGTGTGCTATACATAGATTCAGCCACTACATGTAATTTACGAGAAGTCGTATCTCATATTTTCAAAAAATTATAAAAAATAAACAAAGCGACGAATTGCTAAAATGTTGAAATTAGTTTCTTGAATTACTCTATATTTTCGAAAAATAAAATAAAAATGGGGGGTTAAAAAAAAATAACAATCCTAATTGAACAAAGGCGTTGAATTTAATGTTAGGAACAAAATTGAGATCTTGTACTAGTAAATCTAGTAATCCACAAACCTTTCGTGTCAGCCACTAGTATACTAAAACCAATTTGAAAGTGACTGTCGTGCAAAATCTTTTACGGCTCTTTTCATTGTCATTTTCAATTTTCTTTAATGGCAGCCACAATGTATGAATACCGCAATATTTTATTCAAAACACGACCCTGAAGCAATACACATTTACACTCACTCAAAAGGATTGACAGTTTTTTTTATTATTATTTATCCCTTTAATTCGCAAAAAACATCGAAGGTCCTTATTTATGTCTCAGTGACGCTGAATAGTCCAAGTCCAAACGATACAGTTCTCGAAAAAAATACAAAAAGACGGTCTACGAGTATGTTACGCCTTGTGGACGTTGCGAATTAGAGGGTTAATACGGTGGAACGTATTGTTAAATGGATCTCAACGTCAACAGTAGTCCAACGTTAAGCAAAATTGTTTGAAATCAAACGACCTCTTCTATTTGGCCGTCTAACACCAGTCGGCTATAAAAATAACATCACGCTGTAGATGTGAGTGACGTACCGCCAGTGCCCCTCCAAAGCGTGCGCGAGCGCAGTCAGCGGAGCGGCAGACGGCCAGTCGCTCTCAGGCCAGTAGGCGGAGACGGCTGGGTTAGGAGGACTTGTTCTCGGAAAATTTAGACTACTTAATTTTTTTTTCTATTTTGATGGGGTGAAAATCATGCTCCTTGGATCTTTATAGTCACAATGTAGAAATTATCAACTTTTGTAAAATGTTGTAGGTATGCAAATTTTGGACTTCTTTTATTTATTAAGTAAAGTGTTTTTAATTAGAGATGTACTGACTAGTCGGGATAGCCGTCTATACGGCCACATTTATATTTGGCGACTAGTCGGCAAAAGATACCGAATATTCGGCACTTTATGACTTACTGGAAAACACAAAAATAAAGTATTAATATTTACTTCAACTCTTATATTTCAAGTATTTTACTTAAATACAACAATTAATCATCATATAGAAATAGGAACTTTTTATATCCATCAAATATGTAGAATAATTAGAGATGGTACGACTAGTCGGGAAAGCCGACTATCCGGCCACATTTATAGTCGTCGAATATCTGGTATAGTCTGCGACTAAGTCGGCCACCTCAGCGCCGATTAGTCGAACCATCTATATAGGTACATCTTCTTTTTTTAATTTTCTTTAAAAAAAAAAAGTTTACGAGTGTAAAGAATATGAATTTTGTTTACTTAAGTAAAAAAGATTAATAGTGAGTTCTCTCTCTACTCCGTTCTCATTATAACTTGTTACTTTTTCACGCTATTACTTGAATAAACGTTGATATTGAGTTAAAAGTTGAGATTAACAAGAAATATTGGAGCTATAGAAGTTTTTTCAGGGGTTTTCACGGGCTTATGAGCCTTAAAAACCAACGTTTATATATTATCTACTCGCCTTACGGCACGGCACCACTTAATGGAATGCGCATTCAGCTGGGAAAATATCCGTTAGACTATAACCAGTTTCTTTATCTAGTGAACCTACTACGCAGATTGGTAAATTAATTACTCGAATAATGTGTTAGACTTATAACTAATTACCTACTGGATAATTAACTGAAGCTTCAGAGATGTAAAGGCCCGAGTACATGCAAGCCCATATAAGACGACTGGACAGGACCGGTAGTAATCAGATCCGTCGGATAAATCCGCAGTGTGGACGCTTTCCAAACTGTAATGAGTCTCTGGATACTTATTGAAGTATTATTTTTTATTTATTTATTTATTAGGTTCACCAATTGCACCATAAATTACATGATACAGTCAGCAGCAGAAGTAGCTAAGCACTTTAACATGCTCAGAATGATCTGCACAGAACCTTAATCTCTTGACATTAGAGTCCGTGTGCAGATCAATTTGAGCACTAGGCCCGCTTAGCTACTTCTGCTGCTGACTGTACACATAGCTTGAAATAACAGTTTTATGCTAGATGCAACAATCACTTACAGGTAAACACCACATGCATATTACAAAAAAAAAACCGGCCAAGTGCGTGTTGGACCACGCAAAACGAAGGGTTCCGTGCGTAATAAAAAGGTCGTATCGTCACAGATATACAATACAATACAATACAAATACTCTTTATTGCACACCTCACACAAACAAAGCAGTTACATAGAGAAACAATACAATAACATGTAGGTAGAGGTAGACAACAGGCGGTCTTATCGCTGAAGAGCGATCTCTTCCAGACAACCTTTGGGTATCGGAGAAAGAGATAAAACTAGATTATGCAGTAGGTGGTGCAGAGATTATTATCAATCAAAAATATCTTAGGACACTTACGTCCTTTTCTTTAAGGACGGCAGTTTTTCAGCAATATCTCGAAAACCTTTGAACCGATGTTGTTCAAAATAATTTTCGGTGAAAGAATTTAATAATCTCTATGTCCATGATTTTATTCATATTTTTAAAATACACCGTTCAAAAATTAAAGGGGGGACAGAATTTTAGTGACTTTCGGGGCGATTATCTCCGACTCTATTCACTTAATCAAAGAAATTGCTGAGAAACCTTATATTTATTTTGAAAGGCCTATCGATTGATGTGTCACACGTGGCCTCACAATGAAAAAAATAGTCATTTTAATTACAAAACTATGTAGCGGCTAACAAAATACACCTATCCTCAAAATTTTATTCAAATACACCTTATAGTTTTCGAGTAAAATGCCTGTGACATAAGGGCAAACGGACAGGCGGACATGACGAAACTATAAGGGTTCCGTTTTTGTCATTTTGGCTACGGAACAATATGTAACTATGACAATTTAAACTTAAGTGCATACAGGGAGCCCTAATTATATTTGAGATGGATCATGCTATGTATTTTATTTAATTTTACACTCTGTTTTTAGGCCGCAGGAGTCGTCAAGATATACTATTGATCGTTTATGTGGGTAGTAATAATTATATAGGATCTTATATTCAGCCTACACGTGAAATATATATTTTATTACTTACATTATTTGAAATATACATATCCAGTTAACATTATTATGATGATCAATTGATAATCGCCAATTAACAAGTTTTGGCTCATGTATTTTCAATGAGATGTAATTTGAAAACTGCCGCCATTGAGTTATAAACAGCCATTGAACGAACGTACGGAAAAGAAAACTAAAACACGTAAATGTTATCATTGTGACGAGTGCTCAAAAGGTCCTTGTTTCAATTCCTTGACTATACGAGCAATTTTAATTATCTAGAACATTTAATAACTTTGATTGTCTTATTGTTTATGTGCCTGTTGACATATTGTTTTTAATAATCTTATCATAATATTTTTATTGTAATGAATTGACAATTTATGATTAATACGTAATAAATGAATATGATTATATCTACTTGTTATTGGTTTGTGGATGGTCAGTCAGTACACTACCCATATAGCGGTTATATAAGGAAACCGCAATTGCAATGACAAAAGACGCAACACGGAAACACGGCGTTCCTACAGCTCGCCGCTCACCGTGAAAGTCCATGAATAACCGGGATGGCATTTCCTTTCCTCGGCCACCGGCCGGCCGGCCACTCCCCACGGCCGTATAAAACTACAAGCTCACTTAGAAAGCAGTTGTAAATATTGTCTAGACCGCGTATAGGCGATATCGAATCAAAATACCTGTAGGGTGTTATTTTATGGTGGGTTTAGACTGAATGAACGGGCACTCTTTCGCTTACGGCTGGTTTTCACAAGCCTTCAAAATTTGCAAGCCATTTTTCAGCCAGCCTGTATCCGATTGAGCCGAAATTTAGCGTAAGTTCGCTTATGCCACGGAGCTCATGTGATGATGGAGACAGAAGGCTCCTACTCACAAGATTTCGGCTCTCGAGTATCTATATTTCTATAACAGTTCAGAGTTCTTTATCCGCGATCTGCCGTGGTATCCCTATAGACTTATATATGCTTATGTTTATGATACAGTTGGCTCGCCATTAAGTGAAAAGAAAGGTGTTATCTGTTCTTGCATACGGCTTAATAACTTCTTTACTTTATTTCCAATTCAGTGTAACGTTTTCCAAGTAGATTGCTTCCTGAGCAAAAGTCTCACGGGTGAAATGAACACGCTATAACTACGTGGTATAACTATTTATAGGTCCTACAGTCGGCAACCATTACATGCGCAAGTGATGCTTTTTGAGAAGACAAATGAGTTAAATGCTTAATTGGCGCCTGGTTAGGCCTATAGGGGGTAGTGTCCCTGTCTACGAGGCCCGGGGGTTTTGGGTTCGAATCCTGGGGGGTATAATCACGTAACGTTCCGAACGCGCGTCGGGTAGATCCAACTGTCATTTTTTCATATAAAAATTGACATTTAGATCTACCCGACTCGCGTACAATGCGTTACGTGATCAACAAACTGGTAAGAGCAATAATATTTTTGTCTTGTGCATGAATAAAGTTGACACCGGAGACCACGGCCTTAGGGTTGCGTTGCCGTGCGAGCGCGGAAGCAAGCGCGCCCGATTAATACAACACCGATTCCAATCCAATACATTCAGTGGAATAGACATTAAAAGTGATCTGGTTAAATTACAATGTTACGAATACTGGTGTGAGTGTACCTATGAGCGTTGGTCTCGGTTCGAACTCGGTGTAAATCATCGCGCGGACAGCTGTCGGTGCGCCGCCGGGCGGGTTGCCTTCATCGCGCTTGCGCGGCGCACATTATGCATACATTATCATAGATTTAGTGAAACTCGTTGCAGTCCGTACTTGGTCGGCGGACTTAGATGTAGCGTGCCCTTAGCTTTCTGTTGTTTATGAAAATGATACATATCGATTACCTTTTCTAATAATTCATCTTCACGACAAACGAGTACATTTTAGTACCTATGAAAGAGTAATCAATAGAAGCTACCAACCGCGTACAAATCCATAAATGCCTCCTTAACATTGACTTTTGTTATGGCATTAAATGTCAAAATGCTATTACATTGTCTCGTAAATCTCGTAACAGGTACACGACAAACATCAGCACTTTCTTTTTCACCATAACGAGTAATAGTATGTTCTTACGTCCGTGTTATACACAATGTTTTTCATCACATTTGCGAGGAAATAACTAACTACAGAAGACAGAAAAATCTAAGTTTCATACAACCGCACCAATCAAAAACTTACGAAATTGACAACTTCGCTTCCAGATCAGTGCTAGTGGAGCGCGCAGCTTCAATATTTCAACTAGGTAATCACAGAGCACTTTCTTGCGGCGTTTGGCCAACTAGTTTTTTTTTCAACCAATCACAGAGTAAATAGATTTGCTTAAGCCAATCACACACACAAGCTCATTACTCCCTTGGGAATAAAAACTCACCATAACTCCCGCGGGAACAATTTAGGCCATTGTCCTTCTGTATACAGGCATGGAATAACATCATTTACGAGCGAGTGTGATGAAAAGTATATTTACTTAGTGGATAAAACAATAGAATATCTTTTCTGACAAACTTTTCGACCGTTTTTGGTCTTGATTTGAATTTAAACCTAAAATCCCATTACATAGTCACCGAACTTGCACGAAATCTAAAGAGCAAAAGTCGTCACACTGATTGGTTCCAGACATTCCTCAAGTATCTACGTTAATGGCTATGATTACAAGCTCTTGCTTGTAATGATACTGTACCAGAGTTTAGTGTATGAAGTGTCATTTATGTAGTATTTGAGATAGTAATATCTGGGGGCACGGCAGTGCCCGACAAGTCGAGCAAAAAAGCAAAGAAAAAGCACGTTCTCGAAGCCATTCGCACCATTTTCGACCCCCCAATTTTGAAATATTATCTACGACGACATTGACAAATTTATCGACTGCATAAAAAATATAACACTGATCTCTACTCCATTAGTCCTGTCCCTTATGTCATTTGCACTCGATCGTCCGATCCTTAGCTCATTTCTTTTTAACCGACTTCAAAAAAGGAGGAGGTTATATGTTTCACCGAATTTTTTTTTTATGTATGTTCGCCGATTTCTCCGTCAATTGTGACCCGATTTTAAAAATTCTTTTTTTATTCGAAAATGTATACTCCTGAGATGGTCCCATTTTCTCCAAGTTAGGATCTGATGATGGGATCCTAGAGAAATCGAGGGCAACCCTCAAATTTTACAGGCACGTACTACATGTTAAATGCATTTTCTAAAGCTATTCAGGTATTTGCGTCTGGAAGTCATCACTTCATGTTTGTGAGCTGATGATGGAAGGTACAACTCCTCAACGGTTAGGAGTTGGAGGATATTTTTTGAAATTTTATAAGTACGTATAGACCTTTAACCGTATTCTTTCAAGTTATTTGGGTGAGCACAAGTCAGGATCTGATGACGGGATCCCAGGGAAATTGAGGGCAACCCTCAAATTTTATAGGCACGCGTGTAGTGATTTCGGTATTTTCTATTATAACTCGTGTATTTACCTTCGGAAATCGCAATTTTGGTGAAGTGAAACTGATGATGAAGACCACAGATGACTTATGGAACTCCTCAAGGATGTAAAGTACCTACATCAAAGATTTTGACATGATTCCTTTGAAGTAGCAAATAATGAAGTGTCAAATCTGAAATCCTTGAGGAATCAACGGAACTCCTCAAATATTGTCAGCCCACATATAGCGACTTGGATTTTTTTCTGTAATAATCAACGCATTTGCTCTCGGAAAGCAGTTCATGTGGTAAATTGGCAAGGAAATGTGGAATTTTTTAAGTACCTACGTGGCTTGGCGGAGTACTGAATTGAAGTCGGTTTAAACTTTGTTTTTAAAGTAATTATATTATTCATTGTCCCATGTCGATAAAGCTATTTTAACATACGTTTTGTTGCCAATTTCATCTTGCATGGTACTGAGTGCAGGTGCACTCAGGGGATATGTCTGGAGCTCTAGTGAAAAGGCCTCCAAGTCCTTAGCTAATATACGCGACTAGTACCCTTTTTTACCCGACTGCCGAAAGAAAGGAAGGTTATGTTTTTCGAGCGTATGTATGTATATATGTGTGTATGTCTTATACTTTGGCACGCCTTGCAGTCTAAACCGTTTGGCGGATTTCGACACATGAGGTGTCGTTGGATTCCTCTTAATCGTGGGATATAATATTTGCATAAAATCAGTTGGGTTTTTTGAAAAATCTTTTGATTCCACTTGTTACTAGAGCTGACTGGCTACTGAAACGTCACGTAAAACATAACTAGAAAACGTATCATACATGCCTGATGTACACCCAGAACATACTCGTATAATGTTTTAATCTCAAATTGGTTTTGCGTTTTCTCATAGTCATTAAACCAGCAATGTAACTGTTTTATTATTAGCTCAGTAGTTAATGTTAGGGGTTGAAATTAGAAAGCTGTTGGATTACACGTATATTAAGAGATGATGGTGCTGCAATTAAACATTTAATAAACACTTTAACACAATGAAATAGATTCTCAGGTTCAGTGCGCTCGCGCTCTCACGGGCTGTTTGTATGGTTGATGTAATGTGCAAGCAGTGATAGTGAAAAATGATTCTCCTTTCTTAGCGCCTATATTCTTGTAAATCATTTTATGAAGGTAATTAAACTTAGAAGGCATTCATTCCACAAGAGCAAAACTTTTAGTCTCAATCTTTCCCAGACAAGGCTTCAAATCTGAGTTAAAAAAAAGTTATTATTTGTTTTCGGGCATCCTTGTTTACAAACTGCGCGTTTAAGTTTGGTCACGTGCCCGACCATATTAGGCTCCTTTTGGTCACCCACAGTGCACTCAATGCATCGCCGGTCGATACAATGTTTGAGATGCACTTACGCATACAACACATGAATCTTCGTCAACGACGCCTACCCGAGCTCTCTTCTCATTTGAATTGCATTTGGAATCGTTTCGAATTATTGCTCAAGGGAAATCATAATTTATTGAAGTAAATGATGGGCTGTAGTGAAGATTGATTCAGTGTTACTATTGTATGATTTTCATAGGCCAAACCTGCATTTCAGTAAAAAAATAATTATTTTATCGATAAACGTTTCATTGAATGCATTGTTTAGCAGAATCATTCATTTTCAGTAACTTTCTCGGCACAGCTAAAAGGTCATTGCCTGGAAATACGTTAGGTAGCTTAGATTTGTAACTCCGTTTTTTGTATGCAATAAAATATCTGCAAAACATACATAAGATGAATTATTTTTCGGAGGTAGGTACAACCCAGAAGAACATGCCTGTGCTAAATTAACAAGACACCGAGTGATCGCATAAGCAATTTTGGTACGGAAGACGATGACAGTAAACGTTCAACTGTTTTCTTGAAAACAAACCAATTTAAAATATGCATAGAAATAGAAGCCTGTAAAAGAAACAGTCTCTTCTAATGATACTCGATCTAATCTAATAAGACTATGCATTGCTGTTTTAGAGACCCGACCGATGCCAAAGACACCATTAGTTTATTTATTTATTTATTATGAAACAAACAGTCATACAAAGATATTTGTACAGGCTATCTTAATACTAATCAGACCTATAGTTTCCAATATCATTCAAAAACTTATATGTATAGATATGTAAGCCAAAAATCCCTATGCTCGAAACCTTATAGTGCTCAATTGTTGACATATGAAAGTTCAATTTAATTGATTTACTAAAAGTTAAAGTGTTAATGAAAATGGGCCAGTGTCGGCCCATTTTCATTAACACTTTCGCAGCACTGGGATGTTTGTCCTCATACAAAAACAGTTGCTGTATTGCTTTCACATTACTAATAAAGTTCTATTCTGAAACTACAAAAATAAAAGTACTACAAACCAATAAAAAACGAGGTGAAAAAGGTTCTTAAACAGTATATAATATTATGCTTGAAACTTGAATACTATATAATAATTAGTTTTACATCTCGGCTCTGAAACTTTATGCTAATTGACATCCAACCTGTAGTAATAAGACTAGAATCGATAACATCTATAGCATTGCCTTAATGTTCTTAGAAATTATCAGTTATTTTTGAAACTGTCACCATAGCTTCTGTTTTAGACTGGATAAGCTGTGAATCCTCGTTTTGGCACGGATTAGTAGACAAAGTGAGAATAGATTGCACATTATTGAGTATTTGTGAATATCGCCTTACATGTGCCAAAGGTATTTTTCGTATGCCTATTATCATCAGAGATTCTATTCATCAAAGCTACAAAGGTTTTAGTCGGTACACGTCCATTTCTCCAAAATACTAATTAAAAACAGTTTTTATTGTGCCCTTATTTTGTTCCGAGTGGAAATTATATAATTTCCTTCAGTCAATAATAATCACAACTTCAATGTTATGTGGATACACTTCGGAATTTGATTATTTTTGCAATTTCCTCACATTGCCCGGCAACAGCCGAGGAATGTTTCCAACACATTATTGCTAACTGTTGAGTGTATTTCCATTCCATTGCGGTTCCGGGCACGTCGGTGGCATTACACAGTCTTCATTCACTGTAACATTGACGGCAGAACAAGTGACATAATGTCAACCAACTCACGTGTCATAGGCTCATGTTTACACATTATAGCTTTTGGTAGAGTTGACATATTATAGCTTCTCTTTGAACGAGCGAGCGAAGTTCTCCGATTCTGCTTGGGAACGGGTTCAATAATTATATTGTTTTTGTTCAATTGGGTAATTCGAAATTTAAAAAAAATGTTTTTATGAAAAGACATGCTTGCAAGTTGTACAGCTTACGGAGCCTAGTTAAATAAGTATCGATATTTCTGGGTCCCGCACGGCTCCGACCGCGTATTGCAGAGAACCCAAGAGCCGCGAGATGAAATGAAGCCCTTGTGCATCCTGAAGGTCCATTTGATGTAGGATACCTTCGCTATTCATAATTTAATTGGCCATTACCCTGTTTGCCATAGTCACAATTTGCTATAAAAGTGATTTTCTCTGAAACCGTAACATTTCCAGGAGAAATTATACTGGGCCTCTCAAGACTATGGAAAGTACCTTAAATATTAAAGATAGGAAATTTTACAAAAAAAAAATGTTATTAAAAAAATCCGATCTGCATTCAATTTTTTTTTTCAAAAGTCCATTGTTTTTATCAAATGAAGTCTTCTTTCAGTAAAATTATCTATCTTCAATTTTTAAGGTACGTTCACTCCATATGGCGTAGTCTTGGGATGCCCTGTATATTTTTTTTACAAACCTACAGGGTAAAACCCTGTAGGTTAGGTTAGGTTTGTTTTATAAAAATCCTGAAAAGTTGTCATTTCTGAGAAAAGCTAATTAGGGTAAATGATGATTATTGCAAACGTCACATTTATGGCAAATGAAATAATGGATTTAATTAGTTACCCAATTGATATACCTACTACACGCAAACTAACAACCTCACATACTTTTCGTGTTTATAATACTAGTATAGATAGAATAGTCCGCTTATGAAGGCAATTTATCAACATGATTGTCTTCTATTAGTTGTACTGCCTGCTGTCGTTGCCCGGTCGCGCTGTGTTATGTAAATGAGGCTCATGTATACAGACTTTTCATTCAAACTTTGCATATGTTTAACACTTGCTTGTTAACAGTTCTTTGGAAACACAAGTTCAACTTCTTACTTGCCCCCTTTCTGAACGATTACTGTGCTTAAACTTGTACAATGTCAGCTTTAGTACTTTGTGCAAGTCAACTGGAAAGTAGGAAGGTGCTTGGTATAACGGTTATTACTATTCCAGGCTTAAAAAGACAGAATTCTAAATATGTTGAACTCTACATAGCGTTATTATCTTGTTTAGTTCTAGGTATATTAATTTTTTGCTCTACCGTTTAGTAAATATTTCATAAAAGATGGTCACCGTGTTCATAAAGTCTGATACATCAAGTTATACTTATCTATAATAAGAACAGTAATAAAACGAGCAATTAATATAAAGCGTTTAACCTATCCCGTGAAACCCGTACTTGGCATCAACACTTAAACGGATACAAATTTCCAGTATTTTCACATTTATTATACCGGTGGTGTCATGTATCTATACATCCAATTTATCGTCGACTTTCCCGTTAATAATGGTTTTTCTCGTTGGTCTGTAGAGGTCGAGACTCTTAAATCAGCTAGAAGGGAAGACACCGGTCAGTGGGACGTGGGTTCTTATCACTGCCTTGCCTTTTTAGTCTGTGATACGAGTACCGATAAATTACTAAATCCGGTCAGAATTTGAATGTAATTGCGATCAAGTAGCTTTACTAGTAGTAGTCCTACTGTGTTTATTTACCTTAGTGAGTTTTTTTATTTATTGTACGACGGCGAGACGAGTTAGACTCGTTGTCCTTTTTACAGGATCGACAATACTAGAAACGGATGGGGGAGGTATTTGCCCAGCGGTGTGTGGGATACTACTGGATTTCAGTATAATAAAAACAACGAAAAATTTGTAATAATGGAAGGTCACCAGTGTTATGTTTTGTACGAGTCTAATAATTAACAACACAGTAATTATAAGTAAGTGAAGTAGTCATGCTTTTTGTCAAAAGCATGCAAGCATGAAATAACCGTCAAAATGCCTTTCTGATAACATGTCTAACTAGCAAAACCACATAATTCTTTAAAGTTATGGACGCATTGGGTGAATATTAAAAAGCCGTGGGAAACGCTTCTTAACCTCACCTCTGTAATGTAACAAAAGAAGGAAATCCTAGTAGGTTGTAATTTAAATTAAATTTGATAATAAAACAAGTTTTAATTACCACTTAGACTTTGATTACTTTGGTCATATTTGGAAGCGTAATAAAGACACTTACCTACTTGCCAAATGCCTAGTCATATTTTTTTTCCGTATGATGCAAAAGTATCAGTTGCTTAAAACTTAAAATCAAAATGTAATGTAACTAATATAAAACCAGCTGTCTAATTTCAATGATTCTGCTGGTATTTAATACATATAATACCTGCACCGCAAGCTGGGGAAATCGGCAAAAGTGCACTTTCCAGATGCTGCGAGTCCCACGGCGCCTGGCAATAAAATGTCGCGCGAATGCTGCGGTGGAAAAGTTGCTATTACGAATTCTTCGACAGCTTGTTATGCAGTTTTATTATTAAGACAATTGCTTTGCGTAGTTGTCTTATTTTAGAATAATGTAAGTATATAACTGTATAACCTATGCAATTTAAAGACGGGAGTCATCTTGGGTTAAGTAGTTTGGTAAATAGGTAACACTATACGAAGTATTAAAAAATAGCTTTTGCTATTATTTAATTTTCGTTCCTAGCAGGTAAAAACGGTTTTTCCTGGAATCGAAACCTAGTTCAAAAGATCGATTTTTCGCCCTCGGAAACCCCTGTAAATCTGATCAAAATCATTAGAGCCGTTTTTGAAGTCCACAAACAAACAATACAGGTACTTGCACACTACTTACACAGATGTTGCTCGTTTAATATACAATACCGGGGTAACCGAACTTTGCTCGACATTTTTCGTGTTTTTTTCGAAGAAAATGAGTTTTTCCGGATATGAGAGCTAGGTACATAGGTCGATTTTATGCCCCGTCAACCCCTAAATTGCAAATCTCCAGTGCCTACTCTAAACAGAGTCGTTCGGAAATATATTTCCAAACTATCAAATAAAACAAATGTTGCTCGTTTATATTAGTAGGTATAGGATAATTAAGTAGGATATTAATTGTTATGTGCGGGATGACATGTAAACAACTATAATAAATAAATATTAGGGGACAATCTTACACAAATCGAACTAGTCCCATAGTAAGCTCATTAAGGCTTGTATTATGAGTACTAGACGACGATATATTTAATAGATATAAATACTTAGAAGATATCCAAGACTCAGAAACAAATATTCATGCTCATCGCACAAATATTTGCCCTTACCGGGATTCAAACCCAGTTTTCGAACTATGAGGCCTTGTTTGACGAGATTCGATATTTAAATAGAAGACATCCAGCAGCATCTTAGCGGCACTTTTCATTGGCAAGGTTTTTCATCGACTCCGATTCATCACTTTCGTTAAGTGAAAACCGTGCGAACCTTTGTCGCTCACTCTGCAATTTGAAAAAACGTTTAATATAATTACTCATTTTTGTATGAATAACGGTATCGGCTAATTACTGAGATCAATGGGTACGGAGTATGATTTACCTCGGGCGGTGATTAGAAAGTAAAGTTTCTTGCTTCATTATGTCTTCTTTTACGGAGAGTGTTAAGTAACTGATATTGATACAAGGTTTTAGTAGGTACTTGACAAAGCTCTTTGGAGGAACAACAGAATATGATTACAGAATCATGACTCGTTAGAAAGAAGCGGGCGCTCTCAAGTACCTATAATAGGTTCTTGAGCTTAAAAGATCAATTGAACTTAAGTACATTATCTGAGTCATCCGTCATGGATATACAACTTATATTTAATAGAATCTTTGGACAATGGAACTGAAAGTAACTAGACCCGGTATAGCTACCCCTAATAATAATTTGATTATGATTAATAACTATAAATCTAGAATTTGATTCATATTTCGCATTTGAACGCATTGTACTTACGCCGTTTTTTGGCATACAATATGGTTTATCATCTACAACACTATACACGGGTTTGACAGTGTCTATCAACTTAAGTGAGACAACAACAGTGACAGAATTTCTTTGAAAAATAATTAAAATATGAACTCCTAATAGGTAGCAGTCAGCCAAAAAAGATGCTTTTAGGATTGTCACAAAAACATACTTTTAGTGAGTTTTGATCCTTTTCAATCATATAGTTTTAAACTGGCTCTAAACCCAATCGTCCTAAAAGGCAATGTAGCATTAAAACATACTCTATCATCTATAGATCATACACACCTAGTTCATAATGGCTCTAACTACGTCCCGAAGTGAATGTTTACCCCAAAGGAATTCCATCGTTTCCTAGCTTTCCCAGCACAACGGGTGTTGACAAGTCCCCGCGTGACCCGTTAGCTCGGCGGCACTGCCTGCGCGTGCGCTGAGCAAATATGCCGGTCCCTATGCTACTGATATTTGTCTACGCTGCAAGCCACGGGATACTGTTCAATGGTTAAAGTAAACTTCACCCGGTTGACAACTTCCTTTACTTTTACATTTTGTAGCTGCATACGTTTAGTTTATTCGTACTTGTATACTGTGGGTGTTAATAAAGTATTTATTTAGCTGTACTTGCAATCATTTCAAGTGTATTCAACTTTCCTGCATTTGCACTTTTTAATTTTTTTCTTGTTTATTTATATTAATGGAAACGCAGCCCAATGGGTGAAGAACTTTGTAAACACTCGCTGACTCGGGAATTTATTTATTTATCGTATGGCAAATTAAAATACACTGTTTTTATCAGTGTGTTTAGAACTTGGGAATAATGCCATAGGGCTAAATTTTTCGTTTTCATTATCATTGACCGAATATTTTATTCAGACTTCGTTTATTTATTTCATTCTTTGCTAATATTTAATATTAAAAATCCAGAAATTACTCGATATCAATAGCAAAGCAAAATGTACGTAATGCATAATAAAAAATTGGTATCTACTTAATATGTTTTTTGAACCCTATGTTCCACATTGTAGGTATGTATATCATTAGTAATGTCGATCAATTTAAAATCCTTTTAAAGACTTGTACCTATCTTCTTAACCATTCATGCAATGATGATGTTACTATTATAAGATAGAGTGCTTCTATTTCAGAACATCAATACGCAATTAGTGGCAATAGATCATAGTCAGCTCCCAAAAGCTTTGTTACAAATGAATTACCCACCAACGTACGACGAACTTTTATCTGTATCCAAAATAGTTCACCTCGCATTTCTCTCAATTCTGGTGGATGGGTTGTCGTTCGTCTGTTTCATAAACTGGAATGTTGCGTATCTTTAAAGGTCTTAAGTGCCTTGGTGTACCTATTCACAAAATACTCCTTTTTAGGGTTCCGTATTTTTTAAAGTGAAGCATACAGGAAGTCGAGGCAAGAGTTGTTAGAAGTGTTTGAACAGAACGCACGTTCATTCCAACCTGTTACAATCCTTAGTAAATTAAAGCTATTCTTATCGATGTGTGTTTGTGTGTGTGTTGCATGTTTGAACATAAAAGCAAACGGGACAAGCGCTATACTTACATAACTTACCCAGCTTACACTAATAACTAAAACTGTAGTTTTTGTATATGTGGACAAACGTGCATCGTTAATTTATCCATTAGACTTCATAAGGATCACGAATACCTCTATATCGTAATCGACGAACATTTCTGAACAATGCCGTTGTTATTAAACACATTCCGAATATCCATCACCTAACTTAAATTACACTCTTAGAATAAGTAAGTATACTACTGAGCTACCTGCTGTAAGTTGACAATTGATATTGGACCATGAATTCATACAAAAGTTCTCACAACACCAATAACATTCAATCCAACTTGCTCACAGAAATCATATTATCAATTGATAAACGACTCGTCCAACGATGTGGTGACAGAGTTCAAATCTATCAAGACGTTTTGTCCCCAGATGTTTAGTGACAATTGTACCTATAATGCTGAGATTGACAGTGACTATTGCCAATTGGCGAGAGTACAGTAAACTATAAGAAAATATTCGTACTTAGGTGAAATAAACCTCGTAACATATGTGTTGGTTATTCGTACTTATTACGATAACCAAGCTAAGTACTTTTAACGCCAATTGATTTAGAATTAATGATGACATTGTCAGCTAGGTGAACTATGAAGAAATATCGGTAATAGCTGTGCAATTCGCTGAGAAAAGATGAATACATTCCTCGTGAAGGAGGGAAAATTAATTTACCTGGGCCAAGTTGTCAATGAGCATTTGAAAGTTACCTAACACAAGAATACTGTAACTACCTTATGCTCCAATGCTTGAATATGTTCTTGCATTCCTGCAATCGAAAGGAAGCTATGGACCTACCGGTCAAAGCTATTTAGCACAGTAAAAATCTTGATCAACTTGGGGCCCTTTTTAAAATTACTCTTGTTAACGAAATTCTACAGTGTTACACTTGCCACTTCACGAAGCTTCTCTCAAAGTGAGAACTTGTCACTAAGCAGTAGTATGTTGAGTGCTCTGTGCGTAGGCATATTATAATATATTTCCTTAGGGGTACATTAGTTATGATATGATTGCCCATGAGACATACTTTAACGTGTCATGCAAATTAGCGCACGTGTTCGTCTGATTCGGTTCAACTCAATTAAACCATCGTGACACGTCTCGCACCTAATGTACGTCTTCATACCGGCTAAGGCCTAATACACACGAACGCTGCGAAGGTCAGACTTTTACTTAAAAGCTGAAATGAATTCATCAACACCACGTGACATGATTCGGCAGCTTGAGTGGAAACCTCAATTTCTCCCTATAAGTTTCATAATACCTACTGTGGCTATACTACAATGGCGCAATCTCAAAAATACTTCTACTTTACCTATACAGTCCTTCCCTGCCCTATTATTGATCCGTTGATATGGAAAAGATTCAATTGGCAGAGTGATTTATTTGGGTTGGTATAGTAAAATCAATTATACTCGATTTATTTATTCCTTGGTTCGCTTGGTTGTGCCCTAAAGGAGCCCGGGGTCCACTTTAACACCTAATCCCAAGATTTGGCATAGGCACTAGTTTTTACGAAAGCGACTGCCATCTGACCTTCCAACCCAGAGGGAAAACTAGACCATATTGGGATTAGACCGGTTTCCTCACGATGTTTTCCCTCTTAATGGTAAATGTTCCGTACATAAGTTACGAAAATGTCATTGGTATGAGCCGGGATTCGAACTCACGACCGCCGCTTGACAGTCGCTTGCCTGAACCACTTAGCCACCATTAGCTTACCATAGTTTTTTTTTACCTATTGCTTATGTTATGAACTTACATAATAATTTAGCGACTTCGCTCGAGGACATGTCGTTAAAATATTTTACTTTTAGAAAGTGGCAAAAATAGAAAGCTAATTAAGTATCCAGTGGGGAAACAATTTAGACATTTAGAACTTGAATTGGCTGAATATCTTCGGTAAATATTGCATCGATTTTTATTATGGAATAAATTAAATGCAAGCTGTTAATTGATTTCTTTACAGTTTAAATCGGTGTTCCATAATTTATCAAAGGTGTTAAGTCCGATTGGAGAGAGATTACTGTCATGAGCCTAAATTAACCACTTTGTCCTCTTAAATAACGTGTTTTGACACCTTGATAGCTTTTGCAATCATATAAAAGAAACGTTATAACAGACACGTGGTCTGCATAATATTTTAGTTAACTACAGTCATAGGACACATACCTAATAAACAGACCAATAGTAAGTACGGACATGAAAGAACTGTCTTTAAGAACTATTTAGCGTACAAAACATTGCATTCGATAACTAATTCCTAGCCCCTCTTTCGTCTTCTGCGTCTGGTGTATACACTGAATATTTGTCGCCAATACCTCTGCTAAAATCACATACAATTCAGAAGGACACCAGAGCTGTACTATGCAAGCGCTGGGAAGATATCCCTGTCATTTCAAATGTCTATTTTGTTCTAGACCATTTTTTAAATCGCTTGAGTTTCGTACAGTGTGCGCGTACCTTTAAGGAGCAGCAATTTCGCGGTTAATCTAAAAGGACAAGCAGCGCTGGTCGGGCGGGACCACATCATTGCTCTAATTGCTCCATTGTCTTAATATGCCTGCTCTGGATTTCGAACACTGTTTTGTAGCGGTTTGTGATATTTTAGTTCCTACACTAGTTTCTACGTGAATTCAATAGTCAAACAAGAATTACGTTAAGGTCCCAGTTTACCTGGCAGCCATTTTAAATGTACCTTGATTCCCAAGTCTTTATGAATTCTGTCGTAACTTTTGGTCATCGATCACCTTGTCCAACGTATCTTTGAAATGTGAGTATACCATATGCATTAATTAACAGTATGTGTCTCATCAAATTACCTCTAAATCTACGTTAGAAGTTCGAACCGTTTTGCATGCATTAGCTGCCAGTTCAAAGTAACTGTTACGTCTAATGTAGTAACAGGAGAACCGTGTTGATTAAATTGGGTTGCGATGTTAATGGTCGGACTGACGGTTGATTATTTTTCCAACCTCATTAGTTGGCTAACATGAATCCTTACGTGGCAAGTAGGTTACCTAAATCGTGGGTTTTGATGTGTGTATCTGGATCGTTACGTGTGTATTAAAAAAAGCATAACGATGTTTAACGACTATTTGTGTCCATGCAAAAAGTACCTTTTTTCGGTAACCAATAAGGACGTTCTATTGTATAATTATGCCAGCAGTGCCTCACTTACAACCTTTGACTTTCTGCGGGGAACGAGAGCCAGCTATAAAGAAATTTAAGGTTAGTAGCTAGATTATAAAAATAACTTCCCAGGAAATGGATTTTAGATATCAAATTTTCTCTAACTTCTTCGTTACATTGCCACGATGTGATATTATGTTTACTAACTCAAGTTGTGTCTTTTGAATATCCCCAAGGAAAACACTCCACCGCTTTCATTGTAAATGAACGACCATCTTTATGATGCGTTTTATGAGCTTGTGTTTAAACGCTCTGTATAATTTTCACTTAATGCCGTAAATTGATTGCCCGCCTCTGCGCGCGGGTGGAGAATACTAACTAAAGGCAACTAGCTCGACAATGCGACTGAATTTGAATATAATGTCTACATAAGGTGGTGAAAATATTTCGTCTGGAGTTCATTGAACTTAATTATGAATTGGCATTAAGCATATTTTATTGCATGAAAGTTTAACTTGAAGCAACATAATAAAATACCTAAATGTCCAATGGTGGTCTAACATTATGCAGAGAAATTGTAATGCACGAGAAGGTACGTGTATTCTCCCGCATAGCTGAGAGTAACGTGCTCTATTAACTGGAATACGACAGCATTTTTTTGTTTACAAGCAAGCAAGTGCATTGCATCAATGGCCACGGCAGTCACGTCTTAGCGACTGAAGTGACATTGACTTTCTTGTCGCGGGGCTGATAGCGCGGCGCACTGCAAGCCTGCGCCTGCGTCGGCACATGTCCGCCGCTCGCTGCCTCGCGCGCGCGCATCTACGTTGCGACCGCCCGCGCGCCGGGCCCGCGCCATGCCCGCAGTGAAAGTATTCAACATATTCGGCGGACAGAAGCCGTCCGAGAAACATCCACCCGCTAAGGGGGCGATGCAAAAATTCTACAGGACATTCTCAGTCGGCAACGAGGCACCCGAAACTAAAGGCAAAGTGACCGCGATTGCCGCGTGCCTCGAGAAAAAAATCAGTGAACCCGCAGTGAAACTTAACAGTGATAACGTGCAAAAGTTTTTAACACAAATCAATGTTAACGAGACTTTAGTGAGTTCGTCGGACGTCAAGCCGCGCCACCACGCGTATGAGAATGTAAACATTGCCGGTGGGAGCGTGCTGCGACAAGAGAAACTACTTGACGAGACTAAAGGCTACTGCTCAATTTATGAAGACGTCACTGTACTCGGTAAGGTAGCTGCTGCAAAGGCACAGAAAGAGACAGACATTAACGCGGAATCAAAACTCAATAAAGCCCTCGAGTCTTTCGATAAAATATTGTCTGAATTCTCAACAAGTACATCGGAATTTACAGTGAATATAGGCGAATTTATTGTGCCTAAATTGCAAAAATCTAAAACTTGTAGCATAATAGAATCTCGCTGTATTCTGAAAAAAACCAATTCTGGTCCACAAAGTGACAGGAAGAAACGAAATACAGTTTCTCGAAACAATTCTATAGACAAAACGACCAGTCTTTGGAATCTTGACGACATGAAAGAAAAAGAATTAACTACTCCACTCATGCCGCTAACGCCGACACCTAACGACAAGATGAACCCAGATAAGTATGCCACTTATAAAATATCGTCTAAAAACTTGTCTCGGACGAACGGCATTAAAACCGAAGAGTTGAAAAAACTGGATGTTAAAACAAGAATATTGAAGAAAACGTTATCGAACCCGCCGTCGACTCCCGTTCCGGTTATATCAAAAACAAAACCAGTAACAAAAAATGTCGTCAAAAAAGTGAGTGATCCAAAGAAAACAAAACCTAAAGTATGCACAGATAATGGATCGACAAACACAAAAACATTTTTAGAACGGAGAGAACTGCCCAAGTCTCAGATGCTTAAAGCAAAGAGTGTCTGGGAAATAGGCAACGAATCAATGGTTTCATCGAACTTAGAACGAACCAAGTCAACCACTTCTATCGCGGGTTCTCCTAGTAAGATCCCGGTGATCAGGAGTCAGATGCCGCATAACAAATTCAGCAGTACGAGGGCGTTATTTTCTCCCACTCCGGTTGATCTAAATAATATAGACCAGGCCAGAGAGTGTGCTCAGAAAAAGAAGGTAAATGCGGCTCGAAAAACCACAGACAGACCTGATATAATTAAACAAATAAAACAAAAGTCTTCACTCAATCTCAAATCGGACGTGAAGCGACAACAGCTCGACAAAATGAAAAAAGATGACAAAAAAACTCTTTCATCTTCGAATCTATCTATACGAGATTATTCGGAAGAAATAAGTGCTATGCGGGCTAAACTGCAGCAAAGAAAAATCAACAACAAAAGAGATGTCGTCACAGCAATGCCAGAGCTCAAACGAAATGGAAATGCACCGGAAGAAATTGATTCGACACTATCACCTGTCAAATCCATCGTGAAAAAATTAGAGCTCAACACTGCTATGGAATCAAAGGCGGAACCGGCACAGTTTATAAACTGTAAAGTGATCCCAGTAGTGCACAAGGAGTTGTGCGTGGCCAATACGACTTTCCACAACCACTTGAGCATGCTCGTCGGCCGGCAAATCAAGTATACGGAATCTAGAGACGATATAAAATCAGTTCAAGTTGAGACTATTCCAAAACACGCCGAGGAAAAGATATCGGACTCTCACTCGGACTGCAGTGACGACTCCGGTCACGTTTCCAACGATGCCGCGAACGATAACGATTCTGCTTTCGATAACGTGCACGACATGAGCCCCGTGCGCACCGATATTGACGAGGTGGACTGCAAAAATTTTGACGGCCCTAATCAATTCAGGATAGATGTATCCGAGAATGCGAGGAGCGTGTGTCCCGTCGTGGGCCGCCGCAGCGGGCGCGGCATCGAGGTCGCTAGCGGTACACGAGGCACCGATGCTCCGAAAGTGGACGAACAGGTACGCGACGCTGTTTACATACATATCTGTATGTAAACAGCTTACACAACAAATTACAGGGTTTATCCACGCACATTCTGGAGCTGCTCCTGCCTCCAGCTAATGCTACTAGTGCAAAACCCCACTACCGAGACCTTATCTATGATCTATCTAATCCATTAAACTGGTGTAACTTGATACGCAACTTGAAAAGCTGTTTATTATCCTGTCAATTTTAATGACGCTTGCAGGGCAGCGACACCTTACCTATGTTTGCTAGCGGTAGTAGTCGTAATACTATACTCAATATTCTCTGCTAATAATTTACTCTGACAATGTCACTCCAAGTCAAAAACGCAAACGTGCAGGCGCATCGACGAGTAACCTCACCATGTAGCTATTTAAATTAAACCATCCTGTCTGAATTTCAAATTAGTAGGTCCTTTCACATACCTACATGAATTTCCATAATTTATTAACGATAATATGCTTAATTTATTTGATATTTATTATTCGCAACTCAATAAAACCAATGGTCATAATTCGTGAATGATTTAAAATAAAAGTTCCGCAAAAGGCAATTTCGCATAGTCTCCGAACATTACCATAACAAATTATGAACAGTTTGCATAATTTAGCTTCCGTTCTTGAGTGTTGAAAGCTTACCTGTTCAGATCTGAACGGTTTCGTGTAAATAAATAACAACGGCAATTATGTAATAGTTGCTGGTGGTAATTCTCCGTAACCTAGAATCCGAAATATTTGCCAGTTGAATGCATAATTTACATAAGAGGAAAATTGATTGCACTGCGTCCCGTTGACGTTATGTAATTATCTGATGTTTTAACAAACACGTTCTTTCAGACGTTATGTCAAGGAATAACGTAATGTTTAAGATCTTAATAAGTTGCATAACTTATTCGAGCCCATTGCCCGGGCCCTGCTTTATGCATAAAAACGCCTGTGCGATACATATTTGGGCGATAATGCCGGCTGCGCGTGGGCAATTTATCGCGAACGAGGCACGCGACAGGTGCACCGCAGGGGTCATTATTTGGGCGCTTTATATACGCTCTTACTTTCACCGAATGGGTTTGAGTCGTTATTTTGTCATCTGGTGTGGTTTGACGCGCTCACGATTATGTGAGCGCTCTTTGTTGTGGAAATGTAGATTGACTTGACAATTAAAAATGTATAATAGAAGGTGAACCAGATATATATTTGTCTGCATCCGTCTGTCCATCTCTTTTCGGTACCTATTGCTTTCCAAGATTGAAATGCAGATCTCACCCTCGTCTACGTGCTGGATTGCAGGTAAATCACCTGTCACTTTCCGTTTTTACTTTCTCACTTCGCAATGTCACAGCAAATATTACGTGCACCAAGCCATAAAGGAAACTTGCAATACTCTCTGTATGAATATTTATACAAAGTCTATAATAAACATTGTTTACGTCGAAACATACTTCATTAATACACTGTAGTCACACTTGTAAACGTAGTACGTAATGAAAGGAGTCTTTATTGATATTATTTGACTTTCTACTGGCAGTGGTTGGTTTTTACTGGCTGTTTGTAAATCAATTAGCGTGTCGGCGATACATTTACAACTTGCAAGTTTGCAATGCTTGTAATACATACAGCGTGTCGCCGACTTTGAGGCTTTAATTGTAAGGTTCGATTCTACTCACTTAACTGATCTAATTTTGCTTTGAGACATTAAAAAATAATAATAATTTAGATAGTTTATTAGACCTCAAAGTTTAATCGTTAAGTCAGTGTATCAGAACTAGCGATAATATCGTTATCTCATGGTACGAGGGTGGCATTACTTGGTACGGGGGCCTTTCAATGATAATTTTCTATTCTATTTACAATCTTTCTTTTCTAACGTGCCATAAAGAGGTTTGTCTTAGTTTTTCGCCTTTACGTAGCCTTACTATTTGCTTAAAAAAGACAAAGTTGACAATCTAGCTTTTTCATTGACGTCTTTCTGTCAAATAAATTTTATTCAGTAAATACTAAATGCCGAATGAAATGTTTACAGCGGCAGAATTAACTGATATGGTGTTGTTGTACGGGGAAACACAAGGAAATGGAGCCCGAGACTTTACCAAGAACTGTTTCCCAATCGTAGGCATCCACACAACTCTCGTGTAATTGTAAATGCTGTTCAACGAATGAGAGAGGAACGACCGATTACCGGCAATGCGCGGGCGGAAGTGGGCAACAACCCTTATTTTGCTGACTATCCTCCCGCAAGTACAAGCGTCACAGCTAGAATTTTTGAAGTCCACCACTCGGCAATTCATAAAGTTTTGAAGAAGAACAAATTGCACCCTTCCAAACCAGTAAAAGTGCACGCGTTACTTCCGAGGGATTTGTCCGTACGTAGAGCTTATTGTGACTGGTTTTTACGACAACATGCATGCGACGAGAGGGTAGGCATGTTGAAATTTCAAGACGGAACCTAGAGTGAGTGTTACTTAACTGGTAATTAGGAGCTGTTCGATTAAAATGTTAGTTTTTGTTGTGATTACTCTAAACAATAAATGAGGTCTCTTACAAAAAACGTATCTTTTACTGTTGTTATCGTAACGATTGCCTTCAAAACAATCATAATCTTATGCGGAGTTTACATCTGCAAGTTACTGCTGCAAGTTTTGAAACAAACCAAGACAGAGATGCAGATATTTACAACTCATTCTTACCTGTAGTTGCGTCTTAATACTTGCAGCAATAACTTAAAGATGTAAACTCGGCATTAGTGATACTTGCAAGTAAATTAGTTTACAATCTAATGAAATTGACGTGACATTGTTTATTTGACATTTGACGTCTCATAAAGATAAACATTTATCAGTAAGATGTCAAGTTAGCATTGGGTAGCGTACATTGAAAATATTATTTAACTTGTATGAAAAAAAAACAAATTTCAAAAAAAGATATTCTTAAAATGTTGCAGAACAAAAGATGCTCAGTTTGTAGAGCATAATTAAACCCTGCATTTAAAGCCCCTTAGTCAGAGACACCCTGTATAATGGAGTTGTTTTCTTAACCAAAGGATCGTTGCTCGTGACATCTTTATAAAAGTTTTTGAAAATGTTTTTCGCTTACGGTTAACATTCATTAAAGAATTTAAAGAAATCCTGTTTTATAGAAAGCTCAAACAGTTGTAAGTAGTAAAACTGTATGCTTCCATTAGAACATCAAAGAGATAAATGGCGTCATCATGAGCCCTATAGGAGCCCGGGGTCTGTTTTGGCACCTAATCCCAAGATTTGGCGTAGGCACTAGTTTTCGGGGCTACTAGCTGCGTCGGGGAGCACCGCTCCCCGACGCAGCTACCGATTCAAAAGTTAACGGACTTTTGTTCCACATTTCTCGGAACACTTGTCAGGCCGTCACTGAAAATTTTCGCTCCAGGTTACGGCAATGCCAAAATAATGAAGGATCACATATGGATGACGTAATTTTTAAAAAATAAAATCCCTATTCATGTGTTTTCATAATTAATAAACGGTTTTCATCTGATATAATTAGTTTTCATTTTATTTTAGTTTGAAATGTAAAAAGAGTTATGGTCCACCCTCTATAAAATGACAAGTAATAAATGACGAAATACCTTTAATCGCGTTACGTAACGAAGATGAAATACCCGGCACGCCCTTAGGAATACGCTCACTCTCTTCACCGAGTACTTCACACTTCATGCATTAAGAGAATATAAAGATTTATGAATTCCAATTCTAACCACGTTTACTCGTTTACATTATTTTCAATGTATCAGGTCACGTCTTTGATTTCGTACAAATTCGCTCTCGGACATAAATTAGACAATAGCCATGTACTGTGCGTATGCGTCGATTCTGCCCGTTATAATATGCTTATCACGCGTCGGCTTTCTCGCAACATCGCGGGGAAAGCTATGTCCTTACAATAAAGCTTATAACTGGTTACTATGTTGTTATCGAACTTATCGACATGTGTATACATTTTTACTTACATTTATGAACATCGCTATAATCTCGGTAAAAATAAGTCTATAGGTAACTGCGCTCAGCCCTAAGATTCTCACAATTTTATCAGACATTTGGTCTAACGTTGCGCTAATAAATTAATTGGTTTATTTCTTCTAACGTTGCGCTAATAAATTAATTGGTTTATTTCTTTCATGTTTGTAATTTTACAATCGTGCACTCGATTAAAACATCTCTCCAGCTTGATTTTCGCAAATAGCCTCGATATATTTATACAGGTGGTTAAGTATATAGTATTGGTCTGCCATCGTCGGGACATCGGCTGGTTTCTTTACACCGCAAATTAAGAATAATCTTCCTATTTAGGCATTGGCTGAGTTCCATTAAAAGATGCAGAACTAGTTTATCAAGTATAGTAAAAATAACAAGCGGTCGGCTGAACTTGTTTGCGGCTCTATTCCTTGACCGGTGTGCCTTTTGGTCTTATTTTTGGACACATTTTTTCCTACCACGGCGGTGGCTAACAAGCACACGGCTGCTTGATGGAAAGCAGACACCGTAGCCTGTGCCCCTAAGAACGCTTGCAACTCCAAATGATTGACAAGATTATTGACTTGAGGGTTTAATTTGTTGACAGCAAGAAACAAATACATGTCTCTTATTCTCAACACATCCCGGGAGCTCTGTAGATCTTACTAACCACCAGGGACACAACAGCACCACATACTTACAAAGCGAGTATAGCGGTGATATTATGACAGGTCATCTGTAAGGTTGGTACTTCACCAGATGGGCTGCCCCACCTCACTTAAAACCTCCTCTCTCTTTCCAACTTACAATCATGCGAGCAAAATACGATCTTAGCAATGTGCTGAAGGCACAAGTTATGGCTATATTTTCTGCAGTGACGCTATTAATAGCACTCTCATAACGTGTTTCACTTTTAGCAGCATAATAAACACATAATTATACAGATTGAAAAGAATATCGATCGCCCGTCAATCATGTGTTGATTTATCCGTCGCCGCCGGACCATTGTATACCTACTTGAAATTATTTAAGAAGGCGAGAAGTAATAAAATTATTCATTGACATAACGTCTTTACCGTCTAAGCTACTAGGTTTTAATTTGAATAACAACTCTTATAAGTTTTCGGTGTCTAATCAATTCAACTATACAGTATACGTATAGCAAGTACAAGTACGTGTATATAGAAATTCGTACATTTTATTGTATTGTCTAGCTCTAGCTACCAGTGTGGGGAAAGTCGCTACACGGCAAGCCTGATATTTCTCGATAATTACTTTTATTATCTTGCTATGAAAGTTTTAAGCGTTGGTACCTATTGTCCATTAAGTACTTCATTTTATTGCCATCAATACGGATGTACGTACCGTGTTCGTGTAGGTACCTTCATTCTTGTTAGTTTCCAAAGGCCTTACCGGTGACAGAAATAAATAATTACAGAATAAAGTAGTTCCCACTTTCAGATAAAAAATACATATGTGAGGTACTTGTTTCCTTATGAGCGCAACGGTTCGGCGGATAGAAATTCACTCTGTGCATAATCATGCGGGTAATTATTGTAGTCAAACTGTTTAGAGATATTTGTGGGTATTCCATACTAATAATATTATAGAAAGAGTAAAAGTCTGTTAAATTGTAAGTTTGTATGTTTTGGGTAATCTCCGGAACCGCTTATACGATTTCAAAAATTATTTTACCTGCGTGTAGAATGGGCTTTCTGGATGGTTATATTATATGTAATCCCGCGGTGCTGCCTGCGTTATTTGCAATACGCGGGTGAAGCCGCGCGGGCAGCTAGTCTTATACATATAAAAGTACATGGGCACAAGAAATAACTCTTCGGTTGTTAAGACCACTTGTCTCTCTCAACGCAGAAGCAGAATTGGTGCCCGCGGCTCATCTCGCGTGGGATAAAGGTGTGTGTCAACCTTAAGTATGTCTATAAAAAACAGTTTAGAAGTGAGGAATTATCAGATAGAATGAGATGGATAACCCACCAAAATCAGGAGTCTCTGTTATCCGTTCCTCCAAATATAATACGAAGGACTAAAATGCAAAGCAGAGCTATTTAGTAACAAGCCTAAAATTTTGCAATGATTGCTGCCTTACGTGCGCTAAAGTATAATAAAAATTAATGTCTCAATCACATTCCATTATCCTCTTTATTTACGACTACACTCAGATATTACTACGACACGCAAACCAAAGAAAATTGCGTTCAAGACCAATTCAACTGAGTTAGGCCTTTGACATTAGCAACCCAGATTTCATCTCAAAATTGCCGCCGCAGGTGTCGGGCTCTGCTTGGACTAGGTCTCAATCAAACTTGGTCGAGTCTGCTAAACGATATAAACTCACTTCCTTAACGTCATTCGCTTTATTTTAGCCGTTTCATAATTTGAACCTAATCCTGTACAGAGCAGGGTTACTTTTAGATTTATCTAGGGGAATCATATACGCGCTTGGATAAGTTAGCGTCGCGTGTATGTGTTCACTCGCTCGCCCGGTAAGGCGAAGTGATTTGTAACACTGACAACTTTCTTCCGCTCTAAAACTGTAGGTATGCGGTTTAGATTTATAGTCGTATGTACGTTTGATTACTTCGCGCGGGTGTTTCCAGTAAATTATGGCTGTTGGGTGACAAAAAAGTATCTGGAAAATACTATGATCATGACGTAATTTTGATTTAAAACAAAGATCAGAAAATGAGATATGTTTTTGAAAGATGATTAAAATTATCCGTTTCTTATTTAAATTGCACTTGGACGTGCAAAAACTCTCAAGTCATTATATGTATTATAGTTATTTGGAAAGCATTGAATGAATATAATGACTCATTTCCAGTTCAACCCTTAGACTCTTTAGAGTTTTTAAACATAGGTACTTAAAGTAGGTAGGTACCTACTTATTGTGTTTGCTATGATTTTAAATGTGAATAAGGGTTGCATAATAATTAAGAGAAAATTACGTGCAGCGTATTATATTATAATCAACGACCTATACGGTATTATTCGATGTAATGGGATACATTCATACTGTCCCGCCTTTTCTCGATAATAAACTTTTGCAATTAATTAAGAAGTACAACACTATTACGCAATCTCACTATCACAACCGAATGACTTATGGAGTGTCAAGTATCGAATTATAAATGCTGTGATAGGTATAAATAAACTGTTTCGTTTTGTAAACAAATCAAGATAAGATAAATTGCGGTTGCGTCTCGTACTTATGTGTCAAGATATATCCAAAACCTCCTCACGGTGTTTTTCATATAAACGTTTTCCGGACTGCATTGCTTATTTTTAAAACAATATCATGCACCTACCGCAAAATGATCGAAATGCATAAAACAACATTTAACAATATTGTATTTTGGCGTTTTCAAATTGTCATACATAACGAGTAATGCGGAAATATCAATGAAAAATACATAAGCGGAAAATAAATAACATGTTTAACTAAATACAACAATAATGTTTTGTAACCAAGCATTGTAGCCGAAAAACGGCACGGAAATGTATGGAAAGCGACGCGAAACATTCCCCCTTAACTACTTATATTTTCTGACAGTACCATACATACATCTACGCCTGTGTTTCCAAAAACAGAGATAAGCTCGTGAGATTTAATTTACAGAGCCACTTGTGTTGTGGGTTAAAAAGACGGCGAAAATTAAGGTGATATGTATTATGCAACCGGTCGGGCGCTTAGCCTAGCATATTCGCTGCCGAGAATCGCTACGCGCTACGCTCGTAGCCAATTCCGTGATTTTCCTCGTGTGTAGCAGAAAGCGCCTACGGCGTAGGAACCCGCTATCGGGTTCCCGGTACTGAATGTGTTAATGCATAATCTTTGGCCTAGTGCTAGTGGGTAGTAGTTCCAATCTCGGTATTTGTGTGATGAGCACGAATATTTGTTTCCGAGTCTTGGATGTTTTCTATGAATTTAAGTAATTAATTATATCGTCGTCTTGTACCCATAACACAAGCCTTATTGAGCTTACTATTAGTTCAATTTGTGTAAGATTGTCCCCTAATATTTATTTATTTTATATCCTATCGGCTTCAACAAACTGTATCCCTATCCAGTAATGAACTTTTACGGCACCCACGGGAAGACAGGGGGTGGCGCTATTCTAACTAATCCACTTTAGCACTGGCGAGGCGTCCATAGAGTGATAAATTCGTATGAAAATTTGATACAAAGTGCTTTTTATTGCTATTTGCCTATTGATATATTTTATCTCTAAATAAGGTAAACGTCCTAGTCCTTGACGTAACACTAGTGTATGACATGGGCACTTTATGTCAAAGTGACATAATGGTTTCAAATCGAATGAAGAAAACTCCTCTTAGTTCGAATTTAACCCATATTGCTTTGACATAAAGTGGCCATGTCATGTCCTGTCCGGACCTTTACCTTAAACATTAAGAAATAATTAAACTACATTTACTCTGACTTAGCTACGTGAGAATCTCCCTCGCCATTACTACTCCCATAGCTTTCTGTTTTATACTTCCAGTAGTTTACGCGTCCTGCGTAGAAAGCTCTAGGTGAAAACTTGACCAGTATATGGGCCACACATTGTTTCGTCTAAACGTTTTCTAGTGCCTGCAATTAAACGGCACGAACTCAGTTTACTCTGCAGCTAACGACTGAGCTGTTTGGCTTAAAGTAACCTGTTGTTATGTTTGCTAGTTGCAAGTCTGCGAAACAAATTGCTTTTAAAGTACTTTGGCTGCGCACCTAGTATTATAAACATAAAGAAAAGTAGGTAGTCAGTTAAATATTACTACTACCGGAGCTCTCATAGCCTTTGGCCACCCACAAGAAATCCACAAGTAAAATTGACGATCGAATTTTAATCAACTGTAACTAAATAGGTAATAGAGTTTGTTTTGTTTTGGGGTGGGTTGCGCGAACTTACGATTACAGACCGATCAACGTTAAATATGGCGCCGGCAGCTCTCATCCCATCGATAAAACTTGTCAAACTTTCCATACCTACCATAAGATTTTAAACACCGCTTTCGATTAGATGAGACTCTGTTCCAATTTAGAATGGTATAGGAATTCCATTGAAAGAGGATGCCTTTTTTAGGGCAAAACGGAACCCTTATAGTTTCGTCATATACTCCGTCTGTCTATCTGTCCGTCTGTCCGTATGTCACAGGCATTTTACTCGAAACTCGAAGCGTAGTAGGTAATAGTACATTGTGTTACAAGTACGGTAGGATATGAATTACGAACGAGAGTCTATTAGAAGCCCGACGCCGACTTAGAGCAAAGACCCTTCGGCATACAGCCACGATTTAAAATCACAGTTTAAAATATTTTTCATCACACTTGCTCGAAAATGGTGTTATTATACGCAAGCGTACTGAGCTGTAATGGGCTATATTACGCCCATGGGCGTTATGGTTTTTTTTTTAAATAATAGAACCCTCTGATTGGCTTAAGCAAATCTGGTTGCTGTGTGATTGGTTCAATAAAAAAATCTAGTTGGTCACGACGCCCCGCCCCGCAAGAATACTGCTCTGTGATTGGTTGAAATATTGAACTGCGCGCTCTACTAGCACTGATCTGGAAGTGAAGTTGTCAATTTTTGATTGGTGCTGCCGTATGAAACTTACATTTTTCTGTCTTTTGTTGTTATTTATTTCCTCGCAAATGTGATGAAAAACATTGTGTATAACACGGGCGTAAGAATATTGCAAACTCGAGTCATCAAAAGCCCTCCGCCTTCGGCGTCGGGCTTCTGATACACTCTCGTTAGCAATATTCCACTTACGGCCCTCGTTAAACAATGTACTATTACACGGACACTAAATTGCTACATTTAAGTTTTTAATCTCTAAATCATTCTGTTAATCATATTTTATTCGTGTTTTTACATTAAAATTTATTTATAAATACGTTTTCAAACATCGTGTTTGAGTTAAAACCTCCTTGCTTTATAACTGACGTAAGAGTGACAGATACAATTTAAGAAAAAGCGCGTTAAGAAGCCATTTACGAGCAAGTGTGATGAAAAGCATTATAAACAGCATCCTCCGTGCTCACATATTCGAGTGTACATACATGATATTCAATGTGTGTGTGTGTGTGTGTGTGTGTGTGCGAGACAGTTAGGTACTTTCGCATTTATTGCGAACGAAATTCTCGGTTTCAGCTTGGGCCAACATTATTTCGTATGTCCGGGGATGTCCACATGTCCGGCTGTTCAGGAGAACACTTTGTATATCTGAACCGAATCTCGTTAAATTTTATGAGCAGGTTCAATAATTAAGGTTAATCGTTAGTAGCTGGACGCCGTTCAATAACTGGCCACCTCATGCTAAAAATGAACTCTATTCACCTGTAATAGTATAAGGTTTCAATTACTGGTCACCCTTCAATAACTGGCCACGTCATACTAAAGTGAATTCTGTTATAATGAGGGGGCCATCTATTGAAGGGTGGCCAGCTACTGGCGATTAAACCTGTACAGTTTGTTTTTGTCGATTCAGTTTTTAGAAATTCAATTTTTTTTAAAAGACAGGCTCACGAGTTTGACAGCTCAGAGCCGAGAGAGAACTAGTATTAGTATGGATCTCGAGAGCTTCTCTATCGTTCTACTTGACTGCACTCGCCAGGCGTTATAATAACAGTGTATGTTTATCTCATCTCAGGAACGCTAGACGAGCGGTAAGCCCACATAAAACCGATTCCAGCCATTTACTGTACAACTTTGAACTAGTTGTTTACTTAGATACCATTCCAGTTATGGCGGTTAGAGGCGTCACGGCATGTGACGGGATGAGGTTGAACAGGAAAATTGGTTGTTGTGCCTTAACTGTTAATTTGTTAATTCCAATTTTATTATAGAGTAAGGCTAGTGTTCACGTGGTAACTCCTTATACCAAAAAAACATAAAGGCCCTCTTCAACTATTTAAATGCAGTTTTATGTCTATAATTTACTCCAAAAACAAAGTCTTAACCGACATCAAATCAGTACCCTATTCGCTTCAAGTGTGCCTATAAAATTTGAAGAGTTCCCTCGATTTCTCCAGGATCCTATCATCAGATCTTGACCTGATGACCATGGGACCATCTGGGAAGGATATCGTTCCTGACAAAAAGAGGATTTTCCAAATCGGTCCAGGCGTCTTCGAGTAATCGGGAAACATACATAATAAATAAAAGATACCGACAAATTGAGAACCACCTCCTTTTTTCTTTGAAGACGGTCAAAAATACATAAGCATCGAAACAAAAATGTCGAATAAAACATATTTAGGCTTTTAAAAAAAGTTACTAAACAATAATCATCAATCACAACATAGTGTAAATTTAACATCAGCTGTAGACAATTCCTGAATCTTATCATATTTTTTAACGACAGTGTGAACACTTAACATATCTTCAAAACATCCGAAGAAACCTAATCATGTTTATCAAACATGATCCCAAGCTTCGTTGCGTATCATAACAATATCATAAAGGATCATGTTTCCCACTCGTAACGTCGAAACCTAATCCCGGTAGCAGTAGGATGCCATGCCTCGTCAGGCATTATGCCTCAATCGGACTAAGTAGGCCAGACGTACAATGGTACAGATTGTTCGGACAATCGGGCCAATGTAATCATGGCCTATTCACTGTGTAATGTTGCTATCGATTTCCTAAACGTACAGGTTACTACGGTAATTATAGTTGACGTGTTTCATAGACAATATACGACTTCATTTTGTACTAGCTTCTGCCCGCGACTCCGTCCGCGTAGAACTCGTTTATATCGTGGCTCTCACCCCCTTTAGGGATGATTTCCGGGACTCACTATCTCTGATACCACATTTCATCTAAATCGGTTCAGCTGTTTAAGCGTGAAAAGGTAATAGACATGGCAGACACTTTCGCATTTATAATATTAGTAGTAAAGTTAGCATGGGCATTTTCCTCAAGTCCAACGTCCCAGTCTTGCGTGAGAAATGGGGGTAGCGCTACTAACTTTCTATTGTTTAACCTTTTGACAGCGAGGGTGCAAAACAAAACAATGAATAAAATTAATCTTCTGATATATATTTATAAATATTGTCATGTCAAAATTAATGTACGTATCATGAACTATTTAAAAAAATGGGTCAAGTTACTTGTAAAGCTTTTTATTACATAAAATTAACGAAAATGCGCAAAGCGCACGCGCGGCTGTGGCCGTCTTTAGCTGTCAAAGGGTTAATACTATTCTTAATTTATCCAATTGTTTAGTGTAGATATTAAACGGTGGTAATATTAAGAAGTTTATGAAAAAACCTTCAACGACCATAAGCAAATAAATCGCAATAAATGACGTTTTCTTCCCACTTACAATTGAAAAGAAATGCGGGTTAATAATATGCAGTTAATTTATCTAATCACATAGGTTGCGTTGTTCTAACTTCATCCATATATTCTGCTACATCGTAAATAAAATAATACAACAACTTATATCTTTCTCCGATACAGTAATGTCTTCAATACCCTAATGAGTGGCACGTCAAATCGAGAACACCAGCTGTCTTTGGGTTACTACGGCGTAATTTGATCCATAAATGGATGAGTGGCATTAGTGGTTGTTTCTCGTTATCATCGTTGAAAGTTGATGATTCACTGCGATGCTGGTGTCAATTTCTAACTGTGACGTCATATTGTTCGTTCTTTATACTTGGTTTAGTACTGAGTCGACTAGCAAATACGGTATTTGAGTGATAGTCAAATCAGCAACTTTATATGAAACGTCAAAAACGCTCTGTTAGCATGTAAGGAAACACGTCACGTTGACGTAAGATTTTCTATGGTCAAACCGCTTCCTTTTCGTTTTTTTTTATTTAAATAATTTTGGCAAATCCGTCTAAAGCTAACTATCCTCTAAAGTGTGGCACAGGTTCAATACAAACGAAAGGGGATGCAGAAAGTAAATGGTAAAGGTTCGTTACTAATGATTTTGCTGATGCATTTCTTCTAAAAATACTTTCCTTCTTTTAAAATCCCTGTCAGTTATGCCGTACGGCGATTAAAGTGCATTTTTTTTCTATCTGCTCCCGATGGTTAAAGTGAGCGCTTGTAGGTATCTAATAGTAGTCATCAAAGCCCTCATGCGCGCATTAGATACCTACAATGATGACTGAGCCAGACCAATGCCAGGCGGCAGAAATTAAGCTACTCGTACTGTTTTCGAATACTTAATTTTTGGGAGCAGGCTATTATGGTATTTTCATCTCTACATGACTCGTAGAACTATAGTGAAAATTCCCTTACATCTAATATTTGACAGCTGTCATCCCAGTACAATTTATGTCATCATATGTCATCATTGACGTTTATTGTACCGGGATGACGGCTGTCAAATAACTGCTTTTAAAGAAATCTAATTATATTCACTAGTACAAGCTAAGTTTACAAGTAAATTTGCTACTCGACTTACCGAAGCGAACATCTGGGTGCCTGATGCGTAGTCATTCCAAAGCTGATTGGCATTGTTATATAAATTGGAAATTCGCTTTCTTTTTATGCGTTCTGCGTTGAAATCGCCTAATACATGGTATTACGCGAACTTATTGGTAATTGAATCTATTTCCTGAATGATTTGTACGTTTTAGTGTGATTGGATTATTTAACAACGAAACGGAAGGATTCCTGGTGCTTTATCATTGTAAATTGGTACTTGATTTGTATTATCTTTCAACAACAAATCTAGTACCTAATTATTCTAATCGAATAAGTTGCATTCGGTAGGTATATAAGAGTAGCCTTGAGGCAGTAAGTAATTAAAGGTGATAATTAAACTCGTTATAGTAGAATTTAAGATACATGTTAGGTCCAGATATTTGTTGTTGTTCGAGACCTATTAGAACAAATTTTACCCCCAGTATAAATAACCGCTGAAACCAGGTCTATCCATCTATCAATGATACACCTAAATAATAGCTGTTTTACCCCCACAATGGTAGGTAATTAATAAGTAATGGTAGTTTCGGAACTGATGCACTAGGTGCATTCTATTAGGCAATGCGTCTATATTTGTTAATTCGGACATGCGACTTACGATACCTTTTGTCTTTGTTACAGATCATGTTCCGCGGCGGCGTCGTCGGCGGGCTGGACGCGCGCCGCGACGCCGCGCTGGCTCGCGTGCTCGTCCGCCTGCAGGCGCGCGCGCGCGGGCTGCTCGCGCGCCGGCGTGCGCAGCGCCTGCGCACCCAGCACACGGCCGCGCGCTGCGTGCAGCGTAACGTGCGCGCATTCCTCGCCGTGCGCGACTGGCCATGGTGGCGGCTGCTCGTGCGCGTTACGCCGCTGCTGGCCGTGCACAGGACAGAACATCGGCTCAAGCAGGCACAGGTTGGTTCAGTGCTCAACTTCAACTAGCAGCGGTTACACGGCGACGTTCTGCAGCGATAAAGTATTGATGCAAATGAATATCTATGTCTAAGTGTTGCGATACAGTCGCGCTTTCGTAGCGCTGTAAAAAGTCGTTGGATGTAGCCGCCCTAATGCAACTTTGCCTACTCGAGGTAACACTCCCCGTCAGCGTCGCAATAACTTCCTTACCTGTTTGCCACAGTAATCACATGAAGCTTAACCCTGAAAGCTATCAAAATGCGACGCATGGTCAAGTGATTGCGAAGGGAGAGTTACCATCAAAAGACTGTGCAAGTCTTTATTAGGTACCCATACATGCCGACAGTCAATGAAAATAAATAAGCAATTGGATAGTTATTTATTACAAAGTATTTATAAATAATATCAAGTCTTTTACAATAATCTATAACGTGTCCAATCACTCATTATACTTAAAAAGGGGCAGATAGTAGACCTCACACGTGAACAAGCGGCACAAAAAGGAATTTAGATTATCGACCCATTTCCAATTCCAACTAGTATTATCATATAACATGAGAACGCCTTTAACCTTAGTCACTCCTGACGAATCACATAACTAGTCATCTATTTGTGTACCTAGGGTTTTCAGCTGTGTTCAGTATTACACATAACTTATACGTACAGGACGGGGTACACAATAGTACATTGTTTAACGAGGGCCGTAAGTGGAATATTGCTAACGAGAGTGTATCAGAAGCCCGACGCCGAAGGCGGAGGGCTTTTGATGACTCGAGTTTGCAATATTCTTACGCCCGTGTTATACACAATGTTTTTCATCACATTTGCGAGGAAATAAATAACAACAAAAGACAGAAAAATGTATGTTTCATACAGCAGCACCAATCAAAAATTGACAACTTCACTTCCAGATCAGTGCTAGTAGAGCGCGCAGTTCAATATTTCAACCAATCACAGAGCAGTATTCTTGCGGGGCGGGGCGTCGTGACCAACTAGATTTTTTTATTCAACCAATCACACAGCAACCAGATTTGCTTAAGCCAATCAGAGGGTTCTATTATTTAAAAAAAAAACCATAACGCCCATGGGCGTAATATAGCCCATTACAGCTCAGTACGCTTGCGTATAATAACACCATTTTCGAACAAGTGTGATGAAAAATACCGATATGGTATCTGGGTCATATTTCTTTCCTGTGGACATTGTCAATGTTAAGGGCTACAAAGATAAATTTTTGGTTGGACTCTTAATCCGCATATAAACGGCGTCTCCTCTTATATATAATTATGCAATAATAACATTATTTATATGCACGTAAGCTCTTAACTATTGACCACAGGAAAACGAATTTTGTTTGAAATACTGTGTATCTTTGTGGCTTAGTGAATCCTCCAACAATACAAGTTTTTGCAGCAATGCAATGCGATTCCCTACGGCATGCCTTTGCAAAACCAATTGAGCACTTGAAAATAATATAACAGTTATACTATTATTATTGTAATAAATAACTGAAGGAGGCCTGGTGGATTGAACAGTATAAGTATGAAGGTGCTGATACGACCCCCATGAAAATTTACTAATGGCGCTACATGACAAAACCAAAAAGTTCATCACCAGCCTGCATCGTATCATTTTTGTAAATCATCAGCTTCGCGCTGTAAAATTACAATGACTGGTCACTATTTACAATAGTTACAATACAACATTGTATAGCTTAGCGCTGTATAGCAGTGTCGCAATTGGGGTCCATCTGCGGAGGCGGGGTTATCGTCGTTAGCCAATGGCTTCCTGATTGCAAGACGCTCTGTGAAATAGGTCGTCGCCCCGCGCAGGTCGGCTGATAATTTTGACATTTACGTTTCGATGTTTATGTCTTTGAATTATAAAGCTAGGTATTCACCATCGCTCCAACAAGCCGAAAGTAATTGCGCCGCGCTAAAATAAATAGAAATAACATTCAATGGACATAAGCTATATTTTTTCCCGTTCCTCCGTCTGGACTCTTTGTAATACGCGGGCAGTTCGAAATATATTTATCAACACTTATTGTAGTCCCTACGTTACTTAATAAAACTTCGATAACTTCGCGCGCATCCTCAAAAGTTAACAACTCTTCCTTTAACGTCAGTCGAAAGATAATCCGAGAATACCCCTTACTTCTCCATGTGGCCATTAAACTATAACAGTATCAATGGCAGAGAGCATTTCCATGTATCAGACCGCCTGGTGCACTTTTTACTGCACACCACAGAGTGACATAAATTATTACACGTCCAACCAATCGTGTTAATTTTACAGCGCTTCTGAGAAGCGGGAAAACTAATAATAATATGCTGCTGGTTTAAGTGTCAATTTGTCAAGCGCGTTGTATTTTAAGGTCCATTCACTAATCATACTCAAAGATTGAACGTACCGTCAACCTGCTGTGGATAACTTAAATTTTTACTCATTTGGCAAAGTAATGTGCATGCTACAAGGAATTGTAGGTAGCGTGATCCTGATCACGTTTATACCCGAATTAAAGCATTCGTCTTTCTCAAACTTACGTACAGACTATTGAAGTATGAATACACGTTTATGTCGGATATAAATGGATGTCCGTCATAAACGCAATCCTGCTAGCTTGGCTAATAGCATCGCAGCAACATTCCCTTATGAATTGATGTAGGTGACCGCAGTTGATCTTTTCTTTTGGGTTTCAGAAAAACGACATTTCTCAAGTGCAACAAAATAACAAAATGAAAAGTACATCAGCTATTTACTTTTTCTACCTGATTCCCGTAACGTCGGGGGTCTATTAGACACGCCTTCTGCGTTGCTCGGATTCGTTCCAAGCCTATCCCGTTCGCTACGAGCGCTCAATCTTCCGGGTGGGCAAAGGCCCACGCTTTGATATACGTATATAAGTTTCAAATTATCATGGTTATTTTTATTTTGATTTGCTGTCAGTCGGGACACGCTTTTCGTTTTATCCTTAAATCCTCTTTGATGATGGCTCCAATTTTATTTACGTCAGTTAGTTATGGACCGGTGAAAATACCTGTAACGGAAGTAACTAAGAGAAAGCACAAGGGCGGATTGCATTGACCATATTATTACTTAATCTTTAAATATATGTATCATCTGTGCTGTCATCTCATAGATAACTGTCAACTTTCCATATAAACAGATTTAAACGGACGTAATTTACGAATTCCGACGAGTTGAAACAACCGAATCCTAGTCTCCGATCACATGCAGCATTTTAAAAACTCCCGACAAATCTGACTTCATATCCGGCCAATTCTCTCGAGCTACTAAATTGGTCGACACATACTTGTGTAAATACGTATGTATTCGGGAAAGGGAGGTAGTGCCCCTTGATTTGTCTTAGCAGGCGCACTACCGTGCTCCCAGACACATACAGTAATTATCAATCAATCAATTAAGGTGTTAATAGCTATGAAGATGTTGATAACTTTACGGTTTAATTATGCAAATTAGGAACCACCGGAAATGCCACAGCTTTGTACAATAAGTATATCGGCAGTAAACAAGTCGTAAATTATGAGAAAGTGAATCAGAATCAGAATACTTTATTTGTGAACCATAGGTATGATAGGTGTTCGTTATACATGCATTCTTAAAGTGCTGCCAATCCCGTCATTTGCGGCATAAAAAGTAAATGTTTCAGAAATTACAATTTGACACGACTTTCCCACGTAATGAGTTATTAGTATGTAATCATTAATTCATAATTACTAGTTTCTTCTACCTATAACCGTAATTACGTAATTTAAATCACTTGTTAACTTCACCCAAATGCTTAAAAATCATTAGGTAATGTAATGTATTGTTTTTGTTATTATTATTGAAGCATACAAAAAATAATGGAGTGTTTTGGAACATTTATAAAATATTTCCCAGGTAATAAAATAATGTAGGTATCAGTAAAGAACTTCCAACAAGATATGCAATAATTTACTGTTTTTCCATAATGTTCTCTACTTCCATATTTAGATTACTAATTGGAGACTGTCATTCCATAAAATTTATGGTTATTAGTTATTACAACAGCATACCAAAATTCAAGTTACCATTACTAGTTAAGCAATCCTATAATTTACCGAGAGTGGACTCAGGAACTTGAAAAGCTAATATAATAAAGATAAAGTCATGGTATTTAAATACTTGATTAAAATTAAAACGCTTAAATTTGGAAAGTAGTCGACTTGTAGCTCTACTTAGTTCCTATTATCTAATTTATAGACAAACTGAATTAGAAATGCATTTATTGATGTAGTTAAAGCATATATTTTCCAGATGAATTTAAATTAGTTGATAACATATTTATGTATCTAGTTTCATATCTTCACATCTTTAGATAGGTACAGAAAGGGAAATGTTTCTGGTACCTTTTTATGCCATATTGTCATAGCGACAAGAGCGAAAAAGCTATGTGAATACATCATTTCCTTTACTGTACCTATGCTCTCATTATTTTGTGTTCGTCTAACGAGTGCCTTAGATAATTTTACATTGCCTATTCATGAGTCACTAAATATATTTGCCGAGATAGATAACAAAATGGGCTTATCGAAGATGACATATTATATATAGTATTCCTTAGTTCTCACATTGTTAAAAGTAGGGTGGTCCCACATACAAAAGTTAGATAAAAAAAACAAACGCACATGTGTCTGAATGAATGTGATTTTGAAACAAAAAAACGCCTCCTGCGTGGAATGAGCTATAACCCTCCGCCCTATAATCAGCTTTTTATACGAGTCTCACGACGTAAGTGACGCAACTAACGCACTTAACCATTAACATATTGAGATATTAAAATTAAATTTTGTTTATCTTCTATCTCTTGTCACGGAGTGACATTTTGATTGATCAAAGGTTAATTGAGAAATAAGTTATTAAGCAGAAAATGCAAAATGACATTATGTAGTATTGCCTTAACCAACCAACCTGCCAACTGTAACCTGGAGGATTGCCTGTGCTCGGCCAAAGCTCAAATGGAGCAGCAATCACACCAGGCACAAGTGTAAAAAAAAGAAAATTATAAAAGATGTTTAAATGAAGTTATGCTGCAAAAAGTTGTGGAAAGCTCATTGGGTGGTGGAATAAAACAGGTTAGTATTTCCTATTATTCACTTTATTTCCTATTACACTGTTGAACTTTTATACAAACTAGTATCTTTCTAGAAAGAAATCTGGATAATCCAGTATTTATTTGCTCAGCTTCAAGCTTGGGTCGTACATGGATTCTAAATCAAGAATTATCCAGAAAACCTTTCCTTTCTAAATGTGTTAGTATCTACCTAAGTTATAGTAAAAGTAGTAGCACACAATCGAAAGGGAGCGTTCAGAAACAAATACAATCCAGTTCAAAAAACTTGTAGACTCGAACCGTAGCAATATTTGTGAGACAGATAAAAGTTTACTTCATGAATCAATTGCTAAATTTAACAATTTTAATTCGATCGCTACGGTTCGTTTTGCCCCAAATAAAGATGACATCCGGCCATATTTGAAAGTTATTGTAAATGATTTTGAGATTTATGGATTGCTGGACAGTGCTGCCAGCATCAGTATTTTTGGAAAAAACGCCTATGAAGATTTTATTAAATTCGGGTTTAAACTACACGAAACTCAACCAAAAACGTGTAGTGTTGCAAATGGCGTTGAAGTCGAGACAATAGGGTATATGTTTGTCCCTGTAACATTCAAAAATATTACGCATGTAATTAAATTTTACGTAATACCCAGTATTGTCACAGATGTTATTTTGGGAGTGGATTTTTGGCAATCATTTCATTTAGCACCAGAAATATTTGGAAGTATCGACTATATGGCTTCACCCGAGACTTTTTATAACTGTAGTGGTTTAAATGCAGGATTAGTGCACTCGATCACTGCATACGATCATTTAACAGCGGCAGAGAGGGAACTCGCGGATACCGTAGTAAGTAAGTTTAGGGACATTTCGTTCGAGGAGAGAGGTTTAGGCAGAACCAGCTTAATCGAGCACACAATCGAGACTGGCGAAGCCTTGCCGATTAAGACGAAACAATACCCGCTGTCACCGGAAAAACGCGCCATTTTAAGTTCCGAATTGGATCGTATGCTAAAATTAGATGTAGTTGCACCTTGTGAAAGTCCGTGGAATAACCCGGCTCTGTTAGTGAAGAAGTCAAACGGAGACTGGCGGTTTTGTTTAGACTGCAGAAAACTCAATGCGATCACTAAAGGGGATTCGTATTCCATCCCCTATATTCCCCAAATTTTGGACAGTTTAAAGGAAGCGAAATACCTGACGTCGATCGACTTGAGTTCTTCGTTTTGGCAGATCCCGTTAGCTGAAGGTTCACAAGAAAAGTGTAGTTTTAGTGTACCATCGCGCGGGGTTTATAAATTTAAGGTAATGCCATTTGGTTTGTGTGGCGCACCTGCGCGCCAGCAGCGTCTTATGGACATGCTCATTAACCACAATTTGACCAGCGACATAGAGAATGGGTTAGTTTTTTGCTATGTCGACGATATAGTAATTTGTTCGTCGGATTTTCAGACGCACTTGCTTTTGATGAACCGTGTGCTGGAGAAGTTAAGAATGGCAAACCTCACAATCAACTACACAAAGTCCAAGTTCTTCAGGCAGTCGCTGAAGTACCTCGGTTACGTCGTGGACGAGTTCGGGTTGCGTACTGATCCTGATAAAGTGGCTGCCATTCTGAATTTCCCCACGCCCGTGACTTCGCGTGAGGTAAAGATATTCTTGGGAACGTGCTCTTGGTACCGTAGGTTTATACGAAATTTTTCTACAATAGCCGCACCCCTGAACAAACTCACGTCGAAGGGTAAAAGTGCGCCGCCTTTTCAGTGGTCGGCAGAGGCTGAAGAGGCATTTAAAATGTTGAAGAACGCGCTGGTGTCGGCACCAATTTTAGCGGTGCCGGACTTTTCAAAGGCTTTTACGGTACACGCCGACGCGTCTTCATACGGCCTAGGAGGAATGCTTAGTCAGACCATTAATAACATCGAGCATCCAATCGCGTATGTTAGTCGTTCTTTAAATAAATGCGAGCGCAATTACAGTGTCACGGAGCGTGAGGCGCTTGCTGTTTTATTTACAGTAGAGAAGTTTCAAGCCTACTTAGGCTCACGTAAATTTAAGGTGGTTACTGACCATGTGTCACTGAAATGGTTCATGAACCTTGAGAACCCATCAGGGAGATTAGCACGTTGGGGTTGCAGACTGTCTCAATTTGATTTTGAGATTGAGCACAGAAAGGGATCTCTTAATGTGGTACCTGATGCCTTATCAAGACTCATGCCAGTTGACGCAATAGCGTTGGTAAATGACGAGCCTGAGTCAGACGAATGGTATGTAAAGATTGCGAATGGGTGTAGAACTTTTCCCGCCAATTATCCAAATTTTTGTTTTAAAGAGGGAAAGTTATTTAGGCATTGCAAAAACAAATACAATCTGTTGCGAGAGTTTGACTGGAAGGAAGTAGTGAGGAAAAGTGACCGAAAGAGAGTGATGCAAGAAAACCACTGTGAATCAACTGCAGCTCATTTAGGGATATTTAAAACTCATCGCCGGTTATCGTTGACGTACTTTTGGCCCGGGATGTACAAGGATGTGGTTGAGTTCGTGAACGCGTGCGACGTTTGTGCCGCTTACAAACACTCACAAAAACCAACTGCAGGCCTTATGGGACAACCAAAGGTATGCCATCGACCTTGGCAAGTAGTTAGTATTGATCTAGTAGGTCCTCTTCCGCGCTCTCGAGCAGGGTTTACTTTCTTGTTTGTAGTAACCTGTTGTTTTTCAAAGTACACACTGCTATTTCCACTTCGTCGCGCAACCAGTGCATTGGTGGCGAAGCACTTTGAGCATCATGTCATTTTGGAGCATGGTGTTCCAGAGACCATAATTACTGACAACGGAGTTCAGTTTACGGGATCACACTTTAAGCAGTTAATGAAGCGTTACAACGTCCCAAAAGTATTTTATGGACCTCGTTACACGCCTCAGGTAAATCTTGTAGAAAGATATAACCGCACGGTTATGACAGCCGTAGCTTCGTATGTAGAGGAAAATCACCGGACTTGGGACGAAAAACTGCACCAGATCCGGTTTGCAATAAACAGTGCAGTCAATGAGTCCACAGGGTTTTCTCCTTTCTTTTTAGTACATGCTAGGGAGCCGGTCATTAACGGTTCATTTTATAAGGACACTGATCAGAGGTACTCTGAGGTTATTCCCAGGGAGGAATATGCAGGCGAGTTTGGTTGTTTAGAAGAGATTTTTCAAAAAGTTAGGCTAAATATGTTACAAGCACATGCAACAAATGCCAAGTATTATAATTTAAGACGCCGTGCGGCGAAATATTCAGTTGGGGACATCGTTTGGAAGCGTACGTTTGTACAGAGTGACGCTTCAAAGTTTAAAATGTCAAAACTTGCGCCCAAGTACGAAAAGTGCAGGGTTAAAGTGGTTTTGTCTCCTTTGGTCTATGAGTTGGAAAGGATGGACGGCCATCCAATCGGCTCGTGGCATGTTAAAGACTTTAAAAGCTAGGAAGAAGGTGTAGGTAGGGTTATGTTATCCATAGACGCACGGCCCCGTGTATGTTTAAAGCGTCGCCGTGCCGCTATGGTTGACAAACCGCCTATTCCAGTGAAATACAAACTAGGGTTGTAATTCGTCAGTAGTGTTAAATATTACAGTAAATATTTAATCACGAATTTTGATAGGAACGTGGTGAACAGGAGCAACTGGTTCACTACAATTTTTTTTGAAAGAGAGGAATGTATGAGTTTGATAGAGCGTGATGTATGATAGGTGCGAGACAACCTGTGCTCAATCTTAAGATCAGAGCAGTCTTTAATATGTTACAAGATTTTATGTAGCTATGTTTTAAGGTTACTATACCCAGGTGGTGGGTAAATGGTACAATTTACGTGCAGCACATAACACATTTTATTTAGGCATGCCTAATTTTTTTTTAGGGTACATGCGATGTTGTGCAGCACATATTTCGTTTGGTTTCTTTGGCAAGGTTGGCTGAGAAATAGGTTTTTTTTATGTGGAAAATGTCACTGACCCCGATAGGGTTGGAGCAGTATTTTGGTGTTGGGTTACATTTGGTTATTTTGATAATACTGGTAGTCAATTCACTTTGATAACGAGTTTCAGTTTGCCCGGTCTAGCAGAGAATTTTGTTTATGTATGCTGAACATCGGTCCTGGCAGTTGGCATTAACCCTTCCACCACAACGTTGCCGTTGTGGAGGAAAGGTTAAAGGTGGGGTTACTGGAAAGAAGGTTGACGGAAGGATTTTTCCAGGCGTAGCGTTTTGGCCGCCTAGTTTTTACCTTCCTGCTGGTTAACGTGGGTTCGAGGTTATTTTAGTAGATTTTGGTATCGACGTCCATCTTAAAGCGGATAATCTCGAGGCTGCGTCAAGCTAGTTGTTTTATTTTTGTTTGAATATGTTGTTATTTTTTTTTCTTTCCTATTGCACACTTGAATTGGAAGTTGGAGAATGTTTATCTTTATTGAACAATTTGTTTTGGGTAGGTGTAGAGGGTCGCTGAGGGCAGCGGTCGGTTCACCTGCGTTGAACCTTTTCATCGGGGGGAATGTACTGTCACGGAGTGACATTTTGATTGATCAAAGGTTAATTGAGAAATAAGTTATTAAGCAGAAAATGCAAAATGACATTATGTAGTATTGCCTTAAAAAGTCAACACAGCATCTAAAACAAAGTCTCAAACAGTTTACATTGAGTTGTATTGAATCTGTGGTCTGTGTTGTCAGCTTAGGGAAAAATCCTATTTTTAAGGATAACAATGGTGCTAATACTACTTGTGTAGCAACCAACATTTAATACATATATAGGGGTTTGTTAGTAAACTGAAAGAATGCAACTTTGGAAATAATGTTTAATTCTAAACTAAAGATAATTACAAAGAATTAGCAATATCACATTTAATTTCATATAATCTGGTATTAACAAGTTTTCAATTAGTTGAGATAAAATTAAAAGACAGTATTCAGGGATATTGAATTTATTCCACTGCAATACTAATGATACGGCCGGAGACCTGGTGTGCTTTCCAAGATGTGCACAGAGGCCATTTTGAACATGCTCTCGATGCAGTAGCAGCCTTGCGAAGGAAGTCCATCTTTAGACCCATTTGGTGGTCATCATTTTGGGAGCTGAGTCCGTACCGGTGTCCTGAAAGGGAGGAAAACCGTGAGTATTCATTGTGAAGGATTAGGTTTAATTCGTCGTGGCGCGAAACACGAGGAATTAGAGGTTTAATCAGGTTCCTGGTCTTTTCAGAGAGGATTTCAGCGAGGTGGGAGATTTCACAATAGGAAGAACTAAGAAATTGATAGTTCACTATTGGTAAGCTAAATTTACACCTTTTTGGTAGGATTTCATGTCAGCTTGTGGTACAGGCGACTAATGAATTCAATTTAATTATTTTCAGTGAGACGGGAAGATTAAAAGTTAAAGATTAAAGTTTCAAGAATAAAAGTTTGAAGATTAACAGTTTAAAGATTTAAAAGACCATCAGATCATTTCAAGGTCATGTTAAAGGTTGCCACGTACCTAGTTTTCAAGAGGGCATTGTAGTTTGCTGGTTACCAGTCGATAGCTCCACTTTCATCTACACTTTGGAACCGGCGAGTCGCAGCACGGAGATTCTTCAGTGCGCGCCCGGTAATTTTCAACTTCCTCGAGCTGAAGGTCGGTGAAACATTTTGTTTTCCTGGTAGAAGAGCTGCTGCATTTAGCAGTTACCTGAAAGGTTAGGTCAAATCACATTATAGTCCGTTCCAATTTAAATTCAGTTTCGAAAGCTTCTTTCTGGTACTATAACTTAGGTAGATACTAACACATTTAGAAAGGAAAGGTTTTCTGGATAATTCTTGATTTAGAATCCATGTACGACCCAAGCTTGAAGCTGAGCAAATAAATACCGGATTATCCAGATTTCTTTCTAGAAAGATACTAGTTTGTATAAAAGTTCAACAGTGTAATAGGAAATAAAGTGAATAATAGGAAATACTAACCTGTTTTATTCCACCACCCAATGAGCTTTCCACAACTTTTTGCAGCATAACTTCATTTAAACATCTTTTATAATTTTCTCTTTTTTACACTTGTGCCTGGTGTGATTGCTGCTCCATTTGAGCTTTGGCCGAGCACAGGCAATCCTCCAGGTTACACTCTGTTACATTTCATCTTTTTCTGTATTAATCTGAGTAGGGACGCATCTCATTCTTAACCACATTATCGTGTCTCTGAAGTCAATTCAAATCCAATTGAGCCATTAAAACGCTCGATCCTTTTATAAAAGCCGCATATTCTCTGCAGCCAAGGTCCAGATTATCTACCGCATGAGCCATCGTTATCTATCTTTTTTTTTACTTACTTTGATCGGCGGTGATTTCCGCGTGATTGCGCTCGCGCCGACCGGCGATCGGTCGCGCCTTTTACGCAAGCCATTTATGGCTCACCACTGCACCCTAAGCGTGTCCATTGAACAAGTTGTAAAGTAAAACTGGCTAGTGGAGCAACTTACTTCTGCACTTCCTCTAATCTTGCTGAGTATAGGAACGCGGCTGGAATTGCCTGGGTGGTCGATGTCTTGCATATAAAGATATCTAGCGCATTCTAATTAAGATACGAACAGGCTGCTGATTGTTCATAAATATTTCAATTAAGATTACTTACTTATAGTGCTAGATGTTATTGATAGTATCATGAAAGTCTCCACGAAGAGACTCTAAACGGCTTGGCGCTTGTATTCGTGCAGAAAAAGCAATATACAATTCAAGGAATGTGTTACCATACCACTGCATAATACATTGATAGATTTCTCGCTTCGCTAATAGTTACAAGTAAAAATGATAATCGAACGATTACGAGTAACTCGATTGACCCGGACGATGCACCTGACTACTTGTCTTAGGTTATTCTGTGAGCGTCCAGAATTTGGACACCTCTTTAGTTCTTCTTCTTCCAGTTTTTATGTGTAGTCTCGGGTCATCATAAATAATTTATCATGTTATGTATGTATGTGGCAGAGAGAAAAGGCAATGATTCACATGATTGAATAGGTAAATCTTCATGTCAAGCTCGGGAAAATCGAGTTTAATATCATTCTTAAGTGTGATTATTCTTAAAGGCAGTGTTTCTTCTGCATTCTAGTTATACTATACTGTGGTTCGAACTAGATTTTATTCTCGGCCCAAGGGCCATGTTCAATCAACTTAATCTTGATCACTCCCGGTATTGGACACTTCCCTTTAACGAGTAAAGTAACCGGTCCAGTTTGTAAAATTATAGCGAGGGTTTATGGCACGAGTAACTGCTACATTTGCAGGCGGCGATTAGATTTGCGAAATTGGTGGTTCTGGCTCCCTACTCGCAATTGCGGTATCATATTGATGGATTAAACGGTTAGCTCATATTTTATGGTGGTGGCAACTCTGTTATACGCTACAACTTTGTAGGTATACTGATGAGTAAGTTCAGGTTTATGATTTAGGTCCCTTCCTCAAATTACAATTTTCGTTTATTCGTTTCTACTTGCGCCGTACATACATAAATAATTATAATTTCAAAATGGGTGTGAATTAAACTGACATTAAATACATCGCTAAAGTTTTGAAATCTATCAATGTTTTGTTCTCATCCTCTTACTAAATAAACAGATAAAATTCTACTTTTATGTTTATTAGGTATCAATAAATGATGAGTATGAATGAGTATATATAAATTGACTCCAAAGCTCCAAACTTTCTTCTTAGTAGTGATTAATTTGAACTCGTGTCAAACACAAATACTCTGATTGCTACTAAGAAACTCTCGACATAGGTAGTTAAACCACACTATCAAACCGTCTATCTTCCTTCGTATCGTACAACTTCTCGACGGCAATGTAATTTGAATGAGAATGCAATACAAATTTTCCGGTCATTTTAATCGGGATCAAGTCGAGTAACTGTACCGATAGCAAAAACAACTAGGCAGCGGATGGTAGTACCTACTATATGCACTGTGTAGCGGATCGCACAGTTCCCACGTATCCAGTCCTGCAATGGTGTACTAATAAAGCGTATGTGTCGTTAAAGTTCTTACGTCCATAATGCCTTTTACAATGGTCTCAGACAGTCTCAGTACTAGCTGGTTCAGGATTCGTTGTTTTTTGTTGAAAGCAAAATGGTTGAAGGGTAAAAAGTTGTCATCTGTGAGTACGAGATGTTACCACTGTTCTCACTGGGTTTCGTTTCAACGTGGGTGACATTTTCAACTGCTTGAGTGCAAGCAATTATTTAGTAGCAGTAGTAAAACTTTTTTCATAACAGTTGCTCGTAAAGGGCTTCATAACGCGCAGGCAAACAGAGCTGCAAGAGCCTAGCCTAATGGTTTTTTTCTTAAATTGTATATGTCACTCTTACGTCAGTTATAAAGCAAGGAGGTTTTAACTCAAACACGATGTTTGAAAATGTATTTATAAATAACGTATAAACAGGAATAAAATATGATTAACAGAATGATTTAAAGATTTAAAAACTTAAATGTAGCAATTTAGTGTCCGTGTAAAATATTTTTAACTGTGATTTTAAATTGTGGCTGTATGCAGAAGGGTCTTTGCTCTAAGCGCCTCCCGTCAAATTTAACAAAATGGACGACTGACATTTTGTAGTTTTTATTACGATTAGTAACAATTTAGTTAAAAATGTATTGGTTTCCTCGCAAATGTGATGAAAAACATTGTATGCGACACGTACGGTAAGATTGTTACTAAACTCGTCATCAAAGCCCTCCGCCTTCGGCGTCGGGCTTCTAATAGACTCATACCTTACCGTACTTGTAACACAATGTACTATTATTGTACACGATAAAAAAACAAAGGCGAACTTATCCCTTAATTAAGGGATTTCTTTCAGTTAACTTTTGAGTAAATGAGAGAACGAATGAAAAGAGGTAGACAAATTCAGCAACCTGAAATATATTATGTATATGTTTTATAATATTTAAAGTGATTTTTGTGTGCAGGTTGGACCCAACACAATCTTACTTATATTTTTGTCTATAAAAATAGAGAGCAATTTTAGATGGTAATTACTCTGATTTATAGGAAATGTTTTCACTCGATTCAGATATTAAACAAACGTTCGCGTTAATTGCCTGTTATTATGTATTCATTGCCCATAACCTACGGCAAGAAAAAGTTTGCGAGCTCCACTGCACACTACTCCCAATCTAAAAGGGCATAAATACCTATAAGGGGTACAGTCAGTCAAGATGTCGGTCTTCCATTTTTCGACTCTATTATTATTACATTAAGGTTCATAATTAGTAGTCCAAATTTCTTGGCTTGCTCACACTAACTCTCTTTTCATTTTGATGGGAGTGTAGACTGCTATGATGGTAGGTATATATAAAGTTAATTATGATGGTAATGTATTCGACTGGTAAATAGAGCATGTCGTGTGATTGTGGTGAGTTCGATTCCATCCATTGGAGTACATTGTACTGACTGTAATAGATTGATGGGCAGAGTTTCGAGATAACTATACTAGTATGCACTGTGATATTTGAGAAATGAAACAGCGCAAGTATGTTAACATAACTCATGCTTTATTGCAACTAAATGTCGGTAATGCAAACATATCATGAATAAGTAGGTACAAGTACATATCTAAACATAACATGCACCTAGCCTAGCCTAAAGCAGCTGGGGTGGTGGACAGTTTAGACTACTGGTCTTAAATACGGACTAACTAACCAGGCCTTTGGAATCACGGTGCCGTAGAGCTGAATTATATGATTACAACTAAGCTAATTGCAGGGTAGTGACTGTTGATACAAATAACACGTAGCCTAAATACCAACAACGTAGGTACAGATAGTTCAACTCATCTTTGATTCTTACGCTGATTTGATTGTGAATTTGTGGCAGTCGACATTACAGGTGCCGCTGTGAAGCTGCCCACACAGCGGCAGTTAATACTTACAAGCGCAAGCGCACGCACAATACAGCGCAAAGATGAGTTGCGCTACCTATCTGTAGTTACATATGTATAATCTCAACTATCTTCAAAGCTAAAGAGAAATTAGATTAGGAAAAAACATCATGTCACATCATCACAACATTTTTGTGCGTATGTAGTTTTGCACAAAAATGTCGTTTCCGTGCGTATCGCCCTAATGTGCCGTGACTAAATAAATACCACACGATCGACGATCGAGATAAGGGTAGGTAGAGGTACTACGTCTTGTGAATATTACGAACGTACACGATATATTTTTGTTGTGAGCACGTTGTTTGGAATGCTCTTTGTAATAAAAAGTACACGCCTAATCACTATTTAACTGAGGATTTTTGTGTGGCAGGAAAATATTAACACATTCACTCGTATGTAACGGTCATTCCATGGAAAACTGTCAAAATTCCCATATTATGCTCAGATTTTAGTGGACGCAACTGATGATTACTTTGATTTGACGACCGAATAGCCTAGTGGTTGAACCTGACTATGAAGCTTGAGGTCCCGTGTTCGATCCCCGGTCGGGGCAGATATTTGTATGATGAATACGAATGTTTGTTCTCGAGTCTTAGATGTTTAATATCTATTTAAGTATGTATTTATGTTTATAAGTATGTTTATACGTTGTCTAGTCTAGTACCCATAGTACAAGCATTGCCTAGTTTGGGACTAGATCAATTGATGTGAATTGTCCCACTATATTTATTATTATTATTTACTTATGATTACCGATGGTTTTAAACAACCGGCCCCAAGAGAAAAGCCTTAAAATGCTCCCCAAAGATCTCCACATTGCTTGCCCGATTTTGATCGGTACCCATGTCGACGTGATACAAAAACAGATATCTGCGTAGAGTTTGCGCTGCACAGATATGTTCACACTTTTGCACCTTATATTCCTTTCTGATAAGGCGATAAATGCATACATATATTTGACACCGTCTGTATACTTGAAATTATTTAAGTTGGCCGAATAACATTAAAAGCAACTCCATTGTCTAAGGTAGAAGATTCCAATTCCAAAGACGGTTTTATAATGAGTCGGCCACATTAAATAATCCCAACCATGACCTCAGCTAACTAAAGTCTCTAGATACGAGTATGTATCAACTGCACCCATTTACTGCCTCATCTTAGATTATGTTATCAAGCAATATTCACCACAGACTGGCGTGTAAAAAGTACCGGCAAGTTCCTAGTAGTTGCATGCATCGTTACATGATTTGCTGCTGTGGTTAGCCTGGCGGTTATGCGATAGCCGATAAGCGGCATGGATCGTCTTCCGGCACACCTGTTAGGGCTCTCGCATTGACTTGTGTGGTCAATTTGAAAAGTTACTGGTCGTTTTGTAATCTACATCCTCTACAACAACTATAGTTACAATACTGCAGTTGGAATGTACACATCAAACTAGCGTTTGTCCGCGACTTTCGTGTTGAACTTGTTATTCACACTCCCATAAGTTCAAGCCGCCCAGCAAAAGTTTAATAAGAGGCATCGTCCTCTTCAATGGAATTTGTACCATTCTATACCCTATTCTATATATGATTAGAAAAATCCTGCGTCATTCGTGATTTTAAGGAAAACCATTTTGAAATGCAAATATTTTTGTATTATTAATAACAATTATATGTTTGAAAAGCACTTCATGATCGAAATAAGTAAAATGAGTACTACAATATTTCACTTTGATATCTTAGATAAACAAAGAGACTTAGACGAATTGGTCCATTGAAATTCTAATGTAGGTATCTGGAATCTGGAATGAGGTATAAATTGGATCAGAGTTGGATTTTTTAGATTAAATTAGATTTGGAATCACTGTATTTTTTTCTTGAATGGTGGCCGGCTAGACTAGACTTCCACCCTCTTTGCGATGATATCCGAAATAAAAAATATTATAAATCATTCTATACCTTGACTTCCCAACACAATATAGTTAATCTCCATAACTAATTTCTTCTAAATCGGTTGAGCCCTTTAGCTGTGAGAAGTTAGCTAACCAGACGGGGAGAATTACTTAGCGTAATAGGTACCTAAGGTAGTGGATAGTTTTAAACCGTCGGTATTCTCTAGTTTCGTTTGTATATGTAAATTTGACAGTTCTCCATGAGATGACAGCTGCTGGCGCCATATTTAATTATTACCGGTCATTAAAGTGTAGTCGATGCAACTCGCCCTTAGAATGGATTAAAAGTACCGTTGTTATTTTGCTTATTTCAAGAAGCATTAAGTAATTCCATACATTGTCTTTTTTCTGTTACCGCCTTCACTGAAGAATGGTACTGTATTAGGGCTGAGAACTACTGATAGTAGGTACAAATTATGTATGAAATGATGAGATAGGTATATGGATGGAAGAAACTAATGCAGAATTAATGCATTTGTTGAAGAACAATAGCATTAATCAATAGATGTGATTGTTCTTGTGTTCACTTGGTTTTCACATACACGAGTCCGAAACAGACAGATGAATCAATAGTCTTTGGATTAAGTACGTATTTTACAAGTGGCAGGGGGGTTCTTTTTACAAGCTTTTATTTAAGAATGTGTATAGGTGTGTATGTAGGTATGTTTGTTTAGGTCATATCATGCTACTGATTTTTAAAGCTCAACCGAATATATGAAATTTACAGCAAAGCCAGCAGTTTTTAAGCTATTTTAATACTGGTGGGTGCTGTAAAAGCTGTATACCTTCACAATCTACTTACTAGCACGCTAAAGTATTCAATTTTTAATTTGTCACACACAAGAAATTGTATATCATGAGGGTCCCAAGAATGAGGTCCCTCTGCTCTTGGAATCGTTCGTATCTCTATACCCTTAACGAATTGTTTTATTACTTAATTTGCAACTAGTTGCTAGCCCTGTGGCTTCAATCTTCGAGATTAAAGACCACTTTCTTTGCTATACTAGTTTTTCGCCCCGCGGCAATACACCGGGCCGGGTACCTTTACCGAGATATTATCGTGTTCAGATTAAACGAATATTGGATCGCTTGTATTTTACTTCATTTTACTAAAGCATATAGTTATATTCTCGTGGCACTACATGTAATACTATTATAATGTTCTGTGGCACTACATAGTCAAATAACATCCTGGGCGAAGCAAGAGCACTTCCATTTCAGCGCGAAACAACAAGGACTTCGACAGCCTCCTTTAATATGCCTGAAATAAATAATTGAAATAATAGGTATTTTTCAAAGGATTGCAAAGCGCCGTCTTTAAACTTTTTTACATGTTTAGCGTCACTTCATCATAAATTGAAAAACGGACACCATCAGTCAGTTTGAAAGAACATACGTACAGAGAGAATAGGCATGATTCTGTAGAGGTATGTTTTTGTGCCAAGCTTCAGAGTTTATGTAATTCTTGCAACAATGATTCTTTTGAGCCTACTCTTTTTTATTTTACTTATTACATTATGACTGACTCACAAAAAATCTAAAAATGATGCTTAGTCTTACCTCTTTATTATTATCTTAGAAATAGTAATATAGTAAGATAAATAGCGGACACTCGTGCAATTTTCCTTTACCTATTCACTGAGGTGTGAAGATTATTTCGTGACCTAGTAAGAGCAAGCATTCCTAAAGCGAGAGCCCTGACAGTATAGCCGCCGTAATACAGATTATCGGCCTCTATGACTGCATACATTGTAATGCATTCTTCCACGCATACTGACGTTGCAAGACGTTCCGGGCGTATCTGTAATGTGAGCACATTAATTAGCTCTGGTATTGATGAGTGACGTGCTGCCTTTGGACCTTGTCTACAACCAATATACATCGTTCGATTCATGAATAAACGACCCACTCCTTCTCGTTTCCCACGTTTGTATTTGGTCCATATCGTAGGTTCCTAAGCTAGGTGCTTTTCCGTGGAACGAACATTATTACCGTTATGTATTCGGCTCCGACTACCTTCCGGCTCCATTAGCCAGGCAGTGGACTATATAGGTCCACATGATTTTGTACTTTAGCTATCCATGATAAGGTCCAAAAGCAATGAAAAAATTAGGTACCCTTGGCCTGGCTAAGAGCTAAGCTAACTCTCACGACTATAGTGTACTAATACAAATACAAATATTTTATTGATAACGCCAAGTTATATTAGAGTATCTCCTAGAAGTTATACTCCTCGTAGAATAGCAAGCTTTTCTATTACAGGATTAGCTACACGGAGCATGAAGTTATCTCTGCTCAAAAGTCATCACTGTGAAGGTTCGATGCTCTGAGGGTTTGGCCACGACAGCGGTGCGCCATACGTGGGAGCGAGAGATCGGAGCGCGGTCTCCCGCTCCCACGAGTGGCGCCCCGCTGCTGCCGCCGCTGCTCGAAGTGGTGACCCAGCCCTAAGAGCTTCACAGTGAAGACTTGAGCGGAAACTAACCTGTGGAGCTAACCCTGTAACTAATTAATAGAAAATCTTGCACTTCTAAGAGGAGGTTAACCTCTATGGGACACTTTGAATCAAGCCAGATTATGGGCACGTGTCTGATTGCAAGTGTTCTGTACCAAAATTAGAAACAACAGAACACATATGTAATCAGAATCACCTCGATGTGTTGGGGTGTCTTCTTATCAGCTGTATTGTTTTCTATTTTCTGCGAATTTAGTTGCTAACCCTTGAGCAATATATTTGGCAAAGCGTACGTAACATTACCCAGGAGCTCCTAAGTACGCAGGCTTCTGAAGAACTGTATCTATTTTGTTTTCGGCCTTCGAAAATATGACAACATATCCGCCTACCGTCGTCAACTAAACTATTCGTCTGTGGAATGATCTCCCTCTTACCGTCAGGCAAGCTCAGATCAAATTGTCCTTTAAACGCAAGTTGCGTAAGCATCTCTTTCCTATTATTTAAGATTGATGATCCTCATGATATCTTTGACATATGTGTAACCATTTTAATGACAGCTAGTTAATCAAGAAGTGCAACCACTAAGTATTAAGAGGTGTTTATAAACAGTAATATTATTTTACGTTATCTGATCTCATATGATATAACTGAACCACAAACCGCTCTATTACGTGTTTCGTCAACAATGCTTAGTTTGTATTAGATATGTACCTGATTACCTACTTATACAATTGACATTAACCCATTTGATTTTTGACACATCATAACACATATACAATGTAAATTGGCATTGTTCAGCGAAGATTAAAAGTACACCAGTCAGTTCACGAATATGATTATGTACGAGTCCGTACACAGAAAAAATTGATACTTGATGCGAGGTAATTACCTATTCTTGCACCAAGAATTTTATTAGGAAGATGGTGAATTAAGTATACGAAATTATCTTGAGCTAATATTTTTTTCCTGTTGGTTCGAGAGAATCATCTTAATCCAAGAAGATATCTGTTTAATTCAAGATACATATTTGCGGTCCTCCTAATTTATTTCTTGATACAAGGAATATTTTTTCTGTGTGTCCACTCTATATCTGCATTAAAGTTATGTGGCAACACTGCTTTAATCGTCTAGTTTCACTAGAAATATGACATTTAATGACTGGTGTTGCCAAATTAATATTTATTGCAGAGTTATCGTGGACGCAATGGAGTTGAAATGTTGACTGGTAGAGAATGCTAACGGCATCGGCATTAAGTCCCCTCTTGTATGATAAGTGCTTCTTTTGTGCAATAAAGATGAAATAAATAGTATTATAGCTACTTACACAATCTCCCCTCGGTACACGCGACGCCTCGCTCCGGCGGACATCTCGAACGAGTTGATCTCTGCTTTCGCGCCTCGTCTGCGGCTTTTCCAATGAATCTGATTTAGCGCGAGATTCGATAATTGAATTGCAGAAAAACGGTTACACGTTCAGTAAGATGCCTGCGCAGAAATACGTCTTGTGTGTTGATGTTCCTTGTTGGCTGTGTATGTCTCCTATACAAAGTCAGCGAGTCAGAATGTTCCTAATTTTGGGTCCACAAGCCACAAGTGTGTAGACAAGATACATTCTCTCACTGTAATAGTAAAATCTAATTTAAAAAACTACACGATCAAAATTATATTACCGAATTTTACAATTATACGTTTAGCAATATATACCTAATAATAATATGTATACTCCTAGATATATCGAAGACGGACATCATAGTGGCCTATTTTTACGAACTACTTAGATAGTACGTGTCATAAAGAGCAGCTTATTTATCTGTTGAGAAACAAGTAATATTGATGGATACTATAACTAATTAACTACCTACCATGGAACATAATTATGAGATTATGAGATTTGGTCAAAGCTGACACTAGTTCATCGTTCAGATGATATTTAGTAGTAAGCAGAGCACCCTATAATCTCATAAATTATTTGATCCACAAAACTATTAACAAATAAACGATTAAAGATTTAAACATTTTTTAAAGTGCCTATAAGCTGAATTATTTAGCGATTTTGTCGAAATGGTTCACTTTTGCATATTGCATTACGCAGTCCAAAAAGTTGTAATCAACCTCCCTTGTAACCTCTTAACAGGAATACGCTGCATTACCGATAATCCTGTTCACAGCTAGATAAACTACATATATTGGTGTAACTAATCGGATTATATCATCCGCGGTAGATTGCTATCGTCTCGCCTGCGCTGAGGTCTGGGGTCAAGCGATTACGTGCGCGCCGCATGGGAATTGAAAGTCTTCTCAACAATTTCGCACATCAAATGTCGGGATGCTTGTAGATGCAATGCAATTAACGCAATGCATCCATTGGAATATATGGGCGGCAATGTACAGTCAGCATGCAATGCACGGATGTTACGTTTCTCTGGAGCTGACTGTACCAACATTAGACTGCATATCAGTGGTGTGGCATAAATAAACGTGATGAAACAATAATACGCAAGTCGAACTAGCCGTATAGTAAGCTCAATAAGGCTTGTGTTATAGGAACTAGACGACGATATATTGTGAAATGAAAAAAAAACTAGGTACTAGACGACGATATATTGTATTTCATAGATATTTAATTAAAATACAATACAACACTTGATTTCACTAAAATTATTTGATATAAAGTTATTTAAAATAAATACCTAACTTAAATCGCCCCTAGCCGTTCCGTTTAATAGATACAAATACTTAAATAGGTACATAGAAAACATCCAAGACTCAGAATCAAATATTCTAATGATATAAATACAACTCAAATGTACCCACGGTAGGTAGGTATGCTGCAGCTAATTTGACTTTTCGAATAGAGAATGAATATCGTCGAATAGAGAAACCGGCTGGAATCGGTGGTTTTACGGACTGCTGCTGCTATATCAACACAATGAAAGAACAAATGAACGGACGGAGGTACGAGATCAAATATAGCCTAAGATGTCCATCCCGAAAGTAACGCGCATCTTCCTGTTGGTGCATTTTTTCCTCGCTCACCTCGCAAGCTAGCTCGCACAGCTGTGTTGGATACCCACTCTAATACTGGTGAAAGTTTATTTTTACCCGACTGCGTCAGAAGGAGGGTTACGTTTTTAGAGCGTATGTAAGTATGTGGACAAGGAAATTCTATTTCACGGGCTACAGTTAAACTGCTTGGTAGATTATGACATGAGGTGTCTTTGGATTCCTCATAATCGTGGGAGTGGCATCGGCTATAATATTTGAAAAAAGCAGTTGGGTTTTTGAAAAATCTTTTGATGTAACTTGTTAATCGTACGAGTAGTTCCGGAGATTGCTCGCTATATATAAACTTTCTAATATGTGTCTTTCTTTCGTTGCAGGATGAGCTGGAGACCCTGCGATCGAAACTGGACAAGGTGGAGACAGAACGCACGCATTACAAGAATGAAAACGAAAGACTCGAAACAAAGGTGAGTTCCTAGCTTTCGTTTCGTTAGTTATTTTAGTTACGACAGAATAACATATAACCGAAGAATATAATTGGAACCTGTGGCGTACCTACTTATTTATTCTGTGAATGGCCGAAACCTGCGCTGTGAATCTATGATAGTACCTAGTATTTTTTATCATCTTGAATTTTTTTGAACGAGTGAGCGAAGTGGACGAAGTTCTCCGTTTCAGCTTGGGCAGAAATTCTTTCGTATGGCTATCCGGACTGGACGTCCAAGTGTCCAGATGTCCGGCGGTTCTCCTCCAAAATTTTGTGAGCGTGTTCGATAATTATATGGTTTTTTTTTGTCGAATCAGATTGGAAATTTTAAAAAAAATGTTTGATTTTAAAGAGGTTCCCGAGGTCTACGGCTCACAGAACCACTAGGTAGAGTAGGTAGGTAATAATAAAATCGATGAAGTAAGAACCAATTTAAGAAAACCATATCCATTTTCTCGAGTGGCGACCACGTACCGGAAGGCGCGGCGTGGGTAGGCCCCCCACAAGGTCGCTGGATGCGGGTGGCGCAGGACCGGTCAATTTGACACTCTCTGGGGGAGGCCTATGTCCAGCAGTGGACGTCTTTCGGCTGATATGATGATGATGATGATGATATCCATTTTAGTTAAACTTTGATTATAATTCAACGTCTAAAATTATTTATCCCTTTGTTTTATTTCGATTAGGGTTATAGTAAAATGTGTTCAATTTATTAATGACTTCACGTTTTGACGTCGGCATGCTAGTCTTAGCTCAACAACAAACCGGGTTGTTTAATTGCGACGTCCAGGGCCGCTCACACGGTGCAAAAAGACAAAAGGAGTCTGGACAAACCGGACGATGGTCTCTGACAACATAATAACAATATTTATACTGCTACTTACTATTTACACAGTCAGTTGTCAACTCTAGTTTTGAAATTGAAACGAGGCTTTTTCCCTCTGGAGCATCAAATGATTTACTTTGGAGTTAGTGACAAATTCCGCTGTTGGTTTTGTAAAATAACTACGACAAACTAATGAACCAATACGAAAATCGCTTACCCGAAGTTGATACCCAATGATTATATGGTTTTTATGAACTCTCTTCTTATTTCTAAGGCTAGGTTACGTCTTATGTATATATATTTTTTTTAATTTTGACGTAGTTATCGCGAAGAGTAACAAAAAGCTAATAGGTACGTGCCTATTTATCTTTTTACTCAATATTTTTCTTGCAATTTTATTCAAATACACACGTTATATTATGCTAATAGTAATATCGACGTGGTGTCTGTCGTTGCATGCAATATCTTTAAAAAACTAGAATGTTGAATATATAAATCAGTCATTATCTCTAACGGTTGCTCAAGCTGTTCAAAAAATGTCATTCATGTTTTATAGAATCGCCGGGAAACCGTTTTGTGACAAGGTTTTTGCACCATGACGAATTTTTACGAGGTTTTTCAGAGTTGTTTGATGTTTCAGTTGGTTTCAATTCAAATGATTGATTAAATTAATAAAGTTTGATTCACTTTTCTTTCGTCGCGGTTATTAAATACAAGGATTCCTAACGTAAACTTTTATTAAATTGTGTGGTTGTTGTTCACTTGTAGCTATTCGATTTATAACATAATTCACTAGCACATTCCTAAAGCCTTTCTATTTTTATTGCATTTGTAGTCGATATATCATGTACAAAATCAAAAGTGTCTCAAATCTCAATCAATAATTCAATAGTGTTCTCAATGTCTTATCGCCTAGGTTCTGAGATTGGTCTATCAGTGCAAACAATCGAAACAATGGGCAATCTAAGTATCTCAAGCCCGATATTCATTCATGAGGAACGCACCGCCTACAGCTGGGCAGGCTCCGCTGTTGTTCTCCTTGAGCTGTTGGGTTTCAATTTGCACTCCTGTCAGTGACTTTGTAGCTCCTTTGTGGGACAGTTCCTTTTACAATGTTTCACGAGAATTTAATACAGTTTGTGATAATGTGACTCGATATTGAGGAAGCCTTTTGCGTGTTTTATGAACGGCCGAAATGCATGTACAATACAATACAATACAAATACTCTTTATTGCACACCTCACACAAACAAAGCAGTTACATAGAGAAACAATACAATAACATGTAGGTAGAGGTAGACAACAGGCGGTCTTATCGCTGAAGAGCGATCTCTTCCAGACAACCTTTGGGTATCGGAGAAAGAGATAAAACTAGATTATGCAGTAGGTGGTGCAGAGATTATTATCAATCAAAAATCAAGAAATTATAAAAATAAACGTACATAAATACCTCTATATATAAACATACACACACAATCATACATATATACAAATAACACAAACACAAATATAATGATACATAAACAGTCAGCCAAAAATACAATCAGGGTTAGGGGAGAGACAAATAATGTTCTTTAAGAAGGGATTTGAGGTTGCCGATAGATTTTGCTTGTCTGATGTCAAGAGGGAGAGAGTTCCACAGTCGGATAGAATTAATAGTGAACGAACTATTGTAAAATTTGGTAGATGATGAAGGCACAGTTAATAGCAAATTGTTAGAACATCTAACAGAATTTAAAAAACTAAAACGTTCTTTGAGATAGCGGGGAGTTGCAGGGTTAAAAAGGATATTATACAGAAGCGAAATAATGTGAGAGTTACGGCGATAACGGATAGGGAGCCACTTGAGTTTAGAACGGAAACTAGAAACATGGTCATATTTGCGTAACCCAAATATGAACCGAATGCAGACATTTTGGAGACGCTCTAGCTTATTAAGTTGTTCCTCAGAAAGGTCGAGATAGGATACATCAGCATAATCAAGAATAGGAAGAAGTAACGTTTGAGCGAGCGCAATTTTAGTTGCAGTAGGTAGAAAATTACGAAGCCGCCTGAGAGACCCCACTGCAGCAAATACCTTCCTGCTCACTTCACTCACTTGAGGCACCCAGGACAAGGATCGATCCATAATGATCCCGAGATTTTTCACTTGCATCGAGTAAGCAATCTGAATCCCATCAAAAAGTATTGGAGGGAGATTTGCAAAATCAACTCTGGAAATCAGATTATTGCTACCAATAACAATGACTTGGGTCTTCGCTGGGTTCACAATCAGACCATATCGTTGACTCCATTTGAGAATGCGTACCAAGTCATCATTAGTTTTCACTATGGCACAAGGAAGATCACCGAGCACGGACTGTGTATAAATCTGAAGATCATCGGCATAAAGGTGATAATAAGAGGAAATATTGTGGGTGATGGAATTTATGAAAATAGAAAATAAGAGAGGAGATAGCACACCGCCCTGCGGAACGCCCGCCTGTGTACTACACCAAGAAGTACAAAAGGAATCCACCTTTATTCTTTGTACGTAATGGACATTGATTTATTACTTCGATAAGCCATTAATTTATCAATAAATCTTAGGCAACGGGCATCATTAGTGTCATTCTAATCACGATTAGTTTTTAATCAAACATTGCTAAAATTTACAAGGTTGCTTTAATAATTAGACACGCAATTAACCTAGAACTTTCGACTGACGATTTGTTCAAGTGTAACACAACATCGGTTCCTTGACCGGGACGAAAATACTGAAGTATGACGCTTACATAACAACTGCTAACACAGAAAGAATTATCTCACGCATTCTTAGAGAATTAGAATAACAACATATTCTGTATGAGTCACGTTCTCCAGTCATGCAGGGACACGAATAAAAAGCTCATATAACTCTCCACTTGTTATATATGGGTAGCATAAAAAGTGTACGCACTTACGTTTTACTAGTTCTTAATTAGATCCCGTCAAATCCCATAATGTGAAAGCAAATGATTTCTATTTCTAGAGCTGAAAGGTTGTAAATTGTCTACCTATATATATGCCATTTATTTGATAATTAACAATAGCTTTTCGGCAAAGTAAACCGGTCTAATCCCATGAAGGTCTAGTTTTCCCTCTGCGTTGGAAGGTCAGGATGGCTGCCGCTCTCGTAAAAACTAGTGCCTACCCAAATCTTGGGATTAGGTGTAAAGCGGACCCCGAGCTCCTTTAGGATACAACCGGGGAAAACATTAGTGGGATGAGTTTGATATATCTATAATTTTGTTGTATCTAGTCATAGGCTATTTAAAAAAAAATGTATATATATATATATATATATATATATATATATATATATATATAATTAATCTGTCTGTTAGATTATCAAAAAATATTGGACACGTATTTTTTCTTTTGTCAGTCAAACAAAAAGCGACAAAGATAAAGCGCGTCAAAGTTCGGGAGTGGAGGCTCGTGGCAGTAAAAGTGTACTGACGTGTGACGTCACGCGGAAATTTAACGGACTATATCTTCATCATTTTATGTTTAATTTAGAAAATAAAAAATACGTGTCCAATATTTTTTGATAATCTAACTGACGGACTAATTATATATTTTTAGTAAAATAGCCTATTGATTGTAATGAGCTAGTATATATTATCATCATAGAATATCAAACTATTTAACTTAATCCTCAATAAGATTTAAGTGCCACTCGTATCGTAGAAGTAGCCATTTAAGAGTTTTCTTTGTTTATTGTTATGGCTAATTTTTAAGTGATAAAATTGGATAATTCTTATTGTCCTTTTGATGTCCTCTCGCATCATATGTTATATCAACATCTGTTTTGTATACACAATACAAATATTAAGAGGCCAGACAAGCAGGCGTCAGATTCCTGTTCAAAATCCAAGACAATGAACTAATTCTAATGAAATAATCGCGATATTAATCTAATTAAAACTAGTAGCACGATTTCGCATTTTCCGTCAACTGATTCCAGGTCACGTCAGTCGGTCATAAAACTGATGATTTTAATAACATGTTATATCATTTTTGCTTTTAGCGCGTCAGCTGGTTTGAGCTTGCTTGACGCGACGACACAATTTCCTTGATTTACTTTACTAAAAATATTGTGTTTCGTAATTATACATTATCGGTTTTTTGCACCGTTAATTTAACGTTCTCTTGGTATTTACGAGTATATGAGGGTTTGAGGGTAATTTTGATATGACTGTTTTTGTTTCCTTGTAGTTAGGAACTGAGTAGATACACGCATGATCGAAACGTAATATCTTTGAAGTTTATAAAACGTGTGTGAAAAATATTAATCTCTCAATAATAATGTTCTTCTTCACGCAGATCGCTCTCGTTTATAGGCATTTCTCACGTGATATACTTATTCAAGACTAATTTGAGACTTTTCATGATAGTATAATACTCTAATTTACGCAATTATATTATCTTCCAAAATCAGGAACAAACCATAGGCGTCTTTCCTGTAGATAATACAATATTTAACAGTATTAGATACAGATAATTTATGTTGTGATCGAATGAGTGTCAGGAACTATTTGCGTGTACGTACAGTAAGGGAAATGAATTCACGTACCACCGTAGAACCCTATCGAAATAAGGTGATATATCACTCGAGTTTGAGTGACGGCGGCTTGTCAATTACGACAGGGTTCTACGGTGGTACGTGAATACATTTCCCTTACTGTACGTTAAAATGGTTAAATAATACTGTAACTGCGCGGACCGCTAGCTTTGATAATAATATAATGCGACAGATAATAAAGCATCGATGTTTAATAATCTGCAATTTAATGATTTCCACGTAAAGAAAATTTGTCAAATTCGTAATATTCATGGGTAACTTTTGCTCCGGAATGGAGTGAATTAAATTGTTTGAAATCCATGCTCTACTCAAGACAGCTTTATCGAATTTACCTATAGATAGCGAGCAATGATCGAATGTGTAATGAAAAGGACAGACATCGCATCGATTTCAACCGGCACATTGCGTCAAGTGGACGCATTGGCAGACGTCGTGGCTATTTATTTCTTATTGGAACACCGCACTGGCCCCTCAACGAATGACTTATGAACTACCAAAATTAGAAAGACTTAAGCTCTTTTTGACGCGATACAGCAGCTGTGCAGGCGTCCAGATGGTTGCAGTTTAATGCAGGATTTACGCCCGTAACGCAAATTGGCAGAGGTGTTTGGTATGATTGACATTTTGTACGTTTTCATCGTTCGTACACATTTCTGTAATGCGTCGGAAAGTAAGTAAACTTACTCATTGGATCCACAGAAAACCAGCCGTGCCGTGCCGTGTCATCTGCATTGCTGAGTGCAGACCTTTTCGATAGCACGTCTCTGTGTGTTAGTGCTTAAGGTGCATTATGTGAATGTGTGTGTAATGATATGTTATCCGAATAAATTCCTATTCTATTCTGTTCGGAGCCACGATTCCATTTGTATTTATTGAGACAGGGGCGGCTAGGATAGGCGGGGACGTCACATATTGAATCTCAAGTCTGGCTTCAGTACCTACAAAACAAATTCTATGAAAATATTACCAAACATTATTGCGATATTTAAAATTCCCTTTCAAGTTAAAATATTTTCTACCTATAAAGGTTGGACCACACCGCTGATTAAAATACGGTTACGGTAAGGAATCGCAATGACATATGACGTTAGGTATTGACATGGAACTTCATGCTAGGTTGGCCGTATCCGTACCGTCACCGTTTTTTGAGCACCGGTGTGGCCGGACCTTAACAATGTATTCCGAAAAGTAATCATTTACCTACCAATTTAAATAACTTTTCTAATGCAATTTGAAAATAAAAACTAAACAACGATTAGTTATAAATGTTATAATTAGTCTTATAGTAAAAACCCGGTCACGTCATTACGTCGAGTCTAGATTTAACGTAACATATACAATTTCATAGTCCAGTACCAGTAATGTGTTTACTTGCAAAATAGGTTACAGGCATTAAACTTGTCAGTTTCTGATATTTTCGCATAAACCTTATTTTCTTAGTCTAGATATTTTTATTGAAATTTAGGTTGTTTCTTTGGGTTGGGGGGTCAGACAGCTGGCGGTTCCACAACACAACACTAGTGTGTGCCTCAATAGTTGGCATTTGGGTCCTTTAGGATGCAACCGGGATAACGCTAAGGGAGGGATGCATTAAACACATTTTACAGACTGGCTAACGTTACAAAGGCTACAGAATATGTATGAATACAGAACTATCAAACTTCTCAAGACATTCAGATTTTAACGAACGTAACTTATTATTACCGACTGTTTGAAACAACCTGCTCTCAGATCATTTAAAGGAGGTAATAAACCGAAGCAAACGATGGAAGTTTATTTATATGGATATTACATGGATTTCGCATGCCAAGAACTTAACGCGTTTGCGCAGTTGACTGAAATAAATGCTTGTTTGCGTCAAAACAAAACGGAGCCATTTGTTTTCATGACGTCTACGGCAGGACCATGTGTTGGGATGTTGTAAGCACCAATCAGACAAAATTATGGACAAAAAAGAACAAAAAACGGTTGAACTTTAATTGGAATTTCAAATACAGAGTGTAGGTACCGGTTTTTTTGATCTTGAGTGGATTAGGACAAACAACAGTAACATTAATTTAAATGTCCCTCTTGCCATCTTAATTTACTTAATACCTACGTAGGTCTTGTTTGTATTTAGAGAATAATGTAGCCTAGCCTAAGATACCGTGATTGGCTCCATGAGTAAAATCCCGGAGAAAACTGATTTGTCCCGGGAAATCAGTTTTAAAACTGCTGCGTTGTTAATCTCATCTAAATAGTAGGAGCCATTTTCTAATTTACCCTTTTCATTAAAAAAATGTCGGAGGTTTCATAATTTCTCAAACAAAACAACAGATTATTATGCAAAACATCCGCATTTGATTATGTAAAACCGTATTACCGCACTGTCAGGTCCGCGGCCTTGACGGGTTCCGGTCTCCGCGCACCGCGACCAACCCTGCGCCGGAGCAGCCATTGACATGACACGCTTATCGAATAACCCACTAATGCATCTATTTATTTGCCATCTTGACAGCATTGTGCAAGCTCAACAACTATTGTTATACACTTTCTCTCATCATTTACAATGTAACGAGCTTATCGCGATTATTGATTTAGATATTGACGACCATTCGGTCTGGTCAGCCTAGTGGTTAGTGAACCTGACTATGAAGCTTGAGGTCCCGGATTCGATCGCCGATCGGGGCAGATATTTGTATGATGAATACAAATGTTTTTTCTCGAGTCTTGGATGTTTAATATCTATTTCAGTATGTATTTATCTACATAAGTATATATATTTATCCGTTGTCTAGTACCCATAGTTCATAGCATAGTCCTTTGCGTAGTTTGGGACTAGATCAATTGGTGTGAATTGTCCCACGATATTTATTATTATTATTTGTTTATTACTTAATACACTTCAATATTGTAGAGTAAGAAACTCATGAAGTTCCTAATATCAGTGGACATCGTGCATGCACTTCGACATCTACGTAAACTAAAATAGTCGAGCGGTTGCGGCCCGGCGACCGAGTTAGCCGACGCAGTGCGTCCGCGGAGCCCTCTCGCGCCGGTTCTATTTCCAACCGATGTGCCTGCGCATCCAGAATCGCCTCTGACAATAATACTGGGGACAACTGAAATGGCACCGGACTTTCACCGCGGGAGCTTCCGCCCCTACAGAAAACGCAAGCGCAGCGCTTAACTTAACCAAGCCACTATGCCGCACGCTCCGAACAGCGCGGGCCCTGTGGCTACCCCTGGGCCCGCCTCTACCCAGCTCAAGATCCAAATACCGGAACATAATGGAACAACAAATGGCTCCCACAAATCCAACGGAGTCATGTCACCGAACTCAAACGGGCTACTCTCGCCGAATTCTAATGGCCCGTTGTCGCCGGCCAGCTCAAATGGGCTTCTATCACCACCGCTTATTTCGGACTCTGTTCCGAAAAGACCACCGAAACCGCCACCAAGCCGACCTATATTACCGATGAAGAAGGCGAGGACGCTGCCTATTCACTTCGAGGAAGAAACACTCCCACCAAATACACCTACAACTCTTCTAAACGGCAAGAAACTTTATGTCACTAAAACTTTAAATGAGGTTCACACGGTACCAGCGTACACTCCAGACAATAGAAAGCTGCTCGTTAATCGCTCTCCTAGTCCATCTTATAGGAGGAGCAACTCCTCTGCTTCTGTAGAGACTGGTTCAATAGCAGAACTCGCGAAACGGCACTATCCAAGCACCTTGCTTACTTCTAGATCTCCAAGTCCAAGTTCAATGAGAAGCAATACCAGCTATTATTCAACCTGCAGCAGCAATGGAACGTACGTCCCTTTGTCTCGTTCATCGAGTATGAATTCATCGATTTATAGTCGCCAAACTGCTCCAACTCCTAGAAGGATGTACCCCCAAACATGTGACAGAAGTAACAGCGTAGATTTAACAGAATTAAGGTCCAAAGAACAGGCTCCTGTTGTGTTTGATGCAAATCTCCAATTCGTTCTTGGCTGTAACAGGCAACCAGTAAGACAGAAATTCAAACCTATTGCCGCACATTTAGAGGAAGGTACATCATCGAACTACTTGAGCGCCAAGATTGATAGCTTCTTGAAGAAAACTGATCATGTGATGGATGAATGGCGAAGATTGGGACATAAAGATGACCCGGAAACTAGTAGGAGAATCGGAAGATCGAAATCAGCGACGAACATAATGATCAAAGGATTTACTCTATTCAGTAGAAGTACGAGTCGAGCCAGCAGCATGTGTAGAGGGATATCGGAAGACCGCACAACAGTTTCTGAATTAGACGAGGTTGGTGACTAATCCAAACTCAATTATTTTATTTCCAGCCACCGTTTAAAAGCGTTTCACAATGAACGCTGCATTACAGCAATAAATTATCGCGTGGTGTTTGGTATGGCCGCACGCGCCCGCGCCGCTTGATGGCGCTTGTTGCGTACCGTCCGCCAAAACCGCTCTCTAGACGCTTGCCAATTTTTTTTCATTGTTGACTTCTTACGATCGTTTTACAAATGCGTGAAATTCTTGGATGTCCGTTACCGCGGCAATGTGACATTGTCACTCAAATTCGCTAGACGGGAGTTTTGCGCGTCGTTTACATAATAATTTGCGCAAATTCGCAATATAAAGCAGGTTTATATATTACCTACTAGCAATAAGCGCAACTAAAATGGTTCCATGGACGTGTTATGCACCGGACGTCCATCGTACGTCAGTGCAACCCAATTTTAGATTGTTTTGTGTCTGAAATATCACCGGCTTGTTAAATCTTGGTAGTTAGCGACTCGGATGACTAACGATCGCTTTTCTTATGATCTTGTATGAAATAACGACCACAAATGCACGTTGGACGACCTTGTACTAAATAGTATAAATATAGGTACTACAATTTATCAGAATGACAGGCGCCTCCTTACTGTTGTTATGACTATTTTTAATCGCTATCATAACTTATTATAGTTATTAGCTAACTTAATTACTTGCAATATTATTTAATGATCATAAGAAACTCGTAAAAGGTACTGACTAATATCGGCCATAAATGGAACATATGTTTGTTACGTAGCCGATATAAACGATATGTATGACTGCTTCTGATTATAAATATTACTGGTTGTATGCCTAATCTGACAGCTAACCGCGTGTATTCAATAATCTCTTGAACAGCATTAAGCTGCCTAATCATGTCCGTGGATTAAAAGCCACTTGAATGTAATTCGATCAACGAGAAACTTGGCATATGTTGGTACGTAGGTTGTTAGTAGTATAATAGTTGTATATTAGTAGGTTAATAGTTTGTTTTGGAATAGATTTATTCTAGTGGCATTTTCGCGAGAGGAGATGCATCGTTAGTGACGTCACCGAGTAAAAGTTAAAAATATACAAGTAGGTATATGTCCAAGACTAAAGTTATGGCGAACGTCTCCGATAACCATAACGGTAGGAAACGATAAATTTGAGTCGGTAGAACAATATATATATCTGGGACATATTGCCTTTCCAGGCAGAATGATGGTAGGTGAACCAAAAAGGTGTCAGGTTCATGGGTGGACGATATTAGGAAAATCGCGGGTCACTTCTGGATAAGATTAGCTCAAGATAAGGACGGGTGGCGTACTTGAAGAGAAGGCTTATGCTCAACAGTGGGCGATTACGGGCTGAAAATGATGATGAATGAGATAATAAATAATAATAATAATAAATATTATGGGACATTCTTACACAAATCGAGCTAGGCCTATAGTAAGCTCAATAAGGCTTGTGTTACAGGTACTAGACGGACGATATATATAATAGATATAAATACTTAAATACATAGAAAACATCCAAGACTCAGAAACAAATAGTCGTGCTCAACACACAAATATTTGCCCTTACCGGGATTCGAACCCAGGACCTTCAGCTTCGTATCAGATATAGATATTTATTGTGATATGTTTTGTTTCAGCTGTCGGAGGTGGGCGGTGACTTTGCGGAGGAGCGCGCGGCGGCGGCGCTGGCCACCGAGCGCGCCGACGCCGAGGCGGCCGAGCGGCTGCGCATCGAGCGCGACAACCGCGACTTGCTCGCCAACAACCAGCGGCTGCAGCAGGTAGTGTCGGGCACCGTTAAGTACGGCCCAGTAATCCGCGTCTACTTATCTTTCTCTCTCTTTTTATGCATAGGTTAAGGTGGTGGCGTGGATTGGTTGGCGGCGCGGATCTACTATGTAGTAGATACTCGTACTGAGCGACTTTACACAATCGCAACCGATAATATATGTAAAAGAAATTCTGTGACCTGTTTCACAATCATAAACTCTCAACTTTAAAACGCTTGACCAGTGACAAGAAGCGCCATTGTACCCTAAATATGAATTTTAACAAAATTAAAATTTGGAAATTTCAGAGCATTTCATGTTTCTAATGAATTCATTCCTCCACAAGGCATCGGAGCGTCTCGAGCTGGAACTCCTCCACTGGCGTTCTGCCGACAACGGCGGCGCCGAGCCCTCCGACTCCGAAGGCTCGGAGGCCGACGCGACCGCCGGCAGCGACAAGTATAAGCGACGATACGAGCAAGCGCATAGGGAGCTGCAGTTGCTGCGCGCGCAGTTGCGTCGGCAGCATGAAGATGATCTCGAGCAGCTTGTCACGGTTAAGAAGCAGCTTGAGAAGAAGGTGAGACTTAGTGCAAATGCCCGTGATGCTGATGAGCGGAAAAGGTTGAAAACTTATCTATTGAGGCGCGGACGTGCAGACAGCAGAAGTAGGAGGAAGCAGAATAACATGCTCGAAATTATCGACACGTATCCTTATTCCCTTGACATTAGAGTCTGTCTGTTGATTATTTTATACTAGTCCGGTGTAACTACATCTGCAGACTGTGCCTTTGCAGCTGCTTGCAAAACATATCTCGCTAAAGGCAATTTATGTGATGAGCATGAGCACTATTAGCTCCTGAGTCTTTAATTTTTCCTACTTATTTAAGTAAATTGCACACACAAGCAAATATTTGATTAACAGATGAATTTATTATAACCTTTAACTACCCTATGACAAATGTGCTGCCATCGGTCACCGCCCCCTTGGCAACTGAGGAATAAACATATTTGAAATATAATAAATCACAGCGTTCCAATGTAAAACGAGGTCACGCTACTGATATGAATGTACCTAACTATTAATACCGACGCAATCGATTTAAAAATGCAATTCAGTAAAAATCGTTCACGGGCATTACTTCTCTACTCGTAAATATAATATTAACTAGTCAGTCCTACAATTTTCTATAAAATACCACGTCCGATCATATGTAGGTCATAGCGTGAACTGAGTTATCTCGCCCAAAAGCTATCTCAAGATCATCCTTGGACCGACGTGTGATATTTGTGATAGTGAAGTTGCCGAAACGATCTCTGATAGTGCGTGTGCTGTGTCGGTCGTGAGTTTTTTTGTAACTATTAGTTCCGAGCAATGGACGAGGAGGTCAGTGCACTTTGATAATGTAATTTTCTTACAATTACAAGAGTATTTGAATTTATCACCGCGTGTCTTGACCACAAATCTTGCTGGCGTTCGGCCAGATAGTTGATTTTTCGTAAGAATCTTATCGATGTTTACATTTCGCTGAAATTTGAAACATTAGAGGAACATTCTAGATTATATAGGATAGATGCTTCGATACAAATACGCGTAAAATATCGTTTTGTTTACGACTTAATCCGGACGCGCAAAAGTGACTTTCCTTTAGCATTTTTGTGTGTATTTTTATCAATGTTAATGCGTTTAATGCTCGCACTTATAGAGTAATATTTTTATACACTATTCAGATTATCTACAAATTCAATAGCGCTCATAAAAATAGCGAGATTATACTTGTTTCTGTTTAATAATAATCAATCCTGAGTAAACTTACAACAATTTAAGAAATAAGCTCTATTTAGACTTTACTTATTTACATGCTTATTTTAAAGATTTATATTTATCCAAGTAATCTTTACAAAAGTAAACTAGTTCTTACAGCCTAGTATCCTGTGTACAATATTTTCTTTTTTCTTTCCCATATTTCGGGGCCATAGGGTACCGGATCTTTGCAAACATGCGCGCGGCCAATAATATTTTTTGTTTTTTTTTTATATTTTTCACCTTATTATAAAGAAATAAGGTGCAGCAGTGTATTTATACCTCTTGGCGTCCTATTGATTTCGACTAGTCTAGTTCAAAAATATGTATCCGGACAAATTGATCAAAAATATGCGAACATATTTTTATGGATAAGTCAGGTGATTCAGTAATTTCTTAATCTTTGGGGACGTATTTACATAAATTCATGGACTCGACTGTACCATCGATGATTTCTGAATATTGATCTAATTGCAGGTGCAAGATGCATACGAAGAAGTGGAAGAGCAGAGAGCCGTGGCCGCGCAGTGGAAGCGCAAACTGCAGAAGCTGACCAACGACATGGCCGACCTGCGGTCACTACTCGACGAACAGGTAACCTGTCATGACTTGAACTCACTCGCGGATCCAGAGAAGGGGGACATAAAACAAAAGTCAATATTTATTAACGAAGTTCTATTCCGATCAGAGTGAAAAATTTATTGACGGCAGCTCAGTTTAGAGCCATGGACGGAATCCAAAGAGGTCGAGGGTTCAAATCCCACTCGTGGCGAATAATTTTTCAGTTTGATTGGAATTTACAAAATGAGGCTTATTAGTCCCCAAGAATCTGGGGATTCTGTGGTGCCACAAATAATCGCAAGATATTCTTATCAGTGGATTCATCATCGAAGATTATGATCTCTTTGGATCATAAGATGTACAGTTGAAGTCAAAGATATGTATTTTTTCGCATTATTACAAAGCAATAAGGTGCAAGAGTTATAAGACTTATAAGTTATAAGCTACGGTAGCCAGTAGGCTACGCTATCAAGCGGCGGTCGTGGGTTCGAATCCCGGCTCGTACCAATGAGTTTTTCGGAACTTATGTTTATGTACGGAATATTTACCGTTAGCTTTTCGGTGAAAGAAAACATCGCGAGGAAACCGGTTTAATCCCAATAAGGTCTAGTTTACCCTCTGGGTTAGAACGTCAAATGTTTCGTAAAACTAGTGCCTATGCCAAATCTTGAGATTAGGTGTCAAAGCGGAGCCTGGGCTCTTTTAGGGCACAACAGGGAATAGCGCTAGGAGGATGGCGTGTCCATCATACATCTGACTTGGACGGTGACATGAACATTCTCAGTTCCATAAATAATTTTCATGTAACTGGTCTGATTGTGAACAGACATGCCGCAACAACTTGCTCGAGAAGCGACAGCGCAAGTTCGACGCCGAGCTGCACGGCGCGCAAGAGGAGTTGAAGCGAGAGCGCGCCGCCAAGGAGCGCCTCTCGCGCGAGCGCGACCTCGCGCACGCCGACAAGTACGCGCTCGAGCAGAGCATCTCTGTGAGTACACGCGCTCGTACACGAGTGCCTGCTACTAATTATTATTAGAATAGAATAGAATAGAAGATTTTTATTGTATAACTATTATTGATTTATGGGCTTTTAATGTGCCGCTTCGACCAGCAAGTGATCTATTGTGGCGAAAACGGAACCCTTATACGATCACTCGTGCGTCTGTCTGTCCGTCTGTCACAGCCGATTTGCTCCGAAACTACTAGACCGATTGAGTTGAAATTTGGTATACATATGTAAATTGGTGACCCAAAGACGGACGCGTAAAGTAAATTAGTGAATTCTGAACAAGGGGGCCACTTTTGGGAGTTAAACTGGAAAATTAAAAAAAAGAAGTTTCGCAAACTGTATTGTGTGACATATCAAAATGAAAGGGGTTGTTGTAAGCATCTCAGATATATTTTTGAAGTAATTTAGGAAAAAAGACGAAAATTTACCATATCCCCCCCCCCCCCCCCCCCCTGGGCTTTAAATTCTGAAAAAATATGGAAAATAGTTCCTTGCCTAAAGATTACAGGAAAACCTATGAGAAGTTTGAGTATTCAAAGTAACGGGAAAATTCTCAATATTTTACGGAACCCTCACCACGCGAGTCCAACTCGCACTTGCCAGGTTTTTTTTTATATTAACATGTAAACATCCAAACTTTCGTATTTATAATATTACTAGCTCCCGCCCGCGACTTCGTCTGCGTGGAGCCGGGATAAAAACTACCCTATATTTTAATCGAGGCTATAAACTATCTTCGTGCAAAATTTCATCCAAATCGGTTGAGCGGTTTAAGCGTGATTGAGTAGTACCAAACATCTAAACATCCAAACTTTCGCATTTATAATATTAGTAGGAAGTAGGGTTTTAATTAATTAATATTAATATAGTATTTACCATCGAACATCAGTGTATCTGTACAACAATCATCATACAATTTACATCATACCAACTAGTGCTCACCAAAATTACATTTTCCAGGAAGCTCGGCTAGAACTCGAGCTGAAAGAAGAACGCCTATCGGCGGCGCAGCGCGAGTTGGAAGAAAGAGGCGGCGGCGGCGACGAGGTGGCGGCCCTGAGGAGGACCAGGGCCGAGCTCGAGCGCCGCGTGAGGGACCAGGAGGAGGAACTGGACGACCTCGCGGGACAGATACAGGTCAGCACTCTATGGCTCCGTTGTTTCGAATGGTATTCGTTACTCACATCCCTTAAAATCTCAACGGGAGGTTTGACCGTTCTCTACGAGATGACAGGCTGTCGGCCCGAGGCAAAATCTGAGGAAAAGGAAAGGCGATGAAGGTCTAAGGACAAGTTCATACGGGTCCGGCTCAAATGCCGAGATCGAGTAACATCTCATTAGACCCCTCACCTGGTGTGTTGATGAAAACGAAGACACAGCTATCACGACAGAGTTGAGTCTCCGTTTGAGAACGTATGAGGAATAAAAGTCCTGAAAAAATACTTGCATATCAGTCGCAGTCGTATTATCCAGTAAAGTCCGCTTTCTGTGGAAATTTAAACCTTTCACAGCGCAAGATTATTTAAACTTTATACTCCAAAACAAAATAATGTACAAATGGCGCCCTTAATGCCATATATCATTCTCTACCACCCAACCATAGGGCCAAACAGAGACACTTCAACTTTGTATCGATCTTTGTATTAACAATACGAACGTATTATTTGTCAGCTGCTGGAAAGTTCGAAGCTGCGTCTGGAGATGCTGCTAGAGCAGCAGCGCAAGGAAGCGAGGCTAGAGGCGGCCGCTCGCGATGACGAAATGGAGGAAACTCGCGCCAACGCGGCTAAGAAGCTTAAGAGTAAGTGTACATTTCCAGTTCGCTATCAACCTGACTTCCTTCTATTAAGGCGACGTAGGTTCAGAAAACGGATATTTAAAAAGTCGTAGCGCTTGTTTGGATCATAATACGGCTGCCTTAAATTTGATTAGCATGAGGCTTTTCTCGAGGGACTACAGCTATTAGAATCCCGAGTTTTTGACTTTCGCTCGATAGAAAAAAATCACGAACATATGTCTAAAATACACTTCAAACATTCATAACAAATTATGCACAAAAGCTAAACATATCAAAATTGGTTCTAAAATCGGCAATATCATGTTTGAGGGAAGTTAGCTATTACTTTTTTATTTATTTAAACGCACAAAAAATTTAAATTAAAAAACATGATATTCGCGCTTCGCTCGTGAGAGGGATAGTCCAGGCAATGAACTAACAACTTGTATGGAAAAAATGACATATTTGGAAATAATTTATAATAGCAAATTTTTTTAATGTAACGGATATATTATCAATTAAATTGTTACCTAGAGGCAAAATCCAACAAAATATCAAACATAAAAAAAAACAATATTTAATTAGCTCCTAAAAAGTCCGGATAAATATTAATATTTTTTTTATCTTTATTTAGGTTCATTTACATTTGCTTTAAAATATTCAATATAAATAAAATAAAAAAGACAATGAATGTTTAATTTAAATCTATATAATTACTTCCGGGTGGAAAGTTTGTTGGATTCTTGAATAAAGCATCTTTGAATAATGTTTTAGAATGAAATAAACAAAAAAAACGCTATTATAAATTAATGTTTTTCGAAACCGTATTTTGCCTCGGCTAGGAGAGAAGACCATGGAACCTACGTCACGTGAAGAAAATAATGGTGGAAAAAAGCCTTTAGTAAAAAAATAATTGAAGTGAAAAGGAGAAAAAAGTGGACACTGTTTGACTATAGAAAACCGTGACTTCACCTGTGTTTACCTTGAAATTCATAGTAATATTTTGTTTCAGTATTGGAATCGCAACTAGAGTCGGAGCACTCTGAGCGAAGCCTGCTCCTCCGTGAACGCCACGAGCTGGAGCGGCGACTGGCGGCGCTCGAGGAGAGCGCTCGCGCCGAGAATATCGAACAGACGCAGCTCGTACAACGGTTGAAGAGGTACGAACCTTAACTTAAATAAAGCAGGGATCGGATACCGGTATTTTCACCATACAAAAATACCGGTTTTATTTCGTTCAATTTCGTTCATTGGTTTATAATATCATTTTTGATCAGGCTGTCTAATAATACGAAAATGTTACCTAAATACATGATAGAGTCCTACATTAAGAGCCTAAAATAATTCAAAATATTAGACTACTTCGGGGACTTTAGAAAAAACCGGTTCCGTTCCCTGAAATAAAGCACTACATTTTTTTTAGTTTATTTATAACAGAAACAGTCACATAAACAAATATATATGGGGTACACATAGAGTATATGATACTTATGTTAACAAAACAACCTAATCTAAAAGACAAAAAGCTTAAAAGGAAAATATTTATGTCCACGACGCAGTATCAGTGTATTAGTAATACACAAGCACATGTAAATTTAGTGTTAAGTATAAGTAGGTACTATCGCCCAACGGTACGGGTTCACACTTTCTGTTCAAAATCGTCTGCACATGCATGGCGAACGCTCGAAAATGATCCTAGATGTGTGAACCCGTACCCTTGGGCGATAGTACATGGTACGAATTTAAAGAAAATGAAAAGTAACATTTACTATTAGTAATTATTATTCTCAAGGATGGGCTACAAATGCGATACTATCGTGATTCTGATTTTGATAGGCGATCGACAGTCGCGCATTCGTGAAACGCGCGTATGTATCGCAGCAAAAGTCTCGTTGTGTAACCGCTTTAATATACAAGGGAGTACCAGTATCAATATAAAAAAATTACAACACACTCAAGTCCCACCACACAGCTTGAATCATCTCGACTCTCAATGTCGCAGATTGCATATTTATCCCCCTTGCCTCCGGTTCGGGCGCCAAATATCAGCGAACTGAGACATTCTATGTTTTACCGTCCTAGGTGATTTATTTGTCTACATCTTCATGTGTCTTCACAGGGATCTCAAGCGGTACCGCGCATTACTGCGCGACGCGCAGACCATGTTGGAGCAGAAAGAGAAGGAGGGCGGCGCTAAGACGCAGATCCGACAGCTCAAGAATCAGGTCGGTTGTATATATCAATTGGTTACTTGTCAGTTTTCGAAAAAGTATTGTCGCTCGTTTTACAATTTTTATTTAAAAATAAAATAAAATAGGGTAGTTTTTATTAATAATCATTGATCGGTTATTTGGATTCTCCCTCGCGGGATATCAAGTAGAAAAGTTAATATAGATACGACAGTTTCCCGCGATACCGAACAAACCGTACAACAATAAAACAATTTAAATTATCTCTAAGGAATTTTTTACCTTACGGCAACCAGTTGAGACAAAAACTTCTATTCTTTTCCTAATCTCTATACTTTATTTTAAGCAAAATATATTAAAACTTCCACAAAGTATTAGCTTATATATCTGTCATGATGGAAAAAATACTTCAAAATCTTGACATTGACATTTCATTATTTTCTCTGGATTTCAGTTCTAATTATTTGCTTCTAAGGATTGCATAAATAAATGGGAATTAGCTGTATAATTTATACTATAATATTAGGTCACAGGTTATCGTATAAGTGCAAATACATAGATCTTATAGCTCAAAGGCGATCCAATAAATAAGTATCCACGTTAAGTTCGCACACTATGATTTATGGTTCAATTTTCATTTCATAGACTTGTTTTTGAGATTATCTTTTACGACAACTGTGGCTTACTCTAATTGAACTTTTGATTCGCGTATGATTTCGCGTATTTGCCTTTTCTAACAACATAAAGCCCGGATTCCCGGGGCATATCCATACTGACATAATGATTGAGGTCGTTCACCCCATGTCGAATCCAAAAAACCGATCACTGTTAATAATGTATGTGTACAGGTGGAGGACCTGGAGCTAGCGCTCCGCGCGGCGACGAAGGCGAAGCAGACCGCGGAGGCGGAGGCGGGCGAGGCGAGCGCCGCGCTGGAGGAGGCGGCGCGCGCGCGCAACGAGGCGGCCGAGCGCGCGCTCGCCGCCGCGCGGGACGCGGCCGCCGCGCGCGCCGCGCTCGACGACGCGGAGGAGGAGGCTGCTGAGGTATTAATACGAAATGCGAAACTTATATATATATACACGGTGGAATATAATCGGTGAACAGGAACCCATTTTTCTAATTCAATAATCGATGGCGGTCACGTTTATATAGTACTTAAGTGGAACATAGTTTTTTTTTTTATCATAACCAATTTTTAAGTTGAAATTAAATTTTAATTTTAATTTATTGTCACCCTACTAATGGTTTAGTCTGAAACGTAGATAACAAATGGCGGCAATCATTTATTGACGTCAGATCTGTCTAGTTTCCCGCCAAAGCCAGCAAGCACTTGACGTATGTACACTTACGAGTAACTTCCCTTCAATAAAAGTAGGGTGTCTATTTATTCAGTCAGTGTACATTTTACCGATGTTAATTAAGTGTGATTAATTAGATTGTGAGCTATATTGCACGAGATCTCACGTATTGGTTTCTGTGTAGATTGATAATTAAGATTTTTGGATTCCTGATCACCGATTATATTCCACCGTGTATATTATAAATGCGAAAGTTTGGATGTTTGGATGTTTAGATGTTTGTCACTCAATCACGCTTAAACGGCTCAATCGATTCGGGTGAAATTTTGCACGAAGATAGTTTATAGCCTGGATTAGAATATAGGATAGTTTTTATCCCGGGTCCAAGCAGACGAAGTCGCGGGCGGAAACTAGTATACTAATATACTGACTAACCAACCTAACTCTGAGAAACTCTAGTTTCATTACATAACATTAACATGTGGTTCATATAACAGAGGATTAAAATTAAACAATTTGACAGAAGATATGTGTGAAACGAGCTGCAGGCGCAACAACAATGTTTCTGTATTTTTTCCAGTTATTAAAGAAATACCGCGGCAGTACAAGCGCGCTGTGCGCGGCGCAAGCCGAGGCGCGCGAGGTAGCAGCCAAGGCAGAGGCAGCGACAGAAGAGGCGCGCCAAGCAAAGGAGAAGCTAGCGGAGCTCGCACAGCGCCTCGCCAGCGCCGAGGCGGGACACTCGCACACGCAGCACGAGGCCGAGCGACGGCTGCAACTGCGAAACAAGGCAAGAATTAATAACATTTCAGTATTTCAATTTGGCCATTTTATGATTTTTTTCACTAGAAAATGTTTTTTTAAAGGACACGTGTTTTTTTTATTTCTCCCTAAATAGTAATTATCATTCAGAAATATCAAATTGAAAAGTAGCGAATTCCAGAAGGTCGTAAGTGAATTATGACGTCAATGTTACGGCTCTGTATGGCAGCTTGCACATCTTTTTATACCTGAGGGGTAATCACGTAACGTTTCGAACGCGCGTTAGGACAATTCAACTGTCATTTTTACATATAAAGATGTACATTTAGATCGCCCTTTTCTCATGCGGAAAATCCCACATCTTGACCAGGAGGAGGAGTAAAATTGTATACTTCCCACAGGTGGCAATAAAGAAAGCCTTAGTTCGCATGGTTAACGCCCTCGCGTTCAGCGTGGGCGTCAAATATCTGCGATCCTGAGATATTGTGTAAACCTTAACATTATTCCTTGTACTGATGACTGTTTGTGTAGGAGTTGGAGTCGAGCCTGGAGCTGGAGGCGACGTCGCGCGCGCGGCTGGAGGGCCAGCTGGCGCGGCTGCGCGACGCGCACGAGCAGCTCGCCGCCGAGCTGGCAACAGCGCGCGCGCGCGACCAGCACGCCGCCGACGACCAGCGCAAGCTCGCCAGGCAGCTAAGGTACACTTTCATCTCATCTTAATCAAAGCTTAAAAATCAGATATCTTCGATATCGTAATTCTATTTGCCATAATCATCATTTGCCATAAAAATAATTTTCTCTGAAACCGTAACAACTATACTGAGCCCTCAGGTCAGGTTAGATTCGTTTAAATAGCAGTCCTGAAAAGTTTACAGTTTCTGAGGAAAACTATTTGAGGCTAATGTTAATTACGGATGGCACACGTTATATTTATGGCTATTAATATTTAATTTTTAATCCCCAAAAATGGGTTTAAACAAAAAAGCTATTCGTGGTAATTGAACCCACCCGGCAATCGCTCAACCTACATTTACATTGCGTAGTCTCGTGTCAGCTTGTAAAAATTGTCCAAGAGGTTGAAAAATCAATCTTTATTTTCAGTATTGAATTTGCTTAAATTTTTCAGGGAGCTGAAAGAAGAGAACTCCGCGCTAAACGCGAAGCTGAGCGAGGCTGGACGTGCGAAGTGCGCGGCGGAAGCGGCGGCGGCGGCGGCGGCGCAAGAGGCGGCGACGGCGCGCGAGCAGGCGCGCCTCGCCGCGCGCCGCGCCCTGGCGCTGCAGGAGGCCATCGCCGGCGACCTGTCCAGCCCCGGCGACGACGCGCCCTCGGACAGGTAACCAACTAAACGCGAAGCTGAGCGAGACAGGACACGCGAAGTGCGCGGTGGAAGCGGCGGCGGCGGCGCAAGAGGTGGCGGCGGCGGCGGCGGCGCAAGTAGCGGCGACGGCGCGCGAGCAGGCGTTCCCGGCTGTTCTCCTCTACATGTCGCATTTCTCAACGCATTCTCGTGAAATTTTGTGGGCAGGTTCGTTAATTATATAGATTTCTTTCGTTTTCGAAGAAAAAAAGACAGGCTCGCTAGTTCTACAACCCACAGAGCCACTACTTTTATATCTTTCTAGTCTGCTTGTTAGTATGTCACGAATAAATGTTTGATTGTTGCTTCTTAAAAAAAATTAAGTAAAGCCAGTCCTGACATATTCGAATAAGCGTTGATTTTGTTTGTGTTACAAATTTTAAATACGTTTAAGAAGGGCTATACTTAAGTTTTTTTTACGTTTTTAGCGCTCGAATCACCCGCTCTATAGGCGCTCCAAATAGAGTTGTTAAATAAATTTATGATAATGTACGTGCCACGGTTTCCCTCGACGCTGGCGATACGTCTAGCGTGACAATACTTTTATATTAGTTTGATACTCGTCGGCCCTTCGCTATAGTATAATGCTAGGAACATCCTGCGTTTCTACTTGTACGATTGCCTCACTTAATCGGAGCACATCTACGCTAGCGTGTAACTCTATTAGATTTTTAAGAGTACCTATAAAGTCATGAATTGTTTTCAGGTGGATTGGAAAAATCTCCAATAAAAAAAAAATCCTTCTCTCTTTCAATAGTACCTGAATCGTCATATTGTACAAATACTTACACACAAACTTCCCTATTGCAGCGACAATGACAGCTACAGCTCGGACGAGTCCATCGGCACGTTCCTCGCGAATCACAAGCTGAGCCCGTCCGCGCCGTCGCGGAACAGCATGCAGCTCGACTCGCAGAAGTAAGTCTACGGGTGTTACGATTATCGGAGAGATACTTCTGCATTTATAAACGAAGGGCATGCGAATAGGCCGTACGGCATCATGGGGAACTCGAATAGGCTGGGTTTAGTAATGGCCGTTTTAGCGATGTCCTTTACAGCCTTATTTTGCTTGGAGATTTACTTAGCTCTGAACGAAGAATATCCATTGTTACCTGTAGTGGTGACCGATAAATGACCTGCCGCACAGAATGTAAATTAAGGTTCTTCTTTGTAGTCGTTTCCTCATTGCTGAGGGTCATGACTACCACAGACGTGTTGCACCACTTTCCTCCAAGCACTTCTATTCTGCGCCATACGCAGGCAAGCCTGAGCGTTGGTTCCTGCTGAAGCTTCCTCTCTTCCCTTCCACGTGGCCAACCAGTATCAATTTCTCTAGACTGAAATGAAGATTACAAGGGCGCATATCACCGAAGTCAAAGTGTAAAATTATATGATGTCTGGTGTATGCAGTTTTTTTTAAATCTTCTGTTAATCTGCGATCAGTCACAACAACTAATTGGGTTTGGCTTTAGAAGCATCCGTGATAGAGGGTTTGGATGAGTTGCTAGTCGGTCCTTGTAGTTAGCTGTGTAGCGTTTTGCATCTTCGAGTATGGTTGGGATTTTCAGATACTCATGGATTTCTAAGTTGTCAGCGTACCATGGCGCGATGTTGTTTTGAGCTCTCTGGAGATACAATATATTGGATTTGCTGGCCGATGAGCACAGTTGGATGCCATAATGTCCATGTATGGTGGTAGAGTATCTAACGTGATGTTTCCCTCGCAGGTCGGCGTCCCCAGAAGGGCGCTTGTCGCGCTCCCCGCCGGGCGCCCCCGCGCCGCGGAGCCCGGGCGCCCCGCGGCAGCAGCCGGCATAACGCGCGCCCGCCGCCGCGGGGCTGCTCGGCGCGACTCTCGGCACCGCGATCTGCGCGGTGTTCTGTGGCCCGCGGCGCGAACACCAGGCGCACCAACTCATCGATTAGGGTACATACCGACAATCGCAATCGCAATGCGTATGTTCCCCCTAGAGCATAGCTGCACGGAGTTGGAAGTGTCGCTCCATTTTGCTCGTTGGTATAACAAGTTCAGCTTTTTCTTGTTGCTCTCGTTAGGATGGTGCCGTCTCCACGGTAAATCTTGACTCACTGTTATTCCAAACATGTTTTAATTAGTCATCTACTAAGCATGTCAGGAGTCCATTTAATTGTTGTCTCCAATAAGAAAGCTTCATAATAGGAAACTCTGTCCCTGTAGAGAATAACAAGAAAAGGCTAATCGGCCCTTTATGATCGTCGTGGCTATCTGATGAGTCAATTCTCATCTAAAGGGTGTTAGACTCATTTTGCAGTTGCGATTGATGGTTGTGTTAAAATGAATCTTATATAGTGAACGCCTTCACCGTGCCGCGAAAAGACTATAGTTATAACGTATACTAGTGTCGAAATGAATAAAGTATTATCAACAGTGCTTGGAATTACAGTATGCTAATGATTCCTACGATTAGACTGCTCAACTTTATAAACTTTTTCGAAATCTTTTTAAATGAGCTTTGATATACACAATAGCCTAAATGAAAATATATCGTGATCACGTTTTGGTATTGATTAGAATCACCAATTTGTATGCAGTTGCGTGCGTGTTGTGTGCCCGAGAAGATTAAAAAATTGAAAATGAATGCATTCCAGAATATTTATTATCTTTGTTCTTCTTGGTGCGGCCGCGCACGGGTCCCGCTGCTCTGTAGCCTTGTACACTGTCCTTCGACCTTGTATGTAATTATACGACATAGAGTTTCTATAGAGAATTTTGTCTATGATTAATGTTGTTGTGCTGCGCGCGATAACCAGCCAGTATTTAGACGACACAGATGCGAATCTTACAAAGTAATGTTAGGTTCTTTGTTATTTAGTTAGCTAACTTTTGTAAATAACTAGATGGCATAAACATTTTATTATTTAATTTGTAATATTTGTGTGATCAGACTGTTATTCTATGATTTATTTGTTACAAGTGAGTTGTTGCTTTATGGTAGACAATCAAACATATCTGTTAGGTAAATAGATTTTTTTATTTATCCTTTTTGACTGGTTTGTTTTACTTATAATTTTAAATGAATTTAATCTAGTGAATGTATCCATTATAAATCGTTATATTCCTCATAATAATAATAATGATTATTATACTCCATTACTTCTAAAAACTTCATTCTATTTATACCTATGTAGCTATGTGTCTGTAACCATGATATAAGTGTAAAGTATGGTATGTGATGAAATGTTACTGCATTGAATACTGGTTGTAAAGTGAAACTATTTAAAATAAAGTAACAGAAATAAATTTATACGTCTTGTTTTATTACTCAATATTAAAACTCATAGCATTATAAATATTATAATATTACCAGTCATATTTACCAGACCATTGGCAATGACTACTAGGAAATCAACGAATCATATCATATCATCCGAAAGACGTCCACTGCTGGACATAGGCCTCCCCCAGAGAGTGCCAAATTGACCGGTCCTGCGCCACCCGCATCCAGCGGACTCCCGCGTCCTTTACCAGGTCATCAGTCCACCTTGTGGGGGGCCTACCCACGCCGCCCCTTCCGGTACGTGGTCAACGAATCAATCCATCAAATTGTATATTTGCTGAAAGTTTCCGTGATTATACTTTTCTTATTCAAAATCATTTCTTAGTGCACCCCACCTTATAAGGAACCCACGTCCCAAATTTGGAATCTCTAGATCCAACGGTTTGGGCTGTGCGGTGATATGTCAGTCAGTCAGTCAGCCAATTTCTTCTTTTATATAATTGACTCTACATATCGACTCTACATAACGGCTCTATATATCGACTCTACGTATCGACTCTACATATCAACTCTACATATCGACTCTACATACTGACTCTACATATCGACTACATACTGACTCTACATATCGACTCTACAAATCGACTCTACATTTCGACTACATATCGACTCTACATATCGACTCTACATATCGACTCTACATACCGACTCTACATATCGACTCTACATATCGACTACATTATCGACTCAATAAATCGACTCTACATTTCGACTACATATCGACTCTTCATATCGACTCTACAAATCGACTCTACATATCGACTCTACAAATCGACTCTACATATCGACTCTAGATATCGACTACATATTTAGATATATATCCACAATATTTATATATAATTTCAAAATCGATGCCATTTTCGTAATAACGTCCCAAAGAACCATAAAAACGACACCCATATTGACATTTTTAACATTTCAACCCCATGGCATCCCACCAGGGATGATGGTATTTCACGTCCACCATGTTGGATTTTAAAATCGTTGTTGTTTTTGTAATCAGCGACCCGATAAATCATGGAAACGACCGTATCGATTTTCAGTGACTTTTTTTTGTGACCAAATCCCCCCCTTTTAAGGGTTTCAATTTTCAAAAAACCTGAAACAAGTGTAATTTACTAATTTATAGTTAGGAATACTGCTGTGAAGTTTCGAATGAAATAGTCTAACTAATCTTGTTTCCCTATACAAAGTTGGACCCCCATTTCACCCCCTTTGGGGTTGAATTTTGAAAGATCTTTTCTTAGTGCACCCCTACCTACGTGCCAAATTTGGAATCTCTAGAACCACAACTCCCGAAAATACCATAAAAACGACACCTATATTGATATTTTGGACATTTCAACCACATCGCATCCCAACAGGGGAGATGGTATTTCACGTCCGCCATGTTGGATTTTAAAATCGTTGTTGTTTTCGTAATCAGCAACCCGATAAACCATAGAAACGACACCCATGTCGATTTTCAGACTTTGTGACCACATTCCCCCTTTTAGGGATTGAATTTTCAAAAAACCTGAAACACGTGTTTACTCATTTATCGTTAGGAATACTGCTGTGAAGTTTCGAATGAAATAGTCTAACTAATCTAGTTTCCCCATACAAACTTTGGACCCTCATTTCACCTCCTTAGGGGTTGAATTTTGAAAAATCCTTTCTTAGCGGATGCCTACGTCATAACATCAAACTCAAACTCAAACTCAAACTCAAAATGATCTTTATTCAAGTAGGCCTAGTAACAAGCACTCTCAAATCGTCAGTTAATTTTTTTGAGTAATTTTTAAACATAAAGAATAAAATATATATGATAAAAAAATTGTATAAAAAATACTAGTAGAACATTTCTAGAAAAACAATCTAATGTCAAAAAACAAAATATTACGAAAATAATAGATTAAAAATTCAGTCAAAATTAGTTCCATGGAGTTTTATCATTCATGTAGTCTTGTGTGCTATAATAAGCTTTCGAGATAAGTTTACGCTTCACATAGTTCTTGAATTTATTAATAGATAACTCAGTTAAGTTTCCTGGAAGTTTGTTATAAAACCTTACACAATTACCCATGAATGATTTTTTAATTTTTTGGAGCCGAGTGGTGGGCACCGCGAGCTTATGCTTATTTCTAGTATTAATATTATGTATGTCACAGTTTTTCCTAAAATTGGCAATGTTTTTATGTACATACAGAAGGTTTTCATAGATATATTGACAATGTAATGTCATTATATTAATATTTTTAAACTTATCTCTAAGTGAGTCTCTATGGTTCAATTTATATATCGCCCGAATAGCCCGTTTCTGCAAAACAAAAATCGAATGAATCTCTGAAGCACTGCCCCACAATAAAATACCATATGACATAATGCTATGGAAGTAGCTGAAATATACTAATCGAGCTGTTTTCACGTCTGTTAATTGACGGATCTTGCTCACTGCAAATGCTGCAGAACTCAGTCTATTCGAGAGATTAGCAATATGGGGACCCCATTGGAGCTTAGAATCTAGCGTTAAACCAAGAAAAACTGTACTATCAACTAGTTCCAATTCCTCATCCTTCACAAAGACACTCCCTTGCTCGTGCTTAACGTGATTCGTGACAAATTTAATACATTTAGTCTTTTTCTCATTTAACAATAAATTATTAACATTAAACCAATTTACTACTTTAGAAATAGCATTGTTTACATCATTGCAAGTTTGTTGCTGTCTTATGAGTTTGAAAATAAGTGAGGTGTCATCTGCAAACAATACTATATCATGGTGGGTCTTTACGAGGTATGGCAAGTCATTTATGTAGATAAGGAACAAGAAAGGCCCCAATATTGATCCCTGCGGTACACCCATCGAGACCAATGACCCCGGTGATCGCTGTCCATTAACTTCGACCCTTTGTATTCTACCATGTAAGTAAGACTTAAGTAAATTCAGTGCTGATCCTCTGACTCCATAGTAGTCGAGTTTCCTGATCAATGTTTCATGACAAACGCAGTCGAAAGCCTTGGATAAATCACAGAAGATACCTAAAGCATCTCGTGATTCCTCCCAGGCATCGAAAATGTTTTTAATTAGCTCGACACCAGCGTCGGTTGTCGAGCGACCCCGGGTAAATCCAAATTGCATGTTATGCATCAAATTGTTTATATTAAAATGTTTTATTAATTGCGACAGAACTAATTTTTCAAAAATTTTGCTAAATGTTGGGAGCACAGATATTGGTCTGAAGTTAGTGGGGTCAGTAGTGCTACCTGATTTAAATAACGGAGTGATTTTACTATGTTTCATTAGATCAGGAAATTCACCGCAATCGACACTGTTGTTAAATATAACTGCCAATACATCTACCTGCATGCCGAATTTCAGCCCGATCCGTTAAGTGGTTTGGGCTGTGCGTCGATAGATCACTATGTCAGTCAGTCAGTCACCTTTGAGTTATATATATGTTGGATTTGAAAATCGTTGTTGTTTTTGTAATCAGTGACCCGATAAACCATAGAAACGACGACACCCATGTTGATTTTCAGACATTGTCCCATTTCCCCCTTTTAGGGATTGAATTTTCAAAAAACCTGAAACACGTGTTTACTCATTTATCGTTAGGAATACTGCTGTGAAGTTTGGAATGAAATAGTCTAACTAATCTAGTTTCCCCATACAAACTTTGGACCCTCATTTCACCCCCTTAGGAGTTGAATTTTGAAAAATCCTTTCTTAGCGGATGCCTACGTCATAACATCTACCTGCATGCCGAATTTCAGCCCGATCCGTCCAGTGGTTTGGGCTGTGCGTTGATAGATCACTATGTCAGTCAGTCAGTCACCTTTGAGTTATACAGGGTGGAAAGTTAAAACGGGGCAGTAAGGGCAGCTACTAGATCCCTTGCCGCCACGCAAAAATGGCATTAGGATTTCATTCCTAACTTTTTAAGTGATGGCAATCTACATTCACAGATTTTTGAAAAAAAGTACAGTCAGCGAGAAAATCATCAATTTTGACGATTTTTTTTAATGCCATTCGATCCCATTTCTATTAAGAATCAAAATACTCTTTGGGACCGACTAAGGTTTGACTACTAGAACGCCCAGAAATCAAAGAAAACTTTTTCCATACAGTGAGTATGGGAATCCCAAAGCTAATTTTGCTCATGTAGTTTTTTATGCCAATTCTGGTTTTATTTAATGACGGCCAGCTTTATTATGTAAAAAGTTTGTAAAAAGAATACTAACATCCGTATTCAGAAATTCTGTTCGTAACTTAAAATTTACTAAGGTAAGGGTTTTACAGCACCTGTCCGCTCGTGAGTACTGTACACATAGTAACGTTTATGAATACGGGGATGCGTTTTTTTTTTTAACAATGGAATGAATTCTCTCATTTCTAATCTAAATGAAATTCTCCGTCTCCATACAATTTGATGAAGGACTACTTGCACTTTGGGATTCCCATACTCACTGTATGGAAAAAAAAATCTTTGATTTCTGGGCGTTCTAGTAGTCAAACCTTAGTCGGTCCCAAAGAGTATTTTGATCCTTAATAGAAATGGGATCGAATGGCATTAAAAAAAATATCGTCAAAATTGATGATTTTCTCGCTGACTATACTTTTTTTCAAAAATCTGTGAATGTAGATTGCCATCACTTAAAAAGTTAGGAATGAAATCCTAATGCCATTTTTGCGTGGCGGCAAGGGATCTAGTAGCTGCCCTTACTGCCCCGTTTTAACTTTCTACCCTGTATATATTTAGATATAGATATAGATAGATTTAGATAACCTAAATACTTACTTTACTCTTTGGTGTAAACACGCACTGCCTACGTAAGCACCATGTAAGCACTATACGCATCGTATGCAAAAAGAAGTGTTCAAAGATTTGGCTTTAAAAACTGGTATCCAGGCCATATAATAAAAATAAGAATTACGAAATGTCATGAGAAAGCTTTATTATCTGTGGATACGCCCCTTGTCGTGTCAATCAACCGTACGTTTTTAACAATTTTGTATATTTTCTGCAATATTTCCTGTTTCATCGTATATTTTAAAGAATTTACTTCCATATTCATTGTGTTTAGTACCTTATCAAGTACAAGAAGCTCGTTTAATATTGTATTTGTTGTGTTTTTGTTCGACCTATGTGACAGTCCAATACACTGCAGCTATTGATTTTTCAGGTTCAGGGCAAGAAATAATTAGTTAACTCATCAAACTGCGCTTCTTGTGATATATTAATTAAGCTAAGAGGCCCAAAATGACAGACTCAAAGTATTTCACAACTACGAAAAAGGGGGAGATATTCGAACTGAAATCTGAACTCAACAGTGATAAAAAGGAGAAAAAGAAGGAGGCTGTTAAAAAGGTACCTTTGAATATCTCTTAATAATGTATAGTCCCTCTCGAAAGTCTTATTTGTATAAAGCCTCAAAGAAAATTATCTGCAGAGTCAAATGAGTCATAGATGTTGTGATATTTCAGGTGATTGCGTCCATGACAGTGGGGAAAGATGTGTCCGCACTATTCCCTGACGTCGTCAACTGCATGCAAACAGACAACTTGGAGCTTAAAAAGTTGGTTTATCTATATCTAATGAACTACGCCAAGTCACAGCCCGATATGGCAATCATGGCTGTTAACACATTTGTCAAGGTATGTTTCCATCGCCACTTGTTTGTATTTAAAACATTTGGAATTCTGTAATGAGTTAATTGGAAATCCTGTAACTGATTCTGCTTTTTCTAACTTTAAATTTGATTTGCATGTTTGAAATTAATATTTTCTGAAAATGAAAAATCTTGTATAATACTATTTGGGTCGTTCTTCTTTTTTACCGACAATGATCCGAGGTTTTTCTGTTTTTTTGGTTTTTGAACTATCGAAAATTGTGGTTTTGAAGTGCGATTTAAAAAAAAATGCATAGGTTTCTTCATTAGAACTAATTAAAGTTTCCTTTCTGGCCAATATAAATATTTATTTACGGTTGGTTTCTAAAAAAAAACATGTGACAAAGTGGACTATTTCAGTGGGGACAACATTTTGGTTTACCACTCTGTCACGGCATTCTACGAAAAAAAAAAAACATTAAAAAAAATGCTAGTTAGAGAAAGTGAAATATTAAACATCTCTAATTAATAAAATAATATGGACGTTCATTCGAACATTATAAAACCGTAAACATCATTACTCAAATGAGATGCCGTAATAAGACGAGGGACAGGCTATTGTCGGTCGAAAAGAAGAACGACCCATTTATAGTAAATTCATCTTTCTATAATATTGGAGCATGGGAGTTTCAGTGTTGGGCTTTTACACAATTCAATGAAATGGAAGATATCTGTAATTATATTAAGACAAATTTCATTAATGAATAACTACGCTTAGTGTAGTTATTTGTGTGTGTGTGACTTGTCTTTTTTATCGTTTTAATGTCTACTGTACCATATTATGATGGGTGGAAGGATCTACCAACATACCAGCTTGTTAAGGTAAACAAATGATCCAAAAAACCAATCAACTCATCAACTTGTAGATTTACACATTAAATCTTCCTTAACAATCTGAACTAACGAGAATAATATAGCACCAGTTGCAAATATAATTAACAGCATATTTAATATTTAGTTATGTTGAATCCATGTAAAATTAAACCCCGCATGCAATAGATATTAGACTTAATGGCATGACAAATATGATTTCTTTTTCTAAATTAAGCAAATCACCTGTGGATGTGTAAATCTACATTCCAATGCAACCACAGTAAGATATATACCAGTATAAAATGCTATATACTAAAAATATATAAAATCCATGCCTCATCCAGTCTAGATGCACATTGGCTACACTAATCCAGTATCAACTCATACAGTAGAACCCTCTATACTGTTACTTGAAACTACCTCCTTATCTGTTCGGGCTGTTGTTATCATACCCCAGTTAAATGTTACAAAATTATATATCTATCATATTTCCAGTAGGTATTTTTTATGCTTCCTCTGGGCCTGATGTACCATAGTGTGCCCTGCGAAAAAATAGCCTGAATATTTAATGGCAAATTTTGTTAAATATGCTAGCTTGAAATGTCAAGAAGCTTAGGGCCTATGCACACCGCGTTTTCTAAACGTGACGTCGTCTCCCATTTGTATCGGTTTACACGTGATTTGATACAAAAGCGAATCGACGGCGCATTTAAAAAACGCGGTGTGCATAGGCCCTTAGTAGTAATTAAGGGCTTTCTCATTTTTTCTCTCACATAAAAAGTTGACGATGGTGTCATCATCTTATTTTCACTTATTTTATTTGAGCGTTTAAATTAACTATAGCTAAAATCATGGTCAAACCATATCAACCTAAATGTAGAGTAGGTATAGCAGGTTTCTACTGTACGCTTTCCGTCAATTGCTTCCGTATGATTGATGTATTGCTTTCTCTCTTTTATACCCAATACCGAATCCAAACAACATTGAAACACCTCCAGGATTGCGAAGACTCCAACCCTCTGATAAGGGCACTGGCTGTGCGGACTATGGGTTGCATTCGGGTGGACAAAATCACCGAGTATCTGTGTGAACCTCTCCGGAAGTGCTTGAAAGACGAAGACCCTTATGTAAGGAAGACGGCAGCTGTATGTGTCGCTAAACTTTACGACATATCATCCAGCATGGTGGAAGACCAGGTAATTATTTTCCACTTTTGTTAATTTTTAGGTCTTTATTTTTTACGATCTTATTTGTACATAGAAACATGAAACACTCCAGAACAAATACTCATGCTCACCTCACCACACAAATATTTGCCCTTACCGGGATTCAAATCCAGAACCGCTAACTTCATAGACTGGATTTACTTTGCATGAGTAACCTGCGTTACATTTCTACATCTTTTGCTCTATCTTATCAGGGTTTCCTGGACCAGCTGAAAGATCTGTTGAGTGACTCCAACCCCATGGTGGTTGCCAACGCGGTCGCCGCTCTCTCGGAGATTAATGAAGCCAGTGTCTCTGGACATCCCCTTGTTGGTAAGAACATTCATTTCAATTATACACCGGCTTAAAATCTAGCTTTTTTGTCTCATTAATCATCATTTACCCTTAAAAGTTTTTCTCAGAAACTATAAACTTTTCAGAATTGTTTTAAATCAAATCTAACCTAACCTACAAAGTTTATTTAAATTGTCCTGAAAATGTTACGGTTTCAACGCCATTCAAAGTTGGTAATGGAATTAGAATCAACTACAACAGAAAAAAAATAGTGTTTTTTTTTTTAAATAGAATGGTATACATTCTAATTTTCAAAAACCTGAGTGCTTTTTGACAAATATTATAGCCTATGTCACTCCCACGATTAAGAGGAATCCAACGACACCTCATACATCAAAATCCATCAAGCCGTTTAGGCTACAGGAGGCCACAAAGAAACAGACATACATACATACACTCGAAAAACATTATTCCTTTGACAGTCAGGTAAAAATAGACAAGGTTGGAGTCCCAGTAAGCAAGTAATTTTGCTTTTGTCAGGAGATACCGTAATGTTATGTTAAGACAAATTAAATGATTGGTATTGAAGGTATCCAGAACATCGCATCGTTATCGCCACTGAAGGGTTGATTTTCTTTGTGCAGAGATGAACGCGCAGACCATCAACAAGCTGCTGACCGCGCTGAACGAGTGCACCGAGTGGGGCCAAGTGTTCATCCTGGACGCGCTGTCCAACTACTCGCCGCGGGACGCGCGCGAGGCCAACTCCATCTGCGAACGCATCACGCCGCGCCTGGCGCACGCCAACGCCGCCGTCGTGCTGTCCGCCGTCAAGGTGAACTACCGACTGTTGCGGTGTTCACCAGCGATGCGCCATACGTGGCAGCGAGAGGCAGCGCTCCGGTCTCTTGCTCTCACGTATGGACTGCTGCCGTCGCTGGAAGTCGTGGCCGAACACTAAAGACTTCGTCCGCGTGGACAAACTTCACTTACTTCTTGCCGAGAATGCCGCCTAGCCAATACGAGATTTTCAGGCTTCTCCCTTTTTCAAAACCTTCCCATAGCAGTTTTTTTTATAATGTCACTACCTCTGTGTCAGAAAATAAAGCTGCAAAATATGTCGAATTCCATGAAATTGAACTACTTAACATAGATTGAATGCGGAAAACTCAAGACTGCTCGAAATGGCCTAAAATGGAAGCGACCTTTACTCAAGGTAGCTCAAGGTTGAAGAAAAAGAAGAAAAAGAACTCGGCTTCACAACGCGGAGCGCACGCGCCCCGAGCGTCGTGCATTATTGAGCTTAGTTGTTATTGCTAGATTGCTACCCAATGCTGACAAAAGGTTTCTTCCAATTGAACGCGATTGTACTACTCCAAGAACACTACTAACGCCACCGCTCGCTTCAGGTTCTAATGAAGCTGATGGAGATGGTGTCGGAGGACACGGAGCTGGTGAGCACGCTGTCGCGCAAGCTGGCGCCGCCGCTGGTGACGCTGCTCTCGGCGGAGCCCGAGGTGCAGTACGTGGCGCTGCGCAACATCAACCTCGTTGTGCAGAAGCGGCCCGACATACTCAAGCACGAGATGAAGGTATGTCTTTTTTATTAGGGTTCCGTAGCCAAAATGGCAAAAACGGAACCCTTATAGTTTCGTCATGTCCGTCTGTCCGTCTGTCCGTCTGTCCGTATGTCACAGGCATTTTACTCGAAAACTATAAGGTGTATTTGAATAAAATTTTGAGGATAGGTGTATTTTGTTAGCCGCTACATAGTTTTGTAATTAAAATAACAAAAAAAAATTTTTTTTAGGGGTGCACTCCATACATAAAACTAAAAGTCAATTTTTTTTTTTCATAGTGACCCCCCGTGTGGCACATCAATCGATAGGCCTTTCAAAATAAATATAAGGTTTCTTAGCATTTTTTTTGATTAAGTGAATAGGGTCGGAGATAATCGCCCCGAAAGTCACTAAAATTCTGTCCCCCCCCCTCTAATTTTTGAACGGTGTATTTTAAAAATATGGAAAAATTCATGGACATAGGGCTTATTAATTTCATTCACCGAAAATTGTTTTGAACAAGATCGGTTCAGAGGTTTTCGAGATATTGCTGAAAAACTGCCTTCCTCAAAGAAAAGGACGTAAGTGCCGTAAAATTTCTGTGACGATACGACCTTTTTAATAGGCACGGAACCCTTCGTTTTGCGTGGTCCGACACGCACTTGGCTGGTTTTATTTTAGGACTTTTAGAGTTATCCTACATGAACTTTGTGTGTTAGCGGGGGTGTCGGGTTACCCCAAGGATACAATACAAATATTCTCTAGTGCACATCTCACACAGATAAAGCAGGTACAAAGGAATAACAACGGTCGCTAAAGAGCGATCTCTTCCAGACAAGCTAAGGGATGTAAGTGTTGGATAGGCATCTATGTTTAGATAAGGGATTTTTGTAGTAATTGCGATTATATTCATTCAATACAATATAATATTAATATTATAATGTTGTTAGTAGGCACATACCAAGTGTTCAGCGCTTAGTGCTCCAAGTGTACGGCTTGAGTGTCCGCTTGAAGCGGAGAGTGCGGTGTGTCACCTAGCTTTCAATATACAATCAGACGACACGCTGGATGAGACGCGCCTTGCGTTTTTGATGAGCGGAGGGTGTCACGTCAACATTGCACCTTCCGACTCGCACTGTTCTCTCCGCACATGGTAAAGCCTCGAGTTTTCGTGCAGGTGTTCTTCGTGAAGTACAACGACCCGATCTACGTGAAGCTGGAGAAGCTGGACATCATGATCCGGCTGGCGTCGCAGGCCAACATCCAGCAGGTGCTCGGCGAGCTGAAGGAATACGCCACCGAGGTGGACGTGGACTTCGTGCGCAAGGCCGTGCGCGCCATCGGCCGCTGCGCCATCAAGGTACATGCGCGGACTAGCTGCCCGCGCGGCGAATTGGGTTGTGTCCTACATTTTTTACGATGCCATTCGAACCATATTTTGGAGGAGAACAAATGTTTGTATGGGAGCAACTACATTTAAAAAACATAACTACCCAAAAAATTGAGTTAAAGATGGACCTCGCTAGCGGCAGCCGAAAGCGTTTCATACTGATTAACATTGAATCGTGACGTCACAGTGTAATATTTGTACTAATTGTTGTGTTGAAAATCAAGTAAATTGCTGTTTCAGTCGTGAAATACTGCGTTTAGGACCATAGTTGTAGTACAATTTTGTTTCTATAAACGCGTAAGGATTCTATTGGTAGCTTTAAATTTACTTTTGGACAATAAAAAAAAACATATTTTTTCTAAACTTTCAAGGTCATATATTATTATGATTTTAATTATATTTCTTAATTTATACTTGTTTACATTTATTTCATGGTTTACTATCAATTTAGCAACACTGCGTTATAATTTTAATATGTGGAAACTACCCAATTAGAGCAAGCTCGGGTTGAGGCACGCACGGTTCGCCTATCTTGCTCTTATTCGTACGCGCTCACGCGCCGTGCGGAGCAGCTCGCGAGCAGCGCGCGGCGAGCCGCCCAGAGGCGGTCTTTTGACCGTGCTCAAAGGCGCCTCAGTGTGCGTGCCTCGCGTCACTTGGACGTGTATCTGAGCATGCCGCGGACAGAGCGACAAGATCGAACGTGTTTGTGCGCGAGGCGCGTCCGAATTTGAGGCAGTGACTGAGCCACCATAAATATGCGATCTGGGGCTTTACGAATTACCGCACGTGGTTTGTACGTTTTTACGTCTTGCCTTGGCCAGGAAGTGAGAATTTCTCCTAGCGTAGCGGGCATAAAATCCCACTCACGGCTTAGGGTGACGTAAAATAATTTACCTGACTCGATAAAAGAAGAAGAAGCAACTACTACTAACTAAATCCCATTACACGCTAAATGAATATTTAGAAGATAAATTAATAAACGCTCAGTAAGTCCTCCTCTCTATCTCCCTAACATTGCAGCGCCCAACAGGGTTCACAATGATCTGTAGCTTTTAGTGAATATCTGTATCTACTTTTGTGATATTGCAATAAGTGATTGAGTATTGAGTATTTGATCACATTATCGGTCACCCAGGTGGAGCCGTCGGCGGAGCGCTGCGTCGCGACCCTCCTGGATCTGATCCAGACCAAGGTCAACTACGTGGTGCAGGAAGCCGTGGTGGTGATCAAGGACATCTTCCGCAAGTACCCCAACAAGTACGAGAGCATCATATCCACGCTCTGCGAGAACCTGGACACGCTTGACGAGCCCGAGGCGAGGGCTTCTATGGTGAGTCACTTTGTTATATTTTCATAGACTGTCGGGCTAAATTCTGCCCTTATTGATAAAGCCGGTTTCAAAATAATGTCCTATTTCATAAAGGTCCATCAAACATCAAAAAAATATTTTGCTTTTATTACTAGTTAAAATATTTCAGGAAGACCTCGGTCATTCTACAGTGTGTAAAATCTGATCCATAATTATCTGACGGTAACGTGACGCTTTCTGATGCGCTCTGATGTCTGACACAAACAGGAGCCATCACACTGGAACGCATCAGATGAGAGTCCATCTAACCGTACCAAATGCATGAAAACGATATAATTCTGTCGGGTCACGACCCGACACGTCAGATAACTATGAATAATGCTACTCTACACTGCGCACGCTTGCGATTCTTCTAGTGTCGTAAGCGTCCATAGGCGACCTCAGACTAATAATGAACTCTATTCACTTATAATAAAATTCATTTTAGTATAAGGTTTCAATTACTGACCACGACATAATAAATTGAATTATGTTTGTAGGGAAACAGAGTTCATTTTTAGCATGAGGGAGCCAGCTATTGAAGGGTGGCCAGCTACTGGCGATTTACCCTAGTAATGAAATATAAAAATGTACAGGTGTGGATCGTGGGCGAGTACGCGGAGCGCATCGACAACGCCGACGAGCTGCTGGACTCGTTCCTTGAGGGGTTCCATGACGAGAACGCGCAGGTAAACTACGCAGTACTACTTTTCTAACCTAGGGAGGTAAAACAAATAATGGCTCAGATCGCAGGTATTTGAATCGAGCCGAAGGCAAGGGCGATAAAGATGCGACCTGGCGCCTTTTTTATTACCGCCTGTGGTGAGTACTAAATTTTACGTCCTATGACCAGGAACCGCGACAGGGCGGGGGATGACAGCCCTGCCCTGGAGTTGTTGTGAGGTTGTGCCAAGAGATCGCCTCCACCGATCGATGAAATTCACACCGTACTCACTGTGTCCACGCGATGTGTTATCACAACACACCCAATTACACCCACCCACACTACCTTATCACCTTCAGTCACACGACTATTGCTGCACTATTTCACCGCCAAAAGGCATTCCTCGCAACAGCTGCCGAGCGTTTTAAATTGAGCCACAGAAATGTTACCTGCCCATAGCACAGCGACTTAGTATATTGTCACCGGCAGGTCCAACTGCAGTTGCTGACAGCAGTAGTGAAACTGTTCCTGAAGCGGCCCGCCGACACGCAGGAGCTCGTGCAGCACGTGCTCAGCCTCGCCACGCAGGACTCCGACAACCCGGACCTCAGGTAGCCATACCTGCCAAACTCCAACCCCAGATATAACATCCAGGCAGATCATCATAGTCAGCCGAAAGACGACCACTTCTGGACATAGACCTCCCCCTAGACCCTCTCCCAGAGAGAGTCAAAACGATCGCCCGCATCCAACGGACTCCCGCGACCAGTGAACCTGACAGAATGTTACTTACGAGTCCTTTCGGTTCACGTTATTTGGGAAAATGCCACCGCACCTTATCATATGGTTTGTATGTTATCATAATCTTAGAGAAATCCTCTGTAACCCAGGGGCTGTGTCGTCACGTCGTTTATTAACGGGTGACGCGTAGCGCGGCGGAAACACGTTTTCTTCTCTCCGCCAACCATCTATCTACCAATGCCTTGAGCTGCCGAACGACATTACCTCCTGTTGGACTTGATTTATAAAAAGACGTCACGGTCTTCCCCTGCCTCAGCATATGCACTGAGTCAATAGCTGTGCCTACACCGGACGCATGCTCGACCGCACGCCCCGCCTGAGGCACGCCTACACTGAGCGCACACTCTCGGGCGAGGCGTGGCTCGCCGAGGCACGCCTACACTGAGCGCGCACGCTCGGGCGAGGCGTGCTCGGCCGAGGCATGCATCCGGTGTAGACATAGCTTATAACCAACGCTTAATTCCTGGCCCCCTTCATTTATGCTAAAACATTTCGTGATCAGGGACCGCGGTTTCATCTACTGGCGCCTGCTGTCCACCGACCCCGCGGCCGCCAAGGAGGTGGTGCTGGCCGACAAGCCGCTCATCTCCGAGGAGACGGACCTGCTGGAGCCCACGCTGCTGGACGAGCTCATCTGCCACATCAGCTCGCTCGCCTCCGTTTACCACAAGCCACCCACGGCCTTCGTCGAGGGTGAGCGATGTACTTTAAATAAACAACAATTGAGAGAAATGCAATCAGGAAACTCATTCAAACTGGGTCTGGTCTGGGTGCTTTATAAAGCTGCAAGAAACAATTTTATAAATATGTACATAAAATAACATTGAGTCGCTTTGATCAATGATAAGTGGCATTTTTGTTTGGACTAGTAAATGGGCTCCTGTGGTTCAGAACAATAATGTAGACACTATATAAACTAATCAATAATGTTGTATTTTCTCGAAAAAGGATTAAAAATGTAGTCAAACTGAGAAAAAAGCAACGCAAGAGGTTAAATAATCACAAAGTTATAAGTGTCCAAAGTTATAAAATACTTGTATATTAAACTATATTCTGTTCTTTTCCGCCAAACGCACCTTCATATGAAACGATTGTCATTTACTATGACGCTCGAGTCCCCGAGCGTTTTCTCTGTAGGCATATTTTGTTGCCTTTTTTTAAATTAGAAATTTTGAGTGTTCACTTATTTGTAAGGCAAGCCGAAGTCTATTATCAGCTCCTTCTATTTTGTTCGATTGCTACGAGTTTGACACCTGTGTCACTTTGAGTGGAGTTGTCCTCTCTCAAATGTAATAGTGGAGTGTGCGCAAGGAGTTACCGTGTGTCCCCTCCCCCCCGCAGGGCGCGGCGCGGGCGTGCGCAAGTCGCTGCCGGCGCGCGGCGCCGCCGAGCCCGAGGCGCGCGCGCCGCAGGCCACCGTCATACCCAACCAGGTACTACTGCTACATGTTGCTTTATCAACATGTCTATTTGTTCGTTATAGCGAAAATAGAGTTGCAATATTTTTTTCTAAAATTGAAGAAACCAATCAAATACGCCCTTAAGCTAAAGCATTTAAATGCGTTTTCAAAGGTGTGTAATTAATGACACGGGTATTTGTTTAGGCATACCCCCAGGAGTCCCTGATCGGCGACCTGCTGTCCATGGACATCGGCGCGCCGCCCGCGCCCGCGCCGGCGCCCGCCTCCAACATCGACCTGCTGGCCGGCGGGCTCGACGTGCTGGTACGTCTGTCTACATACATATCCCCAGGAGTCCCTGATCGGCGACCTGCTGTCCATGGACATCGGCGCGCCGCCCGCGCCCGCGCCGGCGCCCGCCTCCAACATCGACCTGCTGGCCGGCGGGCTCGACGTGCTGGTACGTCTGTCTACATACATATCCCCAGGAGTCCCTGATCGGCGACCTGCTGTCCATGGACATCGGCGCGCCGCCCGCGCCCGCGCCGGCGCCCGCCTCCAACATCGACCTGCTGGCCGGCGGGCTCGACGTGCTGGTACGTCTGTCTACATACATATCCCCAGGAGTCCCTGATCGGCGACCTGCTGTCCATGGACATCGGCGCGCCGCCCGCGCCCGCGCCGGCGCCCGCCTCCAACATCGACCTGCTGGCCGGCGGGCTCGACGTGCTGGTACGTCTGTCTACATACATATCCCCAGGAGTCCCTGATCGGCGACCTGCTGTCCATGGACATCGGCGCGCCGCCCGCGCCCGCGCCGGCGCCCGCCTCCAACATCGACCTGCTGGCCGGCGGGCTCGACGTGCTGGTACGTCTGTCTACATACATATCCCCAGGAGTCCCTGATCGGCGACCTGCTGTCCATGGACATCGGCGCGCCGCCCGCGCCCGCGCCGGCGCCCGCCTCCAACATCGACCTGCTGGCCGGCGGGCTCGACGTGCTGGTACGTCTGTCTACATACATATCCCCAGGAGTCCCTGATCGGCGACCTGCTGTCCATGGACATCGGCGCGCCGCCCGCGCCCGCGCCGGCGCCCGCCTCCAACATCGACCTGCTGGCCGGCGGGCTCGACGTGCTGGTACGTCTGTCTACATACATATCCCCAGGAGTCCCTGATCGGCGACCTGCTGTCCATGGACATCGGCGCGCCGCCCGCGCCCGCGCCGGCGCCCGCCTCCAACATCGACCTGCTGGCCGGCGGGCTCGACGTGCTGGTACGTCTGTCTACATACATATCCCCAGGAGTCCCTGATCGGCGACCTGCTGTCCATGGACATCGGCGCGCCGCCCGCGCCCGCGCCGGCGCCCGCCTCCAACATCGACCTGCTGGCCGGCGGGCTCGACGTGCTGGTACGTCTGTCTACATACATATCCCCAGGAGTCCCTGATCGGCGACCTGCTGTCCATGGACATCGGCGCGCCGCCCGCGCCCGCGCCGGCGCCCGCCTCCAACATCGACCTGCTGGCCGGCGGGCTCGACGTGCTGGTACGTCTGTCTACATACATATCCCCAGGAGTCCCTGATCGGCGACCTGCTGTCCATGGACATCGGCGCGCCGCCCGCGCCCGCGCCGGCGCCCGCCTCCAACATCGACCTGCTGGCCGGCGGGCTCGACGTGCTGGTACGTCTGTCTACATACATATCCCCAGGAGTCCCTGATCGGCGACCTGCTGTCCATGGACATCGGCGCGCCGCCCGCGCCCGCGCCGGCGCCCGCCTCCAACATCGACCTGCTGGCCGGCGGGCTCGACGTGCTGGTACGTCTGTCTACATACATATCCCCAGGAGTCCCTGATCGGCGACCTGCTGTCCATGGACATCGGCGCGCCGCCCGCGCCCGCGCCGGCGCCCGCCTCCAACATCGACCTGCTGGCCGGCGGGCTCGACGTGCTGGTACGTCTGTCTACATACATATCCCCAGGAGTCCCTGATCGGCGACCTGCTGTCCATGGACATCGGCGCGCCGCCCGCGCCCGCGCCGGCGCCCGCCTCCAACATCGACCTGCTGGCCGGCGGGCTCGACGTGCTGGTACGTCTGTCTACATACATATCCCCAGGAGTCCCTGATCGGCGACCTGCTGTCCATGGACATCGGCGCGCCGCCCGCGCCCGCGCCGGCGCCCGCCTCCAACATCGACCTGCTGGCCGGCGGGCTCGACGTGCTGGTACGTCTGTCTACATACATATCCCCAGGAGTCCCTGATCGGCGACCTGCTGTCCATGGACATCGGCGCGCCGCCCGCGCCCGCGCCGGCGCCCGCCTCCAACATCGACCTGCTGGCCGGCGGGCTCGACGTGCTGGTACGTCTGTCTACATACATATCCCCAGGAGTCCCTGATCGGCGACCTGCTGTCCATGGACATCGGCGCGCCGCCCGCGCCCGCGCCGGCGCCCGCCTCCAACATCGACCTGCTGGACGGCGGGCTCGACGTGCTGGTACGTCTGTCTACATACATATCCCCAGGAGTCCCTGATCGGCGACCTGCTGTCCATGGACATCGGCGCGCCGCCCGCGCCCGCGCCGGCGCCCGCCTCCAACATCGACCTGCTGGCCGGCGGGCTCGACGTGCTGGTACGTCTGTCTACATACATATCCCCAGGAGTCCCTGATCGGCGACCTGCTGTCCATGGACATCGGCGCGCCGCCCGCGCCCGCGCCGGCGCCCGCCTCCAACATCGACCTGCTGGCCGGCGGGCTCGACGTGCTGGTACGTCTGTCTACATACATATCCCCAGGAGTCCCTGATCGGCGACCTGCTGTCCATGGACATCGGCGCGCCGCCCGCGCCCGCGCCGGCGCCCGCCTCCAACATCGACCTGCTGGCCGGCGGGCTCGACGTGCTGGTACGTCTGTCTACATACATATCCCCAGGAGTCCCTGATCGGCGACCTGCTGTCCATGGACATCGGCGCGCCGCCCGCGCCCGCGCCGGCGCCCGCCTCCAACATCGACCTGCTGGCCGGCGGGCTCGACGTGCTGGTACGTCTGTCTACATACATATCCCCAGGAGTCCCTGATCGGCGACCTGCTGTCCATGGACATCGGCGCGCCGCCCGCGCCCGCGCCGGCGCCCGCCTCCAACATCGACCTGCTGGCCGGCGGGCTCGACGTGCTGGTACGTCTGTCTACATACATATCCCCAGGAGTCCCTGATCGGCGACCTGCTGTCCATGGACATCGGCGCGCCGCCCGCGCCCGCGCCGGCGCCCGCCTCCAACATCGACCTGCTGGCCGGCGGGCTCGACGTGCTGGTACGTCTGTCTACATACATATCCCCAGGAGTCCCTGATCGGCGACCTGCTGTCCATGGACATCGGCGCGCCGCCCGCGCCCGCGCCGGCGCCCGCCTCCAACATCGACCTGCTGGCCGGCGGGCTCGACGTGCTGGTACGTCTGTCTACATACATATCCCCAGGAGTCCCTGATCGGCGACCTGCTGTCCATGGACATCGGCGCGCCGCCCGCGCCCGCGCCGGCGCCCGCCTCCAACATCGACCTGCTGGCCGGCGGGCTCGACGTGCTGGTACGTCTGTCTACATACATATCCCCAGGAGTCCCTGATCGGCGACCTGCTGTCCATGGACATCGGCGCGCCGCCCGCGCCCGCGCCGGCGCCCGCCTCCAACATCGACCTGCTGGCCGGCGGGCTCGACGTGCTGGTACGTCTGTCTACATACATATCCCCAGGAGTCCCTGATCGGCGACCTGCTGTCCATGGACATCGGCGCGCCGCCCGCGCCCGCGCCGGCGCCCGCCTCCAACATCGACCTGCTGGCCGGCGGGCTCGACGTGCTGGTACGTCTGTCTACATACATATCCCCAGGAGTCCCTGATCGGCGACCTGCTGTCCATGGACATCGGCGCGCCGCCCGCGCCCGCGCCGGCGCCCGCCTCCAACATCGACCTGCTGGCCGGCGGGCTCGACGTGCTGGTACGTCTGTCTACATACATATCCCCAGGAGTCCCTGATCGGCGACCTGCTGTCCATGGACATCGGCGCGCCGCCCGCACCCGCCCACTTAGCAGGGGCGAAGCGCTATACTCTAAACTCTTTCATTTCTCGCATTAGCGCTGTGCGCTAAGTTTATGTTTGGCTATAGATTTCTTCGTATTACTTTATTTCTATAAATAAGATTGTTACGTTATATCATGATAATTTGAAATGAAACGTATGGTATTATTGTGTTATGAAATGCATCGTGTAGTGTGCGCTCAAGCAAAAGGTCCCTCTTTGTCGATAACGACGATTTCTAGTTGCGTTGGTCCAAAAATACTGCCTTATTGACTCCGCTAAAGCGAACTTTTGCTGGAGCATTTTCAACACAATTAAATAGGGGTGTGAACTAAGATTTTTTTACGATGCCATTGGAACCAGTTTTTGGAGAGGACCAGATGTTTTTTATGGGTGAAACTACTATTAAAGACTGACGCGACGCGCACGCGAAATACTGCGATTAGGTCCATAGTTGTGATACAATTTTGTTTCTATAAAAGCATAAGGATTCTATTCTTCAAATTTACTCTTAAACTTTCAAGGTCCATATATTTTTATGATTTTAAGTATATGTGTTGTAATGTTTACTTTATTACAATAATTAGATGGTTTACTTAGCAACACTACTTTTTGTGAATGTGCAGTTGGGAGGAGGGCCGGAGCCCGCGGCGGGGGCGGCGGGCGGCAGCTCGGGGCTGCTCGGGGACATCTTCGGCGCCACCGCGCCCGCCTCGCACGTGCCGCCCAAGCAGTGCTGGCTGCCCGCGGACAAGGGGAAAGGTATTGTGAATGTGCAGTTGGGAGGAGGGCCGGAGCCCGCGGCGGGGGCGGCGGGCGGCAGCTCGGGGCTGCTCGGGGACATCTTCGGCGCCACCGCGCCCGCCTCGCACGTGCCGCCCAAGCAGTGCTGGCTGCCCGCGGACAAGGGGAAAGGTATTGTGAATGTGCAGTTGGGAGGAGGGCCGGAGCCCGCGGCGGGGGCGGCGGGCGGCAGCTCGGGGCTGCTCGGGGACATCTTCGGCGCCACCGCGCCCGCCTCGCACGTGCCGCCCAAGCAGTGCTGGCTGCCCGCGGACAAGGGGAAAGGTATTGTGAATGTGCAGTTGGGAGGAGGGCCGGAGCCCGCGGCGGGGGCGGCGGGCGGCAGCTCGGGGCTGCTCGGGGACATCTTCGGCGCCACCGCGCCCGCCTCGCACGTGCCGCCCAAGCAGTGCTGGCTGCCCGCGGACAAGGGGAAAGGTATTGTGAATGTGCAGTTGGGAGGAGGGCCGGAGCCCGCGGCGGGGGCGGCGGGCGGCAGCTCGGGGCTGCTCGGGGACATCTTCGGCGCCACCGCGCCCGCCTCGCACGTGCCGCCCAAGCAGTGCTGGCTGCCCGCGGACAAGGGGAAAGGTATTGTGAATGTGCAGTTGGGAGGAGGGCCGGAGCCCGCGGCGGGGGCGGCGGGCGGCAGCTCGGGGCTGCTCGGGGACATCTTCGGCGCCACCGCGCCCGCCTCGCACGTGCCGCCCAAGCAGTGCTGGCTGCCCGCGGACAAGGGGAAAGGTATTGTGAATGTGCAGTTGGGAGGAGGGCCGGAGCCCGCGGCGGGGGCGGCGGGCGACAGCTCGGGGCTGCTCGGGGACATCTTCGGCGCCACCGCGCCCGCCTCGCACGTGCCGCCCAAGCAGTGCTGGCTGCCCGCGGACAAGGGGAAAGGTATTGTGAATGTGCAGTTGGGAGGAGGGCCGGAGCCCGCGGCGGGGGCGGCGGGCGGCAGCTCGGGGCTGCTCGGGGACATCTTCGGCGCCACCGCGCCCGCCTCGCACGTGCCGCCCAAGCAGTGCTGGCTGCCCGCGGACAAGGGGAAAGGTATTGTGAATGTGCAGTTGGGAGGAGGGCCGGAGCCCGCGGCGGGGGCGGCGGGCGGCAGCTCGGGGCTGCTCGGGGACATCTTCGGCGCCACCGCGCCCGCCTCGCACGTGCCGCCCAAGCAGTGCTGGCTGCCCGCGGACAAGGGGAAAGGTATTGTGAATGTGCAGTTGGGAGGAGGGCCGGAGCCCGCGGCGGGGGCGGCGGGCGGCAGCTCGGGGCTGCTCGGGGACATCTTCGGCGCCACCGCGCCCGCCTCGCACGTGCCGCCCAAGCAGTGCTGGCTGCCCGCGGACAAGGGGAAAGGTATTGTGAATGTGCAGTTGGGAGGAGGGCCGGAGCCCGCGGCGGGGGCGGCGGGCGGCAGCTCGGGGCTGCTCGGGGACATCTTCGGCGCCACCGCGCCCGCCTCGCACGTGCCGCCCAAGCAGTGCTGGCTGCCCGCGGACAAGGGGAAAGGTATTGTGAATGTGCAGTTGGGAGGAGGGCCGGAGCCCGCGGCGGGGGCGGCGGGCGGCAGCTCGGGGCTGCTCGGGGACATCTTCGGCGCCACCGCGCCCGCCTCGCACGTGCCGCCCAAGCAGTGCTGGCTGCCCGCGGACAAGGGGAAAGGTATTGTGAATGTGCAGTTGGGAGGAGGGCCGGAGCCCGCGGCGGGGGCGGCGGGCGGCAGCTCGGGGCTGCTCGGGGACATCTTCGGCGCCACCGCGCCCGCCTCGCACGTGCCGCCCAAGCAGTGCTGGCTGCCCGCGGACAAGGGGAAAGGTATTGTGAATGTGCAGTTGGGAGGAGGGCCGGAGCCCGCGGCGGGGGCGGCGGGCGGCAGCTCGGGGCTGCTCGGGGACATCTTCGGCGCCACCGCGCCCGCCTCGCACGTGCCGCCCAAGCAGTGCTGGCTGCCCGCGGACAAGGGGAAAGGTATTGTGAATGTGCAGTTGGGAGGAGGGCCGGAGCCCGCGGCGGGGGCGGCGGGCGGCAGCTCGGGGCTGCTCGGGGACATCTTCGGCGCCACCGCGCCCGCCTCGCACGTGCCGCCCAAGCAGTGCTGGCTGCCCGCGGACAAGGGGAAAGGTATTGTGAATGTGCAGTTGGGAGGAGGGCCGGAGCCCGCGGCGGGGGCGGCGGGCGGCAGCTCGGGGCTGCTCGGGGACATCTTCGGCGCCACCGCGCCCGCCTCGCACGTGCCGCCCAAGCAGTGCTGGCTGCCCGCGGACAAGGGGAAAGGTATTGTGAATGTGCAGTTGGGAGGAGGGCCGGAGCCCGCGGCGGGGGCGGCGGGCGGCAGCTCGGGGCTGCTCGGGGACATCTTCGGCGCCACCGCGCCCGCCTCGCACGTGCCGCCCAAGCAGTGCTGGCTGCCCGCGGACAAGGGGAAAGGTATTGTGAATGTGCAGTTGGGAGGAGGGCCGGAGCCCGCGGCGGGGGCGGCGGGCGGCAGCTCGGGGCTGCTCGGGGACATCTTCGGCGCCACCGCGCCCGCCTCGCACGTGCCGCCCAAGCAGTGCTGGCTGCCCGCGGACAAGGGGAAAGGTATTGTGAATGTGCAGTTGGGAGGAGGGCCGGAGCCCGCGGCGGGGGCGGCGGGCGGCAGCTCGGGGCTGCTCGGGGACATCTTCGGCGCCACCGCGCCCGCCTCGCACGTGCCGCCCAAGCAGTGCTGGCTGCCCGCGGACAAGGGGAAAGGTATTGTGAATGTGCAGTTGGGAGGAGGGCCGGAGCCCGCGGCGGGGGCGGCGGGCGACAGCTCGGGGCTGCTCGGGGACATCTTCGGCGCCACCGCGCCCGCCTCGCACGTGCCGCCCAAGCAGTGCTGGCTGCCCGCGGACAAGGGGAAAGGTATCACTCACTTTTTTTTTACAGTGAGTCTCCAGTGCATACGACGACCGATTAGCCTAGTGGGTAGTGACGCTGCCTACGAAGCTGAAGGTCCTGGGTTCGAATCCCGGTAAGGGCAAATATTTGTGTGATGAGCGTGAATATTTGTTTCCGAGTCTTGGATGTATTTAAGTATTTGTATCTTTTATATGTATCGTTGTCTAGTACAATACAGGATGGAAATAGATTTTTCATCACACTTGCTCGTCAATGGCGTTATTACTTGCGAGCGTATAGAGCAGTTATAGCCGATTTACCTCCCACGGGCTGTTAAGTTTAGTTTTAAAATATAGAACCCTCTGATTGGCTTAAGCAAATCTGGTTGCTGTGTGATTGGTTGAATAAATAAATCTAGTTGGTCAAGTCGCCCCGCCCCGCAAGAATACTGCCTTGTGATTGGTCGAAATATTGAGCTGCGCGCTCCACTAGCACTGATCTGGAAGTGAAGTTGTCAATTTTTGATTGGTGCTGCTGTATGAAACTTAGATTTTTCTGTCTTTTGTAGTTATTTATTTCCTCGCAAATGTGATGAAAAACATTGTGTATAACACGGGCGTAAGAATGTACTATTGGGTCAGTGAGGGCAGCTACCAGATCCCGTGTTGCGAAAATGGTCTTACAAGACCTTCCTTCGATTTCAAATTAGTGATGATTGGCGTTTACAGATTTTGGAAAAAAACATACAGGGTGTGAGGAAATTGTCATTTTTGACAAACTTTTTTTTTGATGCCAATCGATCCCATTCCTGTCCAGGATCAAAAGCTTGTATGAGACCAAAAAGAAATTTCCGGCTAGAAAAGTCATAAATCGAGAAAAACTTTTTCCATACAATCTGTATGAAAATGAAAAAAAAAAATTACATGTATTTTTTTATGTCAATCGATTCCGTTTCTATCCAGTATGAATAGTTTCCTTGGGGTCAACTTTAGGTAATGTACAAAAAAGCCAGAAATTAAACAAAACTGTTTTCATACATACTACGGATACTATCTTTACAGATGTTATTACCTTTCATACACTTTTTGAGAATAATACTTTGACTATGGACACAGTTCGTTCTTCGTTCGTCAGGGGTCATATGAACACCGTACTTGCAGGCCTGGAGATCTGGGGCACGTTCAGCCGGCAGGGCGGGCAGCCGCGGCTGGAGATGACCTTCACCAACAAGGCCATGCAGGCCATGAGCGGGTTCGCCATACAACTCAACAAGAACAGGTACTTCACACTATTATATATGTAAACTTTTCGGTTTCGCTCGGATGTATATAACTACTATGATAATCTCTTTTTAATAGTACATTATTGCCGTGGCCGGGAAGGAGGCAATTGCAGGCTGAGTATTTGTTTAAACGGACGAGCTTGCGAGTCCGTTTAATTATAATACGAAGCCTGCAATTGCCATTCCGGCTAAGGCTAATATAGTGCTTTTCTCAAAAATGGGGGAATAATAAACTTTAAATATCGTTGCACAACGTGAAAATATTAATGATTTCCCGCCGTTTTTCTTTTTAAACCGAATCGCAAGTGTATTTTTCCACCGGAAAACGCAAACTATTTGAGACACATAGAAAAACGTCGCGTTTGCAACAGAAAAATACGAGTTGAATTGGCTGAATACGACCTGTGCCGTCTTTTATATGCCGGTTTCAACTTTTTAAAAAGTTTGGTACTCGACAAATAAAGGAATTTATTTGTAACATTCCAGGCGGCTTGCAATGTTTTTTATTTTTTAATTTTGATCTGACCTGAAACTATACACTTTATCTTCCAATATGTAGCGACTAATGTACACTTTGTGGGCCATTTTTGAGAAAAAAGCTTTTATTTTACTTCAAATGTTTGCTTAGGTCTCCCATGTCAAATTTGACCAACTTGCAATGGAGTTGAAATTTTGTATATTTGTGTAAGTCGGATGACATTGTAATATTATTGTACGGTCACGGACTTTAATTGTTGAGCCATTTAGAGTTCACTTTGTATTGGACACTTCTAAGCTTAACTATTAAAAGCTTAAATTAGTTGACACCTCAACTAACAACAATTAAAGTCCGTGACCATACCAAGAAACTGGTCTGGAGATTATAGAAGAAATTAAATTTTTGACAGAAAGTTATTTAGCTTTTCAATCATTTATTTTGGGAGATCAAGAAAATCATAGAAAAAAATATGGGTTCCCAAAAGTTAACGGATCTTTGTCAATTCGGCTCCCGCTCGGCACTATTTTAGTCTGACCCATTCAGTATTCTTTGTACGAACTTAATCATCATTTCCGGCTAAATATATACACTTCGCCGGAAGGCGCGGCGTGGGTAGATCCCCCCCCACAAGGTGTAGGTCGCGGGAGTCCGCTGGATTCGGGTGACGCAGGACCGATCACTTTGGCACTCTTTGGGGGAGGTCTATGTCCAGCAGTGGACGACTTTCGGCTGATATGATGATGATGATCGTATCCTTTTCACGGCCAGGCATGTATAGTGCTTTTCTCAAACATATGCAATGAAATAAAAAATACACCACTCAAAAAACAAATTTAATATCGCGGTAACCGAAGACAAAAAACACGGGCAAAAAATATAATTCAGCTGTTTAGCCTGTTAATGAACACAGTCGTCATGTTTACATTAAAATAAAATAAAATACTTCCCGGCGTAGGCCTTCAATTTTGTGTGAAATTCCTTTACAGTTCTCTCGAGTTGTTCCTCCCGAAACATGATACTTTGAAGCCTGTTATAACCAGGTATCGGATACCGGTATTTTCTCCATACAAATTAAACCAGTATTATTTCGTTCTTTGGTTATAATATCATTTTTGATCGGGCAGTCTAATAATACGAATATGTTACCTAAATACACGATAGAGTCTAAAATATTTCAAAATATTAGACTACTTCGGGGATTTTTGAAAAAACCGGTTCCGATCCCTGGTTATAACGCACGTAATGCGTAAATTTCATTGCATGTTTGAGAAAAATCCTTTATCTACAGATATACCATAAACCCGCTAAAATGCGTTCAGAAACTGGCAGTAATGACTAGCATTATATCAATAAGGTTTATAAAAATAATTAACTTGTCTCTGGCCGTAGGTAATTTTGTACGTATTTTCATTAAGATATCGATATCGATAAAGTATCAAATTTCGAATATCTTCGTGCCTACACGAACAAGGAACTTTGATTCAATATTAGAAGTCATATTAGTTTGTCTATGTTTAAAAAATAAATTGCGCATGCGTGATAAAGGATGTTTGGAATGTACGCCCGTGAAATGCGCGCGCATATATCGCTGCCTCTTCTTACGCATAGCTTAAAAAGAGACAGCTATATAAACGGCTGTCATGAACCTAGGATACTATGGACAGGCTATACGTGATGCCACAATGAGGGACGGCAACAAAGTAGATGATACCCGTGGGGTGGCCATGTAACTAAAAATTACCCCATCGCGTCCATATGTTTATTTTAAATAATGCACTTTTATTGTAAGTAGTTTTTACTGAAGCTTTACACATTCATTGCCTAGCAGGCGCTGTTCGCAGGCACTAGTAATATTCAGTTTAATAACATGAAATATGATTCTAGTAACAAAACATGTAGGTAATTAATAGTCCTTGTGCGAGCGGCTTATCTATTTCTTATCAGCACCACAAACTGTACAGAGTGATCAGCACAGTTATCACGCCCGCGAGCTGTGTTGCGGCAAGGTAGACTGTTCGTATCTTACCTTTCTAAGCGTTCTTACTAGAAAGAGACGGACAGTCTACCTCGCCGCGACACAGCTCGCGGGTCGTCCTGATCTACTTAATTAATTATTATAAAGCCTGAATCACACTGGCACAGCCTACGGTGGCGGTCCATAGTAAACTTGACAGATAGTGTCAAATTTACTATTGACCGCCACCGCAGGCCGCGCCTGTCTGTGAGAGGCTTTATTTAAGTCTCTCACAGACTGGCGCGGCCTGGCCGCGGCGGTCAGTGGTAAACTTGTCATTAGGCTTAAGGCGGATAAAATAATGATACTAAGGACCGAAATGAGACACAACCTAATTAAAAAACATTTATTTATATAAGGTTATCTCTATTTAGGTTAGGTAGGGGTCGCTTACTGGCCTTTGAAATTGAATAATATTAATTTTGTATACATATTTCTCAATCCAAATACTCCGCGTACGCACATCCTCATTTAGTGGAAACCTAGAAAATAAAACATATTATTTTACATTCAATTTTCAAAGCATAGGGCTTATAGAAAATTATGAATCATTCTATACCGTCGATCATCTTTACTTATCTATATCTATCTGTCTTACTAGCTGTCCACGCGTCTCCACCCGCGTATTAGAAAGAACCCGAGCGGAGGCGCAGATGCAGGATTTTTTGTTATGGGATGAATAGTTCCGGAGATTACTCGCTACATAAAAGCTTTGCCTCTTTTTATGAGTATAGAATAAATATAAGTATATAAAAATAGATCCCACCCATTTTATACGAATGTTATGTAATAACAAGTACGAGAATTTTGTTAAAGTATAAATTACCCGAGAAATGGGGTATTTTTAAGTTGTATTGGCTGATATCCCTAAAATGATTGCAAAGAAGCTAAATCGAGAAGACATTCTTATACCTGTCGCAGCTTACCATAAACAACCTACGTAATTTGGGTGGATTATTTGTCAACGAATATTTTCTTGAACAATGTAAACAATGATGTTATTTCTATTATAATCGTCTAATTTAACAAGATTTTGAGCGTAATGTAATTTTACGATGCCATTTTTACGTATTGCGTATAAAGAAAAGTGAAAAATGTTCAACTTACGTGTGAAAGGTTATATTTTCATCAGAGTGTTCCGACCGGCTTTTACAGCCGAGAACACAGCAATATACCACTTTTTTGGCACAGTCGGAACACAGGCACCTTATTGTGAGTAAAATAACTTTAATCGCGTCGATTTAAGTCACATTAGCATTTAATAATTTAGATTATTCTAGCGAGTATGCACCCACACGCGCGCTTTGTTGGGCACAACCGTTGTGCCCAACAGAAAAAAAGTGGAACTATGACAAGGACAACGAATGATATATCTCTTTCTGTCACACTTATTGCGTTTCGTATAGCACCGTCGCGCTCGCTCGTGGTATTATTATTACCATAGCCTGTCCATAGTATCCTAGGTTCATGACGGCTGTACATTTCCCGCTCCCCAATCACGCATGCGCATATATATTTTTTTATCCTTGACAAGAGTTAAATTTGCCGCCATTGCAAGTGTGCCGTGAAAAATTACTTAAATTTTGTTTGGGGAAGGAAGATTTTTAATTGTAAAATAATGAGTGACAGTGAATCAAAAAGTGACGAGGAATTACGAGTATGTACACCACCCGAAATTCTCGACGCGGCAGCGAATGTGGTCAACAATTTGTTGCCAGAAAAGACGAGAATGAAATATGAAAACGTTAATAAAGATTTTATGGAATGGAAAATTAACAAACGCACGACATCATTTCCGGAAAATGTACTGTTAGCATATTTTGAAGAATTATCTGCAAAATTTAAGTCTCCAATCCTATGAACTACTACTACACAGGCAATGTTAGTGGTAGCATTGGTCGCAATGCAAGTACAGTTTCTGAACTATTTTAGAGGGTATTCGTTCCGGGTCATTCCTGTTGCAAAGGTTGTCGATCGCGATTCAGCGCGGCAATGCAGCGAGTGTGATGGGAACCTTTGCACCCGGAATGACACGGGGCGGGTTATTTGACTAAGTGTAGTTTTATTGACTGTATTAAATTGTATTTAAACTGTATTTTTCTATATTTTGACATATATAAATAAATTCTTATTTTAGAGGGTTTATAGTATATGTGTAGATAAAGTTATATAGGGTCACCAATATGGGGTGTAAAGGTGGGTGCCCAGTTTGGGAAAGGCACCCACTATTGAGTTGGGAGGCTGTAACGGGCCTCCCTGCCCTATCTGGTCGGTTGCGTGTTCAGGTGAATCTTCCTCGGATCTCGGTGGAATGAAATGCCGGTTGGATTGGAGATTGGTGTAATGGTTATTAACTTATGAATGCACAATGGAGACAAAATAAGAATCGATATAAAATTCGTGTTCACAAGCTTTTAAGCAATCAAGGAAAAGTGACATGACAGATAAAAATCTAGACATATATATTTCATACTTCGAACGAGCCTAACCAGCCTGTTGTGCAACAAGGTTGCCACACCACCCCCCTACGGAGAAACATAACCTCGCATAAAGCAAAATTGGTTAAAAATAATAATAAACAGAAATATACTAATCAAAATTTTTAAATCTCACGTGTCTCCCAGATCTGGTGATGTATGGGGGTTTTTGAATAACGGGTGCGGGAGTTGGCACAGGCAGCGCAGGAGAGACTGCAGTTCCAGGTACCAGAAGAGCTGGAGGAGCAGCAGTATCCTGCTGGTCGCGTTCCAATGCAGGACGCGAAGCGATCGAGGGTAGCCCAGTGGGGGACGAGCCGTTTGGAGTTTGACAAACAGGGTCGTCGGTCATCAAATGGGCTGGCTTCACGCGGTCGATGCTGATTTCTGCTTCTCGACCTCTAATGAGCAACGTGATCGTCTTGTCCCTCTTGCGCAAGATCGGATAGGGTCCTGTGTAGGGAGCTTGCAAAGAGCGACGCACAGTATCGTCGCGAAGAAACGCGTGGGTCGCTGTTGACAGGTCCTTGAAAGTGAAAATTGCTTTTTGATGGTGATGCGATGCCGGAACTGGTCGAAAATGAGCCATCTTGAGACGTAGCTGGTTGACGAAGTCGGAGACGTCAGTGGGACGCTCGGATGCGACAGGAGTGACAAGCAGTTCGCCTGGAAGTCGCAGTGGTTCGCCGTACAGTAGCTCAGCCGCGCAAGAGCCAATGTCCTCTTTTAAAGCGGTACGAATACCGAGGAGTACCATGGGAAGTGCTCTGATCCACGAATTGCCGTGGCACATCAGAGCAGCCTTCAATTGGCGGTGGAGACGCTCCACCATTCCATTAGCCTGCGGATGATAGCTAGTGGTTCTGTTCCTGGTGGCACCGTGCACTTGCATCAGCTTCTGGAAAAGCGATGATTCAAATTGGCGGCCCTGATCGGTGGTGACGACCGTCGGAACACCGAATCGGGCAATCCAGCCATTTGTAAAAGTTTCAGCCACTTCCTCCGCTGTCATAGTAACCATCGGCCATACCTCCGGCCAACGCGTGCTGCGATCAATGGCCGTGAGGCAATAGTTGAAACCGTTGCAAGGAGGAAGCGGGCCAATAATGTCCAGGTGGACATGGCGCAGTCTGGCTGAAGGCGTGGGGAATTCACCAAGGGGCGTAGAGGCATGCCTTGTCACCTTGCTCCGTTGACAAGGCACACAGTTTTTCGCCCATTTCTGGCAGTCTTTTCTAATGCCAGGCCATACATAGCGGTCGCTAACCAGTTTTGTAGACGTGCGCGCACCTGGGTGACTTAGGCCGTGCAGTTTGTCGAAAATGCCACGACGGAATGCAGGCGTCACATACGGGCGAGGTTTACCCGTAGAGGTATCGCACACGAGAGTAATGTCTGTCCCCGGAATGCAGACATCTTCGAGCTTGAGAGAGGAGCTGTTGGCCCGACGTAGGCTGACAAGCTCGTCGTCGGTAGCCTGAGAGGAAGCAAGAGTGGCGTAATCCGCCTCTAATGAGATAGCTTCAACTCTCGATAGAGCGTCGGCTACAACATTGTCCTCTCCCCGAATGTACTGGATGTCAGTAGTAAACTGGCTAATAAAAGACAGCTGATTAAGTTGCGGTGGCGGTAGCTTTTCTCGGCGTTGTACGAAAGCGTACAACAAAGGCTTGTGGTCGGTAAAAATAGTGGCATGCTGTGCTTCGAGTATATAGCGAAAATGTTGTACGCTTTCGTACACCGCTAAGAGCTCACGGTAATAAGCAGGCCATTCCGACTGGCGTGGAGTCAGTTTCTTACTGAAAAACGCCAGTGGGCACCACTGATTATTTACCTCTTGTTGCAAGCAGGCGCCAACGTGCACGCTAGAAGCATCCGTGAAAAGGCCTAAACGGGCGTCGTTCACAGGATGATGAAGGAGCGTAGCGTCTGTAAGGCTTTGTTTGCATTTCTCAAATGCCTCATGCAGCTCGGGAGTCCATGGAAATGGTTTGTTACCCTTGCTGTTGGTAGCCACCACCGCGTCAATCAAAGGGGCTTGAAATTTGGCAGCCTGAGGTATGAAACGGCGATAGTAATTTAAAACGCCTAGAAATCGTCTCATACCTTTAACAGTTTCAGGAGGTTTGTACTCCAGCAACGCGGTTACGCGTTCACGTGGAGGTTGTACTCCATCACCACTGATGTTTTGTCCAAGAAATTTGACCTGCTCTGCACCTAAGACACATTTAGATGGGTTTATCACCACTCCGTACTCTTGCAAACGACGAAACAAACCTCGAAGATGCTCCTTATGGGAGGCTTCATCAGGCGAAAATACGAGTATGTCATCGATGTAAGGAAAACAGTAATCGAGACCCCGTGTGACCTCATCGATAAAGCGCTGGAAGGTTTGACCAGCATTTCGTAAACCGAAGGTCATAAAAGGAAATTCGAAGAGGCCAAACGGGGCTGCGATGGCTGTCTTCGGAATATCGTCCTCAAACATGGGAATCTGATGATAAGCTTTCACTAAATCGAGAGTACTAAACACTCGTGAGCCATGAAGGTTGTTAGCAAAATCGTTAATGTGCCGGAGAGGGTATTTGTCAGGAATAGTCCTGGCGTTCAAGGCGCGATAATCGCCACAAGGACGCCAAGTGGAATCCTTCTTTAAAGTCATGTGTAATGGCGAGGCCCAGGCACTTTTGGAAGGCCTTGCAGTACCACAACGAACCATATCCTCAAATTCTTTTTGAGCCGCCACAAGTTTTTGTGGGGCCAGTCTGCGAGGTCTGCAGGAGACAGGTGGACCATCTGTGGTTGTGATATAATGCACAGTATTGTGCTTTACTACTCTAGGCAAACCTGGTGGTCGAGTAATCTCAGGAAACTCAGCTAGCACGTCTGCGTAAGTAGAACTACCAATTTGTACAGCTTTGACGCTTGGCTGTGAAGTTCCGGAAAAAGATACAGGTACATGTAATTTAGTATTACCATCCACCAGGCGCTGATGGCGACAATCAGGCAACAAGTTGTAATAACTAAGGAAGTCGGAACCGATGATAGGTGTCGCAACGTCAGCGATCACGAAATTCCAATGGAAATCCCGGCGTAAACCTAAGTCCAAGTGTAAGGAAACGGTGCCGTAAGTCTCAATAGAGCTGCCATTGGCAGCGCTCAGATTGTAATCGCTAGGTTGGTAGCGACCTCTAAGGAGACGGCGAGGGAAACAACAGAGATCTGACCCAGTGTCTACTAAGTACTGGTGTTTAGATTTCTGATCTGTAACAAAAATTCGGCGGCCGGTACTAGTACAATCAGTTGCCGCCTCTACTGATTGCTCGTCGCGTTTCCCTGGTCACTACGTTTCCAGCTACACGGGGTTATACATTTGGTTGCCCTTTCATTGTATTTCTTATGGTACCAACATACCTTGGAACCGTCTCTCGATGTGGAAGAACGAGAGCGCGAGCGCGAGCGATGCGACGACGCAGAGCGCTGACGCGAGCGCGATGACTGGACGTTGACCGCTAAGGCAGCAATCTGTTGCTCTAAACGTTCCATGCGCTGTAAAAGAGTGTCTTGGTTAGAAGACGAACCAGCAGGGGCAGGGGTTGTACAAGAGAACTAGTATTCTGCCTAAGGCGCGGCGCGCGAGCGCGCCGCGGTACCGGTGTGGTCTTTTGCTTTTGGCATTCCAACTCTTGACTATAATTGGTTTAGTATTTCCAAGGAAAAGGGAGGTGAAAAACTGCTATGGGAAGCGAAAAGCGGAAGGTATTTTTCTAAGTCAGAACTCGCACTCTGTCGTCTTGCTAGTGAAACAGTGCGGGGGGTGTGTGTCCGCGTGGGCTCGCCCTTCGGGCCTTCGGCCCTCGGGCTCGCGTAGAGAGCGAGCTCTGAAGGGACGCTTCGGGCCTTCGGCCCTACGCGGAGCTCGGCCTGCGGCCTCGCGGGCCTTGCCGCTCGCCTTCGGGCCTTCGGCCCTCAGGTTCGCTTGTAAGACACACGGCAATAGTAGTGTCCGCGTGGGCTCGCCCTTCGGGCCTTCGGCCCTCGGGCTCGCGTAGAGAGCGCGCTCTGATGGGACGCTTCGGGCCTTCGGCCCTACGCGGAGCTCGGCCTGCGGCCTCGCGGGCCTCGCCGCTCACCTTCGGGCCTACGGCCCTCAGGTTCGCTTGTAAGACACACGGCAATAGTAAAGTGTCCGCGTGGGCTTGCCCTTCGGGCCTTCGGCCCTCGGGCTCGCGTAGAGAGCGCGCTCTGATGGGACGCTTCGGGCCTTCGGCCCTACGCGGAGCTCGGCCTGCGGCCTCGCGGGCCTCGCCGCTCACCTTCGGGCCTACGGCCCTCAGGTTCGCTTGTAAGACACACGGGAATAGTAAAGTGTCCGCGTGGGCACGCCCTTCGGGCCTTCGGCCCTCGGGCTCGCGTAGAGAGCGCGCTCTGATGGGACGCTTCGGGCCTTCGGCCCTACGCGGAGCTCGGCCTGCGGCCTCGCGGGCGTCGCCGCTCACCTTCGGGCCTTCGGCCCTCAGGTTCGCTTGTAAGATACACGGGAATAGTCAAGTGCCCGCGTGGGCTCGCCCTTCGGGCCTTCGGCCCTCGGGCTCGCGTAGAGAGCGCGCTCTGATGGGACGCTTCGGGCCTTCGGCCCTACGCGGAGCTCGGCCTGCGGCCTCGCGGACCTCGCCGCTCACCTTCGGGCCTTCGGCCCTCAGGTTCGCTTGTAAGACACACGGGGATAGTAAAGTTTCCGCGTGGGCTCGCCCTTCGGGCCTTCGGCCCTCGGGCTCGCGTAGAGAGCGCGCTCTGATGGGACGCTTCGGGCCTTCGGCCCTACGCGGAGCTCGGCCTTCGGCCTCGCATACCTCGCCGCTCACCTTCGGGCCTTCGGCCCTCAGGTTCGCTTGTAAGATACACGGGGCAAAGGAATACTTGCGCAACCCTAAACTACCGCGGTACCGGTGTGGTCTTTTGCTTTTGGCATTCCAACTCTTGACTGTAATTGGTTTAGTATTTCCAAGGAAAAGGGAGGTGAAAAACTGCTATGGGAAGCGAAAAGCGGAAGGTATTTTTGCAAGTCAGATCTTGCACTCGTACGTCTTGCTTGTGAAACAGTGCGGGGGGTGTGTGTCCGCGTGGGCTCGCCCTTCGGGCCTTCGGCCCTCGGGCTCGCGTAGAGAGCGAGCTCTGAAGGGACGCTTCGGGCCTTCGGCCCTACGCGGAGCTCGGCCTTCGGCCTCGCATGTAAGACACACGGGAATAGTAAAGTGTCCGCGTGGGCTGGCCGTCGGGCCTTCGGCCCTCGGGCTCGCGTAGAGAGCGCGCTCTGATGGGACGCTTCGGGCCTTCGGCCCTACGCGGAGCTCGGCCTGCGACCTCGCGGGCCTCGCCGCTCACCTTCGGGCCTTCGGCCCTCAGGTTCGCTTGTAAGACACTCGGGAATAGTAAAGTGTCCGCGTGGGCTCGCCCTTCGGGCCTTCGGCCCTCGGGCTCGCGTAGAGAGCGCGCCCTGATGGGACGCTTCGGGCCTTCGGCCCTACGCGGAGCTCGGCCTGCGGCCTCGCGGGCCTCGCCGCTCACCTTCGGGCCTTCGGCCCTCAGGTTCGCTTGTAAGACACACGGGGATAGTAAAGTGTCCGCGTGGGCTCGCCCTTCGGGCCTTCGGCCCTCGGGCTCGCGTAGAGAGCGCGCTCTGATGGGACGCTTCGGGCCTTCGGCCCTACGCGGAGCTCGGCCTGCGGCCTCGCGGGCCTCGCCGCTCACCTTCGGGCCTTCGGCCCTCAGGTTCGCTTGTAAGACACTCGGGAATAGTAAAGTGTCCGCGTGGGCTCGCCCTTCGGGCCTTCGGCCCTCGGGCTCGCGTAGAGAGCGAGCTCTGAAGGGACGCTTCGGGCCTTCGGCCCTACGCGGAGCTCGGCCTTCGGCCTCGCATGTAAGACACTCGGGAATAGTAAAGTGTCCGCGTGGGCTCGCCCTTCGGGCCTTCGGCCCTCGGGCTCGCGTAGAGAGCGCGCTCTGATGGGACGCTTCGGGCCTTCGGCCCTACGCGGAGCTCGGCCTATGGCCTCGCGTGCCTTGCCGCTCACCTTCGGGCCTTTGGCCCTCAGGTTCGCTTGTAAGACACACGGGGCAAAGGAATACTTTCGCAACCCTAAACTCTCGGAGCTCGGCCTCCGGCCTCGCAAAATTAGTGGGGGGGAACACGCCTGGACACTTGAAGTGGGGCTCCGGGCCTTTGGTCCGTCGCCAGGCTCGGCCTACGGCCTCGCAGCCTGAAGCTCGCCCTTCGGGCTCGCATAACATAGCAATAATATAGGCTTTTGGATGGTTTTACCCTCCTGCAGCTCGGCCTTCGGCCTCGCCCAAAATTACTGGGGAGGGGGGCGCTTTGACACTCGAAAGGGAGGCTCCGGGCCTCCGGCCCTCCGCCGGGCTCGGCCTGCGGCCTCGCAGCCTGAAGCTCGCCCTTCGGGCTCGCAAAAAGTACTCCGAATTTGTTTTGCCCATAGCGGCCGCCATTTTGAATTTTTTTTAATTTTTTTTTCTTTTTATAATTCTTGGGCCCCTCAAGTCCCCGCATGCCAAATCTCAGCGCGCTCCGACCAATTTTAAATTTCGAAAAAAAAAAAGTTTTTTTTTTTGACAAAAAAAAAATGGTTTTCAAACCTCCTTGGGAACCTCTATGACATTTGGTCGGGACCTCTATTCAAAAGTCCTACCGTTTGGCTGTAAAAAAAAACTGAAAAAATTCCCCATACAATTTTTTTTTTAGAGCTAGAAAAAATTTTTTTTGGTTTTTGGAATCTGGGGACCCATAGCACCCTACGTGCCAAATTTCAGCTCGCTAGGACCATTTTGAAATTTTTTCAAAAAAAAACTTCATTTTTTTTCATTTTTTTTTTCGTCTTCAAAAACTGCACGCGGTTCCCTATGACATTTGGTCGAGCACCCCTGACCTAGGTCTGACCGTTTGGCCAGGCCGTTGTCCAACTTTGAGGCTGGAAGCGGTAGCCCAAAAGTCGGATTTTTCTGGGGGTCACCTCGCCGGCCTCTATACTTTTCCCATACATCACAAAACTCCACCATGGCTCCTTCCCGGAGATCAATTGTGTCAGGAGAAATCAGTCGTGTTGCAGCTTTATATAATATTAACTAGTATTTTGCCTAAGGCGCGGCGCGCGAGCGCGCCGCGGTACCGGTGTGGTCTTTTGCTTTTGGCATTCCAACTCTTGACTGTAATTGGTTTAGTATTTCCAAGGAAAAGGGAGGTGAAAAACTGCTATGGGAAGCGAAAAGCGGAAGGTATTTTTGTTAGTCGGAATTTGCACTCGGTCCGTCTTGCTTGTGAAACAGTGCGGGGGGTGTGTGTCCGCGTGGGCTCGCCCTTCGGGCCTTCGGCCCTCGGGCTCGCGTAGAGAAAGCGCTCTGATGGGACGCTTCGGGCCTTCGGCCCTACGCGGAGCTCGGCCTGCGGCCTCGCGGGCCTCGCCGCTCACCTTCGGGCCTTCGGCCCTCAGGTTCGCTTGTAAGACACACGGGAATAGTAAAGTGTCCGCGTGGGCTCGCCCTTCGGGCCTTCGGCCCTCGGGCTCGCGTAGAGAGCGCGCTCTGATGGGACGCTTCGGGCCTTCGGCCCTACGCGGAGCTCGGCCTGCGGCCTCGCGGGTATCGCCGCTCACCTTCGGGCCTTCGGCCCTCAGGTTCGCTTATAAGACACACGGGAATAGTAAAGTGTCCGCGTGGGCTCGCCCTTCGGGCATTCGGGCCTCGGGCTCGCGTAGAGAGCGCGCTCTGATGGGACGCTTCGGGCCTTCGGCCCTACGCGGAGCTCGGCCTGCGGCCTCGCGGGCGTCGCCGCTCACCTTCGGGCCTTCGGCCCTCAGGTTCGCTTGTAAGACACACGGGAATAGTAAAGTGTCCGCGTGGGCTCGCCCTTCGGGCCTTCGGCCCTCGGGCTCGCGTAGAGAGCGCGCTCTGATGGGACGCTTCGGGCCTTCGGCCCTACGCGGAGCTCGGCCTGCGGCCTCGCGGGTATCGCCGCTCACCTTCGGGCCTTCGGCCCTCAGGTTCGCTTGTAAGACACACGGGAATAGTAAAGTGTCCGCGTGGGCTCGCCCTTCGGGCCTTCGGCCCTCGGGCTCGCGTAGAGAGCGCGCTCTGATGGGACGCTTCGGGCCTTCGGCCCTACGCGGAGCTCGGCCTGCGGCCTCGCGGGTATCGCCGCTCACCTTCGGGCCTTCGGCCCTCAGGTTCGCTTATAAGACACACGGGAATAGTAAAGTGTCCGCGTGGGCTCGCCCTTCGGGCATTCGGCCCTCGGGCTCGCGTAGAGAGCGCGCTCTGATGGGACGCTTCGGGCTTTCGGCCCTACGCGGAGCTCGGCCTGCGGCCTCGCGGGCGTCGCCGCTCACCTTCGGGCCTTCGGCCCTCAGGTTCGCTTGTAAGACACACGGGAATAGTAAAGTGTCCGCGTGGGCTCGCCCTTCGGGCCTTCGGCCCTCGGGCTCGCGTAGAGAGCGCGCTCTGATGGGACGCTTCGGGCCTTCGGCCCTACGCGGAGCTCGGCCTGCGGCCTCGCGGGTATCGCCGCTCACCTTCGGGCCTTCGGCCCTCAGGTTCGCTTGTAAGACACTCGGGAATAGGGTTTCTGAGAGCGCGCTCTGAAGGGACGCTTCGGGCCTTCGGCCCTACGCGGAGCTCGGCCTTCGGCCTCGCATGTAAGACACTCGGGAATAGTAAAGTGTCCGCGTGGGCTCGCCCTTCGGGCCTTCGGCCCTCGGGCTCGCGTAGAGAGCGCGCTCTGATGGGACGCTTCGGGCCTTCGGCCCTACGCGGAGCTCGGCCTGCGGCCTCGCGGGCGTCGCCGCTCACCTTCGGGCCTTCGGCCCTCAGGTTCGCTTGTAAGACACACTGGAATAGCAAAGTGTCCGCGTGGGCTCGCGTAGAGAGCGCGCTCTGATGGGACGCTTCGGGCCTTCGGCCCTACGCGGAGCTCGGCCTGCGGCCTCGCGGGCGTCGCCACTCACCTTCGGGCCTTCGGCCCTCAGGTTCGCTTGTAAGACACTCGGGAATAGGGTTTCTGAGAGCGCGCTCTGAAGGGACGCTTCGGGCCTTCGGCCCTACGCGGAGCTCGGCCTTCGGCCTCGCATGTAAGACACTCGGGAATAGTAAAGTGTCCGCGTGGGCTCGCCCTTCGGGCCTTCGGCCCTCGGGCTCGCGTAGAGAGCGCGCTCTGATGGGACGCTTCGGGCCTTCGGCCCTACGCGGAGCTCGGCCTCCGGCCTCGCGGGCGTCGCCGCTCACCTTCGGGCCTTCGGCCCTCAGGTTCGCTTGTAAGACACACGGGAATAGTAAAGTGTCCGCGTGGGCTCGCCCTTCGGGCCTTCGGCCCTCGGGCTCGCGTAGAGAGCGCGCTCTGATGGGACGCTTCGGGCCTTCGGCCCTACGCGGAGCTCGGCCTGCGGCCTCGCGGGCCTCGCCGCTCACCTTCGGGCCTTCGGCCCTCAGGTTCGCTTGTAACACACACGGGAATAGTAGAGTGTCCGCGTGGGCTCGCCCTTCGGGCCTTCGGCCCTCGGGCTCGCGTAGAGAGCGCGCTCTGATGGGACGCTTCGGGCCTTCGGCCCTACGCGGAGCTCGGCCTGCGGCCTCGCGAGCCTTGCCGCTCACCTTCGGGCCTTCGGCCCTCAGGTTCGCTTGTAAGACACACGGGAATAGTAAAGTGTCCGCGTGGGCTCGCCCTTCGGGCCTTCGGCCCTCGGGCTCGAATAGAGAGCGCGCTCTGATGGGACGCTTCGGGCCTTCGGCCCTACGCGGAGCTCGGCCTGCGGCCTCGCGGGCGTCGCCGTTCACCTTCGGGCCTTCGGCCCTCAGGTTCGCTTGTAAGACACACGGGAATAGTAGAGTGTCTGCGTGGGCTCGCCCTTCGGGCCTTCGGCCCTCGGGCTCGCGTAGAGAGCGCGCTCTGATGGGACGCTTCGGGCCTTCGGCCCTACGCGGAGCTTGGCCTGCGGCCTCGCGGGCGTCGCCACTCACCTTCGGGCCTTCGGCCCTCAGGTTCGCTTGTAAGACACACGGGAATAGTAAAGTGTCCGCGTGGGCTCGCCCTTCGGGCCTTCGGCCCTCGGGCTCGCGTAGAGAGCGCGCTCTGATGGGACGCTTCGGGCCTTCGGCCCTACGCGGAGCTCGGCCTTCGGCCTCGCATACCTCGCCGCTCACCTTCGGGCCTTCGGCCCTCAGGTTCGCTTGTAAGATACACGGGGCAAAGGAAAACTTGCGCAACCCTAAACTCTCGGAGCTCGGCCTCCGGCCTCGCAAAATTAGTGGGGGGGAACACGCCTGGACACTCGGAGTGGGGCTCCGGGCCTTTGGCCCGTCGCCGGGCTCGGCCTGCGGCCTCGCAGCCTGAAGCTCGCCCTTCGGGCTCGCATAACATAGCAATAATATAGGATTTTGGGTAGTTTTGCCCTCCTGCAGCTCGGCCTTCGGCCTCGCCCAAAATTACTGGGGAGGGGGGCGCTTTGACACTCGAAAGGGAGGCTCCGGGCCTCCGGCCCTCCGCCGGGCTCGGCCTGCGGCCTCGCAGCCTGAAGCTCGCCCTTCGGGCTCGCAAAAAGTACTCCAAATTTGTTTTGCCCATAGCGGCCGCCATTTTGAATTTTTTTTATTTTTTTTTTCTTTTTATAATTTTTGGGCCCCTCAAGTCCCCGCATGCCAAATCTCAGCGCGCTCCGACCAATTTGAAATTTCGAAAAAAAAAAAGTTTTTTTTTTTGACAAAAAAAAAATGTTTTTGAAACACCCTTGGGAACCTCTATGACATTTGGTCGGGACTTCTATTCAAAAGTCTTACGGTTTGGCTGTAAAAAAAAACCGAAAAAATTCCCCATACAAATTTTTTTTTAGAGCTAGAAAAAAAAATTTTTGGCTTTTGGAATCTGGGGACCCAAAGCACCCTAAATGCCAAATTTCAGCTCGCTACGACCATTTTGAATTTTTTTCAAAAAAAAACTTTTTTTTTTTTCAATTTTTTTTTCGTCATCAAAAACTGCACGCAGTTCCCTATGACATTTGGTCGAGCACCCCTGACCTAGGTCTCACCGTTTAGCCGGGCCGTAGTGCAACTTTTTAACCAGAGGCATATTCCCAAATTTCAGATTTTTCTGGGGGTCACATCGGCAGGATCTACACTTGCCCCATACATGACCAAGGTCCAAGTATACTCCTTCATGGAGAACAACCCTATATATAAGAAATGAGTGGTTTAGCAGCTTTATAGTATATTAATTAACTAGTATTTTGCCTAAGGCGCGGCGCGCGAGCGCGCCGCGGTACCGGTGTGGTCTTTTGCTTTTGGCATTCCAACTCTTGACTGTAATTGGTTTAGTATTTCCAAGGAAAAGGGAGGTGAAAAACTGCTATGGGAAGCGAAAAGCGGAGTGAGATTTGTAAGCCAGATCTTGCACTCTGTCGTCTTGCTTGTGAAACAGTGCGGGGGATGTGTGTCCGCGTGGGCTCGCCCTTCGGGCCTTCGGCCCTCGGGCTCGCGTAGAGAGCGAGCTCTGAAGGGACGCTTCGGGCCTTCGGCCCTACGCGGAGCTCGGCCTTCGGCCTCGCATGTAAGACACTCGGGAATAGTAAAGTGTCCGCGTGGGCTCGCCCTTCGGGCCTTCGGCCCTCGGGCTCGCGTAGAGAGCGCGCTCTGATGGGACGCTTCGGGCCTTCGGCCCTACGCGGAGCTCGGCCTGCGGCCTCGCGGGCGTCGCCGCTCACCTTCGGGCCTTCGGCCCTCAGGTTCGCTTGTAAGACGCACGGGAATAGTCAAGTGTCCGCGTGGGCTCGCCCTTCGGGCCTTCGGCCCTCGGGCTCGCGTAGAGAGCACGCTCTGATGGGACGCTTCGGGCCTTCGGCCCTACGCGGAGCTCGGCCTGCGGCCTCGCGGGCGTCGCCGCTCATCTTCGGGCCTTCGGCCCTCAGGTTCGCTTGTAAGACACACGGGAATAGTAAAGTGTCCGCGTGGGCTCGCCCTTCGGGCCTTCGGCCCTCGGGCTCGCGTAGAGAGCGCGCTCTGATGGGACGCTTCGGGCCTTCGGCCCTACGCGGAGCTCGGCCTGCGGCCTCGCGGGCCTCGCCGCTCACCTTCGGGCCTTCGGCCCTCAGGTTCGCTTGTAAGACACACGGGAATAGTAAAGTGTCCGCGTGGGCTCGCCCTTCGGGCCTTCGGCCCTCGGGCTCGCGTAGAGAGCGCGCTCTGATGGGACGCTTCGGGCCTTCGGCCCTACGCGGAGCTCGGCCTGCGGCCTCGCGGGCCTCGCCGCTCACCTTCGGGCCTTCGGCCCTCAGGTTCGCTTGTAAGACACACGGGAATAGTAAAGTGTCCGCGTGGGCTCGCCCTTCGGGCCTTCGGCCCTCGGGCTCGCGTAGAGAGCGCGCTCTGATGGGACGCTTCGGGCCTTCGGCCCTACGCGGAGCTCGGCCTGCGGCCTCGCGGGCCTCGCCGCTCACCTTCGGGCCTTCGGCCCTCAGGTTCACTTGTAAGACACACGGGAATAGCAAAGTGTCCGCGTGGGCTCGCCCTTCGGGCCTTCGGCCCTCGGGCTCGCGTAGAGAGCGCGCTCTGATGGGACGCTTCGGGCCTTCGGCCCTACGCGGAGCTCGGCCTGCGGCCTCGCGGGCCTCGCCGCTCACCTTCGGGCCTTTGGCCCTCAGGTTCGCTAGTAAGACACTCGGGGCAAAGGAATACTTGCGCAACCCTATACTCTCGGAGCTCGGCCTCCGGCCTCGCAAAATTAGTGGGGGGAACACGCCTAGACACTCGGAGTGGGGCTCCGGGCCTTTGGCCCGTCGCCGGGCTCGGCCTACGGCCTCGCAGCCTGAAGCTCGCCCTTCGGGCTCGCATAACATAGCAATAATATAGGATTTTGGGTGGTTTTACCCTCCTGCAGCTCGGCCTTCGGCCTCGCCCAAAATTACTGGGGAGGGGGGCGCTTTCACACTCGAAAGGGAGGCTCCGGGCCTCCGGCCCTCCGCCGGGCTCGGCCTGCGGCCTCGCAGCCTGAAGCTCGCCCTTCGGGCTCGCAAAAAGTACTCCGAATTTGTTTTGCCCATAGCGGCCGCCATTTTGTTTTTTTTTTTAATTTTTTTTCTTTTTATAATTCTTGGGCCCCTCAAGTCCCCGCATGCCAAATCTCAGCGCGCTCCGACCAATTTGAAATTTCGAAAAAAAAAAAGTTTTTTTTTTCGGCAAAAAAAAAATATTTTTGAAACGTCCTTGGGAACCTTTATGACATTTGGTCGGGACCTCTATTCAAAAGTCTCACCGTTTGGCTGTAAAAAAAAACCGAAAAAATTCCCCATCCAAATTTGTTTTGCTCATAGCGGCCGCCATTTTTAATTTTTTTTTAATTTTTTTTTCTTTTTATAATTCTTGGGCCCCTCAAGTCCCCGCATGCCAAATCTCAGCGCGCTCCGACCAATTTGAAATTTCGAAAAAAAAAAAGTTTTTTTTTTTGACAAAAAAAAATTTTTTTTCAAACCTACTTGGGAACCTCTATGACATTTGGTCGGGACCTCTATTCAAAAGTCTCACCGTTTGGCTGTAAAAAAAAACCGAAAAAATTCCCCATACAAATTTTTTTTTAGAGCTAGAAAAAAAATTTTTTGGTTTTTGGAATCTGGGGACCCATAGCACCCTACGTGCCAAATTTCAGCTCGCTAGGACCATTTTGAAATTTTTTCAAAAAAAAACTTCATTTTTTTTCATTTTTTTTTTCGTCTTCAAAAACTGCACGCGGTTCCCTATGACATTTGGTCGAGCACCCCTGACCTAGGTCTGACCGTTTGGCCAGGCCGTTGTCCAACTTTGAGGCTGGAAGCGGTAGCCCAAAAGTCGGATTTTTCTGGGGGTCACCTCGCCGGCCTCTATACTTTTCCCATACATCACAAAACTCCACCATGGCTCCTTCCCGGAGATCAATTGTGTCAGGAGAAATCAGTCGTGTTGCAGCTTTATATAATATTAACTAGTATTTTGCCTAAGGCGCGGCGCGCGAGCGCGCCGCGGTACCGGTGTCGAGTTGGACTTTTGACTTTTAACTCTGACTGTAATTGGTTTAGTATTTCCTAGGAAAAGGGAGGTGAAAAACAGCTATGGGAAGCGAAAAGCGGGAGAGAGATTTGCAAGTCGGAATTTGCACTCGTACGTCTTGCTTGTGCGGGGGGTGTGTGTCCGCGTGGGCTCGCCCTTCGGGCCTTCGGCCCTCGGGCTCGCGTAGAGAGCGAGCTCTGAAGGGACGCTTCGGGCCTTCGGCCCTACGCGGAGCTCGGCCTTCGGCCTCGCATGCCTTGCCGCGAACCTGAGGGCCTTTGGCCCTCAGGTTCGCTTGTAAGACACTCGGGGATAGGGTTTCTGAGAGCGCGCTCTGAAGGGACGCTTCGGGCCTTCGGCCCTACGCGGAACTCGGCCTTCGGCCTCGCATGTAAGACACTCGGGAATAGTAAAGTGACCGCGTGGGCTCGCCCTTCGGGCCTTCGGCCCTCGGGCTCGCGTAGAGAGCGCGCTCTGATGGGACGCTTCGGGCCTTCGGCCCTACGCGGAGCTCGGCCTGCGGCCTCGCGGGCCTTGCCGCTCACCTTCGGGCCTTCGGCCCTCAGGTTCGCTTGTAAGACACACGGGAATAGTAAAGTGTCCGCGTGGGCTCGCCCTTCGGGCCTTCGGCCCTCGGGCTCGCGTAGAGAGCGCGCTCTGATGGGACGCTTCGGGCCTTCGGCCCTACGCGGAGCTCGGCCTGCGGCCTCGCGGGCCTCGCCGCTCACCTTCGGGCCTTCGGCCCTCAGGTTCGCTTGTAAGACACACGGGAATAGTAAAGTGTCCGCGTGGGCTCGCCCTTCGGGCCTTCGGCCCTCGGGCTCGCGTAAAGAGCGCGCTCTGATGGGACGCTTCGGGCCTTCGGCCCTACGCGGAGCTCGGCCTGCGGCCTCGCGGGCCTTGCCGCTCACCTTCGGGCCTTCGGCCCTCAGGTTCGCTTGTAAGACACACGGGAATAGTAAAGTGTCCGCGTGGGCTCGCCCTTCGGGCCTTCGGCCCTCGGGCTCGCGTAGAGAGCGCGCTCTGATGGGACGCTTCGGGCCTTCGGCCCTACGCGGAGCTCGGCCTGCGGCCTCGCGGGCTTCGCCGCTCACCTTCGGGCCTTCGGCCCTCAGGTTCGCTTGTAAGACACACGGGAATAGTAAAGTGTCCGCGTGGGCTCGCCCTTCGGGCCTTCGGCCCTCGGGCTCGCGTAGAGAGCGCGCTCTGATGGGACGCTTCGGGCCTTCGGCCCTACGCGGAGCTCGGCCTGCGGCCTCGCAGGCCTCGCCGCTCACCTTCGGGCCTTCGGCCCTCAGGTTCACTTGTAAGACACACGGGGCAAAGGAATACTTGCGCAACCCTAAACTCTCGGGGCTCGGCCTCCGGCCTCGCAAAATTAGTGGGGAGAACACGCCTGGACACTCGGAGTGGGGCTCCGGGCCTTTGGCCCGTCGCCGGGCTCGGCCTACGGCCTCGCAGCCTGAAGCTCGCCCTTCGGGCTCGCATAACATAGCAATAATATAGGATTTTGGGTAGTTTTTCCCTCCTGCAGCTCGGCCTTCGGCCTCGCCCAAAATTCCTGGGGAGGGGGGCGCTTTGACACTCGAAATGGAGGCTCCGGGCCTCCAGCCCTCCGCCGGGCTCGGCCTGCGGCCTCGCAGCCTGAAGCTCGCCCTTCGGGCTCGCAAAAAGTACTCCGAATTTGTTTTTCCCATAACGGCCGCCATTTTGAATTTTTTTTAATTTTTTTTTCTTTTTATAATTCTTGGGCCCCTCAAGTCCCCGCATGCCAAATCTCAGCGCGCTCCGACCAATTTGAAATTTCGAAAAAAAAAAAGTTTTTTTTTTTGGCAAAAAAAAAATATTTTTGAAACGTCCTTGGGAACCTTTATGACATTTGGTCGGGACCTCTATTCAAAAATCTCACCGTTTGGCCGCAAAAAAAAACCGAAAAAATTCCCCATCCAAATTTGTTTTCCTCATAGGCGCCGCCATTTTGAATTTTTTTTAATTTTTTTTTCTTTTTATAATTCTTGGGCCCCTCAAGTCCCCGCATGCCAAATCTCAGCGCGCTCCGACCAATTTGAAATTTCGAAAAAAAAAAAGTTTTTTTTTTTGACAAAAAAAAAATGTTTTTGAAACATCCTTGGGAACCTCTATGACATTTGGTCGGGACCTCTATTCAAAAGTCTTACGGTTTGGCTGTAAAAAAAAACCGAAAAAATTCCCCATACAAATTTTTTTTTAGAGCTAGAAAAAAAAAATTTTGTTTTTCGGAATCTGGGGACCCGTAGCACCCTACATGCCAAATTTCAGCTCGCTAGGACCATTTTGAAATTTTTTCAAAAAAAAACTTCATTTTTTTTCAATTTTTTTTTCGTCATCAAAAACTGCACGCGGTTCCCTATGACATTTGGTCGAGCACCCCTGACCTAGGTCTGACCGTTTGGCCAGGCCGTTGACCAATTTTTTAGTTTTCCCATGTAGCCCAAAAGTCGGATTTTTCTGGGGGTCACCTCGCCGGCCTCTATACTTTTCCCATACATTACCAAACTCCACCATGGCTCCTTCCCGGAGATCAATTGTGTCAGGAGAAATGAGTCGTGTTGCAGCTTTATATAATATTAACTAGTATTTTGCCTAAGGCGCGGCGCGCGAGCGCGCCGCGGTACCGGTGTGGTCTTTTGCTTTTGGCATTCCAACTCTTGACTGTAATTGGTTTAGTATTTCCAAGGAAAAGGGAGGTGAAAAACTGCTAAGGGAAGCGAAAAGCGGAAGGTATTTTTGCAAGTCAGATCTTGCACTCGTACGTCTTGCTTGTGAAACAGTGCGGGGGGTGTGTGTCCGCGTGGGCTCGCCCTTCGGGCCTTCGGCCCTCGGGCTCGCGTAGAGAGCGAGCTCTGAAGGGACGCTTCGGGCCTCCGGCCCTACGCGGAGCTCGGCCTTCGGCCTCGCTTGTAAGACACACGGGGATAGTAAAGTGTCCGCGTGGGCTCGCCCTTCGGGCCTTCGGCCCTCGGGCTCGCGTAGAGAGCGCGCTCTGATGGGACGCTTCGGGCCTTCGGCCCTACGCGGAGCTCGGCCTGCGGCCTCGCGGGCCTCGCCGCTCACCTTCGGGCCTTCGGCCCTCAGGTTCGCTTGTAAGACACACGGGAATAGTAAAGTGTCCGCGTGGGCTCGCCCTTCGGGCCTTCGGCCCTCGGGCTCGCGTAGAGAGCGCGCTCTGATGGGACGCTTCGGGCCTTCGGCCCTACGCGGAGCTCGGCCTGCGGCCTCGCGGGCCTCGCCGCTCACCTTCGGGCCTTCGGCCCTCAGGTTCGCTTGTAAGACACACGGGGATAGTAAAGTGTCCGCGTGGGCTCGCCCTTCGGGCCTTCGGCCCTCGGGCTCGCGTAGAGAGCGCGCTCTGATGGGACGCTTCGGGCCTTCGGCCCTACGCGGAGCTCGGCCTGCGGCCTCGCGGGCCTCGCCGCTCACCTTCGGGCCTTCGGCCCTCAGGTTCGCTTGTAAGACACTCAGGAATAGTAAAGTGTCCGCGTGGGCTTGCCCTTCGGGCCTTCGGCCCTCGGGCTCGCGTAGAGAGCGAGCTCTGAAGGGACGCTTCGGGCCTTCGGCCCTACGCGGAGCTCGGCCTTCGGCCTCGCATGTAAGACACTCGGGAATAGTAAAGTGTCCGCGTGGGCTCGCCCTTCGGGCCTTCGGCCCTCGGGCTCGCGTAGAGAGCGCGCTCTGATGGGACGCTTCGGGCCTTCGGCCCTACGCGGAGCTCGGCCTGCGGCCTCGCGGGCCTCGCCGCTCACCTTCGGGCCTTCGGCCCTCAGGTTCGCTTGTAAGACACACGGGGCAAAGGAATACTTGCGCAACCCTAAACTCTCGGAGCTCGGCCTCCGGCCTCGCAAAATTAGTGGGGGGGGGACACGCCTGGACACTCGGGGTGGGGCTCCGGGCCTTTGGCCCGTCGCCGGGCTCGGCCTGCGGCCTCGCAGCCTGAAGCTCGCCCTTCGGGCTCGCATAACATAGCAATAATATAGGATTTTGGGTGGTTTTACCCTCCTGCAGCTCGGCCTTCGGCCTCGCCCAAAATTACTGGGGAGGGGGGCGCTTAGACACTCTAAAGGGAGGCTCCGGGCCTCCGGCCCTCCGCCGGGCTCGGCCTGCGGCCTCGCACCCTGAAGCTCGCCCTTCGGGCTCGCAAAAATTACTCCAAATTTGTTTTGCCCATAGCGGCCGCCATTTTGAATTTTTTTTAATTTTTTTTTCTTTTTATAATTCTTGGGCCCCCCAAGTCCCCGCATGCCAAATCTCAGCGCGCTCCGACCAATTTGAAATTTCGAAAAAAAAAAAGTTTTTTTTTTTGACAAAAAAAAAATGTTTTTGAAACCTCCTTGGGAACCTCTATGACATTTGGTCGGGACCTCTATTCAAAAGTCTTACCGTTTGGCTGTAAAAAAAAACCGAAAAAATTCCCCATACAAATTTTTTTTTAGAGCTAGAAAAAAAAATTTTTGGTTTTTGGAATCTGGGGACCCATAGCACCCTACGTGCCAAATTTCAGCTCGCTACGACCATTTTGAATTTTTTTCAAAAAAAAACTTCATTTTTTTTCAATTTTTTTTTCGTCATCAAAAACTGCACGCGGTTCCCTATGACATTTGGTCGAGCACCCCTGACCTAGGTGTGACCGTTTGGCCAGGCAGTAGTGCAACTTTTTAACCAGAGGCAAATCTCCAAATGTCAGATTTTTCTGGAGGTCACATCGGCAGGTTCTACACTTGTCCCATACATGTCAGAGCTCCAAGTATACTCCTTCATGGAGAACAACCCTATATATAAGAAATCAGTCGTACAGCAGCTTTATAGTATATTAACTAGTATTTTGCCTAAGGCGCGGCGCGCGAGCGCGCCGCGGTACCGGTGTGGTCTTTTGGTCTTTGACTTGTAACTCTGACTGTAATTGGTTTAGTATTCCCAAGGAAAAGGGAGGTGAAAAACTGCTATGGGAAGCGAAAAGCGGAAGAGAGATTTGTTACCTAGGCTTTGCAGTCGGTCCGTCTTGCTTGTGAAACAGTGCGGGGGGTGTGTGTCCGCGTGGGCTCGCCCTTCGGGCCTTCGGCCCTCGGGCTCGCGTAGAGAGCACGCTCTAATGGGACGCTTCGGGCCTTCGGCCCTACGCGGAGCTCGGCCTACGGCCTCGCATGCCTCGCCGCTCACCTTCGGGCCTTTGGCCCTCAGGTTCGCTTGTAAGACACTCGGGGATAGGGTTTCTGAGAGCGCGCTCTGAAGGGACGCTTCGGGCCTTCGGCCCTACGCGGAGCTCGGCCTGCGGCCTCGCGGGCCTCGCCGCTCACCTTCGGGCCTTCGGCCCTCAGGTTCGCTTGTAAGACACACGGGAATAGTAAAGTGTCCGCGTGGGCTCGCCCTTCGGGCCTTCGGCCCTCAGGCTCGCGTAGAGAGCGCGGTCTGATGGGACGCTTCGGGCCTTCGGCCCTACGCGGAGCTCGGCCTGCGGCCTCGCGGGCCTTGCCGCTCACCTTCGGGCCTTCGGCCCTCAGGTTCGCTTGTAGACACACGGGAATAGTAAAGTGTCCGCGTGGGCTCGCCCTTCGGGCCTTCGGCCCTCGGGCTCGCGTAGAGAGCGCGCTCTGACGGGACGCTTCGGGCCTTCGGCCCTACGCGGAGCTCGGCCTGCGGCCTCGCGGGCCTCGCCGCTCACCTTCGGGCCTTCGGCCCTCAGGTTCGCTTGTAAGACACACGGGAATAGTAAAGTGTCCGCGTGGGCTCCCCCTTCGGGCCTTCGGCCCTCGGGCTCGCGTAGAGAGCGCGCTCTGATGGGACGCTTCGGGCCTTCGGCCCTACGCGGAGCTCGGCCTGCGGCCTCGCGGGCCTTGCCGCTCACCTTCGGGCCTTCGGCCCTCAGGTTCGCTTGTAAGACACACGGGAATAGTAAAGTGTCCGCGTGGGCTCGCCCTTCGGGCCTTCGGCCCTCGGGCTCGCGTAGAGAGCGCGCTCTGATGGGACGCTTCGGGCCTTCGGCCCTACGCGGAGCTCGGCCTGCGGCCTCGCGGGCCTCGCCGCTCACCTTCGGGCCTTCGGCCCTCAGGTTCGCTTGTAAGACACACGGGAATAGTAAAGTGTCCGCGTGGGCTCGCCCTTCGGGCCTTCGGCCCTCGGGCTCGCGTAGAGAGCGCGCTCTGATGGGACGCTTCGGGCCTTCGGCCCTACGCGGAGCTCGGCCTGCGGCCTCGCGGGCCTCGCCGCTCACCTTCGGGCCTTCGGCCCTCAGGTTCGCTTGTAAGACACACGGGAATAGTAAAGTGTCCGCGTGGGCTCGCCCTTCGGGCCTTTGGCCCTCGGGCTCGCGTAGAGAGCGCGCTTTGATGGGACGCTTCGGGCCTTCGGCCCTACGCGGAGCTCGGCCTGCGGCCTCGCGGGCCTCGCCGCTCACCTTCGGGCCTTCGGCCCTCAGGTTCGCTTGTAAGACACACGGGGCAAAGCAATACTTTCGCAACCCTAAACTCTCGGAGCTCGGCCTCCGGCCTCGCAAAATTAGTGGGGGGGAACACGCCTGTACACTCGGAGTGGGGCTCCGGGCCTTTGGCCCGTCGCCGGGCTCGGCCTACGGCCTCGCAGCCTGAAGCTCGCCCTTCGGGCTCGCATAACATAGCAATAATATAGGATTTTGGGTAGTTTTACCCTCCTGCAGCTCGGCCTTCGGCCTCGCCCAAAATTACTGGGGAGGGGGGCGCTTAGACACTCTAAAGGGAGGCTCCGGGCCTCCGGCCCTCCGCCGGGCTCGGCCTGCGGCCTCGCAGCCTGAAGCTCGCCCTTCGGGCTCGCAAAAAGTACTCCGAATTTGTTTTGCCCATAGCGGCCGCCATTTTGATTTTTTTATTTTATTTTTTTCTTTTTATAATTCTTGGGCCCCTCAAATCCCCGCATGCCAAATCTCAGCGCGCTCCGACCAATTTGAAATTTCGAAAAAAAAAAAGTTTTTTTTTTTCACAAAAAAAAAATGTTTTTCAAACCTCCTTGGAAACCTTTATGACATTTGGTCGGGACCTCTATTCAAAAGTCTCACCGTTTGGCTGTAAAAAAAAACCGAAAAAATTCCCCATCCAAATTTGTTTTGCTCATAGCGGCCGCCATTTTGAATTTTTTTTTAATTTTTTTTTCTTTTTATAATTCTTGGGCCCCTCAAGTCCCCGCATGCCAAATCTCAGCGCGCTCCGACCAATTTGAAATTTCGAAAAAAAAAAAGTTTTTTTTTTTGACAAAAAAAAAATGTTTTTGAAACATCCTTGGGAACCTCTATGACATTTGGTCGGGACCTCTATTCAAAAGTCCTACCGTTTGGCTGTAAAAAAAAACCGAAAAAATTCCCCATACAAATTTTTTTTTAGAGCTAGAAAAAAAAAAAATTGGTTTTTGGAATCTGTGGACCCATAGCACCCTACATGCCAAATTTCAGCTCGCTACGACCATTTTGAAAATTTTTCAAAAAAAAACTTTTTTTTTTTTCAATTTTTTTTACGTCATCAAAATCTGCACGCGGTTCCCTATGACATTTGGTCGAGCACCCCTGACCTAGGTCTCACCGTTTAGCCGGGCCGTAGTGCAACTTTTTAACCAGAGGCATATTCCCAAATTTCAGATTTTTCTGGGGGTCACATCGGCAGGATCTACACTTGTCCCATACATGACCAAGGTCCAAGTATACTCCTTCATGGAGAACAACCATATGAATGAGAAATGAGTGGTTTAGCAGCTTTATAGTATATTAACTAGTATTTTGCCTAAGGCGCGGCGCGCGAGCGCGCCGCGGTACCGGTGTGGTCTTTTGCTTTTGGCATTCCAACTCTTGACTGTAATTGGTTTAGTATTTCCAAGGAAAAGGGAGGTGAAAAACTGCTATGGGAAGCGAAAAGCGGAAGGTATTTTTGTTAGTCGGAATTTGCACTCGGTCCGTCTTGCTTGTGAAACAGTGCGGGGGGTGTGTGTCCGCGTGGGCTCGCCCTTCGGGCCTTCGGCCCTCGGGCTCGCGTAGAGAAAGCGCTCTGATGGGACGCTTCGGGCCTTCGGCCCTACGCGGAGCTCGGCCTGCGGCCTCGCGGGCCTCGCCGCTCACCTTCGGGCCTTCGGCCCTCAGGTTCGCTTGTAAGACACACGGGAATAGTAAAGTGTCCGCGTGGGCTCGCCCTTCGGGCCTTCGGCCCTCGGGCTCGCGTAGAGAGCGCGCTCTGATGGGACGCTTCGGGCCTTCGGCCCTACGCGGAGCTCGGCCTGCGGCCTCGCGGGTATCGCCGCTCACCTTCGGGCCTTCGGCCCTCAGGTTCGCTTATAAGACACACGGGAATAGTAAAGTGTCCGCGTGGGCTCGCCCTTCGGGCATTCGGGCCTCGGGCTCGCGTAGAGAGCGCGCTCTGATGGGACGCTTCGGGCCTTCGGCCCTACGCGGAGCTCGGCCTGCGGCCTCGCGGGCGTCGCCGCTCACCTTCGGGCCTTCGGCCCTCAGGTTCGCTTGTAAGACACACGGGAATAGTAAAGTGTCCGCGTGGGCTCGCCCTTCGGGCCTTCGGCCCTCGGGCTCGCGTAGAGAGCGCGCTCTGATGGGACGCTTCGGGCCTTCGGCCCTACGCGGAGCTCGGCCTGCGGCCTCGCGGGTATCGCCGCTCACCTTCGGGCCTTCGGCCCTCAGGTTCGCTTGTAAGACACACGGGAATAGTAAAGTGTCCGCGTGGGCTCGCCCTTCGGGCCTTCGGCCCTCGGGCTCGCGTAGAGAGCGCGCTCTGATGGGACGCTTCGGGCCTTCGGCCCTACGCGGAGCTCGGCCTGCGGCCTCGCGGGTATCGCCGCTCACCTTCGGGCCTTCGGCCCTCAGGTTCGCTTATAAGACACACGGGAATAGTAAAGTGTCCGCGTGGGCTCGCCCTTCGGGCATTCGGCCCTCGGGCTCGCGTAGAGAGCGCGCTCTGATGGGACGCTTCGGGCTTTCGGCCCTACGCGGAGCTCGGCCTGCGGCCTCGCGGGCGTCGCCGCTCACCTTCGGGCCTTCGGCCCTCAGGTTCGCTTGTAAGACACACGGGAATAGTAAAGTGTCCGCGTGGGCTCGCCCTTCGGGCCTTCGGCCCTCGGGCTCGCGTAGAGAGCGCGCTCTGATGGGACGCTTCGGGCCTTCGGCCCTACGCGGAGCTCGGCCTGCGGCCTCGCGGGTATCGCCGCTCACCTTCGGGCCTTCGGCCCTCAGGTTCGCTTGTAAGACACTCGGGAATAGGGTTTCTGAGAGCGCGCTCTGAAGGGACGCTTCGGGCCTTCGGCCCTACGCGGAGCTCGGCCTTCGGCCTCGCATGTAAGACACTCGGGAATAGTAAAGTGTCCGCGTGGGCTCGCCCTTCGGGCCTTCGGCCCTCGGGCTCGCGTAGAGAGCGCGCTCTGATGGGACGCTTCGGGCCTTCGGCCCTACGCGGAGCTCGGCCTGCGGCCTCGCGGGCGTCGCCGCTCACCTTCGGGCCTTCGGCCCTCAGGTTCGCTTGTAAGACACACTGGAATAGCAAAGTGTCCGCGTGGGCTCGCGTAGAGAGCGCGCTCTGATGGGACGCTTCGGGCCTTCGGCCCTACGCGGAGCTCGGCCTGCGGCCTCGCGGGCGTCGCCACTCACCTTCGGGCCTTCGGCCCTCAGGTTCGCTTGTAAGACACTCGGGAATAGGGTTTCTGAGAGCGCGCTCTGAAGGGACGCTTCGGGCCTTCGGCCCTACGCGGAGCTCGGCCTTCGGCCTCGCATGTAAGACACTCGGGAATAGTAAAGTGTCCGCGTGGGCTCGCCCTTCGGGCCTTCGGCCCTCGGGCTCGCGTAGAGAGCGCGCTCTGATGGGACGCTTCGGGCCTTCGGCCCTACGCGGAGCTCGGCCTCCGGCCTCGCGGGCGTCGCCGCTCACCTTCGGGCCTTCGGCCCTCAGGTTCGCTTGTAAGACACACGGGAATAGTAAAGTGTCCGCGTGGGCTCGCCCTTCGGGCCTTCGGCCCTCGGGCTCGCGTAGAGAGCGCGCTCTGATGGGACGCTTCGGGCCTTCGGCCCTACGCGGAGCTCGGCCTGCGGCCTCGCGGGCCTCGCCGCTCACCTTCGGGCCTTCGGCCCTCAGGTTCGCTTGTAACACACACGGGAATAGTAGAGTGTCCGCGTGGGCTCGCCCTTCGGGCCTTCGGCCCTCGGGCTCGCGTAGAGAGCGCGCTCTGATGGGACGCTTCGGGCCTTCGGCCCTACGCGGAGCTCGGCCTGCGGCCTCGCGAGCCTTGCCGCTCACCTTCGGGCCTTCGGCCCTCAGGTTCGCTTGTAAGACACACGGGAATAGTAAAGTGTCCGCGTGGGCTCGCCCTTCGGGCCTTCGGCCCTCGGGCTCGAATAGAGAGCGCGCTCTGATGGGACGCTTCGGGCCTTCGGCCCTACGCGGAGCTCGGCCTGCGGCCTCGCGGGCGTCGCCGTTCACCTTCGGGCCTTCGGCCCTCAGGTTCGCTTGTAAGACACACGGGAATAGTAGAGTGTCTGCGTGGGCTCGCCCTTCGGGCCTTCGGCCCTCGGGCTCGCGTAGAGAGCGCGCTCTGATGGGACGCTTCGGGCCTTCGGCCCTACGCGGAGCTTGGCCTGCGGCCTCGCGGGCGTCGCCACTCACCTTCGGGCCTTCGGCCCTCAGGTTCGCTTGTAAGACACACGGGAATAGTAAAGTGTCCGCGTGGGCTCGCCCTTCGGGCCTTCGGCCCTCGGGCTCGCGTAGAGAGCGCGCTCTGATGGGACGCTTCGGGCCTTCGGCCCTACGCGGAGCTCGGCCTTCGGCCTCGCATACCTCGCCGCTCACCTTCGGGCCTTCGGCCCTCAGGTTCGCTTGTAAGATACACGGGGCAAAGGAAAACTTGCGCAACCCTAAACTCTCGGAGCTCGGCCTCCGGCCTCGCAAAATTAGTGGGGGGGAACACGCCTGGACACTCGGAGTGGGGCTCCGGGCCTTTGGCCCGTCGCCGGGCTCGGCCTGCGGCCTCGCAGCCTGAAGCTCGCCCTTCGGGCTCGCATAACATAGCAATAATATAGGATTTTGGGTAGTTTTGCCCTCCTGCAGCTCGGCCTTCGGCCTCGCCCAAAATTACTGGGGAGGGGGGCGCTTTGACACTCGAAAGGGAGGCTCCGGGCCTCCGGCCCTCCGCCGGGCTCGGCCTGCGGCCTCGCAGCCTGAAGCTCGCCCTTCGGGCTCGCAAAAAGTACTCCAAATTTGTTTTGCCCATAGCGGCCGCCATTTTGAATTTTTTTAATTTTTTTTTTCTTTTTATAATTTTTGGGCCCCTCAAGTCCCCGCATGCCAAATCTCAGCGCGCTCCGACCAATTTGAAATTTCGAAAAAAAAAAAGTTTTTTTTTTTGACAAAAAAAAAATGTTTTTGAAACACCCTTGGGAACCTCTATGACATTTGGTCGGGACTTCTATTCAAAAGTCTTACGGTTTGGCTGTAAAAAAAAACCGAAAAAATTCCCCATACAAATTTTTTTTTAGAGCTAGAAAAAAAAATTTTTGGCTTTTGGAATCTGGGGACCCAAAGCACCCTAAATGCCAAATTTCAGCTCGCTACGACCATTTTGAATTTTTTTCAAAAAAAAACTTTTTTTTTTTTCAATTTTTTTTTCGTCATCAAAAACTGCACGCAGTTCCCTATGACATTTGGTCGAGCACCCCTGACCTAGGTCTCACCGTTTAGCCGGGCCGTAGTGCAACTTTTTAACCAGAGGCATATTCCCAAATTTCAGATTTTTCTGGGGGTCACATCGGCAGGATCTACACTTGCCCCATACATGACCAAGGTCCAAGTATACTCCTTCATGGAGAACAACCCTATATATAAGAAATGAGTGGTTTAGCAGCTTTATAGTATATTAATACTTGCTTAGGCCCTGCGATCTCCATGACCTTGTCACCTAGTTCAGACAGCTTATCTAGGCTAAGTTCAGCCTGTGATGCAAGTATAGCTTGCACTTGTTGTGGAAGACGGCGTAGCCACAGTTGGCGCAGTATATTCTCGTCAGAAAGCGCGCTGCCAGCAAGTGAGCGCAGGTGACGGAGAAACTGGGATGGACGTCTATCTCCGAGTTCCTCTTCACTAATCAGTTGACGTACCCGCTGCTCTTCAGACATAGACAGGCGTCTAATGAGCTCTTCTTTCAGCTTGACGTACTGCTGACCATTGACTGGGGGCCGTGTGATAATATCTTCCACTTCGCCAGCTAATTTTTGATCCAGCTGGGCAACGACGTAGTTGAACTTGATGTTGTCAGCGGTGATACCTGCTATCTGGAACTGAGCCTCAACCTGCCCAAACCACACCGCAGGCTTATCAGGCCAAAAAGTTGGTAATTTGACAGAAACTCTGCACACTTCTGGAACATGCTGTAGCTGTTGCTGAAGCGCAGCATTTTCAGCTTCGGCCGAAACTCGTAATTCGTCAGCCATAATTAATAACACACGCATAAACAAACATGCAAAAGACATGCAAACAATACGATCTGGTTAGAATCGTTAAGTAAATATGAGTATTGTTGTTGTGAGGGGTAAGTGGTATAGCAACGCTGATGCAATAAACACAAGTTAATATTAACGTAAACGTAACACACGAATGTCAAATGTTAAACATGAACAATAATAGCATAAAATTAACTAAACCGTGCAAATCATAGCATTGAAATCGAAAAGAAATGTTTCGAATGACAAATTGTTAAAATTTAAGCAACACATGCAGTTTGTAACAATTTGTAGAAATAATATAGTTAAAAACTTACCCAGGCAGGCTGGCCGTAAGAAAACTAAACTATAACTAATACCTACGTATCACAAAACAACTCAAATTATGGTAATTATTCCATTAAAAACTAAAAATGAAGTCTAAAAGTTTGTTTACAAAACACCATTTGACGTAATTTGTCGGTCTTGACGTTGACGAAATAGTGACGGGCGCCGGAGAATGAAAACCGATTGTAATTTGAATGAACGAACGAAAAGTCAAACGTAACGGTCGCGGTAGGATAGTCTATGGAAAACACTTCCGATGTTTTCGTACCACAGCACTATCAAATGTTCCGTTGTTCGGCGGCACTAAATATCACTTGTCAACAATGACACAAACGAAAAAATACGAAAAAAATAAGATCTGCCATTTTCACTGCAAAATGATGACACAATGAGATGATTTTCAGATCTTCTTTGCAGCAAATGTTCTCCAACTCGGCAGAAACTCGATGATCCGAACGTCGGAGGGCACCAATATAGGGTCACCAATATGGGGTGTAAAGGTGGGTGCCCAGTTTGGGAAAGGCACCCACTATTGAGTTGGGAGGCTGTAACGGGCCTCCCTGCCCTATCTGGTCGGTTGCGTGTTCAGGTGAATCTTCCTCGGATCTCGGTGGAATGAAATGCCGGTTGGATTGGAGATTGGTGTAATGGTTATTAACTTATGAATGCACAATGGAGACAAAATAAGAATCGATATAAAATTCGTGTTCACAAGCTTTTAAGCAATCAAGGAAAAGTGACATGACAGATAAAAATCTAGACATATATATTTCATACTTCGAACGAGCCTAACCAGCCTGTTGTGCAACAAGGTTGCCACAGTTATATATGCAACTGTACATAATTAGGCCTTAAAACACAGTGACTTAAGGCCTCTCATTATGTACAGTCACATAAACTACTATTACGTCACGTATTCTTGACCTCTGCTCCGTCGTTTTGCTCATGGCGGAGAGGTCGTGGGCACTGGGCGTCGTGGCACCCTCGACGCCAGCACTAAGCGGTATGTTTGTCCAGTTTCGGCGTGTTCCCGGCGGGCAGCCTGTCGGTGGGCGCGCTGGCGGCGGGCGCGAGCGCGGACGCGCCGCTGCCGCTGGCCACCTCCGGGCCCGTGCAGCGCATGGAGCCGCTCAACAACCTGCAGGTGCGCACACTACCACTACACGCCAGACGAGTCCTCGTATCACACCGGCCATAGGCTCATATTCACTAGCAATATAATTAGATTTTTTTAACAGCCGATATTTGACAGCCGTCATCCCGGTACAATAAACGTCAATGATGACATAAATTACTGGGATGACAGTTGTCAAAAATTGGATGTAAGGGCATTGTCACTATAATCCCACGTACTTATGCAGGTGGCGATAAAGAACAACGTGGACGTGTTCTACTTCGCGTGCCTCATGCCGGCACACATACTGTTCACGGAGGACGGGCAGCTGGACAAGCGCGTGTTCCTCACCACCTGGAAGGAGATCCCCGCCGCCAACGAGGTGCAGCACTCGCTGTCCGGCATCCAGGGCACCGCGGACTCTGTCGCCCACAAGATGGCCCTCAACAACATATTCACCATCGCGAAACGCAACGTCGAAGGCCAGGACATGCTCTACCAGTCCCTCAAGCTCACCAACAACATCTGGGTTCTTCTAGAACTGAAGCTGCAACCCGGCAATCCCGAAGCCACGCTCAGTCTAAAATCGCGCACGGTCGAAGTCGCCTCGTGCATATTCCAGGCCTACGAGGCTATTATAAAATCGTAATCTCGTTCCATATCGGTCTAAGATGTTATAGTATTTTTATGTAAGTTATAGACTTTGTATGACTGTAAATTCCATTTTGATGTATGAATGTATTAGTTTCTAGCTTTTTGGATGAATGATTTCCGCGTTCGGCGAGATGTTCGGAAAAGTTAGTAGCTATTTATTGGGGCTGATGCAGTGCGCAGTCGGAGGTATGAATTGATAATATAATATGCGTGTGTGATGTAAGAATCCGGGAGAATCGTGCCGTGTAATGGCAATAAATAATGTTATATTACTTTCTTGTTTTATTTAGATTTATCCTGATTAAGTTGGGCGCCCTATGATTGTTTGCCGTTCCTATGCAATAGATTTGAATTTGCAGTCTGGGAATTTCGGGAAACACTGCATTGTTGTGGAGACCGTTAAGAGCACTATTCGAGAGCAAATCAAGCAAAAGCAATTTTTAAGTTAAGACAGTTTTGCTCATTCATACACATTAGTAAAATTAAAAACAGTTAACAGTATCACTGTCTGTTTTTTAGTTAAATTAATCACAGATCAACTAAGTAAATTTTGAAATTAAACAATGCTTTAGAAAAATCATATAATAATCAATCTTTTCTGCTATGTACAAAATGGTCCAGACCAACATCGATTTGGTTAAGTATAAACAGTTAAACTTTGACAGCCAAATCCTTTCTCTTACTAATTAATACTAAGGCATCACATAACTGTAATAGAATATTCGCATTTCATGGAACCAGTCAATCTGGAAAACTTGTAAAGGACTCAAAAATGTAATTAGAGATTCTAAAAAAAATACTAAACATTCAAAAGTCAAGAACTTAAATAAATGAAAATTTACATAAAAAAGCATGCGTATACATCTGAGAATAATGTATGGCAACGTACATAAAATCTATTTTTCGAGGTACAAAACGCGAGTCCGTCACTGTCAAAAAATGTTGATAAAAATAATTTAGTCTATCTTGACGAGGAATTCTTCTATATTCAATTTCTGCCGCAATATAGCAGATAACACCACCTCCGTGCTGCAGACGACGTTCAGAGTCTTTTCTGACTGCAGCAGGTAATAAACGAGATGCAAATCGTTGGGCACAGTGAGCACGAGGTAGCTGTAAGGCCTCATGGTGTGCATCTCCTGTATGGAAACGTACGACCGTCGATTCTTCTCGACCTTTCCACCACAGAGTTCTATAACTTCGGCGAGCGACGCCCGCGAGGGCTTGACGCACGGCGTCAGGAAGAAGGTCACACCTTCGAACAGCCTCCGCCTCATTTCTCCACAGAGCAACACCTCAGAGATATCGCACTTGAACGTCTTGTTGAAGGCGTCGTCGCGGAGGCCGAACTGGGCCTCGTCGGCGAACTTGTTCTGGCGCTGGCTCTCGAGCACCCACTCGGGGGACAGCAGGTGCTTGACGGTGACGAGGCAGCTGACGAGCTTGCTGGTGCGGACCAGCTTCTCCATCACAAGGTGCGTGGCCTCGGCGGCCGTCGACACGACCAGGCCGCCCAGTAACCTGCCGAGAGGGGACCATTACCGACTTGTCAATAAAATTGTTATCATGTCTAGGAACTCGGGTTACAACTACATATATGTCGACGAATCTTTTACAAAACTTGTCTAGCCGCAAAATTAAGTGGGGTGCTCACATCAGGTACGAAAGTAAACCAATTTTCAATAGCACTGATCAGTGCTAAGACATATGAAGGGCTAATGGGTTTCATAATGTTATTAAACAACTAGTACTGACATGAATACAAAATTATTAAGGCATATTACAACTTGGGAATAGAAACTTGAGTTCTTAGAGTAAAATAATGCGATGAGTAATATTTTATCCGTGACCAGTTTTTAGTCTACATACGGCACAAATTTAGTACAAATGACATGAAATAGAGACGGCACAACTACAAAGGAATATGTTACATTTTACTACGCATTGATACATCCCCCTGTTTACCCGTTACCTCTAGTCGCTACTGATAAGGAGAAATCACAACTTTACTTTAGCTACACGACCAGATCTTCTTTCTCATCCTTTACTTTAGTGTCACTGCAATAAAAGTGTTATATTTATACTTAGAAGTTACAAAGTGCTTATTCAGCGGGTAAGGCTCGTCCCGCGCGGGAACTGCTCGCGAGTCAAAATATTGCACATAAACATGCGCGGGTAAGGCAGCGCGCTCGCGGTGAGCCGACATTGTGCGTCATTCAAAATGGCGTCGGACACGATGACAGCCGCGGCTGCGTTTATCATAATTCAATGAATTATTGACAAATAGAAGAACGAAATCGCCACGGAGGTGGATGAAGCAGTTGTTCAAAAATCGTAATTCATGTGCACATATAATTCACCAAATGGCATTTGAAAATTAGGCATGTGACAGTTTTATTTTAATAAATTTACGAACAAACATGATTATACACACGCACGGCTCAGCCACTTGCTCAAATTCGTACGCGCCTCGAGCACAAACAAGTTCGATCTTGTCGCTCTGTCCGCGGCATGCTTAGACACGTCCAAGTTACGCGAGGCACGCACACTGAGACGCTTTTGAGCACGGTCAAAAGACCGCCTCTGGGCGGCTCGCCGCGCGCTGCTCGAACGAACGACGTACGAATTAGAGCAAAATGGTGAGCCATGCGTGCAACCCGAGGCTGCTCAAATTCGTACGCAGCTTAATGTGACATTGGGAATATTGGGATTGGTATCGGGCACAATAAAATTTAAAGGATATGATTAACTGTTTATTTTAATTACGAGCTCGTATCGTTTCTCTGCTGGTCAAACGCGTCTCTCTTGTCTCCATGAGATACAATATTCCTACGAAAGTTAATTTAACATGGCATACTTACCTACATCGTCGATAGTCAGGTCGAAAGTGGATGCCGGGTTCCTCTAAAATGCAACCGGGATAACGTTAAGATGGTGGTGGAGATATGGTCGGGACTTACCTGACGACGGCGGCGTACTTGTTCTGGTCGGAGGGCGGCAGCGCGGAGAAGAGCACTCGCGGCGCGAGGTGCAGCGGCGGCGGCGGCGGCGCGGGCGCGCGCGGCGGCGGCGGGGACTCGAGGCGCGGCCGCTTGGCGCGCCGCGGGAGCGCCGCCGCCGCGCGCTTGGCGCGCTCGTGCGACTCCGGCGTGATGTTGATCGGCATCTTCCACGCGTCTGGGGAAATGTCATGCAACGTGAATCACTTATTGAAATAGGTTAACCCGTTTTATCAATTAAAAAAATATGAGGATAAGTATATCACGTCGTCTATACGTTTAGCAAACTGGGACATTTTACGAAAAATTGTACACATGACTTTTTTATTTTATTTTGTTAAAATCGTTTTTTTTTACTCAGAATTGAAAGCACTTGCTACATCTTATTCATTTTCAGTACGAGTATGCTAAAATGAATATATTAAAGCTACTAAGCTATATTAAAGTTGTATTCCCTATGATAATTAGTTAATGAACTTACTCATTAGATGTGAAACTAGGCTGTAATCCATTCGGAATGGGCTCGGTAAGTTGAACTGTTGATATTTAGTGTTCTCAATCTGAAAACAAGAGACATGATACAATTAGTCAAAGTGTACTTTGAACAATTTCTTTAGATCCCGTCTCATGTTACTTGAGAAACACGAATTGGTATTATCCCCGATGTAATCTCATCGGAGAAATGGTAAACGTACTCCCCTCTAGTAAGAAAGCCTATAGCTACATTGAACATACTCGACAGTATGCCCACTGCCACACTTGATGAATACCCTAAACTTCACGACGCCCAGTTCGGTTTTAGAACTGGGTTGTCAACAGAAGTGCCATTCAGTGCTTGAAGCATACTGTCGCGTAGTATACGGACAGAAGAAACACCAGTCTGGCCCGTACATGAGTGTTTTAAGGTTACGTTACCTGCGCCAGCGCGCTCATGTTGCCGAGCAGCAGGTCGGTGAGCCAGGCGGGCGTGACGCACGGGATGCCCCACTCGCGCGCGCGCCGGTACTTCGTGCCCTCGGCGCGCTTGCAGATCAGCACGGTGTTGTCGCGCGTCATGTACGTTACCTGCGCCAGCGCGCTCATGTTGCCGAGCAGCAGGTCGGTGAGCCAGGCGGGCGTGACGCACGGGATGCCCCACTCGCGCGCGCGCCGGTACTTCGTGCCCTCGGCGCGCTTGCAGATCAGCACGGTGTTGTCGCGCGTCATGTACGTTACCTGCGCCAGCGCGCTCATGTTGCCGAGCAGCAGGTCGGTGAGCCAGGCGGGCGTGACGCACGGGATGCCCCACTCGCGCGCGCGCCGGTACTTCGTGCCCTCGGCGCGCTTGCAGATCAGCACGGTGTTGTCGCGCGTCATGTACGTTACCTGCGCCAGCGCGCTCATGTTGCCGAGCAGCAGGTCGGTGAGCCAGGCGGGCGTGACGCACGGGATGCCCCACTCGCGCGCGCGCCGGTACTTCGTGCCCTCGGCGCGCTTGCAGATCAGCACGGTGTTGTCGCGCGTCATGTACGTTACCTGCGCCAGCGCGCTCATGTTGCCGAGCAGCAGGTCGGTGAGCCAGGCGGGCGTGACGCACGGGATGCCCCACTCGCGCGCGCGCCGGTACTTCGTGCCCTCGGCGCGCTTGCAGATCAGCACGGTGTTGTCGCGCGTCATGTACGGCGTCAGCTGCGCACACAAACAGGAATTGGTTATACACAGTCAACATCCTAAAAAGTTTACGGACACGTCCTGGAAAGTTTGAGAAATGAACCTTGCACAAACGGGGGTTATATATTTAGCGCATATAAAGGCCAGAGTCCACTGGATGCCGGTGGCGCAGGGCCGGTTGTTGAGGGAGGCCCATGGTGTGTCTAGTTGGTTCACCTTGGCCCCGATGTGCTCGACGGCGCAGGCCACGCGGTCGCGCTCGTCGGCGCGCCAGCCGGACAGCGCGGCGCGGTGGTGGCGCGCGGGCCGGTCCCGCACCGCGTACATGGCGGGCAGGTGCAGCGCCTGCCACGTGAGGTGCTAGTGAGTATACCTTGGCCCCGATGTGCTCGACGGCGCAGGCCACGCGGTCGCGCTCGTCGGCGCGCCAGCCGGACAGCGCGGCGCGGTGGTGGCGCGCGGGCCGGTCCCGCACCGCGTACATGGCGGGCAGGTGCAGCGCCTGCCACGTGAGGTGCTAGTGAGTATACCTTGGCCCCGATGTGCTCGACGGCGCAGGCCACGCGGTCGCGCTCGTCGGCGCGCCAGCCGGACAGCGCGGCGCGGTGGTGGCGCGCGGGCCGGTCCCGCACCGCGTACATGGCGGGCAGGTGCAGCGCCTGCCACGTGAGGTGCTAGTGAGTATACCTTGGCCCCGATGTGCTCGACGGCGCAGGCCACGCGGTCGCGCTCGTCGGCGCGCCAGCCGGACAGCGCGGCGCGGTGGTGGCGCGCGGGCCGGTCCCGCACCGCGTACATGGCGGGCAGGTGCAGCGCCTGCCACGTGAGGTGCTAGTGAGTATACCTTGGCCCCGATGTGCTCGACGGCGCAGGCCACGCGGTCGCGCTCGTCGGCGCGCCAGCCGGACAGCGCGGCGCGGTGGTGGCGCGCGGGCCGGTCCCGCACCGCGTACATGGCGGGCAGGTGCAGCGCCTGCCACGTGAGGTGCTAGTGAGTATACCTTGGCCCCGATGTGCTCGACGGCGCAGGCCACGCGGTCGCGCTCGTCGGCGCGCCAGCCGGACAGCGCGGCGCGGTGGTGGCGCGCGGGCCGGTCCCGCACCGCGTACATGGCGGGCAGGTGCAGCGCCTGCCACGTGAGGTGCTAGTGAGTATACCTTGGCCCCGATGTGCTCGACGGCGCAGGCCACGCGGTCGCGCTCGTCGGCGCGCCAGCCGGACAGCGCGGCGCGGTGGTGGCGCGCGGGCCGGTCCCGCACCGCGTACATGGCGGGCAGGTGCAGCGCCTGCCACGTGAGGTGCTAGTGAGTATACCTTGGCCCCGATGTGCTCGACGGCGCAGGCCACGCGGTCGCGCTCGTCGGCGCGCCAGCCGGACAGCGCGGCGCGGTGGTGGCGCGCGGGCCGGTCCCGCACCGCGTACATGGCGGGCAGGTGCAGCGCCTGCCACGTGAGGTGCTAGTGAGTATACCTTGGCCCCGATGTGCTCGACGGCGCAGGCCACGCGGTCGCGCTCGTCGGCGCGCCAGCCGGACAGCGCGGCGCGGTGGTGGCGCGCGGGCCGGTCCCGCACCGCGTACATGGCGGGCAGGTGCAGCGCCTGCCACGTGAGGTGCTAGTGAGTATACCTTGGCCCCGATGTGCTCGACGGCGCAGGCCACGCGGTCGCGCTCGTCGGCGCGCCAGCCGGACAGCGCGGCGCGGTGGTGGCGCGCGGGCCGGTCCCGCACCGCGTACATGGCGGGCAGGTGCAGCGCCTGCCACGTGAGGTGCTAGTGAGTATACCTTGGCCCCGATGTGCTCGACGGCGCAGGCCACGCGGTCGCGCTCGTCGGCGCGCCAGCCGGACAGCGCGGCGCGGTGGTGGCGCGCGGGCCGGTCCCGCACCGCGTACATGGCGGGCAGGTGCAGCGCCTGCCACGTGAGGTGCTAGTGAGTATACCTTGGCCCCGATGTGCTCGACGGCGCAGGCCACGCGGTCGCGCTCGTCGGCGCGCCAGCCGGACAGCGCGGCGCGGTGGTGGCGCGCGGGCCGGTCCCGCACCGCGTACATGGCGGGCAGGTGCAGCGCCTGCCACGTGAGGTGCTAGTGAGTATACCTTGGCCCCGATGTGCTCGACGGCGCAGGCCACGCGGTCGCACTCGTCGGCGCGCCAGCCGGACAGCGCGGCGCGGTGGTGGCGCGCGGGCCGGTCCCGCACCGCGTACATGGCGGGCAGGTGCAGCGCCTGCCACGTGAGGTGCTAGTGAGTATACCTTGGCCCCGATGTGCTCGACGGCGCAGGCCACGCGGTCGCGCTCGTCGGCGCGCCAGCCGGACAGCGCGGCGCGGTGGTGGCGCGCGGGCCGGTCCCGCACCGCGTACATGGCGGGCAGGTGCAGCGCCTGCCACGTGAGGTGCTAGTGAGTATACCTTGGCCCCGATGTGCTCGACGGCGCAGGCCACGCGGTCGCGCTCGTCGGCGCGCCAGCCGGACAGCGCGGCGCGGTGGTGGCGCGCGGGCCGGTCCCGCACCGCGTACATGGCGGGCAGGTGCAGCGCCTGCCACGTGAGGTGCTAGTGAGTATACCTTGGCCCCGATGTGCTCGACGGCGCAGGCCACGCGGTCGCGCTCGTCGGCGCGCCAGCCGGACAGCGCGGCGCGGTGGTGGCGCGCGGGCCGGTCCCGCACCGCGTACATGGCGGGCAGGTGCAGCGCCTGCCACGTGAGGTGCTAGTGAGTATACCTTGGCCCCGATGTGCTCGACGGCGCAGGCCACGCGGTCGCGCTCGTCGGCGCGCCAGCCGGACAGCGCGGCGCGGTGGTGGCGCGCGGGCCGGTCCCGCACCGCGTACATGGCGGGCAGGTGCAGCGCCTGCCACGTGAGGTGCTAGTGAGTATACCTTGGCCCCGATGTGCTCGACGGCGCAGGCCACGCGGTCGCGCTCGTCGGCGCGCCAGCCGGACAGCGCGGCGCGGTGGTGGCGCGCGGGCCGGTCCCGCACCGCGTACATGGCGGGCAGGTGCAGCGCCTGCCACGTGAGGTGCTAGTGAGTATACCTTGGCCCCGATGTGCTCGACGGCGCAGGCCACGCGGTCGCGCTCGTCGGCGCGCCAGCCGGACAGCGCGGCGCGGTGGTGGCGCGCGGGCCGGTCCCGCACCGCGTACATGGCGGGCAGGTGCAGCGCCTGCCACGTGAGGTGCTAGTGAGTATACCTTGGCCCCGATGTGCTCGACGGCGCAGGCCACGCGGTCGCGCTCGTCGGCGCGCCAGCCGGACAGCGCGGCGCGGTGGTGGCGCGCGGGCCGGTCCCGCACCGCGTACATGGCGGGCAGGTGCAGCGCCTGCCACGTGAGGTGCTAGTGAGTATACCTTGGCCCCGATGTGCTCGACGGCGCAGGCCACGCGGTCGCGCTCGTCGGCGCGCCAGCCGGACAGCGCGGCGCGGTGGTGGCGCGCGGGCCGGTCCCGCACCGCGTACATGGCGGGCAGGTGCAGCGCCTGCCACGTGAGGTGCTAGTGAGTATACCTTGGCCCCGATGTGCTCGACGGCGCAGGCCACGCGGTCGCGCTCGTCGGCGCGCCAGCCGGACAGCGCGGCGCGGTGGTGGCGCGCGGGCCGGTCCCGCACCGCGTACATGGCGGGCAGGTGCAGCGCCTGCCACGTGAGGTGCTAGTGAGTATACCTTGGCCCCGATGTGCTCGACGGCGCAGGCCACGCGGTCGCGCTCGTCGGCGCGCCAGCCGGACAGCGCGGCGCGGTGGTGGCGCGCGGGCCGGTCCCGCACCGCGTACATGGCGGGCAGGTGCAGCGCCTGCCACGTGAGGTGCTAGTGAGTATACCTTGGCCCCGATGTGCTCGACGGCGCAGGCCACGCGGTCGCGCTCGTCGGCGCGCCAGCCGGACAGCGCGGCGCGGTGGTGGCGCGCGGGCCGGTCCCGCACCGCGTACATGGCGGGCAGGTGCAGCGCCTGCCACGTGAGGTGCTAGTGAGTATACCTTGGCCCCGATGTGCTCGACGGCGCAGGCCACGCGGTCGCGCTCGTCGGCGCGCCAGCCGGACAGCGCGGCGCGGTGGTGGCGCGCGGGCCGGTCCCGCACCGCGTACATGGCGGGCAGGTGCAGCGCCTGCCACGTGAGGTGCTAGTGAGTATACCTTGGCCCCGATGTGCTCGACGGCGCAGGCCACGCGGTCGCGCTCGTCGGCGCGCCAGCCGGACAGCGCGGCGCGGTGGTGGCGCGCGGGCCGGTCCCGCACCGCGTACATGGCGGGCAGGTGCAGCGCCTGCCACGTGAGGTGCTAGTGAGTATACCTTGGCCCCGATGTGCTCGACGGCGCAGGCCACGCGGTCGCGCTCGTCGGCGCGCCAGCCGGACAGCGCGGCGCGGTGGTGGCGCGCGGGCCGGTCCCGCACCGCGTACATGGCGGGCAGGTGCAGCGCCTGCCACGTGAGGTGCTAGTGAGTATACCTTGGCCCCGATGTGCTCGACGGCGCAGGCCACGCGGTCGCGCTCGTCGGCGCGCCAGCCGGACAGCGCGGCGCGGTGGTGGCGCGCGGGCCGGTCCCGCACCGCGTACATGGCGGGCAGGTGCAGCGCCTGCCACGTGAGGTGCTAGTGAGTATACCTTGGCCCCGATGTGCTCGACGGCGCAGGCCACGCGGTCGCGCTCGTCGGCGCGCCAGCCGGACAGCGCGGCGCGGTGGTGGCGCGCGGGCCGGTCCCGCACCGCGTACATGGCGGGCAGGTGCAGCGCCTGCCACGGCGGCATCACGCCGCGCCGCAGCATGGCGTCCGACAGCCAGTACGCGGTCACGCAGCGCTTCGCGTCGCGGAGGGCCTGCGACAAGACAATAAAATAAACAACTACCCATAATAGTTATTTCTCAAGCATGCTTTTCTCAAAAAAAGACTCTGAAATTAGAAAATTATAAGAAAACGAAAAAGTAAAATTCTCAAATTCAGTGACAAGACTGCTGGTGATGTAACAAGACTGTGGCGCGGGGGGCCCTGCAGCCTCCGGCGCGGGCGGCCGGCGAGCGCGCCGGCAATATCCTGTACAAATCTTATTACCGACCTGTAAATTCGTAACACCCGTAACGGTGTGTTTCGCAGTGTATTTTCGCGAGCATAAAGTACATATCTGAGCATGTTTGAGAAAACTATATTATTGGTGTTCATCATAAAATAATGCTGTAGGTACTGGTGTTCAGCTAAGCAGCAATCATTTTTTTGGGAACTGCCCCGGGAAACCGTCCCAACGCAGCCTGATTTCACAATCACAGAATTACTACGGCTACTATAGTACATTGTTGTAAAGGCTAGAAAGTAAGCAATAGATGGATGAGTTAGTTCGAGTCCAGCAGCGGCACTTTCGGCCGAGGCTTAACAGTGCTTTTCACGCCTTACTGCGAGGAATTGGAAATAATTATAAATATAAATCAAAATTAAGTACCTAATTAAAGATCGTTATACTAAACAAAGGAGCGCGGCCCCGCGTACCGGCGCGGCGGGGAGGGGCGGCTCCGCGCCCAGTGATTGGTCAAATCGCTGTTCCAACTGGACTACAAAAACTTTGTTGGACAGTTTGACTTCATAGAGGGCATGTTCGTGCGACGACCAATCAATAGGTACGAGTAGCGAGAGCCCACTATGTCCGGAACACGCACCTGCATGACGACCCCGTGCCGCTGCGTCTCGCACAGCACGTGCGTGACGCGCGCGCAGTAGCCCGCCTCCACCTCGCCGCCGCGCCGCTGGATGCACTCCGACCAGCGGGCCTCCGTGTGTGACACGCACCTGCATGACGACCCCGTGCCGCTGCGTCTCGCACAGCACGTGCGTGACGCGCGCGCAGTAGCCCGCCTCCACCTCGCCGCCGCGCCGCTGGATGCACTCCGACCAGCGGGCCTCCGTGTGTGACACGCACCTGCATGACGACCCCGTGCCGCTGCGTCTCGCACAGCACGTGCGTGACGCGCGCGCAGTAGCCCGCCTCCACCTCGCCGCCGCGCCGCTGGATGCACTCCGACCAGCGGGCCTCCGTGTGTGACACGCACCTGCATGACGACCCCGTGCCGCTGCGTCTCGCACAGCACGTGCGTGACGCGCGCGCAGTAGCCCGCCTCCACCTCGCCGCCGCGCCGCTGGATGCACTCCGACCAGCGGGCCTCCGTGTGTGACACGCACCTGCATGACGACCCCGTGCCGCTGCGTCTCGCACAGCACGTGCGTGACGCGCGCGCAGTAGCCCGCCTCCACCTCGCCGCCGCGCCGCTGGATGCACTCCGACCAGCGGGCCTCCGTGTGTGACACGCACCTGCATGACGACCCCGTGCCGCTGCGTCTCGCACAGCACGTGCGTGACGCGCGCGCAGTAGCCCGCCTCCACCTCGCCGCCGCGCCGCTGGATGCACTCCGACCAGCGGGCCTCCGTGTGTGACACGCACCTGCATGACGACCCCGTGCCGCTGCGTCTCGCACAGCACGTGCGTGACGCGCGCGCAGTAGCCCGCCTCCACCTCGCCGCCGCGCCGCTGGATGCACTCCGACCAGCGGGCCTCCGTGTGTGACACGCACCTGCATGACGACCCCGTGCCGCTGCGTCTCGCACAGCACGTGCGTGACGCGCGCGCAGTAGCCCGCCTCCACCTCGCCGCCGCGCCGCTGGATGCACTCCGACCAGCGGGCCTCCGTGTGTGACACGCACCTGCATGACGACCCCGTGCCGCTGCGTCTCGCACAGCACGTGCGTGACGCGCGCGCAGTAGCCCGCCTCCACCTCGCCGCCGCGCCGCTGGATGCACTCCGACCAGCGGGCCTCCGTGTGTGACACGCACCTGCATGACGACCCCGTGCCGCTGCGTCTCGCACAGCACGTGCGTGACGCGCGCGCAGTAGCCCGCCTCCACCTCGCCGCCGCGCCGCTGGATGCACTCCGACCAGCGGGCCTCCGTGTGTGACACGCACCTGCATGACGACCCCGTGCCGCTGCGTCTCGCACAGCACGTGCGTGACGCGCGCGCAGTAGCCCGCCTCCACCTCGCCGCCGCGCCGCTGGATGCACTCCGACCAGCGGGCCTCCGTGTGTGACACGCACCTGCATGACGACCCCGTGCCGCTGCGTCTCGCACAGCACGTGCGTGACGCGCGCGCAGTAGCCCGCCTCCACCTCGCCGCCGCGCCGCTGGATGCACTCCGACCAGCGCGCCACGCGCTCCGCGCCCCAGGACTGCTGGTACTCGACCTGGTACAAAACAACAAAATTAATCTCCAAAAAAAATTATGTATCTGGGTCATTCTTCTTTTTTACCGACAATGAACCGAGGTTTTTCTGTTTTTTTTGGATTTTGAACTATCGAAAATTGTGGTTTTGAAGTGCGATTTAAAAAAAATGCATAGGTTTCTTCATTAGAACTAATTAAAGTTTCCTTTCTGGCCAATATAAATATTTATTTACGGTTGGTTTCTAAAAAAAAACATGTGACAAAGTGGACTCTTTCAGTGGGGACAACATTTTGGTTTACCACTCTGTCACGGCATTCTACGAAAAATAAAAACATTTAAAAAAATGCTAGTTAGAGAAAGTGAAATATTAAATATCAGTAATTAATAAAATAATATGAACGTTCATTCGAACATTATAAAACCGTAAACATCATTACTCAAATGAGATGCCGTAATAAGACGAAGGGCAGGCTATTGTCGGTCGAAAAGAAGAACGACCCATCTAATGAAAATTTCAAGCAAGAAAAATAATAAAAAACTTATCTGCCTCATTCTTAAAGCTTCTAATTCGTTCACCCGTTTTATATGATCTGCTATAGACCCCAAACACCGCAGTGCGTAAAGCCGACGTATTCTTGCTATTTGAAAGCCAAATACCATCTGTATGCGGTTAACGCGCCGCACGTACGGTCGCGGATGATTCCCGCGTACACCTCGCAGTACTCACGATGTGGAACACGCAGCCGAGCAGGAACAGGTCGGGCGGCAGCTTGAGGTTGGGGTTGTGTCCGTAGAACTGCGCGCGCGGCGGCGCGGCGCGCGGGGCGCCCGCGTACACCTTGTTGCCGCCCACTACTACACCGGTGGCGCCCGCGGCGCCCACGGCGCCTACGCCACCTGCGCCCTACGACACAAAATAGTACATTGTTGTAGAGGCTAGAAAGTAGGCAATAGATGGACGAGTGAGTTCAAGGTCCGAGCTGCAGGTGAGGACCTCGAAGGAGACGAATCCATCTATTGCACTTTTGGCCGACACATAACAGTGCTTTGCATTGGACTACAGAAACATTTTTGGACTGTTTGAATTCATAGATAGCCGGTTCGTGAAACGTCCAACTAATCCCAGGTTTGAAGCCCGAATTCTGACCATCTTTTGCCACATCTCAGAGCAGTGGCGTGAAATAATAGATTGTTAACCAAGGGTTAATAGCCACCCATTTCTGTCGAAATATTTTGGTACTCGAAATAGTGAGAGCACCATTTTAGTTCGAGGCTGAAATGGGTGGCTATTCCAAAGTTAAACACTGCGTAGAGTGCTTACCGTAAGTAAACAGAAGCGCTTCGAGCGTATTTCGTGTACGACATTTTTGAATTTCATGGAAGACAAATAATCACGAGAGTAATTTTGAGATTACACTATTTTATTTGAAATACATAAACTTGAGACTTCATAATTATTAGGCGTCGTTTCCCGGTTTCGAGCTACTTTTTTTTCTCATAGTACGACGGTGGCAAACAAACATACGGCCTGTATGGTGGTAAGCAGACACCGTCGCCTATGGACAGTCGCGACAAGCCCGCTGCCGACCCTATTTTGATTTGAGGATTAGTTGTGTTGAGCTGGAAAGAAATGCAGGTACCTCACAGTGAACGAATGCAGGTAAACAATAAATAAATAAATAAAGTAGTGTGGCTGACCTGTATGGGGTGGTGCGCGGGCCCGAGCAGCAGGCGCGCCGGCGCGCGCACCGCGCCGCTCGCCGCGTGCGCCGCCGTCATCAGCCTGCACACCCAACGACAGAATAAATAACACTTCTTACTTTCTTCATTCGAACCAGTTTTTGCAGAGGAGCAAATGTTTGTATGGAAGCCCATAAATTTGAGTCAAAGACCTCGTTGGCAGCAGCCGAAATGTTGCATACTAATTGACATAGAAGTATGACGTCACAGTTTGCTATTGGTACTAATCGTTGTATGGAAAATCAAGTAAATTACTGTTTCGGTCGCGAAATACTGCGTTTAAGTCCATAGTTGTCATACAATTTCGTTTCTATAAAAGCGTAAGGATTGTAATGGTAGCATTAAATTTACTCTTTGACAATAAAAAACCGACCAAGTGCGTGTCGGACCACGCAAAACGAAGGGTTCCGTGCCTATTAAAAAGGTCGTATGGTCACAAAAATCTTACGGCACTTACGTCCTTTTCTTTAAGGAAGGCAGTTTTTCAGCAATATCTCAAAAACCTTTGAATCGATCTTGTTCATAATAATTTTCGGTGAAAAAATGATTTTTTTTCATATTTTTAAAATACACCGTTCAAAAAGTAGAGGGGGGGGGACGACGACAGAATTTTAGTGACTTTCGGGGCGATTATCTCCGACTCTATTCACTTAATCAAAAAATTGCTGAGAAACCTTATATTTATTTTGAAAGCCACACGTGGGCTCACAATGAAAAAAAAAATTTACTTTCAGTTTTATTTTATGTATAGAGTGCACCCCTAATAAAATGTTTTTGTCATTTTAATTACAAAACTATGTAGCGGCTAACAAAATACACCTATCCTCAAAATTTTATTCAAATACATCTTATAGTTTTCGAGTAAAATGCCTGTGACATGGGTCATTCTCAAATTGTTAACGTCACTTGTCACCACCATGTGCAAAAGTTAAGAATTTCCCAGCAGTTAAATATTGTAATACTTATTTATATAATAGCTTATTTAGTCAACATTTTGATCCGTGTATAAAAAAAGAAAAATTAAGCATTAGTAGCGTTAACTTTTGCACATGGTTGTGACAAGTCAATCACATTATTTGAGAAATACCCACATACGGACAGACGGACATGACGAAACTATTAGGGTTCCGTTTATGCCATTTTGGCTACGGAACCCTAAAAATACATATTTATTCTGAACTTTCAAGGTCCATATCTTTTTATGATTCTACTTATATTTTGTAATTTATACTTTATTACAATAATTTTGCACCACTACGTCATCAATTTTAACATGAGTCTACGCCCCTATACACAAGCAAGATACACTAACAAATCCGATGTTTCACAGCCAGAACACTCAACTCCTGGCATTCCACCCTACCCAAAGCAAGTGATCTATCGTCTAGTTAGGGTCGTCACATTCGCACATCATCGTTGTAAAGCCGTTCAATTTTACATCGCAATAATTATGTTAAGAGTCACACACATATCGAATCCAAACTTTAAGTTTCTCAGTTTAGCCCTACACTTTTCTGGTAGAGAATGACATTTGGCATTAAGTCCGCCATTTGTAATTATTTTGTTTAGTGCAATATAGTTTAAATATAAACAAATAAAGAATATTTTTTTTATTGATATTTACAACTTCGTAAATAAAATTGTACTATGGAATTTATATTATTTGAATACTTGATGCAGAGTTTAACAATTTCATCAACTTTTTAACCTGTTTGTTTGATAGGGCATTGAAATGTTATTGGATATTACAACAATTTATATTTATGTGTATCGATTAAATTACCCATGTAAAAATATTATAAGGACATGTCAACACCCGAATTATAACGGCAATCACAACAGGAAAACACTAGAAAATTCAAATTTCAAAAGATGAGAGCTCGGCGTCGAGTTTGCGAGATTATTTATTCATGAGCCACCTGCGGCCGCATCGTTACCATTTCATGTTTAACGTGTTTATTATAAACTGACTTTGTTAACTGGACCGCTGGTAGACTTTATTACATGGCAATAAGAGTTAAAAAGAGTCTTCACATGGTACAGTAAGCAACATTAATATCTTAAAAAAAACCATCATAATTATATTAACCCATACACCGCCACTGACTTGTTAATAAAACCGAGTGAACGCAATGTTAAATTGACGAGCGGTTAGCCTAGTGGGTAGTGACGCTGCCTACGAAGCTGAAGGTCCTGGGTTCGAATCCCGGTAAAGCGCGAGGAGTTGAAGGCTCGACAACCTGCGGCCATACACTACAATTTTGTCGGAGGGGTGCTGACCTGTACGAAATGTGGTCGCACATTCTCTGCAAAGACAGGCTACGTCAGTCACCTGAGAGCTCACGAACGACGCTCCAGTTAGCCAGAATTCTTCTCTTTTTCCAGTCGCCGTGGTCGAAATCGGCCAGGATGATGATGACAAGGGCAAATATTTGTGTAATATTTGTCTCGGAGTCTTGGATGTTTTCTATATATTTAAGTATCTATATCTATTAAATATATCGTCGTCTAGTACCCATAACACAAGCCCTATTGAGCTTACTATGGGACTAGTTCGATTTTTGTAAGATTGTCCCTTAATATTTATTTATTTAATGTCATGCGTGTTTTTACAAGCTTTTTATTAACTTGCAATGTAACTATGTTTGTTTGGGTGGAACCTTGCAACTCAATTTTTAACTGAAATTTTGGATATTAGGATAGTTTGTATGACATTTCAATATTATGGTACCATAGAGCTGATCTGATTATGGAGATAGAAGGTGGCCATGGGAATTCAGTACTTAACCGAGTAACCCCGTTGAGTGTGGGCTCGTTAGAATACAGAAAAGTACAGTCGGCATTAAAAGCTTTGTACCAAAATAGTTATTTACGATACAAGTGCAGAAAATAGGAAATTCGCAACGAGTGGCGATAAATTAAAATACGACCGGAGGGAGTGTTTTAAATCGACACGAGCTGCGAATTACCTATTCGCACGTGTATCGTACAACGTTTTACAGTACATATGGCTCTTTAAAGTTTCAACATATGCACGGAAAGTGCTCATTTCCGCACTAGTGCGGGAAAGTAACACCATGTGTACTGTAAATGAAATATTAGTCTGAAAGTAATTTTTGGACCGACCTGAGCGTGCCGGCGGCGGAGGGCTCGTGCTCGGGCGGCGGCGCGGCGCCCTGCAGCCGGATGGACAGCATGTTGGCCAGCGCCGTCTTCGTCTTCGGGTTCACCAGCAGCGCGCTGTTCGCGCCTACATGCAACACATTCACGCCCTTTCATACACGTTCAACAAACCTATTTTAGCTAAAACTCCGTTAAGATTAGTCGGTCTTTAACTGTGAGTTTGACATTTGTGTTGTGACAGGGGGGAGAATGTTCAAAACATTACATTAACCTGAATATTAGTGTCATTTTATTCATATTTTTATTTCTTAATCCCCCCGGAAATAAAAAAGGGAGATAAGGAAAGCTGACCATGTGGGATATAGCTAGGGGAAAGGAAAGAGCGATGTAGGATGCGGGACTCACCCTGCGGGTCCGGAGTGGCGGGGCTGAGTAGCGCGGCGTCCGCGTGCTCCAGGGTACCCGCCACGTGCGTCGACACGCCGCCCACCTGCCAGTAATCACATAATTAGCACTCAAGCTTACAAGTTTTTGTAGCTATTAAAAAATAGTTTTTCACACCTCTCATTCAGAAAAGTAAGTTTTGGTCCCCGACGAGAGGGAGCAAAATGCCATTTTTCTGTTCAAGCTACTTTTTTAATTTATTCATTGGCATGTAGCATTTACGCAATGTGCCAATTGAACACATATTTCAAGTTTTAACTTTAGCAACGTTATAGGTACATTTACATATTAAAACTTCAGAATTTTTCGTAATATTTGAAAAAATTGTCACAATAAACTATACGTTTTACTGAAATCAAAACTATGATGTTATTGTATATAAATTATATAATAATGAATATTAGAGCATTTTATTTCAATTTTCCTCATAATCGGTGTGAAAAGTTACATGTGTCACTCAGGAGCAAAATTATTTTCGTCTTGGGCGTTAACACTTAAATCTCTCATTACGCTCAGGATCCTACGTTAGAATCCCTCGCTACGCTCAGGATTATATTGTAGGATCCCTCGCTACATTCAGGATTCAATACACCGCCCTCGCCGTAAATATACAATTTACTCCCTTGTGACACAAATAACTATTACGTCACCCTATGCCGTAAGTGAGATTTTCTGCCCGCTCGCTACGCGAGGAGAAAATCTCACTTCCTGGCCAAGGCAAGACGCCACCTTCGGTTAGGGCCACAAACACCTACGATCTGGAGCATTCACGAATTCACCGCCCTAGGTATGTAATGTACTATTAACTTTCCTCTTTTGATACCATTTCTTAGCAGAGATATTTAATAAAACGTGAGAAAGAAAATCATTGCTAATCCCGGTAAGGGCAAATATTTGTGTGATGAGCATGAATATTTGTTTTTGAGTCTTAAATAAATAAATATCGTGGGACGATTCACACCAATTGATCTAGTCCCAAACTAGGCAAAGCCTGAGTCTTGGATGTTTTCTATGTATTTATATCTATTAAATACATCGTCGTCTAGTATCCATCCATAACACAAGCCTTATTGAGCTTACCATAGTAAGCAACAATAGTCCCATAGGACTAGTTCGATTTGTGTAAGATTGTCCACTAATATTTATTTATTGCATGTTCAACGTCATTATGCCCTAGTACTATTTACGGAAAAAAATTGACAGCTAACGTCATCACTAAGGCAGTAGACTTTCTGGTCCTTAGTGTTCTGGGACAACGAGAAAAACGCTAGGAGGATCATATATATACAGTGTGAGTCTCCATAAAGTGCACATATGATATACAGTATACAGCCTTGGCCAAAAGAATTGAGCACCCCAAGTTTTCCTTTGTAACTTATGGATAAAGTATTATTTTTCAATTTACACGAAGACGTAAAATATAATAAGTGTTTGAACATGTGCAAATCATTAATATATATCATTTTGAAATTGCTATTTGCGTGTGAAAACTGAAGCTAGAAAAAGTCGGGCTTTACAATGAAGGTTAAAATTTTTTTTTTTATATAAAGTTCCATATAATTCTATTTTGCAGAGTTTCATGGTATTACTTGCTAAAGCCATTAATGGCTTATTTACAGCTAGAGTTCGGACTAACTATTTACATTAGGTATGTAGTTTACATTCAAATATTTTTAACTAAACGAGACTTAATCACATATGTAATCTATTTATATTAACCCATGTGGTTTAGTAAAAATAATGTGTGTGGATCGTGACGGTTTCCATAAACATTGTGTACTTGCACTCCGTTTACTGTATCACTGGTGAACTATATATTTTTTTCACGGAATTTCCCTTAACGTCATTAGATATGACGAATTTTTCCGATAGATACACAACTTTCTATTATAAAATATAATATATATACCTATATATATTATATGCACCTTTTAAAGTTTGACTTTTGTATGAAAAACGCATGGGTGCTCAATACTTTTGACCAAGGCTGTAGGATGAATCTAGACACAATTCCATTAACGGGAACAATTTTTTTTCTTCTTTTTTTTGTTGCCAGGCCGTAACGCTCACCACCAATCACATCGCTTTGAAAAAAAATTGTTTTGGCAATAAATAAAAAAAATAAAGTTTTCTTTTTTTTAATTTTCCCATCGATGGAATTAGGTCTAGATTCACCAGCTAATGAAAAAAACCATTGAAGTCTAACTAGCGCAGAAAAGTGGCCTCACAAAAAGGATGCACGTTGCCATTATGTGGTCGTATGCGGACGTGGGGACGGGGTGGGGGCGGCGTGTCAAAAAGATGCCAAGCAGCCGTTTAGTTCGAACATGCGCACACATGCGCATACCGGATTTTGGACACGTGTTTCGACGGGGCTCGACACGCCGCCTGCACCCACTGTACACATTTATGGAGACTCACACTGTAGTGTACCTGTTTGGCGTGCGGGTGGTGGTGCGAGTGGTGCTCCCGCTGCGCCTGCAGCTGCTGCAGGCGCTGGTACTGCGCGCGCTGTATCTGCAACTGCTGCAACTCCACCCCGCCGCCGACGGGGCTCGACACGCCGCCTGCACCCACTGTACACATTTATGGAGACTCACACTGTAGTGTACCTGTTTGGCGTGCGGGTGGTGGTGCGAGTGGTGCTCCCGCTGCGCCTGCAGCTGCTGCAGGCGCTGGTACTGCGCGCGCTGTATCTGCAACTGCTGCAACTCCACCCCGCCGCCGACGGGGCTCGACACGCCGCCTGCACCCACTGTACACATTTATGGAGACTCACACTGTAGTGTACCTGTTTGGCGTGCGGGTGGTGGTGCGAGTGGTGCTCCCGCTGCGCCTGCAGCTGCTGCAGGCGCTGGTACTGCGCGCGCTGTATCTGCAACTGCTGCAACTCCACCCCGCCGCCGACGGGGCTCGACACGCCGCCTGCACCCACTGTACACATTTATGGAGACTCACACTGTAGTGTACCTGTTTGGCGTGCGGGTGGTGGTGCGAGTGGTGCTCCCGCTGCGCCTGCAGCTGCTGCAGGCGCTGGTACTGCGCGCGCTGTATCTGCAACTGCTGCAACTCCACCCCGCCGCCGACGGGGCTCGACACGCCGCCTGCACCCACTGTACACATTTATGGAGACTCACACTGTAGTGTACCTGTTTGGCGTGCGGGTGGTGGTGCGAGTGGTGCTCCCGCTGCGCCTGCAGCTGCTGCAGGCGCTGGTACTGCGCGCGCTGTATCTGCAACTGCTGCAACTCCACCCCGCCGCCGACGGGGCTCGACACGCCGCCTGCACCCACTGTACACATTTATGGAGACTCACACTGTAGTGTACCTGTTTGGCGTGCGGGTGGTGGTGCGAGTGGTGCTCCCGCTGCGCCTGCAGCTGCTGCAGGCGCTGGTACTGCGCGCGCTGTATCTGCAACTGCTGCAACTCCACCCCGCCGCCGACGGGGCTCGACACGCCGCCTGCACCCACTGTACACATTTATGGAGACTCACACTGTAGTGTACCTGTTTGGCGTGCGGGTGGTGGTGCGAGTGGTGCTCCCGCTGCGCCTGCAGCTGCTGCAGGCGCTGGTACTGCGCGCGCTGTATCTGCAACTGCTGCAACTCCACCCCGCCGCCGACGGGGCTCGACACGCCGCCTGCACCCACTGTACACATTTATGGAGACTCACACTGTAGTGTACCTGTTTGGCGTGCGGGTGGTGGTGCGAGTGGTGCTCCCGCTGCGCCTGCAGCTGCTGCAGGCGCTGGTACTGCGCGCGCTGTATCTGCAACTGCTGCAACTCCACCCCGCCGCCGACGGGGCTCGACACGCCGCCTGCACCCACTGTACACATTTATGGAGACTCACACTGTAGTGTACCTGTTTGGCGTGCGGGTGGTGGTGCGAGTGGTGCTCCCGCTGCGCCTGCAGCTGCTGCAGGCGCTGGTACTGCGCGCGCTGTATCTGCAACTGCTGCAACTCCACCCCGCCGCCGACGGGGCTCGACACGCCGCCTGCACCCACTGTACACATTTATGGAGACTCACACTGTAGTGTACCTGTTTGGCGTGCGGGTGGTGGTGCGAGTGGTGCTCCCGCTGCGCCTGCAGCTGCTGCAGGCGCTGGTACTGCGCGCGCTGTATCTGCAACTGCTGCAACTCCACCCCGCCGCCGACGGGGCTCGACACGCCGCCTGCACCCACTGTACACATTTATGGAGACTCACACTGTAGTGTACCTGTTTGGCGTGCGGGTGGTGGTGCGAGTGGTGCTCCCGCTGCGCCTGCAGCTGCTGCAGGCGCTGGTACTGCGCGCGCTGTATCTGCAACTGCTGCAACTCCACCCCGCCGCCGACGGGGCTCGACACGCCGCCTGCACCCACTGTACACATTTATGGAGACTCACACTGTAGTGTACCTGTTTGGCGTGCGGGTGGTGGTGCGAGTGGTGCTCCCGCTGCGCCTGCAGCTGCTGCAGGCGCTGGTACTGCGCGCGCTGTATCTGCAACTGCTGCAACTCCACCCCGCCGCCGACGGGGCTCGACACGCCGCCTGCACCCACTGTACACATTTATGGAGACTCACACTGTAGTGTACCTGTTTGGCGTGCGGGTGGTGGTGCGAGTGGTGCTCCCGCTGCGCCTGCAGCTGCTGCAGGCGCTGGTACTGCGCGCGCTGTATCTGCAACTGCTGCAACTCCACCCCGCCGCCGACGGGGCTCGACACGCCGCCTGCACCCACTGTACACATTTATGGAGACTCACACTGTAGTGTACCTGTTTGGCGTGCGGGTGGTGGTGCGAGTGGTGCTCCCGCTGCGCCTGCAGCTGCTGCAGGCGCTGGTACTGCGCGCGCTGTATCTGCAACTGCTGCAACTCCACCCCGCCGCCGACGGGGCTCGACACGCCGCCTGCACCCACTGTACACATTTATGGAGACTCACACTGTAGTGTACCTGTTTGGCGTGCGGGTGGTGGTGCGAGTGGTGCTCCCGCTGCGCCTGCAGCTGCTGCAGGCGCTGGTACTGCGCGCGCTGTATCTGCAACTGCTGCAACTCCACCCCGCCGCCGACGGGGCTCGACACGCCGCCTGCACCCACTGTACACATTTATGGAGACTCACACTGTAGTGTACCTGTTTGGCGTGCGGGTGGTGGTGCGAGTGGTGCTCCCGCTGCGCCTGCAGCTGCTGCAGGCGCTGGTACTGCGCGCGCTGTATCTGCAACTGCTGCAACTCCACCCCGCCGCCGACGGGGCTCGACACGCCGCCTGCACCCACTGTACACATTTATGGAGACTCACACTGTAGTGTACCTGTTTGGCGTGCGGGTGGTGGTGCGAGTGGTGCTCCCGCTGCGCCTGCAGCTGCTGCAGGCGCTGGTACTGCGCGCGCTGTATCTGCAACTGCTGCAACTCCACCCCGCCGCCGACGGGGCTCGACACGCCGCCTGCACCCACTGTACACATTTATGGAGACTCACACTGTAGTGTACCTGTTTGGCGTGCGGGTGGTGGTGCGAGTGGTGCTCCCGCTGCGCCTGCAGCTGCTGCAGGCGCTGGTACTGCGCGCGCTGTATCTGCAACTGCTGCAACTCCACCCCGCCGCCGACGGGGCTCGACACGCCGCCTGCACCCACTGTACACATTTATGGAGACTCACACTGTAGTGTACCTGTTTGGCGTGCGGGTGGTGGTGCGAGTGGTGCTCCCGCTGCGCCTGCAGCTGCTGCAGGCGCTGGTACTGCGCGCGCTGTATCTGCAACTGCTGCAACTCCACCCCGCCGCCGACGGGGCTCGACACGCCGCCTGCACCCACTGTACACATTTATGGAGACTCACACTGTAGTGTACCTGTTTGGCGTGCGGGTGGTGGTGCGAGTGGTGCTCCCGCTGCGCCTGCAGCTGCTGCAGGCGCTGGTACTGCGCGCGCTGTATCTGCAACTGCTGCAACTCCACCCCGCCGCCGACGGGGCTCGACACGCCGCCTGCACCCACTGTACACATTTATGGAGACTCACACTGTAGTGTACCTGTTTGGCGTGCGGGTGGTGGTGCGAGTGGTGCTCCCGCTGCGCCTGCAGCTGCTGCAGGCGCTGGTACTGCGCGCGCTGTATCTGCAACTGCTGCAACTCCACCCCGCCGCCGACGGGGCTCGACACGCCGCCTGCACCCACTGTACACATTTAACCCGTCAAGCGCGCTTCGAACACACGTGTGTTCGTATCTCAATTTGGATTTGGAACCTACTTATGATACTTATAGAGTAAACATTTTGAAAATGGTATTTTGACATCCACGTTCGACGGGTTAACATCGTATTTGGGCCAATCAACAATTTGTTGTCGCTCGATGCCATGGTAACGTCTCCTGGCTCACTCTTTAAAACTACGATTTTATTTATTAGATTCACTAACCATGTGTTTTTATTATATTCGTAAGCCCATTCCATGGTGAGTTTTTTTTCTAAGAATCTCTGTCACTGTGGTCTCCTGGCTTACCGGGACAGAATAACAACAAGAAAAAGTTTATTGACCCATTTACACCAATGACATGTCAAACCAACCGAACACGATTTCAGGCGAAGCCGGTATATGCAATGACTCGTAGTTGCAGTGTCCAAGAGGCAACCGGATTTGAGCTCCCGACGCGTTGTGGAACCGCCCTGTGCAACCCGAACTGAGCCAACTTGAACTGGTAGGTACTCTCTTAGTAGTAATAGTGCCAACGTAAGATAGAGATGAGTCTCGAAACTCCTCTGCATTGACACAAATGGTTATCTAGGCTATTACCCATCATGATTTCAGGACAATAAAAAACTATAAAAAACAACGGCACCAGTAAACAAATGCAAAATCTTATCCGTATAAAAAAAAACAACCTTCCCGCTCACGATCTTCCGACATTGTAAACAATTCCAACGTCAAAAAGTTTTCAGTACTAGTAACTTTTCACAAAAAGCACATATCCCGGCCGAGAGGAGAAAATTGACTAAATTGTAGGCTCAGGTTAGCGCTAGATAACGAAATTGAAATTATAATGCGGGCCCGCGTCACCGCATCACTATGTATGAGCGCGGCTTGCCAATAGCGGATTATTGGAATATTTTCAATGATAAAATCTCCGTGAGAAATGTCCTAAGTTTGGAAGAAGATCGTTCGATCCTCCTCGAGAAGGCGCGCCCATTCCTTCTCATTATTTTTTCGTTTGTATTTTATCCATAGTGTAGGTAGGTGTGCTCGGGTGCTTCTTCTATAGATATCTATGTTAATCTATACTATTACAATATAATCCAATCTATGTTATAATTATAATTCGAAAAACGTATTGAATTGGAATTGGTTTTACATTGCCGCTCGCGCTCGTTGCCACGCGCACCCTGCTTTAAAGTTTCGGAATAAGTACGCGCGACAAATACAACATAGACAACAGAGATTACGTAAGTTTTTCGAGTAGATGCCCAACTTCGACGGCTCACAACTAAATAATGCATAATGAACACCACCTGCCCCAGGCTAATGAAAAAAATTGTAATATTTTGCTAGGCTTTTGAAATAACCATAGAAGGCGAACTCCCTACAAATTTCTACCCAGACACGTGCGCAAAACCCGGAATGCGCATGTGTGCGCATGTTCGAACTAAACGGCTGCTTGGCATCCTTCTGACACCCCGCCCCCGCCCCGCCCTCAACGTCCGCATACGTCCGCATAAGCCAAGGATACACTAGGGGACAAATGTCCCACGACACGTGTCGCCAGCGACGTCGGGTGATGTAGCGCGACGTTGCCGGACTTCGCTCAACATGTCTGGCAACATCGCGCGACAGCCGATGTCACTGCCCACACGTGTCGCGCGATGTTGCCAGACATGTTGAGCGAAGTCCGGCAACGTCGCGCTACATCACCCGACGTCGCTGGCGACACGTGTCGTGGGACATTTGTCCCCTAGTGTATCCTTGGCTTGATGGCAATGTGCATCCTTTTTGTGGGACCACTTTTCGGGGTTTGTTAGACTTCTATGGTTTTTCGTTCACTGGCGTTGATGGAGAGAGAGGCAGAGGCAAGAGCATCTGCGCTGCACAACCAACACAACACAACTAGTCCAATACATAGGTTTGTAGAGTGATGGTAAAGAGCTCCTGGTTACGACCCTCAGCCTTGAGGAACCGATGGAGGATGAATACCATTTCTAAAAAAGGACCTGAGAGAACTAAACACAGTACAGGAGGATATTTGCTAAAGGTATCGCAAACTAAACTGTATGAGCAAACAGCGCAAGAAAAAAAACTATCGTTTTTACCCCAGTGGCGGCAAAAGTGTCCTTGTTACATGAAATAAATGATTTTGAAAAGTGCTAGATGTAGTGGAACCCGTCAATGTACGGCCAAATAATCCGCGTCCACTGTGCTTATATCGTTGACTGTTGTTAACCCATGCATGAAGACAGAAATAAAATACGTGGACGCCGCGTGAAAACCCCGTTAGTCTATAATGTGTTACCTGGGGACTGCGGGGGCTGCGCGGGCGACGCGGCCGGCATGGCGGCGCGGGCGCCCTGCTGCTGCAGCCACTGCACCTGTACACAGCGCGTTAGGGTGCCCATTCATGTGCTCTCATAACAATAGCAGCCTAACGAGCCGAGAGAGAGAGCAGATGCAGCTATGACAGAATAGTATATTGTTTAACGAGGGGCGTAAGTGGAATATTGCGAACAAGAGATTATTAGAAGCCCGACGCCGAAGGCGGAGGGCTTTTGATGGCCCGAGTTTGCAATATTCTTACGCCCGTGTTACAATGTTTTTCATCACATTTGCGAGATCCAGAAGTATAGCCGTTAAAGTTTGTTATCACAAGCGTAAAAATAAATTTACATTTAAATCATACAGAGTAAATCAATTATTTAAAATAGTAATACTTATTATTTTTAGATTTAATTACGCATCTCTTTCTTAGATACGCTCTTGAAGCACTGACATTCAGTGAACCTTAACTCATATTTGCCATAATTGATGTCAGTTATGCAAAATGTTCAGAAGATAATTAGATATTATGGATAAACCCACAAAATCTACTCACAAACTATTGCATTTGACATTTTGAAGACCCGACGCGCCACTAAGCGCCTCTGCACGGCTATCACAAGACGGCGCGCGAGCTCTCTCGATTTTTCTCGCACTATACCTCTCTTTCTATGTTTTCTAATAAGAGAGACGGATAGTGCGAGAAAAATCGAGAGAGCTCGCGCGCCGTCTTGTGATAGCCATGCTGGCGGCGAATTCACTCGCGGTAGCCCTCATTAAGGCTAAGTTCAGATGGACGCGCGGCGACGCGCGGTTGGGTCGCTCTACAATCCTGTATCGACCTGCACGGCTATCACAAGACGGCACGCTCTCTCGATTTTTCTCGCACTATCCGTATCTCTCTTATTAGAAAACTTAGAAAGATAGTTCGCGCGCCATCTTGTTATAGCCGTGCAGTTCAGTTGACCCGCGCGGTTTGAGCCACGGAGCCACGAAAATGAAGGACGAGATATGTATCGATTTACTAAAACCCACAAGCAAATTGCATTGTCACTGAATGTTCACGGTAGACTGCCGCGTGCAAGCCGCCGTCATCTGACGAGCTGACACGTCGCCGCGCGTTCGCCTGAAGTTAGCCAGCAATGGCAGTACCTGTTGCTGTCCCGGCGGCAGCTGGCCGCGGATGAAGGTGATGCTCTGCGGCGCGCCCGGCGCCGCCGCGCCCGCCACCACGCCGCCCGGCTGCTGCGACATTATTCACATTCAACATCTGTTCACTGCCCATTTGCAGTTTCATGATCAATAGGGGATGTAGACTCATGTTCAAATTGATAACGTAAATGAATAAACCATCAAATTAGTGTAATAAAGTATAAATTACAAAATATCATTGAAATCATAAAAAGATATGTAAGCTTGAAAGTTTAGAAAAATGTGCATTTTTAATTTAATGTCCAAGAGTAATTTAAAGCTACTAATAGAATCCTTACGCTTTTATACTCTCAATTAATGCACAGTTAATGTATGGAAAAGCTGTTTTTTTTTGCGATTTCGTGGGTGGTCCAATGGTAAAATTTGTTCAGTATGACCATCTTATTCGCTTTTGGCCATTCCGGATCATGACCCAGTAGAAACAAAATTGTATGACAACTATGTATTTTTTTATTGCCCAAGAGTAAGTTTAAAGCTACCATTAGAATCATTACGCTTTTATAGAAACGAAATTGTATGACAACTATGGACTTAAACGCTGTATTTCGCGACCGAAACAGCAATTTACTTGATTTTCCATACAATTATTAATACAAATAGCGAACTGTGACGTCATACTTTTATGTCAATTAGTATGAAGCGTTTCGGCTACCGCCAGCAAGGTCTGTCTTTGACTCAACTTGAAAAGTATGACGTCACGCATGTCACAATGCTATGGGTTAATCAAGTAAATTGCTGTTTCAGTCGCGAAATACTACGTTTAGGTCCATAGTTGTCATACAATTTTGTTTCTATAAAAGCGTAAGGATTCTGTTGGTTGGTTGGTGTTGGAACTTACACTTGAACAATAAAAAAAATGCAAGATGAATATGTTTTTTTTTATAGGATGAAATCATTTATTTTCTAAAGTAAATTAAATACAAGATGATATATATATATTTTTTTAATCTATACTTTATTACAATAATTTGATGGTTTACTATCCATATAGCAACACTATGTTATTAATTTTAACATGAGTCATCATGCCTATTGTCTGTATGGGGCACACTACGACGTCCAAAAATAAATAAAAGTAAGTTAGACATTTTTCACTTCACTAGCTCGGAAAGCCCTTTTTAGGGTTCCGTACTTCAAAAGGAAACAACGGAACCCTTATATGATCACTTTGTTGTCAGTCTGTCCCCTTTATCTAGGGAACTAGTGGAGGTATTCGACTTGAATTATAAACCATATACTCAGATCTACAGTCCCTTGAAGCTGTGAAAAAATCAAAGTTCTAAGTGAACGTAAAAAAAGATACAGCCGTTTAAGCCGCAAAAAACATATATTTTGACACTCTCAAGGAAATCAAAATTTATAGGGTACTTCCCGTTGACCTAGAACTTTGAAATTTGGCAAGTAATATCGTGTTATACTACAAGTAAAAAATCTGAAAACTGTACAATTGTAATTATGTACGGAGCCCTCGGTGGGCGAGTCCGACTCGCAATTGTCCGGTTTTTTTTATTGGACACATGGACAGCTGCTGGCACCACTTCTGTAACTGCGCCACGAACATGGCGCGCTGTGTGGGATCCATCTGTCCAAGTATTCCAGCTGTTGTTACCTGCTGATGCTGGAGCGCGGCCCGCTGCATGGACAGCTGCTGGCGCCGCTTCTGCAACTGCGCCAGGAACACGGCGCGCTGTGTGGGGTCTATCTGTCCAAGTATTCCAGCTGTTGTTACCTGCTGGTGCTGGAGCGCGGCCCGCTGCATGGACAGCTGCTGGCGCCGCTTCTGCAACTGCGCCACGAACATGGCGCGCTGTGTGGGGTCCATCTGTCCAAGTATTCCAGCTGTTGTTACCTGCTGGTGCTGGAGCGCGGCCCGCTGCATGGACAGCTGCTGGCGCCGCTTCTGCAACTGCGCCACGAACATGGCGCGCTGTGTGGGGTCCATCTGTCCAAGTATTCCAGCTGTTGTTACCTGCTGGTGCTGGAGCGCGGCCCGCTGCATGGACAGCTGCTGGCGCCGCTTCTGCAACTGCGCCACGAACATGGCGCGCTGTGTGGGGTCCATCTGTCCAAGTATTCCAGCTGTTGTTACCTGATGGTGCTGGAGTGCGGCCCGCTGCATGGACAGCTGCTGGCGCCACTTATGCAACTGCGCCAAGAACATGGCACGCTGTGTGGGGTCCATCTGCCCAAGTATTCCAGCTGTTGTTACCGGCTGGTGCTGGAGCGCAGCCCGCTGCATGGACAGCTGCTAGCGCCGCTTATGCAACTGCGCCAAGAACATGGCACGCTGTGTGGGGTCTATCTGTCCAAGTATTCCAGCTGTTGTTACCTGATGGTGCTGGAGTGCGGCCCGCTGCATGGACAGCTGCTGGCGCCACTTATGCAACTGCGCCAAGAACATGGCACGCTGTGTGGGGTCCATCTGCCCAAGTATTCCAGCTGTTGTTACCGGCTGGTGCTGGAGCGCAGCCCGCTGCATGGACAGCTGCTAGCGCCGCTTATGCAACTGCGCCAAGAACATGGCACGCTGTGTGGGGTCCATCTGCCCAAGTATTCCAGCTGTTGTTACCTGCTGGTGCTGGAGCGCGGCCCGCTGCATGGACAGCTGCTGGCGCCGCTTCTGCAACTGCGCCACGAACATGGCGCGCTGTGTGGGGTCTATCTGTCCAAGTATTCCAGCTGTTGTTACCTGCTGGTGCTGGAGCGCGGCCCACTGCATGGACAGCTGCTGGCGCCGCTTCTGCAACTGCGCCACGAACATGGCGCGCTGTGTGGGGTCCATCTGTCGTTATCTGCTGGTGCTGGAGCGCGGCCCGCTGCATGGACAGCTGCTGGCGCCGCTTCTGCAACTGCGCCAGGAACACGGCGCGCTGTGTGGGGTCTATCTGTCCAAGTATTCCAGCTGTTGTTACCTGCTGGTGCTGGAGCGCGGCCCGCTGCATGGACAGCTGCTGGCGCCGCTTCTGCAACTGCGCCACGAACATGGCGCGCTGCGTGGGATCCATCTGCTGTAGTTGCGCGTGAGTTTGCGCGTCGAGGTGGATCAACTGCCGTCCGCCGCCGCCCGCCGTCCATGACACCTGGTATAATGATATTCACACTTCAGTCTTAATTTTCCTATTTAATTTTGACGACCAGTTAGCCTAGTGGGTAGTAACACTGCCTACGAAGCTGAAGATCTTGGGTTCGAATCCCGGTCATCATCATATCAGCCGAAAGACGTCCACTGCCAGACATAGGCGTCCCCCAAAGAGTGCCAAACCGACCAGTCCTGCGCCACCCGCATCCAGCGGAGTCCCGCGACCTTTACCAGGTCATCAGTCCACCTTGTCTTGTCTTGCCTACCCACGCCGCGCCTGCCGGTACGTGGTCGCCATTCGAGAACCTTTCCGCCCCAACGGCCGTCGGTTCTACGTGTAATGTGCCCCAACCACTGCCACTTAAGTTTAGTGAATCCCGGTAAGGGCAAATATTTGTGTGATGAGCATGAACATTTGTTCCTGAGTCATGGATGTTTTCTATGTATTTAAGTATTTGTATCTATTAAATATATCGTCGTCCTGTACCCATAACACAAGCCTTATTGAGCTTACTATGGGACTAGGTTGATTTGTGTAAGATTGTCTTCTAATATTTATTTATTTATTTATACGAATTATATACGCCCATTTACAATGCTTCGAAATTAGTAATCAACTACAGGGAAATTATCAAAGCTCCTCTAACTTAGTTGTATTTCCCTTACCAAATTAGGAAGGTAAAATAACTTGCACCTTTAGACAGCTATCGAAAATTTTTACAGATGAAAAAGTGATAAATCTATCGAATTCTTTTGTTTAGCAGACAATTTGCTGGTTTAGGGATAAGTAGTTTATTTACAAACAAAAAGAAAATCGAAAATTTTGCAGTAGGTACCTACTAATAATTTGCTGAGCATTAGTAAAATAATGACAACCTGTAAAATTCACGCAATTTAAAGCTAGCCATTAATGGCTTTACATTGCGTGAATTTTACAAAGTATAATTTCTCACCCTTGGTCCAACAACAGTTGCCGGCTGCCCAAGCTGCTGGCGTTGTTGTAAATACTGTTGCTGCTGTTGCCAGGAAACATTTTGGCCGCCTTGCACTAATTGCCCTCCTGGCGACACAATTTGCTGCCCGCCACTGTGCGTGATAATCTGCTGAATGCCACCACCCGCAGACAACTGTGAGGTGCTCTGTGGAGACTGCGGCACTTGTGAGAGCACTTGTTGGTTTTGCCCAACAGTCTGACCAATAAGCTGCTGTCCTGACTGACTAACAATCTGCTGTGAGGACTGAGCAATCACTACTTGATGCTGCTGGCCCTGCTGTGATATAACATGTTGCCCCCCTTGCGACAACACCTGCTGCGTGCCTTGCGTGATGATCTGCTGTCCAGCTTGATTCACTATCTGACCCCCCTGGTGGACTATCTGACTTTGTGACACTATTTGCTGCCCACTCTGCAAAGTCACTTGCTGGTTGCCATGGACTAATATCTGCTGCTGTCCCGTATGCTGATTTATCAAGACCTGTTGTGGTGCCTGCACTATTTGTTGCTGGTTTGAACCATTCAATAATTGCTGCTTTTGGACCAATATTTGATGATGAGTTTGGCCAAGAGGTCCTTGAGAACCAATTGTTTGTTGCAAAATCTGCTGATTACTTTGCTGTATTGTATGCTGGGGGCTGGACTGTGCCTGTTGCTGATTGTTAATTAAAGCCTGCTGTTGAGTCTGCATTATTTGTTGCTGCAAAATGACTGGGTTCTGTGGATTGCGCTGTACTAATGGACTTCTTATTATCTGATGTTGGCCCTGGACATTCTGCACCATTTGTATGTTCTGTTGTCTCCATGCACTCTGTACTGGCACATTGCCCTGCTGAGACTGAATACTTTGCTGCACAGACTGTATCTGCTGGCCCAATACTGATTGTTGTCCGCTGTTTCCAACAAGTTGGTTTAACTGTACACCCTGACCTTGAGCTTGAGATGATGAGACCATTCCCTGTTGGCTGACTACACCCATATTTATGTTCTGCTGTTGATTTGTTAAGGACTGGACAGTTTGTTGTTGAATCAGGTTTTGATTCTGTGAAGACATTTGCTGGCCTGCGCCCATAAGTTGTTGGTTAAGAACTTGGCCTTGATTCATGTTCTGGTTGAGCTTCTGTTGCAGATTCTGAGTAGACTGGGCTAATTGCTGCGCAATATTTTGCACAGCTTGTGATGCAGTTTGCTGGCTCAAGCTCAAACTTTGTTTCATGGCCATATTCTGTTGATTTAGTTGCTGCTGCTGAAGATTATTAGCACTCTGGCTCAACATCTGACTGATATTTTCAATTTGTTGCTGAGCAGATGTCATGCTACTAGTGGATTGGGTAATATTCTGGGTTTGCTGTATATGGTGCTGGTTGCTCTGTATGTGTTGCATTTGACTTGGAATGGTCTGGTTCATTTGTGAAACTGACACATTAGACTGTGAGAATCCTTGCTGATTTTGTTGGTTGGTCTTCTGTTGTAGCATTTGCATTTGTGCTGCAAGTTGGCGCTGTTGCAGTAACTTTTGTTGCTGGATCTGTATGGCAGTGAGACCATGAGGCTGCTGCTGCTGTTGCTGCTGCTGCTGCTGCTGGGGCTGTGGCTGTTGTTGCTGTTGACCGTACACTTGCTGCTGCAGCCCTATTTGGCTGACATTCATATTGGCTTGTGACGCTATGAACTTCTGCATAAGTTGTGTATTAGTCTGACTACCTTGGATCTGTAGGTTTTGTGTTACAATGCCTTGGGGAATAGACTTACTCATAATATTGCCGGGCTGCATGGTGTTTGAATAACCCATAGAGCTCACAGCTGATGTTGGAACAGTGGAAGTGTTAACTGAAGACGGAGGGTGGTTCCATGGCATTCTCTGCTTGAGTTTATCCAAAAGGACTTGAGTACTCTCATCTTTGATTTCTGTCATGTTTTGGGTGGGCACTTCATTCTTTGCTATTCCCTCTTCAAAATCGAAACCTGTAATGGCACTTATCCGGTCCATTGATTTAGGAGGTGGTTGAGGCACTATCAGTAGCTTGGGGTGGAACACTTCAGTGACAGCCTGTATCCTGGCCCTCAGGCTTTCGAGCACCCAGTCAGGTGTCACAATCTTGATCCGGTTACTGGGGAAAGTGAGTGCCGCACCGTATTTCCTGCCTGAAGCAGCTCCGCAGATCAAATGTGTGCACTGGGAGTCTAAAGTGAGCTTCGCTTTGCCGCCATGGTACGTGATTAGAGCAAAGAGAGTTTTCAAATCCGCAGGACACACTTGGGCCACACAGGCAGTCACATTCGAAAAAATCTTGTTTCTATTAGGACTGTAGGGCTTGGGATTGGCGAGTCTCCTCAACCTGATGCAAGCCAGTACCCAGTACTCGGTCACAGCGGGGATCTGATAAATGTCCTGAGCGTCGTCGAGGTCTGTGTCCGCCGCATTCTGCCCACAGATTAAATGCGTGACATAGTCTGAGAAATACTTCGTGTTCTCGGCCCCGCCGGACTGCAGAAGCAACATAATCTGTAATCAAGCAACACTGAATAAATACAAACAAGTTCTTTGCGGTATAAACACATAAGAAACTATTATAAAACATATACACAAAAACAAACCCTGTCGGATACATCGCCAGAGAGGTAATACTTGACATCCTTGAATATCGGCTCTTGCAAAGACAGAGAATCTAAATCGTCGGCAAGCGTTACCATTTTCTAAAACACCTTAATTAAGCAAGACTTAACATTTATTCTATAAACACATTTTTTTTCTAATACTATACGCCGCAACTCAAGAAACGACGTCCATGATGATGGATAGTGATACTGATGTTGCCAGCTTCAAAAAATATTGGAGGTAGAATAAGTAATAAAGGCCTTACTACACGTGTTAATTTGCACTCAGTTGTCCGTACTTTGTTTACTCAATTTCTAAACGTAATACATTGTGTATAGGGTGCTTCTGTAATTATTTTTGTTTTAAATGGAAAAAATCGAACTGATATAATAGTTTGTTATAAATGCACTTAAATTGCTACCGTTTATACAATATATTCATAACTAAGTTGAATTTCGATAAATATAGGTATCAAATATTTCATAGTAGGTATCAAGAAAAAGCAGTCACAAGAATAATTAACAACTAAGAAAAGTTGAAAAACCCCCAACCTTTTCATTTCAAAGTTCAATATCTCAAAAACGACTGAACCGATTTTGTTGAAACGTAGCCAAGAACCATCTCGATTACGTCAGCTTTCGGACAAAAAAAACGCATTAAAATCGGTCTATTCGTTAGCTACGATGCCACATACAGATACACAGACACGTCAAACTTATAACACCCCTATTTTTGCGTAGGAGGTTAAAAAATATTTAAAATATGCAGTTAGTGTCTCCTTTTTAGGGTTCCGTACCCAACGGGTAAAAACGGGACCCTATTACTATGACTTCGCTGTCCGTCCGTCCGTCCGTCTGTCTGTCACCACGCTGTATCTCAAGAACCGTGATAGCTAGAGAGTTGAAATTTTCACAGATTATGTATTTCTGTTGCCGCTATAACAACAAATACTAAAAAACCGGCCAAGTGCGAGTCGGACTGGGGCTCCCATACCACAGACATGATTTTTTTGCCGTTTTTATAGATAATGGTACGGAACCCTTCGTGCGCGAGTCCGACTCGTTTCACTATATACAACTTTATCCTAAGTAGTTGGTAGAACCTGCCCTGCCTATAATCCTAGTTGCCCGGGGTTCGAAACCCGGTAAGGGGATTTTTTTGTGTGCAGGGCACAAATATTTGTTCCTGAGTCATAGATGTTTTCTATGTATGTAAGTATTTATTTAGCTTTATAAATATGTGTGTATACATCAGCGTCTAGAGATCTTAGTACAAATTTTACTTATATCGTATATATATCGTGGGACAATTCACACCAATTGATCTAGTCCCAAACTAGGCAAAGCCTGTACTATAGGTACTTAGACAACGGATAAACATACTTATATAGATAAATACATACTTAAATAGATATTAAACATCCAAGACTCGAGAACAAACATTCGTACTCATCATACAAATATCTGCCCCGACCGGGGATCGAACCCGGGACCTCAAGCTTCATAGTCAGGTTACTTAGTTTGGGACTCGTTGATTTTTGTAAGAATCTCCCCAAATACTTATTTATTTATATATTATAGGCATTCCCTGTCCAAAAGTGCCCATTATGCTAAAGCGCCATTTCCACGTTGGATAGACATGGACAAGCTGTGCACCCTTTTTTTTTACGTTGGGGGAATGCTTTGACGCACCGTCCGCCCGGTCGGGGGGGACCGGACGGGTGTGTGGGACTCTCGACTCCCGAACAAAAGGCCCAGACTACCCACTAAACCCCCAACGATTGTCCAACCTTGTCGCTGCCGAGGAGGGCCAAAGGTTCGCTTGACGCATTCTACTTTGGCCCAAGCTGTGCACCCTGAAACGACTCGGAGCGGGGGTCCTCCCCCTTTTGCCTGAGCTGACCGACGACGGCCTGTCTCGCGCATCGCGCATAAACTGATTCGCATTCGTCCTCCAGCAGCCCGCTTTCTCCTTATATTGCCAAGGGGACGAAAATGTAGGTCGGTCGACAGTTGAGGGCATTATGACGCGAATGCCTACCGGTACGGTATAACGGAGCGGAGGCAACTCATTGGTGAAACGTAACATAACAACTACCTAGTTACCTACCTATCTATTTTCCTGCAAGTTTGGTTTCCCAAAATTAGTTGTTAGCTATATAGAATTCTAAATTAAATACATACACAATAATAAATATTTTCATTCATACTTATCTCTTATTAAATTTTATCAAGTTTATTACAATACTGCTATACCATGCTATAAAGGTTAGCGTGAGATACAAAGGCAGCACTTAAGAGCTCTCACATTGAGAACCTGCAATGTTCTGTGGGGATTTTCCTTATAATTTAGCACAGCTTGCCGACACTAACACTTTCTCCAACGTAAAATGTGTTCGAAAATACTTTTATTTGTATAAACTTTGATTTGTGTTTCACCTTCGTCACAAATGTATGAAGTTTTCTTATAAGTATTACATTTCGAAGAAAATGTAGAAAAATGTAGTTTATCTAGAGGAACCTCCGCCATCACGCAAGTGCTACCTCCTGGAATTAGTTGAATGGAAGTACTAAGAGGAGAAATATATTAATGCCTCTATTATAAACATTTAGTAAGAATTTACCTAATTAAGCACTGTAAAATGATCATGAACATTAATGAAAACCCGTGCATTTATCCGATGTGTTAATTACCTCCATCTACCCATACGCGTTCGAAATTTCCAAGCACGGTAAATCCCCTCTCCTGGGAAAGTAAATAACTGGCTGATCCACCTACGGCTCGTGCTGGGCAACAGGGGTATGCGGGTAAAAAAAACATTAATCATGCAAGATACATCGGTGCGTGTACGCAGTAAACATATAAGTACCATAACTATTATGTTGTGGCAAATCAGTAAATCAGTTCACGCTCTTAAGAATTTAGATACACACTGCATATAAATTATCGACAAATGCTACTATTTCTCATTTAAACTTAATGTAAAATTATAACATCTGCATTTGGTAGTCAGTCCTTAACCCTTTATAGGGCACAATCTAAATTTTATAGCAAAAATTACCATCGTTTTGTATTTTTTACGGTGCAGAATTTTTAGGTCTACAAGAGACTTTGAATTGGGAATGGATGAAAATTTTAGAAATGCCTGATTATTTTTTTGGTGATAGGAATAACCTTCCTTAGCACCAGAAAAAAGTTGCAGATTTTTCAGCTGCCACAATTATTTTTGAAAAATATAAACAGTTTCCTCACTTACGTTTTGGGTCAGTTACGGCACCTTCCTCGATCGGTCTCATATTACAAAAAATATATTAAATATGTGTGGTAAACTGACACTGGCAATGATATTGACACTTGCAGCAGCTATATTGGTCATTACCAGTGTCAGTTTACGACAGATATTTAAGATAGTTTTTTGTAATATGAGACAGATCAAGGAAAGTGTCTATTTACCGTTCTTGGCCCAAAACGTAAATGAGGAAACTGTTTATATTTTTCAAAAATAATTGTCGCAGCTGAAAAATCTGCAACTTTTTTCTGGTGCTAAGGAAGGTTATTCCTATCACCAAAAAAATAATCAGGCATTTCTAAAATTTTCATCCATTCCCAATTATGAATTAACTAGCGTCCGCCCGCGACTTCGTCTGGGTGGACCCGGGATAAAAACTATCCTAAAAGGGATGACATAAATAATAGCCTATTAAACAATATTAATTAAATTGTTGGTCAAGTGCGAGATGGATTTTAATTTCCCATACATTTTGAGACCCAGCGCCTGATGAAGGACATCGAGCAAAATTATTTGTTCCAAACAAAGTTTCATCCCCTTTTTAGGGTTCCGTACCTCAAAAGGACAAAAACGGAACCCTTATAGGATCACTCGTGCGTCTGTCTGTCCGTCTGTCACAGCCGATTTGCTCCGAAACTACTGGACGAATTGAGTTGAAATTTGGTATACATATGTAAATTGGTGACCCAAAGATAGACACGTAAAGTAAATTAATGAATTCTGAACAAGAGGGCCAATTTTGGGGGGTAAACTGGAAAATTAAAAAAAAAAGTTTCGCAAACTGTATTGCGTGACATATCAAATGAAAGGGGCATATCATATTGTAAGCATCTCAGATTTTTTTAAATATAATTTTAGCGAAAACTGATTTAAAGTAATTTATCTCCGAAACTACTACTTAGGCTTAAAATTCTGAAAAAAATACGGAAAATAGTTCCTTGCCTATCTTTAGGGAAACCTATGAGATATTTGAATATTCAAAGTAACGAGAGAATTCTCAATATTTTACGGAACCCTCACCACGCGAGTCGAACTCGCACTTGTCAGGTTTTTCGTCCCTAAAAAAGATGAAATTTGGCATAAATTATAGCCTATGTCCTATTCTGATATATAAAGGTACATAACTGGAAAGTTTCATATAAATTCGCATAGTAGTTTTTGAGATTAAGTGGAACGTACATCCATCCATACATCCAAACTTTCACGTTTTTAATAGGTACTAGTAGGATTAGTAGGAAGTATTAGGATTTTAACTTTGCCAAGGTACCTAAGTGAGACGACTCTTGTCCCGGTAATTTTTCGGTAGAAGAAGTTTCGGTTTAGGTAACTCTCTGTATTAGTCTATTTAATTTTGAACTAAGTACCTAATTATGTAGCAGTACCAAGACCCAATAGCGCTGTTTTTGTTTGGCTTTTGTACCTATAATTAATCACACTATCGGTGAGGATCTGTTATTAGCTGAATGCCACTACTGTTTTAAGCTACTGTGTAGTATTTAAGCTGATGATCTTCCTATATAGGTAAATTAATTAATTAAGTAAAAAAAAATACAACAAGAAAATAATTAGGTACCTAATTTATTTAAAGCTACATACCTAACTTTCTAATCTTGACTTATATTCAGTAACAAACAATAGGTATCCATATATTTTATTAATATTTTGCAAAAGGTAATAATGAAAAAATGTATGAGTATTTTTTTAGTGTAACTACTGTTTCTCTTACACTATGGCAAAACTGGTTTTCCCAATCCGAACCGTACGTTTTCCTTGTTCAATAGTCTTTAAGATACCGATGCCGTGAATATAATAGTTATTTTCGTTAAGTACCTAGCTACTTACATTATTTAAAAATGCAATTACTTTATAATTACGTATTTAGATAAATTGCTTAATTAGGTATGTATATTAGATATCACCATAACAGTAAAGGACTCTCCTCCAACAAGAATAAATTTAAGAGACTATTAAAAAAGCATTACCTAGATCTACTCATATAATACCATGTAAGCTTAGTATAACTGATTTATGGACAGTATATTACACTTTTATTAATTACGTTTGTCTTATCTAGAGACTGCCGATCCCACAGTCAAACTGTTACTACAGTTTTGTGGGACAGTGTCTAATTTTAAGTATTAAGTAAATTGTTCTTATTAAATAAATAAATAATAAAATAAACACACCTAGGTATGTTTACTGAACTATTAGTGATGTTTTAAATATAGTAGTTTTGATTTGAGGGCCATAGACATTCCATCTTCATCATCATCAACCTACTTATACACGTCCCACTTCTGGGTACATAATATATCCGCTCATGTACCTACCTATAATATAGATATGCTATGCTTTACTAAAGAGTTCGAAGATGATTAGTAAATGATGATGAAACCAATTAAGTCTTAAAAATTCCACAGCAGTTTGTAAAGGTACTCAGAGTAACTTCAGGAGTTTTTGGACTTCAAATAGTATTTTATACAATCGTTACACAATAATGGCTCTTAAAGTCGAGTGCCTAAATTCTGTAACGATTATATAAAAACCGGCCAAGTGCGTGTTGGACCACGCAAAACGAAGGGTTCCGTGCCTGTTAAAAAGGTCGTATCGTCACAGAAATCTTACGGCATTTACGTCCTTTTCTTTAAGGAAGGCAGTTTCTCAGCAATATCTCGAAAACCTTTAAACCGATCTTGTTCAAAATAATTTTTGGTTAAAGAATTTAATAAGCCCTATGCCATATTGGATTAAAAGTGACGTCACTTTATTTTTCGAGTTATTCTCAGCAAGCCCTTTCATTTGATACCCATATTGTAGGAGTGCATTAAAAATAAATAACCCGCCATCTTGGGTGTTCCGCCATATTGGATTTTTTGCCGACTGTACTTTTTTGCACACATGAGTTGAAGACAACTGCTCATTGAGAGGATTGTAACGAGCCCAAACACGACGGGTTTATCCTGTATAATTAAGGAGTTCCTACGGCCACCTTCCGTCTCCATCATCAGACCAGGTTTATGGTACCATAGTATTGCATTGTCATCTGACTTACATAATTGTACAAAATTTCAACTTGATTGGACTTCATGAAGTTGGTCAAATTTAACCTGCAAGATTCCACCCGAACAAACATACATACATACATTGCAAGTTACATAAAAGCTTTTAATTAAAATTGTGCGTTTTATGCACTTGTTGTACAATCTACTATTTATTAAGATAGCTTTAATATCGGCTTTGACTATTTTTATAGTTCAAATAAGTATTTTATGTAGTTTGTTGAAATGACTTTGTTTTCGCAAATTAGTTTTCCATAAATTTAAGTTAAAAAGGCCTTTTAGGTAGAAAAATGGGAAATCACTTGTGAATGAACACGGTTTTTTAGTAAATGAACAACTGAAACCAGTGAATGAACTGTTGTAGTTGTGGTTTATGGTTATAATGCTGTTTGGCGATTTTCGGCCATTCTCAAATTTTGTGTCTGCAATTGTGTCTAATTACCATTTATGAACATTGTATATGGAGTCGTGGCAATTAGATGCAGACACACATCTGGAGAATGGCCTTTTTGGTTTGAGTTATATCGCGATATACCAAAACACGGAATTGTAGTAAATGGTTTACTTTTTCTAAAACAATTAAAAAACTGTAACTAATGTTCATTCATTAATTGGTTATAAAAATACCTTACTGGTACTTAAAACCATCTGTGAATGGTTACTTCATGTTCGAAAATAAAGTTTGTTCGAACACTGAACCAACGATAGACAAACTACAGGGTGCTTACTTCCCGTGAACTCAGAATCTAGAAATTTGATACGAAGCACATATATAATATTTTTAATAATTTACTTATATACCTACAGGTTTGTACGAAACTCTCGGTGCGCGAGTCCGACTCGCACTTGGCCGGTTTTTTTAAATATGTATTTATTTTTATGATTTGTAGACGCCGTATCAGTATCAGACAGTGACCAATACATTGATAGATGCCTCTCCTCGTTAATACAGTCGCAATACTGGTCTGAGTCAGTCAAGTCAGTGCTAACCCGCGACGAGTCATGACCACACGCGTGATATTTATAATTCAAAAATGAGTAGTTTCAACGAACATTAGCCGATACTGTGATAATGTGCCGACTATTCTTTAGTGTTTTATTTATCTTAGGTTATATAAATTACTTGCCAGTAACTAGCCAATATGTGGAATCCCCGTGTCCTGGGACTTTTGAGTACGACAGTGACGGTGGCGGTGGTGTATATGGATTGATTCATCTGCAGCCTTATGGATCCGTATCGACGATACAAGTCATAGTTAATTTTACAATAGCAGCTAGAGTTTTTTCGGTAAGTTTCAAATCTGATGATGAGGTAGGCAACATGTATTAAAATTATTTCAGACTGACCGATATAATGTTTGATAAAACTGTACTTTTTTATGACTTACGCCTTGGTTATTTTAGCAAGGTGGATTTGACAATATCAATGTATGGATGTTGACGTATTTACACACGAGGAGAATGTTCGGTACCTACATAATACATATGCATTTTGACAGTTTTTGGGGAAAGATCAGTCCGGAAAACTAAAACAAATTAAAATTATGGACATCACATCACAATCAAAACTGTGAGTGACTGTGAGGACTCTGGGTTTGGTGGGAGTGGTGGGTGACAGTGACAGATCAGATGCACCGGAATTGTTTATTTAATGCAGTTTTTTGGTTGGATTCTCTAATAATTACATAATTATACCAAAATAAAATGTTGGTAATTCACTGAATAAGTATTTACTGTAACTAGTATTCTAAAAACCTGAAAAGAACCTCTTGTAAACTTGTAAAGGTTTGCCATTGCCAAATCAAACAAAATAAAAATGACATAAACCAATTGCATAATGTACTTATTGTTATGTTATATTCTCTTTGATGTATAGGGTAGACCGGGGTCAATATTTAGTTTTTAGAATACCACCGCCTATAACTCTGCAACTACATCGAAATATAAATATACACGAGTGCGCCTTGAGCGTGTCTCGCCCAACTCACTAGTCGGCCACTCGCCACAAAGTACTTTGTTATATTTATATATTATATACTGAAATAGGAATAGGGAATAATCTCTGGGCCTAAAAACGGTAACCCTGTAATTGATGACATATGATGCACCATCTATTATCGCAAGTTGAAACTACCCCGCTTGAATGCATAGAGGTAGACACACACACATACACACATGAGTGACAAGGATGTATGCATAGACAATACCGCAAGTGGGAACGAGATACAATGTCAAATCTCTTGACCCTCAGCGCGTATATGCTTTTTTTGTTTGTCACCACCTGTCAAAATATTGAACTGAAACTCGCATGACCATTTGCATACGTCAGTCGCCCATTAATAATATGTTTCAAAATCTTGGAGAATATTATGTTACATTTGTTCAACTGAAATGCTAGCTTTGTTCAGTCTAAACACGAGTCTCTGTACTACTGTCTCTGTAATACTGATGGATTAGTTAGTACTTACATTATTTTAGGTTTTATTTACCTCTGTTTTTGTGGTAGCTACAATTGATTGACCCGTACTAGGCGACAATTGTAACACAAGGACTTCATGAACAAAAACTCAATTTGCACCATTCTGATGCGACGAAAATTATTTTCTATATTCTGATAGCCAAAGACTAGAATGTTATATCCTAAGCGACTTTGACGTGGTAGCTTTTAAAGTGGTACTATTGCCCCCGGTCTACCCTACCTACCTGGGTAGATTGGAATTGATAATCTTGATTATTCTTGATAGGTATTCTCAAAATTTGCATACCAACCAATTTTAAAAAACAAGTAACTAGTTAACATATAAAATGTCGTCCTGCGATCTGATGATTTTTTGTAGTATTATTCAAATTTCCGTGATGTGTTGCATATTTTAGTTGCTTTTGTTTATCATATAAACTATCTTTTTATTTTATATTCATCAGTTATAATTTTTTTTAAATAAAAAAACCATAAAGCTAGACAACAGAAATCAAAACTTATATATGTGTAACAAAAACCTAATAGCTAAGTAATATTGAATACTAAAGCTACAAAAAATGCATCTATTAGGAGGTGTCCCCCGTCGAAGGAGCTTTGCGTCGATGGTCGATGAAGACTCTCCCGTGTGTCACACCTAGAAAAATGTTAACCGGAGCGGCCCATCACTAAACATTTCTAAAAATATGACTTATGAACTTTACTCTCTTTATTATCATTATTTACTTACTCGTTTTAAAATACCGCTTGACGCAGCTGATCCTATTCATGGGGAACGACCTTTTATAGTAGGTATAGCTACCTAATCTTTTGTTTTACAATCTTCTGATTGCAAGTCAATAAGTAAACTAGTACCTATCGATCAGAAATTGCCATCAGCGCATTCGGTCGCAACATGCATCTGGCAATTCTGAAAATCTAGATAGATCTATCTAGATCTGCTAGAGCAATCTTAAAAATTGGAAACTAAATTAAATGCCATTAAATCATTCAGGCACAGGTTATGTATAATAGGTACGGTCAAGGACTTTAATTGTTGAGCCATTTAGGTGTCAACTAATTTAGGTTTTCTTTATGCTATGAAGTGTCCAGTATAAAGTGAGCTCAAAATGGCTCAACAATGAAAGTCCGTGACTGTACCTAATTACCTGGTATTATGTAATTATACCTAAATATCCCTCCAAAAACATAAAATGTGAAAATAGGAGCCAAGTTCAATATTAAGAATACGCGTGGTTGTCAACTTCACCGACAAAAGAATTGAGATTTAAATGGGTGCCAAGTTCAGTAGATAATCCTAAAATAAATGTATTCCAATACAACTTAATAAGCTAGAGCGTCTCCAAAATGTCTGCATTCGGTTCATATTTGGGTTACGCAAATATGACCATGTTTCTAGTTTCCGTTCTAAACTCAAGTGGCTCCCTATCCGTTATCGCCGTAACTCTCACATTATTTCGCTTCTGTATAATATCCTTTTTAACCCTGCAACTCCCCGCTAACTCAAAGAACGTTTTAGTTTTTTTAAATTCTGTTAGATGTTCTAACAACTTGCTATTAACTGTGCCTTCATCATCTACCAAATTTTACAATAGTTCGTTCACTATTAATTCTATCCGACTGTGGAACTCTCTCCCTCTTGACATCAGACAAGCAAAATCTATCGGCAACCTCAAATCCCTTCTTAAAGAACATTATTTGTCTCTCCCCTAACCCTGATTGTATTTTTGGCTGACTGTTTATGTATCATTATATTTGTGTTTGTGTTATTTGTATATATGTATGATTGTGTGTGTATGTTTATATATAGAGGTATTTATGTACGTTTATTTTTATAATTTCTTGATTTTTGATTGATAATAATCTCTGCACCACCTACTGCATAATCTAGTTTTATCTCTTTCTCCGATACCCAAAGGTTGTCTGGAAGAGATCGCTCTTCAGCGATAAGACCGCCTGTTGTCTACCTCTACCTACATGTTATTGTATTGTTTCTCTATGTAACTGCTTTGTTTGTGTGAGGTGTGCAATAAAGAGTATTTGTATTGTATTGTATTGTATTCTTAAGAACATACAATTTCTTATTTTTTCCACTACAATAATATTTGTTATACAAAAGTGTAACTTCTTAAATTTGAACACTCGAATGAATTACATAAAGAAGATAAGTTAGGATAAATTGATGCTCAAGACTTGACTTGGCTAGGATTCATTAGCAAGCATTTTTCGAAGAAACAATATGTAAACAGTTACCTAACAAAGATGATAAGTTGATTAGCCAAATATCAGATATTTTGTATGTAAAAACTAGCCAAGTCACTCTGATCTAGATTTATACATTATATTAAAAAGAACGGATATCAATGAAGAATCGTATTTTTAAGTTGAAATTAAAGAAAAGGTCCTTCCGAATTGTGAGATATATTATATTTATATGTGCTTAAAATACTATTAACTTCGACGGCGGGAGATAAAACTCATGCGTAGTTAGATAGTTCGGTATTTATTATCGTGGTAAACAACTACGCACAATACCGACGACAAACAGTAAAACAATATAACTAACTAAATTAAAATAACTAAAACTAAACATTTAAAAAAAGACTATCTAAATTTGGACCCCTAGGTAGCGTACCCATCACGCAGGCAGCATTCCCGTGCTGGATTGCAATAGCAATCCTTTGCGCAAGAAAGCTGCCTGCGCGAGGGTCACCCGTTGCCTCCCTCAACCGTTTGGCGAGTGACTTGGGGAGCTCCCGCGCACTCCTACCCCATGGTCCCCGTGTCTCGACACCAAATGCAGTAAACTCGTATTGGGCGCCGAGACAACTGTACTTGCCCGCCTTATGATGCTCCCGGGCATCAGCCGCCGCTCCGACCCGTTTGCTAGTCGCTGGGATGTAGGATGCAGCTAGCGTGTCGGCGCAAGTGGCATCCCACACCAGCGCACGGCCCATCCTCCATGGGATCAATGACATCCCGTCAGGGCGCTTACCATCGCCCCGCACGATCTGTGGCTCCAGTGCCGCGGGAACGTTGGCACTGACGAGCGCCCTTCGCAGGATGTCATTGAGAGCAGCATGACGGGACAGGCGGCCGACGCCAGAGGAGCAGGCGAGGCCATGGTGACCGAGGAGACCTACAGGGGCTCCACAAGATACACAGTTGTGCTCTGCACATACTTCAGCCCCAACCCGGAGGCCTACGGCTATGCGGAGTGTGGCTGGAGTGCGATGGGGTTGAAATGTCTATATATGGGTGTCGTTTTTATGGTTGTTTATGGGACGTTAATTACGAAAATGGCATCGATTTTGAAATTTAACATTGTGAACATAAAAATTCTTGAATGTATTTGTGCCAAATTGCAATTGGGACATACGAGTCAAACTGAGATGCAACTTTTTTGTAGATAAACGGTTAAAATTACTTTTAGTACGCGGGAGAAGCCGCGGGCACAAGCTAGTACTATATATACTCACCGGCAGAAAATTTGGCCCAAATTAGAAAAAGTGTACTATGCTATAAAACATTACATGTTTAATTTATTCAATTTATAGTTTCTGCCGGTGAGTGTATTTCTCGGGCGTTTACCTTTCCTTTAATTCTTCTTCCCACTTCCCTGATGAAGGACATCGCCTCCGACTTCCAGCACCCCGTCGTCTCAAAGGCTAGAGGAACAAAATAATAATTACCATCTAGGGCCGCATATTTATCCCTTTTTCTAACCGCAGCAAATTCTGCCGCGGCACCAGCTGTCCGCACCGTTCGGTAGAGCCGCACGTAGCATCGCAGAGTAAGCACTTACCCTTCTGCCACTTTTTTTGGGGGAGATATAATATTTCCCAGAAAAAACCGACAAAAATATAGTACACTGTAAAAAAATATAGTACTTGGCTGGGCAATATTGCTATTTAGTAAAATTTAATTGAAACCTGCGCCGCTAGAAGTGGGTGGCGCAGGACCGTTCACTTTGGCACTATTTGGGGGTGGCCTATGTCCAGCAGTGGACGTCTTTCGGCTAATATAATGATGATGATGAATTAAAACCTGGGTAATTTTAAGCACTTCGTAAGGACCTCCAAAATATAGCATTTTTGCGTACTATATATTTCTTCAACAGTATACAGAGTGTTTTTTTTAAATGGGACAGTATGGGGAAATCCGAATCTAAAGGAGATAGAGGAAAAGTGTCCAAGGAGACATTAGGTGTTTTTTTTATGTAAACAAATTTGGCTCATTAAAATTTTTGGTCAAGCGTGAGTTGTTCTTAAAAAATGATAAAGTTGGTCAATTTTTTTTTTGACGCGGGTCGACTCTGTTTCATGTAAGGATTATTTCATTGTATGGAAAGAAAAAAATCTGAACAGCAGAAGTTGGTCAAATTTAATGAAAACTAATCTTCATACAATTGCAGTATTCGCCTTTTAATATTGCTACAAGTGCCTAGGCGTGTAAAAAAATATTTAAAATTATTCCATTTTTAAATTTCGATAATCCATAAGAGCTCCAGATGATTCAAGAGACGAACATTTTTTTTTTAATCTTCGTAAACATCATGGCACGCGATAGTCTTGAAATTATAAAAAAAAGGATTCAAATTTGGAACGAGTGGCCCCCACGATCGCCCGACTTAACGCCATTAGATTTTTTCTTATGGGGTTACCTTAAGGGTCGAATTTATGAATCCCGATACAACTCCGTACAAGAATTAAAAGATGCTGTTTACAACACTTTAAACACAATTCACCATAAGTCTCTGTTAAATGCAACTAGAAGTGTCTTGAAGCGTGCTCGTACCTGCATAAGACAAGACGGCGGCCACATCGAACATTTACTCAAGTAATAAACCAACTGTATGAAGATTAGTTTTCATTAAATTTGACCAACTTCTGCTGTTCAGATTTTTTTCTTTCCATACAATGAAATAATCCTTACATGAAACAGAGTCGACCCGCGTCAAAAAAAAAATTGACCAACTTTATCATTTTTTAAGAACAACTCACGCTTGACCAAAAATTTTAATGAGCCAAATTTGTTTACATAAAAAAACACCTAATGTCTCCTTGGACACTTTTCCTCTATCTCCTTTAGATTCGGATTTCCCCATACTGTCCCATTTAAAAAAAACACTCTGTATAGTATAAAGAGGCAAAATATAGTACAATACTATATAATATAGTACGGTTCGCAACCCTATCCCCAACTCCAAGTGCGGAGCAGGCAATTTGCCTGCACCCACGCTCCTTTTATTTATTTTGTCCGTTTCTTGTTTTTTACACCATAATAAAATCCTGGATGATCTTGAAATCAGCAAAAGAAATAATAAACATTACGTTAAAAAAAACTTAAAATTAATTTTCAATGATGTTCATTTTAATATTAAGAAAAAAAGTGAAGTTGCGTTGTGTACCTAATGCGTAAAATCAACACAATGAAATAGATATACTTCTTGGGTGTATGGAATAAAAAGCCAGGCAGACCACATTTAAATTCAAATGTATACACATCCCGCGTATTAAAAGATTTAAGTCAACCTACTTACATATTTGTATACGCGGGATGCGTAAAAAGATCATAAATGCCCCAAAGTGCAAATATCTACGAGCGTGCATAAATTTACACGAGTGAGTAAGTGAGTAAAGTAAACGTACTCATACGACCCTACTTACTTATTTATTACAAGACATACTTGGTCGATATTCACAAGCTTTAGGTACAGTTTTGTTGCAGTGACGGCAGTGGTATTATTAGTCCAGGCAATGAACTGACAACTTGTATGGAAAAAATGACAAATTTGGAAATAATTTATAATAGCAGATTTTTTTAATGTAACTGATATATTATCAATTAAATAGTTACCTAGAGGCAAAATCCAACAAAAACTCAGATATCAAAAAGAATATAACTTAAGTAGCCCCTGAAAAGTTGGAATAAATATTAATAAATATTTTAATCTTTATTGTGGTTAATTTACATTTGCTTTAAAATACTCAATAGAAATCAAACAAATAAAGACAATGAATGCATAATTTAAATCTTTTCATGCTTCCAGGTGGAAAGTTTGTTGGATTCTTAAATAAAGCATCTTAGAATAACGTTTTAAAATGAAATAAACAAAAAAAAACGCTATTATAAATTAATGTTTTTCGAAACCGTATTTTGCCTGGAGTATATGTCAACTCCTCAAAATTTACGATGGATTAGATTAGATGGCGAGAAATAAGGAGTAATTCATAACTTTATTTGAATGAATAAATGAATAATGTAACTTTAACTGACTGTACTGAAAAAACTACGTTACCTAATTTGGCAACTAGCTTCAAAGATCCTATTTAATGCGAATCCGAATTTTAAAATGGTATAACTTGCTTGATTAAATTGTCATTTCATTTATTTATTTATTTGAATAACAACATACATTGTGTTTGAAAAGTATACAAACGCATTAAAATTAAATAAAAAAATAACACAATTACTATACAATACAATACAAATACTCATTATTGCACAGGTACATTAAAGTTTAAAAACACATTTGATTCCAATAGTTTAATTAATTAATTAATTAATAACAATTTGCAACAAACAACAACGGTAACACACGGTGGTAAACATAAGAGTATTGGTAATAGAATAGACTTCAACTCAGTTCCTTAATACCCCGGAGAGTGCTTGACCACTTTGAGTTTTGCTGTGATAGGCTGCGGCAAATCTTTGCGCCTTGTTGCAAGGCGTTTTTCTCTTTGTTCTTCGCTTTCAATATTGTATAAATTTCATCATTATCTGTCAGTACTAAGATATACAAGCTAGGGACCGTAAGGATTTTAAAAACCAAGAAATTTATTTAGCCGTCTTCACTGTTTTATCGTATCCCCGCTAAGAGTTAGCTGCAAGGAGTTTTTACTTCTTGCCGTTATTGACTTAAAAAGGAGAACATTTGTCGTACTGCAGTTTAACTTAAGTTGTTTATCTTAAACCAGCCCTGGAATGTCTCAAGAGCATAATTTACTTTGTCATTAAGGTCATACTTAAATGATGTCTGCTGATAGGACAGCATTAGTGTCATCAGCAAAAACGACTAATTTTGTGTTATTTAAGCTATTCTGTATAAACGATATCATGTCATAAATATGCATATATATAAAAATAGGGCCCAAAATTGAGCCCTGTGGGACCCCTTTATTAGGTAGCAACACTAGATTTATGGGCATTAATTTGGTTATCATGCGTCCATCGTATCTCAACATATTGCTTCCTGTTCAACAGGTATGAGCGAAAAAGGGCCAGTGTACTTATTATATACCTCGGATGCCGTAGTGCTCTAATTTTCCTAGTAATATTATGTCATGATTCACTGTGTCAAAAGCAGAGCTCTGAGTCTGAGGCCCTAGCCTAGCACGATAGGTTTTATCGTCACGTTTTATGTGCAATGACGTTTCAGTACACTTTCGCCGTAAAACGTGACGATAAAAAATATCGTGCTAGCTGGGCAGGTCAAGTAGAGCACCCGCTATTCAAGTCAAGCTTCATTGGTGCCCTTGGTTTTTTTCAATAATACCCATATTCACATAATATATTACGTTATTTACATAAAGGTGCTTTGTAAGCCGTCACTCATCACTCTCTCCAGCAGTATTGATAGTGTGGGTAGAAGAGAGATTGGCCTATAGTTATTTGGATCGCTTGTAAGTAGAACCTTTCTTGTGCAATGGGAGGATTTTGCCACTTTGAGTTGTTGAATACACAATTTAATGATTTGTGTTTGAAAAAAACTTTCGTTTTGTTTAAGGAGTGTGAGACTGAGATGCACGTTCTAGTTGTGTAATATGGAACAGGAAACTAAAAATCAATTCGCATCGTTCAAAAAAAATTTTTTTACACGAGTTGTTTTTTTTCTATATGTTTCTATATTTGCGATGCTCTTCTATATTCTCGTCGGATATGTATTAGTTTTAAATAAACATTAAAATTAAAGTTCTATTTGTAAATATGTATGTTAACTGATATTTTTTTTTTCAGAATTACGCAGGTCGCCTTGAACTGATTAATCCTGCAGAGCTTCAGTTCAATCCAAACTCACCTATAAATTATAGAGTAGATTTCCCGGTCACTACGCCTCTACCGCGGCTGACCTATCTAATTGTGAATGGGAACGTACTATGCCACGGCCCTGGAGGTACCCCATTTTAGTGCTGGACCTATTAGCTATTACTACTTATCTACAATAGGAAACAAACTGACGATAATATCACGATATTGGACGACCGGTTAGCCTAGTGGGTAGAGATGCTGCCCACGAAGCTGAAGGTTGCAATTCCGTTAAGGGCAAAAATATTTGAGTGATAATTATGAATATTTTTTGTTTCTGAGTCTTGTATGTTTTCTATATATTTATATTTATTACATATAATATGGTCGTCTAGTACCCATAACACAAGCCTTATAGAGCTTACCATGACTATTTCGCCTGTAGGGCTAGTTCGATTTGTGTAAAATTTACCCCCAATATTTATTGATTTTATTTATTACGTTTACTATCGGATGTATTTATTAAAAGTGAATACAAGATTATAATTAACATTAACTAAGATAATGTTAATTATAATCCCATAAATAATTTGTCTTGTAAAAAAAAATAGATAAATTAAAACTAAGTTAAATCTAAAAAAGGCCCTCGAGGCATTGTACCGAGGATGCCGGCGGCATTTCCTCGCTGAATTGCAATGCTGATGTGTTGCGCAAGAAAGCCGCCAGCTCTTCGGTCACCAGTTACATCGACCAGACGTTTCGCGATTTCTGCAAATAACGTTTGCTATTATATTAAAATCATTAAGGCGTAAATTAGATATGTTACCATAGCACGGTGATAGGATTAACAGTTCGAACATTTTACAGATGTCCCTCAGCCTAATCTATACGTGACTACAATCAGTCTTCGACATATGCTACATCTCCCAGGGAGAGGACCTGGTGTTAACCAAGGATTCAATCAAGGATTTAACCAGGGATCTAATCATGGATCTTATCAAGGGTCGAATCAAGAATTTAACCAAGGGTTCAACCAGTTCAAACCCAGTCCTAAGCCCCAGGACCCCTCTTTTAACATCATATCTTCATCACCAGACACGCAAGTGTTCACCTTTAATGCGGATAGTGACCGAACCGGTACTTGGAACAAAGGTGAGGTTCAATAAGTTATGGTAATTAATGTGATATTATTAACTTGCACTGGTCATTAAAATAAGATATTCAGTTCCAGCATTTCAACATCCTCAGCAGCAGCCGCAAACTGAACGGCCACAGCCACCACCATCACCACCGGTGGAGTACTACCCGGAATACAGCTCTACTACTAGAAGGCCAGCACCTCCACCTCAGCGACCTCAAACTTACTAGTAAGTTTGAACAAGTCCAATTTCATGGAACATTATTCTACGACCAAGTGTCTTATTTTGTGTTCTTATCTACCTATTTGAGCATTTTGAACTCACTAAATGTTCGTACATTGTCGAGTTATGAGGTTTACAGTACAGCTTTTCGCAAATGCTATATGAAAATTAACAGTTTTCAAAGAAAAAAACAGTATGAACTTTTGAAAGACATCGTTAAATACATATATTAGATATATTCCTTATAGAACTGGAAACTAACTTTGTCCAACGATTTCGACGATCGGTTAGCCTAGTGGGTAGTTGCGCTGCCTACGAAGCTGAAGGTCCGGGGTTCGAATCCCGGTAAGGGCAAATATTTGTGTGAGGAGCATGAATATTGGTTTCTGAGTCTTGGATGCTTTCTATGTATTTAAGTATTTATATCTATTAAATATATCGTCGTCTAGTACCCATACACAAGCCTGATTGAGCTTAGTATAGTTCGATTTGTGTAAGATTGTCCAGTAATATTTATTTATTATTTCATTTTGGTTTTCCAGCCCAGCCACGCCTTCCCGCCTGCCATCTTTCTCAAGCATGGAGTGCGGCGTGGTGTCGGGAGGAAACGAACACGTGCCTTTGGTCTACCACGGGCAGAGCTATACGCGTGGAGACTGGCCGTGGGTGGTCGCCATTTACAAACGGAAAGATGGCGGTCTCTCGTTCCACTGCACCGGGACGCTGGTGTCCGATCGACACGTGGTTTCTGGTAAGTCGAATATCATCTATACATATTATAAAACTCTTGCGTTACTGACCGACTGACAGACAGCGCACAGCCTAAACCGCTAAAGATATAAGCATGAAATTTGGAACATATATTCTTTACAGTACGTGGACGTGTACTTTTCGAAATTTTTGTGGATTTTTGAAATTAAACCCTTAAGGGGGTGAACCGTTGTATGGAAATCGTTCATTTAGAAAGTTATAGAATTTAATCTTTGTATGAAGGTTCCTTAACTAAAAAGCAAAAAAAATGATTTAGCTTTATTATAAACATTCATCACCTAAGGGGGGTTAAAAAAGAGTTGAAAGTGTGTATGGAAAACATGTCGTTTTTAAAGCTAGACGTTTAAAACTTCTGTAACGAGCTCCTAATGTAGTCAAAAAAATTGATAAGGGCATTTTTTCTAATTAATCCCTTGAAGGGATAAGTGGGGGTTGAAAGTTCACATAAGTAATGTCTGATTTTTAATGACAAACTGTGGCTAGAAACCTGAAAGCAGGACAGCAGGTTTTCTTTTATAATATGTAGATTTATCCAGAAATATATTTATTAAAACTTGCCCCCTAAAGGAGGAGTTGAACCAAGAAGGCTTCATTTAAAAATTTAAAAACCAATTTAAAAACTTAGAAATTTCAAAGTTTGTATATGACGAGACGACGAAAGATTATTCATAAGGGAAGTATGTATGTAGTAAGTAGGCTACAGCGCCATTTATCGGTGCATTTTGTTACTAACTTGCGCGACCAAGGAACTCGGTACATATGTTGGTTTTTCAGCGATAATTCTTTATCAAGTGAATTAATTTCGATAATATTTTTTTTATTTGCTAGAAGGTACTTTCAGAATACTTACATACGAATTTGAAGGAAAGAAATTAAACACAGAAGCATTCAATTACAAACTTAATTAAATAAAAATACACTACATAAAGGTCTCGTTATACTTTTCCGGTAATATTTACGTTAATATTAATCATATATATTATTTTCTAATTTTTCGCTTTGTTAACTTCGGAGATAAGTGGGGGGGTATTTTTTTCAACATTTACGTTTATAAATCTTAATTTTACCACTGTAAAAAAAAACTTTGTTAGAATGTGCAATTCAAGCCATTTCATATGATACCCCATTTGACCTACCTACTAACTATTATAGGGATACACAATTAGAAGCAGTAGATACATTTACACTGGTCGGTATAGTGATAGATAAACATATATGTTGGAAACCGCACATTACACATATAAAAAGCTAAATTTCAAAATTTGCATACGCACTACGCGAGATTACGAAAACTACTGACCTTAAAACTGCATTGATAACCTATTATGCTTATGCCTTTAACTGGTTTAACTATGGAATCATATTCTGGGGCAACAGTACAGATGCACCAAGCCTTTTTACCCTACAAAAGAAACTTTTTAGGATATTAGTCAATATCAAACAAACCGATACGTGCAAACCCTATTTTATAAGGCAAAAAATACTTACGATTCCGTGTATATATATTATAGAATGTTGTAAATTTGACAAAAAATATTCCGTATTCTACACAAAACGAAATAATGTTGTTAACTCCTGCACATTACGCTCTAGAAATAAACTAGTGTTACCATTTTCACGACTTAAATTATACTCATCAGGCCCCTTATCAATGTCCATTAAAATTTATAATAAATTACCCGGAATAATAAAACAAGAAATAAAAAATACAGTTTTCATAAATAAGCTAAAACAATTGCTTATAGAGAATTAAGTCTTATTATACTATAAACGAATATTTAGATGATAAGTTAGAATAGTCAGACTCCATCGTTGCATATAATATTAAAATAATTGATAAGTAGCCATATTAGACTAAGAACTTTTTGTATTAGCATGTAAGTGCTCCGTTCCCATAATTGCAGCGCCCTCTCAGGGTACATAATATTTACGTTATTCCACACTGTAACACCTTTATTTCATTATCAGTATATGCAATAAACTCTTGAGTATTGAGTATTAACTGAATTGAATTTTTGCCCCCCCAACCCTCTTATGTCCCTTTTTATAGAATTTAAAAATATATTCATTTTCCATACACGTGGATTAGCTTTGTTTACAACTATTCCAAATATCAAATTAATAGCATTAGTAGTTTCTGAGATATTTAACTTTGTGACAGACAGACGGCGGGCGGAACCCTTGTGGTGCCGAGTATATATATATATATATATATATACTTATATATATATACATATAAACATTAAAGACTCTTATGCATCAGCTTCTTCGCCATTAGCTTCGTAGTTAGAAATAAATTTATTATTATTCATCTTATTTTTACCCGTTTCAGCTGGCCATTGCTTGCAGCAAAGAACCACGCTGATTTCAATACATGACATTGTCGTGAAAGTCGGCGTGCACAATTTAGATGACTGGGGTGACGATATGACCCTCACCAGGACATTGGCAACTGCTACCCTTCATGAACGGTTCAATTCTTCGACTTATGAAAGTAAGTTTCTTTAACAGCGTGTAAAAGTAAGTTTGTCTTTCTACATTCCCTTATATTACGAAAACATTAAGCGCAAGCGCAAGCAGCCCAATACGTTGGTGCTATCAGATATCCGAACAACTGGACAATCCTCTTAGTAACGCTCTCCACAGGGCAACCGACAGGGCAAAGTGGAGAGCTGATTTTAATTTGACACCCACCGTTTCGGCATCTAGGTTAACTCTAATTCATTCCAAATTCCAAATAAGAAAGAAAGAGATATTTATTCGTGACAGAAACAATTAGGTAAACAAAAAGCGTCTCAGTTAAGTTATAAGTGAGTATCAATTTTTTTTTGTGGTTTCACAGATGATCTTCTAGTGTTTACTTTGGACAGAAGCGTAGAGTTTAACACCAACATCAGACCGGCTTGCCTCTGGGAAGGAAACAACGATCTCGGCCGGATAGTGGGAGCTTCAGGAGTGGTATGTTTCCGTGTATTTTTAGCACATACATATATGAAGAGTTATCATTACTTACCACATGTAATTTTTGTAAAATAAGCCTCACTTCAGTTTCTTAACCTTAAAAACATGACAAATAAGATGGGCTTTTTCCTATAGTCGCACGATAAAATCTGATTTAGAAGGAGTTTAAGAAAGTTTACCGTAAAGTAGTACAAGTGTTGAAAAATTAGACGAGATTGTTTTGTTTCAATAATATCTACCTAAATTGATATTTTGTAGGTAGCTGGTTGGGGTGCAAGCGAATTCGGAGCACCAGCTAGTACGGGTGAGCCGCGCATGGTGCGAATACCTGTCGTCAGTACGTCCACGTGTCGGGCTAGCAGGCCTGATTTCCACGTATTCACGAGTGAAACAACGCTGTGTGCAGGTATCGTCACAGAACATTTTTATTTTATTAAATTTGATTTATCAAGATCTTTTGATTTTACCAAATTATTTTATAAAATACGTAAATCGTAATAATCCTACCAATATATTATAAATGTGAAAGATGTAAGTATATGAACGCGGTTCCGAAGATTACCATTACATACAAACTTACACAGCTCACACAATCATCACAATCTCACAAACTTTTCCTCTTTATAATATTAGTATACCTAGATATAAATAACGAGTTCTCGTTAGCCAAGCCGGGCCTGAAGCGCCAATATTTTTGTGGTTTTTAAACACTAGGTAGGTAAACATGTTATCCGTTAGTCTTGGCAAACAAATATACTTATAGAAAAACATGATTGATGTTTAAAATCCACGAAAACATGGTGCAGCGGACTCGCTTTTATGTAGCTTACGAGTGATGGAAGTAACGCATAATGGGGAATGGATGAAAATTTTAGAAATGCCTGATTATTTTTTTGGACATAGGATAACCATGCTTAGCACCAGAAAAAAGTTTCAGATTTTTCACCAGCGTCAATTATTTTTGAAAAATCTAAACAGTTTCCTCATTTACGTTTTGGGTCAAGGACGGTCAATAGACACTTTCCGTGATCCGTCTCATATTACAAAAAAAAATCTGTGATAAACTGACACTGGTAATGACAAATAAGCTAAGTCCACACCAGTGCGCTTTCATGCTCAACAAGGCATGCGTCATAGAGCTGTCACACTCATTTTAAGTAAGAATATGTATGTGTGCCAGCAATATGACGCATGCCTTGTTGAACGTGAAAGCGCACAGCACGGCTATCACAAGACGGCGCGCGAGCTCTCTCGATTTTTCTCGCACTATACCTCTCTTTCTAAATTTTCTAATAAGAGATAGACGGATAGTGCGAGAAAAATCGAGAGAGCTCGCGCGCCGTCTTGTGATAGCCGTGCTGGTGTGGATTTATTAGCTATTTAGCTGCTGCAACTGTCAATATCATTGCCAGTGTCAGTTTACCGGTTATTTAAGATATCTTTTAACAATATGAGACCGATCGAGGTAAGTGCCGTCCCTGAGCTAAAACGTAAGCGAGGAAACGATTTTTATTTTTCAAAAGTAATTGACGCAGCTGAAAAATCTGAAACTTTTTTCTGGTGCTAAGGATAGTTATTCCTATCAACAAAAAAAATCAGGCATTTCTAAAATTTTCATCCATTCCCAATTCTCCCCATCATCCCTCTTATCATGATTTTTTTTTGTTGCAGGCGATCGTAATGGTGCTGGGCCTTGTATAGGTGACTCTGGCGGAGGATTATACATACTGGATGGAGGTCGTTGGCGCCTCAGGGGCATCGTTTCATTATCACTTCGCCCAAAAAATGGTGATTCCACATGCGACCTCAATGAATACATCATTTTCACTGATGCAGCGAAATTTTTACAGTGGATTAGGAATGTCATACGTAATGAAATTTTTACAAACTGACTTTTTCTAGTAATGATCACATCGACGTGCGGAAATATAAATGTTATAAAATACAAACATCTTGTTATTAATTTATTAATTATTATTACCTGTTTTGACACGAATTCAAGAATCACTTTTTCTGATTGATTCGCACGAATAAAACTTACTTAATACTTAAATCATGAGCTTATCACCTATATGCAACCTATAGGTAACATTGTGCCGTACCAATAATACGTTTCTGTCATAAATAAAATTTTTGGTACAGGCTTTTATTACCAACTGTACTTTTCTGTAGGTATACCGTCGTTAACTGAGACGATTCTAACGAGCCCACACTTAACTGAATATACTATACTGAATTCTCATGGCCACCTTGTCTCCATCATCAAATCAGCTCGATGGTAGGTACCTACTATAATATTGAATTGTCATCCAAACTATACTTATTTTATTTACCTATACCCAAAATTTCAATAAATCGGTGGAGGTTAACTGGTTCAAAATTCAGTTCCAAGGTTGACAAATATTATTACTTCAAACTTTAATAGGAATTAATTCAATCTTTGATAGTTTTTAATACAATTCAGTAACCAAAAGTCACTTGTATACCTAATCTTTTAGAGGATTTTTTTTATTCGTTTCCGATTATTATACTGACGTTATCACTTGGTCTAATTAGAAAGATACGGATAGTATATCTCGCCGCGGCACGGCTCATAAGGAGACCAAATTTTGTGAAACTTTTATCCACTTTGAAATTGAAAAAAATAAATAGGTAATATATATTTATATCGAAGCTAGAACCGTCTATTCTAAGTAAGTATATTCCTTCGTCACATCATTGTCATTTGTGATCAGCCTGTATTCTCTTGGGTCCAACTACTTGGGTGAATCTATTGTAAACAAACTATACGTGTATCTAGCCTTTTAAAAAATGTTGCTAGTATACATAATAAAATTTCTGAACGAAAGCTACATGTCACTGTCACCTGTTTAATTTAATTTAACTGAACTGACACTAGCTAGACAGCAACGCGCGGCTTTTGGTTGTGGTGGTATGTTTAGTTAGACAATAAATGAAAATAAACTCACTAGTTAGTAAGTCAATCAATTCCTTAAACAAAATGCCCTGGAACAAAATACTGTGCAACCATCGCGAAATTCAATTGATCGGTACCCTTAATGGAGGCCAAAGCTTCAGGTAAGGAGTATTATAATTATAAAGTTTCAATGTTTTTTTTCCTGAAATGTAATTTTTGCAAGCTTTTATTTACCAATTGCCTTGTTGTAGATGGACGTATAACCAAGACGCCGATGAATGGGTCGGGATTTTCTCGAAAACGGTATGGAAATTGCGTCAAAAAGACGATTCCATACATTACCAAGTTATAGGCTCCTTGCTGAATAAACCGCTTAAAAATAAAACGAACCAGCATAGTAACAAAGCGGACGTATCTGGAGATGGGTTATTTACGAATATACTCGAGAAATATTTCCGTACGGAAGTGGATTTGGGTAGTTACTACAAGAAGTGGTCGGACAGCGACGAGTTGTTCAAGATGGCGGGGCAGCAGTTCTACGGCATCAGGATGTTGGCGCAGGAGCCAGTAGAAAACCTGTTTTCGTTTATATGCAGCCAGAATAATCACATATCAAGGTAGGTATAGTATTTTTATATCGTGAACATCATGTAAACCTCGGACTGACTACAAATAAGAATGGGTATTTTCACTAACACGTGTACCCCCCTTTTGACGATCTCCCTACAGTTCAACAACATTGTAGCTTCAAATATTTATTTGTCATCATTTGAGAGACGCAGATGTACATGTTACCATCAGACAGATTATGAACACCATCAGTTTATAATCTTACTCGTGATATTAAAAACTGTCAAAAATCGTTAGCTGTCAAAACTGTTCACAATTTAAGGCATTATTTTTCATTAGATTATAAACTACATAGTCAAATCGTAAAATTGAGAATTGAATCAGATTAGCATGATTCTAAATGCACCTTGTGTGCTGATTGGTTGAATGAATTATTCCACTTGCATCAGCTTCCACTTACGTCAGAACATAAATAAATAAATAAATACGAGTATTAGGGGACATTCTTACACAAATCGAACTAGGCTTATAGTAAGCTCAATAAAGCTTGTGTGGTATAGGTACTAGACGACGATATATCAATTTCCGTCTTTTTCCTAAATTACTTAAAATCTGTTTTTGCTAAAATTATAAAAAAACAACTGAGATGCTTACATTTGATACGTCACACAATACAGTTTGCGAAACTTTTTTTTTTAATTCTCCAGTTTACCCCCCAAAAGTGGCCCCCTTGTTCAGAATTCATTAATTTACTTTACGCGTCCATCTTTGGATCACCAATTTACACATGTTTACCAAATTACAACTCAATCGGTCCAGTGGTTTCGGAGCAAATCGGCTGTGACAGATGGACAGACAGACGCACGAGTGATCCTATAAGGGTTCCGTTTTTTTCCTTTTGAGTACTACGGAACCCTAAAATGGCATTAAACTACAAAAAATGTTGAGTAGCCAAATTATTTCAGGATATCAAGTATGGTAGAAAAATTGTGCTCAAACTATGGAGAAGCAATATGCACGCATGCTGGAACCACGTATTATGCCTTTCCGGAAGTAGAGAAGCTATGCGAACCAAAGGTAAGGGTTTAACTTTGTTTGTTTAATATTTGTACCAATATTTCAAGGTGTCAGCTTGAATAATGGCTGCTATGGAATGGTGAAGATTCAAACCCCACTTGCCACATTATTTTTAGGGTTCCGTAGCCAAAATGGCAAAAAAGGAACCCTTATAGTTTCGTCATGTCCGTCTGTCCGTCTGTGCGTATGGCACAGGCATTTTACTTGAAAACTATAAAGTGTATTTGAATACAATTTTGAGGATAGGTGTATTTTGTTGGCCGCTACATAGTTTTGTAATTAAAATGACAAAAAAAATTTTTTTAGGGGTGCACTCCAACATAAAACTGAAAGTCAATTTTTTTTTTCATTGTAAGCCTAAGTGTGGCACATCAATCGATAGGCCTTTTAAAATAAATATAAGGTTTCTCAGCATTTTTTTTTATTAAGTGAATAGAGATAATCGCCCCGAAAGTCACTAACATTCAAAAATTAGAGGGAAGGCCCTCTAATTTTTGAACGGTGTATTTTAAAAATATGAAAAAAATCATGGACATTAAAGAGGGCTTATTAAATTCTTTTACCGAAAATTATTTTTAACAAGATCGGTTCAAAGATTTTCGAGATATTGCTGAAAAACTGCCTTCCTTAAAGAAAAGGACGTAAGTGCCGTAAGATTTCTGTGTAGGCACGGAACCCTTCGTTGTGCGTGGTCCGACACGCACTTGGCCGGTTTTTATTTCACTTTAATGCTTAGTGGGGAGGCCTATGTCCAGCAGTGCACGTCTTTCGGCTGATATGATGATGATGAAACGTGCAAACTACGCAACCTATTATAAGGAAACTAGCTTCTTCCTGCGATTTCGTCTGCGTGGCCCCGGGATAAAAAAACTATCCTATATTTTAATCCAGGCTTTATACTATCTTCGTGCAAAATTTCATCCAAATCGGTTGAGCCGTTTAAGCGTGATTGAGTAACAAAGATCTAAACATCCAAACTTTCGCATTTATAATATTATTACATAGTTTGGGATAACGTCAATATTTCATTGCATGTTTGAGATAAATGTGTTTGTCCCCTTCTAATAAACACAAATGTCAAAGTGACAGATAAAGACAAACGAATTTGAGCGGCATTTTAACGAAGGAGGTTTGATGGACATTTATGAATAAAATCATTAATTTTATATAGAAAACTTCCGTGATTATGAAACGGATATTATTAACATGTCGAGCGATATTCGACCTCAAAGACGTGAGTGACCGGTTTCATAATATTTTAATAAAGTCATTGATGTTTTAAGTATGTTCTGTATTCTGTTATGTGTGTGTGTGACATTACTCACGGCGGCGGCGGCGGTAAAACATAAAAATGTCTCAGATCGCACGAGCTGAAGGCGAGGGCTATCTGAGGCTGTCTTTATATCCGTGATGAGTGCCCAGAAAGTGAGATTTTCCGCACTCGTAGCGTGCGGCAATTGCCACTTTAAGACCAGATGTGACGTAAGGAGTATTCCTATTGTATTATTTACACACAATATTGATGATTTAAGGTGGAATCTCAGCTACGGGAACTCGGCTTCGGCTACAGAGCCAAGTTCATTCAGAAGTCGGCGGCACAGATCGTGGAGTGGGGCGGCGAGGGATGGTTCAAGTCCCTACAGGAAATGAAGTACAAGGACGCCAAACGTGAGCTTATGAGGCTGCACGGCATTGGACCAAAGGTATGTTTCAATGTGATAGCATAAATTAGATGTTTCTGTAGGGACTGTGATATCGCTATCTATCAAAACACCTATCTGTGGTATGAGTTCCTTTAAGCACTTGCCAGCACACATTTTTGACCGAGCGAGCGAAGCGAATGAAGTTCTCCGTTTCAGCTTGGGCCAAAAAAACCTTTTTCTGATTGTCCATATGGCCGGCTATTCTCGTGTACATGTTGCATTTCTCAACCGATTCTCGTGAAATTTTATGAGCAGGTTCAATAATTGTGTGAATAAATATTTTTTTGACAAATCAGTTTTATGAAATTAATTAAAAAAATACAGGCTCGTGAGTTCTACAGCTCACAGAGTCACTAGTTTAACCCCCTTATTCTGAAACCTTAAAATGCCTCTGCTAAATAAAATGTGCTTTGTCCCTTTACAAACACAAATGTCAAAGTGACAGATAAGGACAATCGAATTTTATCGCCATTTTAGTTAAAATAGGCTGGTAGAACGTTTACGAATACGGCCGTTAGTCTTTATTCAAAGCCGTTGTATGTTGTTGAAGTTGTAACTCGTAGCTTCGTGAAACGGGCCACTGCAGATCAACGTCTCGTCTCAGGTAGCTGACTGCATCTGCCTGATGTCCCTGAACCACCTGTCAGCCCTGCCGGTGGACACGCACGTGCTCCAGATCGCGGCGCGCTACCTGCCGCGCCTGCGCGCCCGGAAGAGCGTCACCGACGCCGTGTACGCCGAGATCGGGGACCACTTCCGACAGCTGTGGGGGGACATGGCGGGGTGGGCGCATACTGTGAGTGTCTGCGTTTGCTTGTGTCTTTTTAGGTGGTGCAGAAGTTGGTTACAGAAGATCGTCATATGCACTATTTAAGGCGCATTTTCATTGGTCGATCATGCGGGATGTGAGAGATTGGCAAATATTGACCATAGCGCCCGCGTTTACGCTGCACACTGGTTGATAGCGGCGGGCGGGAAGTCTCTTGGAGGTATGTCAAGCTTACCCTCTCGCTTTTAATTGATCGATAGATTTCATTGATCGTTTCGTTTTTAGAGCAGTTATGTTTTGTTCATTGCATAAGTAGGAGTGGGGCGCTTCTTCATGGGTTAAACGATCTACACTTTTGTGTTGCTCGTGGAGAGTAAGGACCCGGGCACGTATGGCAAACCGCTGCCGCTCAAAGTCAGAGCTCTCGGGTATTATGCAATAGCTGTCAGTTCATATAAACTTTGACGTATTTATATACTCCAGGCAAAATACGGTTTCGAAAAACATTAATTTATAATAGCGTTTTTTTTGTTTATTTCATTCTAAAACATTATTCTAAGATGCTTTATTCAAGAATCCAACAAACTTTCCACCCGGAAGTAATTATATAGATTTAAATTAAACATTCATTGTCTTTTTTATTTTATTTATATTGAATATTTTAAAGCAAATGTAAATGAACCTAAATAAAGATAAAAAAAAATATTTATATTTATCCGGACTTTTTAGGAGCTAATTAAATATTGATTTTTTTGATGTCTGATTTTTTGTTGGATTTTGCCTCTAGGTAACTATTTAATTGATAATATATCCGTTACATTAAAAAAATTAGCTATTATAAATTATTTCCAAATATGTCATTTTTTCCATACAAGTTGTCAGTTCATTGCCTGGACTAATAAGGAAAACTCGCACCTCCAATCCCATTCTAATCACTGTCTCTTGCAGTCGTACGTTCAAAACCAAATTTGGTTTTGCAAGTCACACTCGAGCCCATGCACGTAAAGTTTCCCAACCTTAGTTAATAATTTTTGTCAGGATGTCGCCGTCGACGAATACGTCTGGGAGGACATCATCATCATCATCATCAATCGCGGTTTGATAATATCATAATATACCAATGTCCAATGTACACGATCATGACTCAGTCTCAGTCTGTGAGATAAACCAACTGTATGTTTGTTCATACTTTCTTTTAGATTACTTACGTTTCCAAATTTTGTTTACGACAACCAAAGTTTTTGCCATTTTACCCCTTTTTATTGTTCTCCGTTAACATTATTTATTAATTAGTTATTTTAATTGCGTACACCCTGAACATTTGTATTATTAGGTGTGCAAAATACTATATAAGGAACTGTTATATTTTGTCATCAAGTGTGACATGGTCCTTCGAACCGGATCATTTATGACGTCCAGTGCCTAAAATTACATTAGCGTCTATGAAGAATGACAAATACCTACCAAATAGGAATCCAGGTAAATTATTATAATGTACTGAAAATCCCTAATTGGGAAACTATGTGATTAAGGTAGATAGATCAGTAGGTAGAGCGTAGAATCTCCGTGCAGAAGGTACTAGTTACGGTATGTAGAGCTCGCAAGCTTAGAATTCTTTTGGGTGTGGTACATTAGGAACTGTTTTGAGTAGTTTCCTTTTTAAGACTATTGGGGATAACTTATAAGACTTTATTGTTTCAGGTACTGTTTTGTGCAGATCTTAAGAAATTTCAACAAAATGGCGACGATGAAAGTGTTGCACCGAAGAAGAAGAGGAAAAAATGATCTGTGATAATTGATAATACTTAGGAATAAAATATTTGTTAAGTGATTAATACTTTTATTTAATACTTCGTTTCAGTGTGATTTGTGTTTATATGGATATACAAAAGTATAAAAACTTAACCTAAATACATTGGTTTCTATATAATTTAACATAATGAGCTTAATTATTATATTATAATTTAAATTAATATATGTAGAATATACATCCACAAGGGAGACAAAATAATATCCAGCAAATATAAGAGTTTAAAGGTTTACACATGCCGGAAGAATACTAATTGTCCAATTCCTAACTTTAAACCCATACCCTGCCGGTTAGTCTGAAAAGGCACCGACAGATGGCGCTGTCACTAGGGCAAACTAGCGAACGCCAGTTCATCTTAGAATAGTAAGGTCGTAGTTTTATATTTTGTTTGTGAGATTGTTTTTGGAGTTATTCGAGTACATTACAGCGGTTAAAATTATTACCGACTTTAATTTTGAGACCCTAAGGTACAACCTTATTCATGGTCCATCGAATCGGAACATTGGAAGCGGTGTTAGTAGTTCAGTGCGTGTGAGCAGAACTACTCTTCGCATCGATCCCATAGTAGCAGTGGATTGCTGTTCAGAGGGATTCGATTGGTGTGGCAGCAGCGACAGTGGCGCCATCTAGCGTGAGCCAAGCTGAGACAAGTGTTGCCAGGAGGACAGCGGAGAGGGCGCAAGCAGCGCGTCACAACAGGTCAAGGTGGAAGGTTCGCGTGTGTGAGTGAGGTGTTAAGTGCAAACCGTGAGTACATTTATATTATTTGGTACGCGAAATTCAACCTTATTTTCAAGAAGTTCAAAACTTTAAAGTCAGTGAGAATCATCAAGATAGTAAGACATTTTCAACCTTAAAATCAAGGAGTTCTGGACTTAGTGCAATATTGGACCAAAATTTAACTTGTAATATTTAGCTTCATTAGATTTAGGACTTAGAATAATTCGTGAAAAAACGGAGGTACGGGGAATCCATGCCGGATTTCGCCTAAGTCCCAAAGTTTCAAACACTTGTAATTTTTTCACAAAGTTTACTTCGAAATTTCTAAGTGTCAAGTTTACACTTGGGTATTAAGTTTGTGTATGAAATAGTTGTTTAATTTGAACTTGCGAAATTTAATAGATTTGTTCAGTTTGTTCCAAAATGGAATCGTTGTTAAATTATCAAGTCGATTTGTCAAACCGTGTAACTAACGCAAGAAGTAATTTCAAAAAGTCCCCTAAGGACCGTATAACAGAATATTATGTCGAAAGTAAACTGGAGGCATTGGAACAGTTGTGGAATGACTTTAGGCAGGGTCATAAAGAGCTACTGCAAACAGCTGATGCTAAGGCATTAAGCTCTCTGAAATACACAAAAGATGATGTTTATGAATCCACAGAAGAGCATTATATGATATACAAGTGTGAGTTAAAACGCATTTTAACTGATTTTAAGGTGCAGTCTGTAAATGAATTAAATAGTGTGAATGAAAATGTAAACAAAAGGTCAACTCTGGTCAAACTACCCAAGATTAGCATTCCCACATTTTCAGGGAAATATACGGAGTGGCCCACTTTTCGGGATTTATTTGTGTCAATGATACACAATAACAAGGAGTTAGATAATGTGCAAAGGATGCAATATCTTAAGGGTTATTTGGCCGGAGAAGCTGAACAATTGATTCGGCACACACCTGTGTCGGATGCAAATTATGATCAATGCTGGAAACAATTGGAAGAACGTTACAGCAATAAAAAATATATTTCGAGTTGCATTTTGAAGCGACTGCTCAGTCAACGGAATATAAGCACTGAGTCAGCGGGTTGTTTAAAGGAGTTAATGGATACTTCTTCCGATTGTTTGAACGCATTACAAAATATAGGTATAGATGTTTCGTCCTGGGACCTAATTGTGATTCACCTGCTTTCACTTAAACTAGATGCAGAATCGCGAAAGCAGTGGGAGTTACATGTAGCAACTAATGTGTCATCGGATTCGTTGCCGACATTTAAGGAATTCCAAAGGTTTTTAACCCATAGATATCGGGCTTTGGAATTTATCGAACCAAACAGGTCAACATTCAGTTCAAAGACTAGCGGTAGTAGCGGTTATAAAGGCAACAACACAAAAGTGCTACATGCAACTAATATAGTTAATAAAATGTGTTGTGAGTATTGTGGCGAAGAGCATAAATTGTGTTTTTGCAAACAGTTCGCCAGCCAAGATTATGATAAAAGGCACGAGTTTGTAATGCGTAATAGAATTTGCTATAATTGTTTGGGTAGCAATCACGGGGTGAGATTTTGCCAGAAAGCTACCAGTTGCAGAGTATGCAAGAAAAGACACCATTCCTTACTTCATCCAAGGGATGTTTCCACTGGTAATTTTAGTAGTTCAGGTCAACCAGTCGGAGAGGGTTTTGTCGGTGAAGGAGTGACTAGTGACGAATCATGTAACCAGGCTAGTCATTCTTCAAATGAAAACACACCGGTAGTGACTTGTTTTTCGATAGGTCAGGTAAGAACTCAAGTTTTATTACCCACGGCAGTTGTGAATGTTGAGTCGAAAACAGGTCAATACCGGCCAATGAGAGCTTTGTTGGATCAGGGTTCTCAAGCCTCTTTTGTAACAGAGGCTACAGTTCAAGGGTTAGGGCTGCAGAAAACGCCAGCCAACCTTACAATATCGGGAGTTGGAGGTCATCAGAGGTCAATTAGGTCAAAGTCAACGGTGACTTTAACAATTCACTCACTATCGGATCCGGGTTTTCAAATGGACTTAAAGTGTTTTGTTTTATCAAACATTACCACTTTACTTCCAGAGAGAAAGGTTTCGATTCCAGACTGGGTAAAATTGAAAGGCTTGTGCCTAGCGGATACAGATTTTGATAAACCCAACAAAATAGATATTTTGTTGGGAGCAGAAGCCTATAGCCAGGTTATAAAAGACGGTGTACTGAAAGGGCCTACAAGGTCCCTGGTAGCTCAGTGCACTACACTTGGTTGGATATTATCTGGACCAATGGGCGCCGCAGGTTTAGAGAACAAAATATCTGTTTTCCATGCACAAGTAGAGGACAACGAAATAATAAAAAGATTTTGGGAATTGGATAAAGAGGCTTTATTAAGTACAACAATTCTCACAAAGAAAGAACAAAAATGTGAAGATATCTTCTCAGCAACAACAAGTAGAGACGCAAACGGTAGATACGTCGTCAAATTGCCGTTTCGCGGTGATGTCCCAACCTGCAAAGATAAAAACTCTCATGAAATTGCAATAGAAACGTTAAAATCATTAGAAAGAAAGACCACAAAGAATAAAGTACTAAAAGAAAGCTACACTGATTTGGTAAACGAGTATTTACAACTTGATCATATGGTGCTGGTACCGGAAGAACAACTAAATATAGAGAACTCAGCATACTTACCACACGACGCAGTCGCTAAAGAGAGTAGAACCACCACTAAGGAAATTGTTGACATGTCCTGTAAGAATGAAGCAAGTGTTTCACTCAATGACAACTTAATAGTGGGACCAAGGTTGCAATCTGACTTGCAGCATTTGATCATGAGTTGGAGAAAACATCCACTGTGTCTAATATTCGACATCATGAAGATGTACCGCATGGTGAGGGTGGCAGAAGAAGATAGTGATTTGCAACGTATTATGTGGAGTAATCACACAGAAGATAAAAAACATGATTACAAATTGCTCACCGTTACCTTCAGTACAGCTTCAGCTCCTGATCTAGCAGTTAAGGCTCTGAATCAGGTCACCATAGATCACAAGGAAAGTATCATAGCAGCAGATAGAGCTATAAAGGTATTTTACATGGATGATCTAGTGACTGGCTACCAGACAACACAAGAACGTAAACAGTTATATCAAGCGATGAATGCATTGTTAAAGGACAAGTTGTCGAGCAAAAAAGATGATTTACTTAAGATTATAGTTCAAACAAGAAAGGGAGAAGAGATTAAGCAGGACAAACGTTTGGAATTGAAACAGGACAATATTAAAAAGATATTAGGACTCACCTGGAATAGAAGTCTCAATGAAGTTCAGTACTCGATGAAGCTTCCTCCGTTGTCTGCATCTGTAAGAAAAAGAAAAAATATATTAGATGTGTCATGGTTGTTTGATCCCCTAGGGTGGAAAGCTCCATGCATGATAAAAGCTAAGATGTTTATACAGCAGTTGTGGATCGCAGGGACGGAATGTGATGAGGAATCACCAACGAGTATATTAGAAGATTGGTATACTTACCGTAACGAATTAGGTCAACTTACAGACTTCAGTATTCCACGATGGATGTTCACAAGAAAGATTAATGTAGTTATTGTACTTGTTGAGTTGAGAGCTGTGAAAATTTGCCCTGAAGTTGCTGTTGGAAACAGAATTAACGTACGATTATAACTTAAAACTAAAGAAAAAAAGAATGAAGAGCAACCGTTAAAGGTTCAAATAGCTAAGATAGACGTGCCTATCTATGACAAATATTTCTCGTTGCAGATTTTATTTTATTAGAGTCAAAGTGTATTGCAGGAGGAAGATCTGTCAATGAATAGAACATAATTTAAAAAAGGTCAAAGTGTTAAACATTTCAATAAATGGAAATTAGATAAAGCTTGAGTATTAAATTAGTATAGATAACAGAAATACATAGGTACTTACGAACAGGTTTAATCCAAATCGATGAAACTGATGTGCTTAACTCCGTTCATCGACGAGAAAGGATTGTTTCAAGTAAACGGGAGAATATTAGTCACCGCAATCCGAAGAGTTTAGCAACCTATAGTATTCCTGTACAGATCACACTTCACAAGACACCTCAACCTGAAGTCGGAGACATTGTTTTGGTGAAGGGGTATGGTTTCCTTCATAGTAAGTGGTTTTTTTTTTGGCAAGATCCTCACCAAACATCCTGGCTCAGATGGGTTAACTAGAGTGGTGTCCTTGAAATGTAAGAATTCCGTGATAATACGCCCAACTTTTAAAATTTGTGTATTACCAATTAGTGAATAAGTGCAATACATTATGAAGACTGTTAGATAAGTAATATAATTTTTTGTTATAGATTTAATTGCTGCTAGCTGTGTCTAGTGGTGGATCTGATGTTTATTATAAGTTTGGAGTTGCTAACGTTGCTATGGTGGGCGGTCAGAAAGGACATTCTGTCCTTGGTGGGCGGTATGTCCAATTCCTAACTTTAAACCCATACCCTGCCGGTTAGTCTGAAAAGGCACCGACAGATGGCGCTGTCACTAGGGCAAACTAGCGAACGCCAGTTCATCTTAGAATAGTAAGGTCGTAGTTTTATATTTTGTTTGTGAGATTGTTTTTGGAGTTATTCGAGTACATTACAGCGGTTAAAATTATTACCGACTTTAATTTTGAGACCCTAAGGTAGAACCTTAGTCACTAATAATGATTTTTCTTCTACCAATTTTTCGGCTTTTCTCACCCAACAGGGCTAACGGATCGGACACGACTTGAAACGGCGGCCATACGTTGGAGCGAGAGATCGTTGAGCGCAGTCTCTTTCTCGCACATATAAATAAATACTTTAATACATAATTTAAAACAGCCATGACTCGGGAACAAATATTCGTGCTCATCACACAAATAAATGCCCATACCGGGATTCGAACCCAGAACCTCTCGCTTCGTAGGCACAGTCACTAACAACCAAGTCGTACCTAAGCAATAACCTAAAATAACACAACCTGGAATGGTCAAACGAATATCTTTTTAAAAGACCAATAGTGTAATATCACAATTTTGAACAGGAAGCTACTGTAGCTTAATTTCTAAAAGATTTTTAATGATAATCGAATTGCACACTTGGTTCGACCCGACTTCCTTTTGGTCTTTAGAATTTTACAAGGACTTATATAACTATTATTATATATGAATACACGTAAGCTTTATAGAGCGGAGTGCAAGATCCACTTTAGTGCAGTTCGTAACGTGCATTAAAATATAAAAGTTTGATATTCTTAAATACTAAATTGAACACTTGCTTATTTCATATATATTTGAGCCATATGCAATGAATAGAGATTCGAATTGAATTAAATTACATATGAAGTCTCTGCAGCATGGTCGCGTTTATATCAGACAAAAATCATTCGCCCCTTACTAGCAAGTATGTAAGTGCGAGAGGGACAAATGCTTTATGTTCTCTGCCTCTGCACGAGGTAAGTTATGATATACTATTCCTAATATTATGAATGTTATTTATATGAACTCAACTTACAACGAGCTCTTATCTAGGGACCGGAACCGGTTACCCTAATCAGGGTTTTCCATAGGCTAATTTCAGAAGTTGTTTTTAAAACCCTATCCATAATGGTAGCCTTATGATAAGGTAACCTTACTGATAGGGTAACCCTATTGTTATGGTAAGCATATCGGATGAGTAAGGTTACCTTATCATGAGGTTACCAAATTGATAGGGTTACCAAATCGATAGGCTTAAGCCTGAAAAGGGGTTTTCCGCTTCTTGCTCTAATCATACCATAACCTGTAGCCGTATAGCTAATAGGTATCATGATAATATTATTACTATATATACATATATATGTATGATACACGAGTTACACTTTATTCTTCCACAACTTTGGAACTCACGCGCCACGTTATAATGCCCAATGGCGTAAATCGTAAATATGACTAATCGCTAACCTGACGGTTAGATGGTGATTTAGGCGCAATTTAATGGTCCTTCGTGCCGGATCATTTGCGTCTGTTGGACGTGACATTTTTTCACTGGCTCTGGTAGTATATGGCGGGGCAGTAGTCGATGAGCGCCTGCAGCGCGCGGATCTCGAAGGAGAGGTCGGTGACCGCGGGGGGCGTGGCCACCAGCGTGGGTGCCAGCACCGTGCTCAGGTTGTGGGAACCCATCTTGTTCACCTCTGCCATCTGGGACACCCTGTAAGACACAACAACTGTTAAACATTCAATGCCAACGGTTTCGTAGCGGTACGCTCCTAGCCGATGACATGCGAGTAATCGGTTGTAGAGGAAAGCGCCTACGAGCAGAGCGCCCTAGTGGTTTCCTGGCACTAAACATTTTAAAGATTGTCTGTTAGAGGGTGGGTTGGTGATTTGAATGAACTATAAAATGTCTAAGAAAACCCCTTAGGGCCTATGCAGACTGCGTTTTTTATTTGTCAAATCACTTGTAAATCGACACAAACGCGCGTCGACGGCGCGCTTAAAAAACGCAGTCTGCATAGGCCCTTAGGTTAAATAGTGGACTGTAGGTAAATTTAGAAACGAGAATAAATTAAACAATGACAACGATATGGAAGCCTTGAAGTCACTAAAAGGACACCCACATTTGCCAGGAGCTGCTGGGACGCTCCTTCGTAGGTGTAGGACCCTGAGACCTGGATTGTACTAAACAGACTCACCCGATCCCAAGGTTACCTGGCACCTGAGAATATCCGACAGAGGAGGTGTCCTTCTGCTCCCTTCAAGGCACTTGTCGAATTTACATAGCGCTGAACTATTGCTCCCAATAACTAGCGCGATTATTCTTGCGGAGCTCAAATCTTCTAACCGTCTCTCAAAAGGACGTCGACCAAAGGGATTCGACAATTACTTTTTGACATCTGTCAAACGTGGGCATAAATTGTTGCCAGATTAAAATACTAAATGGAAACTTAACAATGACTAATGGTGTATTATATGGCGTCGTTTATATTGGACGCTTCTTCAAAGCGATAATTATGATAGGTGATAGTTATTACGTTATTAGGCTGATCAGCCGGTTGAGAGTTTTGGTGATTTCTCAACGGACAGCAATTTTAGTTAGATTCGTATATTCGTTAGTTACGTTTTAAGGAACTGGGCTGTACAGTCCGTTAAACAATTTGTTCAATAATCAAGAAAGAGAACTCTTGAAACATAATAAAGACTTCAGAACATGCAATTGAAATATATCACAATAAACTTTCAAGTAGATATAAAAAAATATTTGGAGAGACCATACCTATATAAATGTTGCACCATATACTGCAGGCAATTGTAGTGAGCTTTTGGCAGAAGATCCAGGCATTCGCGCAGCAGGGCCACTTGATCTGACGGGGTTTTCATCTCTGAAAAAATAAATACATATTAGAGAAATCACTATATTTTATTGAGTGCACTCACTTTCATGGACGCTAAAATTTCGTGCCAGAACGAATGAATGCAACAAATGTAAATAATATTTCAATCAAATACATTTAGTTAGGTAGACCCCCTGAATATATTTTGACATGAATGGAAACTTGGTACTCTGTTCTGTGTTAGTAGTTTTAGTAGGAATAGTTAAAACAGTTTGAATATTAGACTACTATTATAGTAAACTCGGGCTCCTACTCGATGTAGGTTGTTCATTAATTTAACAAAAGTTAAAAGTAATAAAAAACCGGACAAGTGCGATTCGGACTCGCCCACCGAGGGTTCCGTTTTACAATTGTGTAGTTTTCAGATTTTTCCCTGTACTTGTAGTATAAGACGATATTACTTGCCAAATTTCATAGTTCTAGGTCAACGGATAGTACCTTATAAATTTTGATTCCCTTGAGTGTCGGAACATATGTGTTTTGCGACATAAACGGCCGTTTTTTTTATTTACGTTAACTTAGAAGTTTAATTTTTTTACAGGCACAGGTACTGTAGATTTTAGTACATGGTTTTAATTTCAACTATCAAGTTGAATTTACAGTCATTACCCTTTATCTCGGGGAAGCGTGGAGGTATCAACCACGCGTCCCCGAGATTTGTAAATAAGTAGATAAGTAATAAAGAAGTCCACCTTTACGCGAGCAAAGCAAAACTGAGCTATTTTTGGCATTGTTGCAACGCACAGTAAGGTAGAAGTACTAGTGCCCGACGCGGTACTAGTACTTGACGAATATAATTTAAGTAGCGAATAATAAACTAAGATTGATCACGACATCATTTTTAAGTTACTAAATGTTAGTGACTTCAATATTTCTTATCACAATTTCAAGACAAATAACATTATTTATAAGTTATGAACATATTTGTTAAAACCAGCTGCCATCAATTGGGACAATGAGTTAAACCTTCAAGTCCCAATAAATGTCAGTCTGTCATTCATGACATTTGTACTGAAATGACATCTATTGGGACTGCCAGCATAACCGCCTGCCATTTACTCGTACATTCGGATTGATTACCTAATTCTTATATTACCAGGATTTTTTATAAGATCACCATATGAAACGAATTCCATATCAGTAACTTGAGTAAATACCTCGTCTCCCAAACCGTATGAAACTGTTTAATACATCTTAAATGAGCATAATATCGTAATTCAAATAAGTATTTACTGTTGACATGTCGGGCACTAGTACTTCTACCTTATATGTCTTTTATTTCATTTTTATTTTCTTAACACAATAGTTTTTACTTGCTCTTTTATATATTTTTTATTTTTCTCTCTATTTTTTGTGTACTTTTTATTTTGTCTTTTTTATGTTGAATAATGCCAAATAAATTATTTATTTATCTATCTGTCATATATGTACTTAACGTGTTGTTTTGGCTCGATAGAGTTGATGAGTTTGCAGCAACGTCGTAAATTAACCTTTCTGTGGGCGAGTAGGAGGGGACAGTGTTCGGGTGATTTGACTGCTCAGATCACGAGAGCCGAGAGTTCCAAGGTCCAAGTTACAAGTGAAACCCCTCTGGCTATGTACAAGAGATGACTCACGCGTGGCTTGCACGAACTTGGGGTGCACCTCGTAGGTGACGAGCGGCACGGGCAGCAGCCGCAGGTACAGCTTGAGGGTGCCCGCCACCACGTTGATGTTGCTAAACAGGCTCAGGTCCGCCGCCTCGCCGTCTGTGAGGGACAATACCAATAAATAAATAATAAATAAGTGTTGGGGGACAATCGCTAAACTTATGTGGCAGTGGGCGGAGTGCATTGCACGCAGAACCGATGGCCGTTGGGGCGGAAAGGTTCTCGAGTGGCGACTATGTATACGTATCGGAAGCGCAGCGTGGGTAAAGGTCGCGGGAGTCCGCTGTATGCGGGTGGCGCAAGACTTGTTATTTTGGCACTCATTGGGAAAGGCCTATGGCCAACAGCGTCTTTCGCCTGATATGTTGAGGGGACAATCTCGAATAGACGAGGAGACGTCATTTTGGATTGGATCATGGAATCCCACCCCGCAACCTTTTTACAAAGTTTGTCAAAATCTGGGAGCACGGTACCCCCACCAAGACGAGCCAAGCGAAGCGCAAGGGCAGGCACTACCTACCTTTTCTCGATGTATCTTTACTTCTTCAACCCATCACTTGTCCTGCTCTGTGTGCATTGGCGTACGAGTTGAATCTAAGTATCTCTAGAAGGCCAAGGAGCTTGCTTACCTTTGTCAAAAGCCATCTTCAGCGCCTCGATCTCATCAGCGAACCCAGACACCCGGTAGATGCCCTCCGAGTCCATGCCCCTGGCCTCTATTTCATTCACACACTTCCGCACGACGAACGGCAGTGTGCTGGAGTGCGCGTTCAGTAGCGTCGTCAGGTCTATTCCGAACACGCCGCGAAGCTTCTTCAGATCTGGTACGCAGTGGTTGGGCACGCGTTCAGAGCACTTCGAATGGGCTATGAAGCCGCAATCTGGAAACGGTTTAGGCGGTCGTGAGTTGTCGTTTCTCTGACCAGAATGGTTGGTAGTGCGTGCGATGTCATAATAATCTATGCTCCTAGGAGTAAGGTTCATAACAAAATTTGCAGAGCAGTTTTTGTATCTTAAGACAAAGAAAATCGCTCCAGTTCTGGAAAGACCTATGCTCTTAAAAGGGTTTTCCATCTATTTTTGTTCTGGGTGTCAACCTCAATTATTATTAGGCGTTTGTACGCGTAACAATAAATGAGGATCGACGTGCAGTAAGAAGGATGCGTCAGGCTTGTAGAGATGATGATTTAGTATCTTATTTGCAGAAACATTAATTTGATCCGCAGGATCCGGGCCAGTCCTAACAGCATTCTGAGAATGGTCGCTGAACGCTTTATTGATTGTGCATATTTGAAGCACTGCTGTATGGTGCACATCAATAAGCATGTAAAATATTTATTTTAAGTTATTACCATTAATGTAAACACTAACCCTATTTTTAAGTATTTATTAACAAACATGATCCCAATTGAATTAATTTACTAACAAAAATGATCCATGTTGGTCTCTTAATAAATGAAATTATAATTAATTTGATAAATGGTGGCTGATAGCAGTGACAATGGAGTGTGTAAATAAACTTACTAAAGAGTTTAAACTTTTGTAAGTCATGTTTCAAATTATAATAATGGTTAAACTCACGAATTAAGTGTCAACTCACTACTGGCGACATATTTCGAACCTTTCGGGGGTTCTTCAAGATAAGTGTTCTCGCGGCCGTATACACTCCCGGCGGTTTGAAACTTTTCGCCCGTAGTGACAATTAATACATGAGTTTAAACATTATTATGTATTTATTTATTGTTTGGAAAAACAACAGCTACAATAGATTAACATAAGGTTGAACATGTGATACAAGAAAGCCAATTTTTACAGGTTAGGCTTTACAGGTTCTCACTAGTAATAACATAAACAACTGGTGGCTAGCACTATACACTGCATCTGTGATAATAAAATAAAAAAATATAAATATTGAAATGTTAAATACAATGCAGTCCGTATATTTACGGCAGCTCACTTAAAGAAACACTCTGTCAGAATACGCAGACACACTCCGTCAGATTATTTAGGCTTTTACCAGCAAGTATTAAGAAACCATTTTGTAGTTACGCGAAGAAAGAGGAATTGAAAGGGGAAGAAAATACCTTTTGGATCTGGATAGAATAGTGAAAGAAAGTTCGGCCATCAATTCTGGACAATCGACATTGCCGTTTATAATATCTCGGATGTAAACAATATCTGAAATTTCACGACGTTTATACAAAGGAATGAGATGATGTTTCTTGCAGATATTAATACTTTAAGGTGCGTACGAATTAGAGCAGCCTCGGGTTGAGGCACGCACGGCTCGCCCATTTTGCTCAAATACGTACGCGCTCACACGCTGTGCGTGAGCAGCGCGCGGCGAGCCGCCCAGTGGCGGTCTTTTGACCGTGCTCAAAGGCGCCTCAGTGTGTGTGCCTGTGCCTCGCCTAACTTGGACGTGTATCTGAGCGTGCCGCGGACAGAGCGACAAGATCGAATATGTTTGTGCGCAAAACGCGTACGAATTTGCTGTCATCGTGTCGACGCCATTTTGAATGTCGGCTCGCCGCGAGTACGCTGCCTCACCCGCGCATGTTTATGTGGAACTATTTGGCGCGCGAGCAGCTCGCCGCGCGGGGCGAGCATGCCTCAGACTGAGCCGCTCAAATTCGTACGCAGCTTTAGAAACTGCGACCTGACCTAGAAAAATCGAATAACACGTAAAATTTTATAAATGAATGAATTTGCGAAATATAACAGATTTTACCTTCACATTTGACACCCTGCGCAGTGAAACCCCACAAAAAATTCGCGCACAACTCACACCAATTCAGGCCTTTGAATGTGTGGACCTTGAATGTATGGCTTTTAGAATACTTGTTAAGCAAAGGGTTGTCTTCCAGTGACGGTGTGAGATCTGGCACAGGCTTCTTATCTAGTTCTAAGGTGCTTGTTTCCGTAGTTGTGACTGGAAGTTGTCTGCTTACTCTGTAAGAAGTATACAGTATTTTCGTAAACAATTGAAACAGTAATGTATGTGTCGCAGGGACAATGACTTATGGAGCCAGCGAGTGTTGCTTAGGAGACCACAGGCACGGAACTGTAGGGTGAGTAGACTGGTGGGACAATATGAAAAAAGGCACAGGGCCTGCACCTGGACCAATGCCGTTGCATCCAGAGAGAGAAGAGTATTCACATGAGCTTTTAACTCCGACTCCGATAAAATTGATTATAAAACCCGGCTGGTTGATACCAGCCACCTCAGTAATGGCTCTAATTTAGACTATGTAGAAGACTGAGTAATTTAAAAAAAAAATTGTTATCAAACTAACTGCTGCTTCTGCGACAAAGTATTCAGCTTCCTTCTGTTCAATGTGACATATGGGCTTTCTGTGTAGCTGGTCCGTGAGTTGATCATCTCCAGGATGTGTCGAGCTTTGAGCTCCATGTGGGTGGTGATGAGCCCGTCTGCCACCAGATCGTAGATGCAGTCATAATGCTTGTCTTTGATGTAGTGAGTGCCATCATAATATAACTTGTAATGGTGGATTCTGTCATTAAATCTGCAATGAGAAATGTACTCTTATTTTGATAATAACTTTCTAATTTGAAACCTTTTTTATTTTGTCAAATCATGAGTTTAGTTCAATATTTTTCTAGTCGCAAGTTTCCATATAACATCATGCATAAGCAGGCAGTATGGTAGTTTCCCACTGTCATAGTCTAAAAAAAATGTTTACCTCCATGTCAAAGTGTAGAAATCGTTGAAATCATTCCCTTTCCGTATAAGATAAGCACCGTTCGGTTCATTTTCTAACCGTAAAGTGGCTTCTTTGTGCCCCATAATGCCATGGTATTCCTTCCCGTAAAACTCGGGCTTGTCTATGCAAATCTCACAAATTATACGGTGCGGCTTTGGGGCCTCTAATTGGATGCGATATACTGCAATATACACATTTATAGACTGATTAATTACAAAGTTATTCGGCCCCTTTCACAAATTAGATCGATACACTATTGACTTACGTTCGGGTTTCCAAATGTTTCTGAGATTTTCCATCACGAATATTTATTTTAGTTTTTATTAGATATTTGTTTTACCGATGTACCTTTTATACTTCAAGGTATAACGGAAAAATATCCCGGAAAAGAATAAAATAGAAAACGTAAACAAAACTGCTTTTGACAACTTTGACATTCCATTCCGTAACTGTTTACGAAGCTAGCTACGTTAGTTGACGAAGTAAATTAAGTGCAATGGCCACATCTTAATTTAGTATTGTAATTTTAACACCATATTTACGAATATAATAAATCCTAGACTATTTGAATTATCATTCTCTTCTCCATATGGCCTCTCGCCATCGACCTAAGATACTCGGGACAAGCTATGGTAATAATAATACCACGTCCGAGCGAGATGGTAGCATACAAATCTCGATAAGTGTTTGAAAAGGAAATATTATACTCGTGTTTCATCCTCTAGATTAGTAACTTATATTATTATTTCACACTTGTAGTAACGCATAATCGTTACCACTTCAGCACGTAGTTGAGGAGATTTGTGTGCTTGTACTGGCAACACAAACTTTTATATTTTTTAATAGAAAATTTAGCTCAACTACCCTTCCTGGACTTCGCCTCGGTCGCCGACATTCATTCGCATTTTTCGTGCCAACCACTTCGGACCTTCCCTAAATAAACTTTCTGTTTACGAAAATGTCGAAGCGAGGACACGAGGAGGAAATAGCTTTTTTAGCAAAGCGCTTGAAAAAGCTGGAAGAACAATTAAAACATAGTTCGAATGAACGAGCTCCCGCCTCGCCTTCGCCTTTGTTCCACGTGCTCGTCTACCAGTTCATCATCTTCCAGTTCGAGACATGCATCGCCAGTTCGGGATTACCCAAATGGTTAGTTTTGATCTCTTTTCATGTATCTCATAAGTGTAGTGTAAAGCATGACATATGTGACATACAATCAGAATAGTCTGCGGGACTAGTTCGCTGTATTCATTTTATGCCGATTGCTGACATGGAACAGATCAGTCTGCGGGACTGTTTCGCCCCATGTAGTTATGTATATTACGTTCTCAGAGCTGTCCGTGGGACTGTCTCGTCACGTATATATACCCACATTGTATGCAATGTATAAGACATGGACCAGATCAGTCTGCGGGACTGTTTCGCACCATGGTAATTGCTGTGTAAATACGTTACATACAAAAATGTACTTGGAATTACCTTGATGGTGGGTACATGTTACAGAAATGGACCAGATCAGTCTGTGGGACTGTTTCGCTCCATGTAAAATATTACGTACTCAGAGTTGTCTGTGGGACTACCTCGACGTACGTGTATGCAAATCAGAGTGATCTGTGAAAACGTAAATCGTTAAGGATTATCTCACTTTTTTCAGGCCGATATACACCCATGCGGGCTATCGAAATGGACGTACCCACTGGTACAACGGCACTGAATGACGTGCCTCCGCCATGTGTCATTCGTCTGCCAACGAGTGACGTGCCGCAACCGCCTCCAGTAACCTGCCCTAGCTCTTCAGCCGCGGCAGCAATACCGCCACTTCCGGTTCCGGTGACACAGTCATCTACAGTCCCGGGTACGGGTGCAACAATCGACTTACCGGAAACAGCAGATGATGACATAATCTGTATGACTGACTTGATAGAAATCCTAGGTACAGATCCATCGATCGCAATAGAATATGGCGAAGAAATAAATAAAGATGTCGCGCACAGATTTTAATATATTGCCACATCAGGATTAGACGAAGACACGAAGAAGGAACTTCTTGAGAAATACTTAGTACTATTGGACGGACCTTAACGTTGCAACTCAATAAAAAACACAGAGATAACGATCTTTTGAAACAATTAATGGACACGGGTCGCATTTTATGCGACATACAACATACCGAGTCGGAAGCAAGAAGAAATTTTGCCCTTTACTCATTAAAGAAAGAAATCAAAGAACAACTTCTGACTACAAAAATAGATAAGCATCTATTCGGAACTGATTTACCCGAAACTCTTAAGACTGCAAAAGCTGTATCCAAGTCTAGCAGCGACTTAAAATTTGAAGCATCGAAGAAGTTTAAATCTTCACCTTCAACGAGTACGACAGTTCGCAGGCAGCCGACGGGTCCACCGCACAACAAGCCGGCAGCTGCTCCGAGACGTCAGCGCCACGTCAGCTCCTCGCACAAGTCGTCACATCGTCACAAGCAGACCCGCCGCCGCTAGTCACTTCCGTACATACGGTACGTTGGTCGACTTGCTTCCTTCGCTGATCAATGGTCACTTAAATATAACTGGCGACCATTCAGTTCTATCATGGGTGGAAGGTTATATTATATACCTTATATTATAAACCTGTAATCCAAACCCGTATACCGTCGACGTCAAGTCAATCCAGTAGCAATTCAAAACCTTTTGTCAATCGGAGATATTTCCGAATGCCAACACTGTTTGGGTCAATTTATATCAAGGGTATTTTTAATATCAAAACAAAATAGAAAATGAGGTTTATTCTTAACCATAAAGAGTTGAATACATTTATATCTACCCAACATTTCAAGTTGGAAGATTGCGCACTGCTCTTAAGCTCATGGCCAAACATTGTTTCATGGATAGCTTAGTCCTCAAGGACGCTTACCTACTTCGTAATCGAAATCCACCCTGATTCACGCAAATATCTAAGAGCTAATTAGATGGGAAATTGTACGAATTCAACGTACCTATACTCCCCTTCGATATTTGTACTGCTTCGTATATTTTCACCAAAATAATGAAACCGGTGATAAAGTTATATTGCGATCATGTGGTTTCATATACCTAATCAATATATATAGATGACTTATTTTTAATTGGTGAAGCATATACGGAATGTTTATGTAATCTATACAGTTCAGAGAAACTATTGAAAGCTCTAAGCTTCATCATGAGTAGTCGTATCCCTACAACAACCTGTACATATTTAGGATCCATACTAGATTCTTGTAAATGGCAAGTGAGTTTGCCCACAGAAAATAGAAATCGTATTATAATCGTATAAGAGATAGATAAAATTAAACGCTTAAATCGCTGTAAAATAAGAAAAATCGCTCAGCTATTAGATTTGTTGAATATCAGCTTGCCCACAGCAATTGAAATTTCTTAATCTTCAAAACAATCATGACAATTACGATCAGTATATGGCCACACTGACTCTCGTTTACCAGATCTTAATTAATTAGTGGCTAGTGCCATTGAAAATTCAGTTCATAAAATCAAAGACGACCATTTTGTTACTGAAACCTTTTCTCAACAACGGGATGGGGTGTAGCATGTGATGGTCAGACAGCTAGTGGCCAGTGGTCACAATCAGAGTGCGTCCGCCACGTAAATTACTTGGAAATCGTAGCGGCATTTTTTGCACTTAAGATCTTTGCTAAGGATTATTATAACTGCCAGATACTCATGCGGGTTGACAACACCACTGCAGTGGCATACATAAACCGCATGGGAGGCATTCAGTAATTAAAATTACTAAGGAGTTGTGGCAGTGGTGCATAGCTCGAAAATTATTTGTCGTTGCTTCATATATAAAATCGTCAGACAATATAGGTAATTGCCGATCGGGAACCAAGACAGTCTCATCCAGATGCTGAGTGGGAAATTTCAAACAAAACAAATACGGAATGCCGCAAAATAGATCTCTTTGCTAGTCAGATAAATAAAAAATATAATATATATTATGTATCCTGGCAAAGAGACCCCGACGCCTACGCGTTCGATGCTTTTATCAAAAAATGGACTTTATTTTTCTACGTTTTCCCACCAGTACCTATCCGTTATTCTTAAAGCGCTAAGAAAAATAATATCAGAAGGAGCAGAAGGAATTATGGTTGCTCCTAAATGGCCGTCGCAACCATGGTTCCCATGATATATGCGCCTACTGATTTTAGATATAACAGTAATATACTAATGATTTTATTATATCTTACAGCAACCGGAACATTCAAGCGAGTATCCTGGTTGCATGAGTGTTGTCCGGGCTGCACTATTAGGGCAACATTAGCAGATAACACTATGAAACAGTATGTCTGTTTCAAAAAATGGTTTCGATTTTGCATTCAAAATAAAGTAGACATATTCGCGCCATCTATACCTATTATAATCAGTTTCTTACCGAAACTTTTGAATCTGGTGGCCAATATGGCACAATAAACAGCTATATATCGGCTCTATCCCTAATAATAGGAAACTTAGTTATCTGATGATTCTCGTGTAACTAGATTTTGTAAGGGGGTTTATAAGTTACGACCCCCAACCCCACGATACAATTTAACCTGGGATTTAACCCAAGTTTTAAATCACATTGCATCATTATTTCCAAATGAACCCTAACTTTCGAATTAACGTGTTGCTGTCTATGCGCATAGACTTCACTCTCTCTAAAGTAAATATCGATAATATTTTGATGTTTAATGATCAAATAATAATTAAAATCAGTAAATTGATTAAAACGTCTAAAGTTGGTAACTTACAACCAACTTTGTACTTACATTCTTTACAGAACGCCCTGAAATATGCCCTGCTAAAACATTGGTGTCATACATAAATAAAACAAAAGATTTATTACGTACTTCAAGTGATCTTTTCATAGATATAGAAATACCATATAAGTGTGTCACATCGCAAACGCTAAGTCGTTGGATTAAATGTATACTGAAAGACAGTGGAATCGACGTGTCCATCTTCTCCTCGCACAGTACGCGACACGCGTCTACGTCAATGACGTATAAACTCGGAGTCAGCCTTGACGTTATACGAAAGACTGCGAAATGGAGTGGTGATTCCACAGTCTTCGCTAAATTCTACAATAGGAATATGATGAATGATAATAACAAGGCCCTTGCTAAATCAATTTGTTCCATGAAATTAAACCACGTATTATACTGTTAAAATAATTAAACATATGGAACTCAATGTTAATTCGAGTTCCATGTTAAGTACACATATAGCAAATTGTGATTTTTTTTCTAATCAATATAATGATATAAATAAATAATTAAGCCAATATTAAACAAGGCTTATCATTTAATGGTGTGATATTTCCACTGACTGCTCTCAACATCTACAAGTGTGAAATAATAATATAAGTTACTAATCTAGAGGATGAAACACGAGTATAATTGATGATTAAACGAACTTACCTGTAAGTGAAGTTCTATCACAATTATACGAAGTGTTTCATCCGAAGAGATTAGTAACGCTATTCCCACCCACCCAGTCGTGTGTCATATATGTCATATGTCATCATCCCATGATCACCGTGGAAATATCACGACGCTCTAAACTTAATGAATGTCGGCGACCGAGGCGAAGTCCAGGAAGGGTAGTTGAGCTAAATTTTCTATTAAAAAATATAAAAGTTTGTGTTGCCAGTACAAGCACACAAATCTCCTCAACTACGTGCTGAAGTGGTAACGATTATGCGTTACTACAAGTGTGAAATAATAATATAAGTTACTAATCTCTTCGGATGAAACACTTCGTATAATTGTGATAGAACTTCACTTACAGGTAAGTTCGTTTAATCATCAATCATTCGTCATCAACTGAGGGCCTACCGCGAAACGAAATTCGCACTTGCTAGTTCGAGCGACAGAGACGGAGATACACGAACGAAAACGAATTTCGTTTCGCGGTAGGCCCTCTGTCCCGAGTATCTTAGGTCCATGCCTCTCACAAACTGGCGCGGCCGGGCCGCGGCGGTCAATTGTAAACTTGTCATTCGCTGTCAAATTTAGTATTGACCGCCACCGCAGACCGCGCCAGTGTGTTGCTGGCTTATAGCAGAATAAATCAAAGTTATTTTTTGCATGTAAGGCGCACCTTGGGCGCACCAGACAGATCTGCATAGCGCACTGCATCTTTCTCGTTCTAGATCTTCTAGCCTGCAGTCTGTCATGCAGGACAGAGCGGTTTATAGCTAATACCAAGTGTGTACATGCCTTAATATTTTTAGAGTGGCAACATTTGTTTCCCGCCATCTTGATCAAACTTCGTAAAGTTGTACAAAGTAAATTTTAGTGAATTCGTAAAGGAAAGGATGAACAAGTTTAATTTCTGACTAATTTTCTTTAAGCTGTGTGTTCAGGTGTGGTAATGATCACTAGAGAGTTCGTATCATGTCCTGTCTAAATTCCGTCAGAACGTAAATAGACTGCTGCGCTGTGGCTCTTGTTTTCATTGTGTGGCGTCATTTCGTCCTTTTGGTAAGTTTTATGTAGTGAAATTACAATACAATAAATAAAGAAGCGGCATTTGTATTATTTATTTTGTCTCAGCATATTTCATTGGTACATTGTTAAAGATTTATCCATTATAGTGTACGCCATAGTTCATCATTAACTATAATATACAACTCTTTATTTTAAATTATGCACACATGAATGCACGATTAATATACATAATTTATATTGTTTCGTATAAATAACCATACACGGTACAAGTCGTGATAAAAGATATGGATACAGATTCATAACAATGTATAAACAAGTGAACAACTTTGAACGGTGTTAGAAATAACGCTAGATATTTATTAATGATAGAAAATGTTCAAATAGTACAGGTTATACATATATTATATAGATATGTAGCGTAGTGCTTAGCTAAAACTTCCGCAGGCGCGCAATATGTACAACAACCGAATCATACATACATAGTTATACATACGTTCACGTGGACTAATCAGTGGCAATACATGTTAAGTACATACGAATGGTTATTATTAGGACTCGCAAGCTAATTCTGGATTTATATGTGAAAAAGTTTAAACATGACTGGGTATACCGAAGCGATTATTTAAAGGACTTAATATGAATCCCTTGTACGAAGTGAGCAATCTCGAAATAGCCTACTCGAAGCGACCGCTCCCGGCGGCGACCACGTCCGGGAACCAATAACCATCCGACCCAAGCACCAGCACCCGTTCAACTTAAAAAAAAGTTTGGCAATGGCAACCTAAAGGGAATAAATACGACAGTTGTGAAAATAGTCCTTTGAACCGGACAGCTATTTATATTGCTATGAGATACATTATTGCTTTCGGTAGCTGAGACAAAATATTTTGCCAAACTTTTTTTCGCTCCCAACAGACACTTTAACCATTAACCATGTTAAAATGTACAGTTAGAGTTTATTTTAAATCACCAATGCAATAAACAATCTTAGTTAACCGTCTAAGGGTGGTATTCCACTTGTCCAAAACCTTTGTCCAATGTGCATTGTTTTTAAGCAAAATGTGAGACGCAAATATACATTGAACAAAGATCTTGGACAAGTGGAATAACACCCTAAGATATTGTTCAAAAATATTTTCTACTTAGCACAAATTATGAAGATGCACGATAGAAATAAAAAAGACACACAGGTAATTTGTTGTAACTTTCATAGCAGCAGTCTTGTCGGATGTAGAACGAGCTAGCTTTTAATTTGTTTATAATATCTATACCTACTTAGGCAAGGATTTATTTATTGGAAATACATATATCCAAAATCCAACGATTTATTAACATCAATTCAACAATTATTTTCATAATATACTAACACAAGATTTGCCCGCAAAGACGAACACTGCACTATCGCGTAACATTTATTTTGTACGCTATTGTGTCTAAAGTGAAAGAAAATAAGTCACTAAAACATTTACAATCGTTCACTAACTCGGTAGACCACTGACATTAGACGTGTAATTTTTTTTTATTTAGTCCACGGTACACTTAAATGGAGGACCACTGATTACAGTGCACATAAGAGAAGAGTCAGGTGTGTATTGTGTGTGTGTTGAATGTGTATAATTTAGTGCCGTATATGTCGTGGACAGGAGACAGTAGGCACATGCATTAGGTACACTGTTGTGGACGTGATTATCCTACCATTCCCATTGTGTGGGTAGAACTACGTGACAGCAGATATGAATGCGGCGGTAATTATGTTTACACAAGTTTTGTAAATGTCAATGATCTACATAAATCGATCGAGAATGAACACATAAAATTTGTGTCAATATTCTTATAATAGTTAACTTATGTATCAACAAGCACAAAACCAATGATCCAATAGATAGGTATATCTATCAACCGATTCAGTCTGAATTGGCGTAAAACGTAGGTATATTGTAACTTAGGTACTTTCAGTTGCGTTAAACAACTTTGTATCTCATAACTTCTTTATCCATATTTCAATTTACTATAAAAACTGCAATTCATTTTAATGAGATATTATGTTAACTGATACGACAATACTAACAGGAGTTGTGTTGCCTGTGGCATCACTAAAGTGAAAAACAATTTGTGAAATGGTCTAGCAGCTTTTGCATAAATATAGCTTGAACCTCAGTACTTTCGCACTGGTTGACAGAGTAGCAAGAGATAAGAGCTGAGGGATACTCACGTTTTCCATAATTGTACTTACCATAACGAGAAAGTGCCATAAATTATGGAAATCATTGGTAACTCCAGAGCTGAATTATATCTACGCACATGTAGCATACAAGCGTTTGTCGCCGACATAATACATCCCATATCCGCATCAAAGTCAGCGTTTTATAAAAGTTATTTAAAACGTGCACTTCTTGGAAAGGAACCGAGCAATGCCGACGACGAAGCTTAGGTGATAGGAATACATATTCATAATATAGGTATTTTAAGATTATTAACCAGCCTAGTTGGAACTTTCGATGATCTTTGCATGGTCTGAACGTCATCGAATAATAAGCAGAATCTTTCAATAGTTTGAATATGTATAGTTTCAAATAAAAACAACTTGAAGTTAGAACTTTTCGAAATTCCTTAGCGATAAATGACGCAGAATTATTAATGCAGTACAATTATTATTATTAGAATGATAAAGATGGTATCACGTCTACTATCACAGAATATTATTATTTCGAGAATATCGTGGGGGCGCTCTGACCCGCTCGCACAAGATGTCTACTTCAGATAGTTTAAGTTTAACGGCTAGACATGGTAACCTGTTACACTAACTTCAATAATACGCAGGAATTATTATAATGCTGGTATCACTTTGATGAATAAGTATGGTAAATTTATAATTATTTACTGGCAGTTTCACTCAGTAAGGCCCGGACCATAGACAATTCAAATTGGTATCGATTCACTAAGTTATCAGCAGTCCCTATGCTTTCTGCTGTGACGTTGTGTCTGAATCCTCCCCGTAGAGGACGGAGTGCCGGAGCCGCGATCCGTCTCGGATGTCGTTTGTCGACTAATAGCATCCTCAAAGTCTTTTGAATACAGTTCTTGGTCAGAAGGACGGTTGCAACAGGACATCTTTGCAATTTTGTATATTATTATTTTATTTGAAACAGACTAGTTAAGTATTTAAACAATAATTATAAAAAGAGAGATTTGAAGGTTTAATTCCTGTTTGTAAAGAAGAAAAACTCACACCTAGCGATCGTAAACGTAACGTAGAAAATTACAACAACTATGCCACGAGGACTGTAAAGTAACAACTAGACAATAACTTCATTATAATTTCATATCTATACATACGACAATATGCAGTTACAATGCTATAATGTGTAAACAATTTATATAATCTAACAGACGGGCAAGAAGTCCAAGAGATAGAAAACGTACACGACTAACTCGAGGCGGATGGGTCCACCCCGACCGTGGAGAGGTAACTATCGAGACAGCACTAATATTGAATATTCACTAGACTGTGCGTTTATTGAATTCTTTTAATATTTACATTTCTTACAGTACTCTCGTCGGTACATAACGAACCATTCGGTCAGGGCGCGGTGATCGGAAACGCGGGGCCCGCGCGGGCGAGCGGCGGACGCGGCGCGGCGCACGCGCGTCACGCGGCGGCGCGGGGCGTCACGGGGCCGCAGAGCCCGGGGCGCCGCCATTATTTGCCGCCCAGCCCGAACTTCATGAAGATCAGCTCCTTCCCTTTGCTGAGGATGTCGCCGCCGGGCGCGGTCATCTCGGTGAACTTCTGCATGAGGTTGGGCTGGGTGGTGGGCGGCTGCTGCTGCGCGGGCGTCTGGAGCGGCTGCACGGCGGGCTGCGGGACCACGGCGGGGCCGGCGCGGCGCGCGGGCGACGCGGCGGCGGGCGGCGCGGCGGCCGGGCTGGAGCCCAGTGAGCTTAGCCCGGCCAAGCCGCCCAGCGCGCCCATGGCGCCGCCCGTGGCGGGCGACTGCACGGGTGTGCCGACGTTACCAGCGCTCGTGCGCGCGATCGTGCTCGCCGGCGGCGGCGCGGTCGCCACGCCTCTCGCCCTCGCCTGCTGCACCCCACAAAATTACTCCCCGACAATGGTAGACTCGTGATCACACGTGCTGCGCACCTTTGACGGTCCCTTAATCGCCGTAGCAAAGCGTGTCTCTCTCGGAAGAAGATAAAAGCGAGGTGGTGGACGCTTTGTCTACGGCGAGAAGAGCGATCGTCATACTTTTATTATGGACGGTGGCCGAAACATACGCCCCGAGTATTTACACGGCAAGTGTGATCTATGCATGAGTTCAGGTTAACACAATGCATCTTGTCGATCTCCACTTCTAGAGACCTATCGTGATCTTCTATGATCTACCTACTTATGGCGGTAAGATGCTCTACTTAGTGGAATGCTTAGTATCAACCGACAAAATGCATTGCTCCAAGGGCAAAGGCCCATTTCATTGCAATTTTATTGTGGAAATAGTCACTAGTTATATAAATATAAAATATATAATAGGTAGTAAAGTTTGCAGTTATCTTTTAGCAGTCGATTTTTCTCTTTCAGTTAAATCAATATTATATTTGCTTCATGCAGAATTTATACTTAAGTGACAACTTGTTATTTGCATGAATTGCTATAGGTTGGAAAAAATACTTAAGTACAATTTTTATAATAATACGTATTATATAAAAAAAGAAAAAAATGTGCAATAATTTAAAACATGCATGCCATTCAACAAAGCGAGTGAGAAATGCTTAGAGGAAAATGTTATTTGATGTGATGAACTTTGCGAGTAGGACATTCCATTAAAGTTTGTTATGTTCAGAGGATACTGAAAAGTGTGTTAATTTGTACGTTTTTAGTACATATCATGCCTTTGGTTAGCTACAACATAAAGCATTTAATGAAAATTAAGCGCTTTGCGATTACATTAGTAGGTATCTATGTATTAAGCATATATGGTTTTAAAACAGTCGTGGAGTCTCATTGTTTTTTCAGTATTTGAGGCTTAGGTGCTATCTGCTAGATGCATATTTCATATTTTAATGAAATCATAATAATCAGATATGTTAGTGAAATCAGTAATAGAAAATTCTTATCCACTCCCTTCCAGTTAATCATTACCTAGTAATCGCATAACACTTGAAAGGATCACACTCACAGGCTTCTGAGAGATTGTCATACAATATGGTGAATGGTATATGGTATATCTGATGTGAGTGAAGTATACGCCAGTGTCAGTTTGTACTAGTCGCTGTATGGTGGCCCAGTATGGCACGATGCTAGTGGATGCTCGGCATGGCCGTAGCCGCTATGGACCGACTGAGCGATGGCGTCGGACTATCAGACTGTACCAAACGCCCTCAAGATACACTGAGCGTAACAATGATTCGCAAGGTATACATAAACAAATAAACAAAATAATGAAGAAAAGAAAATAGTGAGAAAATAAACGTAGAGAGATGAAGTGACAGTTCAACAAAAACGACTAGTATCGTTGCATAGTATATTTGAAACAGTATTGCTGTGGGTCGATTATATACCGTATTATTTTTACCTGAGAATTCACCTGTTCTGGATTACTGGCGCAAGTGTTGTGGTCTAACTGAGAAGGGGGAAGAGGGCAGGCATCTAGCAAACAGACAATACACACAACATATATAGTGACCACAGACAACCACTTGAATCTTGGATCACACCTCACGCACACCGTGACTTCTGTGCTGAGTATGTTGCGTGTATTTGTACAGAGCCTACCCACTCTCGTGGGTCTAACGAGTCAAACCGTGACCACATACATGGGGTTACACGTGAAAATAAAATAAAAACAGGACAGAGAGTTGGATAGATAACGTAGACAAAAATAATATAAGGTATCCTTAAACGTACCGTGACGAAAACACTGTAACATTGGTTAGCTCCCGTACATGTGTATATAATGGGATTACCAGGATTGTCGCTGAGTTATGGCAGTTATGGTAAATCCGAGTGAATCCAGAACGTTCTTTGAACGATGTTTGTGACTGTGTAATCCAAGATAGTGTTAATTAGCAAAGTGTACACCAAGAGTCTTTGTGCTCCGTAGATTGCAACCGGACTCGCGTTGTACAAAACATCCCGTTTGACTTAACAATTTAGAATATTATTATCTCAGACATAGGTATAATTAGTCGGCCTTTATATATCTAGCATGAAAAGTTATTAATTTCAAGATGTGTTAAATTTATTTCTAGTCAATATTTGATTGGGCAGATACCTAGTTATTCCTATGTAGAACCGCGAGTACTAAGTCTTGATCACACCTGAGTGCGCTGTATCAAAAAGAAAAATGCAATGCTCTCTCATTCGTATTAATACTCCGTCAGTGTGATCAAGATCGAGGGATGGAACGGAACGTAATCTCGAGAGTGAACTTGTGACCGCCGAAGCGAGTCCCGTCGCAATCGCAATCGCAACACCGTGTACAGGAAAGATGATAGAGGGTACCAGAGCGAAATAGCTAGCGTCTCTCAGTAGTCACATAGCAAGTCCAAGGTGCAAACATGAAACACTCAAAGCTCTCAGTGATCTGGACCAAACCTAATCGTCATCACTGAACTTACCAAACTCTTTCTTTTATTATTTTTATACAGCTAACAGGGAGAGTAACTAGGACAGCGAATATTGAAAAGCCGGTCGCGGCTAGGGTTACCATTGGGAAGTCGAAGGGATAGGCGAGTTGAGAAAGGACGCAGGGACCTATATCACCGTGTTACGTTGCGAGCCTCGGGTTCACCTTTGGCGTTCTAGCGGGAGTTTAAGTTTCGTCAGGCGTTGGTAACCCTAGTCGCGGCTCTACACAGTACATAGAGAGCGTGGTTGGTGGTACCTTTCCTCTGGTGGTTGCGCGGCGCGGGAGCCACGTTGTCGCGCGGCGGCGGCGGCGGGCCGCGAGCGCCCGGGCCCGGCGCCGCGCCGCCGCCGCCGCCGCCCCGCCCGCGCATCGCCGCGCCTCGCGTGCCGCCCACACCGCCTGCGGAACACACACGTATCCAGATATGGCCCTTGTCTATATTCACTACTTGTCATCATCCTTGCTTAACCCATTCAGCGCTAATCACGACACACGTACGTCAGAGCGCTACGTGTGATTTTTGCTACATATGGATTAACCTGCTACGGACTACGGCGTAGCGCTACGAGCGTAGCTTAGCTGTGAATGAGTATCATCATTTCTGATCAGACGATTCCGTCAAATTAGCCACAAGACCGTGTAATTGAATGAATGAAATATTTGTTTGCTAGAATAGGTACGTTACAATCAGTTGACTTAAAGTCAACTTGCAAAATATAGTTACAAATATCAAATAATGCTTAGAATTATTATAAAACAGAATGGAAATAATGACATGTCAAATTAAATTTACTGTGCATTATAATTTAAGTAGGTACTTAGTATTTAACATTATAGAAACAATGATCTTTTAGCCATTTAGTTATTTTTGTCTCAAAAACTTTCCCATGCAACGTCCTCAACTCATTTGGGAGTTTGTTGAATAAGACAATACTCATGTTGTATGCATTTTTCTTGTAGATATTATCAGATCTACAAATTTGCTGATATAACAAATTTGTATACTGTGCTCTCCTCTCTAGTGACCTTTTCCTCACTTTTTAATAATATTCTGGGTGGCTTTTAACAAACAAACAAGCTTTAAAAAATGTACATGCAAGCTAAGTGCAGAATTTGAAACTTTTGGAAAAGAGGTCTACAACTATCGTCAAATCTAACGCCACCAATCTAATGCTCTTAGACATTGTTTCTGCATTATATTATAAATGCCCTCTGGACATCAACAAAATTGCGCCACGGCAAAAGTCGGTACCTAATTCAGAGTGGACGACACGTATCCATGGTAAAACGTTAACGCGGCCCGAGTTGAGATAGAATTTTATGGCTTCTTAATGCGAAAATAAACTTTAATCATTTAAAATAAACAGGGTCAATGTGATGTTTACAATGGTTTTGATGTTTGTCGAAATGTAAGCCTAAGTTGCATGAGTGGAATTGTATAAAAGAAGTTTTATAAATATTCATTTTAAGATTATTGTAATCTATCCATTGTTATTGTGTCCGATTCTTACGTGTTTTTAATAGTTCCCTTTATTACTAAGGTTGTAAGTGTAAGTATACACTTTTGCGACGTTGTTTGTGGAAGGTCGTTAATGTATAACAAGAATTCCATTGACACAATAATGTGATCTGTACTTCTTCCTTATGAGTTTGTAACCACTTTTGAGATTTCTGTGGATTATTCTCGGTTAGCCAACTGAGAACAATCCACAGAAAGCAGTCATCCAATCGAGAACATTACCCCTTATCCCGTATGATTCAAGCTTGGAGAGACGTTTAGAATCGATGAGAAAATAATAGAATTGTAGATTACTTACGTATGATATATCTATTTATGTTTCGGATTTTTTTGGAAGGATAGGTAGAGTCTTGACCAGTAGGTACAACTACGAATGTATTGTATTGTTCAGCATCATATTTTAAGCAACAGAATCCAAAAAGCAAAATTAAGAACAGTGCGGTTTGTCGTATCTGTCAATGTAGGCGAAGATAGAAACACGTGGCAATGAAAATACTGTGAAGTTAGCCAGGATAAATGAATACGTAATTATAGATTTCTATTGAAATTGCTCTCGTCTAAAAGTTTGTTGCTGTACAATATTAGGAGTGCGGACAGAAGGAACAACTGCGTCTAACAATGCAATATTGGCAACGCCTCAGCGCTTGATCAATAATGACAAGATCAAGGCTGCAAATAAATAAATTGAAATTGAATTGAATTGAAATTGACTGGCTATTTGACCAGTGTTGCCTGTTTAAACTAGTAAAATTGTAACTTGTAGGTCGGTGAAACAGGCCACAGGTGACGCGTGCGGAAGAGTACACCCGCGTATACTTTGTTTTAATTTAGATGACAATAAAAACCGGCCAAGTGCGTGTCGGACCACGCAAAACGAAGGGTTCCGTGCCTATTAAAAAGGTCGTATCGTCACAGAAATTTTACGGCACTTACGTCCTTTTGTTTGAGGAAGGCAGTTTTTCAGCAATATCTCGAAAACTTCTGAACCGATCTTGTTCAAAACAATTTTCGGTGAATGAAATTAATAAGCCCTATGTCCATGAATTTTTCCATATTTTTAAAATACACCGTCCAAAAATTAGAGGGGGGGGGGGACAGAATTTTAGTGACTTTCGGGGCGATTATCTCCGACCCTATTCACTTAATCAAAAAAAATGCTAAGAAACCTTATATTTATTTTGAAAGGCCTATCAATTGATATGCCATACGGGGGGTCACAATAAAAAAAAAAATGACTTTTAGTTTTATGTATGGAGTGCACCCCTAAAATTTTTTTTTTGTCATTTTAATTACAAAACTATGTAGCGGCTAACAAAATACACCTATCCTCAAAATTTTATTCAAATACACCTTATAGTTTTCGAGTAAAATGCCTGTGACATACGGACAGACGGACAGACGGACAGACGGACAGACGGACATGACGAAACTATAAGGGTTCCGTTTTTGCCATTTTGGCTACGGAACCCTAAAAATTACTAAAACCAACCATTAACGGCATCTATTGTTTTATTGTTATCTTCAAGTATAGTTGTAAAACAATTACGCGTAAACAATATAGAACAAACAGTAGCTACTCCAGTAGGCCACACTTTGGTCAGTTTTATAACGTCTCTTTGTTATCTTTTCCTTTCATATTTAGCAACCAAATAAGGCATAAAATCCCACGTTAAGTGCATTTTCATCATTTTAACTAAAACAAACTATAACCACCTCATACGTCGCCCACTTGAGTCGCCCGTAGTCCTGTCGCGTACTATAGTCAAGTTCTCAATTCCAGCTCCTCAAGACCTGAAAGTGCACCAACCTTGTCCAGGCTGCCCGGCGCCCGCGTACTGGTCGTTCGCCTCAGCCAGGAAGTTGCTGGGCACGAGCCCGCGCACGCCCTCTATCTCCGCCATGTAAAACCCGTCGTCGTCCATTTCGCCGTACACGTGGATTATCTGCCCCGTGTGGAAGCTTAGCTCCGCCTGAAAAGATGTATACTACGCCGGTTTAGGTAAGTAATAAATCCTTGTCTTAATTGATAAGTATTAACTAGTATTTATATAAACGTTATTGCACAAAGTATACAAATAAAAGTTCAATGGGGAATGGATGAAAATTTTAGAAATGCCTGATTATTTTTTGATGATAGGAATAACCTTCCTGAGCACCAGAAAAAAGTTTCAGATTTTTCAGCTGCGTCAATTATTTTTGAAAAATATAAACAGTTTCCTCACTTACGTTTTGGGTCAAGGACGGTCAAAAGACACTTTCCTTGAGTCATCTCATATTACAAAAAAAAATCTTAAATATCTGTAGTAAACTGGTTATGACAAATATAGCTGCTGCATGCAACTAAAAATGTTAGCGTGTCTGCATTAAAAAAGGTTTGTTTCTTTCTTGCTCTACGTCACCCGGCAAACTTCAAACTTGCTTTTTTTCACTTTCCAAGGGTCCATGACTTGAACTTAAGTCAGTGACTGCACACCTTACGGTTTTGGTTTTTCTAATACTGCACGCTGCCAACCCTTAAGATTGGAGGAAATCTAGTAGGTACTATGCATGAATAATATACTATGACTATGACTCGCTGTGTTGACAAATGAAGGTCCCTCATTCAACACAGCGCTTCTGTTTAAGTTACAAGTTCGTTCGTACCGAGTCACTTACATCAGCGTCCACGTTGGGGCTCAGCTCCTGCGGGTCGTAGTCGAACAGCGCCACCATCCGCCGCACGGGCTGGTTGGCGTACGAGTCCGTCCAGCGATCCCGCGGCTTGCTCGCCGCTGCCTGTCCCGCGTCTTGCTCCGACACCTCCACTACCATGTTGTGGGGCACGTAGCCGCGCCGCCCGCGGCACTCGCCCCAGTAGAAACCGTCGGCGTCCTTGTCTCCCCACACCTGTACGATGAAATTATGTAATTCTATTCGAGCAGTCGTAATGCCAGCCTGACACGCATCTCGCGATATTTTGATGACAATTATCTGCCTATTATGAAATTGGAAGGCAAAATAGTTATTTATGATACAAGTGCGGAAAGTAGGTAATTCCAAACTAGTGGCGACGATCAAAAAGACAAGCATCAGAGAGTCCGTGAGGAAATAAAAAAAAAGACGTGTGGCACTCGGGGACTGCCGCGGTAAAGCTATTGCATAGCATTTTGTATCAACTTATGCAATTATAATTTTATTTATTTATTTTATTCATGCAGTATTTCTTTTTCTTTGATATTAATTCAAGTTACACTTTTTGAGCGTGGTGACCGATAAGAAAACAAATTTTTCTATTATTAAATAAATAAAAATAATAAATGCACTTTGTTCATTCATATTCAAAACACTTTATACAAAAATTTTACAAGTACAGCTATTCACTGTTGTACATAAATACCTATACACCTATATACTTTCTCATAAACAGCTGCTTATGTATTCGTCCGATTTCGGAGCAGCTCGTCTCGATTCGTGCGAGTTTCGTAGAGTCGTACAATACGTCTAATCGCACACAACGCCGTGTCGAAGACTGCCGAACTGAAACGACGTTAGACGATGCACGGCCTTCAAGCCACACCTCCTTGCCCGTCGGAGTGGGGAGCGTGAGGTTTTTTCGTTACAGAATTTCTGGATTCGGTCCCCGCGCTCAAGGCCCGCGATAGAAGCTATGCAATAGCTTAAAAAAACTTATATATCAATATTCGCCCGAATTCCATTTCCGCACGGCTCCGCCCCGCCCCGCTCCACCGTGCGGGCATAGAGAACTCCCTGCTGTACATACATACATACACAACCACACACGGGTTTGTTGTGGTGTTTCTTGTCACGAATAAATGTTTTCTTTCTTTCTTTCTATGTTTATGTAGACCTATATAAAGGCACACTTTCTGATCAAGTGCATTGTAAAGAAATGATTCTGAGGTTAAATAACAAAATTAAGAGTGTATCACACACCTTAATGATGTCACCATCACTAAACGGCAGTTCTTCATCGCAGCTCTCCGGGTTAGGGCTCATGGTGACCGGATCGTAATCGAAAAGTGCCATGAAGAACCGACTTCGCTTGGACTGCGGGTGCTGCGGGTGGCGCGGGGCGGCGCCCCTGGGCCCGGGCGGGGCGCCCCCGCGCGGCCCGTACGCGCCCTGCTGTCCTTGTTGTTGCTGCTGCTGTGGACGCGATCACAGGTTACATTCAGACCAATCCCGTGACAGCCAGCAGGGAAGTGGGCAAAGGAAGTATATCAAAGCCTTATCCAAACAAAAAAGTCCGAATTCAATGGCTAATTTTGGGAAACCATGACCTGGTTCACACTTATGCGCTCACGTAAGGAGGTCCTTCTTGGAAGTCCAAGCAGTGTGAACGAACTCATGCTTTTGCAAACGTTTTGGCAAATTAATAAGTATTGTAAGTTAGGGTAATATCGGAAGCGGGAAAGTGTGGAACCCGTGACTGCACAGGATACTTGACAACGTTTTCCGAACTCCCCCGCTTCAGACCTTGCCCCAACTTACCTTAAATGTTTTTATACTCTCGCTGCCAACTTCCCTGCTGGCTGCCGCGAAAGTGAGCTGAAGAAATTGTTCCCTAAAAGACAAGCATTAGAGGTTCATCGCAAAATGCAAGCAGAACTGTTAATTAAGACTCGAGTTGTAATAAGGTTAGAAAGGTACAAGTTGAAAAATTAACTACGAGTAGGTACATCATGCCTCAATCTGACGAAGAAAAGTTTAAAAGGTTGGTTTCCAAAAGCTGATCGGGACAGTCAAAGATGAAGTTAGTAATGAGTAGGAAGGTCAAAGAACCTGGTGGGGATTAGGAGGACGGCCCCTCTCGTGGTGGTTCCTCGGCGGGGGGTTGTACGGCGGCTGCGAGCCAGCCGCAGGCCCCGGGGCGCCGGGGTACGGGGGCTGCTGGCTACTTGGGTACTGGCCGGCTGGCTGTGGTTGATAAGGGGGTTGCTGCGTGCCATGGTAGGCTTGTGTATTCGGGTACGGCGGACCCGATGGCTGCTGCGACGCTTGCGCTGGTTGGGACGGTTGCTGCTGACGTCCGTACGAACCAACACATTAATAAGGTTAGATTTTCCATAACAAAGCCAATAGCAATAGTTCAAGCTCATAGCCACATTAATCCTTCATCGGCGTTATGCGTCAAGCGATAAAAACGTTACCTTCTCCTCGGGCGATAATTAGTAAAAGACATTCCGTTGTAGCTCTATTCAACCCCCATGCACAACAAAAGCTAGCGTGCAGCGCTTACACTTGGAACCAATCATTCAATAGCAGACAATACAATAAGTTAGTCGATCTTAATTCAGAAGTGCTTGACAACAAATGCGTTTCAACAATGAAACAGATAGATAAACTCGTCCGGAATCCGTTAGTTTTATTTTTATGAGTGTTAGCACCCCGACTAAGTCCTTAAGTTAACATTTATAGGTTGAGTGTGGTGGTGTGTGACGGGAGGTGTGGGTCGAGTGTCGCGTCGAAGCCAAGACAACATGCAGGAACAATCATACAAGACGTCGCGCATGCTCGAGTGAATGATCTGTATCGAGTGCTGTGGCTGTGGTCAAGGTTCTGGACTGGCCTATGGTCGAGCGTTGGACGGGCCTCGAGGAGTGCTTGTGTCACCCTGCGTGTCGGACGTTGGACATCGAGGACGTATAGTTACAAGTGAAGATGACAACACAGATACACCGAAAAGTGGAAACTCGTGATTGGGATAAATTCCGCAAAAAGTTGAAATTGAGAGAGCTTTGTGATAGGTGAGCACATCGATGACAGCTAGGAGAGATCGCAGACCTGCTGGCGGCGGCGTTCCTCCTCCTCACTACCCAGCTCCGCCGCTCCCTCTTTAGTGATTTCGATGGCCGGTATCCCCGATTGCTGATACCACACGGTCATTCAATATTTAGCATATAACAAATTTACTCTCAAACAGGATAAAAGAATATCAAATTAAATGTTGTATGAAACAAGTGCTGACGGGATGGTCCATGTTGATGGCGAATGTAAAAACAAAAACATGATGGCGTCGCTCGTGATCGTCGCATGGAACTTGTTGCGTCAACATATTTGATATTATACTTATAGAACAACATGAAGCAGTTTCACTGACGCGTGTCTACAGTAGGTGGTGTACAGACGCTACGAGTAGAGCAAGTGAAGCCGTTCAGGAAGCGAAGTGGAAGGTGGAAGTTATTTGCCGTGGAAGCGACATCTCCAATATAAGGTACTCGTGAATTACTGAAGCTACTTTTTCGTTGATCAGTTGATATTATTATATTTCCTCTAAGTACCCATTCCTCATGTGCTAGCCAACGCCGCGTTTTCGATGCAGGTTAATGTGTTCATGAGTTAGGACTGGTATGAGTATGATTTAGATGTTAACATCATAGTATATCTAAAAGTACATGTTAGTCTTGAAAGTCTCTACTGATTCAAGAACATTTCATGATTGAAAAGTAGTGTCAAGGAATGATTGTCATATTTTATTTTGGGTAATGTATTGTAAATCTATCTTTTATCCCTCTATGAATCTATTAAAACTTCTAAGATAAAATAATCCACTGAAAAAATTGAGGAGAAAGTTAAAGTTTCCATATAAACAAAACTAAATGTAGGCGTAAAATATATATCTCTGTTTTCTACAATCTTGTCTCGGCTACTTTTAATGTGAATATAATATAGAAGCGGGTAAATATTTATTTCATATGCTGATTATATGACTACTTTAGTATGTATATTACGTACGATACTATTAGAAAACGGGCACACTGTGTAAGTTGATAATCAAATAATATTAGAACTCATTACGTAACTAATAACTCAAACGAAAGGCACTCTCAAAACAAACTCATTCTAAACAAATCAAATAGGTGAATAAGAACGATAGAAAGAAACAAAAGAAGATATTTGAAAAGACGTGTTAAAATTCCTTACCGAAGGGGTTATTTTGTCGAATATACTCTTTAGGAGGCCTGTGCCGAATCCGCTCGCGGGCTACGGAAAGGTGTAAGAGTTATGTGAGAGAGCGAGGTTAGGTTAGACTATAGGTGACATGATTCTATCATGAGCTTCATGGATGGTCTGCCTGTGTCACAAAGTACAAGCTCTTTAACTGTTCTATAGGTAGGTATATTTGTAAGGTGTCGTGCGTTGTATCGGGTATCGGCCAATAGCACTAGGACTACTACTGATCTAGTCGCAAGCATTAGGTATGCATTTAATTTTGAACGTTCGAGCCGAGTGCATAGCTATCGATGTCGCGCGTGGTCGTGTCGCGCCGCGCTGGCGCCGCGCGGAGACTACAGACTGGACATGTAGGAGATGCCAGCGACAGAACCACAGGAGATAGTATAAAGAGTGCAGTTTGCAACACTGATGTGACGCGACAAACCGCCCCAGGCAGACTGCTTCCATGCCAAGGGAATACCAACTTCAAACTTGAAGCGGACGCCAGGCCCGTTTGTCGCGTTAGAAGAGAGCATATGACACTGATAATTATAATGATAGCTAAAGACACAGACGAAGAAGATCTTCAGAGATAAAATCAAAATATGAAGCTCATTTACATACTTGATCAAGATCATATTAAAGAAAATGTACTGGCGAACTTAAATACGAAGGTACACACAAAATATAATACAACACTAATTTGCAAACCAATGTAGACAAGGTGCCGTGACAACGAACATTTAGTTACAAAGTTAATGAACACATTTAGCGTTTATAAGTAATAACTAAAGGGCATTTTAATAAACACTTCAAGGATGTATAGAGGTTCATGTAGTTCAGACGTGTATCAAGGGTTTCTTTGCACTGAGTGAACATAGATCATTTATATTTATGTCATTGAAGAAGTAAAAGGTCACCTGAGCGGCGTGCGGGTCGTGTCGGTTGGCGGTGGGGAATATCTCTTTATCGGAGAGGTTCTCGTCGTGCTCCAGCACCTGCTGGTGCTGCTGGTAGGGCTGCGGGCGCTGCTGCGCGCGGAAGCCCTGTGGCTGCCCCGGCGGCATGGGCCCCCGCGGCCCGCGGTTCACCACCCCGCGCAGCACCGCCGGTGGGATCGGCGTCGGCGCGCTGTCTCCCGACTGACTGTCGCGAGACTTTGTACGAACCTGGAAATAACAAATGTGTGTTAGCCGAATACTATACATTTATTGCGCGTTCTAATAAGTGCAGTCAAGATTAAACGGTAAAGGATACATGATAAAAAAATATTTTTTCAAGTGCGTTTTTCAGTATATATATAGATAAGTTGAAAGTGGATAAAATATTGCCAAAACGTAGCGTCCGGTAAGCCATAAAGCTACATCGAACCGTACTCACTGTGACACATTTGGGATTGAGGCCGATTAGCTTTCCAATGTCGATGAGCGCGTGGTCCCCGGTGGGAGAGTCCACGTCCGTCACCTTCTTGCCGTCCGCGTAGACCGCGTACCCGGTCACGGGCCCGGAGGCGGGCGGGCGCAACACCGGCTGCCATGTCACCAGCAGCGTGCCGTCCTGCGGGCCCGCTTCCACCTGCGACACCGCACCAATCACCACCAACAATCCAGCCAAGTATTCCTCATGCTAGCCAATTGGGTTTTGACAATATTTATATCGCATGACCAGCTTCAAACACATCAACAAGCCACATCGACGGAAGAATGACACAGGCGGGGGCGCTAGGCTAAACAACACAGGGAAAGAGCCATCAACTGAATTTTGTAGGTGAGCTGGATTTATGGTTGCGATTGACGCGACATCCTCGAAACGGTCGGGCGTGCTGTGTGCTCTGAGGTTGTGTTATTACTTATTTGAAAGAAACAGGTCGTGTTAGTTTTCGTGTATAAGTATATAAATATTTGATCCATCACACACTTTGTGGAGCGTTGGAAGCTTTTAGTGCGTGTGCTGTCTGTTGTCTCCAAGTAATTGAAATAGCCCATTGTCCACATCATGTTTAGGAATGCCCGAAATGAATACATACAATTACATACAAATAAGTTACAATATCAGCGAGCGGGGAATGTGTGTGTACATAAATTTGGGTTAAAGCATGCTTGTTACACTTCATGCTGGTGGCAAGTCGTGGGTGTTACGTACCATGATCTCGTTCGGCGGGTCGGGAAGGCCTTTAGGGAGCGTTCGGAAGTCCGTATAGGCGCCGGGGGCCTCTTCTATAGGTATACCAGAAGGTGGTCCGGCTCTTAAGTGTTTCGCTCGGACCGTTACTCGGTATTGGGTGCTCGGTGACAAGCCGGTGATAGTGTGGCGGTACACTCCTGGCTTTACAGTTCGAACCTGTTTGACATGTATCATAATCATCTATCACAAATATGATTGAACCAAAATATAAATGAACATAATTTGTGCATCCAGTATGGAGATCATCGTGGAAAACGCCCGGTTGGCCGGCCTATATAACGGAGCCCTTAAGATCTAACCACCCTCGGGGCAGCCGGCTGGCGTGAGATGGCGCAGAATAGGGAAGAGTGGCGTTCTCTTGTCATCGAGCCAGCGTAGTAAGTAAGCATGGAAGGTATGCGACGAGTAAGTACAAACCTCAACATTATTGACGCAGACAACATGCTGATGGTTTGAGTTGGCTGGCAGCCAAGAGATGACGGCCTGGGAGCAGGTAACGCTGCTGGCTCTCACACAGGTCGGGCCCATGTTGGCCGTGTCCCGTCCGATAACCATGGTGCAGGCGGCATCGCGGGACGTGCGACGAGTTACCGTCACTGACCGTACGCTAATTCGGTGCGGCTGGAGAAAAAGGTAATTGTTAAAATGCTGTAGCATTGTTTTTTTGTTGTGCCGGCTGGGCTAGTCCAACATCTAAGGCCTCATTTCCACGAACGTTTTCATCGGCTTGTAGCGTTTATACCAAGTTATAAAGATATACAATTCGATTGGTGGGATCCAAACCATGACCATGGACTATGGAAGCAATTTGGTTAATTCCAAATGTATGTCCGTTAATGGAAAGGAAGTCTGGGAGTCTTACTTTACAACATAATGTGCCGTTCGGAAATCGAAATGTATGCAATATAATTAAATTATCATTACCGCTAACATTTCAGAATACATTCCTTGGATTCTAGGATTGGCACCCAAAAACGAATTGGTGTGACATTGGCTTATAATTATACAGTAAGAACTCCACTTACTAGAAAAACTTAAATAAAGAAATTTCTTAAAATACACGGCGACTTCTAATCGTCTAATCTAATCTAATCTTATATGCGTTAATTGTGTTGCATTGGCGAACGAAATTCTTAACAGGTATTTCGTATTGAATGATGACTTCAATATAATTTCTTAACCCTTAAATTATAGATCGCCGATAAAAAATCGTCGGGTAGATAAAGTTTATTACGATATAGTAAGTAAGTACCTACCTTCATTGTAATATAAAAATTACGAGTAACAAAGTGTGATACCTAAAGTTACATAAAAGCAAAATGCACTCTCACGTAAAATCAGTCTACTTTTACGTATGGATACTTTACTATTTGAGATTACATAGATAGGAACAACAGACATTATTTGCGGTCTCAGAACAGTAGTTAATGAAATTAAAAAGAAATCAATAAGTATCATATTTTTAAACTAGATACAAGCTATCGACGGAGTCTCAAAAATATATCCAAGTTGCAATGTCAGTTTACAATTAACTAAAATGCTTCACTTTAATTCAGCATGAGAATGCAATGGTGCAATACTTTATGCAATTTATGCCCCAAATGTAGGCATGAGGCCCCTTGAAAATGCTATAAAATGCAAAATACGTTACCAAGTCTGAGGCCTAAGATGAATTGCCTCTATACTTACTAAGTAGTAATTTTGCCGGCGACTAATGTAATGACCAAGCACTCATATTGCAAAATATAAATAAAACGTCTAAATTAATATAAGTAAGTAATTCAATTAAGTGAATTAGGTACGATGAATGAACTAAATACACAAAAATAAGGCTATAATTAGATTAGTACAATGTTTACCCTGCCGACCGGGAATGCCTTGAAAATGTAAAATTGCTCTCATTTACTGGTAATAAACAAGAAATCAGCTACGTATCTGATATCATCTGCGGTTAAATACCTGCTAACTTAAATAGTGGGAGTAGGAAGTAAAGAACTATCCTTGTAGTTAGTTAGTTAGTTAGCCCTAAGTGTGTGTACATTCAATGTCGAGTATACGCAATAATAGTAACAAAGTGTATAAATATGTAATCTATACATATAAAAGAAGACTTCCTGACTCAACGCGCAGCCGAAAATACTGGGACCAGAAATTTGAAATTTATACTACCTTTTATAACGTGAATATATCAGTAGAGTGTAAATATTTAAAGAAGGTGTTTACTAAATTGACTCTTGTCATTTATATGTGTTGAGTAAACATGTCATTATAATTAACTTTTTTAATTATACTTGACCTGTCGTAGCTACAAGCTATGACGTGCGCCTTAAAACTAAAAAGACAATCAAGACACTCACCCGATTAGAATCGACGCCTTCAACCAAAGCTCGCGTGCGTTCAGAAGCCTTTACAGTCGTCTTGAGCACTCCGTCGACGTACACATGGTAGCTTTCGATGTTAGCTTGCTGGACGCCCTCTGGTGCCGTCCAGCCGATGAGCACCGACTTGTTCAGCTGGCGCTCCAAGGTGAGCTGCCGGGGCGCCGGCACTAGCGACGAGAAAAACAGCTCGGCTGTCGTGAATCGCAATCGCGAGGGCGTGCGAGGACATGCGAAGCGTGCGGCCGGGTCCAGGGAAGATAAAGGGATCGCTGTTGATTGCTATGTCTAATGCTATAAGCTATGAGACAGTTGTAAGTGTCTTTGTTTGTTGTGTTTGCTATGTCAACTAATAATCCAACATTACACTCTAATGGAGGTTTTACCGTAATGATGGATCAGCATCTAGAAAGCTTTGCAAATCTAAAAATCAATAAAGTGACTTTCTATGTAAAGGTTGCCGAAAGCTGCACCAAAAGAGCTTTTCAAACTTTGAGTAAGTATGTTATTTATTTGTATGCGGAAATCTTTTAAGTAGGTATAGTCGCCATCAGATATATCGGAGCGACCAAAGTGCTCACAAATATCTGAACACGTTTCTATTCTCCAGGCATTAAAGACGTGTTTAGATATTGTGAGCATTTTGGCCGCTCCAATATATCTGATGGCGACTGTACAATAATGATGTTAAGTTCGTGTATGAGACAACGTGTATTACAAATGCATGATTCTGTGCCTTTATGTAGGAGATAATATAAATAAATAAATATTTATTATGTAGGAGATAGTTTCATTAAAAGCAGAGATTGATGATTTAAACTGTGTAAACTAAATGAATAAATTCATGATAATAATGTTTGGTTGTGTTCTAAATAAAGCATGTCAGAACTAGATGTTACCGTTGTCGTCGTCTTCTGGGCCCTCGCTGAGGTCGGCCACCTCGCTGAGACGCGCTACGTCGCGACTCAGTGAGAGGTCGCTGATGGCAGTGGTTGCCGACTCATCGGCATCCCGTAACGTGGTTACCACAGCCTACGGAAACAGAAAGTGGGTGAGTGTCTTTAGAACGTGCAGCAGGAAATTGTACAATCTTGAAATCTCCGGCCAGGACCCGTAGCATGGTTGGCCTTATCACGTGACAAGTGACAAGATAAGAGCGTCGTCTCGTTCTATCGAACGGTGTCAGCCAGTGACGCACGCTCTATCCTATCACCTATCGCGTGACAAGGCCAACCATGCTACGGGGCCTGGTCAGTGCTACCTAACTGCGCCGTGGGAACTCAGAATTATACCTAAACTTTGCGCGCCGCAAACGGTACATCCGCCAGTGGGTCGGCGCACGCGCTCACGGCCGGACGCTGCTTACGCGCACAAGAAAAGTTATTCACCAATTCTTTAAAAATGAGTTCGTAATGTTTTTTACGGAACACCTAATACCTATTTCAAATACTTACGTGATACATTTAGGCCTGCTTGAGTTTCGGTAATTTTGTATACCTACCCCGAGCCTCCGACAAGTTTAGGTACTCCGCCACTCCGTTGTTTGTATTGATTTCATGTTTATATTTATCCCTGTCTAGCAGCAATTATAATAGTTTACTTAGTAAGATTTACGGGGTGCATGCATTGCACGGCCTAAGAAAGGGCGTAAACATCGTCGTTGCTATGGGAACTTATAACCTTTTGGAAGTGCTTGGAATGCACTCGTGAGGATGAAACACGTACCTAATCAGAATATTTTAAAACAACTTATGCCTAGTGACTAATTCCAAGTTTGCAATGCTACTTTTAAACTATTATACAATATGTCGTTATTTATATACTTACGTTATAAATAACTAAGATAGGAAGGTACCTACCTACCTACTAAACTTTATTTCGTACTGTCGTCGGGATACACCTACTTACTTAAAAAATGAAGTTACCTACACAACAAGTTTCGTTTTGTTATACCTATGTGGTAGCTAGTAAATTAATAGGTACAGTCAAGTTCTCCAATATGTATACAGACAACCTTTCAAAAATATCTATACATGTGTCTTATGTCAGTAATAATAAAGCCTGTGTACAGATATTTTTGAAAGGTTGTCTGTATAGATATTGGAGAACTCGAATGTACAGTCGAGTTCTCCAATATCTATACAGACAACCTTTCAAAAATATCTGTACACAGGCTTTATTATTACTGACATAAGGCGCATGTGTAGATATTTTTGAAAGAGTGTCTGTATAGATATTGGAGAACTCGACTGTACCTAAATTCAGACTGTCGTAACCATAGACAGGGTGAGAGATACTTGACATTACATTTTATTTAACATGCTGCGTTGATATGCCTGTATGTAGGTATGTAGCTATGGAGTTCAGATACTGGCAGAATCTTCGGAAATACATACCTACGAGTCTTTTGAAAAATGAAAATTGAAAAACGATAAAAATTAAATTAATCTAATCAGTGAATTGCATGGAATGTGTGGTTCTGCACAAATAAACGTCCTAGCCGACACAATGTTTTTTTTTTAATACTACGACGGTGGCAAACATGCATACGGTCTACCTGTATAAGCAGACACCGTAGCCTTTGGACGATTGCGATTCCAGAAGAATAACAAGCGCGTTGCCGACCCTTTATTGATTTGAGGATTTGTTGTGACAGCTGAACGGAGATTTTTTTTTTTATTTAGGTTCAATAACAATTGTTAATATCAGTACATTCATGACTTCATTCATTTTGCATTGTAAACATAGATGTCACAATCACATATAGGTCACACCACATGCTTTATAATTTATACAAAAACCTTAGAATTTAAAATATAAAGTAGGTTCTTAAAAAAAATGTATTTTTATTAGAACGTTACGACGTCTGTTACTTAGATACATACAGCAGGGCAATTGCGTAACTCTTCATACGCGTACATATCACCTACCAGACTGATAAAATTAAAATTGATATGTAAGTATCTACGAATACGAATTAGAGCAGCCTCGGGTTGAGGCACGCACGGATCACCCATTTTGCTCAAATTCGTACGCGCTCACGCGCTGAACATTTAGAGGAGGAAAAATATTCGTGCAACATTACATCAAGGTGAAGCAATTGTAGTTGGTTACACATCATTATAAAAATATTTCAAAAAATATTAATTATAACTTCATTTCTAAGCGGTGTCAACCCTAGCGTCTATTGGCTGGCAAGTGCGGGCAACGACCGGCGCGTTCAAGGTCGCTCCATTGTTAAATTTAGTAGGCATGGAAAGCGGTAGGTATGCGCTATTTTATTCAGAGTCGAGTATCTGTTCGTTAGAACTATTATATAATCTGTGGCCTGGTGTCTATCGAAATTGAGTACCTACTTTACCGTAGCTAATTATTAGAGGCACAACATTGTGCAACGTGCCGAAATATCGATTAAGATGTCATTCAACGACTGACCGCAGACCGCAAACAGAAGGCTCAAGTGATACCTTTACGATAATGATTATTTAGTGTGTACGGTCGGCAAAGTAGTTAGCTACGCACCCTAGTATAAAAACTTGTAAGCAAACTATGCTGACTGTACCTACCTCTACCAGTCAACACCTGAAGTAACCTGTCGTACGTAGGTAGGTACGTGTGCCCACCTCAAGATTGATATTATTTTGGCGTTTTCGCCAAGTCGAACTTGGCTTCCAAATTCAGCTATGTGCGCATACTATTCACGTAAGTACCTGATGGAATTCCAATAAGTCGTCGCCGACAAGTCGCTGCACGAAGTTGGCGGGCACTAGACCACGGCGTCCGTCGAGCAGCTCGGCATCCAACATAGCGGCGTTCGAGTCCGGCGGACCCCACACCAGCAGGTAGTCGCCTGCGCTCACTGATAGCTCGCCTTCCGCGCTTTCAATGCTGCAAAAACACGATACAAATCTTATAACTCCTTATTGACCACGACTTCTCGCGTGACACGCCAATGCACGTCACCTTTCGATTGCATAAAATAGAAAGTTACAAGGAATAGCTCCGCTAGTCGAGTTAGTTTTCCAGCATTTACAATTTCAAAGAGCAGGAAATTTTCTTAACCAGTTACCAGAAATGTGTAAAATGTGTAATTGATTAAATTAACTCTAGCCTAGCGCTTCCTCGAATAAATCTTTTGTTGATTTTTGTCTCAACATTGAACTGGATCCGAATGCCTTAATGTCGACTTCTTAACTTAAGTAGTAGTAAAAATAGTTTAATTAAGTATTCAGCGATCTCTTACTCTGGTGGGTCGTATGAAAACCGGGCGATGTAGACACAGCAACGGCCTTTCCCAGGAATGTCTAGCATGTCCACTTGCCCTTCCTGGCTTTGGGCGGTACCGTTCATGTAATGCGTGTTTCGAACTAAAATAAATACATTCAATTAGTTAGTGAACTCATAGCGATAAGTACTAGACAAATGTCATGAAACAAAAATGTAAACTTACTGTCCATTTCCAATCCAGAATTAGGCATGATTCTAGACAAAGCTCTTTGGTTTCGGTCGTGACTGAAACCCGAATCTAATGCACCTAATCTATCAGTTCCAAATTGGCTATCTAATCCTAAGCTCCATGAGGGTTGGTGCGGCGTCACTGGCGTCGCCACTCGGCCCACGCCCGACGTAGTCGTCCCGTATCTGCCCATCCCGAGGTCTATTTCATCTAGCGGCTTCAGTTTAATGTTCATAGTATTGGTTCCTAGGCCATGGCCACTAGACAGCAATGGATTTGTGTAAGTTCCATTCCCACCACCGTACGCATTAGTGCATGTCAAACTCGTGTTTAGTCCACCCAGCTGAGTGGCACCCGCAAGATTCGAAAGGGCGTTTCCAAGCCCTCCAGTTAACGTCGATTGCATTCCTCCAAGAGTGCTAGTCAAGCCTCCAGATAAACTAGTCTGTACGTTGTTCAAGCAACTCGTTAACCCAGATCCCGCCATGGTTCCCGTTAACGTCGGTCCAGTCAAGCCACTTCCTAAACTCATACCCGATACATTGCTAGTCATGTTTTGCAAGTTACTCTGCAAACCGGCTAGAGTGCTGGTTATTTGTCCAATGTTGTTGACTAGCGGAGCGGTAACCGGATTCGTGAAAGTGACTTGGTGGGTATTTGGTAAGCCGTAGGTGTTTGTTGAGTAAGCAGAGACAGGGTTGGAGTAGGAGGTGGGGTTGTGCGCGCTCATCGAGTAGGCGACGGAGTTGGAGCTGGGCGCCGTAAACTGGCCGGTGGCGTGAAGCGAAGACAGCGTGGGCATGGTGTTGCTCTGACAGATGGCGACCGGGTGATGCCCCGCGCTCGTATACGAGTGCGGCAGTGGCGACGGCGCCGGTGAGTGGTAGTCTCCCAGTGCTTGATTGGAACCGCTCGTTTGCATACCTGGACCAAACAACATGGCCATAAGATGGGGAACTGCATTTCAAAATATAAAAATCTATGCAACTTAACGTTTTCATAAGTTATAAGTAAGTTTTGTAAACAAAATTTCAAAAATTTAATGTTAAATTTCTGTTCAAGACCCAAAAAACTGGCATGCTTGTAATCTACTCGAAGCATACCTATACTCTTACCTCTAAGCTTAAGTCTACAAAATAAAAAAAGCAATGGTACTTACATCTGTGCAACCTACCGTGCGTGGTGGACCTGGTGTGCTCGAGCTCTGCGAGGATGCGGTTGTCCTGCTCGATCTTGGCCATGATGCGCTCGATCTCGGAGGCGGGCTGCTGGGACGGCGGCTGCGACCAGCCACTGGAGGGCGCGCCGCGCGCGCGCAGTGACGCTGACAGCTCTAGTTGTAGCTCCTCGCACCGCACCGTTTCTAATGCCGCCTGGATAAAAATCATCATTAGTCTAACATCTTTTTTTCGACAACGCACAAGTGACAACCCTGGAGTTTCAAGCAGCCGTAGCTTACGGTGACCGCTTAAACCGCAGACCGCTGAACGCGGACCGGGCCGTATGCTTGTTTGCAACTGACGTGGTATAAAAATACTGTTTAGGCATATGATATTATTGATATAAAGTCCCACGAGAAAGAGATTTTCATCTCTAGTGTTAGATTCTTCGTCGTACGCTATATAGCCTGTCTTCTTACCTTCTTTTCCAGCTCCCTCGCCCTCGACTGCATCTGGTCAATGGTATGCGGGTCGAGTGAGCTGCGCTGCGCCGAGCGGAGCTGCGCGAGCGCGTCGGCGTGCGCGCGCTCGGCGTCGGCGCGCGCGCGCTCTGCGTCGCGCAGACGCCGCGACAGCGCGTCCGAGTCTCCGGACATGCCACCGCCGTAACCGCTCATTCTCTGCTGGAACAAATATAGTCAGTCGTTAGAAATGAAAAACATCTTGAAGCCATTGTCCAAGCAACTCAACGAATTTCTACAGCGATTCAAAGAGGTAATGCCACTAGTGTAATGGAGTCCATGCCGCAGCCTGACCTGCTACAGGTGGTGTTCTTTTTAAATTTACCTTTTCTAGACTTTTTAGGCTCTGTATGGGCTCGTATTGTCTTTTTATTTTATGTTTTTTTTTTTATTATTCCTACTAATTAGAAATGCTTAATAGGTAGGACTGACATCCAATTACTGTATTTATCCATTAGAATGTATTAAAATAAGTATTGTCTAAGTATCAATCACACGTAAGTAGGTAATTTTAATTACAAAACTATGTAGCGGCTAACAAAATACACCTATCCTCAAAATTTTATTCAAATACACCTTATAGTTTTCGAGTAAAATGCCTGTGACATACGGACAGACGGACAGACGGACATGACGAAACTATAAGGGTTCCGTTTTTGCCATTTTGGCTACGGAATCCTAAAAACAAGTTCACGGAACGTTATTTGACACCTGTTGATATATAGATAAGTTTTTAAAAATGGTGAAGAAAAAAATATTTTTATTTACTCAACTACTCCTCGCCTACTAATATACCAGTGGTTACGCCGTTAGAGCAAAATCCCTTTTGGCCTCCTTTCTTAAAAGCTGCTGAGACTGCTTACACCACCTAAGACATACGTCAGAAGAAAAAAGAGTTCAGTCTGTCAATAATTTGCATACGTCATGTCAACCGCGAAATATTTTCACCGTTTTACGAGTAAATCGATGCAAACTCCAGGCAAAATACGGTTTCGAAAAACATTAATTTATAATATCGTTTTTTTGTTTAGTTCATTCTAAAACGTTATTCTAAGATGCTTTATTCAAGAATCCAACAAACTTTCCACCCGGAAGTAATTATATAGATTTAAATTAAACATTAATTGTCTTTCTTATTTTATTTATATTGAATATTTTAAAGCAAATGTAAATGAACCTAAATAAAGATACAAAAAAATATTAATATTTATCCGGACTTTTTAGGAGCTAATTAAATAATGTTTTTTTTTGATGTCTGATTTTTTGTTGGATTTTGCCTCTAGGTAACTATTTAATTGATAATATATCCGTTACATAAAAAAAAATTAGCTATTATAAATTATTTCCAAATTTGACATTTTTTCCATACAAGTTGTCAGTTAATTGCCTGGACTATATTGCGAACAAAATAGTGTTCATGCTTTATTCTGACGCCTGCATCATCTCCTCGCCCGCCCGCTACAAGCTGCACACCGAAAACCTAAAGGTAAGCAGCTTCAGCTCTTCAAAATTATCATACCTGGTTTTTCCTTTAAATTAATTCTACGGCGTAACCTTGTCATTCCCTCCGCACCGCTCATCCGCATAGTATAAATAGCCTATTTAACGGCCTAATCAACCAGAAATAATACTCCTACAGTAAAATTATCCCTCATACAATTTTTTGCATTCCTTAGTAAGTACCTACTTGTAAAATATCAATGTCATGATAGACACATTCCAATCTGCAACGAAATAAATAATTGTAATAAAGTATAAATTACGAAACATAATTAAAATCATAAAAACATAAATAAGGCTTGAAATTTTTGAACAAAATTGTCATTATTTTATTGTCCTAAAGTAAATTTAAAGCTGCCAATAGAATTCTTACGCTTTTATAGAAACAAATTTGTATGGCAACTATGGACCTAAACGCAGTATTTCGCGACGGAAACAGCAATTTACTTGGTTTTCCATACAACGATTAGTACAAATATCAAACTGACGTCATACTTCAATGTCGATTAAGTATGAAACGTTTCGGCTGCCGCCAGTGAGGTCCGTCTTTAACTAAATTTTTTGGGTATATAAATACATATGTTCCTTAATTATAGTTGCTCCCATACAAACATTTGTTCCTCTCCAAAAACTGGTTCGAATGCCATCGTAAAAAATTAGGACACAAACCTATTGAACATCATTCGGTTGCCCTTATCGCATTTACTTGGGGTCAGCGCAGCATTTTGCTACTTAGCGGGAAAACTATGAGGTCGGCTTAGAGCGTAGCGCGTAGCGATTCTTGGCAGTGAATGTGTTAACCCATTCGAGGCCACGCATCGCTACGTGTGCTACGCCGTAGCGCGTAGCATCGTTTTTCCGCTCTGTAGCGGCATATATGAGTCATTGGTCATGAATGGGTTAATACGAATACGCGATTGTAGTTGTTTTCATGAATGCTAATTACCTACTGATATGTAAAATTCATACGTACCAAGTCGCATTGTTGTTAAATATAAAACGTATATTTGTATCACGTCACAGTGCTAAGTGCGCGTAAGTAACGATAACCCGCCGCCACTCACACATTATCGACCAGCCTTTATCTCTACTTACGGTAGTCAGATATATTACCTGGCAAACGAGCCAACTTACTAAAAAAGTCAGACAAGTTGTAAGAGTCTAACTCGTGCACCGAGGTTTCCAAACAAACTCGTATGTCCATTTTGTTTCATAATGTATGTGTATAATGTGAATTTTTGTAGTCGAAAATCTAAACTTTATGGTGATAATGATAAATTACAAATCAACCTTATTTGGTTTTGTCCTATCACATTTTGTGCTTATGGCTTCTTGCCAAATTTTACGATTCTATGACAAAACGATCTTGACAGACAGACAGACAACGAAGTGATCCTATAAGGGTTCCTTTTTAGGGTTCGTACCAAAAAGGAACCCTTATGGTGACTCTGTCCGTCTGTCTGTATCTATCTCAGGAACTACTTATGCTATCGATTTGAAAATTGGAATAGTTCTAAACGAGCCTAACGCACGTGTAAGTATGGAAAATGATATAATTAAGGATTTATATTTTTATTTTCTACTAGCTTCTGCCCGTGACTCCGTCCGCATAGAAGTCGTTTATATCGTAGCTCCATACAAACTTTCCCCCCCATTTCACTCCCTTAGGGGGTGATTTCCGGGATAAAAACTATCCTATGTCCTTCCCCGGGATACAAACTGTAAGGATATGAGGGGGGGGGGGGGGGGGGGCAAAAATACAAAGTCTAGTAATTAGGTCAAGTGGGATATCAAATGAAAGGGCTTCAAATACACATTCTAAAAAACAGTTTTTCATTCTATTTTATACTGAATAAATTTCTATCATGAAAGACTTGCTGAATTCAGCATTTGCTTTTAGAGTGGAGTAATGGAATACCGGTAACTTGATTCAACTGAAGAAATATTTGGGGTTGATATTTGTGTTCTACACGGATAAAGGTGCGGGCAACAGCCATATTTAAACTTTGGTAATAAATTGGCGTAAGCTTAATCCATACATCATATTTAGATGTCGATTGAGGACATCTTTAAAAAAGGGACTGGTGTCGACGTGTTCATTCATACGGCAAGATTGATGAGGCCAAGACACGAGGACATGTTTAAATCGACACAGCTAGCGGAGATAAATAACTCGAAGCGACGCAAATGGACGCAGTTGAGCAGAAATATAGTTGGATAAGTTGATACTTGAACAGCCGTTGCGGAATCATTCTCCTCTCGTTGTTGTTGAGAGTAAATTGGTTACTTTCCTATTTGTTTCATGATGTAATTCAAACGAGTTTTTGGAGAGGATCAAAGTCTGTATAGGACCAACTATACTTACTGACCTATTACCGAACTTACTGACTCTAAATTCAAATCTGTCGTAAAACAGACACTTATTTCAAAAGCATATTATAAGATTAAACGACTAGCTTTTGCCCGCGACTTCGTCCGCGCGGAACTCGTTTACATCGTAGCTACATATTGATATATTGATATTGATACGTATTGATATTTATTTATCTCATAATATTACATTGCATTATATACTAATAATTATTAATACTATGATCGTCAAGGCAAGGCTACAATTTAAGAGTTTTAACATACACCGCATGAACTCCTCACCGATAAATGGCGCTGTAGGTACTCATGCATGACTTAACTACACTATGTGTCATTAAAAAAAATCCAAAATTAATGGATGGGGCAAGACGGAACCCTCGGTGCGCGAATCAGACTCGCACTTAACCGGTTTTTTTACAAACATAGACTCCGCCGCCAACTTGGTGTTTCTTTGGCCTCGGCGGCCAATAGTAAACTTGTCATTAGCTGTCAAATTTACTATTGACCGCCACCGCAGGCCGCGCTAGTGTGGCACACTTCAAACGGGCGCAATTTGTCACACCAACTTGCAATAGTTGGAAAAAGACAGCCACACACTCCTAACCAGTCTAACTATAGCAAGTTGTTGTGACAAATTGCTAGGCCTTTGAAAGTGAGCACTTGGCTGTTTGTAGTAATTTGTCTTAGTCAAAACATATGGTTCAAAGGTAAAAAAGTATGACTCATCCTTGTATAGGAATATTTAAAGCCTTATATAATTTTTAGTCTGTAAATAATATCAAACTTTAATATAATATATATTATACTACTCTATCCAGGGGCCCATTGCATAACAATTTACAATTTATATTACAAGCGGAAACCTCTTTTCAACTCCTCGCATTAAAAAGAGACTTCCGCTTGTATTATAAGTTGTAAATTGTTATGCAATGGGCCCCTGGTCTTTCAATTTTCTTCTACATTTTCGATCTATCCGTATTTTCTTTTCATCCCATTCCTCATACTTTGGCCGAACGCGCCAAGAGCGACGAGCGCCATGCCATTAAAAAAAACAAATTCGTGTTACGTATATTGTTCAAATTTGTTGATACATTTTTTGAAATTACGCCTAAATACGAACTTTGCGCGTATAAGTTCTCATATTAGAATAATTTTATTTTTTATTCTTGATCTTTTGGTATGCGTTTCGTGAATGTCTATCGTAGTCCGACCGGATCTAAATTATTAAATAGGTAAAAGACAAAGCAATTCTGCCATTTTGACGTTACTGACAGCTTACAGATATGGCAGCGATTTAAATATTAGAAAAATAAATTAAAAATTTAAAGAGGTCCAATATTTCGGATACTTAATTAATTGTCGCAGTCGCATAAAAACTATCCTAAGCGGAAGCCAGAATAATAATGTATCTATAAAAAATGTTTCTAGTTTTTCCGTACATGGGAATCTGAGATCATTCGTGACAGAACAATGTCTGAAATGATACTGGCTGATTCTTTTTTTAATTTAGAGATTTATTATAAGTGGAGAAAAGCATATTATAAGACTAAACGACTAGGTACATCATGGATAGGGATATTTGGCAGTGATAAAATCCTGCACTAGATATAATACTCCGATACTGAAATTATATATTGTATACTGTTTTGAAAAAATTATACCTCGCCGAATTTTTTACGCCGGTTCTTCTCGAGGCAGAGGTTTTCTTTCCGAACCGGTGGTAGTTTATCGTCATTCATAGGTGCATGTAATATGCCTAAATTGAAGAATAAATCACTTTGAGTTTGACTTCTAAACAAATAGAGCATAACAAAAAGGAAAATAATAGTCAAAATCACGCATCGCTAGCGACCGCAAAAATGGCTTATACGTATCGATGCCGAACATCACATAGGCATCCGTATATTAACCGTTGTATGAAAAATATGTAAATTGCTCCTTTAGTTGTTAAATACCTAACGCGATTAGGCAAACAATTTATTTTTGATTGAATCTAAATAATCCTATTTGTAACTTTTTTACTCTTGGCCGGTAAGTAGGTACCTAACAAGGGGCGTAAGTGGAATATTGCGAACAAGAGACTATCAGAAGCCCATCACATTTGCAAGGAAATAAATAACTACAAAAGACAGAAAAATCTGTTTCATCAACCGCACCAATCAAAAATTGACGAAATTCTTCACTTCCAGATCGGTGCGAGTGGAGCACGCCGCTTCAATATTTCAACCAATCACAGAGCAGTACAGATGTAGTGCATAATTATTTTCCATCGTATTTTCACGGAAACGTACGAACGTGTCTTGCTATTTCAGTCAGTCTCGGTACAAAAGTACTGAGTTTAACTGAAGTAGCATTACAAATGTTTCCGAGCAAATACGATGGAAAACAATTATGCACTACATCTGTACAGTAGTATTCTTGCGGCGCGTGGCCAACTAGATTTTTTTCAACCAATTACAGAGCAGAATTCTTGTGGCGCGCGGCCAACTAGATTTGCTTAAACCAATCAGATCACACACAAGCTACAATAGACGACACATACAATTTAAGAAAAAACCATTACGCCCGTGGGCGTAATTTAGGTCATTGTAGCTCTGTATGCCTGCGTGTTATGAAGCCCTTTACGAGCAAGTGTGATGAAAACATATTTATGTAAACTTTCAAGTCATATATTTGTAAAATATGTTTTTAATTTACACTGTATAGTAATCATTTGATGGTTTACGTACAGTCGGCCTCATAAGTAGGTAAGTACCTTGTCGTTTTCACTCGTTTGACAACTTCATATGTCAGTTTAACATGACGTGTTTAATGCGACACGCTTCAAAAGTGTTAAACCCTTTGTGAGCCCGACCGTACTATCCGTATAGGTTGCGACACTATGTTATACATTTTCACATGAGGAAACTACCCTAGTCACCCTAAGGCTGCCTTTCCTGGGTTAGATCAGTTAGATGGCCGTAGATCCTGACAAGCGCACGCGTCGTGTCGCTCGAAATTACGCCTGTGCGTAAACGCGGCCTAACGTCTCTCTATCCAACATAGACCATTCCATTAGAACAGAGAACATTCAACCGCGTCGCGCCCGTGAAGCATGTGAATATAGACATAAGCTCCAAGGCATTCCAGCTTCATGTAATTGCATTCCACACCGACGTAGAATTCTTTATTCAGCCCAAATAAGCCATTTCTGGGTCTTTAATAATGAATTTTATTACTTGCGTTGGACACATCAGAAGTCATGTTAGTCAGTAATTATCCAAATATATATACACATAGTTTTGAATTCCCTGTTTCACAATGATTGGTTGTCATTAAAGGCCGTAATTTTAACAGTTTTTCGATCATTTTTGTCTGTGTTAGGCACGCGCGTTTAATTTCACTACACAAATAATTCTCAATCTAAACATGGATTCCGAGCTATGAAGATGCAGTTTAAGTAAATACTTACATGTACACATACATAATAACATTTATTATTAATACACTTGATGACAAAATAATTAGAATAAGCAAAACACTAAAACAAGAATAATAAATATGATGGTAAAAATAAATTAAAATAACAACAAGCCGTCGAGCAGCATTACTATAAGTTTTATTCTACTTAAACAATCATCACGAAATTTAAGCCCCATGTTGGGCGCCAATCCTTTGAAATCAATCCATTTATTTAGTGTAGCCTTGACCTCCAAATCAATGTTCCATTAAAATTATGTAATCAATCGATAGCATCACTTGTCTTCAATTCCAATCACGCCTCGGAACTGTAACCATTAAATTTGGAACATGTACATATTTATGTGATTGAGTATTGATTCGAAATCGATATACAATAAATACAGCTCTATGTGTGGTGATCCGAGTTATCGTCTGTCGTACTATCTCTAACAATCACACCAAGTGTCGATATTTACAGTATTCACTAACTAAGCAGGTAATTTATGCAATGTAGTACAGTAGGTAATGTTAGTAGTTGTAGATCCGAAAATCTTCTGAAACTGAATAGTTTTTTCAATACCTACAACTTAAAAATGATTTCGAATTTAGTAAATAGGTTTGTACCTAGAAAAGCAAGAAACTTCACAGTTCTAGAAACCTTTTAAAATAGAGGCACGCGATCAATTTAATCTGTTCAATTATGTACACAGTGGGTTGGCAAGCAATGCTCGAAAATTCTGTTCGTTAGTCGCATTATTTGTTCAAATACATACAATGAATGTACCTATTATTACTTTAGTACTTTTCACTTTTCCGTTGGACTATGAAGGTATATTATGTGTAATACTCGTACGTACTTACATTTTTCTACGAAAATAATTAGATAGCTCACATGTTGTATTTACTTGTAGTTTCAATTTGCTGTTATTAAGTTAGTTTTGCTGTTTTAGTTTGGGTACGAATACGAATAAAGTTTTTATCTATCTAGACATAAACATAGAACAACTTTATTTAACATCACATTTATACATAGGTACGGTACAGTGTACAAATTAGATTTAAGAATAGACTTAAAACGTATGTATACCTACAATATCGTACGAGGCATTAACTGTGGTTTGGTTGAACTTATATTTAATATGTATAAATATATGTTAGGTAACAAGTAAGTATATTAAAAATATAAAAGAAAATAACAAAGAATTTGAAATGACACGTATATAGCATCAAATATACGAGGCCTGAGGGCCTACCGCGAAATGCATTCGAAGTTTTCCCTCTCTGTCAGACTTGCGAGTTCGTCCGTAAGTGCAACAGAGAGGGAAAACTTCGAATGCCTTTCGCGGTAGGCCCTCAGAATTCGACCGCTCGGGGGTAGAGTGTTTTTGTACCTGGAGGAGGTGTCGCTGCAACTTTAATTTAAAACTGCTCAGACAATTCATATTTTTGAGGGGTGGAGGCATGTTATTCGAATACTTGGTAGCTGTGTACTTAAAACTACCCCGAAATCTGGTGGTGTGGTGATGAGGAATTATGAAATATTGGCTAATCGACCTGAGATCATACACTGAGGAAGCTTTTTAAACAAATACTCGGGTTTTGAGGTTTTGAGGTACTGAGGTTTTTAAGATACCGAACACAAGATTGTAAAATTATGATTGAGACGGGGAGTCAATGATATGTACAGGCTCGCTATTAAGACTGGTATTTATTCATCTACCCACATAGCACAAGTATATACGTGACAAAAAAAAACTAGCTACGAAATTATTGCAGTAGCAGTATCACTTACAAACGGAAAGCTAACATTACCTCCATAATTTCCCGTCATTTGAGAAATCAGAATAGCTCGTATCATCGGATCACTTCAAAAGCCATTAGTGCTCTGGTTCGCGTCAAAAATATTGATGGATTGAACGAGTAAGATTTATCTGATGGACTCCGGGGATAATCTTTACGACACGGTTACCACCGTACCACGTAAGCTGGCCAAATTTGAACCCTCATCATTGAGACATCCTGTCTAGCTAGACGACTTAAAACGAATGAGACCGGCCAACGTCTCTTATTAATTGTTTAAATACTTGAAAATTAAAAACGTTTGTTACTACCCTAAAACTGACATAATATTTTTTTTCTACTACGGTATTACAATGACACCGATAATAAATCGTGGAAAACTCTATATGCTCTATGGCCCAAAAACGCACTGTTTGGCGTGCTGATATGATTCATACATTTTGCACTACCAGACAAATAATTCTAAGTAAAAGTTTTATTTACGACCGAACATTGGTTTATTATAAATTGTGTACTAAAATAAAAATAAATTGTCATGTATTGTGTTATGTTATATCAATTCTTGATATTATTTGTAAAGATTATAAACACTTCGGTTTGGGTTCGGATCCGGATTCGGTTTCTTTCGGATGGCAAATGCAAGCAAATTAAAAATAAAACAAACCATGAACAGGAGGTATTTCCCACCAAACTTGCAGTTCTAAATTAAAAGACGAAAGATAACTATTTTAACTAACATATTAAGATTTTATTCGTGTTTGTGAAGAAAAAAGTGTATAGGTACGTTCCTTTTAAAATGGATTAAGTAAGAAGAAAATAACTGCACTCTAGAAGAAATTGCGTGAGTAGCAAAGTTTCTACCTAAAAGTCTAAAAAATTCTATTTATCTAAAATTAGTCGTAGAAAAAGTATTATATGCAACGTTGTATAACTGGTCTAAAAACGCTCGTAATGACTTGAATTGCGATGCTCGCCAAGGCTCGAATTGCAACCCACACCACTCGCGTTTTAAGACCCTTCTTATACAACAGTTGCATACAATACTATATTTATTATATTTTATAATAGCTATACTGCCCGCTATAATCGTTTATTCATTAATTCTTTTTCTGAGAGAGATGCGCGCGACGTTCAACAAAATTAAACTTATAAATATATTATTTTCATTTAAAAAATCCGTAATTAAATTTTTGCATGTTCCAATTTATGAGCTTTATCTAAAAACCGATCGTTCTCTTAGAACTATGTCGTATAACTTGTAACTAGCCCTAGCACAGTTACCGCACACTGTCTTTAAACACTTGTCTGGACCATTATTTCTAACCGACTACCTACCTCAGAACTCCGTAATTTATGAACCGATTCGTACAATTCTTGTTTTATTTGAAAGTATATGCTTTCAGGTTGGTCCCATTGTTATCAAAAATTCAGTCGGATGATGGGAAATTTCTTTTACGCAAAATAAAAACTCGGGTTGTGCCGAACTCATTGGAGGTTTTCGGAGGTTAGGTATGTGCAGCATATCATTGGATATTTACCATTCGTTTTGGGGAAATTCAAAGTTGTATGTGTGAATTCCCCATTCCACAATAGGCCAGCATGAGGATTAGGTACTGCCTATTCTCATCCATGAGAGGTGCAAATCTATACTAATGTTGTAAAAATGAAAAGTCTGTGAGATTGTAGTTGTGTAAGTTTATAAGTTTGTATGTAACGGGTAATCTCCGGATCCGCTTATCCGATTTCAAAAATTCATTCACCTGCGTGTAGATTTCTGGATGTTTATAGGCTATATTTTACTCCGCGGGTTTGCCTGCGTTCTGTGCACGCGGGCGAAGCATCGCGGGGAGCTAATACTAAATAAAACTCTTCCATGATATTCAATTTAATACAATGAAATTCAAATTATGTACATGGTTCAGTTACATTCTATAACCCAAGCAATTATACTCGCTTACCTACATTGTCGTAAAATGCAGAAATGCTTGTTATAATTTACCGTTAAGACCTACATAATTGCCAGTCGTTCCTTACGCAATCGGGAAGTAACACTAATAGAAACTCACTATTGTCAAAGTAAAGTGGCGAATTCTTACCAGTTTTATCGTCACTTACGACTCGTGCTCACTGGTGAGGTACCTTAGGTCCTTACCCTCCCCTGTTGCTGTTATTCTTTACGCGCTCATTCGCCTCACTTCACTCGTCACGCCTAACGAAACAAGAACTCTACCTACGCTTACTTACTACGAATCGCGGCGTCAAGATATATTAGTGGGTGACCGTCGAGGTGAGCTTAAACCCAGTTACAGAATAGCAGGGCTGCACAGAAGTATGGAATCGATAAGTGCCGCACGCGACTCTTTAAACGAGGCATAAGAATTCCGTGTCCGTGGTTATTATTAGTGTTACAAGTTTTTGAATTCGCCGAATAAAGGTAAGTTTACATGACAACTACTTGCACAAGAAGTGGTAGCCGTTTCTAGGTTTTGGAACGAAGCGGTAAAAGGAAGAGTTAGGAACCCGCTGCCACTTGCCAGGCCCGCTTAAGCTTCCGGATACCTACGATATATATAATAGTTGGTAGCGAAGCGGTACATAATCGTTGGTACTGAATATGCTTAAGTCAATTTCAGTAGATAAGACTAAGGGTGGGCTGCACCAAACCGTCTGTAATCGAACAAGTTTCTATGGAATGGCAGCTGGCGGCGCCATATTTAACGTAATGTAATCGTAAGTTGGTGCAAGCCGCCCCAAGTGTTCCTTTAAATATACTATTTCTTCTAAATGAATTCTCCGGTGACATTATTTCTCTATCCCGGGCTACATTTCTACTTGCGCTCGGTCATTAATCAAAGCCTCGGCACGGATGATAGCAACACCAATAAACGTCACATGTGTTGCGGGCTTATGAAACCAGCGGCACAAAGTTCGGTGCAGAGGGTGATTTCTGATATTAGTCGGACCAGGGTGTTCTAACCATATAATATTCGGACATCGGACCCTTTACACTAATATCTAGACGTCCACTATATGGGTATATATTATTTTTATTCGTAACCTCTATGAACAGCGCGTTGCCAACCCTTTAAAATTTATATCTACACACCTTGGTTTATAAATAAATTTAATTCTATGCAAGTAAGCCACGTTTATTAAAAATTATACAATGTGAAAATCGTGAAAGTTTAAACCAATATACAGGGTGAATTCAAATGGGGCAGTGAGGGAAAATCTGAAACTATACCTGAAGAGAATACGGTCCGTATCTCAGGTTCTAGTTTCAGGTAACGCATCACATGGAAAAATGATTTTTATAGTCGTCGACTTTAATGTTTGAATTAAGACTTCGTACACTAAACTAAAACCACATACTTTTTTTCTATGGAGCTCCCAACTCAACTATAATAATTATAAGACAACGCTTTAGACAATTCAAATAAATTCGACCAATCACGTGGCGCCTTTACTGAACTATAATGAATTTGACCAATAGGACGTCGCGTTGATTCCAATACAAAAGACATCACGAGCCGGCGCACCTCTCACTTGCACTTCGTTTCAGCAGGGCTTAAATATTTTTCATTAGATACCAAGTCTGTTTAATTATTTCTGTTGACTCGTATAAAAAGTATTGTATACAATAGTTACACAATTAATTCTTAAATTCTCGTACCTTACTTAGGCCACTCGGCAGGCCTCGTGGCCTAAACACGGTACTCGACATTAAGAACCCTTATTGTGTAACGATTAAATAAAATACTATTTAGGTTAGGAGGCACGAAGCCGAAAAATAAACTTCATCTAAAGATTTCAAAATCCTCATACTCAGCCGGGAATTGAACCCGGTCAAATCTGTCTAAAAATCGAAGTTCGTGTTATTGCGGAAATTAATAGATGGTTGTAAGGAACAATTGTTGCTGTAGAACTAAATAAATCTGTCTCGTACCAACTTTGTCATACCCGGGGAGATCCGCGTGGGCAGCTAGTAATAAAAAACTGGCCGCTATAAAGCAGAATTAAAAAGTTTCTCTGCAGCCGTGGCTGTTCGAAACTTAAATTAATAAGAACCCGTTGCAGCAGCCGCGCGTGTCTGGGGTAGCAATCATGGGCACAATATACCTAAAATAAATGAAGTAGGAACCCATATCCTTTAATGTTACAATACGTAGGGTTGTCCAAACGTTCAGCACGCTTAATGTTTTGATCTCATATTAATTGATCATATGTATGTAATAAGTATATATACAACATACGGTGAAACATTACTTTCTGCTTTCATCAATACTCGATTATTCTAGCCTAAAACACAAGATACTCACCCGACGTCCATTCTTGCTTTTAAATAACACAGTAAATTAAAACAGTGCAAATGTTTAAAAGCAAGAATAGACGTCGGGTGAGTATCTTGTTTTCGATCTAAGGAATAGGATCGATCGACGCAATACTTTTGGACTATTGGATATTATTTTAGAAAAATCTGTAAATGAACATTCACATCAGTTTGTGAAAGTAATTTCCTATGCATTTGTGCATTGCATACATGTGCGCATGATGACCCATTTGTAGGTCCCACCCTGTATGTTAATATGTCAATCAAATACTTATGTAGGTACTGTGGCAAGGTAAACGCCTCAATGTTTGACTATTCATTGCAATTGAACAGGCTCATATTTGTTATACATTAAAACTAGCTTTTGCCCGCGGCTTCGCCCGCGTATTAAACATAATTTTTAACCGTCTACAAAAAAGGAGGTTCTCAGTTTGACCCGTATGTTCCGGTTGAATTGCAATTTGGTACAGTCAGCATCATAACCATGTATACATTCTTTGACCTTATTACCTAGACATAAGGTTGAAAAGTGTATACATGTTTATGATGCTGACTGTACCAATACCTACAATCAAAAAATTTCATGGCCACAATTTAAAATTTCAAAATTGATGCCATTTTAAGTAACGTCCCAAAAAACCATAAAAACGATACCCATATTGATATTTAGACATTTCAACCCCGTTGCACCCCAACAGGGGTTATAGTATTTCACTTCCGCCACTTCGGATTTTAAAATCGTTGTTGTTTTCGTAATCAGTGACCCGATAAACCATAGAAACAATACCCATGTTGATTTTCAGACTTTGTCACCACTTTTCCCCCTTTTAGGGGTTGAATTCTCAAAAAACCTGAAACACTTGTTTACTCATTTATCGTTAGGAATACTCCTGTGAAGGTTCGAATAAAATCCTTTCTTAGTTCACCCCTAGAACTTATAATGAACCTACGCGCCAAATTTAGAATCCCTAGAACCAGCGGTTTGGGCTGTGCGTTGATATGTCAGTCAGTTTTTTCATTTATACATTTAGATAGATAGATGAAGGTGTAAAGACTGCTAAGTATTGGATCACTGTCGAGCACTTGAACGTTTACCTTACTGATTTTTATTTTAAAGTTATTATCCTGTTGGAAGCATCTGTGAAACCAGATGTTAAAGTTTCCGTGCCGCTGTAACCGTTCATTACAAACTTAAAATTATAATAAGATGGTTTTAATAAAAAGTATTCTTGAGGCCCCATTGTGCTCGGTGCGCGTTTAGAGCGGTTGGAAAGGTTCCAGATCTCTACCGTGAATTCTAAAATGTAGAACCTCATATCGAGCGATTTACCTCTAACGTATACCCATTCAAGGCACATGACTCACATAGTCATATCTCTACGATTTCCGCTGCAAGGTTTAAAAATGCTGGTACGCGCTACGTAGCGTTGTTTGGCCTCAAATGGGTTAACACATTCCCTGCCAACAAATTCGTAGTAGCGCTACCCGATGCCGTGTGCTTTCCCGCTAAGTAATCGAAAGCATCTACGAACAGACCGCGCACTAGGCGGGTTTCTAGCAGTAAATGTGTCTGAATATGCGCGCAGCAGTGCTAGGCCTGCATATGTTGCGAATTTGTAGGTAACAATAAAAAATAAAGTATTGTTAAATTCTACATCAATATTACCGAATTTATTCTTAACCTATTCAGTGCTAATCTTGACACACATGCGTAAAAGCGCTAAGGGTGATTTTCACTACACATGGACATCAAGCTGCTACGGGCTACGGCGTAGCGCTACGATCGTAGCTTAGCAGTGAACGAGTCAACACTTTCACACATTCAGTGCCGGGAACCCGACTAACGGGCGCCTACGCCGTAGTCGCTTTCCGCTACATACGAGGAGAACCACGGGATTGGCTACGAGCGTAGCGCGTAGTGATTCTCGGCAGCGAATGTGTTCACTGCCAGGAACCCGCCTAGTTGGCGCCTACGCCCACACGCGCTACGCTAGTAGAAATATTATTCTTATTCAGAAACCAGTTTCGAACCTTGATTTCGTACGCGGCCAAAGGGCCTGGCAGAATACCAGCGATGTGGCTTGCCACATCATAATGCTGAGCCAGCGCCATTTCTCTCACGACACATGGCTTCTTAACAATGTACTTTTTGCATTCCTTCAAAATTCAAAATGATCTTTATTCAAGTAGGCCTAGTAACAAGCACTTTCAAATCGTCAGTTAATTGTTTAGAGTAATTTTTAAACATAAATAATAAAATATATATGATATAAAAATTGTATATTTCTTAAGATATATAAATAAATAATAAATTTCTATTACCTTTACTGTTTAAATGTTGTATTTTATCAATGCCTGTATGTTGTGGGAATGAATAAAGTTTTAATTAATCAATCAATATGAGTCATTCCGCTACAAGCGATTTCCGCTACAAGGCGGAAAAATGCTACGTAGCGTTGCTTGGCCTTGAGTAGGTTAACATTTATCGAACAAAACTTTCAAGCCAAATATGATATTCCCTGGACCATAGGTCGTTGCCCACCTGATCTAAAAAGGCAGACGTCCTTCGGACGGTGCCGAGGAGTCTGCTGGTTCCGGCGCCGCCGAGACGGGACGGCGACTCAAATGTCTGCGTTAGTAGGCTGATGATATTTATCACTTTGACACAGTATTTTTCGGTCTTTCTTATGGCGTGACCCCCTTTGTTATAAATAAAAATATTTCGCGTACCTGTACCTGCACGATCGCACTAACTGTGCGGGTTAACATTCACTGCATATAATAGGCTTATGACCTAAAATTTTTTTACGATGCCATTTGAACCAGTTTTTGGAGAGTAAAGATGTATGGAAGCACCTACAATTAAAGAACATAAATACCCAAAAAATTGAGTCAAAGACAGACCTCGCTGGCGGCAGCCGAATCGCTTCGTACTAATTGACATAAAAGTATGACTTCACAGTTTGCTACTTATCGAACGAATGAGCGAAACGAACGAAGTTCTATGCTTCATCTTGGGCCGAAAATCGTTCGTATGTCCGGTGTCCGGTGTCTCTCATGCTGTCCGGCTGTTCTTCTCTACAGGTCGCATTACTCAACCGATTCTCGTGAAATTTTGTGAGCAGGTTTGTTAATTATATTGTTTTTTTTAGCAAGCCACTTTTTCTATTTTTTTATTTAATGACAAGCTCGCGATTTTTACAGCTCACAGAGCCACTACCTATAATCATTCGTTGTATGTAAAATCAAGTAAATTGCTGATTCGGTCGTGAAACACTGCGTTTCTTAGGTTGTGATAGGCAAACTACACGTTGTGCAAAGCAAGCATGTTAGAGTGCTGATACAGATACGTGCCTGTCTACCAGATAAGGGTTTTCCTCTCAGAACACGTAGATTCATAATATATATAGTGTAACTGATTGTAATGAGGGAGATTGTATTATAGTTGAGTACACATAAACTATGTACAACCGCTGTCCAGTGTCTTCTTGAAGTAACCTATTGAACCCCCACGCTCAGCATACCACAAGTTCCATAATTGTTGTACAATTTTGTTTCTATAAGAACGTAAGGATTCTATTAGTAGCTTTAACATAAGGTCACTTACTCTAGCCGATCCCGTGGTTTTCCCGCTAAGTAGCGGTAAGTGCCTACGGCCAGGAACCCAACGTTGCAACGTTGGCCACTAGTTGTTACCAAATGAGCGCTCTTATGCTTGGAAAGCACTTTAAGACGCAAATCCCGGTTGTTGTCTATGACGGCAATCGTTAAATAGAATTCGAGTACCTACTTAAGAACTTGTAATTCTAACAGTCTAGTTGCCCACTCACTTGATCAGGCCAAATTCTAACGAGGTCCATTTCCTCGCTGAGTCGGAGAGTCAGATAGAGGTCGTTTCCGCAAAATAAACTAGTGCCTACTCCAATACTTGGGATTGTGTAGGCAGCAAGCGAACCCCGGGTTCCTTTAGAATGCAACAACAACAAAAATGAGTAATAATTAATAATAGAATTATAATCCGCGCTTCTGATTCTTCTGGAATCGTAATCATCCATAGGCTACGGTGTCCCCACCGACGTAGTATTAAAAAAAGTATGTTAGTGGTTTGTCATACTAGTTCGCAAGAAAGTTCAAATCGTTCGATGAATTATTCGTGTCATTTTATTTGGAAATATTTCGGGACTTTATTATTTTTTGGCGAACATTATTTACGTCGACTCAAGGTCGTTGGATTATTTTGGCGAGACGAAGTGGCGACTTTCGATATCCGTGTTAGTTGTTCAAGGTCGTAAATTGTCTGCTCAGACAGAGGTCGTCGGTGCTCTAGTCTGCTTGTAATATCGCATATTTTGAATAAAAAAGCTGACTTAACTTTATGAGAGCTTTGCCCGAAAAACAAAAAGGTACTCTACGAGTAAGATACTTGGCACCATGTGCCGTATTCCAAGTATTTTTTTTATAGAAAAATACGGGTATCTCTCTTATTATTTGATATTTTTTTAACTGCCCTAATGTAAGTTCAGCGGCAGTACTTACATAAATAAAATTTAGGAGTATCGAAAAAATATCGCGAATTGAGTGAGCTGTTTAATTTTTTTAACTGACTTCAAAAAAGGAGGAGGTTCTATGTGAAATGAATGAAATATATTTTTTATTTCCGGAAAAAGCAATACAGAACAGAGGCTATGGTCCCACACTAGGCTGGGCCTGTCCCGTGGAAACCAAACAGTACCGATTAATTAACAGTTTCACCGCCTAAAATTAGTTAAATACCTATTATGATTAACAATTTACGAGTAGTCGCAGTAGAAGTTAGTGGAAGGTTACAATTTTATTTTACGTGTGTGTGTGTGTGTGTGTTGTGTGCGTGTGTGTGTGTGTGTGTGTGTATGTGCGGGACAATGAGCGTTATGACACTACCTGAAGTATGATTTCTGACTGTTCATAATTCGAAGATAGTAAAAACGTTAATAATTTCTTTTTTGCTTCATGGACGCTGCAATGTCGAAGTTGAATCACTTTTGCAAATGCGTTATAGATGTGAGGAAACAGAAACCCAGGAAACCGCTGTGCAAATTTGGTCTTGACCATCGGAACTGGTACTTTAAAAACTCTTTTACTGATCAGGTCCCCATAGCATGGCAGGTTCAATGTTATCTTATGTTGGTACATGGCAGCACGTAACAGGAATAACCTACGAACGCTAAGTACCTCCGCTTCTCTAAATAGGTCAGCAGTAGAATACCAGCGAGGCTTCCGCAAGGACACCTTTAGAACTGCTCTTTGAGCTCTTTCGAGCGTTATGAGAGTTGTTTTTGCGACGCCTCCCCATGCAAGAATGCAGTAGTTGGTTATGGATTGGCACAGGGCGAGATATACAGTTTTTAAAAGTTGCCCGTTAGTAGCCTCTCGTAATAACTTCATAGTGTAGACGAGCTTACGAATCCTAGCCGCTGTAAGAGAAATATGTTTTTTGAAATTTAGATTGTCATCTATTTCCACACCCAGATATCTAAGAGAGTCACACTTTTGAATGCTTTCACAATTACAACTGTCGTCAGAAGGACAAGATTTATGATGCGTTTTCAAACTCGTTAAATAGGGAGGAGGTTCTGACAAAACGGTCTTATGAAAACAAAGAAATTTTGTTTTCTTTGCATTTAATGTTAGGAGGTTTTGGTTCAGCCATGCTGCTACTTTTCTAAGTCCCAAGGTCGCTGTGTCCTGGGCTTCTTGCCACGAGCGACCGTGAAAGATAATCGCTGTGTCATCCGCATAGCACTGCATATCACTGTTATGAAGCTGTAGGGACAGAATGTCATTAAGGTACGCAAGAAAAAGTGTGGGTCCCAGAATACTTCCCTGCGGGACCCCAAAAGAGACACTTTGTTCGCTACTGAATTGGCCATTGACCCTCACACATTGAAATCTGTTGGTCAGGTAACTACAGAACCAATTTAAGGCAGTGCCCCTTATACCTAAGCCCTCTAGCTTGCGGAGTAAGATGGGGATCGAGACCGTATCGAAAGCTTTGGATAAATCGAGAAATACACCGACACAGTCACGGCCCTCATCCAAATGGGAGGCGACGGTTTCCGTCAGACGTTTAACAGCATCTTCCGTCGATTTCCCTTGACGAAAACCGAATTGTTTGTCCGAGAACAGGTTATTTTTTTCTAAAAAGTTGATCAGTCGCTTATTCATTATTCGTTCCAGAAGCTTCGAGTAGGCTTTCAGAAGTGAGATAGGGCGGTAATTGCTAGGGGCGTCCTTAGGACCATCTTTATGGATTGGTGTAACAGTAGCTGTCTTCCAATTTTGGGGAAATATGCCTAAGGACATGCTTAAGTTAAATATCGCAGCTAAAGGCTCCGATATGATGTCACCAATTTCCTTAAGGAGTCTGTTATTGATATCGTCTAACCCTGGGGCACTTTTTACATCCAATGACTTGATAAGACTGTAGACTTCGTGTTTATCCGTGGGCGTAACATAGAAGGAAGGCGTATTGGAGTGACAAACTTTTATTTTAGAGGCCAGAACTTCCTGAGTTTCATTTGAATTTGCCAATATAGACATGGCTAAACTGGAACCTACAGTGGAGAAGAAAGTGTTGCAATAGTCAAGGGATTCTTCAGCTGATGGCTTAGATCTTAGCAGGTCGTCGGCCGCGGACCTGTTCCTAGTTTGGTGAGTGATTCGCCTAATCGAGTCCCACAGCTTTTTAGGCGCGTGCTTGTTTTGTGCTAGCTCCCTATTATCATATTCGGACTTTAACTTTCGCAAGAGTTCGATGTAGAAATTCCGGTATCGGGTATAAGCAACTTTTTTTAAAGCATTTTTTGGGTCGTTACGGCTTTGGTGGTGCAATTTGTCTCTGTGTTTGGAACATCTTATTAAACCGGGTGTCATCCAAGGTTGCAAAGCAAATTTGGAACGGCTAACCTTGACAGTTCTGGTATGCTTGGTTAAGGCATTTTTTATAACGGAAGAGAAAGAAATGACGACATTATCGAGATTCGAATCATTAATTAAGGGCGACCAATCAATGGACTGTAACTCGGATCTTAGAGATTTGTAATCTATTTTGTTTTGAATACGGGCAGGTGTTTCCTTCACGTTAAGATTAACGGAAATACCGGCCATGGTTATATCATGGTCAGTGAGGTCTGCTGTGCAAACCACGGACTCCGCAGCGACATTAGCTGGTATAAATACATGATCCAAGCACGTCTTTCCGTGAGTAGGTTTGTCAATACTGGGGAAAAGGCCATGTTCTGAAAGCATACTCAAGTACTCTGTGACATAAGCGTCATCGGGAGCTGAGGCTAAAATATCCAAGTTAATGTCACCTGCAAAAATAACACACGGTGACAAGTCCATATTTTGGAAGGCCGTATCAAGTGAGTTAATAAACACTTCAGGATTTCGAAAACTGGGCGATCTATACGTTGCGATTATTTTGAAGCAGTTAGGGACTTCCACCAGAACGCAATTGGCCTCATCGACATCTAGTTCCGAAAACACTGGGGACCATTTATTTTTAAGATAAACTATTACGCCGCCCGATCTATTGATGTATTTTTTAGAGTGACAAGAAGTGTAACCTTCTAGTTGTCCCACAATAGAACTCTCATTTAACCAACATTCACTAAAAATAATTGCATCAAAGTCAATATTCAATCTTTGTCTTAAAACTAAGAAATTATTAAAGTTTTTATGAACGCTTCTTATATTAACGCTTAAAACTTTTAGATTATATTTATTTAACAAATTTGAGCAGTTTTCTAAGACCGATACTTTATGGCAATTAAACCAGTAGGAATTGTCTATATTACTAAGAAGATCTAGGGTAGCCATAGAAATAATTTTGAGAAATAAGATAGCAATCTTGACAAAAAAGTCCCTTTTTTAAAAGTTTTGTGTGTTTTGTACGTGTGAGTTAGTGGAAAAATGTGGAGGTATTGAGTGTAACATAGTGTGTCTGTCACCAGAGGTATAAAAAAGGAGGAGCGAAAATTACTGGCAAATATAAAACAACTTAGAGTAAACAGAAGCAGGCACATTACGTCAGTGAACGGAGGACTCATTTTAACGTTATCCATCAAATTAGACTCTTTCCAAAAACCTGCTTTACATCGTCCACAGATCGAATTCGATGTGGTGGCTCACCACTCTGTCGGCGCACGTAGACACGTCCGTCCTTGGTCCACGAGTAGCGCCAGTCGAGTCTCTTGCACTCCTGGCGGGCGTTGTAGAGCAGCGTCCGGTTCAGCCTCGTCAGCCGCTCGTTCAGATAGAAACGTGTGACACCCCCGGGCACTCCTAAATCAGACGTGTCGGCCCCGCGACGTACACGCGCGGCACGCAGCAGCTCGTTACGGGTCCCGCGGCGCGCCAGCCGAATGACCAGCGGGCGCGGGCGCCCAATAGCCGGCGCTGGACTCGCAACGACAGATGGCGCCTCTGCGGCAACGCCCAGAGCGGCAGGCGTTGGTCTCCTCGGCCCCACTCTCTCGGCGAACACGATGTTGCGCTCCTCCAGGCTGACACCAAGCTTCCGCGCGACCAGGCAAGTGAGGTGCACGGGGTTCTCGTTCGATTGCTCGGGGATTCCAGTCACTTCTATATCATTGAGGAGCAGGTCCTGGTCGCGGTCGGAGAGCTCCAGCTTGAGCGCAGCGACCGTCGCCGCTAACTCGCTGTCGGCAGCACCGCCCGGCGCGCACCGCTCCATCTGTTCCTCTAGGCGCTGTACCCTCTCTTCTGCTGCCTGGAAACGAGCCTGGAAACCCTGAACAAGTTTGTACATCTCCGCCAATTCATGTCTGAGGCCCACGATGTCATCTCTCGCTCTCGCTCGCTCTTCGCTAAATTCGTTCCGGAACAGGCGAAGCTGCTCCACGACGTCCTGACGTTCCCCAGGCGAAAGCATCACCGCGCCAGCCCCAAGGTTCCCAGCCTCACTGGATTTAATGGGAGTGTTGTCCGCATTGTCCCGCCTAGGCTTAGATTTGCACGCTGGACAGGCCCAAGCAGCGGGGACGCGACCAGTGGTGGGGATATTTACGCACCCCTTGTGATATACCGATGGGCACTCGGTGCATTTAGCGACACCTGTCGCCGCAAGCGGCTTCCCGCAGTCTGCCGCACAAGCTGCCATAGTGTAGTAAAACTTCGCACTGTCGTATAATGTTACAAAGATTTTTTTATTTTTTTATATGTGGGTATATATCATACGAAATATGTTCACTGATATTAGTTTTGCACAAAACGTGTATTAGTTATTTATATTTCACAACGCAAACACTGTCCGGTGATAGTTACTATGCGAACACTTAGAATCTTCGAATAAAATCTACTTAACGACAGTTTTCTATTTGTAAACAGTAGCGAAACGGCGGCGCGACCGTACTCGTCAACGAGACGTCAAATTGACGTATTGTTCCACTGTATGTTTTTTTTTATTTCGTTCACCAATTACTCTGTCAATTGTGGACCGATTTCCAAAATTCTTTTTTTATTCGAAAGAGTATTTCTCCTGAGGTGTTCCCATTGTCACCAATCTGGATCTGATGATGGGATCCCAGGCACGTGAGTAGTGATTTCGGTATTTTCTATTACAACTCGTGTATTATTTACCCTCGAATTGCAATTTTGGTGAAGTGGAACTGATGACGTAGACCACAGTTATATGACATATGGAACTCCTCAAAGATGTAAAGTACGTCAAAGATTCTGACATGATTCCGTTGAAGTAGCAACTAATGAAGTGTCAATTCTGAGATCCTTGAGGATCGACGGAACTCCTCAAATATTATCAGCCAGCCCACATATAGCGACTTGGGTTTTTTTCTGTAATAATCAACGCATTTGCACTCGGAAAGCAGTTCATGTGGTAAATTGGAAAGGAAATGTGGAAATTAATATGGTATCCTTGTTATTTTATACATATAAAAATAACAACGATACCATATGTGACTTCGTGAAGTACTGAATTGAAATCGGTTTGAACTTTGTTTTTAAAGTAAATTATATATACCGTACATATAATGAATTTAAAAGGAAAACTATCACGGCTTAGAAGGCATAACTAGTAACCAAGTAATAGTCGACCAATTGAATGTGTACTTGGAAATGCTAACTTTCGTACAAATTCGGCCGACGCAAGCGCACCTTTAAGTTGGCGCGCGCGTGTCGACGTAACAAAGACAGACAGGCAACTACGGAACCCTACACTGCGCGTGGCCCGACACGCACTTGGCCGGTTTTATTAGTGAAATCCATCTTATCTCTCGAATACGGAGGGGCTGATATTGGGAGCCCATTGTATTCGTACCGACGTCATCGTAGATAAGGTCTAATCGATAATTTGCTAACGGTCGTTCATATTGCGCGCTAGAACAATTTATTGTGTTGCTGAGTAATCATATTTTTAACCGACTTCAAAAAAAGGAGAAGGTTCTTAATTCAATTGTTTTTTTTTGTTTGTCAGGTACTCCATTTATGAGCCGATTCGTGCAATTCTTTTTTTATTTGAGAGTATATGCTTCCAGGTTGGTCCCATTGATATCAAAACTTTAGTTGGATGATGGGAACCATGAGGAATTAAGGGAACTCCTCAAATATAGAAGGCACGCATGTAGTCATTTCGGTATTTTCTATTATAACTATAGTGTATTTACACCCGGAAATCACAAATTTAGTGAAGTGGAACTGATGATGAAGACCACAGATGGCTTATGGAACTCGTACTTAAAACTGTAACAGTACGTTACTGATTCTGATATGATTCCGTTGAAATAGCAACTAATGAAGTCCTACATGTCAAGTGTGCCAAATCGACAGAACTCCTCAAATATTATCGGCCCACATACAGTGATAGGTTTTCGTCTATAATAATCAACGTATTTACTCTCGGAAAGCAGTCCATGTGGTAAAGTGGAAAGGAAATGTGGAAATGTTCATTTGGCTTGGCGGAGTACTAAATTGCAGTCGGTTAAAACTTTGTTTTTAAAGTAAATTATTAATGCACACTAGGGACGTTTTCTACTCCAGAGGGGTTAAAGGCGCGTTGCCGAACATTATTGATTCGAGAATTCGTTGTATCGACAGCTACTTATAGACAAATTATGCATCTTCCTCACTTTCGACAAACACAGCGCATCCTCGCCAGCAATAAAAATATGTTTCAGCAAAACATAAAGATAAAGAACAACACATTTGAATGTCGCGTAAACAGGTTAAAAAGGTTCCTTATCAATTATCATTATCAATTACACGAACAGTGTCCTGTACGTTATCAGACGAGGCAATTTACATCATGCGTCTGCTGCCCCCGCAAATCGATATTAAAGAGCATTTTAACCAACTTCAAAAAAGGAGGAGATTCTATGTTCCACTGTATGTATATTTTTGTTAGGGTTCCGTACCCAAAGGGTAAAAACGGGACACTATTACTAAGACTTCGCTGTCCGTCCGTCTGTCACCAGACTGTATCTCAGGAACCGTGATAGTTAGATAGTTGAAATTTTCACAGTTTTGTATTTCTGTTGCCGCTATAACAACAAATACTAAAAACAGAATAAAATAAATATTTAAGGGGGCTCCCATACAACCAACGTGATCTTTTGCTCGTTTTTATAGATAATGGTACGGAATCCTTCGTGCGCGAGTCCGACTCGCACTTGGCCGGTTTTTATTTATGTATGTTCACCGATTTCTATTTCTATTGTAAACCGATTTCCAAAATTCTTTTTTTATTTACTCCTGAGTTGCTCCCATTATCACTAAGTCAGGATCTGATGATGGGATCCCAGCGAAATTGAGGATTTTTTACACTTAAACCTGTATCGTCCAAATAGAAATGTTGGAGGTTGATTCTTTTTAAATATATTATGCAGTGACGGCGCGTGAAAATTTTCGATGGTCAACCCGGAACAAAAACAGGAAAGGTTTAGAGAATATAACTAAATAATAAAAAAATATATATTTATATAAATTTTAGGCAAGCCGGTGGGAATCGGGTTTACCCTTGTTTAACCGACAAACGTTTTATCGAATTAATGTTTTGCCGAATTTTCATATTTTTTTCCAGAGACAGTAAACTTTTAAGGATTGTTATAAAACAAACCTTACTTAACATAATGGGTTCTACACAAGTACATTTTAGCTATACCTAAAAAAAACGGTTTCTGAGAAAAAAAAAACGATAAAATGAAAATGCAACATTATACTGAGTCTAGCCCCTTTTTAGCATCCACATTGTTATGCCTCGTATGTACGGTGTACTGTATAGGTTTAAAGTCCAATCTTAAGTCTAGTTTGTACACTTTTTGTTTAATACGTGATGTTGAATAAAGTTTTTCTATGTCTATTCTTCTTCTATGTCTAAAATTCGGCGAAACATTAATTCGATGAAATTAGAATTATGTTAGTTAATAAGCAATAAGTACTAGCAACATTCCAATTTCAAATGCTAGTATTTTCTTGATTTCAAGAATGCTGGAGGTACTTGTACTTTTAATAGAGTTCTTCAATAATGTGTTGTTAATGTGACGCGAAATACTTTGTGATTTATTTATGTCGCGTGTATATTTCGAGTGTTGCGTGTTTTGCGTTGTTGTGCCATATAATTAAATAGTTATTTTAACGTTTTTTTAATACAGGCTTTCATAGCCTACTGCAATATTTTTTAGTAGTTGAGAAATCAAATTAGTCACTTGCGCTGTTTTTATTTCTTTTTCAAGTGACAACCATTTACGTATATGGGAGTTATCCATATGGAAAGATACACAATGAAATTTAGACGACTGAGTTATCTATCTATATCTTAAGGTAAAGTTTGTGAGTACGTAGCTTTGTAAGGCTAACCTTTTAGTTATGTAAGTGGTGATCTCCGGAACTACACATCTAATTTCATCAATTCCTTCACCGGTACTTAGAACGGACTTTCGGCATGGACGTTGGCTATCTTTTACCCCGCGGCATTGCTTGCGTTTTGCGAAGGCAGCTAGTAACACATAAAGATCGTAAGGGATCCAACGCGATTTAGGTGTCTTTTCCGCCTCTGGGACATTGGCTAGCTAACTACTTTGGCACAATTTTAATACAGGCTAAAACTACACTGGGACCGCTACTTATATGCTTCAAAATCAAGATACGTATAAAGGTTTGGTTTCACAAGATTACGCCATAAAAATAAACCACGCCAAATCCAAAGAGTTCTTCACCCGACGTAGCATACAAGTTGAGAAAAAAATGGATCAGTATAGGGAAGTCTGAAACTAGAAGAGAAGAAAGCACGACGTTAGTTTTAGAGTTAGAGACAACTGCTTTTTAATGATGTTCTAGTGTCGTATACAGACGTACCTAATCGAACTAGGTGAAGGAAAATGGAAAACGGTGTGTCAGCCACGCCATTTCTTCCTGTGGGAGTTGTAATAGGTTACTATGGTAATAGGATTGATGTGTATTGTGGGCGTTGGGCTAGCAACGAGTCACTGCAGTATCACATTGTCTCCATCTTTAGATATTGTTAGAAGTGGCACTATTTTTTTTATTTCATGTGCTCAAGGAGTACGGATCCGTGTGGAAATACAGGCGTGAGTTCATGTAGGTATTAAATCAGGTTAGGATCTACGGTACTGGGTTTTTGTGTCACCAATATCTAGAACTGCCAGTCAACTTATGTTACTTGAAATGTTGTAATAAGGCGACTGTTGCCTCAAAATGTTGCCTCGCTCGCTCGTTAATGTTAGCTCCATATGCTATGCGCTCTTCGCATAGTTATGTACGGCACGGAAAATACGTATTGTCGAAACGAATAATTTTTTTGGAATATGTCCAGCAGTGGACGTCTTTCGGCTGATATGATGATGATGATGATGATTAAACGTTCAGATTTTGGATAAATGAATTATCAATTTAATTTCGAAAGAACCCTGTAAATACCACATGCGGTTTAAAAGCAGGAGCAGATTTTAAGTTGAAAAAGCCTCGTTACAAGTATTTTTTTAGATAGTAAGGTATGTAATGTAAAATATTCTACAAGAAATACAAACGTTGAGGTTATTAATAATATACCTAAGAATGACATATATTTTTTCAGATTTATTCACCAGCTCTTCCAAAAGAGCCTTAGCGTTTCATAACTTCATAAGCATCTGGTTTCGCTACTTCCCTTAATTCTTCAAATGAAACCCGTGTAAAATCTAAAGTTGAAAAACGGCTACCCACTCACGGGCTATACAAAAAAGCACCTAAGTACTTCTATTTTGTGCGGGGCATTATGGAACAAGAATCAAGCTCCTAGAACCATCAAACTTTTATTACAGAAAGGTCAGCCGTCACAAATGCCAAGTTCATCAAATATAGAAGGCATCCAAAACAATAAGGAGGTTGATCAATACAACGGTTGCCTACAGGGAACTTACCCAACTATTTACAGGCGCGATGCCTGCCAGCCAATATGGCGGCCGTCTGCCTCGTTACTTTCACATTAGCCTACCTCTAATCGGTTTCTCTGGTTATTCCATGGGAAATATATACAGGTTTCTCGAAAGCAATAACGAAGCGATCGATACAGGTCGCACTTCAGTAGCCACTCGGGTCTTTGCATGAATCAAGACCCCTACGCTTTGTTATCGTAAGGATTTTCATATGTTAAGCTTGTAACTCGATATTGGAACCATTTTTAATGTGGTTACTAGTTAGTTACTCACCGAGGCAGTTCCGTCCGCGGGTTACATGGGATCCAGGGCACAATGCACCAACGGGCTCGCGGGCTAGTTCGTATTACAGTTGCACCTTCGAGTGGGCACGTCCTCAGCTTGCGTAACATTTATATAACAGGACACATGGCTCACGCGAGCCGCACCGCACCGTCACGGGCTCGCGCCCCATGCCTCGGCCTACATCCTGCCATTTTGGAATCGAAGCGGGCGCTCGGGGCGGCGGCGCGGGACCCCCGGGCCGTGGTCACAGCGCGCGTCCTCGACTCGCGGACTACGGTTTCTATGTTACAATCGGGATGTCACAGCGGTCACTACGTACGGAGGGAAAATAAAAAAGTGTGAGTCGGTCGGGTGGAGCGGTCGGCCGGCTGTAAGGGGCACATGCCTGCCGCTCGATAGGCGGGCGCAGGCGCGGGGCGGCGGCGGCGCCCCGTGACGTCACGCCGCACTCGCGCCGCGCCGCTGCTCAATGGGCCGCCGCCGCTCCGGCCGTCCCACACGCCTTCATTATTTAACAATCACTGTCACTCCGTATCTCGGATTAATGGCAACTGACCGCCTGCAATCGAAACCTACTATCTCGGTTTCATCAATTATATGTTTATGGAAATTCAATTCGGTTCATGTTTTAACGAATGCAGCTTCGGGGTACCGTAATGACTGCGCATAATAGTATGGAAATGAGGTGACAAGGGGAGTATTTTAATGAACCACTAGACTATTTTGACACCGACACGCTTTTGAAGGACATATTAAACAACTTTGTATCGCGATATATTATATTGGTATTTTGAATTATTTTAAATGTTACATATTAAAATGATACCCATGTTTAAAAATCGTCTCTTGTTCATAGTTAAGCTAACCGTGACCTTCAAACAATTTGTTACAATTGATGGCTTTTGGGACAATGTTTAATAAGTTAACCAAGTTGAAACCGACTTCAATTCAGTATTTCGCAAAGCCACATAAATAAAATAAAATATATAAATAATAAAATAAAAATAGCCTTTACTAACACACATGTGAATTTCACATTATCGTATTTCCTAGATTTCATAATAATTTAATAATTTTCATTTCTTTTCACAAGACAATAGCAATATATTATCTTTGTCGATACTTATTATTGTATAATTTTTTATCTAATTGTCTTTACATTCCATCATCTTCATTATATATATATTTTTTTTTTTTAATATCGAATTATTAAATCAATATCAAGCCAAGCCACATAGGTACACTCAGCGTCAAATACTCTGTAGCAGTCAAAGTGGACAAATACCGAACTATTTGACTACATTGGTTGCTACAAAGTATTTGACGCCGAGTGTCCAACAAGTGCATAAAACGAGCCATCAGTTCCACTTCACCAAAATTGCGAATTCCGAGGGTAGATACACGAGATATAATAGAAAATACCGCAATCACTACACGCGTGCCTATAAAATTTGAGGGTTGCCCTCGATTTCCCTGGGATCCCATCATCGCTTGTTCTCACCTGAGTAACTTGAAAGAATACGATTTACGTACCTATAAAATTTCAATAAATATCCTCCAACTCCTAACCGTTAAGGAGTTGTACCTTCCATTATCAGCCCACCAACATAAAGTGATGACTACCAGACGCAAATACCTGAATAGCTTTAGAAAATACATGAAACACGTAATACGTGCCTGTAAAATTTGAGGGTTGCCCTCGATTTCCCTGGGATCTCTTCATCAGATCCTGACTTGGTGACAATAAATAAATAAATAAAATAAATAAATAAATATTAGGGGACATTCTTACACAAATCGAACTAGGCCCATAGTAAGCTCAATAAGGCTTGTGTTATAGGTACTAGACGACGATATATATAATAGATATAAATACTTAAATACATAGAAAACATCCAAGACTCAGAAACAAATATTCATGCTCATATTATTTTTTTATCGGTCTACAATTGACGGAGTAATCGGCGAACTTACTTAAAAATAAATATACAGTGGAACATTTAACCTCCTCCTTTTCCTTTTTAGACGGTTAAAAATTATAGGGCTCTACTTGAATACCATAGCTAAGTGTTCATTATGAACCTTTTAGGCCTGAATCTCACCGGCGCGGCCTGCGGTGGTCAAGCCTCTCACCGACTGGCGGGGCCTGGCCGCGGCGGTCAATAGTATTTAAACTTGCCATTACCTGTCAAATTTCCTTTCGACCGCCACCTCAGGCCGCGCCAGTGTGATTCAAGCATGAACCTTTTAGGCCTGAATCTCACCGGCGCGGCCTGCGGTGGTCAAGCCTCTCACCGACTGGCGGGGCCTGGCCGCGGCGGTCAATAGTATTTAAACTTGCCATTACCTGTCAAATTTCCTTTCGACCGCCACCTCAGGCCGCGCCAGTGTGATTCAAGCCTTAGATGCTTCAAAAATCTACATCAGAAAAAGATGAGTGGATGTGGATTACCCATTCAGCGCTAATCACGACACATGCGTTATGACGCAGCGACGATATGCTGATGTGGTGTTGTGGTGTGATATGATGGGGCTACGAGCGCCTTTCGCTACACATGCAGATGAAGCTGCTACGGACTACGGCGTAGCGCTACAAACGTAGTTTAGCAGTGAATGAGTGTTAACTCCCGTTCCCGGCACTAAATGTGTTAACATTCAGTGCCGGGAACCCGACTAGTGGGCGCCTACACCGTAGTCGCTTTCCGCTACATACTAGGAAAACCACGGGATCGGCTACGAGCGTAGCGCGTAGCTATTCTCTAGTGGGCGCCTACGCCGTAGTCGCTTTCCGCTACATACGAGGAAAACCACGGGATCGGCTAGGAGCGTAGCGCGTAGCTATTCTCTAGTGGGTGCCTACGCCGTAGTCGTTTTCCGCTGCATAGAAGAAAAACCACGGGATCGACTAGGAGCGTAGCGCGTAGCTATTCTCTAGTGGGCGCCTACGCCGTAGTCGCTTCCCGCTACATACGAGGAAAACCACGGGATCGGCTACGAGCATAGCGCGTAGCGATTCTCGACAGCGAATGTGTTAAGATTTAGATTGCGCCCTGCAGGTCAATCACGTAACGCATTGTATGCGCGTCAGGAAAAATTACAGTTAAATTGTCCTAACGCGCGTTCGAAACGTTACGTGATTACCCCTCTGGTTTATTTCAAGATATTCCAAACTACAATTATGTATTTCAATTAATCCCAGTTTGGGCGATTGCAAATGCACTACATCTATATGTAGTAGACTGCGGTAGGTTTCCAACAAATCGAAGAAAAAATTATTTGGCAACCATTACTTTAGCCGATGTGCATTTTTGCTAAAACTTAAAATGGCTACGAAATTAACCTATTTTAACCCGTTCAAAGCCGAGCAACGCCACGTGTGCTACGCCGTAGCGTTTTCCGCCTTGTAGCGGAAATCGTGACTGAGATTGCGTCTTGAATGAGTTGTGTCCGGAATCGGAAGTGTGCGCAGCGTTCCCGTGACTTCGCCATAAAGCAGCGCGTAGAGCACCGTGGGGTTTTACACGGTAGTCCAGGTTCCCGGGAGTCCGTCCTCGTCCTGTTTCCCCAGCCAGGCGGGACGAGTAAAACATTTCCCTACGAAAAAAAAGGAATCCGCGAGGTGGGCGCTCTGCTCGTAGGCGCTTTCCTCTACAAACGATTTTCGTCGCAGGCGCATGTTAAAAGCTACGACCGTGTCGCTACCGAATTTTTGGAAGTGAAACTGGTTACTAGATTTTCCATTTCGAAGCAGGCGTACGAAATGAGAACAAGCTAAACACTATCTAACCAAAATATTTTCGTTGCTGCATTAGTAACCCATTGATTGCACATTTTACACCACGGGCAAAAGAGCACGAAATAAGCCGCGCCGCCCGAAGGCGGGAAACTTCGCGACAGAAGTTTTAAATTACTTAACCCATTTTAGGCGCTACTTTCAAAAAAAAACATACCAATGTAACCTTTGAGAAACGAAACTAGTTGTGATGGGAGCGTGCTTTGAATGGAAGCATTGCTATAGATGTAAATTAGCGACTTCACTAAAGGAAGAGGTATTTTATAAATTTGAGAATGACTATTTCGACAATACTTGCATGAATTTTCTAGCACATACGAGAATTACTTGCTATAGGCTACAGAAGAGGGGTACTGCGACGAAGTTAATCATCAAAATATAATTTCACTGCCAGGCTGACGCGCTAGGCTAGCGCATAGCGATTCCTGGCAGTGAATGTGTTAACTAATATCTCATCTATACTACGGGTTATCTCAAATATGGCACCTTTTGGGCGACGATTTCCATCAAAGCTAATACAAGTTGAGCTGATGTGTAAAATTTCACTTTCCTTCCACAGTTTTTGCACTTCACGTTAATCACACAAAAGTCATTTTGTGTCGGCGTGACTTTCACGACTTCACTTGCATCGGATTCACTTGAAATTTCAACATCACTGTTATTTGTGTCAACACTTGGTATACGAACTCTTTTGAAAACGTCACTCCTACTAGACTTTACACCATCTTCAGTAATTTCGTTAGTTTCATCTGTTTTTATGATTCCATTACTAAACTCTTTTGATCCATGAATATCATCTTCACTAATTTCGATTGTTTCAGTATAATCTCTTTTCACAACTTCTCTTCTGTTGGACTCTAAATTGTTTTCTTTATCAACATCGTTTTCTGTAATATCAAATTTGTGTCGATGTACTCGTTTCATGAATTGAAATTCACTGGAAGCTACATCACTTGAACTGTCGAGATTGTTTTCACTAATTTTGGCACATTGCTCAGAAATTGTTTTGCTTACATTATTTTCGTCAGTCTCTACACCGTCGACATCATATTCAATTACCTCTGCATCTGGTATATTTGAAGAAACTGCGTTATCATTGTTAGCTCTCGCAACTTCGACCCAAGCTTCAACATTTCTCGTGGAGTCTATTGTTTCAGTTACGACGCAGAAACAATTCAATAATGATTGTCCGATTTCATCGAAACAATCGAAAAGATTTTGTATTAAATTCATGTTAATTTGAAAAATATAGCTCTGTCACGCTAAACACGTGCCAGCGGAGCTGTATATTGTTTTTACTAATGCACAATATCAATTGGTATCAGTTAGCCAGTTAATGAAAAAATGATAAAACACACACATAGTTTCACATGACTAGTCAGGCTTGATTAGTTAAGTAAATGATGAAAAACAAAGCTACAGAATTACGTAGCTTTATTTTTTGATAAATCAATTCTATGGATGTAAGCGGTCTTATTCAAATAACGGCTAGTTTTACCTCTGGGTTGGAAGGTCAGATGGCAGTCTACTACTAATTCCTACGCCAAATCTTGGGATTAGGTGCCAAAGCATACCCCGGGCTCGTTTGGGGTAGATACCTACTACCAGGAAAAACTCTAGGAGGATGTTGAATGCTAGGGATGTTTTATAGGTTCTTTGTGTACTTTACGGAAAAATTATCATTCTAAAAAAATGCACCTTTACAGAAAGTGCAAATTTCGGGAAAGTGTGGTTTACGAGCCTAACCCACGCAGTACCATCTACTTACATGTAATGGTTTCTAGTTAGATTGGAATTCGTGCGAAATCAACACTCATTTTATTCATTTTATCGACTAATATTTTATTTACATAATATAATGAGTTTAACAATATTTTGGTTTGTTCAATCAACATTGAATAAAATTATTTTCAAAAATATACAAAATCTATAAAAGTTAAACTTTATACTTGGCAACATTCGAAAACAATAACTTAAAAAGATTTTTAGGGGGTTGACCGAACTGTAATACTGGTAACTTTTCATAAAACACTTCAAAAAGTTTATATTACTTCTAATATTCCGAAACAAGTGTGAATTTCATCTAAAATACTCAAAGATATTACAAAACATGACAACCCCCTCATCTTGTAATATTTTAAAATAGTTAAGATATAAGCGTAGTGTAAACTTAGCTTAACAAGGAGACATCTACACTATTATGATATGTACAACAGTGATTTAGGATTTATATCCAAAATATGGTAACTTTAAACATGTCGTCAAAATGTTTTTAATTTTAAGAATACCCTGAATACACGTATTAGGTATATCTATAATTATAATTATCGATCGAAAAATGAGGGACTTTTAAGAGGCTTCAACCAAACTAACATGGTATTAGATCTTTCTCGATGTTCTAATTTACTTAGGTCTTAGGATAGGACCTCATTTTAATAGATTTCAAATGACAAAATTATATGATCTTCTTAAAATAGCTATACTTTATGTACACCAACCAGTTTTACAACATAATTCCAACATATTTTATCGTAGTTTCTACAAAAATTTGATTCCTAATAAGAATAAAATATTGAGCAATACATCCAAGTTTGATATAAGGAAAACTTCGTATTTTGGCAACGTATGTACAACTAGTAACAGACAACACAAAAAACCCAGTTACACAATGCAATGGGATGCGAATTTAAATAAATGACAGATGAAAATTTCAATAAGAGAATTCTAATTGAGATTTACCTGTCTACCGATTCTAGGGCCTTACCAACTGACGCAAAAAAAATATTTTACCAAATCGTTCAATATCGATCGAGTCAGTAACGTTTAGAAATTAATAGAAATTATGTAACAGTCCGTAGCAAAACGTCAGGTCCCTAGTATCACGCCCAAGCATCAGTCGATGTCCAGGCTCTTAAAGCTGCTGGTCAAGCTCGCGAACATGCCTCTGCTGGGCTTCTTGATTCTCTTCTTCTCATCGACCTTGAAGATCTCCGTTTCTATGAGCCAGTCTCTATAGTTCTGCTCCATATTATTGCGTTGTTCAGCGTGGAAGTCCTTGACGGGAGGGAGGGGGCCACCGTAGTCCTCAGGCAGGAGTTCCTTGTCGACCACGGAGGCGGGGCCCTCGGAGCAGAAGTTGAGGAGGTTGAGGAGATTGGAGTGGATGAGCGGCTTCACCAGACACATCACCTGGTTGATGAACGACACCGTGTGCACCACGTGGATCTTCTTCAGACGACACGGGTGCGCACTCTGGAAATAAACAAGTGACCAAATTAATAAAAAATAAAACAAATTGGTCATTGTCAATCATAAACACAAAAATCGTCTTTTCTGTGGTCAGTCAAGGGCTGGTGTTTATATAATTATATATTATGTTTTTGTCGCATAGAATTATAGAAGAGGCGAAGCCGTTTATGTGAATTCACAGTTCAACCAAAAATTAGGCTTTATAGCCCTTAACTTTGGCAATGTCCACAGAAGAGACGCAAACCTAAATCTGACAATGACTCAAATACGTATTTTTAAAGACTAAGCGACTTGTTCGAAGCTCTATATTTCAAAGATTTGCCTGTTCTAGTTTTTCGGCGTAGGTATTAAACCGGCTTGTTGTAATATAAACCCTAAAATTCCCAAGTGGAAAGCATGTGAGCATGTGACGGTCGTCCTGACACCAAATATGAAAAGTTATTGGATGCCAGCTACTTGGGCACTATATCAAGAATGAACGGCTTTGGAAACAACTATACCAACGGGAAATTGAGTAGAATTGCTTTATTTCAAACCGAAAGAAACAAAACAAGTGCGATTCTGTTCCTATTTAATATATAAATCACGTTGAAGAGAATGATGTCTTTTAAAAAGCCTTTGGGAGCAATTCAATCGGCACTAAAACCAACCTGAATATAAAGCATGAACGCACGCAACGCCGGCAGCGTGACCCTGGTGAGGTGGCCGAGGCTGCAGCCCTTCATGTCGAAGATGACGATGTAGCCGTCCGACAGCCGGTCCTCTGATAACTTCACGTCGTTGAACATGCAGAACACGCGCACGGCGTCAGCAAAGTTCAGCTTGCTGTAAGTCATACGAAAATAATGTGTCATTCTCAGGGAATACGAACATTATTGTCGTTGGAGCTTTTATCATTATTACACCGTGAATCGTGGCATATGTAGCGGCGCAGCGTTAATAATGGCATTAGCGCCAGCGACAATAAGGTTCCTTTTGCCTGAGCATGATACAATTTGCGATTAACGTAAAAAACCAACATGCGCATATGATATAGACAAGTAAGTAAATAAATACAATCATTCGCGATTATATCCCATTTAGAGTGTTGCCATAAGATAAGCGTAAAGTAGAATCAAGTTGCCAAGGGTGTATAGGCACGATCATGTCCAAGTCCTTGTGACATTGATAGATTTAGGCATGAATTATTTTCCAGAAATAGGTACCTGTAGTCGAAGTCCGATAGCCGGTACAGCAGCACGTGGTAGCCCTCCGACGTCTTGTTCGGTAGCCCGATCATGTGGCTAGAACAAAAATGGATGTTATAGTGCGTAATCGTCATCCATTATACTGCTGCCATATAGGCCATAGGGTAATTTACTTTAAAAACAAAGTTTCAACCGACTTCAATTTAGTACTCCGCTAAGCCACGTTGTACAGTCAGCATCATATAGTTAGTAGCATAGCAGTAAAAAAGCCAAATATTTCGGTACACGTATTTATTACTCTAAGAATAAGGGTGTGTTACGATATATTTGGCTACCCTAGCTGCTACTAACTATAATATGCTGACTGTACTATACCAGTAGGTGTATAAAATGGACCTTCAGGATGGACATGGGTTATATTTTGTTCGCTTGCATCGTGGTAATGTAATGTAATAGCTAGTGTTCAAATAGAGTAACACCGTAAAATGTTAGATCAAGTTTCATGGTTGGTCCGATTCCCCGTGAGGCAAGGGCTTTTTTTAATATTTGAATGAAGTTTTACTTATTAAAAAAAAATGTCTCCATCGAGCAAAATATTCTACCTTCAATATTAAAGCAGAATAGTACATTATGTTACAAGTACGGTAAGATATGAATTACGACCGAGAGTCTATTAGAAGCCCGACGCCGAAGGCGGAGGGCTTTGATGACTCGAGTTTGACTGTAACAATCTTACCGTACGTGTCGCATACATTGTTTTTCATCAGCACATTTGCGAGGAAACCAATATATTTTTAACTAAATTGTTACTAATCGTAAAACAAAATATCAGTCGTCCATTTTGTTGAATTTGACGTGAGGCGCTTAGAGCAAAGACTCTTCTGTATACAGCCATGATTGAAAATCACTGTAATTTTTTTTTTACATGTACACTAAATTGCTACATTTAAGTTTTTAAATCTTTAAATCATTATGTTAATCATATTTTATTCGCGTTTTTACGTCTAAATAAACTTATAAATACGTTTTCAAACATTTTGTTTGAGTTAAATTAAAACCTCCTTGCTTTATAACTGACGTAAGTGTGACAGATACAATTTAAGAAAAAAAACATTACGCCCTTGGACGTAATAAAGGTTATTACAGCTCTGTATGGTGCGCGTTATAAAGCCGTTTACGAACAAGTGTGATGAAAAGATATTAACATAAATATTTCCTATAGTATATCCTTTTTCTGGTCTAAAGCCGGGTTCATATAAGATTTTTCATCACACTTGCTCGTCAATGGCGTTATTACTTGCGAGCGTGCAGAGCAGTTATAGCCGTTTTACCTCCCACGGGCTGTTAAGTTTAGTTTTAAAATAATAGAACCCTCTAATTGGCTTAAGCAAATCTGGTTGCTGTGTGATTGGTTGAATAAAAAAATCTAGTTGGTCAAGACGCCCCGCCCCGCAAGAATACTGCTCTGTGATTGGTTGAAATATTGAACTGCGCGCTCTACTAGCACTGATCTGGAAGTGAAGTTGTCAATTTTTGATTGGTGCTGCTGTATGAAACTTACATTTTTCTGTCTTTTGTTGTTATTTATTTCCTCGCAAATGTGATGAAAAACATTGTGTATAACACGGGCGTAAGAATATTGCAAACTCGAGTCATCAAAAGCCCTCCGCCTTCGGCGTCGGGCTTCTGATAGACTCTCGTTAGCAATATTCCACTTACGCCCCTCGTTAAACAATGTACTATTTTTCTGTAACACCGACTTTCCAACAATAATTGTCTCGTTATTGCTGTAGTTAGGTAAACAGATTATGCGGTAAAATTCACTTAAAAACGCAGCTGTTACGTAACCTGCTCATACTGACCCGCCGCATATCTGACATAATCACGCATTTTCTGCTAAGTGAATTTAGGACGCCTCGGGGTGGAAATTCATACGCACATACAACTTTTGTAAAACAAAGTCACTTTAACAGTCTTGTCCACTTTGGCATAATATCGTAGACAAGTATGAGAACAAAAATAAAAATATAAATCCGTAAAATTTTAATCTGTGTAGTTTAAGTTTTGGTTTATGTTAAGCATCCATTTTCATTGTGAAGTTTTTAATAAGGGTTGATGTGGTATTTAGATGAACATTTTAGTCAATACTAAGTTGATTCAAGTTTTTTCGATGTAAGTAAATTAAAAGCACGTTGTGAACACCGTCAGTTTATAAACTTATTCGCGATATTATAAACTGTCGAAAAATTGTGAACTGTCAAAATCGTTCCCGTAACCGTACGCGTTTTTTTCGTTAGTTTATAAACTATCAACTATGGCAACATTCAACCAGACCTGCACGGCTATCACAAGACGGCGCGCGAGTTCTCTCGATTTTTCTCGCACTATCCGTCTCTCTCTTATAAGAAAACTTAGAAAGAGAGGTATAGTGCGAGAAAAATCGAGAGAGCTCGCGCGCCGTCTTGTGATAGCCGTGCTGCCCTCTAAGCCATGGTTTTTCATCCGAAAAGATATCCCAAAAAGCATAACATCCGCGATTATCCGTTTACAGCTAGGTCACATTTGTACGCCTGTATTTTTGGCAAAAATACGTGTGCCAGACCACTCTGTGCGAATGTAGTCTGGCGGAGGGTACCCTCGAACACCTATTTTTTTTTTTATTGTAACCGCATTGTCACTCCCTTGTACGATATCCTACCCCCAGAAATTCCCCGTCCCGTTAACATTAAATTTCTTCTTACTTTGGTTTACTCCCCCTTTGTTTATGTTCTGTGTAAGTTTATTAAAATTAACAACTTGTTTTTGTAGTAGTTTGGTTAACAATATAAATGTTTGTTTTGTCCTTTGTTTTAGATTCTCATCTGAGTGTACCTGGCAACTCTAAAGTCACCGGTCAAATTATTAAAAAAAATTGACTTTTCAAACCTTGACGTTGGCCGAATCATCGATAAAAAAAAATGGTTTCCTGTTTTGTATGGGTAAATATATAGAAATGGTAAAGTATAATACATTTGTGGTTACGCAATTACAAAGCCATTTACAAATAATACAACCTGTATTGTGAATGTTAATCGTTTTCCACAACGCAGATTTATTTTTTGCTATTGGCATATTGTTCATAATTCTGTGTAGGTATATAGATCTGAACAAATACTGTAGGTAACTAATCAGTCGGTTACACAAGGCGACTTTTTACAGTAATGCCTACCAACGCATTTCGCACAGATTCGCATTTTATGCAGATTCCTATCTATGGCAGGCCCCGTAGCATGGTTGGCCTTGTCACGCGATAGGTGATAGGATAGAGCGTGCGTCACTGGCTGACACCGTTCGATAGAACGAGACGACGCTCTTATCTTGTCACTTGTCGCGTGATAAGGCCAACTATGCTACGGCTCGATGTAGTCGCCCGTTCGTATCGCTGCAAAAAAATCGCCGCGTCTAACCGGCATTTTGCATGTTTAATAGTTACGTAACAATCTGTGGACCGCCGTAAAATTAGAATGAGGTGGAACTCACGGCCCTGGTCTTCGTCAAGAGGTTAGTAGCCGCTCACCTTGACGGAGTGGGACATTCATGGCTTTGATGAGCGTCGGATAATTAATATTTCTACGTACCTAACTCCTAGTCTTTTTATAAGACAATCAATCTAGCTAGCCTCTTCAAGCAAAGACCCTACAACACCCTAGAAATGGATAGATACAGCAGGCAAGCTTTACCATCATAGAGGTAGAATAGAATAGAGGGAGTCACACACACATACACACACGAGTGACAAGGATGTATGCATAGACAATACCACAAGTGGGAACGATCTCCTGTCTCTCAGCGTGTATGTACGCTACGCTTATTTTGTTTGTCACTATTAGTCACCAAAATATTGTACTGAAAGCGTGACTATCACGTGACCATGACGTCACCGATATAACAAGACTAAATTATAAATAACATTAGACGTCCAGAATGATTAGTCTTCTGATACTTCTTAATTTAGTGAGTTTAATTTAACATTTCTTACATAACTTTCGGGTATACACTAGGACGACATTTATTATATCCTCTATCTACGTTTACCATTGTGATAAAGTACCAACTCATCTTTATTGAGAGAACTTCTACATATAGGTATACTAGTGTAATTTTGTGATGTTGCCAAGACATCGAGATGCACAGACATTGGTTATTTAGATCGTCTGCAAAAGTACACACGCGTTTTGCCCAATAAAAACGTTCGCGAAACAGAGCCTTATTGAATGAGCGAGCGAAGCGAACGAAGTTCTCCGTTTTAGCTTGGATGAAAATGCGTTTGTATGTCCGGCTGTCCGACTGTTCTCCTCTACAGGCTATATTCCTCAACCGATTCACGTGAAATTTTGTGAGCCAAATCACTGATTATATAGTTTTTTTTTGTCCATACAGTTATTGGAAATAAAAAATAGGAAAGACAGACCTGCAAGGTCTACAGCTCACAAAGCTAGTATTATGATACATATAATTGTTGTATCTTATTATTTATAAGCCAGACAACACGCAATAATTGGCGTCATTACGATTCACCCGTTCCGTTACATTACAGATTACATTACAGCTAGGATGATTGCGATCGCGATGGCGACGATGCTCCATTACGCACGCTCAGAGACACTAGCCACACCACAATGCCTAATAATGCCTCCTTGAAAACAAATGCGGTTTGCAAAAGTACCACGTTTCTTACATCAACAGATACTAATTCCTAACTAAAGAATCAACATGAGGCGGTGGATATAATCATTCTGCAAGTAGTTATATAAGTAGTGAGAGAAGTAGGGCACAGCGCAATGCCATCTCGGTTATGTTTGGATCAACCCAACTGTGGAAGTAGGTACCTCAATCTTACAATAAATAATGACACCACAACTTGCTTCGTAAATAGGTATGAAGTGTTTGGTGGGTAAGGCCGCCAAGAACTCCCGAGGATGAGCTGATTAGAGAGTAAGGGATCTGGGATTTGTCCACTGTCCACACAAAGAATCCTTAAATTGACACACACAATGTGTCAATTGTATTGTATGTCTACTCCCTTTATCTCTGTGTGTCTTTTGTGTAGTGAATAAATGTCTTCTTTCTTTCTTTCTTTTTTTAAATCAATAAAGGTCGGCAACCTCTGGAGTCACTCTGTGACACCCCTAAAGTTGCAAGCGCCTATTAGGCGACAGTGTGTGCTTGCCATCAGGCAGGCCGTATACTTGTTTGCCACCGTGGTTGTATGAAAAACGGTTTTAGCGCGGTAAAAAACAAACCGTACAGATTATTGTGTAGCATAGCATAGCACAGCAAAACATTAGGTGAATATGTGAGTAAACTTAGTCTAATTTTGTCGAAAATAGATTTGCTAACGCCAATATATTATAATGATCGGTAGGAGGTAAACTGACTGTATTTGATCAAGTGCTACGCCATAAAAACGTATGAAACATGTTTGCCTGTGTAACGTGGTCTCGCAGAAAACTACCCCTTTAGATGCGAGACGCAGATAAAACAGCAAGGGATCGATATCAACCATCAGTCCATCAGTAGCTCAGTATCGTTAAACGTTAGAATAATAACTGCCATATCAGGTGAACCGTAAAAGCTTAGGTGACGTTGATGGAGTAAATAATGATGATGTATTTATTTTGTATAAGTTATAACTCGGGTTACATTCAATTAACCTCGGAAAGACGCAAGCAAACAATTGAAAATTGAATTTGACATCTCACTTGGCCATAAACTGCCATAAAGTGGCAATTAGCGTAGGCTACGGATGTGGAAAATCCCTCTTCCTGGCCGGGTCGAGAGGCTATTTTGTACTCTCTGCGAGCTGTAAAAAAGAAACCCTAGTATCGCATATTTATCGCCAAATACCTGCACTCTGAGACATCCTTTGTTTTACCGTCCTAGGTAACGTACGGTCGCGCTCTTTAATTTATGACCCTTTTCGCAAATATATTCTTTGCATTCCTTTACAATTTGACAGTATCAAATAAAAGTCCGTGACTGTATTACAGTCGTGGAATGAAAAGGTTCGTCACTTTTGGTCGTTAACAGCATCAAAATGTGGCGGACCATTTAATTCCTTGACAGTACTATTCTGAAGATGGAATTGTAATGGCTATTTTTGATATCTATAGTCTAGGGAATTAGGCAATAGGTTTGCAAAAAAAGATGTTTCTACATATAAGGATAAAATAAGGTTTGTTCACGAAAAAAAGTTGCCACTGTTGTAAAATTCAGGTTTTCTAAAAATAATTAAATTAAAAAGAAGGTCTCTTCACCTATCGTTTTGAGTGGCGTTATGGATATTTATATCAGCAGCTATCCATTTTTGGGCTAACTTTCGAAATCTCTGGTTTGTGGTGTTAGATTTTGTAATTTTCACGTTTGCGTCATAGAGGTTCTTTTTTCCTTTACTCAAATAGATTATCGATGCTATAATGTTCCGCGAATATCTTTCCAGACTCTTAATATTATCGTATGCAGGTCATAAATTGTTTTAAAGACACATTTGTATGCAATAATTTTAGCTTTTAGCCGTAACTGGCATTATGTAGGATTTCACAATTTTTAAGGAAAAATTGATGGATTTTAGATTCTTACACATAAAAAAGAATACTCAGTTGGCTATCTATTTGCGGTTTCAACTACCTAGACCGACTGAGTGACAGTGGAGGCTTAGTTTTCGATGGCTACTTTTTTTCGTGAATATTGCATGTTTATTGTAAGTATATTATTCACTAGCAATGTAGCAATCGCATGTCTACTAGTATATAGACAATTTGACATGAATGCAAAGATTCAAGCGAAGTCCCCAACGCGCATTAGGCCATCTTGGAGAATACACCTCGCGTATCATTCAACGCATGTCATGCGTACGAGTACATATAAAAACACGAAAGACATAAATATACAAGAAGCAAATGTGGGTTAGTTGGGGTTAAAAAAGGTATTTTAACCAATTAGTGCCTACATAATAAATGCAAAAGTGATATTTTCGGCGGCAACATATCCTATGGTCCGGATGGAGGCTACGCCGGGAGCCGTGCCAAATTTTAGTCCATTAGTTCAGTGAAACTAAATTAAACCACCCACCTCATCCCACGCGCTGAACACTCATCAAAACCCCATTTATGAAGCCAGTAATCACACCACATCCATACTAATATTATAAATACCAAAAAAACTCAGTGGATAACTCTGTCTGTCTATTTGTTGATACATTAAACCGCTGAACCGATTTAGATAAAATTTAACCCTGTGAGGTTTTTATCCAAGAAATCATCCCTTGATGAGGTAAAAAGGCGAATGGAAGTTTCTATTGGAGTGCGATAATAGGCTTGTATCCTTAGATTTTTTTACTATGCCATTCGAACTAGTCTTTGGAGAGGAACAAATGTTTTATATGGAAGCAACTACAATTAAAGAACATAAATTGCCAGAAATTGGATACAAAGACGGATCTCGCTGACGGCAGCCGAAACGCTTCATACTAATTACTTACTTTTTGTTACTAAAACATCTGTATATATATCTGCCAACACGTGTAATCACTTTGTAACATCTTTCGGCTCCCAAGATACAGGCTCGGCCTAGTTTGGGATCCACTGCCTCAATGCTATTTTTGTAATGTGTTTACGTCCTCAATAAACTTTTCAATTTCAATTAATTACAGACATAAAAGTATGACGTCACAGTTTGTACCTACTAATCGTTGTATGGAAAATCTAGTAAATTGCTGTGTCGTTCGCGAAATATTACGATAAGGTCCATAGTTGTCATACAATTTTGTTTCTATAAAAGCGTAAGGATTCTATTGGTAGCTTTAAATTTACTCTTGGACAATAAAAAATGCATATTTTTTCTAAACTTCCATATCTTTTTATGATTTTAATTACCGGTAAATGCAGGTTACTTTAGCCCTGGGGGGTAACTTTGGCTTTCGCAAATTACTCTGTCCACCGCTTTTTTATGAATTTGAACAAGGTCAAATCAGTTTAGTTTTCATTTCAGCTAACTGATGCTCAAGTTGTTACTTTTTTATGTGGCATTGCTATGTGGGTTTTTATGCGGGTCAAATTAACCCTCTATTGGGTCAAAGTAACCCGAGTTTACGTTATATTATGTAATTTATACTTTATTACAATAATTTGATGGTTTACTATTCACTTAGCAACAATTTTAACATCACGCAACTAATAGGTAGCATAAGCATATTTGCTATTATGCTCTTAGACTTTGTTCAGGCGTAGTATTAATCACTTAAGGTGATTAACGAGTAGTGCTACGCAGATGAGTATACGCAAAAGTTAGTTCTAAATAAGCTTACCTATATTTAACACTTTAAACTCTCGCGCTTTGTACACATATTTAAACTTTTGTTTTACACCGGGTCGGGTCTAACGCGATCTTTATTTACCTTTATTTCTGACTGAAACGTCACCCATCACCGGTTGCACCGGTCATCTGCGACCATGACCGGGTGCGACCATGATAATTGATAGGTGACAATCTTACACAAATCGAACTAGCCCCATAGTAAGCTCAATAAGGCTTGTGTTATGGGTACTAGACGACGATATATTTAATAGATCTAAATACGTATATACATAGAAAACATCCAAACATAGAAACAAATATTCATGCTCATCCATCACATCACAAATATTTGCCCTTACCGGGATTCGAACCCAGGATCTTCGGCTTCGTAGGCAGCGTCACTACCCACTAGGCTAACCGGTCGTCATAATGTTCATAATCTATACATATTATAAAAGGGTCATTCCCATCTTCCAACCTATCCAACCCAAGTTGCATATTGAACGGGTTGGATAGGTTGGAAGATGGGAACGACCCTTATAAAACTCTTACGTTACTGACCGATATTAGACAGCGCACTGCTAGACCGCTAAAGATATAAGCATGAAATTGGAACATACATTTTTTACAGTACATGGACGTGTACTAAGAAAGGATTTTTGGAAATTCAACCCTTAATGGGGTGAAATAGGGGTTGAAGCGTTGTATGGAAATCGTGTCTTTGTATGAAGGTTCCTTACTAAAAAGCAAAACAAATGATTTAGCGGTATTATAAATTCATCCCCTAAGGGGTTAAAAATATTTTATGAGAAACATGTCGTTTTTAAAGTTAGACGTTTAAAACTTCGATTACAAGGTCCTAATGTACAGTCAATAATATTGATATAGGCATTTTTTTCTAATTCGTCCCTTGAAGCGGTTAAGATGGGGGTTGAAAGTTCACATAAGTAATGTGTGATTTTTAATGATATAAACTGTGGCTAAAGAAACTAGAAACATGAAAGTAGGACAGCAGGTTTCTTTTATAATACACTTGCCCCCTAAAGGGGTGCAATAGGAGTTTTACCGAGAAAATGTTCATTTAAAAACTAGAAATTTGAAAGTTCGTATATGACGACGAAGGGTTATTCTTAGGAGAAGTAAGTAGTAGTAGGCCGTTGCTGGCGTAACAATTCCACAATTATTGCAAAAATTACACTTACTATTCGGGCGACGCCGCGGACAAAATCTAGTCTTCAAATAAAATTCAATGTCCACTCACGCAATATCCAATATCTGTTTGTTCCTAGGCGCGAGCGGATCTCGGTTGCTGAAGAGGTCGGGTGTGCTGGTGCGCAGCGTGAAGTAGCACTCGATGGTGTCTTTGGTCTCTTTCACTTTGTAGTAGTTGGAGTGCAGGAACAGAGTCACGTACTCGTCCGAGATGTACGGGAGGTGGGGCTGGCTCTTCATCCTGAAACAAGAGGAACTATTAGGTGTTTGTAAACTGCACAAGCCGGAAAGCCGGAAGTAATCAAAAATATGTGCCTAGTGTGTGATGCTAGCGATGCTCTAGCTCTGCACATCACTCAGTAGCATATGCAGTAGATAAGTGCTATAAAAACTGGAATCAACGTGAGAGTAAAAAAAAAACTGTTGCCGCTGTTAGAATTCTTCGAGTATGTTCATATGTAAACAATCGATGATACGATTAACTAATACTAACTTAAATTAATTATGGCGACCGACTTCCGGTCCAGAATTCACGTTTTCCTTTCCAATATATTTACGCTTATATGTTTGTTTACATGACTCGCTTTTGAAAGACTCATATCGCTATCTAGATGACATATAATATATTTGAAGAGATACTTCCATTCCTCATACATAAAGTATGTCATCATCATGGATGGATTCATTCAGCCGTTTTGATCAGGTAAAGAAGGATTTTTCTAAATCGGCTACTTCTAAACTTGAGTGCTGTATCTGACTTAAAAAAATTCAACCCTTTATTTAACGTACACTGTTCGTATTGTAAGTATGTAAGTAAGTTATCCTCCAAATATAGTAAATCTAATTTTATCCACTTCCAATTCGAAGAATGTCAATCGACTTATGTAAATCAGACGACAATGCAATATTATGGTACCATCAAGCTGGTCTGATGAGGAGATGGTGGCGATATGAACTCTTTAACTACACGAGAAATCCGTCGTGTGTGAGCTCATCTTCGAACCCTCTTAACAAGTACTTGATGACTGCAAAAAAGTAGGTACAGCATGTATCAAAAATGGCTTTTTAGGGTTCCGTAGCCAAAATGGCAAAAACGGAACCCGTTTCGTCATGTCCGTCTGTCCGTATGTCACAGGCATTTTACTCCAAAAATATAAGGTGTAGGTATTTGAATAAAATTTTGAGGATAGGTGTTGTATTTTGTTAACATAATTTTGTAATTAAAATGACTAATAAATTTTTTTTAGGGGTGCACTCCATACATGAAACTGAAAGTCAAATTTTTTTTTTCATTGTAAGCTCACGTGACACACGCATCGATAGGCATTTCAAAATAAATATAAGGTTTCACAGTCACAAAAATTCTGTCCCCCCCCCCCCCCTCTAATTTTTGAACGGTGTATTTTAAAAATATGAAAGAAAATCATGGACACAGGGCGTATTAAATTCTTTCACCGAAAATTATTTTGAATCGATCTTAGGTACTAACCTAATACGTAAAAGCAAGTTAAAAGTAATGTGTTGTGTTTAACGTGCAAGGAGGGTATTTCTGTGTTACGTATTTCAATATGTTTTGGCTTGAACCGCTTGCGAAATGTTATATTTATATAATATACTTACTTACCTCGTTTTTGCTGATTCAGCGCGCTGCGTCATGCAGTTATTAATTGTATAAGTTTCTGTTAAAAAACCGGCCAAGTGCTTGTCGGACCACGCAAAACGAAGGGTTCCGTGCCTATTAAAAAAGTCGTATCGTCGCAGAAATCGTAAGGCACTTACGTCCTTTTCTTTTAGCAAGGCAGTTTTTCAGCAATATCTCGAAAATCTTTGAACCGAAGATCGATTCAAAATAATTTTCGGTGAAAGAATTTAATACGCCCTGTGTCCATGATTTTCTTTCATATTTTTAAAATACACCGTTCAAAAATTAGAGGGGGGGGGACAGAATTTTAGTGACTTTCGGGGCGATTATCTCCGACACTATTCACTTAATCAAAAAAATTGCTGAGAAACCTTATATTTATTTTAAAAGGCCTATCGATTGATTTGTCACACGTGGGCCTACAATGAAGAAAAAAAATTGACTTTCAGTTTTAAATATGTATGGAGTAGTGCACCCCTAAAAAAATTTTTTTTAGTCTATTTAATTACAAAACTATGTAGCGGCTAATAAAATACACCTATCCTCAAAATTGTATTCAAATATACCTTATAGTTTTCGAGTAAAATACCTGTGACATACGGACAGACGGACATGACGAAACTACAAGGGTTCGTTTTTGCCATTTTGGCTACGGAACCCTAAAAACGCCAAAAAGGTCACAGTTTTTCACGTGTTTGCGCAGCTAGCACAAGTTAATTTTTGTCAGATACTTATTTAGATAGTTACATAATGGAGGTAGGTATGATGTAGCATGTCTCATATGAGAATTAAGTGAGTAGGTATTTACTTGTAATAGATTAAAGCTATTATAACGAATTATTTCCGCATACATTACGCAGATATAAACAAAGAACGACTACCTAGTAATCTTATGCTATTTTCTACGTAAATAATTGGCTGGAAAAAATCCCTGCTATTATTATCATTAACCAATACAACACGCCAACTTTAAAGATGTGATCCAAGAAATATGTATCTTAATCAGTTCTGTTAAAATTAAAATAACAGACTAGAGTAGCGATTGAAAACAAGTTGACTATATGAAATGAAATGAAATGAAAATATTTATTAACATATACAGTCACTACATATATAAATGTAGTGACTACAGATTTATTAATTAAAAGTGAATACAAGATTATAATTAACATTAACTAAGATAAATTAAAACTAAGTTAAATCTAAAAAAGGCCCTCGAGGCATTGTACCGAGGATGCTGGCGGCATTTCCTCGCTGAATTGCAATGCTGATGCGTTGCGCGAGAAAGCCGCCAGATCTTCGTGACTACATATATACGATATACATAACTATGTCGATTTATAGGTAAGTAGTGACTACTAAACAGTAGCTACACAACATACTTATACGATCCATTTCAGACAAATCGTTCATAGTAAGTACTTAGTTAAAATATTCGCATATTTAACCAACTTGCAGTCCGTTTAATTTTATCCGGTTTGCGTCGCAAGGATTTTATTGCATCGTCACTGGATTTACGTATACATTAAACTAAATTTTTGCTCAACCGGATATACTTGGAAGTATATTTTAGTTCAATAACTTGGACACCCATTTGGAACGGAAAGATTTTATACCCACATAAAGCCCGCTCTATAGAAAATCGATTCGCAAATATGCCCATTAAATAAAAAATATGCAAATATGCCTTTTGTCTACCATTGAATAGCGTTAGGTCCTTGTGTTGTTTTTATTTCTTTTGATGAACAATAATGAATATTTGTATTGTATTGTACCTATATACAAATAATTTACCTACTTTAATAACATAGTTTAATCCAACTTCAATTCAGTAGTTCGCCAAGGCAAATGGATACAGAAAGGGATATGTGTTCACGTACCTTTTTATGCCTTATTGTCATAGTAAGAAGAGCGAAAAATGTTCGTGAATACATTTCAGCTTACTGTACATGAAGATTTCCACATTTGCTTCCCAATTTAACACATGAACTGCTTTCCGATGGCAAATGCGTTGATTATTACAGAAAAAAACCCAAGTTGCTATATGTGGGCTGATAATATTTGAGGAGATCCTAAGATTCCTCAAGGATCTCAGAATTGACACTTCATTAGTTGCTACTTCAACGGAATCATGTCAGAATCTTTGACGTACTTTACATCTTTAAGGAGTTCCATAAGTCATCTGTTCATCATCAGTTCTACTTCATAAAAATTGCGATTTCCGAGGGTAAATACACGACACAGAAACAACCGAAATCACTACACGCGTGCCTATAAAATTTGAGGGTTGCCCTCAATTTCCATACAATCCCATCATCCTGACTTGGTGACAATGGGACCACCTCAGGTATATTCTGTCAAATAAAAAAACAATGTGAAACATACAACCTCCTCCGTTTTTAGAAGTCGGTTAAAAATAGACCGCATATCTCGCCTCAAAACGCATTAACGCAATGTTTTTTTAAGTGTGAGTATATGTACCCAGTACCCACTCATATAACTGTCACCTATGTGTTGTGTATAGGTACTTAAGTCAAGGAACTAAAGCAATTTGATAGCATGTTACTCATATTTCTTTGTATCTATCCAACAAAAAAAATCACGTTATTTTTGTAGCTCTATTCCTCCTTAACTTAACAAGTAAATTTATGATAAGTAATGCCATTTGTGTAAGTGTAAGTAATATAACTCTGCCTCAACCACTAAATATTCTATTTTCAGTTGCTAACTTTATTCTAAGGAGATATGTACTTTTATTATATCTCAGCAATGGCTAGAGAACCGAGAGGAAATGTGAAATAGGAATTTGTTAGAAAAGTGAAATAATATTACGGAGTTATTGTATATTTCTTGTTTCAAATGCAATTCTCGTGCTATTTAAATATATAAACAACCTAGATAAGATAACACACGGCCGTGGTTTCCGACGTGCAACGTAGGGAGACTGGGGTCAATTGGAACGATTTTGACATAAATATGAATATAGAGAATATCTTTAATAGAATCTGTTCGATAAATGTTTTTAGCCCTAACCAGGATATTTGGCTATGTAACAACAATGGTTAATTGACCTCATTGTGGTATATTTTTGTAATTATAAGATTTTACAAAACCTCGGAAAATGTTTCAAATACCCCTGAGCCTGGGTCGGATGAAACTAAGGTTGAGGTCAGTTGTAACAACTAAGATTAAAATATTTATTAAATTATTATAATCACTTAAATAATTGATTTCCTGCCAAATATATTACCTGATACGAGTATCATGCTTACGAATGTAACATAATTTAGTCCCAATTGATTTTAACATACCCATAATTTCATTCAGTAATTCAATTCAATAATGATCAATACTTTTTTAGTTTTGTCTATTTATCCTATTTACTACTCTTATTATATCAGTATTATGTTCTTTTGTGGTATTTTTGTACAGATTATCGACGTATTTTTGAAATTATTACGTACAAAAACAAACACATTAGGCAATTAGTACTGTTTCTATTTTTTGCTTCAACTGCCCCGTCTACCTCTTCGTAAAAATTAAATTATGTAGAAAAATATCGGATGCCTCTGGGTACGAGTAAGATAGTATAAAATCGACTAGAATACTTTTAGTGGTTTACGCAATATTTAAAAAGCGATCGAAGGTTCGATGTCGCGAAACTTATGGTTAGACAAGTAAGTCCCGACACTAAAACCGATAATTTCCTTCCTCGAGACTCCGCTGATACCACCAATAGTCTAGGAGTTATTAAGCTTGTTTCAAATGACCCGAGTTCCTTTTGATCCCAGTCTCCCCTATTTCTAAGTAGGTAAACCCTCTGTGAGACCTACTGTTACCACAGTGGTATGTCTTGTCAACGATGGCAGCCCAACTGGATTTAAGGCATAATGCATGTAATGTGTTAATACCTACATACAAATACAATACAATACCGACTCTTTATTACACACCTCATCATCATCATCATCATATCAGCCGAAAGACGTCCACTGCTGGACATAGGCCTCCCCCAAAGACTGCCACAATGACCGACTGCCAAGCGCCACCCGCATCCAGTGGACTCCAGCGACCTTTACCAGGTCATCAGTCCACCTTGTGGGGGGCCTCTACCCACGCTCCGATCTTGGAGTCGGACTGACATAATGGCGTTCTCGTACGGTCGACGCCAAAAATACGTTTACACTATCCGCCTTATTGCAATGGAATAAGGTCCAAAAGTGTAAACGTATTTTTGGCGTCGACTGCACAAACACTTCAGTACTTCGATATAGCGGCAGTCTACTTGGCACCGCTGGAGAGACTGTAGTGCAGCCCAGGTTTCGATCGAATCGAAGGCTTTCTCGTAGTCCACGAACGCTAAGCAGAGAGGCAGGTTATACTCCTCAGTCTTCTGTATAACCTGACGGAGCATATGAATATGGTCTACGGTACTAAATCCTCCTCGGGTTTTATTACACACCTCACACAAATGAAACAGTTATATAAAGAGAAAAAAACAATAACATGTAAGTAGGTACCACATAATAGCAGGTCAATAAAAATGAGGTACTGAGTACTCGTCGTACGTGATGTTAATTCCGTTACGCGCTTAAAATCAACCAGAGCAAGTGTTTAACGCACGTTATGCTTTCGATAGTATTTATGACCATTAAATTAGCAAGGTGGCATCAGACAAATAATTAAGACTTAAAATGGAGTCGGCAGAGCGAACAAATAAACGATCATCCACAAAAGAGCCCTCGGTTTATGAAATGAGCTATAAAACACAGGGGCGAATTAATTATATTATCGGGGTGGTTAGATGAAAAGAGGGCTGATCCATTTATCTACACAAGTAAGTATTGTGTCTAAAGTACCCAACAATTAACTTCACGGTCCAATTCAGACTGAAATCAATAACATTCAAGTAATTACGTCTGTTGCGTTAACTTTTAACGCGGCGGCGATGCGTTTTGAGCAATATAGACCGCTTCCTTAGAATTAATGCGTTTAATTTCCTATTTTACATGTTATTGATTGCTAAAACCAGGCAACTTATGAAACTACCACCATTCAGATAATATAGGTGATAGGAATAGGCCAAGTTAGAAGAAAGTGAAGAGGTTTTCGATGGAAATTTTAATTAGAGCGGTTACACACACGAACGCGTGACTGTATCGCGATCGCAACCCTAGCCAGTCATTATCATTTATCACTATCGATGTACTGTATCGCGTTTGTAAATACCTAGTCAGCGTGTGCTTAGAATGCTTAGATGGTCTCTGCAATGCCACAGTGAAAGGGGGACAGTGACGAGGTGCTTATAGAACTCGATTCCCACCGCCTTGCCTATTTTTGAACGAGCGAGCGAAGCGAACGAACTTTTCCGTTTCAGCTAGGACCAACATTCTTTCGTATGTCTGGATGTCCAGATGTCCGGCTGTTCGGCTGTTCTCCTCTATAGGTCGCATTTCTTAACCGCTGCGCTGTTTAGAATGAGGGATCAGCATTTCATGCTGTCGAATCACTTAATAAAGGATCGGCAATTAACGCGCTTGGCGATCAGGCAGACAGTAAGTTTGTTTGCCACCGTTGCAGCAAACAAACTAAAAAAAGGAAGTTAATAAAACACTCACCACTCTCTGACCTGCTGTAACTCCTCCTCGTACCCCTCGGGGGGTGACTTCAGCCCCTGCATGAAAGGGTGCGAGTACTTGGTCGCCGCCATATTGCGCGCGCACCCTCACACCACCCTCTGAAACAAGACACGTTAATGACGTTATATAATAAACAAAACAAATATGGACTGTCATTCTGTAATTAAGGTAATAAGCCAAAATCAGGTATCCTACGAACGGAGATCCCACCAGGCGACTTGACAATTCGGTTTTATTTTTGAAATAATTATATATACGTCACCCTAGCCACTAAGTGGGATTTTCTGCCCGCTACGCGAGGAGAAACTCGCCTTCGGTTCGGGCCACAACCAGGTATCCTACGAACGGAGATCCCACCAGGCAACTTGACAATTCGGTTTTATTTTTGAAATAATTATATATACGTCACCCTAGCCACTAAGTGGGATTTTCTGCCCGCTACGCGAGGAGAAACTCGCCTTCGGTTCGGGCCACAACCAGGTATCCTACGAACGGAGATCCCACCAGGCAACTTGACAATTCGGTTTTATTTTTGAAATAATTATATATACGTCACCCTAGCCACTAAGTGGGATTTTCTGCCCGCTACGCGAGGAGAAACTCGCCTTCGGTTCGGGCCACAACCAGGTATCCTACGAACGGAGATCCCACCAGGCAACTTGACAATTCGGTTTTATTTTTGAAATAATTATATATACGTCACCCTAGCCACTAAGTGGGATTTTCTGCCCGCTACGCGAGGAGAAACTCGCCTTCGGTTCGGGCCACAACCAGGTATCCTACGAACGGAGATCCCACCAGGCAACTTGACAATTCGGTTTTATTTTTGAAATAATTATATATACGTCACCCTAGCCAGTAAGTGGGATTTTCTGCCCGCTATGCGAGGAGAAACTCACCTTCGGTTCGGGCCACAACCAGGTATCCTACGAACGGAGATCCCACCAGGCAACTTGACAATTCGGTTTTATTTTTGAAATAATTATATATACGTCACCCTAGCCACTAAGTGGGATTTTCTGCCCGCTACGCGAGGAGAAACTCACCTTCGGTTCGGGCCACAACCAGGTATCCTACGAACGGAGATCCCACCAGGCAACTTGACAATTCGGTTTTATTTTTGAAATAATTATATATACGTCACCCTAGCCAGTAAGTGGGATTTTCTGCCCGCTACGCGAGGAGAAACTCGCCTTCGGTTCGGGCCACAACCAGGTATCCTACGAACGGAGATCCCACCAGGCAACTTGACAATTCGGTTTTATTTTTGAAATAATTATATATACGTCACCCTAGCCAGTAAGTGGGATTTTCTGCCCGCTACGCGAGGAGAAACTCGCCTTCGGTTCGGGCCACAACCAGGTATCCTACGAACGGAGATCCCACCAGGCAACTTGACAATTCGGTTTTATTTTTGAAATAATTATATATACGTCACCCTAGCCAGTAAGTGGGATTTTCTGCCCGCTACGCGAGGAGAAACTCACCTTCGGTTCGGGCCACAACCACCTGCGATCTGGGCATTCACGAATTCACCACCCTAGGTATGTAATGTACAGTCACGGACTTTAATCGTTGAGCCATTTAGAGCTCACTTTTTACTGGATATCATAGCTTAACTAGTAAAAACCAAAATTAGTTGACACCTAAATGGCTCAACGATTAAAGTACTACCTACTAATGAATACTCGACTGTACGTCGTAGAGTGGATGCTGATAATCTCATAGGCAGGGATTACAGTGAGTATTATTGCGATATTTTTATGACAATATTATTGGGATGCTCAAAATTGTATAAGTAACTTACTTCAATAATGTCAATATGATTTTGTACTAGATTATTTTTTTAGCATATTGATGTGTAATGTGTATTATCGGTTGGTGATCCTTAAATTAATTACTTAATATGTATATGTGATACGTATTGTGATACGAGTGTATCGCATGATAATAGTCAACGTGTAATCGCCGCCACTGTAGAGGATATTGAAGGAATGAAGGATTAAGACATCGCACGTAATAACTCACTCACATTTCTCAATGCATTATCATAGAAAGTCACAACGAGAAAGTATAAACAAAGCAGCTTCCTGCTCGTGAATCCAGTTGTACTGGAAAATACGTACACAAATTTGAATCTTACTCGGTAGGTACAAGTTCCATTTTAACAAAGTCTTATGTTTCATATATTATGACAGCACTTCAAGTAGATACTTATGTTATGACCGTGGGTCAAGCAAGGCTCTGAATTAGTACGATTAAGTAGTAAGTATTCAACCGCGCGTGGTTTATCTCCCCTCCCCCAGTTAGTGCACTAAAAGCCAGGTCTCAAGGCCGCTTAAGAACCTACGTACAGCAAAGGTTTTAAACGACAATACTAATTCACTTATATTATGTAAATGAACATTTTTTACAATAACATCCTTTGTCTAATTTTATATCTTGGTTAAGTACTTGTGTTTGTTTTTCTACAGATTACGTCTAGATAAAGTTCAGGGACATGACGGGTCTAGACGGGTACAGTCACCTACAATACTATCTGACAGGATATCACGTTCAAAAATATCTGACATTACGATTTGTAGTGCGTGAGAGATATTTATCAGCGCTTTGTCATGTCCGAATTATAGCATGTGACTGTACTGTTGAGGGCATGGTTTATGATGCTCAGTGCTCATCATTCTTCACTTAGGTACATGTATGTACATACCAGAGGAGATATTTTTTTAGCAGAAATCAAATACGCCTTCGTTTAAAAAGTTATTTCATAAGACAATGGAGTTCTCAAATAATTATAGTTATAAGACAACCTTTCAAAAATATCTAAGCATTCACATTACACAGTCTTTATTATTACAGGTGTAGATATTTTTGAAAGGTTGTCTGTATTGATATTGGAGAACTCTACATTTTGAACTGCAGGCCTGGGTTCAAGTTAGCAAAGAATGTACATATTCACTTCAAAACATTCAAAATAAAATCTTCTAGGTATACAACTCTCATGAACTGCGCATCAAGGTAAATGCTACAAATTTTACAGTGCCTGGTCATCTGTCAGGGGTCAATCATAAGCAACAGAAAGAAGACAGTGTCAGATATTCGAGTGTTCCTTAAATTTTCGATGGCTGTCCTTAGGCGATAGACCAAACTATTTTCTACATGATTGCCTATTAGATAGTTACGCCCTTGAACTAAATCTCACAAGAAATCGACGAAGCCAACGGTAGATCCTCATTATCCTGGACTCCCAGCTTCCTGAGTCCTTCGGCAGCGTCCTGTGTACTGAGGAAATGCACAATTTCGCAATGAACATTTTACTCTGGCGCTTAACATAAAATTAAGATTTACCGAGGAACACACCAGTTTTTCCGTTCAGTAGATAATACGAGTAAGATAAACGACTACATCATGGATAGGGATATTTGGCAGCGATAAAATCCTGCACTAGAAATCTATCGCAAAATAATTAGGCTTTCTACTTTAGCAATATAATTTTATAATACTCTGATACTGAAATGATATTATATTGTATACTGTTTTGAAAAAATGATACCTCGCCGAGTTTTTTACGCCGGTTCTTCTCGAGGCAGAGGTTTTCTTTCCGAACCGGAGGTAGTTCATCGACATTCATAGGTGCATGTAATATGCCTAAATTGAAGAATACATCACTTTGACTTTGATTGAGATTTACATCGGTGTAGAAATATTTAGGTAGGTACTGTTAACTGCACAAATGGCGGAAAATACTAACTAAGTAGGTAATGTATAAATATATGCAGTGCTTACGTGCATTCGGTGGCAAAAGGTTAAGTTAACAATAAAGAATGTCATGACTCGGCTTGGCCACCTTGCATTGTGAATAATAACCCACCACTCATAATTGCATGTTGTACCTACCTACTTATTGTTACTTAGCCAATTTTCAGTAGTCCTAAAGGTCCCGCGCGATACTTAAATTAAATGCTTCTAGACGATTCACTCTGGCTCGGTTATATCGTGCTATATCTATCCTCTTGAGACCGCAAACTAAGATAAAAACAATGGAATTTGAATCCAAACGCATCGGATATACTAGTTTTGAAATTTCATTTGTTCTAAAATCGAATGTAACTAAACAAATCCAACTCTCACTTTCATCATTTGACTCAGGCTCAGGAGGCTATACTTACCTACTTATAGATAGATAAATTAATTTTCATCACACTTGCTCGTCAATGGCGTTATTACTTGCGAGCGTGCAGAGCAGTTATAGCCGTTTTACCTCCCACGGGCTGTTAAGTTTAGTTTTAAAATAATAGAACCCTCTGATTGGCTTAATCAAATCTGGTTGCTGTGTGATTGGTTGAATAAAAAAATCTAGTTGGTCACGACGCCCCGCCCCGCAAGAATACTGCTCTGTGATTGGTTGAAATATTGAACTGCGCGCTCTACTAGCACTGATCTGGAAGTGAAGTTGTCAATTTTTGATTGGTGCTGCTGTATGAAACTTACATTTTTCTGTCTTTTGTTGTTATTTATTTCCTCGCAAATGTGATGAAAAACATTGTGTATAACACGGGCGTAAGAATATTGCAAACTCGAGTCATCAAAAGCCCTCCGCCTTCGGCGTCGGGCTTCTGATATACTCTCGTTAGCAATATTCCACTTACGCCCCTCGTTAAACAATGTACTATTATTTCCTTTAGAAAATAACATTATATTTTACCATGAAAAAATAAGGTGGATTCACTTAATGATCGTCGTTTAAAAACAATAGAAAATGTCACACGTGAAAGTCAAATAGAAAAATAAAACTGTCAATAAAAATATCTTGAATTCTCGTACCTTACTTAGGCCACTCGGCAAGCCACGTGGCCTAAACACGGTACTCGAGTTTAAGAGCCCTTATTCTGTATCAATTATATAAAATACTATTTTTGCGGCATAAACGGCTGTATCTTTTTTTATGTTAACTTAGAAGTTAACTTGCGCGTACACTCGTTCGCAATAACTGGATCGTGGTTCATTTTCCGAATTCGGAGCGGGTTACGGCGGCGGCGGCGCGGAACCAATGCAGCGAGCGTTACATCTTTCACGAATTAGGACAATATTAGGTAGGTACGGCCAACTTCGTTTTACTTTACATACTTAAGTTGTAAACATTGCCGTGTTTAATGAATCATCGATACTTGGCCAGTATTATTGTACAATTCAGATTGGCATTTAGCGGGTTTATTTGCGAGGTCGCGTAATGATCTGACATAATACTCGCTTTCTACGCGAGAAAGCGCGGCAACCTGCGCTCGTGCCGCATAATGCCGAATGGTGGTCAGTCAAGTAATCCACGGACGTATAAATATATCGGCTAAAGTCAAGGTTTGCTATAACCAAGGTTTTTAACAGCGCCGTGTTTACATGCCGTGTTCAATGTTGCGGATAGATTCTTTAAATAACGTATTTTGCTACCTAGTTTCCAATTACCAACTTCCTTTTCCTATTTTACCGAATTCTGTGTAATTAGTGAGAAACCTTCCCAAAACCATAAAAAATAAACTTTGCAAAACTACTAATGTACACCATTTAATACATATTCATTTTTTTTTAGAGAGAGAGAGAATTATCTGATCTATGAGCTGCTAATGACAACTCAATTTATTCTTCATTCCGCAAGATACATTCCTACTATTAAGAATTTTATTGTCCATACAATTTCAAGGGCTCTTGTTTCTTGGTAAGATTACCAATAGTAATTTTGGTTGCTGCAAGGTTATGGTTATTACAAATTTGTTACAAGGGCACATGGACTTCCAAATTATTATATATTTAAATGTCTATGCGTAATTACATACTTGGGATAGAATAATTCTTCCCCGTAATGTCAGTTCTGCACAGCACTCATCTGATGAACTTGTGCTAGATCTAGGTACAACACATTGAGGGCTATGAAGTAACTACCTACTTAATAAAACCTGATAAATCGAGTTGATTGTTCTTTGAAATAAGAACTCCCTTACGCAGAGTTATGTTTTGAAAAAGCCCTTTAGTCGATTTTTTGGGTTTGACCGTCCCGTCCTCGATATCCAATCTGATCTACATGTAGGTATTGTAGGTACGCATATATTTAGGCAAATTTGTGATCAGACTTTTCCCGACGCATTACCTAGTGATTAGCGATGCTACACGAAATATTAGTGTGTCGATTTTTTACGTGAAACAAGAATAATTTAGAATGATGTCTGACCCGAAAGCCATAATCGCCTGATGCCCATCCAAGCGCAGAGTTCTAAAATTGAAATTGTGGTGCGTGCCTCTACGCGCACGCGTTGCGTCAGCTTACGCGATCAGAGAGAGTAATTATCATAACGAACGACCACAATAAGCAGGCATATGCGCAAGTGGATTTGCTTTCGAGTCAAAAATTGCCTAGCTATTTTGTCGAATAATTCAACAGTCGACCGCATCATAAGAATGGCGATCTCCACGGTCGAACTCGTCATCAAACAAGCCATGCACCAAGTAGGCAATGAGATGTACAACATTTCAGACGATTTAGTTAAATAGGAGTGCCAAATTGCAAAACTTGAGATCAACCCCCTCCCGAAATGTTCAAAATATTACCTACATTTAAACTTGGCTACGCCCGTTCCGTAAGCAAATTTATAAATAGTGTAAATTTCTCAGGCGAGACTTATCCATCTTTAGTCATGTCATGACGTTTGACGCGAATGTGACATAAATTAGTCATACCTCTCTTCAATCTCGCAAGTGTCCCAAGCCCATCACGAATTGACCCAGTTGTACATAACCTCATAAACCGTCAATCAATCCATTCGATAATCGAATAAAATTGCTATACCTACTTACTTAATAATGTTTATTGTTCCTCTGGTTTATAGCGAAAACCTAATGATTGACTGAGCAATAAATCTACTGCTAATAATAAATTCTGTGGGTCATTGGTCGGACGGCGGACCTTATCAATGGCACAGATTTCGACTCGCACTGCGTGCGTACGAAAGACTGCGATACTTTGTTACTATCGACATTGTTAACTGACCTTCCCTAAACCCTATTGCAAAGAGATACGGTCTGTCATTAGATACTCCAGCGGGTCTTCGTTTGTACAACCGGTTCCATTCAACAGGTATATGTAAACTTTCATTGCGTTATTATTCATACTCGTATGTCAAGCTCTCGTGAAGTGTTCAGAAGAAACACATGTGTGCTCTTCAAAAACTAGTCTAATTGAGTTCTCGTTCTTTTGACACATTTGATGTTTCACGTTGGTTTAAAGTCAGTCTTGGCCCGTACTGTAGGTAACGTTTTTATTTCTTATAAATATAAAAATACTTAAAATACAGTAGAACCCGCTTAATACGATCACGTTTAATACGAATTTCAGCGTACCTGTTTGACGCATGTTCTCATACATTTTAGAGTTGTATGTATAGATTTTGAGTAGGTACTTTACTCGTGCAATTACTTCCGCTGCCGACTGTATGTCGCGAGTCGCTTTTTTGTTTTGCAGGCAAAATACACACAATGGATATTCTGTGACAATGGTCTGGTGTACGAAGTGTGTACGAGTATAGTAGATACTTACCTAGGGCACAGAATAAGTAATAGTACTACGTACATAAGGTTCTCTGTTAACAAATTCCCTGTTTAGGTACGCCAAACGTGCCTAAATGATGGCCATTTCTTTCTATCGCATGCAACGCGCTCTTTCGGAGGCGGAGCCTTAGAGCTAGGGTTACCGCCAGCTCAAACTATTAAATTATAGGTATTTATTTTACGAGGCGAATGCTGATGCAATGCAAAGCGCGAACGTGTATAGTAGCCGAGGCAAAATACGGTTTCGAAAAACATTAATTTATAATAGCGTTTTTTTTGTTTATTTCATTTTAAAACATTATGCTAAGATGCTTTATTCAAGAATCCACCAAACTTTCCACCCGGAAGTAATTATATAGATTTAAATTAATCATTCATTGTCTTTTTTATTTTATTTATATTGAATATTGTAAAGCAAATGTAAATGAACCTAAATAAACATAAAACAAAATATTAATATTTATCCGGACTTTTTAGGAGCTAACTAAATATTGATTTTTTGATGTCTGATTTTTTGTTGGATTTTGCCTCTAGGTAACAATTTAATTGATAATATATCCGTTACATTAAAAAAATTAGCTATTATAAATTATTTCCAAATATGTCATTTTTTCCATACAAGTTGTCAGTTCATTGCCTGGACTATAGTGTGCGTCCCGTAACTAAACAGCGCGCGGCCACCACTGAGAGATAGACCGCCTAAAGGCGGCCGGCCGGCATGTTTTTGTGCGGCGCGACGAAATCATAGAGTGAACCGCCCCTGCCTAGGGCCCAATTCGGAACACGTAGACATATTGATGTCATATTTGAGTACTCTTTGTTATTCTTTAGTAGGTACTATTTTGCATATGCAAGCCCCCAAGTGCTTATGAGCACGAGGCACTTGATACTTAATTAAGGGAGGATTGCTATTATCCATAAATACTTCCATACTAATATTTTAAATGCAATATTATGTTTTCTTTCCAAGCTTAAACCACTGAATCGATTTACATAAAATTTGGTATGGAGATAGTTTGAGATCCTAGGAAGGACACAGGATAGATTTTTGTCCCGGAAATTAACTCTTAAAGGGACGACAATTCACACCAATTGATCTAGTCACAAACTAGGCAAAGCCTGTACTATGACTTAAATAGATATTAAACATCCAAGACTTGAGAACAAACATTCGTATTCATCATACAACAAATATCTGCCCCGATCGGAAATCGAATCCGGGACCTCGAGCTTCATAGTCAGGTTCTCTAACCACTAGGCTATTCGGTCGTCTATAATATATATATCGTCTATACTATAGACGATAGACTCTATAGTATAATAACATATTTGCTCTATTATATTTTGCATTCCCGTAAGGCGACTATCGAGTTAACGCGAAGTTTTTTTTATGGGTACTACGACGGTGGCAAACAAGTATACGGCCTGCCTGGTTAAAGCAGATACCGTAGCCTAAGAAAGATTCCAGAAGAATAACAAGCGCGTTGCCGATTGCCGACCGTTTTATTTGTTGCTGTGTTGATAGCTGGAGACGAACGCGGGTCCCTCACTTTCAACACAACACATTCTCGGGCCTGGCCCGGCAGTAATCGTAGGTAGTTTGTTTTGTGCACATGCAAATGATGCTCCTGTGCAACTGGTGGCCGCGTGACAGAGTGGCGCCTAATTGAGTTGAATGGAAGTGGACACAGGTTCCGGCGATTCAGGGGAGAGATATCTATTCGGTGCCTACAGCACGGCTATCACAAAACTAACGCTTAGAAAGAGACGGATTGTCTATGTCGCCGCAATACAGCTCGGGGGCTGTCCTGTGATAGCCCTGCTGCTTCTATTTCTCGTGTTCTAAAAACTTAAGTAGGGTAGTGCGGGGCTAGTTGAGCATTTTTTTAATTGACTGGTATCTCTGAAACGGTGCAAGATATCTACTTAATTCTTGCGCGTACAGAATAAAAGAATAGAAAAAAGTATTTTGAGCCCCACATGATTTAAGATTTAGTTTAGATGATATTTTCATAAATGTGAGAAAAGTCCGAGTTGGTCTACTTACCCCATGAGTGAGTTAAGTTGAGAAAAGGTATGAGATAAATTAGCTCAATAACTTAATTCTTAAATAAATGACAGTTAATGATCGAATGTATTACTTATATTTTCATTACTCATTATTTAATAGAAATAAAAAATCAACAGAACAAAATTTAAATATGATGGGTGAAATTATTTATCGAAACCCGAAGTCTTTCTCTTGTAAGTCTTCCTCGTAAATAAGAAAAAAAGCCAAAAAAACTAAAATTGCAATATAATTTCATATAAGGAACGAATTCAGAAATGAAATTGCCCAACTAGACCCTACTAATCAAATTAAATTGAAATTGATATCAAAATGGTGAGACTTGTAACTTTGTGGCAATTTTCAAGAAAAATACGGATCTGAAAAACATTAGGTAATTTTACTAATTTATAATAGCTTTTTTTAATTTTAAAATGTTATTCTAAATTGTTTTAGGCCCCTCACAGACTGGCGCAGCCTGGCCGCGGCGAACATTGGTAAACTTGTCATTAGCTGTCAAATTTACTATGGACCGCCACCGCAGGCCGCGCCAGTGTGATGTAGGCCTTAGGTATTTAAGAATCCAACAAACTTTCCATCCGGAAGTAATTATATAGATTTAAATGAAGCATGCATTGTCTTTTTTTGTATGATTTATTTTAAATATTATAGAGGATTTCCTCTATAATATTTAAAATAAATCATACAAAAAAAGACAATGCATGCTTCATTTAAATCTATATAAAATAAAAATGTATCAAAATAAAGATAAAAACAGTTAATAATATATTTTATGACTAAAAAAAAATCTGTTTATTGCAATAAAGATGACTTATTTCTACATAACATCGATAGTTATAATCTAATATTTTACATTTAAGATTTTGTGAATTATGATGTGTTAGGGGAAGCCCCAATCTACAAATACTATTTTAAATTTATTTGATACTTTTTTTTTTTTTTTTTTTTACGCTTTATACTTTTATAATGTTAAAATAATAATAATAATATTACATTAGTCTAACATATAAAATGAAATTAATAATATAATATAAAATATTAAAATACTTAGTTTTAAGTTTAGTTTAATTAGTTGTAATTATTGTTAATTGGATTTTTAAATTTAGACTATATTATTATATGTTCTATTCTATATATACTTAACTATTAATTTTATTTTTGGGCTGTGGTTCGGTGCTTAAGGTAATTCTATATTTTAGAATGTTTTCTTAACTATATTTTGGCTCTATTTGACTTTTCTAATATAATATCTATGATGTCTAGATTTTCTAGACTAGTCTATTTTCAAAATACAGTTAAGTTATCATTTTTTGATGTCTGAAATTTTGTTGGATTTTGTGTAGGTAACAAATTTTTTAATTGATAATATATTCATTACTTAGAAAAAAGCTGCTAAAAATAAATAATTTCCAAAATTTTCATTTTTTCCTTACAAGTCGTTGGTTCATTGACTGGACTCTAAAATGATGATCACATGAAAACCATAATAGAAGGGTTCCTAATTTACTTTACTTAATTTATTCGTTCGTTTTCACAGAATGCATGTAAGTATGTCGATTTAATCTCCTCTTTGAAAACAAAATAAGAGATAACATGAACGTTGTGCTTCACCAAAATACCAAAGATTACGAAAAACGAATGCTTTATTACGAGTATGCTTGAGCGTTTCTGCCCGTTCAATAAGTTTGTGTAAAACATTAATCGTTCACGGAAACTTATTATTAACTCAAGTTGGTATTGCAACTTCGTAAAGGTTATTATGTAAATTACGAGGGCGGGTTGATAAGTTTCCGAAACGGCACTGAAATAATATAATATAATAGATATGTGCGTGATCTTGATCAATATTATGCACATATTTACTGGGTAATTTGTGCTGTTACATAAGTTTAAGTACCTTTTTAACAACTAGGTAAGTGCTTTGTATAAAAACCTTTATTATAAAGCGCAAAATTCATCTTATACGAGTAAGTAGTTAAGTAGGTACCTATACTACAATTGACAAATGGCACGCACATAGTATGAATGACACGCACTAACGTTGTGTTTAAATACTTAAATAAACCTACTTATATTACGAAAGAAGCGTCATTCATTCAGTTTGCTTACTTTCTCATCGTAAAGATGTCACGCGAGCTAACTTAACTATACTTCATATGTTTATTGAACATTATTTGCTATACATGGTCATAATTTGAGTTAAATAGATAATAAAAATGCACTAATTACATACTAAAAGCTTTCTGTAAACAGATAGGAGTACACTAACCTCGTGACCACTTGAAATTAATCTTTATCTTTATACCGATAAGAACCAAATTGGGGTAACATTCCTCGAAATAATAGACGGGATCAACTATCAATCGACCTCTCTGCATATCTCTGCAGTAGAAATAGGACAGGACACGGGACACGCATGCAAAATTAAAGACAACGCATTACGCTTACGTGACTAATTTCTGTAAAACTGCTAAGACGCATTTTAAACAGTTATGATCGCATAAACAATTAGAACTTTAGAACTATTACACGATTAAAACAAAACAGCAAAAAAACTTACCGAGTCTATGAAAATCCTTAGGTTTTAATTAAATCACGTATAGACGCGCGAACCGGGCGTGAGCGCACTCGTGAGGAACTACCTTTAGGAGGCTGGTGCGTGTGAACACACTGACACACAACCCGCGACTGGCCACTCGAACCTTGTACAACTTGTGATGGAATAAAAAAGTTAACTTTCTAAATTCGAATTCGCGAATCCGTTGAACAGGTGAGGCGGTAACGCCGGTAACTCGACCGTAGAGAACGAACGGACGACTTTTACAAGAAAGTAATGGAGTAGACTCGTTGTTAAGTTAATGTTAATACCATAGAATAGAGGATTCACTTCAACGTTTCTACCAATCTACTTTTTCATAATGAATGTATGTTGTACTAGTAATGAGATATTAGCCATGTACATTTTATTTACCTGCGCTGCACTGCACTAATATTCATACATAAAACAGGTGACTTGAGAACAGGATTGTTCAACAAAAAAAAACTTCTTATTGGCCTTTGTAAGATAATCGTCATAACTCATAAGTAGAGAACTCGGTAGGCAAAAAAGTAAAACTCAGGATACGAGATTGAAGACAACGCCAAGGAAAAATCTACTCTACTCATATTAGGCGCTGTGTGAGACTCAAGTTTTCTGTACCATGAAGTAGGTAATCCAAGCGTCCAATTCGAGATTGACAAAATGAGACCTCCCACGGGCATGTCAACCTACCTTTCACCATTAGACATATAAACCAAGGCGAGCTTTGAATTGAGTAATAATTATATTCCCATGGGAATTATATTTCCATGCATGGCTTTAATATTCATACCTTAATGTAGGAATATTTAAAAACCTTCGACCGTTTTCTCATACTGAATATTCATTCACCCCTCTAGTCCTAAGTCTTGTATATCTGGGTCATACAAAGATTTAGGGCGGGTTGCACCGATTAGTTCCGGATTCGCCAGATTCCTGTTTCGCCGGATTCTTGTTTTGACGGATTCACGACTCCCTGAATTTTTCAATTACAGAAAACTATGTAAATATCGTGGCTTTACTCATCTATTAAATAAATGATACCTAGACTAGTGTTATCAAAAACAAAATTATTGAATTAATTAATATATTATGATAACTGGCATAACCTGTTTAGCCATTAAACATGATTCCGACGAAACAAGAATCTGACGAAAAAAGAATCCGGCGAAACAGGAATCCGGCGAATCCGGAACTAATCATTGCACCAACTTTTAATTCTGTAATTATGTATCGGTCTGTACCGATCAAAGTTAAATATGGCGCCGGCAGCTCTCATCCCAAACATGTCAAACTTTCCATACAGTCAGATTTTAACGAAAACCGCTTACGATTACAAGCGGTTTAGTGCAACGCACCCTTAAGTTCGCTTCGTTCCTGTGGTCATTCCTAAAGTAAAAGCCTTTACCGCCTAATTTTTGGTTGGACTCACTCATATAAACATCTCCTCTTATACCTACTTAAGTATAATTGTTTCCTATAATAGTAGTTTATGTGACTGTACATAATGAGAGGCCTTAAATTACGATAATAGGATCGCACGAGTGTTTTAAGGCCTAATTATGTACAGTGTCATACACTAATTTATCTACACACCTATAATAAATCCTCAATGATGTGTTCGGGAACCATTAAAATAACCGCCATTGCACCGCCATCGCCGACTAGATTTCAAATCGTAGCCCACTAGATGTCCATAACAAGATCTAGTTGGTCATGATTTGCTCTGACCTCTGAGCCACGCTTCGAAATTTGAAAGTCATTACTTTAACAATATCGATATCTTAATGAAAATACGTATAAAATTACCTACGGCCAGAGACAAGTAATTTATTTTTATAAATCTTATTGATATAATGCTGGTCATTACTGCCAGTTTCTGAACGCATTTTAAGCAGGTTTATAGTATGTGTAGATAAAAATATTTTTCACACCTTTCATTCGGAAAAGTAAGTTTTGCTCCACGACGAGAGGGATCAAAATGCTACTTTTCTGTTCAAGCTACTTTTTTAATTCATTCATTGGCATGTAGCATTTACGCAATGTGCCAATTGAACACAGATCTTAATAAAATAATCGATTGTAATTTCATCTTAATCGATTAAAAACGAACATATTTTATGCTTTAACTTTAACAACGTTATATGAAAATTTATGAATTTTTCGTAATATGATAATAGCGAAAACTAAAAAAAAAAGTCACAATAAATTATAAGTTTTACTGAAATCAAAACTATCGATGACTGTTATATTTTTCTCATAGACGGTGTGAAAAATTGTATGACTCAGGAGAATAAATATTTTCGTCATTCTACCTTAGAATCTCTCGCTACGCTCAGGATTCTATCGTAGAATCCTTCGCTTCACTCTGGATTCAATATACCGCCCTCGCCGTAAAAATATCATTTGGCTCCCTTGAGACACAGATAACTATTAAGTACCTACCTATATATGCACGTAAGCCATAGAAAGACGATTTTTTTTTACTCTGTATGACCGATGTATCTAATTCGCATCTACTCACAAACATACACACACACACACACACACACACACCCACTTACACACACACATTATAGTCTGTATTTACCGAGCATGTTATAATTTTAATTTTAGTTCAAATCTTAAATTACTCTGTGTTTACATTCTTTTTCAATTTACTGTATTTCGGTGAACGTTTATAATTGGCTTCGGTTTTAGCTATTAAGTATTGTATTATTTTCCTGTAATGCTGTTGATGCCCCAAATAAATAAAATAAGAATAAAATAAATATCATAAACGCTGACGCCGCTAAACAGATTCTAATCAAAGGTAAAAGTCTCAGAAAGTATTTCAATGAAGTCGCAACAAGTAGACTACCTAATCATATTTTATACTGCACTGTGCAATAAAATAAATGTGCAGCCATGCAAATACATGTGCAATTTCTTCATTTCCCAGACAATCGGGGTCACAGATCAAGGTTTTAACCCCCTGTCCTCATTTGTTAAGCATGCAGCTGTTACTTTGGTAATTGACATGTTACACTTGCACACTTGTATTAGGTACTGCATTGCATGACTTACTTACGTATTAGGTATGTACGTAGGTACTCCTATTTATAACATGTATAACCAGCTTATACTATAACCATACTATTTAGAACTAGCTTTGCTAATTGACTGATAGTCAAATAAGCAACTTTTTCACTGATACTTTAAGCAAAAACGTATTGTTATTATGAATTTTGTAGGGTAAGGTCTCAATCACACTGGCGCGGCCTGCGGTGGCGGTCAATAACACATAATAACTTGACATTAACTGTGCGCCAATGTGATTCAGGCCTTGTATAGGTACTTACTAGGTACGGCCATTTTTTATATAGGTCAAACAGCGCCCGTTGTTTAATCTTTATGTGTTTAAAAATCTTTATAGCAATTTTGAATGTTTTGTTCATTGGAAATAACAATACAGTATGTTCGGCGTCTCTCCTGTTGGTCTCCTATACAGGTCCCATATTGTGCGTTAAGTGTACATGAACTTTTTTTTCAGTTAATCGATTATTTTGGGTTTTTCTAACTCAGAATCGTTGATGCTATCAATCCTCATACAAGAAAAAAAGTGTCCCAAATATTCCATTCCAGATCGTCACATTTTTGTATGCAGTCTCTTTTATTTATATGGTCGTCACCCTGGAAGAAAAAACTTACATAGTAAAATCTGGGACAATTTTTTTCTTGTATAAGGATCGATAGTAGGTATCAACGATTCTGAGTAAGAAAAACCCAAAAAAACCAAATTCTGAAAAAAGTTCATGTAGGTACACTTTTTTCGAGAAACGCCCAAATGCGGTCGCATTAAGGTCGCTGTAGAGGAGAACATCCGGACAGACGCCGAACATACGATATAATTTTTGCCCAGGCTGAAACGAAGAACTTTGTTCGCTTCGCTCGCTCGTTTAATAATTGCATACTGCTCACGGTTTGTTGAAAGTCGATTGAAATTATATTATCTTAAATTGAAAAAAACCTCTTCTTTCAGGCGGTCGCTAACCCAAGCTGATCATAACCGGCGTATAAATGTCCCTATATTTGGTTGTTAGATGGCAGTTTTCATTTTTTCCCACCGCAGTACTTCTTGCATGCACATTCGGTAGAGTAGGAAGTGACATACCTTTAATATGGTATTCAATACAGTCGATATCATGTGCAAATAGGGTTTGTGAATACAATTTTTGTTTTGTTTTTTAATGCTGCCGTATTTGCGTGAATGATTTTTCACCAGACTAAGATAAGGTATAAAATCGACTAGCAACCAATAGGAATATAAACATTAAGTAAATAAGCACAGTAATTTGCGTTTTTAATTTTGTTGTAATCTGGGTTTTTTAGGGTTCCGTACCTCAAAAGGAAAATAACGGAACCCTTATGGATCACTTTGTTTTATATCAATTGAACTAATCCTATATTTCCATAGTGCCCCCACATTACTACTACGTACTACACATTACATTACCTACACTACACTACGACGTTCCAAAAATTGTAGTAGCTTATTTTATTTTAAAACCGAATGACATTTGATCGAATCACTAGCACTCTACATAATCGAAAACTATAAAATACGCAATACATTTTTAGTATTAAGATTTTGCAATACCACGATATTTTTATTGAGAAAAATGTTACTGTGAACCTAACTTTTTCATAATGCTAGGTCTTTGCAAAACGGTATTTTGTTTGTACATTTTATGTATATTTGTAGCATGTTCGCACCCAGGAAGTTTGTCTGTCCGTAAACGTAAGTCTATCATCTTCATGTAAATAATACTCGACATGCAAGCAGCCATTGCAAGACAATCGTCAGGACGCTCGACTCTCCATACAAACGTAGTTTGGTTCTCATTATAAATACAATATGCTTGAATAACATGAAACTTTGTATACATATATAATGGGATCCCTCATATCTAGGTCGGAAACTAGTCCAACAGGGACTAAAATGAATCGGAAATTAAATTGGAAAAAAATAGAACGTTTTTCAAGTTCAAAGTCTCTAATTGCTTAATTTTTTATTATATTTCCATTATAGTTTATAGCAACAGCAACTAGTTTTCGCACACGCACATGCGCACGCGCCCACACACACACACACACATAAGCGCGCGCGCACGCAGGCGCGCACACACGCACGCACGCATGCACTCACGCACGCACGCACGCATGAACTCACGCACGCACGCACGCACACACGCCCGCGCGAAAACCCGCCTATTTTTCCAGGGTGATTGATTTGACCTCTTATAGATTGCTAATCCGTATACTATTTTATGTGATACTAAAATAGAAAAAAGTAAATGATTCCAACTTTTACTGTAGGACTTTACTTGTCCGTGCCAAAAAATAAACCGGTCAAGTACGAGTCTGACTCACACACCGAGGGTTCCGTCTTGCCCCGCCCATTCATTTTGGAAAAATCTTAACAATGCATAGTGTAGTTGTCATGAGTAGGTACCTACAGCGCCATTTATCGATGCTTTTTATTACAAACTTGCGCGACCAAGGAACTCGGTATGTACGAGTATATTGGTTTTTCAGCAATAATTCTTTATCAAATGAATTTATTTCGATATTTTGTTTTTATTTGCTAGAAGGTACTTTCAGAATACTTTCATACGAATTTGAAGGAAAAAATATGCTAGTATAAGGTCTCGTTATACTTTTCCGGTAATATGTACGTTATTTTAATCATACTAGGTTCCGCCCGCGACTTTGTCTGCGTAGATCCGGAATAAAAATCGTGCAAAATTTCTTCCAAATCGGTTGAGCCGTTTAAGCGTGATTGTAACAAACATCTAAACTTCTAAATTTTTTTTTAAATCGCTTGGTTAACTTCGAAGATAAGGGGCCAATGGTATTTTTTAATTTTCCATTCACGTGGAATAACTTTGTTTATTCCAAATTTCAAGTAGACAGCATTAGTAGTTTCTGAGATATTTAACTTTGTGACAGACGGATGGAGTTGCACTATAACCCTAAAAACAATAGGTACAGAAACAGCATGTTTTTTGCACGGACAAAGTTGGTTCCATAGTAAAAATTGTTAAGAATCATGGATAGTTTTTTTTTTTTTGTATAACGTAAAATAGGTATGTCACCCAGTGTAGGTATTATTGTATTAATAATACTTAATATACCTACAGGGTTTAAGTTTCACAACCCTCCGTTTAGTCCGTTTGTCCAGTTCATTCTTTCCATAATTTAACAAATTAAATGTTCAACAAAGATACGAGCAATCTAAAGTAGTTAATCGGCACGTAAAAGCGGGGTAAACCTTCGCGGTTCACTTGGTTAACACACTTCATTACATTTTACACTTTGCACCTTCCACCAAACATGCTTATAAATAGTGAATAATAGGTTACACGTGTGAATAATCCAATAAAATTTATTGAAAATAAATAAAACAAATCCACAAATAGGTCAAAGGACTGACCACACCGCTGCATAAAATACACAGCAAAATTAATGAAAACGACGTGACGCATACGGCATGTCAACGCGTATATAAGCACGCGTGTGATTGCTCCCTTATTCATTGCCCAACTGCGTCATACACAGATTTAGGTTCGCGTATTTCCTGTGGACATTGTCAAAGTTAAGGGCTATAAAGCCTACTCTTTGGTTGGACACTTAATCCGCATAAACGGCGTCTGCTCTTATATATTATTATCCGATAAAAACATTATTTATATGCACGTAAGCTCTTCACTATTGACTACAGGAAAGGCGAATTTTGTTTTAAACACTGTCTATGACCCATTTAACATTAATAATTTTATTGTTTCAAAGTCAACCGTCAACTAATCGCGAGAAAACGCCAAAACACTCTGGATCTATGTCAAATGTTCAACGTCGAAAACGAAAGGACACAAAGTGAACTCCTCAAGCATAATCGTGTAAAGAGAACAGCTGTATCTGTGTCTGTACCACCGATAAAAACCGCAGAGAGAGTTGAAAAAATTGTAGACAAACTCTACGATGACGAACAAGACGAGGGTGAAAAGGTCGCCTATAGAAAAAATAATCAAACCAATACTACTACTACTACGACTACACTTAAGCCTAAGGTAAAGTAGAACAGGAAATAGAAGTTATATTTACAGCAATTCATCGTATTATCACACAATAATGTTGTGTGTACCTAGTCGATTCCCTCTCGACAAAGACGTTAGAATTATTCATGACCAAATTGACCAAATTCTATTCAAATTCAATGTAACTTCCTCCTCCTCCTGAGTCTCCTCTTTTAGAGATGTGACGGCAAAACCTGCACATGTTTACTTTAAGTTTTATGCTTGGTGGTCAGTGTGGTCTGGTCACCTAGATAATTCAATAGTCACCCACCACTTTATTGAAGTAGATTAGACCATACATTCCATGTTTCTGTGATCCTTATTAATATATTACAGGCATTAAAATCCGGAAGACGATTCGACTTCGCTCCTGCTATTTTGAACTCTGATATCAGAGACGACAAGGTTACTCTAAACAACGAACCAGAGGAAGGAAAAACCGTTCCGGTTCCATGGCACAAATATTGGAAACATGGCATCGTTCCTTATTTCATCGACTCTAACACATACGGTATATCAACTGTTGACTGTGCTTCGGAAATATTTACTGCACACACGATATAAGCACCTACGAAATATCATTTGATATTTAACAGCGGCTTTTCGGTGAAGGAAAACACTAGTGCCTACGCCAAATCTTGGGATCAGGTGCCAAAGCGGAACCCGGGCTTGTTTGAGCACTACCGGGAATAACGCTAGGAGGATGATGACAGGATATAAGTGCCTACATAATTAATTCTTGCGAATTACTAGCCTATTACTGTGACTGTTCTACCATACTTAAACAATATTTTTCTCCAGATACTTTCCTAGCCGATAAGATAATAAAAGCATTCGACAACTTCGAGCAAAGTACCTGCATACGATTACAGCGACTAAGAGAGAAGCCTACAGACAAGGAGTCTTTGAAAAATGCCCAATGGCTGTACATCGCAAATCCTTCTGGCACTCGGCAGTGCGTGCACAGCAACGAGATGAAAACTAACTCAGGAGTTCAGGTATTCTTTATCGATCACGATAAACGCATTAAAAATTTTCTTACAATGTACCTAGGTACTTAGAGAAATCACCAACACTTCATTCATCGGATTTAAGGGATTTTAGTGATAGTCTTTATACTCCACATAAGTTAGGTATGGAGATTATTTAATTGCTTCAACTTGGCTCACAGTTATGTACTATCGGCAAAAGCCAAGCCTTTTCAAATTCATTTCAAAACAGTTCCGCTTGCTCCCGGCGATCTGGCGTGAACCTGATAAGGCCCAGGCAGATGTTATGCAACCAAAATACGCCTAGGCGAGCGTTTTGTCCATAGTATATATGCACCAAAAAAAATCAGATCACAGCTCTTGCAGAGCTTTGTACTTCTCTTGTACTTCTTCAGGCCAGGGATTCACTAGGGGCCCCTGTTGCCAGCGATAAGTACAGACCAAAACGCACAACAACGTTTGACTTGTCGCACGACACGACACGTAAAAAATGGAATCCCACGCGATGCTCCCAGACAGAGATTTGGGTTTGGTGCTTATTGATGGTCATGTAATGCTACCTACCTACTGGCTGTCACATGTTGATTAAGAGAAAGATCGAATGCTGTTTCAATTGTTTTCGAATGGTGAAAGAGTTAAAATATGAATGGAGAATGATAGGAAATAGTAAGCATGTATGGAAAGTTTGACAAGTTTCTATGGAATGACAACTGCCGGCGCCATATTTCACGTTTATCAGTCTGTAATCGTAGGTAAGTTGGTAACAGGGATATCGCGGATGCGATTTTTTTTCTGACATGCGGATGCGGAGGCTTATGCGGATATTCGGGGGCACATATCCGCGGATGCGGAATTCGGAGTCAGACACTAAAAAACGTAAATAAACAACGTCCATTTTATAATATCACGCAATCATCAAACGCGTTGAGATTAAATTACAATCTTAGCGAACAAATCAAAAACGCGTCTGCTCTTGGTCACAGAAACGAAGTTTATTTTTTGACTACCTATTACCTAGTGGCGAAAATATCTAAAACGCGCGCGGTAAGCGCCGCGTAGCTCTTTCTTGTCATGAATTGCACTACAACCGCATCCGCAAATACTCCGCATCGATTTTTGCGGATGCGGATGCGGATGCTGATGTTGAAATTTATGCGGAACTACCGCGGTTGCGGATGCGGGTGCGAAAGTCTGCAACATCCCTGAGTTGGTGCAACTTGCCCTTACAGTATTTATCTATCATCATCATATCAGCCGAAAGACGCCCACTGCTGGACATAGGCCTTCCCCAAAGAGTGCCACAATGACCGGTCCTGCGCCACCCACATCCAGCTGACTCCAGCGAACTTTACCAGGTCATCAGTCCACCTTGTGGGGAGCTACCCATGCTGCGCCTTCCGGTATGTGGTCGCCACTCGAGAACCTTTCCGCCCCAATGGCCATCGGTTCTACGTGCAATGTGCCCCGCCTACTGCCACTTAATTTTAGGGATTCGGAGGGCTATATCGGTTACCTTGGTTCTGCTGCGGATAGCCTCATTTCTGATGCGATCACGCAGATATTTATCTATACTAATATTATAAAGAGGACAATAAGTCTATGAGATTGTAGTTGTAGCTTTGTAAGTTTGTATGTACCATGTACCTAAATGGGTAATCTCCGGAACCACTCTACCAATTTCAAAAATTCTTTCACCTGTGTATATAATGGACTTTCTGGATGGTCATAGGCTATGTTTTATCCCGCGGGTTTGCCTGCGTTCTGTTTACTACTTAGTTTTAAATATAATAACGTATACGGCACCTGCAGAGTTTTACTTGGCTGCAGAGTTTGGCTTGGTTTACGTGAAGTGAAGCAAAGTCAAAAAATCGCCGGAGGTCGCTAGCAACACGGGTGACACATTTGTGTATCATGTACTAAAACATCACGTAGAACGTTAAACATAAAACGGATCATGCTACTAGCCTGGCTTCAAACTAGTTCAAACACAATGAAGGAGACAACTGATTGTTGCTGTTGTCTTTCAGTGGGTAGTATTCGGTTACGACTGTATGTCCGAAGGCCAGATCTTGCACGAAATCATGCACATTCTTGGATTCTCTCACGAGCATGTACGTGAAGACCGCGATCAATACGTCACTGTGATGTGGGATAACGTTAAACCGGGTAAGATTTAATTAGATGCCATTTGAATGTAACGCACAAACGCTGAATAAGTAATGTAACGCACAAAAAAACTGTTACCTTAAATGTAAAGTTCCAAATTTTAGACGTTATTCTGAAGTCTTAATTTTAATTTAGATCACAAATTACTTAAGAGAGACTGATAAGACAGTGCTTATGAAGGGATTGTGATTGTGCAGTCCTACTTATACGTGTTTAATTGTAGGCTACAAGAAATTCTTCGAGATAAAGCAACGCCCACCGATACTCTCTTCTCTTCCCTACGACTACGCCAGTGTTCTTCATTATCCTCCAAGAGCATTTTCTAAAAATGGACAATTCACTCTTATGGCCGAGGTCTGTATAAAAGACTAATGTATTATTAGAAAGCATTCGCTTCAAAATTTCTCGTTTCCACTCACGTTCTATGCCTACCTTTGCTATTTCATCCTGTAGCACAAATTATGCTAAAAATATTTCTTTAGGCGCTCTTGTAATATGTATAACTAATCGCTTAATAAAATTGAAGTTTTCGCTCAATAGTTTGTCCGTTTTCATGAATACCGAATGTTCGGCAAATTTTGTTTTCAAGACGATAAGAAATAAGTGTATATATTGTTTCTAGTATATTTCTTACACTATTTGCGTGTAGTACACAATTAAATAGGTATTATAATTGTATAATTTACATTAACTTGTAAATGTTACGTAAACTTTAGGCCTAATTCCTGTCCATATTTGTAAGTATTCTTTTGTACAAGGCTGTTTGTTTTCTGATTAAAGTTAAAAAAAAACAGATTACGATTAAAATGGAACAAAATCCCACAAATGTACCTATATATTCTTTAACATTTTAGCCCGGAACCACTTTTGGTCAACGAGATGGACTGAGTGAAATAGATATAGAAAAAATCTCAATGATATTTAGCGGCGAATGTATAGAACGAAACAAGCACTATTTAGTCACCACTTGCCCCACAGTAATAGCCTCAAAACTACAAAAGAATACACAGACAGCAACACAGCAAGAAATAGACGAATATTTCAAAGAGAGATTATGGCCATATGGAATAGTCAATTTTAAAATTAAAGACAAGATTGAATTTTGTGAGTACAAGATAATATGTACCTACCCATAATACAAGAATAATATATTGTATTATGGGGAGAAATTATGGGAGAGTTGACTATATAATATGCCTACAGTACAGTGTTTAGTCAAGAAGTACGGTAAAAATTTAAAAACAGGTTTTAGTTTTATAGCATGATGTCTCGTACATTCCTCTCCTGTAGACAAATAAGTAATGAAAAATCCGACATTTAGGTGTTTAACAGATAGCCCATCAAAATATTTTATTCCGGGGCAATACAAATAAGTAGGTAAATTTATTTTGCTTGCAATTGTGATAAACAAACCTTGCTTATATAACTACCAGTGAAATAAATATCAATCATAGAAAACGTTACAAAAACTTGGTTATTACATTTCAGCTATCGAAGAAAGGCAAAACATTGAAGAAGTAATAAAACACATCGAAAAGGAAACTTGTATAGAGTTCAGAGATTTCAACGAAGACGATGACGTCGAATCCACAACAGTAAATGATGACGTGGTAGAGGCTGACGATGGAAATTTAATAGCAGTTCCTGGAAACGACGTTGTTTCAGACAATAAAGAAATTTTAGACGATTCCAAATCAACGGATTCAGACAAAAACAAAATCTCAGACGATGACGCCGATCCCAATGTGAAAAAAAATATCTGGGCTAATGCTACAAGAAAAGGTATTATCACTGATTTAGTATTTTAAATCAACACGCCTTGCAAGAAAGGTAATTATAAAAAAAAACCCCGACTAGACAAGTGCTAGTCGGACTCGCGCACCGAGGAATCCGTACAAAATTACAAATGTACCTATAGTTTTCAGATTCTTCCCTGTACTTGTAGTATAAGACGATATTACATACCAAATTTCATTGTTGTAGGTCAACGGAAAGCACCCTATAAATTTTGATTCCCTCGAGAATGTCGAAATATACGTTTTTTGTGGCATAAACGGCAGTATCTTTTTTTTATGTTAACTTAGAAGTTTGATTTTTTTCCAGCTTCAAGGGACTGTAGATCGACTTTAGTTGGTTTTAATTTCAACTCGATATCGCCACGCGTTCCCGAGATAAAGGGTCTTGACAGACAGACAGACAGGCAGACGGACAACAAAGTGATCCTGTAAGGGTTCCGTTTTTTTCCTTTTGAAACAGAACAGAAACAGAAATAGTATTTATTGTCACAAAAAATAAGAAAATAAAAAACTTACAAGAAAAAATAAAATAAAAACTTACAAAACTATCAAACAATAAAAACAGAATTGTGACAATAGGCCCCAGTCTCAGCATGTGCTGGGCTAGGCCCAGCGCTGGTTTTCAGACTGGTCCTGAGAGATCGGTCTATCGCAGGCTAACAAATTACCGTGCTTTTAATTAAGTATACACATATTTACAATAATATTGCTATAATGCATAAAACGTAAAAAATAAATATATATATATATATATATGTATATAAAAAAGGTTAAAAAACAGTAAGGAAGGGGTATGGGTGCCATTTATCAATTTGTGTACATGAGTTTTGTGTAATTGTGTTATGTGTGCTTGCTGTATGTGTGTCGCTGTCGTAAGAGGGGAGAGTATTCAAATCTTGTTTTGTAACTCTAGCAGATGTGTTTGGACTGATCGCTTTTGAGGTACGGAACCCTAAAAGTACAAAATAATATCTGTAATTAACAGATAGCATACGAGTAACTCGCACATCAGGGACCAAATTAAACTAAATTCAAGTACTACTCGCATCGGTGTTGATTAACAGTGAAGAGCAAAAGGTCCTAATTTTTACAACCTTTATACCTATCAACTTGATGCCTTGTCAGTTCGTTAGTTCGTTCGTTAGTAAGTTTGTGCGGGTCAAATCTTGTCAAATATGAATAACTTCCCGAAGTCCAATCGAGTTATTGTTTTTATAATGGTACCATAAAGCTGGTCTGATGATAGAGACGGAAAAAGTGGCCATAGGAATTCCTCAATTACCCGAGATAAGATAACCCCGTCGTGTTTGGGCTCATGGGAACTCTCCCAACAAGTACTCACCTAGTAAGAAAAAAATACATTACACAACAAAAGCTTGTAACGAAAAAATTTACAGAAATTCTTTCTAGCAGCAGCGAGAGGAGATCCCTTATGAAACTTAAATGCCTCTGATAAGTAAAATGTGTTTTGTCCCTTTCTTACGAACACAAATGTTGTTATGGCCAATATAATTTTATATTAAAGTAATATCAAGCAAATCTTTACTAATATTGTACAAAGGCTAGGTAACCTCTCCGATCTGCTAATCCATTTTGTTTCACTAGTATATACTGACCTACCGGGTGGGCATACTGATTTTTGATCCAGCTAGTGTATACAGCTAGTCTGACTAGACATGAGCTGGTAAAACAAATAATTAACTGTACTGTGTCTTTAGGTAGCCGGCGATTCCGCAGGGCCGTGCCACCATCGCCAGCCAGACGCCATGCTGACAACTTGCTGGTGCTGACTCGGTCACCGGAACCGGGGTGTCGGTGCCCGGAGCCTGGCCGTGCTAGCGCTGAGAAGGTACTACATCATCACCATATCAGCCGAAAGTGGTTCACTGCTGGACCTTTACCAGTCATCAGTCCACCCGCTCGGGCACGTTGTTGCACGTAGAGCCGTTGGCCGAGGCCTGGTTGGATGGTTCTGGAGTGGTGACCACGTACCAGAAGGTGCACAAGATGGAATGATATCGTACACGAGAAGCAAAAAAGTGCAAAAACGAACATCTATATGAAAAGGAATCTGCAGACAGCACGCAAGTCACGCCTTTTACGTCCGATACGGAAAGTTTGGACTATAACATCAGTCGTCTGCAATTAGGGTTGTGGAAAGCATGAGCCCGATTAGCACCGCTTTAACATGTCTTCGTATACAGTACCGTATTAACGGTATTAATTATAAGTCCCTGCATCAGAGACACCCGCAGACCGGGTCATGATTGATACAAAAACAGTTGCATGTGAGTAGTTTTGCTGGACGTGTACGTTCGAAGATCGCCGGATTCAACCATTGCAAATACAGGCAGATGTGACGTGAGATATCTTAAGCCTGCATCCAACTGGCGCGGCCTGCGGTGGCGGTCCATAGTAAATTTGACAGCTAATGACAAGTTTATTTACTATTGACCGCCGCGGTCAGGCCACGCCGTCTGTGAGAGGCCTTCAGTGCGCCTAAGTCAGAGCTATAGGTAACCACGAACATCGAAATTCGGCTATCTCCATTACTCATCGTAGGTACAGTCACGAACTTTAATTTGGGACCCACCTAAGGTGGAATACCTTATAGCAAACTGAAGACATTTACAGCTAATATTTTAATGGAGTGTCATAATGTTTAGACAACTTACGTTTACACGTGTCTGCCGTGAAGCCGCTCGTCAGTGACGTCAACCGAGCGGAACGAGACAAACGATCATTTCCGATTTTTTCCGACTAATTGGCACTGTCTTCTCTCCGGCCATATTGGTTGGCCTGGCCTCTCACAGCGCCGCGGCGGTCAATAGTAAACTTGTCATTAGCTGTCAAATTTACTATTGATCGCCACCGCAGGCCGCGCCAGTGTGGTTCAGGCCTTATTTGGAAATTATATTTCATGACACTGAATTGTGAATGTTCTGACAATATTTCAAGGAAATGAGTCTTAAAGTTCGTGACGTACATAAGGTTTTTGACCAAACCCATTGTAGACCGCCAGCTACGTGCATTTTTTTGTCAGTCACTTACTCCCGTGCCATAACTTGTGAGAAGGTTAAGAATGTTGTATCATGAAGCCCCGTGGACGTCAGCTGCGGCTCCGTTGGTGGGTTAACCAGCAGCAGCCTCCCAAAGATGAAAAAAAAAACAGTCATTTCCTCCCGATTCATTTTATCATCAAATGATAGTTAATCCAATATTATGACGAAAAACAATCGTCAGCTGACTTTACAGTGGTGGAAAGTCCGTCAGCTGGTCATATGAAAATGTAAAAAAAAAAAATTTTTTAGTATTTTCCTCCCAACTGAAATTTTGTCAGATGACAGTTTATATGCTATTATAAATATATCAACGAGTCAGCTGGTTCTATCGCGGTGGAAAACTCGTCAGCTGATGCCCTGAAGTTTGTAACGCAGTAGCCCGCGTACTAGGCACAATTTTTTGTCAGTTACTTTCTCCCGTGCCATAACTTGTGAGAAGGTTAAGAATGTTGTATCATGAATCCCCGTGGACGTCAGCTGCGGCTCCGTTGGTGGGTTGACCAGCAGCAGCCTCCCAAAGATGTAAAAAAATTTAAAAAAATCAGTAATTTCCTCCCGATTCATTTTATCATCAAATGATAGTTAATCCAATATTATGACGAAAAACAATCGTCAGCTGACTGTACAGTGGTGGAAAGTCCGTCAGATGGTCATACGAACATGTAAAAAAAAAATTTTTTTCACTCATTTCCTCCCAACTGAAATTTGGTCTGATGACAGTTTATATGCTACTATAAATATATCAACGCATCAGCTGGTTCTATCGCGGTGGAAAACTCGTCAGCTGACAAAATTTCAGTTGGGAGGAAATTACTGTTTTTTTTTTACATGTTCGTATGACCAGCTGACGTACTTTCCACCACTGTACAGTCAGCTGACGATTGATTTTCGTCATAATATTGGATTAACTATCATTTGATGATAAAATGAATAGGGAGAAAATGACTGTTTTTTTTTACATCTTTGGGAGGCTGCTGCTGGTCAACCCACCAACGGAGCCGCAGCTGACGTCCACGGGGCTTCATCATACAACATTCTTAACCTTCTCACAAGTTATGGCACGGGAGTTGATTGGTCACGAAAATCTGTTGCTAGCTCGCGGACGATTGGTAGAAGTGGTACTAGCCGGGGTTCGAACGAAGATGGATAGTGGCGTCCCTTACCGCTCCGCTACAGTGGCTGGGTATCTCCGTCTCTAGCGCACTTATAATACTCGAGTGACAGAGATAGCAGATACACGAACTTCGAATTTTTGGTTTTCGTGGTAGCGGCGCATTCTAACGTTACCTTCTGCTCCAGGAGCTGTTGATCACAGCAGACTGCTTCAACTCCGTCAATGACCTGCTCCACGTGTTCATGCACGTGCTAGGCCTGGACCACCAGCACAACAGCCACGACCGTGACGACTTCCTCGCTATCGATTGGGCTAACATGACTGATGGTGAGTTTCATCGCAAAATCGCATAATAAAAATGTAAGTATGACACGTATACCTACTCGGGAATGGACACCAACTCTCAACAAATTAATCTTCTGGACCGACCTCACCACAGCTTAACGTCGCGAATGCGCGCTGATGCGATTCGCGCATCACTATTTCTATATACATTTTGCTGCGTTATCGCAGCGTCAGCGTAATTAAAACCTTTATGTGGGCGATGCTTACATGATGACATACAAAAAAGACAACGTAAACGCTTAATTACGTCATCAGCATTTTTAAAAATACAGAGAAGATTGATTACGGACAGTGCTATGGCTGCCTCGTCTAGCTCACAGCGCTGCGAGATATCCGATGTGCCAGCTCTGACCACGGCGGTGCTCTCCGCCTCACATGTGCTCAGCTAAGGGCGGATTTGACCTTAGTTTTCTCGCTCTATCTTTGACCTGCAGGAACGCTTGCTTTGCAAGGCTTGTATAGATACAGGACCATGTAGGTGCGATGTATCCGCGTCGTGTACCGTGTACCTAATTGTCTCATGCCCCTAATATATCTTGCAACTTTTTTTGCATTAATTTCTTTGGGCCTGGCCACATGTCTGCGTTGCGGCACCACAAAGAAGACAATCGTTGAAGACTGATCGTTGTATTATCACGACGCAGCATCTTAGGAAAACACGATGCAACGCGGTGCCGTAGAAACTCACGGCGTGGCGTGGATTTCTGTGGCGCCACAACGCGAGTTTTCACGGCGCCGCCCTGCGATTTTTTTTCGTTGCGGCGCCGCACTGCAGACATGTGGCCAGGCTCTTAGACGCCAAAACATCGAGCTTCACATAAACATTGCCTAACAGCCATAAGAGCAGAGATGCAGAACAAACTCCCCCCTGCGGCCTCCGTCGGCTTCACCTATGACTACCAGAGTGTCATGCACTACCCATGGCTAGACATCAAAAATGGCGTCACCAACATCATGTATCCTATATGGGTAAGGAGTCCTTCCTCAAGCTGGGGCCTAGGGAGGTCCTTACTAAGGACCTCCCTATGCCTCAGCTTGGCCCATAAGGCATTTCCATCTTATCCCGTTCGAGAGTTCGAGGTCACGCACGCCGTAGCACGTGGCAGCGTTTTTTCGCTCTGTAGTGGAAATCGCTCGTAGAGGCATGACTGATTTGACTGATAAATGTGATTGGCCTCGAATGGATTAAAGAAGGTACTGACACGCCCGGCATGGCCCTCTTGCTGCATTAAACTCGGCTTTCGCGCCTCTCCGAGATGTCAACACACCCGATACACTACGAACGAAAGAGCACGTGTGCTACCTGTGCGGCGAGCGCGTGCTAACGGGATGACATGATTTGAATGTTGTGTGTGTGTGTGTGTGTGTGTGTGTGTGTGTTTTTGTTAAGGCCATTACACACCTTTCAATTAATTTATCACAACAACTGACAGAGACGCAGCTATAGTTGGAAAGAGACAGCAATCATGCAGTCCCTGTAGCATGCAGTCAATCACAATCACGCAGTCCTTTTTTTTAGTTCGAACTTTGGCCTTTTTTGGCCTAATCAAAAATATCTAAACAACCTTAGGCCCTTAAAAATAAAGTCGTATTTACATATTTTGATCACTTTGTCCCTGCACATATTTTCGAACTGGACTGTAGGTACATATAGTTTTTTTTTTTTTATCAAAACATAATGCCAATCGGAAAAATTCGATTTAAACACGTATTCAATATTTTTCAGAACGATGGTTGGTCTATGGGTCATTGGCAAGGCCTGAGTTCTGTAGACGTACAGAAACTGAATCTACTGTATTTCACTCAGTGTCAATCAAGAAAGAAACACATTGCCAGAACTCTTAAGAAACAATAAAAGTTTACACTAAGTATTGTTTTATTCTAGGCATGTGCACCAATAAACGCTATTAACAAACTTCCATACAAAAAAACCGGCTAAGTGCGAGTTGAACTACAACCGAGGGTTCCGTACAAACCTGTTGGTATACCTCTACGCGTTCATGAGGAAAGGGCTAGTAACTTTAAAATTATTAAAAATATTTTTATTACATGATGTAACTAAAAATTTACGGTTTTCGCAATTTTCCCTTTATCTGTGCTAGACTTTGCTTTGTACAAATTTCAAGATTCTGAGTTCACGGGAAGTACCCTGTAGGTTTTGATTCCCTTGCGAGTTTCGAAAATTTGCGGCTGTATCTTTTGATTGCGTTGGCTTAGAAGTTTGATTTTTTTCACAGCTCTAAGGGATAGTAGACTTGAGTATTTGATATTAATTTTAGCTTGATACCTCCACGTGTTCCTGAGAAAAAGGGTCTTGACAGACGGACGGAAGGACGGATAACAAAGTGATCCTATAAGGGTTCCGTTTTTTCCTTTCGAGGTACGGAACCCTAAAAAGGCAAATTCGAAGTTCAGCTCTCGACTTGTATAAATTGTGCAAGTTAGAATAGAAGAAGAATAGAATACAATAGAAATATATTTATTTGGTGTGACAAAGAAATTACACAAGTGTATAGTTACATCTGAAATGCACCAAAATGGATGCCACTCAGCATATGCCAGCAGCAATATATGCTAAAGGCGCTGGTTTTCAGGACACCCAGAGAGAGATACAGAACTTAAGATATGACTTATAATTATAACTTATACATAAGAAAACCTAATTAATGAGAAGGAGAGGTCGCTGGTCAATTAATTAATTCAGAACTAAATGTTTATAAATCAGGTCAAAGGTAAGTGATGATTATACCTAGATATTTTTCTAGCACGAACGACTTATTGTAAGTGATTGACAAAATAAAAACATCGACAGTCCTGTTATCGATAAGCTGAAGTGGTACTTACGTGTGTAAGTGGTACGACGTCATAGAGGTAAATAAATACAAATATATATAGGGTAATAGGGTGCGTTAAAAAATAGATAATAATAACAAAACTATCAGTTTATTTATATTTTACATACTTCAGAAAACAATTTGCAATACTTTCGTAACTTTCTTTCTTCGTGTCACTGAATTAGTTATCCCCTAAGTTACTACATAACACACACACACACACCGAAATTGTCTTTCAAATCGACGCAGAATGTCACAAGTTGTGACATTCTGTGACTCACAACATGTAGTTTTTCCCAAACCCATTTTTGGTCCCAAAACAAACCTGTGTCTCTGTATATGGTTACAGTGTAGGTGCACGCGGCGTCTAGGTAGGTAGCCAATATATGTCTGTGGTTGTATGTACGTATTGTCGTTGAAGTAGTATGTACTTATCGATAACAGCATTGTCGATATTTTTATTGTGGCAAGCACTAGACAAATGTTGTTCCTCCTAGGAAAATATCTAGGTATAGTGATGATGAAATACAGGTGTAGGTGCGAAGTTCATAAAAAAATGGAACCCTTATCTCACCCTCACTTTGCTGTCTGTCCGTCCGTCTGCCAAGACCCTTTTTCTCCGGAACGCGTGTTGCGCCTGGCCGTCTTTACGATGGCATTTTCAGGCGCCCATCTAATGAGTGGCTAGTCACCGCCTGCCTCGATAACTTTGCGGATAACATTGTTATGGCAGGTGTCCGGACCTCTCCGCAATAGCCCAATTTTATTGTCCACCAAATCTTATCACGAACGATAGATCCAGTTTTCCACAATAGTTCCAATGCCTGCTGGGACCGGTTCACGATTATCTACCGGTTCTAGCAGGTGTACTCATGACATTAATAAATTTAGTATTTAAAGGGCCTCTACTTGTTGGATCTATATCCCCACGCACGCCTTCCAAATGACCGTAAATTTAAATCGGAGATAATAATAATAATACTGTGATACAGAAATTACATTCTATACCTACTGTTTAGTTCTGAAATAGTTATTTATGATCCAAGTGCGGAAAGTAGGTAATTCCCAACGAGTGACGATGACTTTGATCGACACGAGTTGGGAATTACCTATCCGCACGTGTATCATACAACATTTTACAATGCATCACTGTGAAATCTGAACTGTCATGAAATCTCATTCTCGCACGTGTGTGGGAATATTGGCCCGAAATCCATTCCTGCACGGCCCCGCGCACCGCCAGCACCGCCATGCGGGCACAGAGGACTTCCCGTGTTCATGTTGTCCCATATAAAGGCGCACTTTCAGAGCGAGTGCATTGTAAAAAATATACCATGCAAAGTTTTTTTACTCCGGTTCTTCTCGAGGCAGAGGTTTTCTTTCCGGTGGTAGTTTATCGACATTCATTGGTGCATGTACTTACCTAAATCATGTAATAATGCCTAAATTGAAGAATCACTATAAGAATCACTACACTTTGATAACGATGGTATTAACGGTACCTATTAGTCTTTCGGTGAAGGAAAATATCGTGAGGAAGCCTGCATATATAGCAGTGGCAGTGCGTAAAAATGTTCGATAGGCAACCCGGAACAAGAAAGTTATGAAAGAGTTTAGAGTAGGTATATGTATAACTATAGGCTATTTTAGGCAAGTCGGTGGGAATCGGCTTGTATGGGCGATCACTGATATATAGGCATACATCTGTGAAACAAATTAAAGATTTATGTGAAGTCCCCAACCCGCATTTAGCTATCGTGGGGACTACTGCCTTTACCCTCTCATCCATGAGAGAAGGCCTGTCCTAGCAGTGGGGCGTTTATAACAGGCTTATTAATGATGAATGACAGAGCAAGGAGTAGATAGCTTTCTATAACGTCGGTGGCAAACAAGCGTACGGCTCGCCTGATGATTAGCTCATAGCTGTTACCGTAGCCTATGGACGCTTGCAACTCCTTTACTTATTGCTATTATTTAACTTCGCATAGTATATGTTTATTAGATGTCATCATCATCATCATCATATCAGCCCATTATCGCCCCAACGGCCATCGGTTCTACGTGTAATGTGCCCCGCCCACTACCACTTAAGTTTAGCAATTCAGATTAAGTTTAGGAATTCTTTATCAGGTAGGTAAAATAAAATCCTTGGTCCTACTGTGCTAATCCTAAGGTGGCCGTTAGAACTCTATAAAGGCTCCCCATACAATGGGCCGTCATGGCGCAGGGCAGGGACGCCGTTACAGTTTAGAGAGCAATGGAAGTAAGTATTTCTCTCTCTAACGGATAGTTGCGTCCTGTATGATGGGCGATTGTGTATGTACACTATGGACCATCATGGCCGCAGAACAGGACGCAGTTACATATGTGGTGGAATGAGATAGAAATATGTCTTTCTCCCTTTAACGCATAATAAAATTGCGTCCTGTATGTTGTACCAACAATCACAACCCAATGTCCAATGTCGGCCGATTATGTAGATATAATTAATTATTATTCTTATTAAATATTAATGTAGGTATGGAGTATAGATACTTACAGGCTTGTCTGTATCCAGTTTTTGTAGGTATTTTACACAAGACGAATTAGAATTGTATACAATATGATTTAGATTTCTAATAAAATTAATAATAATAATTAATACATAATGGACTTATTGATTTTCATTTTTGTAAATGAGAACAATCACGTAAACAATAAAATACCGGCGTTTACGTTGCCCAATCGGAAAAAAACACGGCCATGTGTCAAAAGAAATTTGTTCCGTCATACGCATTAAAAACTGCATCTAACCATATTCAACGGAAGATTTCTATCAAAAATACGTATTATTAATAGAAAAAAATATTGTCACTACATTATTGTAGAATTCAAGTGATTAATCAAATGTTAAAGTATCACCAACACATTTATCAGTTAGAAAATTAAATAATAGTGATACCGTAGGTTTGATGTTGAAGAAAAGCGTATAATGAAATGAATTTCATGTTTCACATTAAATACTGTTAACCAATCAGAATAAGATCTTGAAATTACTGAAGTTTTATGATTGGCGTTTCGCTACGAAATATTGTCATATAAAACAAACTGAACTGCTGGCTGTCAATAAATACATGCTAAAAGGTTGATTGACCGACCGATACGGCTCTATAACATTTGAAGATTCAATTTCAAACAGTATTCATCTGTCCACGTCGTATTCCAGGACTACCTATTGACCACGACCATGCAGTTGTTTCTGCAGTTTCTGATTTCCTTATGCCTCTTATTAGTGCCAGCATACTCCAACACACTCAGCGGTTCGGTAGAATTAAATGATTATACCTTTAATAAAATCGTCAAAAAGTTCGGTGCTACACTGGTAAAGTTTGACGTAGCGTTCCCGTATGGCGACAAGCACGACGCATACACCGCACTGGCTAAGGATGCGAAAGACGAGGACGAGTTGCTCATCGCGGAGGTGGGAGTGAAGGACTACGGTGAGAAGGACAACGAAGCCTTGGCAAAGAAGTACGGAGCTACCAAAGATAATTTTCCGGTGGTGAAGCTTTTTTTGAAGGGAAAGAAGGAGCCGGTTGGTTTTGACCCGGCGAAAGACTTCACTAGTGATGAGCTGCGGCGCTTCGTGCGGGAGCACACGGACGTGCACCTGAGCCTGCCGGGCTGTGTGCGTGGCCTCGACAAGCTGGCCGTCAAATTCATGAAAGCGGACAAGGACGACAGGAAGGCCATTCTGAAAGATAGTGAAGATACCATCAAAAAACTGCCCAGCAAGGTAAAATCTTTGATTTATTTATATGCAGAAAGTTCTGGATGTTTCTTGTAACGGTCCATATTAATTAAGAAGCAGTATTACTAGTTTGCAAGTATAGTATTTTTTTAGTTTCTGCTGCTGTGGCAATCTTTTTTTTTCTAGTACTAAATAAATACCTATTCTATTATTTACAGCAAGCCACTTCTGGAAAGATCTACAAGACAATCATGGAGAAGATAATTGAGAAGGGTGACGAGTTTGTGAAGACGGAACATGAAAGAATCTCCAAACTGCTCAACGGGAAGCTCTCTGAAGAGAAGAAGAAGGAGATGGGACACAGAGTGAACATTCTGCAGACATTCCAACTCTATGACAAGACCAAAGCTGATAAAGAAGAGCTGTGATTTTAATACCTGACTACTTTAACATTAACTTGAGGTGTAGCTAGGATTGGTCAGAGGGGCAAGCAAAGAAACTTCTCCACAGCAAAAGTTGTAAGCAACCTCAGATGAAGTGGCGCAACATTGCCAGACAGAAATTGGCTTGTCGCGTGACATGATATTTCACAGCGCATCACATCGCATTGCGTTGTTGGCAGACATGCCAGGCATAGTCGCGCAATTTCATACACTACACCTGACTCCTCTACCAGTCTCTGGATGCACTTAACATTATTAACATTAACTTAACTTCCTTTTTATGAATAAGAAATTGTGAAATATCAGGAACAATTTTTAGTATTCATTTATACAGGGTGTATTTTAAATGATGTGTTTTTGCTGCACTGAGACATTCCAAATTCACTGTAATAGATTTAAATAGTAATATATTGCACTATTTATGTAAGTATTTAATTGACATGGTATATCTCACTTGGAAGGTGAAGTGCATTTATCAAATGGGCCTGTTGCAACTGTAGAATAAATAAGGCATGAAGATACAAATAGGAATAAATTTATTGACATAAGACAACAAATTTCCCGCCTAATCGCCGAAATTTGACTTGTGTATGTACTTCAAGGAATGTAAGGCATTTAGTGGATATTGGTGTTAATATTATCATTAAATTTAATGAACTAAACAGTGACGTAATTGCATGAGACCTCATCCATTGTAATCAGTTTTGGCTGGTTATTAATATTTTTCGACTCGTGATCACGGATTAGAAATCACCGTGTAGAACGGGAGAATAAAAAAATACACACTCCTTTCTTTAGGCTAGTAGCGTCTACGCCTGTATCAGAAAGAGATAGTCTTCACTTCAAAGGTAGGCTTCTATGACACATGCGGTAGGCCAGACTATTTACTATAATCATAATTACCAGAATAGAGTAGTGTATCAGTGTATGGGTACCTAATCTAATAGGTACTACCTATAGTTTCCTATGCACATGTTTTGTAACGTGTAAAATACTGCCTCGTTTTACGGTTCAGCGCCCATAAATCTTGGCCATTGTTCCGTATCCAGTCTGCCGAGTTTTGCAACCAGGCCGGATTGTGTAATAAAAAATTCGGGCAAATTGTTATTGAATTTGTTCAGCCATATTGTATTTAATTTTGCACAATGTGTGGTTGTATGACAATGCAATTAATGTACCGTTAATAAAAATTCTCGTTAAAAACTTTTTTCCCAAATACTTTGTTACATATACTCTAAATTAGAAAGGAAGATGCAAAAAACAGTTTGTCACGAATTACATTTATTTTTACGATTTAGAACACGTAAAAACAGTTTCAGAAGTTGCCACAAAATATTCATCATACGAAAACAAAAAAATACCTGCGGAATGTAAAAGCAATCATTTTTTAACAAAACTCCCTTTTTAACCCATTTACTGCCTGTCTTACATTTATGACAACACAAATAAATTTGTCGTTACAATTAATTTTGTTAAGAATTTTAATTTTTTGTCATTTAAAGGGTAAAAGACATTCAGATCCAATAAGATAACATAAATGAATCTGTTGCAAAATATCACGTCAACATATCCACCTATGTTAGATTTAAAAATGCAATTCATTACAACATTAACTCTAATATACTACTTCCGTACCGTGTACGATAAACTCGTGTACTTCACAATTTTTAAATTGTATTCCAAATGGTATGAAACTATAAAACTCGTTTAGCAGAAATAGTTCTTAAATTCGTAACTAAAAAGACTTGGAAATGCATGGTTACCACTAATAACTTATAGACCCCATTATCGTGGTTAAGTAACCCAGGTAACAATTGCCTATTTCTTAGAAATATTTTATCCCTCCATATTTCAAACTTACTATTTTATCCCTTAACCAAGATGATTTCCGTGTTAAAAAAAAAGTATCAATATCTAGACAATATTTTCCGGGACTCAAATTACCTTCACGCAAAATTTCCCAACGCTATATTATTTATTTCCCTTTGTCAAAAGGTCAGAACTAAATATCGCGTTGGACCCGTATAAAGTAATCGTTTAACCTTTTCCCCGCCACGATACAAGCAAAACGTTTTGCCCCACACGCCAACTGTCACAGACATCGAAGGCGAAATTAAACCTCAAGCCAACGCACGTCAGTACCTATTTGACTAAAGAAACTGACTTGATATAAAGTCGTGGCGTGTGGGGCACTTAATGTTCGGACGTCATATCAAGTCAATGGCGGCAAAAAGGTTAAATCTATACTAATATTATCTGTGAGATTGTAGTTTTGTAAGTTTGTATGTAACGGGTAATCTCCAGAACCGCTTATCTGATTCCAAAAATTCTTTCACCTGCATGTGCAATTGACTTGCTGGATGGTTATAGGCTATATTTTATACCGCGGATTTGCCTGCGATGTTTGAAATACACGGGCGAAGCCGCGCGGGCAGCACAATAGTATGTGTACAAAGCGGGAGAGATTTATATATTAACCCTTTGAACAGTGATTGCACCCGGGCGCTACATGGGCTAGAGATGCCTCTATGGACAACAACATGAAATGCATTATCCATTAAAAGTGAACAGACTCTTTCCCATTTCTAATATAAGTGTGAATGTCATAGGAAACATACTTAGATCAGTTTACCACAGCAACGGGGTCTAACCGTTCCTTAATCTAATCGGCGTATTCAATGTGAAATATCAAATCCAAGTTATCACGACATTCATACCTACAGTTATAAGTTTATTTTAACAATTTAACACAATAATTGGAGACTGTAACATGCAATAAATAGGCAATAAACTGTGTTTTTATGAGGCTGTCATGTAAAGAAGGCGATCATAAATATCATAATCAATAAGCGCAGTGATTGATGCGTTACCATAGAAACCAACTTCAAACATTAACATTAATAAATCCTTCAAACGTGAGAAAAACGCATCGTAGAAACGGTAGACTTAATGCCATGTTCTCTACCAGACAACGTAAGGACAAAGAAAAAAAATCTTAAGTGCATCTCGATTAGGCCATATCCATGGTCAGCCTCATGTTACAGCTGTGGCAGCTGAAAATTGATTTTAGAATATATTTTGAGCTGCTATTTTAAACTTGCAACTGATCCGTATCTACTACCGAATACTCTAGCCTCTACGAAACCCCAGGATTCCATCGCTCTTCTCTTCTTAATTCTTTCACTGCACTAGACGCGTAAGCGAGTTAATGCATTACGCGATTTTTTTTTGTGATTTAGCACACGAGCTACTTGCGCGGGGTGAAAGAATCAATCTTACATCAAACTACATTGTGAAGGCATCATAATAACAAGTCAATTCGGTCATTATGTTTCCCGGGGGCGTGGCGTCGCGTCAATAATATCTGAACGCAAGCCATACCTAATGTGGCAATGAATCTCATAGAGCTGTAAAATCAGATGCTCAATAGTTTTCTTATTACAAAACCGTAGAGGGTACAATTATTTTGATTTATCGGGTTTTACCAGGCATCGGGTTGTCTATTGACAATCCGGTGGTAACTGAGTTCTATAGACGCCACACCACTGTATGTTACACCCTTACACCTCCAAGACTAGCCTATACAACACGAGTAGAAACGAAAGTGATATAATCATTGCAATTGCCGGCACATATACCATTGAGACGAGCAGAACAATGGTAAACTAACAAGCGAACTTACACTACATCAGGGCAGGGATCGGAACCAGTTTTTTCAAAAGTCCCCCAAGTAGTCTAATATTTTGAATTATTTTAGGCTCTTAATGTAGGACTCTATCATGTATTTAGGTAACATTTTCGTATTATTAGACTGCGTGATCAAAAAGGATATTATAAACCAAAGAACGAAATAATACCGGTATTTTTGTATGGTGAAAATACCGGTATCCGAACCCTGCATCAGGGTCCTATTTTATCAAATTGGCAAATTCTCATTGGACGATACATCTTGTCGTATATTTTCAGGTCTACTAAGAAAAAATGGTCGCTAGGTACGAATATTACTTATCTTAACAGAACTCTTTTTATCACTAATACGTATTTTTTAGCTTTAAATTTTTTCAAATATGAATGTGGCTGACTGTACCGTAAGTTGTGATGGTCCAGTGATATTTGTCAAGTTGGTGTAATATGGGCCTATTCCTTTTGAACGCCACCGTCTTAAATATGTGACATCACAGTATAAAATACACCTACATGCATGACATTGAGTTTAAATTCGTGCGTTTCTAATAAAAATGTGGCGTTCGAATGGTCTTCATGCCTGCGGGTCTGTTAACAATTGTATATATTTATGTCATAGATTGCGCGCGTGACTTACGGGCACTGACTCATACGTCATTTATAGAAACAGCCAGTTTTAGTAGCGCAGAGTACTCAGTAGGTACAACCCAACAAGTCTAGCAAGGTTATCACAGGACGGCCAGCGAGTTGTCTATCCGTTTCTTTCTAAGCGTTCTAATAAAAAAAAGACGTATAGTCCATATCGCCGCGACACTGCTCGCGGGCCGTCCTGTGATAGCCGTGCCGAAAAAAGATAGCAACAGCCACAGCCACTCTGGTTTTTATAATTTTACTCACTTTCACTAGACTAAGCGCTGTCTCTCCAATATACCTACTCTGTGATATAAGAGCGTGATTATACAGAGTCAAGAGCCGAATTCCCAAATCGACCCAGTGTAAACAGCCTTAACAGCCATGTGCTCAACAGTCTTTAATGCCCAGAAATCGCGCGCCATCTAGTGTATCGATTGACCAATTTCGTAACCTCTTACTTCATTCTGTTCTAAAACCTGTCTAGTCATCATACTTAATTATATTCATACTAATGAACAAATAAATGCGAGACTAAGGCCGGCCTCACACTGAACGGAATTCAATCACTGAATCATAATCGGAATCACTGAAAAGCATTATGTACCTTTTTTTGCAGTGGTACTGAATTCAGTGACTTAATTTCGACTGTGTGAGGTCAGCCTAAGAAGTTTATCACACAATATCAGATTATGTGTCAAAGTGGACCCCTCCTTTAGGGCACAACCGGGAATAACGCTAGGAAGATGATGATTACACAACGATGGGGCAGTTTTCACAGTAATTTTAAATCATTACATGTTACAGTAAGCTAGAACTAGACTACGAAATTATTCCGATTTTTCACTTTCCACTGTGAGCTCTTTAAGCTTAAGAACAACACCATCTGATTCCTTGTCAGATTTGTCTGCAGTTTTCTCGTCAGCTTTGTCGGAGCTCTTGGGTTCCGGAGTATCTGTGTCCTCGCTCCGCGTGATGCTGCTCTCCTCATCAGATGAAAGGTCCTGGGTGTAGAGACTGCATTTAGTCCGCACTATTTCTTGCGCTTCAGCGAATTTCGCTTTCCACAGGTCGGCATCTGCAGTTGGAAAGTATTTCGTTAGGTAACTTACATGCGTGTTGACGAACGTGTTTTTTTAGGAATGTATGCAATTACGGAACTGAGTGTTACAGTGTAATTGTAGCTATTTCGTATCTGTCTCTAAGAGTCATCAAAATATTAAAGTTCTAACAAATTTTATGTCTACCTATACTAATATTACAAAGAGGAATATGTTTGTGAGGCTGAAAGTTTGTACCTAGTTGGTTTCTAAGTTCTGTTACTCGATTTGTAACCTCTTTTTCTCAGTTAAAACAATTGCTACAAAAAATATATAACTTTAGACAGATTTCTAAGCTATAATTCTGTACTACGTATCTTGTCGTATTTACAATGAGTTGGGACTGGAAGAGAACTGCTTATCCTATTTTTTAAATATTTCAGCGGTATATAAAATGGACCTTAAGGATATACATTGGCTATCTTTCACCCCGCGACTCCACATGACTTGTCTGTAATACGAGGGCGGAACCGCACGGGCAGTTAGTTATTAATTTTCAATGTTCAAACATTGGTGCTTCTTCTTACCAGATGTCAAACTGTTTTGAAGCACCTAGATCCTAGAGATAAATGAGCCGTTGATTGCTTTGACTACATAAAAATACTCACTCTACAGATTTCCAAACTTGCTAGCGAGCAGGTCTTGCTTCGTGGTCTCATCTGCGAAGTTGGCGAACACGGACCAGCTGAATGCCTTGCCGGAGCCGCAGTGCACGTTCATGCGGATGTCGGGTGTGATGAGTGGTTGGCGCGCGTCTTGTCGCACCATATCGACCGTGTGAGAGCAGCTATACGTTTAAGAACATCACTATACTTTCTCTGAGGATTTCCAATATTGATAGCGAGCGGCTCTTGCTTCGTGGTCTCATCTGCGAAGTCGGCGAACAAGGACCGGTTGAATGTCTTGTCAGAGCTGCAGTGCACATTCATGCGGATGTTGGGCGTGATGAAGTGGTTGGCGCACACCTTCAGCATCTTGTCGCACCATATTGACCTTGTGAGAGCAGCTATACATTTAAAAACATCACTATACTTACTCTGAGGATTTCCAAACTTGATAGCGAGCAGCTCTTGCTTCATGGTCTCGTCCGCGAAGTCGGCGAACACGGACCAGTTGAATGCCTTGTCGGAGCCGCAGTGCACGTTCATGCGGATGTCGGGAGTGATGAAGTGATTGGCGCACACCTTCAGCGTCTTGTCGCGCCGCATGACCACGCGCACTGTGTTGTTGGCCTTGTGGCGGAGCAGTTTGATGTCCCCCGTGCCGCGTTCCTGGTGTACGGACGTAAGTAATTGTACTATGTCATTGAAAACTAAAAATCTCATGATACTGAAGACCAGATGAAACTCCGCAATCTGTGATTGAGATAGCTATTTGAGTTGATTCAATTAACTGTTCTTGTAGCGTGTTGCTTCAGCTGTACCCGTTTTTTTAAATACTATAATGATAGCAAACAAGCATACAAACTGCAAGATATTGATGGTAAGCAGACACGCTTACGACACCAGAAGAATGACAAGCGCGCTGGCGACCCTTTATTTACAGATATTAGCAGAGTATATACATAAATGTTATGGTTTTGTCTCTTCAGTCTTTAAAACAGTGTTTTATCCACTAAATGAAAGTCTGTAAGAATTATAAATCATTTTTTATTGATTACCTCCTAAGTGTCCTATCAGTTGGAGTCCGACTTGGAGACGGACTGCAACCGATAGGAACAGATGGAAGATTTTAAGGGAGGCCTATGCAGAGAGGCAAATCGACCACACCACCTATGTCAATATATAATTTTAAGTTAAATTCAATTCTATTTAATTTTATCTCCTAAGTGTAATGGAACTATTGGGAGTCATTCTTGTGTCCTTGATAATGTAACATAATATCAGCAGGAAAGTCCAAAATCGCTTTCATAAAATGTGAATACTTTATACGCTTTTAGAAAGCAGTGTGTGAGTATCAGATTCAAACAATGTTGTTTTCGCAACATATTTAATTGGATATATGTAATCATGACGTTGATAGCGTAATTACTGTCAATAACTCCAAATTGCTGAGCTCAAGGCTAACAGCATTGATGTTAGATGGAAATGAGAGTAATGGATTAAGCAGTTGATCAGTCAGTTCATCTCAAAATGAATGTGTCTAAAACAGCACACACTTAAAGTATGGATGTAATTAAATAAATATTAAAACTAGCCCCATAGTAAGCTCAATAAGGCTTGTGTTATGTATATATAATATTGGGTAGTTTTAAATTATATAGATTTTTCGGGTGGGGGTTGGAGTGCATTGGGAGGCGGAAGGTAAATTGAATTACACAATATTAGTACATCTTGTGAAATGTGGAAAAAAATAAACAATAGATAATGTAGTTAACAATATTACAGGATACTAGCTTGCACGTGTGAATACAGGTAAACCTTTTCACTAAAATATAGCCTATAACCATCCAGAAAGTCCATTCTGCAGATAGGTGAAAGAATTTTTGAAATCGGATAAACGGTTCCAGTGATTACATACAAACTTGCATTTTACAAAGCTACAATCTCACAGAATTTTCCTGTATATAATATGAGTATAGATACCAAAAAAATGTGTTAAAAACATATGTTTTTGTATGAGATAACCTAAAAATATCATGCATTCTGATGTTGGGCAGTCAAGACAGTATTTCCTAACTTTTTTAATCACAGTGAAACGGTAATTTTATGATTATAAATATTATACAAATTAAGGCTAATGAAAAGAAGATAAGATAGAAAGAGAAAAAATGTAAAGGCAAAACTAAGTGATCCCGAGAAAAACAAACCAATTATAAAATTTATCGCAAGATTCCTAGTGTGTTAACTGATTAGCACCCATAATTATAGCTATGTAATTAGGACAATGGACACTGTTAATAAAATGAGTAATATGCACAATGAAGTATGTTTTATTTGTATAGACAAAGGAACTGACCTTCCATTCATGATCAGCCGTATCGTATCTATAGAGCCGCGCTCGGATCTTCACCAACTCCTCCTCCTCCTCCTCATTTGTGTTAATATCCACCAGCGGCAGCGACACTATGGGGTCGTAATGGGGGTCGTGTTCTGGGGTTTCCACTTCGCCTCCTTCACTCTCACTGTTCCGTCTAACGCTCTCTTCTGTCTACAAATTAAACAAACATGCATACAACACGTTAAGTCTCTAAGATCAAACCAAATTAAAGGAAAAGTCTAAGAAATTCGTGAAGAAAAAATCCGGAACCGTTTTAATTTTTCCGTTTACAAATTTGAATAATGCTGATAAAACTTACCGGTGAAGACATTTTCAAGCAGTAACTCAAAGCGATATATAGTTATATCGTATAGCAGAAACTTTTCTAATTTCCAATGTAAACACCGTTTTACGAGTTTTGCGAAAAACTGGATATAATTCAATGGAAATACATAAAAAAAACTACCAATTGCGTTGCGAGTTCTTCAGTCACTTATGAGCTACGTCCAGAAATTACGTGTAAACAAAAGAAAACTTTTATCACTTGGCAACATTAGTCAATCGACATTTTCGAACGAAATAAGAAGTTTTCACACGATCCAGCCTGAATATAGAGAATTGCAGGGCAAAAATCCTTGCATTCATATCAGGTATATGTAGAAAAAGTAAAACTATGCCAAGAGACAAATTATAATTAAAAATAGACTTTATTACGAAAATATATGGTTCACAATACAACAAACTTTTCAGAATTCAGTATTTTGACGTTTCTGATCAATCTCTGCATACTACACACGGAATTCATTGATAAAAATTTGTTTGTTTGTATCAAGATTATTGTTGTGATATCAAAATTTTCTTGAACAAGGTGGAAAAAGTAAGTTTAGTTTAAATACATTAGCAAAAACTAAACAGCCCTAAATTATGTGCCTTTTCTGTGGAACGTGAAACAATAACTAAATTGCGGATGCAAGTGTTTAGCGACCTATTTCCGCGTCCCGTTCCCGTTTATTTTAGGATTTGTTCCTTTTTTACCGGAATAGATACTGAAGAAAGTGGGTTTCTAGCTTCGCCGTCTAGTCAGACCGTTGTCTCCTAATATTCAGTCGAGTAACATAATAATTTATAATTTTGTTACTGTGAGAAAAGTGAAATAAGTTTATATCGTTTGAAGGAAAGGCCGCCTGAATGCAGAACAGGGAGAAGATGATAACGGAGCAGCTGAGGAATCCGAATGAGCTAGACATCAGCCTTCGGATGGAGTTTGGTCCATTTGAGACAGTACATAAATGGAGGAAGTTGTCTGAGTGCTATGAATTTGTTGGAGCCAAGTAAGACTTATTTGTCAATTACTCTAGTAATTTAATTGCATAGTATACTAATGAAGCATGTTGATATCTACAGGGCAAATTTTAATCAGATGTACAATATTTTTTTTGTATCCCTTGAACCTGAAGGTATGGCCGTTTTGCCAAAAAGTTATTTATTTATTTATAATTGGAGTTATATTGGGTTAGAATTCCAAGCTGTCAACCGACAATAAACAGCTTATCTACTAATCAATACTTAAGCCTATACGGATGTACGGCATAGTGCTGTGGGGAAGTGCCATTGAATCAAATTTACAAATAATACAAAGATCACAGAACATTATATTAAGATGTATCGCATGGTTCACCAAAAACAGTGAAATCCATGATTACCTATAAATGACAATTGTCAAGGATTAGAGTGATGACAGCCAAGTACAAAAAATGACTGTCCAAACAAGCTGGCAACACACCTGTGCAGCCACAACTATAATAAAAGGCTAAGGGCTCTCACACACTGGCGGGGCCTGGCCGCGGCGGTTAATAGTAAACTTGTCACTATGGACCGCGTCCATAGGCCGCACCAGTGCACTCAGTGTGATGTAGGCTTAATACAATATGACATCCTATTTAATACTGGACCAGCGCTACTAAAGCCATTAAAGACGAGTGAATGTGCTCAATGGAGTACTCACCCTACATGCCACAACATCTACATCACATTGGCTTATAGTCCTGGAGACTGATTGCAGATTAAACAAAGTAAATATATATATATTTGGAGAACCAACAGCTTCAGGAACACATAAGCCAATTACGGAAAAAAAAGGAATTGTAATAAAGGTTGTAGTAATCAATTAATGATCTAATAAAAAGTCACCTTATATGTCAATAAAGCATCTTGTCAGAGCTGATATACCACAACTCATATTTGCAAATTGGTGATTGGTCTAAGACAGCATTTTTAGAAGGCCCTAGGTTGTGGTATGGATGTTAAATAGCAGTTAGATAAATTGATTAATATTGTGCTACAGAAAAAATGCTGATCTATAATCTAGAAATTAAAAACCGGCCAAGTGCGTGTCGGACCACGCACAAAGCTATTAATCCTTTGAACGCCTAAAGGTGTCGTGTATTGTCGTGCCCACAGCGCCAAGACCGCATTTAAGTGTTACGACGTCTACTGTCAAAATAACACATTCACTCTCTTTTGGAAAAAAGGTTGGCGTGTCAATGACACTTTAGTATGTGAAGAATGGCATTCAAAATGTTTAAAAAGGGCGTATCGTCACAGAAATCTTACGGCTCTTACGTCCTTTTCTATAGGGAAGGCAGTTTTGCAGCAATGTCTCGTAAACCTTTGAACCGATCTTGTTCAAAATAATTTTCGGTGGAATAATTAATTTTTCACGCCACTGATCGGAAATGTGGCAAAAGATGGTCAGAATTCAGGCTTCAAAGCTAGGGTTAGTTGGACGTCGCACGAACAGGCCATCTATGACTTCAAACTGTCCAACAATGTTATTGTTGGACAGTTTGATGATTGAACAGCGATCGACCAATCACAGGTCACGCGGTCGCGCCGGCGTGCGCTGCCTGTGCTCCTTCCTGCTCCTCCGCGCCGGGCGCGAGGCAAGCGAGCCTGTTTAATATTATGATCGTTAATTTTGATTTAAAATTATAATTATTGCAATTTCCATGCAGTAGGCGTGAAAAGCACTATGTTAAGCCTCGGCCGAAAGTGCAATAGCTGGACTCGTACTTTCGAGGGCCTCCGCTACGCGTCGGCCCTCGTACTAACTCGTCCATCTATTGCTTACTTTCTAGCCTCTATAACAATGTACTATTTAGGCAAGCCGATGGGAATCGGCTTGTATGAGCGCTCTGCCACTGTTAGTAATATCGACTACAATCAATGATTTCTAGCGGACTGAATTTAGTTAATAATAATTTGAGTACAACAAACTTACCATGCACAGACGGAGCAAGCACACAGCGGTAGCGTACAAAGATGCGATCTACGTGTTCGGGGGCGACAACGGCAAGTTTATGCTGAACGACCTCGTGAGGTTCGACATCTGGGAGATGTCCTGGACCAAAGTGGGCTACATGGGCACCCCACCTGCACCGAGATACCATCACTCTGCTGTTGTAAGTGTTATGAATGTATGGTAGTTTCTGAAGGAGCTCGCGAGACTTTGGTCCAAGACATCTCGAAGATGTCGAACATCTTCGAGATGTCTTGGACCAAAGTGGGCTACATGGGCACACCACCTGCACCGATATACCGTTGTGTTGTTACATCGTGATTTCTGAACGACCTCGTGAGGCTCAAGGAGAGGGGGGCGATGATTTCGATGGTTCGTGATTTTGATGTACAGTCAAGGATTTTAATTGTTGTGCTATTTAGGTGTCAACTAATTTTGGTTTTTTGATAGTTAAACTTTGAAGTGTCCAGTATTTAGCAGGGATCGGAACCGGTTTTTTCAAAAATCCCCGTAGTAGTATAATATTTTTAATTATTTTAAGCTCTTAATGTATCACTCTATCGTGTATTTAGGTAACATGTTCGCATTATTAGACTGCCCGATCATAAATGATTCATAAACCATAGAACGAAATAATACCGGTTTAATTTGTATGGAGAAAATACCGGTATCCGATCCCTGGTATAAAGTGAGCTCTTAATGGGTCAATAATTAAAGTCCATGACCGTGCACGTTACATTGTTTTGAGGTCAAAAAATTACAATAATCTATCAGCCACACACACTCTATATATACCTATACCTAGTATGTTATAATCATTGGATACTGAAAGGGTGTCGATATCCAGGTGCACCGGTCCTCTATGTTCGTGTTCGGCGGGTACACGGGCGATATCCTGGCCAACTCGAACCTTACCAACAAGAACGACCTCTTCGAGTTCAAGTTCTCCAGCGCGCAGTGGGTGCAGTGGAAGTTCCAGGGACAGTGAGTATAGCATTATTGAATTCCTATAATGTACGGCCCAATAATCCGTGTTCACGTATCTTTCTCTTTATGCATGTGTTAAAAAGAGACCGAGATTCATTACTTCCTGCATGACCTCATTGACGTGATGCCTCGTGCGACTCGTGCGTGTGCGATGTGCGAGATATGTGACAAATAAATATTGGAGTACAGTCTTACACTATAATACGAGATGGACCATGCGGACCATGCGGCCATGAGGGGTGCCAGATGAACCGGGTGGGTAATGCCATGTTACCGCTTAAATTGTTTTAATGAGCAGTTAACGATAGGCTTGTGACCTCATGTTAAAATTGATAACGTAGTGTTGGTAAATGGATAGTAAACCATCACATTATTGTAATAAAGTATAAATTACAAAATATAATGAAACTCATAAAGTACCTTGAAAGTTTAGAAAAAATATGCATTTTTTTTATTTTCCAAGAGTAAATTTAAAACTAACAATAAAATCCTTACGCTTTTATAGAAATAAAATTGTATGACAACTATGGACCTAAACGCGCTATATCGCGACTGAAACCGCAATTTACTTGATTTTCCCTACAATGATTAGTTCAAATAGCAAAGTGTGACGTCATACTTTTGAGTCAATCAGTATGAAGCGTTTCGGCTGCCGCCAGCGAGGTCCGTCTTTAACTATTTTTTTTTGGTATTTATGTTCTTTAATTGTAGTTGCTCCCATACAAACATTTGTTCCCCTCCAAAAACTGGTTCGAATGGCATCATAAAAAATCTTAGGTCACAAGCCTATTGTGCATAAAGGCTATAAAAACATGATTTAGACAGATGTTGGTTGTTTTTGTATACCAATTTGAATACGGACCATGCATCTCAGGGAGCCGGTGCCACGCTCGGCGCACGGCGCGGCGGTGTACGACGACAAGCTGTGGATCTTCGCCGGGTACGACGGCAACGCGCGGCTCAACGACATGTGGACCATCAGCCTGGTCGTGAGTGCTCATCTTTATTAACCCTCTGTACAAGCTTTACATTAACTTGACCCTAATTCAATTCAATTATTTATTGATAACATTGGTTACACGTCATTTAAAAATTCAAAATTTACAAATTTTATTAAAATACATTCATAGATGAGTTACAATATATCCAATAATTACATAGAGTTCATACATTTTATTTATTTAAGAATTCTTCTAGAGCACACATAACTGGAGTAGCCTTATGTCGTATTAGAGTACAAAAATGTCTGCCGAATTTAGCGATCTCGGGGGGGAGCATCTTAATAGGATGTTGAAACTCAATTGTATATTAAAAGCTTGAAGTGGTTGAACGTTTATAATATCAAGTGCTTACAGCACATAATTAAACAGGTAACCACTTATGTATTTACTATCTGTAAAACAATTGTGACTCACCTAATCTATTTTATTGTGTACTAACAAACTATGGAGCCATGTACTTCGAAATAAAGTTTTAAATAAATAAAAACAGCAACATGAGGGCATTTTTATGAACAGTGTTCTCTTGCGAGGCGATTTTGTGAATTACCATTAATCGATTGTGAAATTGTCGTTGCATGATTTTTTGCACACAGGTTTTCTACAGAGGGGTAAGTTACTGAAAGGCTACTCCAGTTATGTATATTCTAAGACTTGACCTGAGGGGCTACCGCGAAACGAACTTTTCTAAGTTGTTAATTATTAAAAGATCTCGTTCCTTCCAGGGTGACAATCACCAATGGGAGCGCGTAGAGCAAAAAGGACAATGTCCACCCACCTGCTGCAACTTCCCCGTGGCCGTGGCGCGGGGCAAGATGTTCGTGTTCAGCGGCCAGAGCGGCGCCAAGATCACCAACGCGCTCTTCCAGTTCGACTTCGAGACGCACACGTGAGTGTACACCTTATTACTATAAGGCTAAGGTTCACAATCACCAATGGTTACTTAGAGCAGGAAGGCCAGTGTCCCCCACCTGTAACTTCCCCGCAGCCGTGGCGCGGAGCAATATGTTCGTGTTCAGCGGGCAGAGCGGGGCTAATATCACTAATGCGCTCTTCCAGTTCGACGTAAGTGTAGACCTTATTACTATAAGGTTAAGGTTCAAAATCACTAACGGTTACTTAGAGCAGGAAGGCCAGTGTCCCCCACCTGTAACTTCCCCGCAGCCGTGGCGCGGAGCAATATGTTCGTGTTCAGCGGGCAGAGCGGGGCTAATATCACTAATGCGCTCTTCCAGTTCGACGTAAGTGTAGACCTTATTACTATAAGGTTAAGGTTCAAAATCACTAACGGTTACTTAGAGCAGGAAGGCCAGTGTCCCCTACCTGTAACTTCCCCGCAGCCGTGGCGCGGAGCAATATGTTCGTGTTCAGCGGGCAGAGCGGGGCTAATATCACTAATGCGCTCTTCCAGTTCGACGTAAGTGTAGACCTTATTACTATAAGGTTAAGGTTCAAAATCACTAACGGTTACTTAGAGCAGGAAGGCCAGTGTCCCCTACCTGTAACTTCCCCGCAGCCGTGGCGCGGAGCAATATGTTCGTGTTCAGCGGGCAGAGCGGGGCTAATATCACTAATGCGCTCTTCCAGTTCGACGTAAGTGTAGACCTTATTACTATAAGGTTAAGGTTCAAAATCACTAACGGTTACTTAGAGCAGGAAGGCCAGTGTCCCCCACCTGTAACTTCCCCGCAGCCGTGGCGCGGAGCAATATGTTCGTGTTCAGCGGGCAGAGCGGGGCTAATATCACTAATGCGCTCTTCCAGTTCGACGTAAGTGTAGACCTTATTACTATAAGGTTAAGGTTCAAAATCACTAACGGTTACTTAGAGCAGGAAGGCCAGTGTCCCCTACCTGTAACTTCCCCGCAGCCGTGGCGCGGAGCAATATGTTCGTGTTCAGCGGGCAGAGCGGGGCTAATATCACTAATGCGCTCTTCCAGTTCGACGTAAGTGTAGACCTTATTACTATAAGGTTAAGGTTCAAAATCACTAACGGTTACTTAGAGCAGGAAGGCCAGTGTCCCCCACCTGTAACTTCCCCGCAGCCGTGGCGCGGAGCAATATGTTCGTGTTCAGCGGGCAGAGCGGGGCTAATATCACTAATGCGCTCTTCCAGTTCGACGTAAGTGTAGACCTTATTACTATAAGGTTAAGGTTCAAAATCACTAACGGTTACTTAGAGCAGGAAGGCCAGTGTCCCCCACCTGTAACTTCCCCGCAGCCGTGGCGCGGAGCAATATGTTCGTGTTCAGCGGGCAGAGCGGGGCTAATATCACTAATGCGCTCTTCCAGTTCGACGTAAGTGTAGACCTTATTACTGTAAGGTTAAGGTTCACCATCACCAATGGGAGAGTAGAGCAGACAGGCCAATGTCTCTCTCTCTTTACCAGTTGGACTTTGAGACTCACAGGTGAGCTTAAGACTTTGTACTAGGTTAAGGTTGAAAATAACTAAAGAAAGCGTTGAGCAGGAAGGCCAGTGTCTCTCTCTGACTGTCTCTCTCTCTTCCAGTTTGACTTGTAGACGCACACGTGAGTGTAGACCTTATTACCATAAGATTAAGGTTCAATCACCAATGGGAGCATAGAGCAGAAAGGCCAGTGTCTAACTCTTCCAGTTCGACTTCGAGACGCACACGTGATTGTAGACCTCATAATTGTAATGTTAAGATTCACAATCACCAATGGGAGCTTAGATCAGGCAAGCCAGCATTTATTCATGGCTCATATGTTAGTCACGGGCCTCACGGCAGCGTTCGAGCATGACTCAACGGTGTAGTCATGGCCACGTATGGGTTAACTTATTTTTGAGATTAAAAAAAATGGACGCTGTTTGACCATAGAAAATCGTGACGTCCCTTTTTCCCTTCAAAATTTATAAAAGGGCGTTTTTGACGTTTCATCAGTCATCCCTTTTGGCACACGAAATAGAGGCGTTCATTGACCACTTTTTAATCCCTGACGTAAAAAGAGGGGTAACTCCGAAACGAATGGACTGATTTTAATCCGTAAGCTGACTTGATCGAGATGGTTCTTAGCTACCTACTTCTTTATATTATCGAGATGGTTCTTAGTTCAGTCATTTTTGAGATATCAATCAATCATTTGCATACGTCGGACTCCAGCGGGCATTTTCGTGGCATGTCAGAATGATAGGTAAGGTTCGCAAATCAATCAATTCAATTTCGAGTATTTGTACTTAGTATTTGGTACCTAGTATTTATAATGTGAAATTCCAAATATCATAGCAACTAACTGCGTTATATAAACGTACTTGCACTACACATAAGTCAAAATGGCGAAAAAGTTCGTTTGGCTTTATCCGTCACTCAGACAATTGCAGCTGTGAGAAAGGAACAAAACACAAATGAGTTAACTGGGCAATGTCAAGTTCTATGAACACGGCTCTAAGGCTGTACGTTAGTTACGTGTTTATTTTTTTATATCTTTTAAATTTAAAATAAAAAAATTAAATTTCAGTGGGCTATCAGTCATCACTTCAAAGAGTATTTACACATTAAAGATGAATAAATGATAACGGGTAATTAATTTAATTAACTATGTTACAAACACTAGGTACATTATAATACTCGTAAGTTAAGATTTTTTTGTAAACCTTACCTTGCCCTCAAACTGCCCCCTATAGTCCGACGTATGATCATTTGTATTGCAATATCACAAAAGTAGGTACAGATGTTAACTTAAAGCTACAGATCATTGTGAACCCTGTTGGGCGCTGCAATGTTAGGGAGAGGAGGACTTACTGAGCGGTTATGACTTATCTTCTAAGTAGTCATTTAGCGTGTAATAAGATTTAGTTAGTAGTAGTTGCTTTTTTCCTGACTGCCGAAGGAAAAGGAGGGTTATGTTTTTCGAGCGTATGTATGTATCTATCTATGTATGTGTTATTCTTTAGCACGCCTAGCAGCCCAAACCGTTTGATGGATTTCGACATATGAGGTGTCGTTGGATTCCTCTTAATCGTGGGAGTGACAATCATCATCATCATAAATTTAAGAGCCAGGCTCTTGTCGGTGGAGTAATCGCCAGTCTGTTCTTCTTTCTGCCACTGTTTTGAGCTCCTGATACGACATTACATTAACCTTCTCTTTAGCTTGGTCCATAAACGCACGTCTTGGCCTTCCTCTGCCTCTCCTTCCTTCAATTTTTCCTTCAATTATAGTTTTTATGTAATTGTCATGTCGTATCAGGTGCCCCAACATATTTCCCCTTCTGTTTTCAATAGTTTTTAGTAGACATCTTTTTTCTCTTATCAAATTTAGAACCTCTTCGTTTGTTCTTCTTTCTGTCCAACTAATACCTTCCATGCCCACATTTCAAATGCGTTCAGTCGCTCTCTGTCACGCTGGGTTAGAGTCCACGTCTCACTTCCGTACAACGCTATGCTCCAGATGTAGGTCTTTATAAAACGTTTTCTGATCTTTCGAGATATTTTCGCCTTTAATATTTGCTTTTTGGCATTGAAAGCTTTTTTGGCCATGGCTATGCGTGCGATGATATCCGAAGTGCATCTGGAGTCACAGGTTATAATGCTGCCTAAGTATTTAAAGTGACAATAGGCTATAATATTTGCAAAAAAGCAGTTGGGTTTTTTGAATAATCTTTTAATTCCACTTGTTTTATTTATGTATTTTTTATTGAAGTTTGTGGGTCGTTCTTCTTTTTTACCGACAATGAACCGAGGTTTTCCTTTTTTTTTTGGTTTTTGAACTATCAAAAATTGTGATTTTGAAGTGCGATTTAAAAAAAAATGCATTGGTTTCTTCATTAACACTAATTAAAGTTTCCTTTCCGGCCAATATACATATTTGTTTACGGTTGGTTTTAAAAAAAAATATGTGACAAAGTGGACTCTTTTGGTTTACCACTCTGTCACGGACTTCTACGATAAAAATACGTTTAAAAAAAATGCTAGTTAGAGAAACTAAAATATTAAGTAATACTAATTAATAAAATAATATGGACGTTAATTTTCGAACATTATAAAACCGTAAAATCATTACTCAAATGAGATGCCGTAGTAAGACGAAGGACAGGCTATTGTCGGTCGAAAAGAAGAACGACCCTTGTAATGAAAATGTGGGTGTTTTTTGAAGTTGTGTTACTGTGTGGAGGTGGAGCCGCGTGTGCACGGAGCACCTGCTGCGCTGCGCGGGCCCGGCGCCGCTGCGGCGCTACGGGCACGTGATGGTGTCGCACGGGCGCCACCTGTACGTGTTCGGCGGCGCCGCCGACAGCACGCTGCCCAGCGATCTGCACAGCTTCGATTTGGACACGCAGATGTGGTGCGTATCTATTTATTTATAACTAGCTTTTGCCCGCGGCTTCGCCCGCGTATTACAATTAATTTTTAACCGTCTACACAAAAGGAGGATCTCAGTTCGATCCGTATGTTCCAATTGAATTGCAATTCGGCACGAATACTTTCAAGAATTTTCATGTCCACAATAGTACATTTCAAAATCGACGCCATTTTCGTAATTAACGTCCCAAAAAACCATAAAAACGACACCCATATTGATATTTAGACATTTCAACCCCATCGCACCCCAACAGGGGAGATGGTATTTCACGTCCGCCACGTTGGATTTTAAAATCGTTGTTGTTTTCGTAATCAGCGATCCGATAAACCATAGAAACCCATGACGATTTTCAGACTTTATCACCACATTCCTCCCTTTTAGGGGTTGAATTCTCAAAAAACCTGAAACACGTGTTTACTTATTTATCGTTAGGAATACTGCTGTGAAATTTCGAATGAAATAGACATAGTCTAACTAATCTTGTTTCCCCATACAAACTTTGGACCCCATTTGGGAGTGACTTTCGGGACGATTATCTCAGACTCTATTCACTTAATCAAAAAAATTGCTGAGAAACCTTATATTTATTTCGAAAGGCCTATCGATTGATGTACCACATGGGCTTACAATGAAACTTTTTTTTTTGACTTTCAGTTTTATATATGGAGTGCACAAAATATTTTAGTAATTTTAATTACAAAACAATGTAGCGGCTAACAAACTACACCTATCCTCAAAATTGTATTCAAATAAACCTTATAGTTTTCGAGTAAAATGCCTGTGACATACGGACAGACGGACAGACGGACATGACGAAACTATAAGGGTTCCGTTTTTGCCATTTTGGCTACGGAACCCTAAAAACTCACTACTCTCTCTCTCACTCTTACTACGTTAATTGTCCCTTCTCGTGTTTAGCTAAGTTTTTATTAATATTCTTTTGTTTGTTATCCACCGTGTAATCACTCGACGGTTCTATCGGAAGATCAGCGCTGGCAGTAATGCCAGCATTATGCTGAGATAGAACCGTTTCGTGACAAAATACGCTGTCTGACACTCTTCTCTGTTTAAATGTTTGTTTTGTCAGTGTCCGTTTCTTTCTTTCAATTCTGTGACGATGCTATATTATGCACCACTGAGCTGATGATGGAGACAGATGGTGGCCATATCACCACCGTAGCTCATTGGTACACTCTCAACAACTAGCTCTAGAGTGTATAAAAAAAAGTTCCACTCGAAAGTAAAGGTTGTACCAAAAATATTTTGACATGGGTACCATAAGTGCTGCGATACAGTCGTGCGTGGTGTAACCGCTCTAAGAATGTTGTCAAAAATGGTTTAGGTCCGTGGTGCACCCGGCGCACGAGTCGCAGGTGCCGGTGGGGCGGCTGTTCCACGCGGGCGCCGTGCTCGGCGACGCGCTCTACGTGTTCGGCGGCACCGTCGACAACAACGTGCGCAGCGGGGAGCTCTTCTGCTTCCAGGTGCGTACACTCGTCCCAGCATCCACCATCTCTCTTCAGGTCCGTGGTGCACCCGGCGCACGAGTCGCAGGTGCCGGTGGGGCGGCTGTTCCACGCGGGCGCCGTGCTCGGCGACGCGCTCTACGTGTTCGGCGGCACCGTCGACAACAACGTGCGCAGCGGGGAGCTCTTCTGCTTCCAGGTGCGTACACTCGTCCCAGCATCCACCATCTCTCTTCAGGTCCGTGGTGCACCCGGCGCACGAGTCGCAGGTGCCGGTGGGGCGGCTGTTCCACGCGGGCGCCGTGCTCGGCGACGCGCTCTACGTGTTCGGCGGCACCGTCGACAACAACGTGCGCAGCGGGGAGCTCTTCTGCTTCCAGGTGCGTACACTCGTCCCAGCATCCACCATCTCTCTTCAGGTCCGTGGTGCACCCGGCGCACGAGTCGCAGGTGCCGGTGGGGCGGCTGTTCCACGCGGGCGCCGTGCTCGGCGACGCGCTCTACGTGTTCGGCGGCACCGTCGACAACAACGTGCGCAGCGGGGAGCTCTTCTGCTTCCAGGTGCGTACACTCGTCCCAGCATCCACCATCTCTCTTCAGGTCCGTGGTGCACCCGGCGCACGAGTCGCAGGTGCCGGTGGGGCGGCTGTTCCACGCGGGCGCCGTGCTCGGCGACGCGCTCTACGTGTTCGGCGGCACCGTCGACAACAACGTGCGCAGCGGGGAGCTCTTCTGCTTCCAGGTGCGTACACTCGTCCCAGCATCCACCATCTCTCTTCAGGTCCGTGGTGCACCCGGCGCACGAGTCGCAGGTGCCGGTGGGGCGGCTGTTCCACGCGGGCGCCGTGCTCGGCGACGCGCTCTACGTGTTCGGCGGCACCGTCGACAACAACGTGCGCAGCGGGGAGCTCTTCTGCTTCCAGGTGCGTACACTCGTCCCAGCATCCACCATCTCTCTTCAGGTCCGTGGTGCACCCGGCGCACGAGTCGCAGGTGCCGGTGGGGCGGCTGTTCCACGCGGGCGCCGTGCTCGGCGACGCGCTCTACGTGTTCGGCGGCACCGTCGACAACAACGTGCGCAGCGGGGAGCTCTTCTGCTTCCAGGTGCGTACACTCGTCCCAGCATCCACCATCTCTCTTCAGGTCCGTGGTGCATCCGGCGCACGAGTCGCAGGTGCCGGTGGGGCGGCTGTTCCCGGTGTGTCGCCACCTCATCCCCTCCATGTCGCCTACAACTTTGTGAGCGACTGCACGGCGATCAGGTGACGTTGGCGTGAAAGCTTCGAGCGCATGCTCAAAGTAGTGGCGCGCGTGCCACGCCCACATCGCCTTTCTATAGTATTTAGTGTTCTGTGAAAACAACCGTCATTCTTCCAGTTGTCGGATTACCCTCGCTGCACGCTCCACGACGACTTTGGTCGGATCCTGAAGTCGCAGCAGTTCTGCGACGTGGTGGTGCTGGTGGGCGCGGAGGAGAGCTGCGTGTTGGCGCACCAGGCTCTGCTCGCGGCGCGCTCCACCTACCTACGCACCAAGATCAAGTGAGGACTTACATATATTTCACAGCTGGCTATAAGCCTCCCCAAAAGATAGACATGTAAGCTGACGCCAGACGTCTGCCGCAGCGGACGGCAAGTTTTATTCATATTTGCTTCTATGACTCTTTAGATTGGGTAAAATACCGTAATGTTAACTTGATTATGGCGTTTAATAACTAATTGTTTGAGTTCGCTAAAGTAAAACGAAAAACGGAATTATTTCTTTCCAGAAACAAGGAATCGTATTTGGCTTAAAAATACTTGAAGCTTCTTAGAACGGTTTACTGATGTCTGTAATAAAGTCAATTCCCACCACTGTAATAAAGTCAATTCTTCCCAGGGAAGCCCGCGAAGAGCTAACTCGGCGCATAGAGGAGGGTCTAGAGAAGCCATTGGAGGTGTACGACTACAAGGCCACGCCGCGACTGACGCTGAAGCTGCCCGAAGCCACGCCGGAGGCGTTCAACATGGTGCTGAACTTTATATACACAGATCGGATCGATCCTACAGAGAAATGTAAGTTATTCTGAACATTCAAAAAACCCAAATCTCCAAAGAAAAGGGCCAGCTGTATTAAGCCTATTAAAGCAACAGGAGGCCTAGCAAAAGTTGCTGCCAAGTCACGTCGCGCGCGACTCAGCTGATTCCGTCTCCCTCGTTCTGCGCAAATTAGAAAAAGAGGGTCGATTTATCGTCTTTGGGACTTTCAGTAGCAAGTGATGATTATAGTGTTGGGATAAAATACCAAGGAGTTGAGTCTTGAGGCTTTGGAGATGTCCTGGAAGGTTTACGACTCACGCCAAGCCGCGTCTCATGCTCTAGGTGCTCCAAGCCACGAAGAAGGAATTCCTCATGGCGATTAACTTCGTCAGACCTTGACAGGATCGATCCTTCCTTCCTTGGAGATGTATCCTATTGAGCATTGTCACATGATTCAAAAGGAAAAAAATCTTACAAAATATCGCAATTAAAAAAATGCCAATGTTGTCAAAGCAAGACGACCACTCTCATGTATTTTAGGGTTTTTTGCACAAAGCCACAGATTGTACAAATATCCGTCAATAACCGTGTTATCGTGTCGCGCAGACGAGGACCCCGAGAGGCCGGGCAGCATCCTGCAGGTGATGGAGGTGCTGCGGCTGGCGCTGCGGCTGCGCGTGCCGCGGCTGCGCGGGCTGTGCGCGCGCTTCCTCGAGGCCAACCTGTGCTACAGCAACGTGCTGCCGGCGCTGCACTCCGCGCACCACGCGCAGCTGCACTCTGTTAAGGAATACTGTCTCAGGTTACTATTTATAGTTATCCTCTCGCGCAGACGAGGACCCCGAGAGGCCGGGCAGCATCCTGCAGGTGATGGAGGTGCTGCGGCTGGCGCTGCGGCTGCGCGTGCCGCGGCTGCGCGGGCTGTGCGCGCGCTTCCTCGAGGCCAACCTGTGCTACAGCAACGTGCTGCCGGCGCTGCACTCCGCGCACCACGCGCAGCTGCACTCTGTTAAGGAATACTGTCTCAGGTTACTATTTATAGTTATCCTCTCGCGCAGACGAGGACCCCGAGAGGCCGGGCAGCATCCTGCAGGTGATGGAGGTGCTGCGGCTGGCGCTGCGGCTGCGCGTGCCGCGGCTGCGCGGGCTGTGCGCGCGCTTCCTCGAGGCCAACCTGTGCTACAGCAACGTGCTGCCGGCGCTGCACTCCGCGCACCACGCGCAGCTGCACTCTGTTAAGGAATACTGTCTCAGGTTACTATTTATAGTTATCCTCTCGCGCAGACGAGGACCCCGAGAGGCCGGGCAGCATCCTGCAGGTGATGGAGGTGCTGCGGCTGGCGCTGCGGCTGCGCGTGCCGCGGCTGCGCGGGCTGTGCGCGCGCTTCCTCGAGGCCAACCTGTGCTACAGCAACGTGCTGCCGGCGCTGCACTCCGCGCACCACGCGCAGCTGCACTCTGTTAAGGAATACTGTCTCAGGTTACTATTTATAGTTATCCTCTCGCGCAGACGAGGACCCCGAGAGGCCGGGCAGCATCCTGCAGGTGATGGAGGTGCTGCGGCTGGCGCTGCGGCTGCGCGTGCCGCGGCTGCGCGGGCTGTGCGCGCGCTTCCTCGAGGCCAACCTGTGCTACAGCAACGTGCTGCCGGCGCTGCACTCCGCGCACCACGCGCAGCTGCACTCTGTTAAGGAATACTGTCTCAGGTTACTATTTATAGTTATCCTCTCGCGCAGACGAGGACCCCGAGAGGCCGGGCAGCATCCTGCAGGTGATGGAGGTGCTGCGGCTGGCGCTGCGGCTGCGCGTGCCGGGCCACGCGCAGGGTAGGGTTCCGTAGTTGCCCGTCTGTCACAGAATGCGCGGACTTAAAAGGGGCTTTTGGGTTTTTATTATAGCTTACCCTCGTAAATAATCGTAAATATTATATACTTCATAAACTAATCGAACCGCAGACCGAAGACTTTTAGCAGCATTACCTAAAATAATTACGAAAATCTCCGAACAGCATCAAGCCGCACATCACAACTAGCCGCGCGCGCAAGAAGCACCGTGCCGTAAGTCCGCCTAAGTTTTAGCATTGCCACGGGTGGGGGGGCATGTCACAGGGCAGGTCTTTTGCGCGCTCGCCGCGGGCAAGAAGCACCGTGCCGTGAAAATGCAACTCTACCGTCCACGGTAAAAGGTTCAAATTCCAATGACAATGTATATGCACCCGAAATTAAGTGCATTTATTACTAGTTAACTAATTATGTCTACTTAACTATTAGTTTTCCTTTTAAATTCATTATCTGTACTACTGCCACGAATTTTTTCACATCCCCAGTAGTAGCCATTTAGCCAGCAGGGGGGACACATGACTGATATTTTTGAACAAGCTATCCAACGATACCCCACATTATGGTTTAACGAGAAAAAAAATACATCACCAATTTACATGTAGGGGCGTTACCCTAAAAAAAAATTTTTTTCAGGATTTTATTGCAGTTTTCTAGTTGTAAGGGTTACTGAGCTAAGCCGAAGACGGACAGACAGACGGACGGACATGGCGAAACTATAAGGGTTCCTTGTTGACTACGGAACCCTAAAAAATGTGCTATTATAAATTATTTACAAATTTGTCATTTTTTCCATACAAGTTGTCAGTTCATTGCCTGGACTATAGGTTCCTCTTGGACACCTGTTAAGTTATAATATTTCGTTACAAAGATATGAACGCAGGCGAGGGTAAACAGCAACAGGTAACTTTTGTCATGGAAGTGAATCATATACTCCAAGTGTAAATCGCCCAGTAATGTCCACGATTCTCAATCATGATCAAGCAGAGGGTATGGGGTAATGCAATCCAGCTCTGGTGGAAAACCAGCCACAATAAGACTGTATGAATACAATAGGTATTGCAAATTGATTATTTTATTTTGTGTCTACACCCCTATTGGGCTGGTTTCCCATCCGCCTACGTTGCAAAATACGTTGGCTCTGTACTCTTTTCCCCATTCTAAATGATCCTCAATCTCACGAATACCTCAAAAGTCTTTTTCAGTATGTACAAGGTCACTCTAGTCCGTCAACTTCGCTCCTCCGGTAACTTTCCCTCTCTAGTCCGTACTGGTTTCGTGTCCAATTTGTTCTCCATCAAACTAGCTCGCCTCTGGAACAGTCTCCCTACTAATATTAGGTAATCTCCAAACAGGCTTAGACAATCCTTTTGAACATTCAAAAAATCTCTATGCAATTTCTTTACCAAAACATGTCTCATCAATGTGTGTATGTATTGTATTGGTATAATGCATATTATTATTTTTTTTAAGTATTTTATAGCATTTTCTATTAAATAAATTTCGTGTATAAAGTTACCGCCCACAATTTATCTGCTGCTAGAAAATGCTTCATAGCATTAAATTCGCGTATGGTATATGTTCTTCTTTTGTGCAATATAGATTAAATAAATAAATAAAATATTGTATTCATTTGAATTCTAGCTCGTATTGTCCCACTAGTGGGCTAAGCCCTTCCTCTCTGTCTTCCAAGCGTCTCTATAGAGTATAGACTGCTAAACTAGACCATTCCTCCCGAAAAGCGTCAAGGTCATCCGGCATCCGTCTGGGTCCGTCCTTACGCCGAAATCTATTTGGACTCTATTTTTATTCAGTCGGTAGTGTCTGCGGCCCACAAGTCATTTAGCTTAAAAATAAAGAAATGATGACGCGTAAAAGTAACCCCCACTCCGCAGGTTCCTAGTGAAGGACTACAACTTCACCCAGATAGTGATGTCGCCGGAGTTCGAAACCATGGAGAAGAGCCTGATGGTGGAGATGATCCGCCGCCGCCACCGGCCGCAGGCCAAGCCGCCCGCGCCGCCCGACGGCGACGAGGATATCATTGGTGAGTTACTATTAGGGTAGGGCATACATAACTGGAGTAGCCTTATGCCGTATTTGCGTACATAAATGTCCGCCGAATTAGTACAGTCATTATATTCAAACAACCGACCCTACCCGTGAATAATTAGTTCTTGGATTTTTTTTCGTAGTCCCTCGGGGGGGGTCACTGGGAGTGTAAATTCAAAAAGTAGACTGAATCAGGCGGGTGAGTATATTTATATTTTACTGTAAAATCAAAAATGGCCGAGTTATTCAAGAAAAACCGTTTTTTTTTTAAAACCATTTCTCGAATATACGCACCAGCCTGATTCAGTCTACTTTCTGAATTTACACTTCCAGTGACCCCCCCGAGGGACCTACAAAAAAAATCCAAGAACTAATTATTTACGGGTCAAAATCTATAATGACTGTACTAAATTTTGCGGGGGCGGGGAGCATCTTAATAGGATATTGAAAATCAATTGTATATTGAAAGCTTGAAGTGGTTGAATGTTTAAGTGAAGTGCTCACAGCAACTCCGCTCCGCACTTAATCAAAAAAATTGCTGAGAAACCTTATATTTGAAAAGCCTATCGATTGATGTGCCACACGTGGACTTACAATATTTTTTTTTGACTTGCAGTTACATGTATGGAGTGCAGCACTAAAAAAAAAATGTTATTTCATTACAGAACTATGTGGCGGCTATAGTCTGGCTAACCAAATTTTGTTGACAGATATTTCCTTGTGGTATCACAAATTGTCTATGATTAAAAAAAAGGCTAAAAGTCAGTTATCAATTTATGTCCTTCGTTCAAATGGTTCACGGTTTATGTTTTATTTTAAATAATATTAACAATGACTATATTATACCGAGTGAGGCATACTATTGTTTAAGCTCGTAAATAATTACGACAATGTGAGAACCCGACGTGAAGCGTTGTATAACGAAAAACTGCAATGTTTACAAATCGTACCTACACAACTTAGTAGGTTGGTGCTGCATAAATATTTTGATACTTTATGTACTAGTTCTAACATTTGCCAATAACTTTGATTAGGTACGTGAATAGTACTTTCACGTTGTTTAACCTATTCCGGTGTTGCATGTAAGCAAGCAAGCAAGAAAGAAACGTGCAAATGTAGTAAGTTGAACTTGACCCACTCCGCGGTTTCCGATTGAGATGATATTTGGCCTAGTACTTATTATCGAGCTAAGTCTTATTTACACTACATTTCATTTTTCGCCTTGCTACAATGATATACTTACGGTAAGAAAGTGTAAACATATGCGTTTGTCGTTGACTGTACTGTATATATAGTGATAGAAATTATGTGAGCTGCATGACTTTGAGTGCACGTCAACGTATATTTAACTCATTTTTAAGGTACCTCACGTGTGCACAGAATATCAAAAATATTTTCTAGTATCGAAACTATAATTCCTACTACACAAAGTGTAACCAGCCCAAGATTTTTTGAATTTCCCGCCAAAAATTTGGGTAAAAATTGGTTAGCCAGACTAACAAAGTACACTTGTTCTCAAAATTTTATTCAAATACACCTTATAGTTTTCGAGTAAAATGCCTGTGACATACGGACAGACGGACATGACGAAACTATAAGGGTTCCGTTTTTGTAATTTTGGCTACGGAACCCTAAAAACGTATCGAAACATTAAAAAATTTGGCAGTATGAAGTACCTAGGTGTCGCAAATTAAACATAAAAACTTTAAAATTTTAAGTGGCGGGAATGAGCTTTATTTTATTAAATTTTGCAAATATTTGTTATTTTCTCGCAATCTAAGTGAAAAGCAGTGCGTATATCATAAGTTAGCCAGTTTACCCCGCGACTTAACTATCCACCCTCGCCGGTGGCTGGGGTGGATATAAAAAGAAAAAAAAAAGAAAACAAGACATTTATTCACTACACAAAAGACACACAGAGACAAAGGAGTAGACATACAATACAATTGACACATATAAACGTCTCAGGTAGAATGCCTCGTTTTATGCACTTGTTGTATAGTCGCGGAATGAAAAGGTTAGCCACTTTTCGACCTTATTTGAAAGCTGTTAAGGTCGACAAGTGGCTAACCTTTTCATTCCGCGACTGTACAATGTACTACTTCACAAATACGCATAATCCGTCTCCCTCGCAGGCACGACGCTCGAGCAGGACATGTGCGTGTTCGTGGGCGGCGCGGGCGCCGAGCTGAGCGACGTGCGGCTGCGCGTGGGCGCCGCGTCCCGCCCCGCGCACCGCTCCATACTCGCAGCACGCGCAGCTTATTTCGAGGCCATGTTCCGTTCCTTCTCGCCGCAAGACAACACCGTCAACGTGAGTACACTCTAATTTATTTATATATTTGACAAATACGTTTACATGACATTACAGTAATAACCAATGTGTCACGAAACTATAATAAAATAATAATAAATAATAAAATAGCTTTATTTATTCCACAAAAACTTATTTGGATTACATATTTGTTACATTTCATTGCATTTACAATTTTGAATTTACATTAATTTCAATTATTCATAATTTATCTTTTTGTTTTGATGTGGACCCCCTCAGGGTAAAAGCCTCCTCCAGAGAATTTCATTTTCTTTTATCTTTGGCAGTGTTCATCCAATCTTTTCCTGCATTAGCCACGATTTCGTCCTGCCACCTGGCGCACGGACGACCTCTGCCTCTCGCGCCTAGCGGTCCTTTCCATTGCGTGCTGTTAATTGTCCAACGATCATCATTGTATCTCTCGACATGACGAAAAACGAAACTACAACAAATAATACAATTTAGTAATAATATAATATTGAAAGCTTGCGGCGCATCAAGATGTGAAAATGAAGCATCAGAGAGTGCAAGAAAGGTGTCCAGTTTCCACAATTTATTGACCCGCGTAGCGAGCGTTGGATAATAGTATAGTTAGTAGTGGATTGTGTCTTTCTCTCGCAGCCCCTTCGGCCTCGTACGTAAAGGTAGATTCATTCCTTTTGGGACTTCATATTTTGTGTGCTTCGTACGAAACTAGTTACGATCGGGGATTTTTCTTCGTACCGGTTGGTTGCAATTGCGAACCAACCTAGAAGTACATTAGGTGACTTCAGAAATCGCCCGGAAATAGAACCTCTCTTAACGGGCCTCCGTTGAAACTCTCGAATTACGGAAAAAAGTGGTATTAAAAAACTTTAAGCGTACATATTTCTCATCAACTGAACTTTATTTACCTGCTTTCTGTTTCTGTCACAGATCCAAATATGCGACACTGTGCCTTCAGAAGAGGCCTTCGACTCGCTGCTACGCTACTTGTACTACGGAGACACCAACATGCCCACCGAGGACTCGCTGTATCTGTTCCAGGCTCCCATTTATTACGGTAAGTTTTTACAGTTTTATGTAAAAATTAATTTCTGACAATTATTTTAAATTTTGGTATAAGCTTTTATTGTCGACTGTACTTTTTGTCATCAGCCATTCGCTGAGAGGGTTCCAATCTCGACTCAAACACGACGCGTTTATTTTGTGTAATTTAGGACTGGCTATCCACCACCACCCCCACCTTCTGTCTCCACCATCAGATCAGCTCGCTGATGCAATAATATTGCGTTGCCAACGAACTTCTATAGCTTCTGCCCGCGACTCCGTCCGCGTGGATCTCGTTTATATCGTAGCTCTATACAATTTTTTACCCCCTCAGGTATTGTATCTTGGATAAAAACTTATGTCCTTTCCCGGGACTAGAACTATATCTATACCAAATTTCATCTAAATCGGTACAGCGGTTTAAGCGTGAAGTGGTAGACAGACACACTTTCGCATTTATAATATTAATATGGATTTTAGGCATAAACTGTACCGATGACGTAAGAGCACAAATAAACATCGGTTGAAAATGGCGGGGTAAGGTACAGTCGGCAGCAGAAGTAGCTAAGCGGGCCGGGTGTTCAAAATGACCTGCACGCGACTTTATTCTTAAGAAATTAAGATCGTGTGTAGGTTATTTTGAACACCCGGCCCGCTTAGCTACTTCTGCTGCTGACTGTACGATATTCTGTGTGATAATAACTCCAGCAACTTAGACCTACATACGGTTCAAAGACAAGTTGCATTTCACGAGTGGGATAGGTCTGTTAATACTTAGGACCTGCTCACGCTGCAGTATCTGTCCAGGAAATGGCCTGGACCCTGCCCAAAGAAAAACTACCTTGATAGTTAACCGTGTCCTCAGGTTTCACCAACAACCGTCTGCAAGTATTCTGCAAGCACAACCTACAAAGCAACGTCACGCCGGACAACGTGCTGGCCATCCTGCAGGCTGCCGACCGCATGCGCGCTGCCGACATCAAGGAGTACGCGCTCAAGATGATCGTGCACAACTTCTACCAGGTCAGTAGCACGTGTTGGACGCGCCGGACAACGTGCTGGCCATCCTGCAGGCCGCCGACCGCATGCGCGCCGCCGACATCAAGGAGTACGCGCTCAAGATGATCGTGCACAACTTCTACCAGGTCAGTAGCACGTGTTGGACGCGCCGGACAACGTGCTGGCCATCCTGCAGGCCGACGACTGCATGCGCGCCGCCGACATTAAGGAGTACGCGCTCAAGATGATCGTGCACAACTTCTACCAGGTCAGTAGCACGTGTTGGACGCGCTGGACAACGTGCTGGCCATCCTGCAGGCCGACGACCGCATGCGCGCCGCCGACATAAAGGAGTACGCGCTCAAGATGATCGTGCACAACTTCTACCAGGTCAGTAGCACGTGTGGGACGCGCCGGACAGCGTGCTGGCCATCCTGCAGGCCGACGACCGCATGCGCGCCGCTGACATCAAGGAGTACGCGCTCAAGATGATCGTGCACAACTTCTACCAGGTCAGTAGCACGTGTTGGACGCGCCGGACAACGTGCTGGCCATCCTGCAGGCCGCCGACCGCATGCGCGCCGCCGACATTAAGGAGTACGCGCTCAAGATGATCGTGCACAACTTCTACCAGGTCAGTAACACGTGTTGGACGCGCCGGACAACGTGCTGGCCATCCTGCAGGCCGCCGACCGCATGCGCGCCGCCGACATCAAGGAGTACGCGCTCAAGATGATCGTGCACAACTTCTACCAGGTCTGTAGCACGTGTTGGACGCGCCGGACAACGTGCTGGCCATCCTGCAGGCCGCCGACCGCATGCGCGCCGCCGACATTGAGGAGTACGCGCTCAAGATGATCGTGCACAACTTCTACCAGGTCAGTAGCACGTGTTGGACGCGCCGGACAACGTGCTGGCCATCCTGCAGGCCGCCGACCGCATGCGCGCCGCCGACATCAAGGATTACGCGCTCAAGATGATCGTGCACAACTTCTACCAGGTCAGTAGCACGTGTTGGACGCGCCGGACAACGTGCTGGCCATCCTGCAGGCCGCCGACCGCATGCGCGCCGCCGACATCAAGGAGTACGCGCTCAAGATGATCGTGCACAACTTCTACCAGGTCAGTAGCACGTGTTGGACGCGCCGGACAACGTGCTGGCCATCCTGCAGGCCGCCGACCGCATGCGCGCCGCCGACATCAAGGAGTACAGTCAGCAGCACAAGTAGCTAAGCGGGCCGGGTGTTCAAAATAACCTTCACACGCTCTTAATTTCTTAAGAATAAAGTCGTGTGCAGGTCATTTTGAACACCCGGCCCGCTTAGCTACTTCTGCTGCTGACTGTACGCGCTCAAGATGATCGTGCACAACTTTTACCAGAGAGGCTACCGCGAAACGAAATTCGTTTTCGTTCGTGTATCTCCCCGTCTCTGTCGCTCGAACTAGCAAGTGCGACAGAGACGAAGATACACGAACGAAATTTTCCCTCTCTGTCAGACTTGCGAATTCGTACGTAAGTGCAACAGAGAGGGAAAACTTCGAATGCCGTTGGCGGTAGGCCCCCAAGTCAGTAGCACGTGTTGGACACGCCGGACAGCGTGCTGGCCATCCTGCAGGCCACCGACTATCTTAAAGAAATATTTTAATGAAAATACGTACAAAATTACCTACGGCCAGAGTCAAGTAATTTATTTTTATAAATCTTATTGATATAATGCTGGTCATTACTGCCAGTTTCTGAACGCATTTAGCGGGTTTATAATATGTGTGTAGATAATAGTTATTTGTGTCACAAGGGAGCAAAATAGTATATTTACGGCGAGGGCGGTGTATTGAATCCTGAATGTAGCGAGGGATCCTACAATAGAATCCTGAGCGTAGCGAGGGATTCTAACGTAGGAACCTGAGCGTAGTGAGGGATTCAAGTGTTAACTCCCAAGACGAAAATAATTTTGCTCCTGAGTGACACATGTAACTTTTCATACCGAGGAAAATTGAACGAATATCAATATTCATTATTATATAATTTATATACAATAACATCAGTTTTGATTTCAGTAAAACGTATAGTTTATTGTGACAATTTTTTCAAATATTACGAAAAATTCTCAAGTTTTAATATGTAAATGTACCTATAACGTTGCTAAAGTTAAAACTTGAAATATGTTCGTTTTTAATCGATTACGATGAAATTACAATCGATTATTTTCTTAAGATCTGTGTTCAATTGGCACATTGCGTAAATGCTACATGCCAATGAATAAATTAAAAAAGTAGCTTGAACAGAAAAGTGGCATTTTGCTCCCTCTCGTCGGGGACCAAAACTTACTTTTCTGAATGACAGTTGTGAAAAAAAACTTATCATCTCTTCTTCTTGTCTTTCCTAAACTACCCGCTGTAACGAACCCGTTTACCCGCAGCTGGCCCACCAGGAGTCCATAAAGACGCTCCCGCAGCCGCTGCTGGTGGACATCGTGGTGGCGCTGGCCACGGCGCGGCGCGCGGACTCGCCGCTGCCGCCGCGCTCGCTGCCCTCGTCCTCCTCCGCCGACACGCTCGCCGACGACGACCACAGGCGGAAGCCGGACCACCCCAACTACTGGTAGTCGTAGCCCTGACCACGACCGACACTCCGGCACACCCGAACGGCGGAAACGCCCTTGTCTAGCTGCGGCGCATTCCAAATATAGTCGGACGCACCTGACTCCATATGGCCACGACTGACTGGAGTCTATAAAGACACTGCACTGCACAAGCCCCTTCTCCGCCGAAACCGGCGGAAACCCAACCATCCCAACTACGTAGTAGCCATTACACCCGAATGGTGGAAGGAGACGTCTTTGTTAAGAGTCCAAATAGCCACAACTGTAGTCTATAAAGATGCTGTTATCCGCAGAAACTCTCGCCGAAGATGAACACCGCCGGAAACCCGACCATCCCAATTATTGGTAGTAGGCCTGACCTGGTGGAAGGAGACACCTTTGTCTAGAGTCTGTGGTTATAAAGACGCTGCACAAACTCCTCCGCAGAAACCTTTTTGTTACTCGAAAGTCTTGTCTGTTGAGATGGTTCAATGATATTTATTCTCACTCAATATTATACATTGTAGGTACTTTAAATAAACAAAATATATTACCTACAGACAAAAAGATGGTTCATAGCTATAATCGTTGTCGATTTGTTAGATAATTGTCCAGAACTCATTATTTCTTCGGAGTAAATTTTCCGTTCGCGTTTTACCGCGATAGGTTTTAATCCACATTTACCATACCTAATTAATTTTTCGTTATTTTAGTCAGTAGTACTTTTTCCGTTCGCATATCCCCGATCGGTAAAATCCGCAATTATCATAATTTAATTTTCGTTATTTTATCATTCGCATTTTTTCTTTAAACGTGAAAATGCTTTTGAGAAAAAGACGTTTCAAAATAAACAATCGAAAAAATAAAAGACTGTAAAAGAACCTTCGCTGACAAAAGCGAACGGAAAATTTACTACGAAGAAATAAATAGTTCGGGAGAATGATCTAACAAAATCATAAATAGTTAAAAATTAGAAAAAATCTATGGAAAAATTCGTATTTTTGTTGTTTCAATTTTAATACATGTATAAGGAAAGTTGCTAAAGCCTAAAAACATTTTATTGTTTAACATTAAGATGTATGAATGTGATACAAAGTAGAATAGCCGTAAGGCCGCGGTCTGAACGCCAGCGGGCAGCGGGGCGACTAACGGCATTTCATACATTTGATCGAGTTCAATCTATGAATGCCCGCTACCCTCTGGCGTGTACACCACGGCCTAAAAGTTTTGTTAAGTTATAAATTGTGCCCTACGGAAATTATATAAGCATGGACGAATACATCAGACAACCGCCAATATCTACTTATACTTACAATGCTGCTGTAGCTAGTTAAACTGTTGAGAGGTCTCTGTACTTCGTATTTTATATGACACTTAGGGCGAGTTGTACCAACTGTAATCATTAACATTCCATGGAAACCTGCCAAACTTTCCATACATTCAGAGTTTAAGAAACACCGCTTACGATTTCAGACGGTTCTGGTGTGTCCCATCCCATCCTCGTCGCCACTGTTAGTGAGGGGTGCGGGGCGGGGCATATAAATGATAAACGGGCGTCCCGTGCAGCTACGTGTATTCGACTAAACTCATACGGTCGCAGCCGCATTACTTAACCACTAACATGGTGCAACCCACTCTTAAACTTCTGCTTAACCCAATAGAGCCTTCTATAATAAGCAAGATAATTTTAGGAACGCGACATTGCATACATTCAATTGGCGGTCCCCTTGGTTTATTTATCCAAGTTATATATTATTTTTCATTCTTATTTACCATTAGTTATATTTGTATATAGGATGTTTCCAATACATGGTCAATTATTAAAGTAAAAGCTAATTCATACTAATATTATAAATGCGAAAGTGCGTCTGTCTGTCTGTTACTTCTTCACGCTTAAACCGCTGAACCTATTTAGATGAAATTTGGCATACAGATAGTTTTGAGTCCCGAGGAAGGACATATAGTTTTAATCCCGGTAATCATCCCCCATGGGGGTGAAAGTTTGTATGAAGCTACGATATAAACGAGTTCCACGCGGACAGAGTCGCGGGCAGGAGCTAGTAAAGGCATAAAATCATTTGAAGATGTGGAAATATCTACGAAATTCAAAGGGTCCCCAACCCGCACTGCTACGGCTTTATAACTGTAACACATTTCCTATCGTCCATGGGAGGAAGCCTATCCCCAGTAATGTGATGTAAGTATGGTCAAGACTTTAATTGTTGAGCCATTTAGGTGTCAACTAATTTCAATTGATTTTTTAGTAATTAAGCTATGAAGTGTCCAGTATAATGTGAGCTCTAAATGGCTCAATAAAAGTCCGTAACTGTGTGTGAGTGAAAACTGCATTTATTATTAGTATTTCTGATTCACCATTCCCAATAATACTTTTTGTTTTTACAAGATACTTACCTATAACTTTTTTTATCCATACCATCTTCAAAAGCCTATCTCGGTCAGCAAAGTCAGCTCCACACGAGTCATGCCTGTTCGAGCGATTTCCGCTATAAAGCGGAATAATGCTGTTACGCGCTACGGCATAGAACACGTTGCGTTGCTTGACCATGAACCTATAATTTTCCCAGTTGTACCCTACAGGAGCCCAGGGTCCTCTTTGGCAACTAATCGCAAGATTTGGCGTAGGAACTACGACAACATGGAAGTTTTATGTAAATATTGGCAGTGTTATTAGTTGTAAGTTGTAACAGGGTTAAGTTAGAAGTTATGTTTAAATTACACGGAAAATGTTTATTAATTAATCTAGTCATTATTGTAGATAGCTTCATTGAAATATTGTATTGTGACATTATTTGATTGTAAAGTTAACAAATGAGTGAGAAAGTGTATCCTAAAGCCACAGGCGTAGCCAGGGAGGTTGGGTGTTTCATACCTCTGAAATGTTCAAAATATTACATTAACTGAATATTAGTGTCATTTTATGCATATTTTTGTTTGTGTTATTTTCTTGAACCCGGCCTGAAATTTCTTGAACCCGGCCTGAAATTTCTTGAACCCTCCCAAATTAAAACATGGCTACGCCCGTGCCTAAAGCCATATCATCTCTCGGTTGTGCAGACTCCGTTCTGTATCAGTAAGTACAGTCAGTACAGATTCTCTTCTGTGCAGATTTCGCCATGCCAAGTGAGGAAGCGGCCTTAAGCAAAATAAATAATACTGTAGTATATTTTTAAGTTATCTTTAATTAAATCATTATTCAACAAAATTTTCTAATAAACTAATACATTGATGTTGTTGTATTATTACTTATACTTGTGCTCAATGTCCTTCCAGAGTTTCTGAAAAAGAAAAAATATATATAAAAATTCTATTCCACATTGCATAAATATTCTATTGCATAAGTTACCAATATGACCTATACCAACATTTTCACTCTTGTCTCTCTCTTTTCATTCTTCTTTTTTTTTCCACTGCCTCTCGCTAGCAAAGAATTGCTAGTATCAATGAGGTAATAAATTGACTTAGAGCACTCACATACATTTTGTTTATTCAATAGGGGACCAGAATTCTTATTTTACATGACCTTGAACATTTTCAACATTTCACCCCCCATTCATCACATATCTCACCCATCTTGATTAAAAGAATGAATTATAAAGTTTACCTAGGCCATGACTTTTATAGATTGTTAGACCTTATGTTGGGAAGTAAATATCAATTAATGTACAGAATTGCTAAAATTTGATCTGACTATTGGTATAATGGACCTTTAAAAGTCAGACCTTATACATATACTGGGTGTTAATTGGGTTGTGATACAAAATAGCAAAATGTGAATCTATCCATGATTCTGAACAACTTTTACTATGGGATCAACTTTGTGTTTTACAAAAAAGAAACAACTATTTCATACACTTTGCTCATTTTAGACTGACGAAAATGTATGAACAGCCTGTTTTTTTTTGCATAATACTAAGTTGGCCCCATAGTAAAAGTTGTTCAGAATCATGGATAGATTCACATTTTGCTATTTTGTATCACGACCCAATTAACACCCAGTATATTAAGTTTAGTGTGAAGGTTAGTCACGGCACTATAGGCACAACTGATCACTAGAATTTTAAGTGTTCTTGGCATTGAAATGTTTCAAATGAAGATTAAAGATCAAACATAGTTATATTTTTAACAATTTACATGATACAGCAGGCCATATTATTAATAGCCACTGTAATAACGACATTCATACACCTAGCAGGAACACATGAAGATCTTGGAGAGCTTTAGTCAGTTTGGCATGTTCTTGCGACCGAGTGTTAAAAGATTTAATAAAATTATACTTAGTCGGGAAGTAAACAATTTAACTGCAAAAACAGCTGATCGAAGAATTATATTTCGATTGTTCAGGTTATTAGAGACAAATTATATAACAAAATACTCACTCCCTTGTTTATACTCTCAAAGATGGAGACCGCTACCAAATCGAACGTTCGCTCGAAGAAGAAAGTTCCTCCGGCGACGACCAGGAAGAAGGTCGATGTTCTTTTGAACAGAGAGCGATTCAAGTTGCCTAAAAGAGCCATTTTTGTAAAATTCTCCTCGTTCGCACGTCGAAAGGTCTCGCAAAATTTCTAGGCAGCCACAGACAAGATAAAGATAACGCAAATGTCAAATCAAGAGATGCTAGTGTTTCCATCGCTAAATTACCTGTCATGGACTAATTTAACCCCTCGTATGCGGATGTCAAAATTGTGCAATCAAATTATGACTTTAATATGTAAAACATTGGGTTCAAATGCTTTGCACGGATCCGTGCCTAAGCATACGAAGGGTTAAGTATAGTACTAACGTTTCCCTATCAGAGGGCCTACCGCGAAAGGCATTCGAAGTTTTCCCTCTCTGTCAGTAAGTCTGACAGAGAGGGAAATCGTACCTAAGTGCAACAGAGAGGGAAAACTTCGAATGCCGTTGGCGGTAGGCCCCCTGACGCGAAACGATATTCGTTTCGCGGTAGGGCCTCAGGGGGCCTACCGCCAACGGCATTCGAAGTTTTCCCTCTCTGTTGCACTTACGTACGTCGCAAGTCTGGCTAACCCATCCAGCACTTTTAACATCCCAACCGTGTCGCGTTTTATGCTTTGTGTTTTTCATCCCGTCGTGCTACTGTTCTATTTTTTTTTTTTCGATATTTTGCATTAATTATTTATTTATTATGTGTCTACTTACTTTTTATCTAATGCTGTGTTGCGTTGCGTTCCGTGGGCCACTTGCAGTGCTGTCTGAAAACCAGCGCTGCAGGTGTCTGTCTGACACCTCAGCACAATGCTGAGACAGCGACCGTTTCACTGCCGCGAAGACACACAATATGTGTCAATTGTATTGTATGTTACTCCTTTGTCTCTGTGTGTCTTTTGTGTAGTGAATAAATGTCTTCTTTTCTTAAAAAGAATTTCGTTCGTGTATCTCCGTCTCTGTCGCACTTGCTAGTCGAGTGACAGAGATTTTTACATTATACCTCGGATAGTAGAGTTGCTTTTTGAATGGACTGCTATGATGCAATTCGACCAACTCAAATAATTTCAAGTGTAATACTGGCACCACACTTGGGGTTGCGTGTTCGCGTTGCATCATTGCCTCTCTTTCATTTGCCGTAGGAAGGAAAAAGATGCAACACGAATTTTTGGGCAGACACCGCCAAGTGTGGTACAGTCGACTACAAAGAGATCGATACGGCCAAAGTTACAAAAATATGTATACACGACTTTATTGCCTGAACGTTAAGGTCGTGTATACATTTTTTTGTAACTTTGGCCGTATCGATCTCTTTGTAGTCGACTATACCACCATAAGGTTGTCCCCTAATATTTATATATTTAAGTACCTGCTGCCTATACAATAACAAAGTCGATACGTGCTCCGTTATCCGTACTTCTTACTTCCCATGGACATAGTTTCTTCGGTCATTGGTACTTCCACATTTATATCAAAGAGTATATAAATTTATATAATCGAACGACAACATAACAAAATGTCAACTAACATAAAATACGATTTCGCAATAACTGCGAAGTTGTAAAATCTACTCCGATTGGTTATTGACTTGGTTTGCGGTTGTAAACGTTAACGATGTCGTGGAGAATTTCTATTTATTTTATATTCTTATTTTATTACACTTGCAATGGTCAAAATGTGTTGGGTATGTTGATTATTAATATTATTATTTAAATCTATTTTAAACTGCTGATGGATGCTACTTGTGAAATAATCGAAATATTATTATTTGACAATTATACAGAAAATAAGAATTATGTAATAGTTGTTTGTGTTTACAAGGGTGCAAAGTTATATTTTAACCGCGAGTGTGGAATTGAAACACGAGCCAGCGAATGGATTCTAAGGTTGAACCACGAGCTAGCGAATGGATTCTATGGTTGAACCACGAGCGAAGCGAGTGGTTCGAAAATAGAATCCTGAGCGTAGCGAGTGGTTCAAAAATAGAATCCTGAGCAAAGCGAGTGTTGCAACACACGAGACGTCAAAATAACTTGCACCCGTGTGTAACACAAATCTTTTCACCTCACTAAACTGAGGAAAGTCCTACATAAGAAAAACAACTGAAATATGTATAATCAGCCTTTATTTTAACTAGTAAATATTACATAGACTCTACATATCGACTCTACATATCGATTCTACATATCGACTCTACAAATGGACTCTACATATCGACTCTACATAGACTCTACATATCGACTCTACATAGACTCTACATATCGACTCTACATATCGAGTATACATATCGACTCTACATATTGACTCTACATATCGACTCTACATAGACTCTACATATCGACTCTACATAGACTCTACATATCGACTCTACATATCGAGTATACATATCGACTCTACATATTGACTCTACATATCGACTCTACATATTGACTACAAATGGACTCTACATATCGACTCTACATATCGACTCTACACATCGACTCTACATATGGACTACATATGGACTCTACATATCGATTCTACATATTGACTCTACCTATCTGGACCCCCATATAAAACTTCACCCCCTCTTTTAAGGGGTTAGGTGCAGTCTTCCAAAAAAAAAGATGCACGATTTTTTTTGTTAGTGATAAATAGTCCGCATACCAATTTTTAGCTTTCTACCTTGAAAATTGCGGAATGCTCCATACAAACTTCCACCCGCCATTTTAGGGAAGTGGGGGGTTAGAAAGAGATAAAAAGTAGCCTTTGTCACTCTTCATCCCTTCAACTATCTCCACTTAAAAAATCACGTCAATTCGTCGACCCGTTTTGCCGTGAAAGACGGACAAACAAAAGTAACTAATAACACGTTCGGATTTCAAATATTCTTTGCACACATGTGGATAAAATGCAGTTTTGCTATCTGTTTTTAAAGAACAAAAAAGGTCTTTCCGAGCTAGTGAGGTGAAAATGTACAAGTACATAAATTAAGATTAAAATGATGTAAAAGTTCCTACTTCCTACAAAGGCGATATAGGGAAATCCCTATAAGGGCCTGAGGGCCTACCGCGAAGCGATATTCGTTTTCGTTCGTGTATCTCCGTCTCTGTCGTTAGCAAGTGCTAGTTCGAGCGACAAAGAGGGAGATACACGAACGGAAACGAATATCGTTTCGCGGTAGGCCCTCTGGCCACATGTCTGCGGTGCGGCGCTGTAACGTAAAATCTACGTCGCCACGACACAGCTCGCGGGCTGATACTGATAGCCGTGCAGCTCAGTCTTTTATTGTGACATTTATTTATTTATTTTATTAATTTATTGGTATTAAGGATAACAACAGCCGTAGATATATCTAATACGTATTGGTAATAATTACATAATAGAAGGCTAATAACAGTCATCCATAATTACTTAAATAACGATTAACAAGGCATACACAAGTATGTACAGTCGAGTTCTCCAATATCTATACAGGCAATCGTTCAAAAATATCTATACACAGTCTCTATTGTTACTGACATAAGACGCATCTGTAGATATTTTTGAAAGGCGGTCTGTATAGATATTGGAGAACTCGACTGAACTTTACCTAAGTACGTAGTGTAGTATAAATACAGTAGGTTCATTACGCCGGTTACCAAAGAGTATAATATGCTATAATCACTACGTTTTCCGGTTACCAGCTTTGGATAGCGACCACCAGGACAAGGTGTTTTTCAACTAAAAAATATTTCGACAGACTAAGCAAACCGTTAGTTTTTAAATACCTACCTACTTACTTGAACATATAAATATATTGAATCATAAATAATTTCTCTATGATTGAATGGAGAGACGTTGCCAGGAAACAATTCAAGCCAAAATGACCTACGAAGATTAACCATATACGCGTACCCTTAACCTCGTTGTTACGCCATCGGAACAACCACGACCACTCTGTCAAGAGTGTATAGTCAACAGCAAAAGTAGGTTATCATTTTTTCACCTTATCGCAATGGAATAAGGTACAAAAGTGATAACTTACTTTTGCTCTACGACTGAGGAGGAGGAGGATTGAAAAAACGAGAAAATATCCTTTCGGTTCACCAATTCAAGTGAGTGGCCGCAAACTGGCACACTAAATTATGTGGTCACTGACCGGCTAAATGAGCCTACTTTAAAATACATGTACCTACTAAAATGCTTAAATATTTATTTGTCTAGTATCAGTCAAAGAACAGTTGGCAAATATGGAATCAAAACAAAAACTAAATTTAAATCGGGGAACAAAGGGCAATACAAACTCTATAAAAGCTTTGAACGCCAAAATGCCGTACGAAGACACACAAATGCCATCTCAGTGGGCGCAGGAGCCCGAGGCACCTTACCACTGGCCGCCTGGAAAAGTGAAATACTACATCGATGGCGAGACTTACGGTAAGTTAAATTGGGCGACGCATTCAAGCCCTCCTCACACCACCTGTATCCGCCACTGTGGGCACTCTTCGCGTGAGGCACGAAGACTGACTGCCACTCTTGATAGAAACTACTTACGGCTGGTTTTAGTCACACTAACCATCGGCGGCGGCTAATTATGTATTAGTCACTGGTAGCTCAGCGCTGACGAGAGCGTACGTACCGTATGCGCCGCGCATCGTCGCTGTGGTCGGCGCCGACAAACAGGGAGACACTAGAGAGAGACTAACGCATACATATCAACGTCACCGCGCCACTCGCGCCAGTGCGCGCCGGTCAGTATTCTATTTATAAAACTCCAAACTTATTCTACACTGTAATGGCTTTGCCCCACCTCGGGACAATCTTAAGCGGGTGGGCAGCTTGCTGTTGCGGGGTGAACGCTGGTGTCTGTACCTACTTTTGTTATACTAGCTACCCTCGCGGCTCTGCCTGTGTATTATAGAGAATCCAGGCAGAGCTGCGGGATGAAAGTAGCGTGAAAGTAGCCTATGTCCATCCTGTAGGTCGATACCTACAGATGCAAGAATTTTTGAAATAGGGGACTTATCCTACTAATCCTATACTACTAATAAACACGCGGACGAAGTCGCGGGCAGAAGCTAGTCCTCTTTATAATATCAATATACATAGATTAAGTAGGATAGATACATGTGCCTTAATTATGTTTTAACCACAGACGAAGGTGTAGCCGATCTCTTGCAAATGGCGTTCAATTTAATCAAAGACGCGAGTGAGGACTTTTGCCCCTTTTTCGAGAAGCTGCGTGAGCCGGGAGACGCAGACGGCGACTGGCTGCATTTCACCAACCCGGATCGTGTGCGGCCATGCGTGCACGAGCCTGGTTTTAGTCGCGGCGGAGAAATCGTAAGATATCTTCAATTCCGGGTTCCCTTCTTGATTTATAACGGGTGGATATTTATTACCTACAATAGATATTTTGTAAAACCTCAAAATCTCGGCGTAAACTTGTCATTGGCTGTCAAATTTACTATTGAACAGCCATTTAATGCGCCAGTGTGATGCGGGCTTAAGGCCTCTCACAGCACAGACTGGCGCGGCCTGGCCGCGGCGGACAATACTAAACTTGTCATTAGCTTGCACTGACGAGGCCCGCGGTGGCGGTCACTAGTAAAAAAATAACTTAAATTGACTTTCATGGACCGCCACTGCAGGCTGTGCCAGTGCGATTTAAGCTTAAACCTTTACCGTACCTATACAGAAAATAGTGTTGGGCTACGACTGCCTCAAACCCCGGGAAGTGCTGCACACGGTGCTGCATGGCCTTGGGTTTCGGGACGAGATAACCCATCCGAACAGAGACCTCTTCGTCCGGATTATGTGGGAGAACATACAGCCAGGTACAGTCACGGACTTTAATTGTTGAGCCATTTAGTTAGAGCTCACTTTATACTGGACACTTCATAGCTGAACTATGAAATCAGACTTGACAATGACATCACACCGCTCGCTAGCAGCCCGTTCACGTTCACGTTCCGCTATTTTTAACCGACTTTAAAACAGGAGGAGGTTCTGTATTCCACTGTATGTTTTTGAAATGTTTTTTCACCGATTTCTCTGTCAATTGTCGATTTCCAAAATTCTTCTTTTATTCGATAGAGTATACTCCTGGTGGTCCCATTAATTGTCATCAAGTCAGGATCTGATGATGAAGTGTAGGGAAATTGAGGGTAACCTTCAAATTTTATAGGCACACGTGTAGTGATTTTGGTATTTTCTATTATACTTAACTCGTGTACCCTAGATATCGCAATTTCAGTGAAGTGGAACTGATGATGAAGACCACAGATGACTTATGGAACTCCTCAAAGATGTAAAGTACGTCAAAGATTCTAACATGATTCCGTGAAGTAGAAGTAGCAACTAATGAAGTGTCAAGTCTGAGATCCTTGAGGAATCGACGGAACTCCTCAAATATTATAAGCCCACATATTAGCGACTTGGGTTTTTTCTATAATGTGGTAAATTGGAAAGGAAATGTTCATGTACCTATGTGGCTTGGCGAAGTACCTACTGCGTTGAAGTCGGTTTAAACACTTTAAACTTTGTTTTTAAAGTAAATTTTTAACATGAGTGTTGCCACAGGTGTTGCCTTGTAGGCCGATCGGAATACCTACTACTACAATAGTTGCCTGGGTAAAATTCCAGGAGAAACTTCCGGCACGACCACAGGGATGGCTTTAATACTGTCAGAGTTTGCCCTCCAGTGAGATTGGAAGAGGCGGTTCACGGTGGAAGGTGCCTAAGGACTAAATCAGCCTCCAGCTCCACGCCGACCGCATGGCTTAAATCGGGAGTCAATACAAACTAATTTACCTGTAATTTTCAGCCTTCAGGTCAATGTTCCGAGTACAGTCGGTGGGAGCAGTCAACGGTTTGGCGGAATACGATCCGATGAGCATCATGCACTTCCACGACCGCGCGTACAGTATCAACGGGCAGGCCACCGTAATGCCTGTGGTAAATCTTATGTTATAAACGAATAAGTAATTTGGGACAATCTTACACAGATCTAGTCTCAAACTAAGCGAAGCTTGTTTTATGAGTAATGGGGTAGGCAGAGCAGCACATACAACTTAATTTAAATGCCACTGATCCTAGCAATGTAGGTTTAAATATTGAGAACATTGGGATATTGCAGTGATAGTTCCAACCGGAGGGCCTACCGCGAAACGAAATTCGTTTTCGTTCGTGTATCTCCGTCTCTGTCGCTCGAACTAGCAAGTGCGACAGAGACGGAGATACACGAACGAAAACGAATTTCGTTTCGCGGTAGGCCCCCGGGTCCCAATATTCGGCGTACCTATAGGTAGTAAATAAATGCTAAATAGACAGAAAGTGAAATATCGCGGTTTTCTCGTGGTCCCATTGATTTGTCCCATCAATGGGACCACGAGGGAGACTTGTTTCTTGTAGTCTTTTTGTTTAAATATTTGTGTTCTTCACACAAATACCTATCACAACAACAGTCATAAATATTGGAAGTTAAAACAAAAGAGTACCTATCTATGCTATACGAGTAGGCTTTACAGATGTGTCTTCACCGTTATTTATAGAAATCTCAATTGAACTACCCACAAATATATTTTATTTAAGTTTCCAGGATTGAAAATAGAGCCGACAGACGGCTTGTCACATCTAGACAAAATGAAGATACGAAGAATATTTGGTCACGAATGCAAAAAACTTCAAATCGGCAGAATCTTGAACTCTTGTGGATGGGAGAAGAATCTTGACACTGAAGGATTTCCTGAATTTACTCCTATTACTGACAATTATGCTGTTCTTTGTGGGAAACGTAACCGTAGTCGTATTCCTAGTGATGACGAAATAGTAATACCTGGCAATAATGTTGAGATTGTGGAGTCAAAAGGCGAAAGTGAAGGTGACAATGAAGGTGCCGTAGTGATACCCGGCAATGATGTTGAGCCAGAAGGTGTAGTTACGAAACATAAAAAAATTATGCTTGCGGCAAATACATATAAACTTTCTGCTAAGGGAAGTGCAGGTTCGATAATGCCAGACAAGGAAGCCATAATTGTAGGTTACAATGCCGAAAGTGGAGAGAATAAGTTAAGGCGACGACGTCGACAGTAGGCCCCAAAACTTTGCGTTGCTCACTCGCATTTGTTAGCTACTATGCAGTATGCTCTTCGCCCGCGCACACAATCTTGTGAAATTTGAATAAAAATCATGTTGACAAAACGGTTATTTCAAAATATCTAACGTTCAGCAAGGCTGTCACAGGACGGATCGCGAGCTGTATCGCGGCGATATGTACTATCCGTCTCTTTCTAAGCGTTCTTATTAGAAAGAGACGGATAGGTACTTAGTCTATCTCGCTGCGACACAGCTCACGGACCGTCCTATGATAGCCGAGCAGATTTTAGATAAATTAATTCACAATCTTTAACGTTGCATAATATGTTCTACAAGAAATTCGAATGTTCAGATTATAAATGAAATATCAAAGGACAACACACCTATATTTTCTTAGATCTATTCGCAGGCAGTGAACCGTTTCACCTAGCTACAATTTTATAACTCGGAAAAGTCAGTGTTGCCCTCAAGTAAGGGATTTCAATTGTCTTCATAAAAGGTCTCAAAAACGGCAATGTCCCCACTACGCTCAGGATTCTATTGTAGAATCTTTCGCTTCACTCGGCATTCCATATACCGCCCTCGCCCTAAATTTTGTTTTTCTCCGTCTGTCGTCCTGTCTCAACACAATCTACTATTGTGATAGGAACGAGATGCGTGCAATAACATTTATTTCCAGCCATACTTTAACGGGCTAGAGTGTTTGCCTTTCGTTGTGTTGCATAACGTATGATCGCAAATTTAACTGTCAATTTTATTTTATTACAACTTCCCTTGATACAAATAAAACGCAATATTATTATGGGCAAAATATATTGTCTATTTACAATTTTAAAACAAATAAAATGCTGGTATGAACATTTCTTAGAAATAAACGTGAGTACGGATCTGGACACATACGATACATAAACAAACCATTGTACGGAATGATATTTGATAAAACAAGCAAAATAAACACCATTCACTAAGTATTACTAAAACAATTTGGCTTTTTTTTACTAATTTAAATATAATCCCCGGCACTAAGAACCAAGATAGCGTCTTTTGCGCTTACACAGATAGCATGCTGTGTCCGACTCTTGTTATGGATACTAATATTATAATAGGTACCCGAAAAACGACTACTGAGCAGAGTGGCTACCGCGAAACAAAACCCTCCCTCTCTGTCGCTCGAACTAGCCCGTGCGATAGAGACGGAGATACACGAGCGAAGTTAGTTTTCGTTTCGCGGTACACCCTCAGAGCGGCGACGGCGAAACGAAAACGACATTTCGATCGTGTTTCTCCCTCTGTCCCTCGAATATACAAGTGCGATAGAAACAGATACACACTCACCGGCAGAAAATTTGGCCCAAAAACTTTTCGTGATTTCAAACTATAAATTGAACAAATTAAATAATGTTTTTCGGCATAGTAAACTTTTTCTAATTTGGACCAAATTTTTTGCCGATGAGTATAGAAGTTGGCATTTTGCGGTAGCCACCCAGGTCCTACTTAAGTGCCAGGGATTATACAAGAGGGTCATACATGTTCTAATTTCCTTTTCCGTGGCCGCCTTTGCGACGTTCATGTACGGTTGAGAATATTAAATGTGTTCAACTTATCATAAAGCTTGTCATTGGAATTGGAACCTTCCACCTTGGACGGTAGACTTGCTTTTTGTTGAATTAACTACTTTGGTGCAATTCGGCCAACTCAATCTCCAGTGTACGAGTATGTATTTTTATCACGTTTTTCTCTCCTATATAATATTCCAACTAGGTACAGCTAATCAAGATGGTTTCTACATATATTCCACATCGCTGAAGGAATGCATTTCAAAACTCGCAGTCACCAATCAGTGAAACGCGCCGGCGTAAAACAATGGCTAGCAATTTAGAAAATTAAACACGCTCGATTTCGCACGTAAATATACGGGATGGAAATTATATCATCTTCCGAGGGAACCATGCTCAATAAGAATGAAAATGGGTTAATTATGTATTTAAATTCTTTACTGACTATACCCTTTTCTTTCGACTATCTATGTAACTTTTTTTGCTGGAACCGTTATTGCTTTCGCCGTGGTCACAGCACAATAGGAATGTAGCAGCAAAATTGTTGAAATTGGTTTATACGTAAAGCGCTGGTAGTCTCCGTAAAGTTTCCTGAATTATCAATGTTTAAAATAATTATAAAGGCTATTTTTAGTATGATGTAGGAACTAATAAAAGCAATGCTGCGCTTTCTAGCGATTCTACTGTTAAATATTCGCTTATATCTAACTATTCATATGCATTTAAAAATCTTCATAGTGTGCATTCCCTCATAAACCATTAGCCTTAGATACGAATAGAGAAACGATCTTCATCCAAAGGCAACCTTTAAAGGTCTCCTTAGAGCATTTTCGCGTAGCAGCAAGGGATTTACTAGCTGCCCTTACTGCCCCATCTCAACTTTCCACCCTGTATACCCATTGCTAATGGGTTGGCTAAAAAAGGTGAAGTTCTTGCCTCTATTCGTATCTCCTACTACATGTTTTTAGTATGGCAAGCGCTAACGAATAAAATTCCCAATTTCAGGTTATATATACTTGTTTATAATAATAAACAATCAAAATTATAACTATTATATTACAAAAATTACATTCCAGGTTTTCCAATGGGTTCCCCTTTAGTTTAAATTTAACCCTTAGATGCATACAGTAGCCAAAATGATACAACTGTAGTGTCACAAGTAGTAATAAAATTAATGTCAATTAAAGACTTTGTCAAACTTGACATGTAGTCTCAAATTTGACTTTTATGTAATTGTACAGTCGCCATCAGATATATCAGAGCGGCGAAAGCGCTCACAAATATCTGAACACGTCTCTAATGCCTCGACAATAGCGACGTGTTCAGATATTTGTGAGCGCTTTCGCCGCTCCGATATATCTGATGGCGACTGTACAAAGCCATTCCAGAAGCAAAGTGATTGATACCATATGCATCTAAGGGTTAACCCTTAAATGCATACTGTATCCAAAAAGATACAACTGAAGTGTCACAAGTAGTAATAAAATAAGTGTCAATTGTAGACTTTGTCAAACTTGACACGTAGTCTCAAATGTGACGTGGGTTTAATTGTACATAAGCCATTCCAGAAGCAAAGTGATTGATACCATATGTATCTAAGGGTCAAATATTGCACATAAACTGTACTTTTAACATAGTTGTTACTGCTTTATAACTCGTAAAGACTCATTGAATTTTGTTCAATATACAGAGACATCGGCATGACAGGATTTGAGTATTACTAAATCAACTTTGACAAGCCAAAGTTAAATAAAATACTAATAATAATTTGACATTGTCAGTATTCTCGCCAATGGTATTCATAATGATATGTAAATATAATACGATTAGAACATGCTTCAAACTTCGGAACATAAAATACATTGCAACCAGGGAAGAGTTAAGTAAAATAAAATGAGTAGCATTATATTTATTATTGCTTTAAGATCTCTTTCGTCTCTTCAACATATTTTTAATAGCCCAGTCAATTAATTCTGTACCAAAACGCACCGTTTACTTAAATAATCATAATAATACGAAATTTTCCTCAATTGTATACAATTTCCTTTAAAATATCCTTATTCATTCCGATATGGCCCAATCACAGTTCGCGGTTTTGCACATGACATACGAACAAACAATTCATTTTGATTAATCAGTCGTTACGGGTTTTCCGAATGTCGCTTTACGCATACAAATTGCCGTCATATGCCCAAATACGAACATCCCTTACCGTATAGTACATTTCTTACCTAGGGCGGTAAAACAAAGAATGTCTCAGATCGCAGGTATTTGTCATTCGAGCCGAAGGCAAGGGCGATAAATATTCGATCTGAGGCTTTTTTATTACCTCCCGTGGTGAGTACAACATTTTACGTCTCTCCCTGGCCAGGAAGTGGGATTTTCCGCACGCATAGCGTCCGGTAATTTCTACTTTATGACTAGGTATGACGTAAAATAACATATCAGAAAGTGATAGCGAGCTTTACGTTATTACAATTACAATAAGAGTTACGTGAGGTGCACTTTTCGGGCGACGACTCTGAAACAATGACATATTTTTTATTGCACCTTCCGTAACGGTACGTTTACCTAGTCGGTCCATAAGTTCTGTCACAAAGGTTTTGCCGCATAGTAAATAATACCAGGAATGTTTTTATTTAATGCTATATATGGTTTGATAGCTCATTAAATACTGATAAATTAGAACGATTATTGGATTTAATAATAAATTCAAGAACTATGTGAAGCGTAAACTTATTTCGAAAGCTTATTATATAACACAATACTACATGAATGATAAAACTCCATGGAACTAATTGTAACTGAATTTTTAATATATAATTCTCGTTATATTTTGTTTTTTGACATTAGATTGTTTTTCTAGAAACAATTTTTATTCTTTGTTTAATAAATTACTCTAAAAAATTAACTGAAGATTTGAAAGTGCTTGTTACTAGGCCTACTTGAATAAAGATCATTTTGAGTTCGAGTTTAAATGCTTAAAGCCATATTACACAAATGCTAGTTTCTTCAGAGATTTTGCACTTTTTTAGCCAATCAAAAACACGGACATGATTCACTTTATCTTTTTTCCATGATTCTTAAAACATTTCAAACTTACGTGAGATTTTAGTCAGAACCCTCCCTGTTACCTCCATTTTGAATCATAAGTAAGTCTGGGTAAAACTAATTTTCATATTCACATTTTACGTAGTGTACTTGTTGCCCACAAGATCAAATTTACGCGTTTTTCTGAAATCGTAAAAAGTACGTAAAATTCTGCAGTTCGAATTAAAAGCTAACAGAAAAACAAATGCTGGTTGCTAAGCATGGTCTAAAATCGAGGTTTCAGAATAAATAGAAAAAAACCTTGTTGGTCATCTGGAACACTGTTTTTTGTATTAAATTTGTTGTATGTGGTATTTTTGTCAGTTGCGGCGTGTGTTCACGATTGTCTCAAGTAACATTTTTTTTATCTTTGTAATGTTTATTTCTTTGTAAAATTTCTTTCTTTGATCATGTGACGACTCCAATTCCAACATGTTTACTAACGCACGCGAGCGTGTGCACAGGTACACAAGCACGAGCACATTCACCCTTTGATCTATGTCAAAAAACCGACAGTCGTCCCGATCGGCGGCAAGCACGAGCACGGGCACGGGCGCGTACACAGACAGGCTGTTCTCGTGCTGTGCTCGTGAAACGTAGCTTTGAACGCGAGCATGTAAACGCGGCGGCATAAAGGGTCGGTCTAGCACAGACATAAAAAAGTTCGTTCAGATGGCGTAGAAAGTCAAAATTGTTGTTCGTTCGGAGATACAAGCTTTTCGACACTTTATTTCAGATATACAAGACCTGAAAAGTGCACCTCACATAATTCCTGCTAAATACCAATGTTTTTTTTATAATTAGTTAAACTTTTAAATAAATTATAGGCCAAAAGTTATGTACAAAATAACTTAAGCTTAAGCTTTCCACTGAAATGTAACCGAGCCATGAAAAAAAAACATGTGATGAAACCGAACGATGCCTCCCTTCAAATAAAAATTAAATTAATGGTATACATTTATATATTCTATGCAACATTTCCATATCATACATGACACTCCACCACATAAAGATAATGGGAGTACAAACATACATTACCTATGCATTCATAATAGCCTAATGTAATTTTTGGAGTCAATATATCCATATACATAGATGCTCTCCGTGCAAGATTGGTCAACCCAGCGTAAATAATAGCCACATATCAACAATGCCATACATCACCTGTAAGGCCTCATTTATGGACGCGCTTCGCGACGCGCATGGCGTGACGCGTGTTTGAAAACGCACATAGATACAAGCTCCTATATCCTCCTTCGCCGTATATTTTTGTTAGCGCATGTACCGCTGCGGGTACCGCCCAGCGCAACGTCACGCTTTTCCATAAACGAGATCAAATACTAATCACCTTTGTTAGTCACATGGTGTCCGATTCTCCATAGATATATCTTGATTCCGACAGACTTGATTGTAGTCACGCAGAAGTCAGCCATGTTTTGTCTATGGTAAAATTTGAAGAACCGCTGTTTCTTGGTGAAGGTGTTTGGTACTTTAAAGTTGCAAAAGTAAATAAATAGTTGTTACTTTCAGATGGTTCTAGTTACGTAACATATGCAAATACGTGGCAATGAAGTGTCTAAAAATTATTCAATTGTGCTGTCTGCAAGCCGTAATGATCCCCATGAGAATGGTAATTAAATCTTTAAACTGAATTGCGACAAAATTTCAAATAGAGATCAACATTTCTATAATATGCATTACAAAATGCATTACCTAAATTAGTAATTACCCTTCATGTCAAAATCCTATCCAATCCTGATTACTAGAAAACATATACGTCATTGCCGAAACCAGAAGACGTATTATGGACATAGTTTTCGCGTGATGTGCCACTTTCTTTGCTGTTGTGTTCTTTTCAGAAATATTTTAATGTCTTATCATGTCACTGTCACGCGATAACTTAGTCCCGCAGGTTTGGAACGAACCATTTTGTTTCATCAGCGATGGGTCAGGCAGACAAAACTGTATTTCCAAATAGGAAAATATTCTCTGACACTAATGAAACACTTGTATAACAGTCCGAGGTACCGGCTAGGGTTGTGCAAGTCCCACAGTATTTGAGCATAGCAATAAGTGTCCAGCACTGTGCCCCATTTTCACTAGCAACACTTCTTCCTGTTTTTGCTGCGACTATTCTTCAGGTTGACTGTGTCGTTGGAGGTGACGTTTTGTCTCTCCTTCATTTCCAACTTTGATTTTAGTACCTGGAATCAGATGAGGCGGACTTGGGAAAATATTTCAATACAGGTACAGTCCAAGAAGACTACCAGAAATAATCCCACTAATATTATATGTGTGAAAGTTTGGATGTTTAGATGCTTCTATGTATGTTACTAAATCAGATAAAAAACGACTTAACGGATTTAGTTTAATTTTATAACCTGGATGCCCCCAGCCCCCGAAGGGATGAAAGATGGTACAGGAGTTCACTCGGATGAAGTCGCGGGCAAATACTAGTAGTATAAGGCATTTATGCAGATTCGGTTACAGCCAAGCAGCGCTCGTGTATGTGCCTCGCTTATGGTTTTGAGTAATTACTAAGCTGAGTACTAGTTAGGTCGTCGATCAGTTGAGAGGCAAAGATGCTTGATATTTGACAGTATATCTAAATATATAAAATAATCACTATATAAATATACGTTCCTTATAAGGTCTAGGGGTGCACTAAGACAGAATTTTTCAAAATTCACCCCCTATGGGGGTGAAATGGTTCAAAGTTTGTAAGAGGAAACAAGATAAGTTAGACTATTTCATTCGAAACTTCACAGCAGTATTCCATACAATAAATGAGTAAACACGTGTTTCAGGTTTTTTGAGAATTCAACCCCTAAAAGGGAGGAATGTGGTGACAAAGTCTGAAAATCGACGGGTATGGTTTCTATGGTTTATCGGGTCGTTGGATTTTAAAATCGTTGTTGTTTTCGTAAGAAAACAACAACGATTTTAAAATCCAAGCAGCTGGGAATTTTATTCCCATCTTTTACCAGTGGGTGTGGGAACTAATGGAAATAGTAATTGATGGTAACTACTGGATTTTTTTCCCCCACTAGTAACCACCGAGTGGTATAAGATGGCAAAAAAATTCCAGCTGTTACCACTGGTAACAAATTGGTAGTAACAGGTAGGAATAACCCTTGGAAAGTTAGGAGAGATTTAGGGCCCCAGGGCCTTTGGTTACCTGGCTACGTCTCTGGCCAGCAGAGTTGAAGCTTACCATTTTAGTGATAGTGAGGAACATCTCCTCCACATTGATGTTCTCTTTTGCACTAGTCTCGAACAGGGGTATGTTCATCTGGCTGGCGAACCGCTGCGCGTCCTCCGTCACCACGACCTTCCGCGACGGACAGTCGTTCTTGTTTCCAACTGTAACCAATAAGGAAAATGCATGGAAAACAAGCATAAAAAGTTCGAAGACTCCCGATTACCGTCTTTTTACAAGCTTTATATTAACTTGACCTGTTCGTATGTAAATATGTAAATTGTCCGTCAAAATTTGCAATCCAATTCTTAGTCACTTGCCGTTATCCGATTGAGCTGAAATTTTGGGTAGTAGTATAGTTTGGATGACAATTTAATATTATGGTACCATCGAGCCGATCTGATGATGGAGACAGAAGGTGGCCATGGGAATTCAGTATTTAACTAACGTAACCCCGTTGTGTTTGGACTCGTTAGAATTGTCTCAATGAGTAGTTCATGAGGGTATACAGAAAAGTACAGTCGGCTATAAAAGCTTGTACCAAAAATGAAATTTTGACAGAAACTTATTTCCCCCCCGTCGCAAAAAGAGGGGTGTTATAAGTTTGACGTGTCTGTGTGTGTGTGTGTGTGTGTCTGTATGTGGCATCATACCATAGCTCTTAAACGAATAGACCGATTTTAATGCGGTTTTTTGTCCGACAGCTGACGTGATCGAGGTGGTTCTTAGCTACGTTCCAACAAAATCGGTTCAGCCGGTTTTGAGATATTGACCTTTGAAATTAAAATGTTGGGGGTTTTTTACTTTTCTAAGTTGTTAACGAAGCACAATTTCGAATCGATTGTTACCTCATTCAATCAGAATCGGTTCAGCATCTTAAACGCTACGGGTATAAATACTAAGATAGAATGCTCGAATCATTCTATCTTAGTATTCTCTTCCTTTCATCATCATCAGCCTATACACGTCCCACTGCTGGGCACAGGCCTCCTCTCATGAATGAGAGCATGACGACAGCGCCAGGCCGCATTTTGTCGCGCTCGGTATCCTGACACTATCGTCACTACTAATATTCCAAGTAGCCGTATATGCAAGAGAGAGTATATCACTATATGGAAGGCGAGGCGACAGATCTGCTTGGGTCACTCGAAACGCACACAAATTAGTAACAATTCCCCATAGGCTCACCAAGACAGCAAAGACCATCCATATTGCGGGTCCCATATTTTATAATAACCTACCAGACAGCATCACGGAAGCTAACTGTCTTCCGTCTTTAAATCTTAATAAAAAACCGGTGCGAGTTCAAATCGCGTGGTGAGGGTTCCGTATATAATCTAAATTTCATAAGTTTTTTTGAATACTCAAACTTCTTATAGGTTTTCCTGTAATCTTTAGGCAAGGAACTATTTTCCATATTTTTTTCAGAATTTTAGTCCTAGTAGTTTCGGAGATAAGGGGGGGGGGGGGGGGGGGATGGTCAATTTTCGTCTTTTTTCCTAAATTACTTCAAATCTGGTTTTGCTAAAATTTTTTAAAAATATATCTGACATGCTTACAACCACCCATTTCATTTGATATGTCACACAATACAGTTTGCGAAACTTTTTTTTTTAATTTTCCAGTTTACCCCCCAAAAGTGGCCCCCTTGTTCAGAATTCATTAATTTACTTTACGCGTTCATCTTTGGGTCACCAGTTTACATATGTGTTCAATCGGTCCAGTAGTTTCGGAGCAAATCGGCTGTGACAGACAGACAACCGAGTGATCCTATAAGGGTTCCGTTTTTTCCTTTTGAGGTATCGGAACCCTAAAAATGGCTTATTGAGCAATGTCTTTATAGTATTAAGGATTTTTTAGAATACAAAAAATGTAATAATAATAATATAACAGGCCCCCCACCTCTGGCTTGCCTTAACCGGCCGTCCAGAGTGGAGTCGCAAGAGCTGTTGCTCGAGGTTAGATGTGGACACCTAAGTGGCGAGTTGGCTATATGTTTAAAGTCCAGTGCCACCTCTCTACCCCTCCAGCTCTCTGACCGGTGTTGCCCTTAGGCCATTTTTTAATGTCGCTATTAATAGGGGCCCATCTAGCAGTTGGCGAGTCACCGTCTGCCAGAGATAAAAAGTGAAACAGTTTTATTAGGCAGGCGTCCGATGTTTCACCAATAGCCCAGTCACTAGTCCATCATTTTCACCCAATAACCCGTTTTATTTAGATTCCATCAACCAGTAATAGTCCCTATACACCCCAGCGGGTGCTGTCTCTGTGTGCGTCCCATGACACGGGCAGGGACAGCATCCGCTCGGTGTACTCCTTGCATTCCATTAAATTGTCAAAAGGGCCTCTACGTGTTGGCTCAGTTGGTACTTTGTAGGTACCTAGCCCCACGCACGCCTCCCAAAGGTCCGGGACATCATGTCCCGTGAGCGGGAAAGACATACATAATATATAATGTAATGTTTAATGTAATCTACAAATTAATGTACAAGTGTAAACAATGACCTGTAATACTTTATTGCCAATAAACGATGTCTATGTCTATATCTTGACGCCAAGATTCGTGGTACAGTCAGCAGCAGTAGTAGCTAAGCGGGCCGGGTGTTCAAAATGACCTGCACACGACTTTATTCTTAAGAAATTAAGAGCGTGTGTAGGTTATTTTGAACACCCGGCCCGCTTAGCTACTTCTGCTGCTGACTGTAGGTAACTAAGCGTAGGTAGAGGTCTAGTTTCGTTAGGCGTGATGGGCGGAGTGAGGCGCATGAGCGCGTAAAAAATTAACAGCTCAGATCGCGCTTAGTTAGTACGAATCGCGGCGTCAAGGTATATTTGTAGTTTTTAGGTGTCAAGTGAGTGAAGTTAGGTGAGGTTAAAACAAGTTACAGAATAGCGGGGCAGAAGACCAGTAAAATGCTTCAAGTTTCTGTGACCATTCCATACATTTTGTAAGGTGACTAGATCTCGGAATCCCGGTAATACATCGCCATCTAGGGAACCTGTTCACTTTGACTTTAATTTACTAGTCTCGGCCAATATATCTACATCTACACTGATGAGTGATGACGATGACGTAATACCTAACGTCCCCTTTACCATGGTCCGTTGGGTTTTATTTTCGGTCAGTAAACGAAAGTAGTTCACTTTTAATGGTTTACGGTATAATTATACAGAGATCTCAACGCATATTTGTGTGTTGTAATAGCTTATTATGTATTTTCCTTTGTAGTTAAATTTTTAGTGCTTAACTAGCACTGAATCAAAATTTCAGTTTACATAATGATGTTGTATAAATTTTTAGTCCACTTCACAACTTTTTTTGTTTCCTTTCATTTACATCAATTGCTTTTTTGCTCCTTGCTACCATACTGTAGTCATAAAATCCATAATTTTATATAGTGTACTAGCTTCCGCCCGCGACTTCAGTCTGCGTAGACCCGGGATAAAAACTATCCTATATTTTAATCCAGGTTATAAACTATCTTCGTGTAAAATTTCATCCAAATCGGTTCAGCCGTTTATCGTGATTGAGTAACAAACATCTAAACATCCAAACTTTCGCATTTATAATATTAGTAGGACTAGCTTCCGCCCGCGACTTCGTCTGCGCGGACCCGGGATAAAAACTATCCTATATTTTAATCCAGGATATACACTATAATCGTGCAAAATTTCATCCAAATAGGTTGAGCCGTTTAAGCGTGATTGAGTAACAAACATCCTAAATTTCGCATTTATAATATTTGTAGTAGGATAGTACGATCCTACTAGGATGTACTATAGTCAGACCAGTTCACTCGGTCCTCACCTGCGCGGCGCGCGGGGGGTATAACGGGGGAGCGGGCGGCGTCATACCCCTGCACCCGCGCGCCGCGCAGGCGAGGACTGATTGAAGACAGCTGCCTGCACAGTTTCGCCAGCACAAAGTCAATCCATAGCCTACTAGCTTCCGCCCGCGACTTCGTCTGCGTGGGCCGGGGATAAAAACTATCCTATATTTTAATCCAGGCAATAATCTATCTTCATGCAAAATTTCATCCAAATTGGTTGAGATGTTTAAGCGTGATTGAGTAACAAACATCCAAACTTTCGCATTTATAATATTAGTAGGAGTAGGATATCCATGCCAAAGGACCGCTTTATACACTGGTGAAGAAATCGGAGTAGTACCAGATATTACCCCTATATATACTCGCAACCTCACACTTCCTCTTTATAATTTTACTATATATAGGTATATATGACAATTCACACCAATTGATATACTCCCAAACTGGGCAAAGCCTGTACTATGGGTACTAGACAACGGATAAACATACTTATATAGATAAATACATACTTAAATAGATATTAAACATCCAAGACTGGAGAGCAAACATTCATATTCATATTAAAATCCATCAAGTTGTTTAAATACATACAATAAAAAACAGTACTACCATTCTGTGGTAATTGGCTAGAAAGGAAGCAAAGTTTGAATCGAAACCCTACATGCTTTGCTTATCAATTATAATGTTGTCTACAACATAACATCAACATCTTTAAATAAATCAGTTTCATGGAGCCATAATCAGCACACACCATTAACATAGTAATTTGCATGACTAATTTCATTATCAATTGGAATTTCAACTCGGTCATTTTGCTTTGGCCCCAGTTAGAGATAAGAATTCTTATTTATAGTTTTTAGGATGCAGAAATGATAAGAGTCTGTATAATTGTATAATATTAGGCTGATAAAATAGGTACAGTACACACTAACACACACACACTGATGTTTTTTACTGTATGAAAACCTAATATTGTTGTTATGTCTGTTCTTCTATGTTGTAAGCTCTTGATCATTATAATGAAAAATAATATAAATGGACTCTTAGTACAGAGCAGGGCTTCCAATCCCGGGATTTATTACTATACTACAATACCGGGATCTGCGGTATTTTAGTAGTAATAAATCCCGGAATTGGTAGCCCTAGTACAGAGTCCATATATATTATTTTTCAAATGTATGGCTACAACGACATTCCGTAGTTATCATGGAGCAATTACCGAGTCACTTTAGAAAAAACTAAATTACCAATATACATAATTATACTGGATGCCATTATCAAATGTCAATTCAGATTATTGAGAAAATACAACATTACTACACTTAATTAAACAACTTTTTGTATACCTACATGATATTTAATAAATGTTTGAGTGGTCAAATAGGTAGGAACCTATATATAAATGATTACACATAGCCAAACTGCAGCAAGTGTAACACAAATAACATTTTGATTTTACAGTAAAGCAGTAGACCAAGTCATGTCAAGTGAAATGTTTCCATAAAGGCTGACCAACTTGTTCAAATTAGATTACTGATAGCCTTTTTCAGGAATCATATTCTAGCTGTCTTTGACATCGGGCAGCCCGAAGCCCTCCATTTGACAATAAAAAAACCAGACCTGATGATGCTATGGTAAATTGGTAATATCTTTAAATCCATCGCCCCATCTCTTGACTGTTCTTTACCTCTTACTATTCGATTTAGAGAAATTAGCCTTTAAGATCAAATGCATAAGAGCCATACCAAGCATCATTATCAAAAAAACCATCTATAATAAAATCTTGCAAAAGAAAAACCTACATATACACATGACATGAGATTATTTGAGTTGGCCGAATTGCATCAAAGTATTAAATACCAAAAGCAACTCTACTGTCCAAGGTAGAAGATTTCAATTCCAATGACAGTTTTATAAAAAGTCAGTTACATTAAATAATCTCAATCATAATCATAACTACCATTTTGTTTTACTATTCCTGCCAAAGGTCAGACTTATTGGGTTTTCACATGAGATAAAAGATTTATTGACCTATGACTATTGTGTATTGCCAGTGAGTCATCAGTGAAGCAGTGCTAATGGCAAAGGGAAGCAAGTAATTAGATTACTAACACACAAGCATTAACTCAATGATGTATAATTATGTGGAATATTGATAATAGAAAATGTTTGCTGTGTTTGGATATTTCTAAACATGATTTTGTATAGTTTAAGAACAAATATTATTTACATGATTCATATTTAAGTCACACTGTCTATATAGGCCCCATGTAATTCATTTTATATTGAAAAACACAAATAGTTTTCAGATTTCACAATTTCAGATCATCATAAGGGTATTTTTGACTAACCCATTGTAAATCTTCTTTTCATATTAGACTCTTCAAGTTGGAAACTCACGACCGATTTTTAATGAGAAATAGCAGATTTAGGGGGCGGAACACGGAATCTCTAAAATAGAGCTGCCACAAGTTTGATAGAAAAGATTTTGTGGAATCACAAAAGAGAGAAAAACAGATAGTTGTGACTTACCTAATACTTTGTTCACTACATCACAATTCTGTTCAATCTCGTGCAGCCACCGCTTGACGTTCGCGAAGGACTCTCCGTTGGTGACATCGTACACGACGATGACGCCGTGAGTCCCTCGGTAGTACGTGCTGGTTATCGTCCTGAACCGCTCCTGCCCTGCCGTGTCCCATATCTGTAGCTTCACCCGCTCCCCGTTAAGCTCCAGGGTTCTTATTTTGAAATCGACGCCTATCGTCGTAATGTAACTACCGGAAAATGTGTTGTCGGCGAACCGCAGGAGCAGACAGCTCTTACCCACACCTGCAACACATCATCATCATTCCAAATAGCCATATATTACCACAAAATCACACGGAAAGTCGGTTACTGACGAGGCCTCGCCCACTCACCACTGTCACCGATAATCAGCAGTTTAAAAAGATGATCAAACTCGCGCGCCATTGTTCGGGTTTACTGCCGACAACTCTCTAATTGGTCATGTGTTCACTAATGACGTTAAAAAACGATTTAACACAACTTGAACTCTGAAAATATTAATAAAACGCATGCCGTAGAACGTTACGTTTGCGTCACTTTACAATACGTCCGCCATTATTATCTTTTTTAATTTTAATGCCATTGCCATTATGCAAAATTATGTGACATTACAATTACAGTCTATTGCAGCAAGTATGTTATACACCAATACAATTTTTTTTTCTATTTAACTTGGCCTAATTCAACTGTCCCTGATTAGTAAATGAAGATTTTAATTATTTTGTAACGTAATATGGTGGAATGAATGAACTAGCTAAAATAGCTAAATAATCTTCATTCAATTGACGGCGGTTTGTATCGGTTTTATAGTTCATTGGTCAAGTGTAAGTGGTTTAATATAAAGGCAACTCTGCGTTAAAGGGAGAAAGACATATTTATATCTCGTTCCACCACATAACTGTGTCCCTGTCCGGTGGTGTAGCGGAGCCTTAATGTATGAGGTTAAATTAAAAATATTTGTAACTAAAATATCTGGAATTCGCGTCGGAAAAAAGTTAGGTAGAATAGAGGAAACTGTCAATTGGCGCTAGCGTTGCGTCAAATAACGTTAGTGTGAAAGAGATGCAAACATGGTTATTTATGTCAAATATTTACGATTTCGTTTCGTCAAGGGCACAGATTACAGAAATAGGCAGATAGGCCCTAATAAATTGAACGTTTTCTATACATCCGATCTCTTCTCACTTTCGTACTGAACAACGAGTAAGAAAGGGATAGAACCATGTTATCTGACAGGTCTTCATACGTCATTGTCTCCGCTTTCTCGCTCGCACGACGTAATTCGCTCTCTCGCTCGCTCATGATTTGGTGCAGCGAAAGATATTTTCTTACAAGTTATCGATATCGATATTTACTGTTAATAAATTTGTAATATGCGATACTCGTAAGTAAATTGTATCTCCATCCATACTGTGCAAATATTCATATGGAACTTACCAATAAAAAAAAAACATTAAGTAAGTACTAATAAACTGCATTCAAGACACAGATATTCGCTACGAATTCAGTTATGCAAATACATAGGTAGTCAGACAAGTTAGTTTTTAATCATCACCATTTTGTGGATTTTTAGTGGAACTAATTTATTTTTAACCTACTTAACCTAATAAAGGAGGAGTTGGACAATTCGTGGGAATCTTTTATTTTCATGTAGTATATTCTCCGATTACTCGAAGACGCCTGGACCGATTAGTTTTTTTTTTGTTTGGAAGGGTATCCTTCCCTGGTGGTCCCATGGTCATCAAGTCAGGATCTTATGATGGGATCCTGGAGAAAACGAGGGACATCTTCAAATTTTATAGGCACACTGACGATTTGGGTATTTTTAATAGTGACTTATGCTTTGCTTTTGGAAAGCAGTTCATGTGGTAATGTGGAAATAAAACGTTGAAGTCGGTTAAAATTTTGTTTCTAAAGGAAGTTATAATGGCAATGATTAAAAAGTCATCGAGTGTCACTAATGGAAACAATGGGAAAAGTCTGAGCTCGATATTAATTACTTAAGGTAAATTTGGTAAGGTATCTGTTTTATACTACGTCAATCCATTTTTTTAGAAGAGTTTTGTTACTTTCCGGAATTCTAAAGTTAACAGTTAACTACATGTACTTAACATCAAAATATTTTATCGTTTACAAATTATATTTTGTCGTTTATAAATAATTCATGTCGACAAAATATCGATATATACATTTTAATTAAGTTACAACACTACCCGTGTTTACGACAATAGTATTTTTACCAAAAATCACAATAAGATCAACTTGGAACCTTGTAAAAAGTACTTATTTGATAGCATCCAGCATTTGCAGTAATCCCAGATCATTATATTGCGTAATGTACATGCAATATTTGAAAAATAAGCAAAAGGTTCTTACCGATGGAAACCGGTATTTTCACCGGTCTTCTTCGTTAATCTAGAGTAAGTCCGATAGTACGGGACTGCACAAGATATTTTGCCACAACATATAAATTAGATCTTGCACTTTCAACACAAATATATAGTTTTACAACTAAATATTTTTCAAATAAGAAAATTTCCTATAGATTTGACGTTGACTTGACATTGACGTCTGGGAGTATTGTTTACTTTTTTAAACATTGAGGTGTGCAGTTTATGGAGAACACTCGTTAATAGCCTCAAAATACCGTACTATTTGTCTCATTCTAACTCACCTCAGCTGACCATAAGAAGTGACAGAGACAACTATATGATACATCGTCTTGCTTAATTCTGCGGGTCTGTATTAGTCTGTGGTCAAGGGGGTGAGTAATCAAGCTGTCAGATTGTCAGAATTTGATAGATAAAATAAAAGTTAAGGTTTAACTTAGGTGTGGTACTCAGCCATTTACAGTGAAAATACAGGAATGTCGGCCACTCTGAAACCGTACCTAACGGCCGTGCGCCACACGCTAACTGCTGCGATGTGTTTAGAGCATTTCTCGTCGCAAGTCGTGGAGCGATACAACAAACCCGAGGTCGAGGTTAGAACGAGCAAAGAACTCTTGTTGAACCCCGTCGTGATATCTCGTAATGCCAACGAGAAAGTGCTCATAGAGTCCTCCATAAACTCAATTAGAGTGAGTATTATGATCAAACAGGCGGACGAGATCGAGAAGATCTTATGTAAAAAGTTCATGCGTTTCATGATGATGCGAGCAGAGAACTTCATAGTCTTGAGGCGGAAACCCGTCGACGGATACAACATCAGCTTTCTGATCACGAACTTCCACACGGAGCAGATGTTTAAGCATAAACTAGTCGATTTCGTTATATACTTCATGGAGGAAATTGATAAGGAAATCAGTGAAATGAAATTGGCCGTTAATGCTCGCGCGCGTATTTGCTCCGAGGAGTTCCTGAAGCGATTCTAAGTGGTATTTAATGGTATTAGAGACTATGATGAGGCTGCCGCAGCCCCAAGCTTAGTTCCCACCCGTAACTCTAGTTAAGCTCAATGTGGGTAAGGCATAGCCTTATTGTGGTGCACTTGGTACTTGAGAATTAGTGACTGATGTGATTCTTAATTTATATTCGTTTTTATTTCTCATGATAAATTAAACTCTGTGGGTGAATTTAACCCTTAGGTGCATACTGTATCGAAAATTATACAAATGAAGTGTCACAAGGAGTGATAAAATTAATGTCAACTGTAGACTTGCTCAAAATTGACACGTAGTTTCAAATGTGACGTGGATTTAATTGTACATAAGCCATTCCAGAAGCAAAGTGATTGATACCATATGCATCTAAGGGTTAAGGCATTGTATACAGGATTCCCCATATTGTATGTCCCATTAATCTGCATCCATGTATCTTTTATTCTCTCTTTTGTGCATGGGTTAAAAAGAGAGATACCTATTTTATCATGAAATAAATCATCTAATCTAATCCACTCTAATCTAATGGACTCCAATAATTTCGCTGTACAGTCACGGACTTTAATTGTTGAACCTTATGGGGATCCAAATTTTAGATAGTCATTTTGATTTTGTTATTAGAAGCATTGATCTTGTTATTTATTTAATCTTTATTGCACAAAAGAACAACATACAAAAGGCAGACTTAATGCCGTAAGCATTCACTACCAGTCAACCTTAGGGCAAAGCAGACAAATTGTGGGTGCACCACCAACTTCAGATACAACACAATGTTATAAACAATCTATTTAATTTTATAGACTATGATTGATTTAAATTGTACACTGTGGTTTTAAAAAAATTGTACATAGATAAGAGCTTTATATGGGTAATTGCCCATACATTTTATATGAGTAATTGCCGTGCCGCACCTGTAAAAAGTTAAATCGTAGATTAGATTAAGGCTCTTAACTATGTACAATTTTTTTGAAACCACTCCAATGGGTCATACATCTTTCCTGTGAAAATTGCCAACATTAAGGGCTATTAAGCCAAATTTTTTGGGTGGACTCTTTACGTACATAAACGGGGTCTCCTCTTATATAATTTTATACAATAAATACATTTCAAATATGCATGTCAGTCCTTAACTATAAACGAAAACATGAATTTGGCTTTTTGGATTCTATTCATGAATAAAAAATGGCAAAACAACAATCTTTATGGCCATAGTTATCAGTATTGTAACATACAACAAGAGATATGTGTACTACTGTGCCGACGGAAAGTTTCCTATATTGCGAATTTTTTTAGCAATTTAACATAGGAAAATTTCGGAAATTTCTCTCGTTTTAGTATGGGAATTGAAACTTTCCATTTCCAATGTGGAAATTTCCTTAATTCCTTGTGAAACTTTCTAGAAATTTCCAAGAACTTTTCCAACTTTTTAGAAACTTTCCGCAATTTGCACATCACTGGGTATGTGCCCAGTCGTGGTACATTTAGGCTGATGATACATCAAGTTTGGTATCTATTACAAGATTTTTATTGTTCCATACCAATATTAGCATTAAGGATAACTTAGTGGAGGTTTTACCGCAGTTCCATTTAATTTCAAGTCAGTTCTATACATTTGTATTCATTCAGCAATGTGTATACTGAATGATGCACAAGGGCCTAGCTATGCTATAGCTTTTATAAGGGAGGGTTTTGGGACTGCGAACGTAACCACGTTGCGGCGACTTGCCGCTGACATTGAAACTTTTTTTCACAATCATTATGGTACCTTTGGGGATTTGAACCCCCAGAACCCCCCCCTATATATACGTCCCTGCTGATGCATATATATATTTTTTTACGACTGAATATGTTCAAATTTACCTGATCTCCTGTCAAAGTGCTCCCACAGAGCTTTGCTGCATTTTTACCCCCTTTATAAAACATCCTATTTACCTATTCAAGTCTCAGGAAGACACAAACGTTACAACTATATAGAGGATTTTCACAAAAACGCTAAATGCTGCATATTGCACAGCAAATAGCAATGACAGGCATTGAATGGGTTGAAAATTATTTTTCATCACACTTGCTCGTCAATGGCGTTATTACTAGCGAGCATATAGAGCAGTTATAGCCGTTTTACCTCCCACGGGCTGTTAAGTTTAGTTTTAAAATATAGAACCCTCTGATTGGTTTAAGCAAATCTGGTTGCTGTGTGATTGGTTGAATAAAAAAATCTAGTTGGTCAAGTCGCCCCGCCCCGCAAGAATACTGCTCTGTGATTGGTTGAAATATTGAGCTGCGCGCTCCACTAGCACTGATCTGGAAGTGAAGTTGTCAATTTTTGATTGGTGCGGCTGTGTGAAACTTAGATTTTTCTGTCTTTTGTAGTTATTTATTTCCTCGCAAATGTGATGAAAAACATTGTGTATAACACGGGCGTAAGAATATTGCAAACTCGAGTCATCAAAAGCCCTCCGCCTTCGGCGTCGGGCTTCTGATAGACTCTCGTTAGCAATATTCCACTTACGCCCCTCGTTAAACAATGTACTATTGTCTCTTGATTATGAGTAGAGTATGAAAGTGACATAGTGAGAAAAAATATATACACTCATAATTATAGGTTAAACTGGTCTTTATGAATAATGGCATTTAATTCATACCTGTTTATAAAAACTTCAGTAAATTGCTTTTCCAAACTATTTAATGTTACTCATTCCTAACGTAAGGCATTTTATTATGGGATTTTAATTATATTACTTAAGTATTTCTTTGTTAACAAAGTAATTGCTACTTATTTTATGATACCATTGTTTTATTAAGAATTCTCTGGTTCATAGACTTAATGAAAAACACAAAATATGGAAAGTTTCCAGATAACTTGCATGCCACTTACATATTCAGTGTGTTCTTTTGTTGAAAATAGAAGCAGATAAATAAGTATAAGTAATTAATAATTATAGATTTTTAACATTCACAAAAGTAGCCAATTTGTAATAAGATACTTTGATTGAAGAGAGCAATAAAATAATGAATTTTTATTATAATTTTTCGATGCTAAGTTTTATAATTTAAAAAATATACTACAACTTTATATGTTGATATTTAGTTTTGTTATCATTATTTGTAACATATGGTCAGAAAGCTAGAGTAAGTTTCATTTCATTAAATAGTTTTATCATGTATTAATTGCATTGTCTTGACTTGGAAATCAATAAAACAAGTTATGCCATTATAGTTAATTTTTTACTAATATACGATTGATATTTTCCTGGTTAAATTGAATAGGTTAGTTTGTAATATTGTTTACGAACAGGATATATGTGTAATATGTATATCTGTTTTATGTCCAACTTTGAGTCAATCGTCGAATCCGACTCGGCTGGGCAGTGTTCGGGAAGCTACGGCATATGTTCGTCCAATATTCTGCAGTGTCTCAAAACGAGAGTCTGACCATTGTGTGTTGCCGAAAGGGCTATGCTGGGAGTTTATCAGCGTGATCGCATCAGAAATGAGGCTATCCCCAGTGGAACCAAGGTAACCGATAATGCCCTCCGAATCGCTAAACTTAAGTGACAGTGGGCGGGGCACATTGCACATAAAACCGATGGCCGGTGGGGCGGAAAGGTTCTCGAGTGTCCACCACGTACCGCAGGCACCGCAGCGTGAATGATCTGGTAAAGGTCGCGGGAGTCCGCTGGATGCAGGTGGCGCAGGACCGGTCATTGTGGCACTCTTTGGGGGAGGCCTATGTTCAGCGGATGATGATTTATGTAAGTAATTCCAAAACCTCCTTCATTTGAAAGAGAAGAAACAACTATTACATTAAAGCAGTTATAATTTGAGTTGACCGAATTGTATCAGAGTTAAATACTTTAAACTCTCGCGCTTTGTACACATATTTAAATTATTGTTTGACACGGGTCTAACGCCCGGTAATAATAATAATAAAAGTATGTGTACTCCTTGCATTCCATTAAATTGTTAAAAGGGCCTCTACGTGTTGGCTCAGTTGGTACTTTGTAGGTACCTAGCCCCACGCACGCCTCCCAAAGGTCCGGGACATCATGTCCCGTGAGCGGGAAAGACATAATAAAAGAAATATTTGCAAAAAAAGACTTAGTATTAAATGCTAGGTGTAAACAATTACGTATGAAAAACATTTTTTGTAATACGAGTAAGCTTCCTGTGTTCCCCGTACTAGTAATTATACTGTATAATGGACTATGGGTAGTGAACTTTTTTCGGGTATACCCTCCATATTTTTATTGACTTTTGGAGGGTAGTGAAATATTGTGCATCCATATCCTCCGTTGACAACATGCTGGGACTTCACTCGTCGGCGACAAGACCAGTAAAGGTTAGACCCGTGTAAAACAATAATTTAAATATGTGTACAAAGCGCGAGAGTTTAAAGTGTTATATTGCATCAAAGTAGTCCATTCAAAACACAACTCTACCGTTCGAGGTAGAAGATTCCAATTCCAATGACAGTTTTACAAAAAATTGGCCACATTAGATAATCTCGACCGACAACCATATATAAAGTTGCAGTTACTAGGTAGTACGTTGTGGGCAAAAGAGGCATATTTTTTGTTCCATTGTGTCTGCTTTTTGTACATTTTCTTATTGGAATGTAAATCATTTCGGATACTAAAACAGATAATGCAATCATATTTTTCTTATTGGAATGTAAATCATTTCGGATACTAAAACAGATAATGCAATCATATTTTTTAATAAGCAAACGGGCGATCGGCCCGCCTGATTGTTAGCAGACACCATAGCCTATGGAGACCTGCGACTCCAGGTATGTCACATGTCTAGTACCTAATGAAAAGTAAGGTCTGACCGAGACCTCGGTCACGGCTAATCTCGGCCAAAAATTGAGCCGAGAACCCCGTCTAAATCTCAGTCAAAAAGATACGCCATTTTGTTACGGAGACTATGTAACCTACATATAGTGTGTGTACAAGCACGCGCTATGTAGGTTACACAGTGCGTACTTCGACACACACTCGGCCGGTTTTTTACCAAGTCTCGGTCTCGTTCTCGGCCGACTAAAAAAGCAGTCTCGGTCGGACATTAATGAAAAGATTCGCTACTTAGCGGCACTATTTCAATATAGTGTCTAAAAGTGGCGCTTGTTTATTCCGCGACTGTATATTTGTTGGTGACCCTTTAAGGTGAGGGGTTGGACGCCAGCGGGCTTCGAGGCAAGGAGTTGACGTTCAGATGAACAATCAAATGTGTGAACGTGCGTCCAGACCGCAGCCTGTGTTATTTGGTTACGATCCCTAAAAGCCTTTTCCCACTTGTCGGCTGTCGGGCTCGGATTTTAATCGGGCGTCGGCCCCTCTGTTCACACTACTCGGTTGTCTGCCATGATCGAAGCTGATGCCAATGGGGAAGGTTGTCGGTCCCGCGACATCCGTCAAATGTGAACAGCGTCATACTTACTTATAGTGTGAATAGCTTCATTCAAAATGTTCTGCCACTGGAACATCCGATTAAAATCTGGGCCCGACATCTGACAAGAGGGAACCAGCTCTAACGCATTCACTGCCGACCTTTTCGGAGCGCTACTACCTATACCATGCGTTATTCACTTTGTAGCGGAAGCTAACCTACGAAAGAATAATCCACCTAGCGGGTTTCCGGCAGCCATAGTGTTAGATGAGTGTCTTTTTCATGTGCATTAAAATGAAAGAGTATGGTTCCAAAGTAGTGATCACGTAAGTTTTATTCGCAGAATATTTCAATATAATACAGCCATACATCAATACGCTTATGTATAAAATCTACCTAGGATGAGACCATAACATGCATGACAACTTATTCCTACAGTTATACTACTGTTTTACGATAAAAATAATGCAAAAATGGAATGGTAAAAATATTGCCAGAAAGGATAGCTTGTAGAAATAATGTTGTCATTCATATTTGATGAGGCCTTTTTACAAGTCTGTACATATGACAAATGTCACACAAACTAATTCCTATCTTACCTGCATGGATCTTTAGGTTGAGACGAAGCCGTGTTAAGGTGTATTTGCACCGGTTATTAAAGTTTTAAACCGATATAGCCCTCCGAATCGCTAAACTTAAGTGGCAGTGGGCGGGGCACATTGCACGTAGAACCGATGGCCGTTGGGGCGGAAAGGTTCTTGAGTGGCGACCACGTACCGGAAGGCGCGGCGTGGGTAGGCCCCCCACAAGGTGGACTGATGACCTGGTAAAGGTCGCTGGAGTCCGCTGGATGCGGGTGGCGCAGGACCGGTCATTGTGGCACTATTTGGGGGAGGCCTATGTTCAGCAGTGGACGTCTTTGGGCTGATATGATGATGATGATGATATGATGATTAAAGTTTTATGAGGAGTTTTCAGAATGCCTTATTACACCAGCCGGCAGCACTGTAGCAAATGGTCTAGGTGTCAAAATCCATCGAATAATAAAATGTATCGCTTTCCCGGTGGGGATATGCGCCTTGCCGGTGGAAAACCACCGTTAATCCGTACGAGTCTATCACGACTTCAAGCGGCGGCGGCAACGGCAGCGGTGCGGTGGTATATAGGGGGGGGATCTGACAGGGTCTGGTGTCCACCTGGTGACGAGCACCGATGCTGGTCACTGACAAAATAACCTGCCCCTCATAGATACGCCCATGCCCTTAGAGTGGGTTGCACCAGCTGCGGACAGCTGCCGGTGCCATATTTAACGCTGATCGGTCCGTTATCGTAAGTTGGTGCAACCCGCCACGTTGGTATGTGTCTAGTTGGACTTGGCGGTGCGCAGCGTGAAGCCCTCGCCCTTGAAGGCCTGGAAGGCTTCGGCGGGCGCGTCCTCGCGCGCGCCGGACGGACGCGTGCGGATGAACCGGATCGTGCCCACCTGGTACTCGTAGTCGGGGATGCCGCGGACGTACGCCTGCAAACAAAAACAATAAAATAACCAATAATGGTGAATTTTCTCGAAAAATGATTAAAAATATTGACAAATGGAGAAAAAAAAAGTAAAGCATGGATTAAACAATCAAAACTAACAAACAAAACTACATGAATGATAAAACTCCATGGAACTAATTTTGACTGAATTTTTAATCCATTATTTTCGTAATATTTCGTTTTTTGACATTAGATTGTTTTTCTAGAAATATTCTACTAGTATTTTTTATAAAAAAAAATTATCATATATATTTTATTCTTTATGTTTAAAAATTACTCTAAAAAATTAACTGACGATTTGAAAGTGCTTGTTACTAGGCCTACTTGAATACAGATCATTTTGAGTTGAGTTTGAGTAAAAAAAAAGTTATTGTGTGTTTTAAGAGGGGGTATAGTCTGTCCCTTTTCAGCAAAACGCACCTTCATATGAAACGATTGTCATTACTATGACGTCACGATCCCCGATCTCTAACAAGCAATATTAAAACGGTTGTAGCTTCGTAATTATTTGAGATATCTGAATGGGGTTTTCGTCACGAGGCATATTTTTTGCCTTCTTTCTAGAGTAATACTAAATTTGACACTTTGTTGGCCGTCTGTCTGTCTGTCAAGACCCCTTATTAGTCCAGGCAATGAATTGACAACTTGTATGGAAAAAATAATATTTGGAAATAATTTATAATAGCTAATTTTTTTAATGTAACGGATATATTATCAATTAAATAGTTACCTAGAGGCAAAATCCACCAAAAAATCAGACATCATAAAAATCAATATTTAATTAGCTCCTAAAAAGTCCGGATAAATATTAATATTTTTTTTATCTTTATTTAGGTTCATTTACATTTGCTTTACAATATTCAATATAAATGAAATAAAAAAGACAATGAATGTTTAATTTATATCTATATAATTACTTCCGGGTGGAAAGTTTGGTGGATTCTTGAATAAAGCATCTCAGAATAATGTTTTAAAATGAAATAAACAAAAAAAAACGCTATTATAAATTAATGTTTTTCGAAACCGTATTTTGCCTCGGCTATATCTCGGGAACGCGTGGAGGTATCGAGATGAAATTATAACCATATACTCAGGTCTACTACTTAAAGCTGTGAAAAAACCAAACTTGCTCAAGGGAATCAAAAGGGTCTAGCAGGCTAAGCTAAGAAGAGTGGCTCCTGGGCGATTCTCCGAGCTATTGAACCGCTCGGTTCTAACGTCATTGTCGGCTCAAGATTATTTCAGCAGAGGTAAAGTATACCGCGGAAACTAATGAAAAGAGACTTAGTACTGGTATTGGCTTACGTCTTCATCAGAAGTAGACTTTGATATTCGTCTCTTTTAATAGTATTTGCTGGCGACGACAATGACGAAAAAAAAACGCCTTAATAAGCTGAATATTTGCCCTCCCACGAGGGATTTGGTTATACTTTTAGGTGGACTAGTGGCAGGACTAAGAACACTGCATGCCTTCGATCTTCATTTGCTTAAGATTTATTCACGAAAATGTAAGAAAATGAAGGTAATTTTTAAACTATTATTTTAGCTAAACCAAGCCAGCGAGGGTAACCAAATAAAAGCAGAATTGAGGAGAATAGAATGGGGTTAATAATGCATATTTTCGTCACGAGGCATATTTTTTTGCATTCTTTCTTTTGGAGTAACAATACATTTTGAGTCTACAGGTCTACACCCTTATTGAGAAGTTAAGTAGTTCCTATGGCTTCGATTCAATTCAATTCGATTCAAATCGATTGGACTTCCATCTAGCCGGTTCCCCTCGCCCTTCAAAGAGACGAAGCTAAGCTACTTCACCGGCAACCCTCGGTGTTGCTATTTAAAAGAGTTTGTCATGTTGGTAACACGCACCTGCCGACTCTGCCCAGGCTCCGAATCGCTCTCGCTGACTAGCTTCTTCTTTTTCCCATCTAGCCGGTTCCCCTCGCCCTTGAAAGCCACGAAGCCGCTCGGTTCCGGCATCATTGCTGCTGGGTCCTGGTCTATACCCTCGCGCTGCGTACCCTCGTGGCTAGTGCGCTCTTGCTCCTTGTAACCTACAGGCGATTCGAATTCCACCTGTTTTGGGGAAAGTTGGTGTCAGTGAATGTAGTAATGAGCGGTATAGGTACGGATACGATGGTGTGACGAGATGGAAGACAAAAAAATTACAGTATGATATCTTGTTCAGGCTCGCCATGGCGCCACAAGCGGGTGAATTCCGTGGCAGAATTTATCTGCCTGTCTGGGGTAGGGCCATAGATTTTGTATAGAGTAGCAGCGGTCGGAATCAGCTCAGCGGAATTTGGCAACGGAATTTAGGCTGTATGTGGCGAGCCGTAGTCTTGCACGTGCATTCAGCCGACTGCGTGTGGCGAGTTGCAGCCGCAGATAGAGGATTTAAGATGGAGCTGATAACCTATAACCTGACTAAATTGAAAAGGATCAGAAGGCTAATACATCATTGACATCTCCGGCATGTCTTATATATTTTAGTCGTATTATATCTGTGACGTCAGTTTCAGTATAATTTTTGACAACTGGTGACAAACAAAAGATTCCTATACGCGATGAGGGACTGGAAATATAACATTGTATCTCATTCCCAATTGTGCTATTGTCAATGCATATATGTTTGTCACTCATTTGTGTATGTGTGTGTGAGTCCCTCTATATATCCTTTCTCTATGGTTATAGCTGACTGGTTAAGAAAGTAAAAAGGTATTTAGGAGTGCCCTTGATGCACAGCGAAATTGGGTCATCTAGCGTCTGCTCGGAATAAAACACGAAATGGACAGACAGCCGTGCTTAACATGTCTGCCTCTGCTCATGGCAAATGCCAGACACTCACAATATGGCTTTGCACTTATGAGCTTATAATGGTCACAAAAATAATACCTACCCCTAGAGGAGGATTAATTATTAACTTTACCTAGGAAAAATAGTACATTACATACCTAGGGCGCAATGTACAAATACCTAGGGCGGTAAAAGGTAAGGCGGTTAGTTTTCAAATTTCGAACAGAGAGCAACCCTTTCTTCTCACTGTGGTAGAATTAATAAAATGTACAATGCACTTGCTCGGAATGTGCGCATTTATATGGTTCAACATAAACACGGGAACTCCTCTATGCCTGCACGGCGGAGGGTGGCGGCGCGGGGCCGCGCGGGAATGGATTTAGGGCCAAAATTTCCCACACACGTGCGAGAATGAGATTTCAACGCTATTAAAATTTCACCTTTTATGTTTTTATTTCCTTGCATGATGCATTGTAAAATGTTGTATGATACACGTACGGATAGGTAATTCCCAATTCGTGTCGAGCAAAAACACTCCCTCACGGTCGTGTTTTTGGTCGTCACTCGTTAGGAATTACCTACTTTCCGCACTTGTATTATAAATAACTATTACAATGCACTCGCTCTGAAAGTGCACCTTCATATGGGACAACATGAACACGGGAAGTCCTCTGTGCCCGCATGGCGGTGCAGGCGGTGCGCGGGGCCGTGCAGGAATGGATTTCGGGCCAATATTCCCACACACATGCGAGAATGAGATTTCATGACAGTAAAATTTTCGCTTTTTATTTACATATTTTTATTTCCTTGCGTGATCCATTGTAAAATGTTGTATGATACACGTGCGAATAGGTAATTACCTATACTTTCCGCACTTGTATCATAAATAACTATAAAGGTCACCACTAGCTTGAGTAATAGTAAACTACATTTGACGCACGAGCCAAAGGCAAGGCATGCAATTGGAGGCCTAATTAGCGCCCGTGGTATGGTTGAGACTTGAGATTATTGAATGTGTCCGACTTTTCATAAAACTGTCACTTGAATTGGTATCCTCTACCTTGAACGGAAAAGTTGGCCATCTCAAATAATCTCAAGTATAAGTACAAAATCGACGTCTCTTGGCCAGTTTGTGGAATTTACCTCGGCCACTAATAGCCAGATAAAAGTTATGTACTCACATTCATGTCGCACTCGATGATGATGACGGCGTTCCCGGGCTTGGTCTCCAGCACACACAGCTCGTACACCTTGGAGTTGTACTTGATCGCCACGACGTCACCAGTCGTTAGGCAGGAGAAATTCCGCAAGCAGTTCTCCAATACTGGACAAACAGAGAAATATTGGCAATATGGTTAAAAAAATGAAACACTAAATAAGACCGCCTGTTGAGCTATACTTTTAAGACTATGGTCTGTGTTTAATTAAGTTATTGATTATTTGTTTTGTATATATCCTTCTAGCATTTTCCCGGTCGTACTGTACCTAAAGGAGCACGGGATTCGCTTTGGCTTTTTTTATTTGTATATACCTAAATGTAAAATTTATCAGTTATGTTTAGATTATGGAACGAAAATCTGTTACAATAAAATAATTACTTTACTTTCTTTTAAATTTTTATCGGAAACATGCAGTAGGTATTTTATTTTGATTGAATGGGATTTAGGACCCGACTGTAAGACTTTTTGTGTTTTTCATATACCACATTGCCTAGCTGCTTTTCCTTGTATTACTTTGTTATTAATACTTATTTAAAATTACTTATGTACCTGCTTTAGGATTGCTTATGTCTAAGAAGTCTTCAGAAAGTGGCTTGAACTTGGAAAATGTGGCGACTGGTAGAGACACACTCTCAATCTGCAGAAGTGTGCCCTCCTCCATCACCAAGTTGGCCATCATCTGGAAATAACATAATCGTTTATTACAATCATTAAGGAAGTACAAACCACCAGCACCAGCATCCAGCGTAGACAAGGACGACTGGAAATGGTGGTACTCGGAACTAACGCGTTTGGGGAACTATGCCAATGGTGACATAAATGAACGAAAACAAACTCGGAGTGGGGGCAAACGCGAATGGAAATTCTGCTACGCGGAACTAACGCGTTTGGGGAACCGATCTAACCACTCATAACACCCCTTGTTTCCATTGAGGTTAATTATAAACATACCCAATGTGGTAAATACACCTTCCCCTCATCAGCCACAAACTCCAAGACTCCGCAGTGTGTGGACCTTTTGGACTTCTTGTTTGTGAGCTTGAAGATCATGGGGTACTCTATGTTCAGTCGCGTCAACTGCTCTAGTGCTGATGGCGGCATGATTACTGGAAACACACATTAGCTATGCATTGGAATCTTATTGATATAGCGATACAACTAAAGTAAAAGTAACAACTTTTTTATTTGAAAGTTTAGACTGCAACCCAATTTATGTGAGTTCAGTCCACAATTCCATCAAATTCAAACTACATTATTTTTTTGCTGCACATTCATATTTGCATAAAAGCAAATATAAAATGTTCATTGCAGGCCTAAATACAGTTTAGTTTAAGACGCCGCAAAACGAGACAAAACTATCTACCCTCCTATTTCTAGAAATATTTTTCTTATCAATCAGAGTATTTTTCTGATTTTGACCTGTTTGCCAAATTTAAAAGAAGAGAAAGATAAACGAACATGTAAATTCTCAATATTCTATAGGCTTTTTGCCAGCAATTTTACAGCAACAGCTTATATAATTCTGGTAAAAGCCAAGCATAGTATAATGACGGATCACAATGAAGATGGGCCTAAGATGTGTGTCAAATAATTCATATTCAAAAGATTTATTTCAGACCGTAGGTCCATATAATGATTTGGCTTTCCAAGTTCCTTTTTTTATAAAGAATATAAATTATTTGCTTACTTTTGCCCCCTCTTTCAACATCCTGTCTCTCGTTTCCTGGCAGCATGGACACCGAGAAGCATCTGTAGGTCATGTTGAAAGGTCTCGATATCTCATGAAACATGTTGAAACCAAACTGAAACTGAAAATGTGTATGTTAAGCGATTTATGAATAAGTTTTCATAACGACATGATGTATAATTAAAAGGAGTCCTACCATTTTGATATTTTTATTAAGTTTACTTTAAAACAAAGAAAGAAATTTTAATTTATTGCAAAATCATGCACAGCCTAGCAATACAAAATAAACACTTATTTGACAGCTGACTTGACACTTCGTTGACAGAGCTAAAAATATTTACCCATTATTTACCACTACCAAGATCACAAAAACGAAATCTCACATCAAAATAGAATATCCTTGAATAAATTGTGCTTTCACGGAACTGAAGAAGTTTTTATTATTAATCTCTAAATTTCTAAATCCACTTCTAAAATTTATATGTTTAAATTAAATTTATTCAGTTTTTTGTGCAAAAACGAATGTTGCCATAGGTTGCTTTTTAAAATATTTGGATAAATTATTTGTTAGAAATTACTCATTTCTATTAGATTTTGTTAAAAAAATCCGAATGCTTTGTAATTAAATTAATCTTAACAGTAAAAATATTGTGAATGCATTGATTAGTCATCACTGAATCTACCTTTCTTTTTCTCTCTGTTATCTGCCATTTCATTTGTATATGTGGCAGCTGCGGGTGTTGTACAATTTTTCGTAATTTCTCCTCATATTAGACAAGTTATCAAGCCCTATTTTTCCTTAATGTAGAAATAAATCGATTGTGTGAGTGAATAAATCGCTACGTCATTTTAAATCCATAAATTATTTCATAGATATCCGGCCGTTGTCATTCTCGCTTTCGAGCAACGCCATGTTGATTGTCAAAAGTGTTTTCCGATGAGACAGCAGTGAAAAGATTTTTTTTGTGTTATCATTTCAGACTGCGATTTCGAAGGGTCGCGTGTAATTTATATCGGTCTAGTTAGGGTGAAGATCAAGCAGCCATGGCGCAAGTATTGCCTATCCGGTTCCAGGAGCACCTGCAGGTACGTACGCCCATCGATTCCGTGAACTTGTGCGTATAGCGGCTTGACGGGGGTGAAACACCACCAGTTTCGTAGTAGGGAGTGTTTTATGGGTATTTTGTGGATTCCTTTGTCAAATGAGGGGCAGTTGTGCGGTAATAGTGACATTGCGCAATTTAAGTTGACAGCTTCCACCCCCTACTCGCTCGGGAGCGGGTGCCCGGTATTGATTTGCTCTACATTCGCCTCTGGATCATATGTTTTATAAATTCCTTGCCAAAATACGTTAGCCAGGTCAATATCAAACTTTCACTGGTTGATTTTAAAGAATTGCTCCATGCCAACATTTGTAATGAATGAAACATTCATATGTAGTGCACACTTTCATTGATAAATTTATTTCATTCATTAGTCTCAAGAGTGTCTCACTACACAGCCTACCATTTCAATATTAGTTGAATCTTATAGGAATCTTACAAAATTATACAAAAACATTATTTCATGAGCCTGTTACCTATTTAAAACCTACTTGTAGTAGAGAGATACAAGAACCTCTATCCCTTGACAATGAAAAAAAGATCCTAAAATCTCAATGTTTAATGGATTTTTTGTGATTTACTAAAAATATTTGCATTTTCTTAATACAATTGCTGATAAACTACCATACACAACATGTACCCTCATTTCCAAAGTGAGAATTTGTGACACTGATATTTTTACCAAATTAGTAGGGCAAGCTATGAGAATATTTCAATGCAAATATATATCACCAATTATTATTGTATGCAATAGATAGACTAAATCACCTGCTATTGATCACCACTCAATAACTAGTATCTTTGCGAGAGTATGTAGAAAGTCAAACCCTAATATGCTTGAAACTAGGGTGGTCAAGGGGTTAACAGAAACACCTAGAATGTTATCTGGATCATTGTTAAAGTATCGTTAGAGAGGATTTCATCTAAAATTGGCAGCCACAAACTGAAAGATACCTCTTCAAGAGCCTTCATATTGATTTACTCTACTGCCAGTCGAATAAGTTAGTCTATCATCAGCTTAGGGTCGGCAACACGCATGCAAGTCCCCGGAGTTGCAAGCACCCATAGGCTACGGTAACTGCTTACCATCAGACGGGCCATACTCTTGTTGGCCACCGACATGGTAGAAAAGAAGCTATAATTGATGTACCTATTTGTTGCAGCTCACAAATGTCGGCATCAATCCAGCATCAATTTCCTTCAACACCCTCACAATGGAGTCGGACAAATTCATCTGTGTACGCGAGAAGGTGGGAGAGACGGCTGAAGTGGTCATCATCGACATGGCGGACCCCACTAATCCCATAAGACGGCCCATAAGTGCAGATTCGGCCATCATGAACCCGGCCAGCAAGGTTATCGCGCTGAAGGGGAAGGCTGGTGTTGAAGGTAAGGGAATTTGTTATTTACATGTTTTGTGTGGGTAAATTCAGACTGTATACTGACACAAAAAAATACAGTAATAGGTCAAGACATTCTCAAGCTCTGCTTTCATAAATGTGGTATTATAGATTTAGTCTGGTCGACCATTTTTGTCATTGGAAAATAATTAGACACTCATTATCCAACTGCAATAGAAGGAGGGTTTTGTTTTTCTAATGTATGTTTGTGTCTATTACTTTAACACACTCTGCTGATTCCTCTTAGTAGGAGTGACATAAACTATTATATTTATTTAGAGCAGACAGGATGTTTTTAAACCTTTAATTTCAATTTTAATCATATGCCATATGAATAATTTTCTGAACTCTTATTCCAACTAAATACAACACAACAATTTTAAAAGTATAAAACAAATAACTGAATTTCCCATTTTTTTATTGACATAACGGCCTACTGTTATCAGGAAGCAATTATTAGGACTTTAGCATAGTGACTGTGATAATACTATAAGTATTTATAATTAAAGTATCTGCCCCCAGACAAATGGTTAGTTATCAGTCATGGATGTGGGTTCAAAACAAACAAGAGTGTGGATGGGTTTATATGGCAAAGATCCAAGAATGTTAGGAAATACTTATGCATTATGCTTATTATTAAATATTTTTTACATAAATCAACATACAATTCCCTTGTGAAATTTCCCACCATTCACAAAGGTAAAAAAAAATAATTAAAGGATTGCATGTGTAAATAAACAGTAATTAATCTACACCGGACGCATGCCTCGGCCGAGCATGCCTCGCCCGAGCGTGCGCGCTCAGTGTAGACGTGCCTCGGCGAGCACGCCTCGCCCGAGGCATGCGACCGAGCATCCGCATACCTCGGCCGAGTACGACTCGCCCTAGCGTGCGCGCTGAGTCTAGACGTGCCTCGAGCGAGGCGTGCGGCCGAGCATGCGTCCGGTGTAGACACGACTATTCCTGTAAACTCATCTGTTATGCTCTCCGAATGTATTATTCCATTTCATTTGACAGAGCACACTTTTCAAATTCTGATAGACTGCGATGTATGATGCTACTTTCGAAAGTTCAAGTTCACAAATGAAACTGCCTTTTAACAAATGAATCTTTGGTAAACGACGCTTTTCGAGAAAAGTAAATTTGAAACATTAACGGGACTCAATAATTTTAGTGCTAAAAAATTGCATAGATTTTAGGCCAAACTTACTTGACTCAGGTCAACTAGTACTTCACATTGTCACAGCAGTATACATACGTTCCTGAAGTTTTTAGGCAATTTGAATTATTGAATGTCTAAGTACAGTCAGCAGCAGAAGTAGGTAAGCGGGCCGGGTGTTCAAAATGACCTGCAGACTTTATTCTTAAGAAATTAAGAGCGTGTGTAGGTTATTTTGAACACCCGGCCCGCTTAGCTACTTCTGCTGCTGACTGTAGGTACTACAATTGCCAATATCTGCTAAAAATAATAGTCATTATTTGTCACCATGTTTGTATGCTGCATTGAACTGCCTGGTTACATAATGCATTAAACCGGCTGTTGGGATAAAGATAACAAGCCTGCTAGTGAGTCATGCATACATTACCCCGAATTTCGTGCACTCGGGGTTTTTATTTAAAGCAACACACTGTGACGTGACGACCCTTGCTGCTCATCCACCAATATGCTAAGCTTTAGGTATATCCATTTTTGTTGGCGTACAATTGACCTTTGACCCTATCAATCACGAAAACTAGATGTCACTTGTGAGGAAACGCAGCTTAGCATATCTCCAGTGGCCGCACTGCCGCCGTGATAAGGGTGCCACTTCATTTACTTTACTTCCGATTATTTTATTTTGTAAATGTAAGTAGATTAGTAAATGGTTAAAATCTAAAACCTATGAAGAGAGAAAATTTACAACGCTAAATAGTACAGTAGTGCAATTCCAAAATTCAGAATTCATCAACCTTTACATACAAAACAGCCAGGTAGGCCCACGGACCGCGAATAAGGGTCTCGCGGGCCGCCTGCTGCCGCCCGCTGGTATACATAGATATATTATATCTGATACTCATAGTAACATATCAATCTCGAGTGAAATGTAAAATTCATTCATTGAAATTATCTGTAAGCCTCAGCTGTTTATTCCACATACCGCATATTTATATGTATTGTATTTGCGGGTGTATTTTAAATTCAATACGCGTTCGACGGATGCGATCGTAAAATAATACTTTTTACGCTACCCGAGGAGAAAATCTCACTTCCTAGCCAAGGCAAGACGTAAAACTTAAGACAAACCACGGGCGGTAATTCATAAAGCCCCAGATCGCATATTTATGGCCCCTCACCTTCGGTTCGGGCCTCAAACACCTGCGATCTGGGCCATTCACGAATTCACCGCCCTAGATATGTAATGTACTATTTTAGGGTTCTCTATGTTAAAAAACTAAATTCGAGTCTCTTTAGTTAGATGAATTGCCACACAACCCTGTAATGTAAAGGGGTCGTTCTTTTTTTAACGACAATAGCCTGTCTCTCATTTAATAAGCGCTAGTTACACATTTATCTCCTCTATACCTACAAATCTGTCACCTAAACGATTTTTTTTATTAAATAGCTACTGTGACTTGACTGAGTGGTAATCCAAAATAATGTCTCACGAATTACGAACCACGGCCCACGGACCCGTGTGCTATTGACCCACCGCATCGCAATATCATCATACGCAAAATCTATCTAGTTCTGCACGGCTATCACAAGACGGCGCGCGAGCTCTCTCGATTTTTCTCGCACTACACCTCTCTTTCTATGTCTTCTAATAAGAGAGAGACGGATAGTGCGAGAAAAATCGAGAGAGCTCGAGCGCCGTCTTGTGATAGCCGTGCTGCACTAATATAGGTCCTTAAACTAGCTAGTAGAAGTCTCACTATATTACAAAAACGTACAGAACTCAATCCTTAAGTTCCAATTAGGCTTGACCGAATTTTATTACTTCACTTTCTGTCGACCTTGCTATTGATGTCCACTCCTATAGATATTCCGAGTATTGATTAGTATTACGTTTGACCTACCCATTTATTTTCACGTCTGATGTGACTATCCTATTAAAACAAAGGTGGCAGAATAACAAAATTACGTATACCACTAACCAAAACTCACGATTATTGTAGATACTCGGTGAAGATCACGCTTCAACTTTTTTACTATTTTAAAGATTTTTATATTAAAGTTCAGGAACATTACACTCCTTTCTTTGCCATGTAAAAAATAGACTGTTTGACCGGAGAAAATCTTGACATCTTATTTCCCTCATCATCCTCCTAAGCGTTATTCCCGGTAGTGCCATAAAAAGGAGCCCGGGATCCGCTTTGACACCTCCCAAGATTTGACGTAGGCACTAGTTTTTACCTTACAACCCACAGAGGGAAAACTAGACCTTATTGGGATTAGGCCGGTTTCTTCACGATGTTTTCCTTCACCGAAAAACTAACGGTATATGCCGTACATAAGTTCCGAAAAACTCACTGGTACGAGCCGGGATGCGAACCCACGACCGCCGCTTGACAGCCGCATGTCTGAACCATTAGGATACTATACAAATACTCTTTATTGCACACCTCACACAAACAAAGCAGTAACCGCTGCGTACCGCACCACCGCGTTACGCTACCGTAGCGCAACTTTCTTATTTCCCTACAAACTTGAAAGTGACAGTTTTTTTGAAGCATAATAAGTTGCTGATTTGGCTAAGTCAACATCTCCCTATTACCGGTCAAAACAACAAGAAAATAATATGACCCTCATAACTACTTATTAGTCCTAGTGTCAGTCCACACCTGACCTTTATACATTAAGCACAAGTCCCTATAAAGACATTCGCCGTATCGATCAGGCTCACCACGTGGGTGGAAGGAATTAGGGCATCTCGTAACAAAATCGCTATTGGCCGCAAAACAACGATTTGTCGGCCGTCGTCACTGACATTTGCGGCATTTAGTTTTTACTGTCACCGTAAAATAATACCAAGATAATGTCTAATGTTTAACAGTTAAGGAAACGATTTTCACCTTTATTTAAATGCTGTCAAAGTTCAAAAAAGACAAACTTCTATTACCCGCTACTTGGAATGGTAGGCGTGTTATCAAGTTTAGTAGTATATCTGTTTTGATGATCTGTTTAGCCTAGTGGGGCAGTGCTGGCTAGTTAATAGCAATAACAAGTATTTTATTAGGTATTCAATATATCGTTGTATAGTTATAGGTAACACAAAGCCTCATTGAGCTTACTATGGGGCTAATTCGATTTAAGTGTAAGATTTGACGAGACTATATACTAGTGGGTCTGGAGCTGTAGAACTCGAAAGCCTGCCTTTTTTCAGAAAAAAAAATCGAAAAAATTATTCGACATACAAAACTGTATAATTAAATTAACAAACCTGCTCACAAAATTTCACGAGAATCGGTTGAGAAATGTGACCTGTAGAGGAGAACAGCCGGACAGCGTGACAGACACCGGACATACGAATGATATTCGGCCCAAGCTGAAGCATAGAACTGTCTTCGCTTCGCTCTCTCGTTCGATCATTCAGAGAGGCCATAAATTGAAGTATTTAATGTTTATAAACATTATGCAAAATGATTCTATTGCACCGATTATTCGGGTTTTTAGGAGCTTCATCGTCATTTCCGCTGACATCCACTGTTGAAAAAAGTTCTCCCTCCCAACTGAGTCATTATCATTATCAACACTACAACACGCTCGGACTGGAGTTCACAACGCTTCCTAATGACCCCACGCAAACGAGTATAAACTTGACCTACGCTTACGTATTGTTGTAACTTCTTGAGCTCAACTTATGTTGGGGGCGACTGACGGGTAGGTTGAGGTTGTGAATCGCACGCACGCCTGTATGAAAATCTTTGTTGAGGTATTTTCGTCTTTAACCTTTGTTCGGATGTGATTTTATACAATGAGGACAATGTTTTATTCATCATTGTTATTCTTAAACATGTTTTGCTGATATGTCGGGTTTCTTTAGCAGTACAGGCAGACATACAAAGTTACTTTGTTTATGTTCAGCTACTTTTGGGTCACCCAGAGGTTCGCGTCCTACATACAGACATTGCAAAAGTTAAGTGCTAAACGCCTAACTTTTAGTAGAACTCTTAGTTAAAATCGACATAAACTGACTCCTAATAAAATTAACATGCGCTTATTGTCCACAGCCCAAAAGACACTACAAATCTTCAACATCGAAATGAAATCCAAAATGAAGGCCCACACCATGACGGAAGACGTGGTGTTCTGGAAGTGGATATCTCTGAACACTCTGGCCCTGGTCACCAAGATGTCCGTGTACCACTGGTCCATGGAGGGAGACTCGACGCCCGTCAAGATGTTCGACAGGCACTCGTCGCTCGCCGACTGTCAGATTATCAACTACAGAACTGATCCGAAGCAACAGTGGCTGCTGCTCGTCGGTGAGTCTTTTGCTTCTCTTTTTAAACTTTAGGGGCTATCCTGGAAGTGGGTATATCTGAACACTGGCCATGGTAACCAAGATGTCCGTGTACCACTGGTCCATTGAGGGAGACTCGACGCCCGTGAATATGTTCGGCACGCACTCGCCGCTCGCCGACTGTCAGATTATCAGCTACAGGACGGATCCGAAGCAACAGTGGCTGCTGCTTGTCAATTTTGACAATTTCTTTATTCTATACATCTAAATTGTGTCAGAGACGGAGATAAGTGGTTAGCATTGTCTTGTGTCCCATTGATTTGATGAACTAATTTATCATTACACCCATTCGAGGCATGCTTCTGCCAATCATAGTAAGTAATTGAGGGAAAATTTACAATGTAGGTCTTCTTTGCAAAAATATTAGAAGGATTGCAAAGATTTGACTATTGTTGATGCAGAGTATCAGAAAATAAAAGAGTTAATTCAAAATATAATATGGCTTAATAAAAACATCGGACTTTTTAGTACAGTCACGTGCAAAAATATGTATCTATTTAATACTCTCACAAATATGTATCGAAACCTTAATCCGCTGACATAAGAGCGAAGGGACATATTTATGAGTGAGTTATACAACACCCATATTTTTACACTTGATCGTACAACAAACAACGGATATAGCCGCATCAAAAACTTAACTCCAAATTCGGATTAACCCGTCGCCAGTCGCGTACCAATAGTGAAGACTTCCGTTCCAACGTTCATACGATTGGTTAAATAAATATTTTAGTGTCGCATTCCAACCAGACTCATTACGTCGAGTCGCATTGAAGTTATGAAATAATTATGTTATTTAATAATACGCGCTCTCTCACACACGAAGCGCGAAGCGCTCTCTCATTACAAATGGAGAGAGACAGTAGTACAGTACAATGGCGCCGGGAGCGTGTTAAAAGACTTGTTAAACACAGTCATATGGTTTCAAGCTGTCAGCTGATGTGTATGTAGGTGGATTTGGATTGTATTGATAACAATTGAAATTTGGTAACAGCAAAATTAAAAATGATTAACTGGAAGAGTTGATAAATGACTAGCTTCCGCCCGCGACTTCGTCTGCGTGGACCCGGGATAAAACTTATCCTATATTACAATCCAGACTATAAACTATCTTCGTGCACAATTTCATCCAAATCGGTTGAGCCGTTTACAAAAGCGTGATTGAGTCAGGGATCGGAAACGGTTTTTTCAAAAATCCCCGAAGTAGTCTAATATTTTGAATTATTTTAGGCTCTTAATGTAGGACTCTAACGTGTATTTAGGTAACATATTCGTATTATTAGACTGCCCGATCAAAAATGATATTATAACCAAAGAACGAAATAATACCGGTTTAATTTGTATGGAGAAAATACCGGTATCCGATCCCTGGATTGAGTAACAAACATTTAACATCCAAACTTTCGCATTTATAATATCAGTAGGATTAGCAGGATTAATGAATCTCTAATGAGATTTGTGGACATGTCAACATTACATACATCAAGTGCCAATTATTAAGTGCTTTTTAAACATAGCAATAATATTTTTTTACGTTTCAAATTGGTTTTCCTTGAAATCGCATGACGATTAACGCACGATTTTTCTAATCTTATATGAAATAGGGTATCGAAGAAATGATATTTGAATTCATCGAGTCAATGACAATACGATTTGTCTGAATGAAGTCATGTTAAAGTTGGTCAGACAGGTAACGCTTTATAGAAAACATTTGCACTTAAAAAAGGTAAACACGGGGACCCCTCGTCATGGTGGAGTGAATGAAAGTCAATTATCTCTTTCACGTTTCGTTGCACTTTACTTTGAGCGCCATTTTGTAACTTCGCTTTAAAAATAGCAGGATGTTACGGTGTACAGTCGGCATACGATTCGATCACGATTATGGCACGATTGTGTGCGAGACGGTATTCGTACAGTCACGGACTTTAATTGTTGAGCCATTTAGAGCTCACTTTATACTGGACACTTCATAGCTTCATAGATAACCAAAATTAGTTGACACCTAAATGGCTCAACAATTAAAGTCCTTGACCGTACACGTACGCGGAAGTGCCTTTGTTTAGGTGACTTCGAGTATCCTTCTGTCTTCAATACGATTATAATTATAACATGTCATTTCTTTCTTTTTACTTTGTTAGATGCACTCCAGTTTGTCTGCTTTGCCCTGAGATTGACTTGTAGACAAAACAATGCCATAAGTATAAGTTAACTTCGCCTTTTGTTTGATAAGATATTCTTTTGCTCAATAAATATATAAGTAACAAAACAAACGAGGGCTCACTTTTCATATGCCTATTTGATCACTTTTTCAAAAGTGCGCCGTGTTTGTGAAAATGGTAGGCTTATATTACCATAACTGCTGTAAAAATAAGCATTTTTGAAAAGACGCTCCTCACATAAAGCTGTATTTTGGAAGCCTCGGCCAGTGTATGTATAGACGATAACACTGCCAATTTAAAACGCTCTAGTTATACCAGATATTTACCAAGACTTGCGCCGACGTCGCACGGTAGCATGAAAGTCGAAAACGATCGTAGACGCAAAAAAAAACACGGTGGGGTTATTCACAACACTTCCAAGAGCATCGCTATTAGCGATCTAGCCTAAACACCGATTACGCATAGTTGTTACGTCTTGGAGTCGTGTTATACTAGTAAGCAGCTCACAGTCGAGACAATACGATTTGTTTATAGCTAGGCAGGGTGTCAGCCAAGTTTGGGCTAACGTGTAAATTTTCTATGTGCAACCCGGAACAAAAAAAGTTATGAAAGAGTTTAGAGTATACATATAACTATAGGCTTTTTAGGAAAGCCTGTGGGAATCGACTCGTATGGGCGCTCCGCATTGGTGTGCCCTGATAAATGCAGCGGACGAACTACGAAAACCGATGAGCAGTGAAATTCGATAGATTTTGATAATGTTGATTGCACTATTGGGTATCGTATTAATTACATCTGTTCTGAATTGGGATGACTCTAATGATATTTAGAATTAATATTAGAACTGTTTAAGCGAGAATGCTGTTGGCGATCCATCCTTAAGATTTAGGGATTCCTTGTGCAGGCCTTTGTTCCTCTATAAAAATTGGTTCGAATGGCATCGTAAAAAAATCTTAGGTCACAAGCCTATGCGCCCTGTAGCCCGGGCATTAGAATACGGCTACGGTATCCCCTGCCTGTCGTACAAGGCGACTAAAAGGGGTCCTCGGGGTGGTACACGATTGCAGTTGGGGGCGGCAATCGGGAAAAAAAAAGGTAGATACCACTGAGGCATGACGCTAGGGCGGCACTGGTGCGTTCCGTAGGAGATCCCAGAGCCGTCCGAAATGCGTCGAGGAGGACCATCGGGGGGTTTTTAGTCGGTGCGAGTCCGACATGGATAGCGCGGAGGTATCCATAACGGATTTTCCTCCCATTAAAGAAAAAAAAGGTCACAAGCCTATACTTTGCTGACGGACTCTAATGACGACGAGATGCAACAAATGCAGACAAAAAAATAGATACTAACCGACTCCAGGAAATTCGTGACTTGCATTATCGCCGGATTTTGGCGAAGCAAGTAAACTACAATCAGAGCTCCAGAGGATGAGCTGTGGTGAGTGTCTGGTCTGTGGTGCACCAATTTTTTTTCAGGTACTTACCTGAAAAGAAATTGGTGCTCTTGTCCAGCGTGTCCATATTTACGACAATTTGTTCGAGCACTCTGCCCTACTATTATATCCAGTAATTATTGTAACTCTCGTTCCTGTGTATTTTGCAGTTTTTGATGGTGTACGACGGGCACGTTTCATATACTGATTTTGTATAATTTTCCTCAGGCATCTCCGCCCAGCAGAACCGCGTGGTCGGCGCGATGCAGCTCTACTCCGTCGAGCGCAAGTGCTCGCAGCCGATCGAGGGCCACGCCGCCTCGTTCGCCACGTTCAAGGCCGAAGGCAACGCGGAGCCATCGACGCTCTTCTGCTTCGCTGTGAGAACCGCGCAGGGCGGCAAGCTGCATGTCATCGGTGAGTCGACTGGTTTTCCTACTACGGAATCATCCAGGGTACTCCCTGGGAGTATCCTCCAACCGAAGTTCGTACATACCACTCGCCATGTGCTAGGTCAGAAGCAAGTAGTAACTCAGTACTCAGACCGCAAGCGCTGCGAGCGAAGGTTTCGCGGCCGTGTTACCCGCGTTCGAGACCGAGGGTAACTTAGTCCTCACACCATGTGGCTGGTCGTTGCAGCACTGGAGCCAAAATAAGTTTCTGTCAAAAAATAAATTTTAGGTACAAGCTTTTATTGCCGACTGTGTTTTTCTGTATACCTTCATCAACTACTCATTGAGATGATTCTAACGAGCTCAAACTCAATGGGGTTACGTTGGTTAAGTACTGAATTCCCATGGCCAACTTCTGTCTCCATCGTCAAATCAGCTCAATGGTACCATAATATTGAATTGTCATCCAAACTATACCTTTACCCAAATTTTAGCTCAATCGTATGTACATTGCAATAATAAAAGCTTGAAAAAAAGTGGGGTGCTGCAAGTTTCATGTGTGTGGCATCGGAGCTACCAAAGGGATGAACACATTTGAATGCATTTTTTTCATTGTTCGAACATTCATTTGAGTGTTGTCTGTCGGTGAGGTTCTTAGCTTTGTTCGTGTAACTCCTTTGCTAATACTCTTGTTTTCTCCTCACAGAGGTGGGGCAGACGCCCGCCGGCAACCAGCCGTTCCCCAAGAAGGCGGTGGATGTGTTCTTCCCCGCGGAAGCGCAGAACGACTTCCCCGTCGCTATGCAGGTCTCGCCCAAATATGACGTCATCTATCTCATCACCAAATACGGGTGAGTACTCAAACCACACTGTAATAGGCATGATGACTCATGTTAAAATTGATAGCATAATGTTGCTAAATGGATAGTAAACCATCAAATTATTGTAATAAAGTATAAATTCAAAAATATAATTAATATCATAAAAAGATATGGACGTTGAAAGTTTAGAAAAAATATGCATTTTTTTTATTTTCCAAGAGTAAACATAAAGCTACCAATAGAATCCTTACGTTTTTATAGAAAAAAATGTATGACAACTATGGACCGAAACGCAGTATTTCGCGACCGAAACGATTAGTTCAAATAGCTAAGTGTGACGTCACGTCATACTTTTGAGTCAATCAGTATGAAGCGTTTCGGTTTCGTTAATACCCAAAAAATTGAGTTAAAGGCGGATCTCGCTGGCGGCAGGCCAGCGAGATCCGCCTTTAACTCAATTTTTTGGGTATTTATGTTCTTTAATTGGTAAAAAAATATGATTCTATTTAGTCCGTCAGTTAGATTATCAAAAAATATTGGTCACGTATTTTTTTGTTTACCAATTAAACAAAAAAATACGAAGATATAGCCCGTTAAAATTCCGCGTGACGTCACATTATGATAAAAAGTGTACCATAATGTGACGTCACCTGGAACTTTAACGGGCTATATCTTCATAATTTTTTGTTTAATTGACTAACAAAATAATACGTGTCCAATATGTTTTGATAATCTAACTGACGGACTAAATATCATTTTTTAGGAAAGTAGCCAATTGTAGTTGCTCCCATACAAACATTTATTCCTCTCCAAAAACTGGTTCGAATGGCATCATAAAACAATCTAAGGTCACAAGCCTATTGTAAGGCTGTTATTTGGGGTGCAAATATGTTTTAGTATTGAGGTCGTTTAGGTTCATTTAAGATTAATTCAGAATATGAATTTGATATTTATCAGTTGCCGAAAGACGTCCACTGCTGGACAATGGACATAGGCCGCCCCCAAAGAGTATATCTATTACAACTATTTTTGCAATTGAACCTGCACTAATAAAAATGTTGTTAGACTATTTGGTATAAAACACCCTCAACCCAATTAGAATCTATAAATATTTCCCCAATGTCCCGAACAGGTACATCCACATGTACGACATTGAGACGGGCACCTGTATCTACATGAACCGTATTTCCTCCGACACCATCTTCGTGACCGCTCCGCATGAAACCACTGGAGGCATCATTGGTAAGTGGCAATCCAAATACGAGTTATAAAAGAAGAAATTTGTACCTTAGCTCCTCAGCAGACACATTAAAATTAATAGAATATATAATACAATTTTTAACCTACTTCAAAGCAGGAGGAGGTTCTCAATTTGTTGGGATCTTTTATTTTTATTTATGTTCACTGTTTTCTCGAAGACGCCTGGACTGATTTGGTATATTCTTTTTTGTTTGAAAGGGTATCCTTCCCAGGTGGTCCCATGGTCATCAGGTCAGGATCTGATGATGGTATTCTGGAGAAATCGAGGGAACTCTTCAAATAAGGCGAAATACTAAATTGGAGTTGGCACTTTGTTTTAAAAGTAAATTATGAATCGTAACAAAGTTGCATTTGTTTGGTTTGGAACTAAGTACCCTATTTTCTGTTATATTTGATTCAAATTTCATTGCCAATATTCCTTGTACTTATCTTAAATCTTATTCCTTGTACGGAGGGCGGCTTGATAGCCATAACTAAAAGCGGTCAAAAGATTTGACAGTGTGCAGAGATTATTCGACTTAACCCATTCGCCACGGTGGCACCCTCACGCCACGCAAGTTTTAAGTCTATTATTTTTGGACATCGTATGACGTCGGTTGTAGTTGGTTTGCATCTGAGGCGAACTTGAGTTCAAGTCAGCGGCGGTGAATGGGTTAATTTCACCAACCCCTTTCTAATCAGACGTCCACACTTGGTAAGAAACCCTCACATTGTCAATATATAGCGATATTAGCGATCACGTCTTATGAATAAATATTTGTATCGTAAATTTTCGCGTCCATTGCGTTCTTTTTTTTGGGTTCCGTACCTCAAAAGGAAATAACGGAACCCCTATAGGATCACTTTGTTGTCCGTCTGTCTGTTTGTCAAGACCCGTTATCTCGAGAACGCAGGAGCTATTAAGTTGAAATTAAAACCATATACGCAAGTCTACAGTCCTTTGCAGCTGTGAAAAAATCGAACTTTTAAGTTAACGTAAAAAAAAGATACGGCCGTTTATACCGCAAAAACCGATATTTCGACACTCAAGAGAATAAAAAATTATAGGGCACTTTACGTAGACTTAAAACTATGAAATTTGGCAAGTAATCGTCTTATACCACAAGTACAGGAAAAAAATCTGAAAACTATACATTTGTAATTTTGTACGGAACCCTCGGTGGGCGAGTCCGACTTGCACTTGTCCGGTTTTTCTAACGCCAACACTGCGATTACCTTCACTATAGTATTTATTTTAGTGGACTTAAAATTAATTTAAAACAACTAAAACAGGTTCCGTTATTTGCAAAACAGAATTTCATTAACAATTTCACGAAACATTGCATGACCAACTTCATATCGCAGTCATTGACCCCTTGCTTTAGAATAACAAGGTTGTAACTATTTTTACCCCGTTACGAATGGAACTTTTTCTAATATTAGAAGTAAGTTCAAGACGGCGATTTTTCATGCCGCCCGCCCTGCTGTAATGACCTGCCTTGGCTGCATACAAATGAGCGTTGGCTCGATCGGTTTTGGGGGAAATTAAAACATTCTAGTAGGTTATGGGTATTTATCCTTATTATGTAAAATGTATGTAGGAGGTAATATCCGCATAGCTACTCATTAGAGTGCAATTTTTGTTAGAATCCCATTTAAGGACTCGCATATAAGTATGTAGTTTCCGCTATAAAGCGGAAAAATGGTGCTACGCTTTGCCTCGAATGGACAAATATTTATAATGGGCCTCCCGGATGGACGTAAGCTTTAGGCTCTAGTCTTCTCTTTGGCGAAGAGTGATTAGTTTTAGGTTAGACTATATTTTGAATGCTTTTGTAGGGTTCTTTGAAAAATACTACAAGTTCAACATAATAAACAATGAAAAGCGAAATTTTTGCATTGTAAGATTGTTCAACCACCTTGAACTAACCTATTAGTCTAAGCGAAACTTCAATAAAAAGTAATGCGTATTAACTTTCGTTTTACGACTGCACGCCCCTTATGGCTTTCCGCCCACTCGCATGCTCATAACAGGACGCGGACATATTGCATTCAACATACTGTTTTGGAAATATGGGGCAGCCAGTTATATATAATTTGATTGTCTTTGACCTAGATTAGGATGTGGCACATTAAATTATCGATTTAGTAGAAGTAGCATTAGTTTGGATATACTATAGCGCTTAATAAAAACAAACAAATATATTGATTTAAACTTTTACGATTCGCACACGTAGTTTTTATAAAACGGGACTTAATCGCGATAATTAACTTATTAATTTACCTCTCTGAGATCTCCCGACGTTTCGGATGTGTCGCAACTTCCATGGTCACGGGACAACTCCTTAATTATAGGCGATTAAATCCCGTTTTGTCAAAATCAAGCACATAAATACCGGAACATTTTTATTTAACGGATAAGTACGGGCCGTCAAAAATCCGAACGCCAATGTCAAACGCACAGAACACTAAATCCATACTAATATTATAAATGGGAAAGTGTATGTGTTTGTTTGTTTGTTTGTTTGTTTGTCCGTCTTTCACGGCCTAACGGGGCGACGAATTGACGTGATTTTTTAAGTGGAGATAGTTGAAGGGATGGAGAGTGACATAGGCTACTTTTTGTCTCATTCTAACCCCCCACTTCCCTAAACTGGGGGGTGGAAGTTTGTATGGAGCATTCCGCAATTTTTAAGGTAGAAAGCTAAAAATTGGTATGTGGAATATTTGTGACTAACAAAAAATCGTGCATCATTATTTTTTTTTGGAAATCTGTACCCAACCCCTTAAAAGAGGGGGTGAAATTTTATATGGGACTTTTCGCAGTTTTCAAGGTAGGAAGCTAAAAATCGGTACACAGACTCTGTTACCAACGAAAAATACCTGCCTTTTTTTTGTTAATTTTCCCTCAGCCCCTAAAATAGGGGATGGAAATTTGTATGAGACTCCGAAAAATTAGTACCTACAGGTTCTATGATACTAACGAATAATAAAATAATCTAACATGGGTATCGTTTCTATGGTTTATTTTTCAAATCCAACGTGGCTGACGTAAAATACCATCTCCCCTGTTGGGGTGAACTGGGGTCGAAATGTCTAAATATCAATATGGGTGTCGTTTTTATGGTTTTTATGGACGTTATTACGAAAATGGCGTCGATTTTGAAATTTAATATTGTGGACATCTATCTTAATATGTAGAGTCGTTTTGTAGAGTCGATATTTATTTATTATTTATTTATTTATTTATTTATTTATTTCCATACATACAATTATCATTACAGGCTAGACCCAATGCGATAATTTTGCACCACACACCTTATAACGAATTATTTATAATAACAAATTTTAAACAATGCTATCCTTGTAAATTCACTCAGTGTACAGAAGAACAGATCTAGGTCAGTCCCTATGAGGTTCAGAGTGCGCAGCGCGCGCGTCATTGGCGCCTCATGCAGCAGCTGCGTGCGCGCGCGCGGCACCGACAGCAGCGGCGGCCGCCGCCGGCGCCCCACGCCGCGAGGAACACATATACCTACCCTCTCCAATATGTCCGCATTGTATACCTTTCCTCGAATTATTTTAAAGATATAGGTAGCGAGTGCGAGGTCCCTTCTAACTTTAAGCTCCGTATATCCGACCATACCTAAAATAAACAATGTAGGGTACTTCAAGGGATAAAAAGGGTACACACCGTATTGCCTCATATACATATACCTAATATATTTATTTTGTATTCGCTCCAACATGAGAGTGTACTTAGCTTCATGAGGAGCCCAAATTTCCGCATTGCATTCTAGCTGACTCCTCACTAAGGCGTTATACAATGTAGCTATGGCCTTCATATTTGTGAATCCTTTTGCCGTCCTTAGCACAAACCCAAGATTTCTGTAAGCTTTTTTGCAAATATTATTAATATGATTGCGAAAAGTTAACTCCATGGTAAATCCAACTCCCAGATCTCTAACTTCTGTTACCCTTACCATTTTATTGTCATCCACCATATAATCATATTGTATAGGAGTGCGAGCTCGCGAGAACGTCATTACCATACATTTTGAAGTGTTAAACTGTAAATGGTTAATTTTACTCCAGTGTACCGCCCTGTCTATATCATCCTGCAACCTCTTACAGTCTCCCCCCCCGTTTACCGCAAGACATAACTTGAGGTCATCGGCAAATAATAAGCACTTCGCGTGTTTTATCGTTTCCGGTAAGTCATTGATCATTAATAAAAATTCTAAAGGTCCGAGATTACTACCCTGACTTACCCCAGATCTAGTGAAATATAGACTTGACCGGTGCCCTTCATAATCTACAAACTGCTGTCTATCATTCATGTAATTTGAAAAGAAATATAGTAAATGCGGGGTGAAGCCAAAGCCCGCCATTTTGTTTAATAAGACGTCATTGTCGACTAGGTCGAAGGCTTTTTTAAAATCAAAGTATGCTGTATCGGCCTGGCCCCCGCTGTCCACTATAGGCATCAAATCGGCTACGTAAGTAAGGAGATTACTAGCTGTACTTCTGGCCGGGCGAAATCCGTGCTGCGCCTCTGTCAGCTGCGACTTTACCTGCTCATAAATACTTTTCTGGATAGCCGATTCAAATACCTTCGCTGGTGTCGACAGTACCGCTACCGGCCGGTATTCCTCCACCTTAGTCCCTGCCCCACCTTTGGGTACTGGTATGACCTTGGTTATTTTCCACCTATCAGGATATACTTCTAATGCCAGACAGAGATTAAAAATATGCAAAAGTGGTTCGACTAGCACCATTCTACAATCCCTGATGATGTAAGAAGGAATACCATCGGGTCCTGAGGATTTTTTAGGTTTGAGCTGTTGAAGGGCCCGCCAAACGTCTTGCCTACTTAACCTATCCACCTGAATACACTCAGATCCGTTTTTACTACCAGTTTCCATTATTGCTATATTGACGTCTAACTTTGGCTTGACTGGGCTATACACTGAGTGAAAATACTTCGCAAATTCATTGGCGGCCTCCTCAGCCGTCACCGCCTCCCCCTTTATTACAATCTTTTGAGTACTTCTACTTTTCCTCTTAGCCTTCAAATAACTCCAAAAAGCCTTAGGGTCGTTCAGCATATGACTTTGAATACGGTCCCTATACTGATTGTGCGCTATTATTATTTTATGTTTCACTCGGGCCCTACACTGAGCGAACGCTTCGTAATCAGTTTTCGTTTCACTAGCCTTATACATTTTGTGAAGTGCAGCTTTTAGTTTAATACCTTCGATTATTTCCCTCGTGTACCATTCGGGGTAGGTGTATTTCGAATTTCCGAAATGTTGTCTTTTTTTTGGGACATAGTCGTTTATTATGGCATTAAGAGTCTCGTAGAAATAGTCTAGACTACTTTCTAAATCCAGCTTAAACAACGGTGTCCAGTCCACTGCTGCTATACTTGAATACAATAGTTGAAAATTAGCTTTGTTAAAATTCCACTGAGGTTCAACGTTACGTGTGGACAAGTCCGGCCGACAATGGACGCCGTCGCTGCCGGCGCACGCACGCGGGCGCACGCGCACTGCCAGCGGCGGGTGATGCGCGTCCACCGGCACAAGTGGGACCTCCGCCGCCCGCACTCGCACTCGTTCCTCCTCGAATGTACTCAATACTAAGTCTAAACAGCGACCATTATAATTCGCTATTCCGTTACACTGGGTGAATCCACAATAAGTTATAAAAAAATCATAATAATTACATACACTTGTTGACCCTGAATGTAGATTAAAGTCACCAACCACTATTACTTCGCTATATTTACTACAATATTGCTCAATTAACCTAAACAATAACATATATTCATTTTCACTACTGTTGGGTGGTATATAGACGACACATATGAAAAACAAAAACCTACTATGCAGATAAACTGTGGCACCTACTAGTTCAAATACATGAGCGTCGATGTTTACGTTACCCGCAGCCGATGCTGGTACACTCCGTAGCTGGAGCCGCGGTGTGGCCACTAAACACGCGCCGCCCTGTTTACGCCCATCCGCTCGGTCACATCGTATTATGCTGTAGTCGGGAGGAATTATTTCCGCGTCATAAATGGAATCGTTTAAACCGGTTTCCGTAATGGCGATTAAGTCTGCGTCAGTGGATAATAACCCCATATATAACTCGTCTACTTTTGTTCTCAACCCCCTAACATTCTGATAATATATATCGATGTTGCAGTTACGGGGGGGTGTTATATTTCTGCGGTCTACGAAACCACACCCATTCGCAGAACTCCACGTTTACCGGCCAGATATGTTGTTCAGATAACATATCATATTTACTCTCTGGGACCCCTATAATGAAAGAAGCGTAATCCCTTTCCGTTTTGTGTTTTATCTCCTCTATTTTAATTGATACTTCAGAGCCGCATATGCTTTTTACGTAACCTTCCAAACTTTCTTTTTTAGTTTCCTTCTCTAGACGCCATACATGTAAGTATTTCTTTTTTTCCAATCCTTTAATGTCATTGACCTTGTTGCTTCCTCCTTTTTTTACTTCGCTTGTAGGGTATCGCTTCTTTTTATTGCCCGCGACTTCCCAACCTCCCTTTTTTTTTTGTCCGACTTTCTCCGGGTCCTTTACTAGATTTGCTTGATCCGAGGTACTCTTACTCCCGTCTACTTTTTCGTCCCTCGCGGCCTGTGTTTCTTTTATTTCTGCAGGTTTTTCACTTGCTGGTTTTGTGGCCCCACATTCTGCCGGTGTGTCGGTTTTTTGAACTACCTGCTTTTTATTTTTCTTAATAGCATCCGCAAACGATTTCGATGATGATGCTATGGCTTCTTTATTTCCCGAATGGCTTTCAGTGTTTTTTGGAGCAAAACTATTTGCATTAAGGCGGTTTTGTAACTGCTCATTTTTTTGCAGCACAACTTTCAATTTCTCTTCTACTAAATCAACTTTATTCGCTTTTTCTTGAACTACCTCCATTATTTTTCTTAAATCCTTCAATTCATTCTCCGTTTTAATAAATCTATTTTGGAGCATTGTAAACTGCTTAAGTTGCTCATCTAAGCGCGTCACTATTTCGAAAAGGTAATCCAGTCGCTCCACTTTATGTTCATACTCGGCCACTGACTCATTCGGATCGACAATATTACGTTGAGTACCACGCTCCGTGTTTACGAAGCGGTCGCCCGTCCCGGGTGTAAATGTTTGGTTCATTATAAGGCTTCCTCGGACCGGCGTATCAGAATTTCCTCGTTTGGGGATAATACATACACATTCTGGGCACATCCATGTCTCCTTGTACTCCTGGGTAAGTTCTTCAACTTTATCCGGCGTCATCGCCAGGCACTTCAAATGATATAACTTCTTGCATGTTTCTTGGGAACACTCCATATACGAAATGTCGTAAATAACGGCATTGCAGCCGTTGCATTTTGTAACCATTTAATAGACACAAAAAAAAATTACTAAATGCACTCTGTTATCTATCACACGTCCGCACTTTACCCGCGTCCGCGATATGTAGAGTCGATATTCAGTAGCCATATAAATATCATAATACATTAAAATATCATTTCATAATATAAGACATACGAACGAACTGCCGCATCCATGTTCACCAGGGTCTATTAGTTTCGTAGATCGTTAACATCTGTTTATGCATGAATTGCTATCGATGGCTAATGTGTACGATCGCGCTGCATTCGTTGCCTAACAAATATAATTCTACCCACTTCCTTTTTTTTTCCTTACTGTACTCTTACTGCAACAAGTAACTATGTATAAAATATAAAATTAACACCGTCTGCAAGTTTAGTTTTTAGTTTTTACCATACTTATTTACTACAGGAAATGTTAATTAATTTTAATTTCTCATGTAAGTGAATTTGTTAATTCTTTATGAGAAAGAAATAAAGTTCTTAAACCAGATATGTAGAGTCGATATGTAGAGTCGATATGTAGAGTTGATATGTAGAGTCGATATGTAGAGTCGATATGTAGAGTCGATATGTATAGTCTATATGTAGTCGATATGTAGAGTCGATATGTAGAGTCGATTTGTAAAGTTGATATGTAGAGTCGTTATCTAGATTCGATAGGTAGTCGATATGTAGAGTCTATGTAGAGCCGATAATTACCGCACAGCCCAAACCGCTGGATCTAGAGATTCCAAATTTGGCACGTAGGTTCCTTAAGGGTGCACTAAGAAAGGATTTTTCAAAATTCACCCCCTAAGTGGGTGAAATGGTGGTCCAGAGTTTGTATGGGGAAACAAATTAAGTAAGAGTATTTCATTCAAAACTTCACAGGAGTATTACCAGCGATAAATGAGTAAACATGGCATTAAGCTCGCCATTTCTACATATATTTTTGTATTTTGTGCAATAAAGTTTAAATAAATAAATAAATATATATTTCAGGTTTTTTGAGAATTCAACCCCTAAAAGGGGAAAATGTGTTGGGACGTTAATTATGTAGAGTCGATATGTATAGCCTATATGTAGTCGATATGTAGTCGATATGTAGAGTCGATTTATAAAGTTGATATGTAGAGTCGATTTGTAAAGTTGATATGTAGAGTCGTTATCTAGAGTCGAAAGATAGTCGATATGTACAGTCGATCTGTAGAGTCTATGTAGAGCTGATAATTAAATAAAAAAAGAAACTGGCTGACTGACTGACTGACATATCACCGCACAGCCCAAACCGCTGGATCTAGAGATTCCAAATTTGGCACGTAGGTTCCTTAAGGGTGCACTAAGAAAGGTTTTTTCAAAATTCACCCCCTAAGTGGGTGAAATGGGGGTCCAGAGTTTGTATGGGGAAACAAATTAAGTAAGGGTATTTCATTCAAAACTTAACAGGAGTATTCCCAGCGATAAATGAGTAAGCATGGCATTAAGCTCGCCATTTGTACATATTTTTTTGTATTTTGTGCAATAAAGTTTAAATAAATAAATCAATATATATTTCAGGTTTTTTGAGAATTCAACCCCTAAAAGGGGAAAATGTGTTGACAATGTCTGAAAATCAACATGGGTATTGTTTCTATGGTTTATCGGGTCACTGGTCGCTGATTACGAAAACAAGGATTTTAAAATCCAACGTGGCGGACGTGTAATACCATCTCCCCTGTTGGGGTGCGATGGGGTTGAAATGTCTAAATATCAATATGGGTGTCATTTTTATGGTTTTTTGGGACGTTAATTATGAAAATCGCATCGATTTTGAAATTTAACATTGTAGACATGAAAATTCTTGAAAGTATTTGTGCCAAATTGCAATTCAATTGGAACATAGGGGTCAAACTGAGATGCACCTTTTTTATAGACGGTTAAAATTACTTTTAGTACGCGGGCGAAGCCGCGGGCAAAAGCTAGTACTATAGAAAGGCGATGTGGGCGTGGCACGCGCGCCACTACTTTGAGCATGCGCTCAAAGCTTTCGCGCCAACGTCACCTGATCGCCGTGCAGTCGCTCACAAAGTTGTAGGCGACGGGGAGGGGATGAGGTGGCGACACCGGTGTCGATAGAAACCGCGCTTGATACCCCTTCTATAGTATTTAGTGTTCTGTGGTCAAACGCATACGTTTCGTAACCAAACCGAAAGGTTAGACGTAACACCTTTAATGAAACTCCCCATCTATAACTTAACCACTAGCTGCCCTGTGATTCAGTCTCAGCAACACAATTTCCTTTCTCCAGGCGTGAACCGCAAAGGCCAAGTCCTCTCAGTGACCGTGGAAGAGGACTCGATAGTGCCGTACATCAACACGGTGCTGCAGAACCCGGAGCTGGCGCTGCGGCTGGCCGTGCGCAACAACTTAGCTGGCGCCGAGGAGCTGTTCGTCAGGAAGTTCAACATGCTGTTCACTAACGCGCAGTACGGCGAGGCCGCCAAGGTGAGTCTCAGGAGGCCTGTGTGTAAGCTGCTGGGGTGTTAGCACTTCCGAGATGTCGTAACATCAGATCGCGCTAGGAACGAAAGAACACGTGCTATGCGGCGCGCTTGCGGGCGAGATGCTATGATTTGAATGTTCTAGCAGTTAATTTCCAATAATACTAAAAACACGTAATTGTTTTGTCATCGGAACTAAAAGTGTCTACCAAATTTCAGGCCAATCTGTTAACAGGAAGGGGGTAAAAATTCAGTAACTAGATTTGACCCACCAAAGGCGAACTAAATAAAACCGTTTAAAAATCGGTTCAGTTAGACAGAGGACCTTCTGTATGTGCCGTACATACTGGCCATCGATAAAAATACCACTCGTTATTGAACGTAATAGTAATCATATGACGGCCAACAATAGGACTGTCCTATTTGTATTTATTTATTATATCGACTGTCCCGATCGTTCAGTCTACGGAGAAGCGCCCCAGTCCTACCTACGTTATGGATAAAGCACTTGCGGAGAGTGTGGCCATTTATCTTGAAAAATGACTACGTAATAACGAATGAAGTCAAAGAATGAAGTGCTAAGTATAAGGCTTATGACTTAATTAATGGTTACTAATCCAATTATTTTTTTGCAGGTGGCAGCAATGGCGCCGCGCGGCATCCTCCGCACCCCGCAGACCATCCAGCGCTTCCAGCAGGTGCCCACGCAGCCGGGGCAGACGTCGCCGCTGCTGCAGTACTTCGGCATCCTGCTCGACCAGGCGCAGCTCAACAAGTTCGAGTCGCTCGAGCTGTGCAAGCCGGTGCTGCTGCAAGGTACGGGCCAGCTGTTATCCACAGCGGGGCTAGCACGCACATGAGACTGCGGCACTCATGCATAGTCATGTCATGTATAGTCTGGACTCATTCAGACGAGTCACAACGCAAGTCGTCCTTGAGCAGAACTTAAGAAAATGTATTGCCGTGTGAAAAACGTCGAGCTTTCTCAAATAAGGAAGGAGCCTCGATATTAAAGTAAAGTAAAGTAAAAATAACTTACATGATAGATAGATTCCATGGAAATAACTTGATACACAACTTTCTGAAGCTCTCCAGTTCAGTGCTGGTCTTTACAATCTCTCTTGCCCTCAGAATAATTTTCTGTCCAAAACACACATGTCCTTAGTACAGAACCTGTGTGTATCATAGGTTTAAAAATAGGCTTCTCTTGTTTGTAGTTCTGACGTAATAGAATAGACATTACATTACGTATTTAAAACTGATACACAAACAAAACAAATGCCTATTCAAACAGTTCACAACTACACGCAAGAGGCGCCTTACGTTTTCCACATATAACAGTGTATTCTCTCACTACAAAATATTCTCAACAAAATCCTCCTTACCCAGGTCGCAAGCAACTGCTCGAGAAATGGCTAAAGGAAGAGAAGCTGGAATGCTCCGAGGAGCTCGGAGACCTGGTGAAGCAGGTGGACCCGACCCTGGCGTTGTCCGTGTACCTGCGCGCCAACGTGGCCAGCAAGGTCATCCAGTGCTTTGCGGAGACCGGCCAGTTCCAAAAGATCGTGCTTTACGCCAAGAAGGTGAGTCACTCATGGGCCCGTATAATGTGTGGCCCGATAATCCGCGTCCACTATATCTCTGCCTATTTTGACCTCATGCACAAAGAGAGAGAGAGAGAAAAAATTGATGGATGTCTAAATTGGCAACACAGAGGCGCATAACCAATGACGACTGGGCATTTGACTGGTGTTGCCTGTTTAGTCTTGAAAATTATAACTAGTAGCTTCCTGAAACGGGCCCCTAATGTACAGCTTCTAAGTTTTGGATGGTTCGCCAGTGATTACATACTGAACCGTGACATCCTGAAGAGATTTCCCCATTTTCCTTTTCCTTGCAGGTCGGTTACACACCCGACTACATATTCCTCCTGCGCTCCGTGATGCGCACGAACCCCGAGCAAGGCGCCGGCTTCGCGGGCATGCTGGTCGCCGAAGACCCGCCGCTGGCCGACATCAACCAGATAGTGGACGTGTTCATGGAGCAGAACATGGTGCAGCAGTGCACGGCGTTCCTGCTCGACGCGCTCAAGAACAACCGCCCTGAGGAGGGGCCGCTGCAGACCAGGTCAGGTTAACACTACTTCATGTGTCATGTCGTCCTAGTACTTTTAACAGAGTCAGCCTTGTTTTACCCTCATAGTTGTGCCAGAAAACTACTACTGGTATCTTCGTGAGGTTTCTGTAGATTAGGTCAGTTGAACACAACTTCATGTGTCATGTTCTCCTAGTACTTTTAGTCAGCCCAGTTGTTTTATTCTCATAGTGGTGCCAGAAGGCTGCTACTGGTATCTTAAAGAGGCTACTGCAGACTACTTCTGTGTATTCTCCTAGTAAATGGCACTGCAGCACAATTGACAATAGAGTATATTGTCAATTGTTTAAGCTGCAGTGCCATTGACAACTCTTTATTAGCAAAGTTTGAGGAGTACCGTGCTGCGTGAAGCCTTCATTTCTTTGAAAAACATGTAGATCGGTATGAAAGTCGATATTTAACATTGTGCTTATTAACAGGTTGCTGGAGATGAACCTAATGTCAGCGCCACAGGTCGCGGATGCGATCCTCGGCAACGCCATGTTCACGCGCTACGACCGCGCGCACGTCGCACAACTCTGCGAGAAGGCTGGTCTACTGCAGCGCGCGCTAGAACACTACACCGACCTCTACGACATCAAGCGCGCCGTGGTCAGTACCCACTCCTATTAGGAGAAAAAATACGTTACGTACGCACGTTAAACGTGCCATGTATTCCTGGTACTCACACACTCGGAACAGATCTTGAACGCAATGTTGGCTTATAGTGATAGCAACACCTGCCCTATCATGTGGTCCTAGTATTCTAATAACGCATTCACTCGGCTTCATGCTGATGATGGCACGAGAAAGATGGTATAAGGTCTTTAAAGGTCCATAGCAGAAGCTTCAAGATAAATAAAACATGTTACGGTGAAGTTGTATGTCATAAATGCAAGTTTGACAGGTGCATATATGGTCTCCAACACACTTCATGCACACCCACGACAAAAGGGGGTGGCGCTTTTTTAACCCGAGAACACACGGGGAACGAGAGTTCTATCTTTGCGAGTACTACTAAGTTAATCTTTCTTTATAGGTCCACACCCACCTGCTCTCAGCTGAATGGCTCGTCACATACTTCGGCAGTCTTTCAGTGGAAGACTCCCTAGAGTGTCTCAAGGCCATGCTGCAAGCCAACATCCGACAGAACCTGCAGATTTGCGTGCAAATCGCGACCAAGTACCACGAACAGCTGACGACGAAGTCGCTGATTGAATTGTTCGAGAGCTTCAAGACCTATGAGGGCCTGTTCTACTTTTTGGGCTCAATTGTCAACTTCAGCCAGGATCCGGAAGTGCACTTTAAGTACATTCAGGTTAGTATTATACTTTAAAGATTTGTTTAATTGTCATAAAAAAATGTTACAACGTACCCCCTAACAAAATCCGGGATCCGCCACTGACAACGTATGGCGATATTTTGAGCATAATCATATTAATTTATTATTATTGAGACACTGAATCTACTCATCTTCTTTGCTCTAGTCTAGTACATATTATAGAAACAGTGGTAACGAAGGAGACAACGTATCTTATAACGTGGTATTCAAGCTGAGCAGCATACACCGGTATGGCGTCCACGCAACAGTCAATAAGTCACGCAATTTTTCCTCCAAAACTGACCGTGTATTCATACGCCAAACAAATGAGTACTAGACTAATCCCTTTTAAATTCCAGGCCGCCTGCAAGACTGGCCAAATCAAGGAAGTCGAGCGCATCTGCCGCGAGTCCAATTGCTACAACGCGGAGCGCGTCAAGAACTTCCTCAAGGAAGCCAAGCTGCCCGACCAGCTGCCGCTCATCATCGTGTGCGACCGCTTTGACTTCGTGCACGACCTGGTGCTCTACCTCTACAGGAACAGCCTGCAGAAGTACATCGAGATCTACGTGCAGAAGGTAAGACCGCACTGAAGAGAAATAAGGTGAAAGGTAGAACGCGACGACGGAAGTTTCTGTCTCTAGTTGCCATGGTTCCATCTTCTGGGTCAACAAAGGGTTTCCTTGTCATTTCAACCACATTTTTATGAGGCATCTTCTAAGCATGTTAGGAGTCCATGTTGTAACAATTCTTCTACGTAACTCTGCCATATTGTGTCCTGGCTAACGGGACACGAACAAGTTAAATAGGAAATGCTCTAGAACAGTCCTACTTGACATCATATGTCGTCGTTGCTGTCAAATCGGCAGGACGCGTTGCTGGTTAATTATCTAGCCGATGTAACGTCATGGCAAGACTAAATCACCGTGGGAATCTCTCGAAGCGTACCAAGTCCAAGACCGATCACAAATTGACCAACGTATAAAGAAAAATCGTGGCATGGTGCTAAAGAAAATCATGTTACAGGTGAACCCGTCACGTCTGCCGGTGGTAGTGGGCGGTCTCCTGGACGTGGACTGCACTGAAGATATCATCAAGAACCTTATCCTGGTGGTGCGCGGGCAGTTCTCTACTGACGAGCTAGTAGCAGAGGTTGAGAAGAGGAACAGGTAAAAAAAAGTTCTGATTGCTCAAAGTTTGGATATCAAACTATAATAGTATGTGTAATACTTACAGAGAAAATGTAACGCCCTCTGTTCGATATAGGAAGTTAGAAGCAGGACTGAATATCATACTCCTCTGTTGTGTCTGCTATTAAAGATTGTGTCATGCTAATGTTTTTCTTAAATTTATCTGAAGTCCCATTTCGTTATTCCTAGAGGCGTACCACCTTTTGAAGATACGTATAAAACGTAACTTAATTTAAACGTGCGTGCGGTCGTTTAATATGGCAGTTGTGCAGCCAGATACTGAGATACTGTCTGACGCACTCAAAATTATCTTACCACTCATGGTCATTCATTGAAATATTTCAGTGTTACTATAATTTGAGAGCATGTGAGTAGTAAATACATTTTGGTAACTGTTTATACCCTAATCTGTAAATACATTATTCTGTTAGTCACCCTAGGTCGTAAATGGGATTTTCCGGGGGCATTCACGAATTCACCGCCCTAGGTATTTAATGTACTACACTCAAGAGCAAAAGTTTCGGGTACACTTTGTATAGAATTTTAGTACAAACTGTACCCAAAACTTTTGCTCTTGAGTGTATTTGAGTAAACATTGTTGAAAATTGGTTATTGGACCTCGAGCTCCAAAGCATAAAATGTTATGGTGACCGGTACAAGTACTTTGTTTTAAATAGCTAACGGTAATGAGTACATTGTAGACTGAAGCTGCTCCTGCCGTGGCTGGAGACGCGCGTGCACGAGGGCTGCAACGAGCCCGCCACGCACAACGCGCTCGCCAAGATCTACATCGACTCCAACAACAACCCCGAGCGCTTCCTCAAGGAGAACCAATGGTGAGACACCCTTCCCTCAAAACTCTTGTTCTCTCAAACTGCTTCTATATTGGCTGGTGTCTATCATGATTTCTTCATACCCAAGATTCATTGTGAACTTACATTGTGAATTATCATGTAAATTGAGTGTGATTAACTTTTATTTTAAGGGATATTGATGAGAAGCACCATCAGACCTAAAATAATATCTTATAAAACACACCCGATTTTTTAAATGACTTTTCACAGGCAGAAAAGGGATATGCGCGACAATGTCTTCTATATTTCTGCATGATAGCAAGAATCTCTAGTCCATCGGTTTTTGTAAGGATCCGCAAGTTCAACTCCCTCACATTTGTACCCATTAGATAGCTAAGATAGTGCTCGAAAGGAGCTTGATCTGACCGGTTCTAGGGTGGTGCCACGAAAACTGAAGTTCCATCTTAGTGACTTGGTGGTGCTGCACCTTTAGATCACCAGTCGTTATCACCTGCATCGATACTGTATCGCCGTAAAAAGCCGCCGTGTGTAACTGCTATAACTATTTAAAGCCTCTATTCTCGTACGCAACTCATCCCGGTCCCTTGCTAGTTTCATCCAGGATCCCGTGTCAGGGTTCTGAATACATATCACACAAATCCTCCAACCGCTATGGCCTTGGGGAGGTTTCTAAACTAACTGAGGGGTTCAAGGATGAGTGTAAAGCAAACACGGAATCTAAGTGTAACAAATAAGGGTCTTACGCCCGTTTATCTATATATCACAGAATAAATGCTAGGACTTGACGAGTTAACGCGGTCGCGAACCTATCCTTATGGATTACGGGATATTAGTTCGGAAGTTAGTCGGAAACCCTGGGCGGACGAAGACGAGCCAAAACCGCCGCCTCGAGGGCTGTAGGTATCTTGAATCCTGATCAGATGAGAGCTTACCAAAACCACCGGACCACGGAGAACACTGCCGGCGTTGACGTGTTTCATCACTCACACTCCCTTGTGGAGTGTGGTGGCGCCAGATCAGAACGTCTTGTTTATTTTGGCGACTTTTTGTCGCGGCTCATGACGATGCCATTCTATTGCCATCTTGGCTTTTATTTCTTCAATGTGCCACGCGCTGGCCGGTCGGTGTGACGTCGCTGCTCTCCCCGCGCGTCGCGCAGGCCGCTGCATGTTCCGTCACACGTGTACTAACTTAAAGACTCTGTGCCAGGTACGACTCGCGCGTAGTCGGCAAGTACTGCGAGAAGCGCGACCCGCACCTCGCGTGCGTGGCGTACGAGCGCGGGCAGTGCGACCGCGAGCTCATCGCCGTGTGCAACGACAACTCGCTGTTCAAGACGCAGGCGCGCTACCTCGTGCGCCGCCGCGACCAGGAGCTTTGGCTCGAGGTGCTCGCCGAGTCCAACCCCTACAAGCGACAACTCATCGACCAGGTATGACGTACTGTTTATACTACATCTTATCAGACGAATCTACTAGACGCAGCTTTCCAAAAATCGGTATGAAATTCGGTCGCTTGCCACGCACATCGAGAGGACTTCTGCAACATTCACCAGATATTCGATTGGATAATTGACAAAACTGCTAAACACAGGCTTCTCCCAAGGATCGGCCATTAAGACCTGGCTAAATGCAGTGCACTAACTGGGGGAGGGGAGATAAACCATCTCGATCTAATCAGTGTGTGTGAGTGCAGTTAGTGCACTGCATTTAGCCAGGTCTAAAGGCAGCTTTAGATTACACGCCCCATCAAACAAAGTCCTTACCGTGTAGCTGTGTGACATTACTATTATAATTAATTCGTTCCACAGGTAGTCCAGACGGCTCTCTCCGAAACGCAAGACCCGGAGGACATCTCGGTGACGGTGAAGGCGTTCATGACGGCCGACCTGCCCAACGAGCTCATCGAGCTGCTCGAGAAGATCGTGCTCGACAACTCCGTGTTCTCCGACCACAGGAACCTGCAGAACCTGCTTATTCTGACAGGTGAGACTGGCGACCGTGACGGGACACCGATTTTTACAGGCGGACCCGGCTGTTCCTCTGGGCGATATTTTGACATATTTAAGCCAGCCATGGGCAAAAGAAAAACTATACGAAATTATACATTTAGATGCGAGCGTTTGTTGTCGCCGCCGTCAGAGCTAGTGTCCTGTTGTCGCCGACAGAGACCCTCGACACATTCTCAGAATCGTAAGAAACTTGGGCAGGATGGGAATCCTAATGGGTAAAAAAAGAATGACTTCATGGTTGCAGTCATGTTCGACGGTGTTAAAAAGAGCATGACAGAAAGTTTACTGCCTAACAGCTCAGATCTTTGAAAAAGCGAATATATTAAATCTAGGTGTCAAAATAGCAGTCACATTCGATTGCGAACTTTGCGGCGGCATTTAGTGACGATATACAGAAAAAAAAATCTTGGCTCAAGAAATTAATTAGAATATGTGAAATTATCTCGTGTAGGAATACGGTTTGATCATCGGTTTTAGACATTACCTTCAAAATTATCGAAGATGAGCTAAGTTGAACCTTATACCTACAGCAATAAAGGCGGATCGCACTCGCGTGATGGAGTACATCAACCGGCTGGACAACTACGACGCGCCGGACATCGCCAACATCGCCATCAACAACGAGCTCTACGAGGAGGCCTTCGCTATATTCAAGAAGTTCGACGTTAACACATCCGCTATTCAAGTAAGTTATGATAATAATAACTAACTAACACCGACCCAAAGTGAGTATTAGCCTGGCCTCCGACATGAGTTGTCGCCACTTATCACGACATTTCCCTCCAGTTCATGGCTTGAAGATAGGCCTGATACGACGACGTCTTCGTTCCAAGGATACTTATGCTTATTGCTTTATTTCAGTGGGCGTATCCACTGTATGACTTATCGCTGTGGATAAGACATGCGTCACGTTCCGACAGGTATGCGAGTGCGAGAGTGACAGTTGTCCTCAACATTTGCAAACCATTTTTCGGCCACTTGCCGATATTCAATTGTGCTTAAATTTGATATAAATAAATAAATAAATATTAGGGGACAATCTTACACAAATCGAACTAGCCCTATAGTAAGCTCAATAAGGCTTGTGTTATAGGTACTAGACGACGATATATATAATAGATATAAGTACTTAAATACATACAAAACATCCAAGACTCAGAAGTCTCAGAACGGTCCGACATATTTGTGTAAATTCAGTGCCAACGCGATATTATGGCATGTGGTCATAGTAACTCCTAAACTACATAAGATAATCGTGTTTGGGCTCCTTGGAACCGTCTCAAGGAGTAGTTGATGACTGTGCATACAAAGTGTATTCGGCTGTAAAAGCAGCAAACATTTACTAAAACTGCAATACGCAACGTATTCATACGCCAGCATACCATATTGTGACATTGGCTCCAGACAGAGATCCGTGAGATATTTCGTAAATATAAATGAATAATAATGAACTTTTTCCAGGTGTTAATAGAACAAGTGAAAGACCTCGAGCGCGCGAACGAGTTCGCCGAGCGCTGCAACGAGCCCGGCGTGTGGTCGCAGCTCGCCAAGGCGCAGCTCCAGCAGGGGCTCGTGAAGGAGGCCATCGACTCCTACATCAAGGCCGACGACCCCTCCGCCTACATGGACGTCGTCGCCACCGCGACTCAGGAGCAGTCGTGGGACGACCTCGTCAGATACCTGCAGGTAACACACTCGTACGGTACTAACTCCTCGCTCAACCACCACGTGGAACTTAGGACTTATCTACGACTTAGAGCGGCACCATCACACGTATGGCACACCGCTACCGCTCGAAGTCGTGGCCAATCCCTTACTCGTAAGGTAGTAGGGGCTTTCTCTTGACGATCAAAGCATTTAAGAACCTATTAGTTTTGTAACAAGCCTAATACCTCAGCCACACTATGCTTCTCGCGACGCTCCGCACTAGGTTAACTGGCCTTTGTTGCTGCTCCTTTGACTCTCGCCCAAAAAAACCTGCAAAACGGGGAGCGGTGGGCATGACGAGGAGTAAAAGTGGCATGACGAGGAGCAAGAGTGGTATGACGAAGAGCAAGAGTGGCATGACGAGTAACTTTGCCACAATGTCTCTGCTTAATGTCCTCGCTATTTCCCACGTCACTCGACGAGTGTGTGGCAGGGGTATAAGCAGTTTACGATTTCAGAGACTCGCGTTAGGACAAATGTAATTATGGCAAGCATAACTGTCCAAAATGAATTGTACTTTTCTTTACATTGGTTCATTTTATACACTAGTTAAATATAATTAAACTTTTCACCACTTAAGACTTCCGATATTAGAAGGCAAACGGCCGAAATTACACCTTACTAACCTAGTTGTTGAAACTTCCAGATGGCCCGCAAGAAGGCGCGCGAGTCGTACATCGAGTCGGAACTTATCTACGCGTACGCGCGCACCGGCCGCCTCGCGGACCTGGAGGAGTTCATCTCCGGGCCCAACCACGCCGACATACAGAAGATCGGCGACCGCTGCTTCGACGACAAGATGTACAACGCGGCGAAACTCCTCTACAACAATGTCAGCAACTTTGCAAGACTAGCCATCACTCTTGTGCATCTCAAGGAGTTCCAGGGTGAGTTTACAGTTCTTGTTTTATTACTAACTTTTGCGCGGAAAGTCGATCGCGTGGAACTCCTTTGTAAAAATCGATTTTACTGCCGACTAAACCTCGTGTTGGGGCGCACTGAATTCGCCCGGCGTTTTCGGTCACGTAACATACATATAATAAAACTACGATCGAAATTTTCAAATAAAAATTAAACCTATTTATTATTTGTAACAAAATAGTGTTATATTCGTATTGTAAAAACTATATAAAAAATACTTTGATCATTTAATATTGACAGATGAAAATACCTTATGGCGTGTGTTGTGTTTGCAGGCGCGGTGGACGGCGCGCGCAAGGCCAACTCGACCCGCACGTGGAAGGAGGTGTGCTTCGCGTGCGTGGACGCGGGCGAGTTCCGGCTCGCGCAGATGTGCGGCCTGCACATCGTCGTGCACGCCGACGAGCTCGAGGACCTCATCAACTACTACCAGGTACACGCACACCACTCGCCTACGCTGTACCCACAACTCGACCCGCACGTGGAAGGAGGTGTGCTTCGCGTGCGTGGACGCGGGCGACTTCCGGCTCGCGCAGATGTGCGGCCTGCACATCGTCGTGCACGCCGACGAGCTCGAGGACCTCATCAACTACTACCAGGTACACGCACACCACTCGCCTACGCTGTACCCACAACTCGACCCGCACGTGGAAGGAGGTGTGCTTCGCGTGCGTGGACGCGGGCGAGTTCCGGCTCGCGCAGATGTGCGGCCTGCACATCGTCGTGCACGCCGACGAGCTCGAGGACCTCATCAACTACTACCAGGTACACGAACACCACTCGCCTACGCTGTACCCACAACTCGACCCGCACGTGGAAGGAGGTGTGCTTCGCGTGCGTGGACGCGGGCGAGTTCCGGCTCGCGCAGATGTGCGGCCTGCACATCGTCGTGCACGCCGACGAGCTCGAGGACCTCATCAACTACTACCAGGTACACGCACACCACTCGCCTACGCTGTACCCACAACTCGACCCGCACGTGGAAGGAGGTGTGCTTCGCGTGCGTGGACGCGGGCGAGTTCCGGCTCGCGCAGATGTGCGGCCTGCACATCGTCGTGCACGCCGACGAGCTCGAGGACCTCATCAACTACTACCAGGTACACGAACACCACTCGCCTACGCTGTACCCACAACTCGACCCGCACGTGGAAGGAGGTGTGCTTCGCGTGCGTGGACGCGGGCGAGTTCCGGCTCGCGCAGATGTGCGGCCTGCACATCGTCGTGCACGCCGACGAGCTCGAGGACCTCATCAACTACTACCAGGTACACGCACACCACTCGCCTACGCTGTACCCACAACTCGACCCGCACGTGGAAGGAGGTGTGCTTCGCGTGCGTGGACGCGGGCGAGTTCCGGCTCGCGCAGATGTGCGGCCTGCACATCGTCGTGCACGCCGACGAGCTCGAGGACCTCATCAACTACTACCAGGTACACGAACACCACTCGCCTACGCTGTACCCACAACTCGACCCGCACGTGGAAGGAGGTGTGCTTCGCGTGCGTGGACGCGGGCGAGTTCCGGCTCGCGCAGATGTGCGGCCTGCACTGCTGAAAAATACATACTTAAATACATAGAAAACATCCATGACTCAGGAACAAATATTCGTGCTCATCACACAAATAAATGCCCTTACCGGGAATGAAACCCAGGACCTCTCGCTTCGTAGGCAGGGTTACTACCAACTAGGCCCGTCACTGCCAATCAGTGCCAGGGTTGTTCTCTTTTTAAAATGCGAGTTTTTACATGGTTATAATAAAGTGTACATTGGTCGGCAGGACCGCGGGCACTTCGACGAGCTGATCAGCCTGCTGGAGGCCGCGCTGGGGCTGGAGCGCGCGCACATGGGCATGTTCACGGAGCTGGCCATCCTCTACTCCAAGTACAAGCCCGCCAAGATGCGGGAGCACTTGGAGCTCTTCTGGTCGCGCGTCAACATCCCCAAGGTGAGACATCTCTGCATAAAAGTCAGGTGAAATAATCTCCTTTTCAGCATGTACGGCCAAGGGACTATTTTTTATTTATTTATTTTGGTTCACCAACAATTGTTTACACTGAAGTTTACAGTACTTAATCCAATTATATTAACTACTTGCTAAGTGTAACAATCACTTAACCTTTTGTCACCCGGGCCCCGGAGACCTCCGGCCTTTTTACCACCTGCCCCTATTTGACGGATCCGGAGATCTCCGGCCTTCATGCTGCAGGCCCTCTATTTGACATGAGATCGCCCAATCGTGCACCGTGATTGGTCGGGGCGGGAAACGGGGCGCAAGCGGTGGTGGGAAAGCGACAGACACAAGTGGGCCAAAATTATTATATCCGGACCCATCGATCCACAGTATCAAAATTCAGCAAGTATAATGACAAACTTGGTACATCGGGGTATCAAATTTGCTAAGTGATAAGGGATACAACAAGTGGTACACACCGCATGCATTATATTTAAAAAAGCCTTAACTAATGAAAATTATACACAGGTTTTTACTTAACTTATTATTACTATACAACTAAATATTTTAAATATAAAAATTTTTTGCTTGTCACGCAATTTTGTAGAAAATAGATGTACCCAACTTTAAGCAGTTTTTCTTTTCTCCAGTCGCCGTGGTCGAGATCGGGCAGGACGCCGATGTCGATGATGTTCGTTAACATTAGTGGTGTATGTATGCGCAGGTGCTGCGAGCGGCCGAGCACGCGCACCTGTGGTCGGAGCTGGTGTTCCTGTACGACAAGTACGAGGAGTACGACAATGCGGCGCTCACTATGATGCAGCACCCGACCGAGGCCTGGCGCGAGGGACACTTCAAGGACATCGTCACCAAAGTGAGTCTACCACTCTACTAAATGTACTGGTATCTTATCTAGATGAGGGCCCGTTCGGATACACTTCGATCCAGTGGGATCTTTTGTGCATTTGCCCTCTCCTTTACACCTACTCCTAAGATCGCTCCATCATTTCCATAAAACGGATGATGCAGCTCAGCGGAAGTACCTTGAATTCCTTTGGTTGCGGATAGCCGGTACCAAAGTGATTCATTCTTTGTCTAGCAAGGGCATGACATTCACACAGTAAGTGTTCCATAGTCCCATCCTCCTCGCCACACATTCTACAGTCTACACTATGCGATCTTGGTCAAGAGATCCTTGACCCCGAAGTGACATGTGAACACCCCAGATGGACTGGTATTTTGGTAGGTGTGGTACACAGCCTATAAGTAGTCAGGTGAAGAGCGTCTAATCGAGTCCTTTATTAATATAATACTTATCTATTTATACACGTTAGGTTGCGCGGGTACAAGCAATATGCGTTTATGTAGCAGTAAACTATTGCGTTACTGCTAAACTCTGACTAGGTTTATTACCATATTACGCCACCGCGTCCTCAATAGAGTGAATCCTGCTCCTATATGGAACAGCCTGGGGATGTACAGAGACGAAGATCAGAAATGGTCGTCATTCCGTAATCGAGTTTAGCATCGTAGACCGATTCGCACTACATGGCTAAATTACGATCAGTGACAAGGGGCTCTTGTGTACATCTTGTGTGAGTCACTTGTCACAGAGGTGCTCTGATGATGGAGACGAAAGGTGCCCATAGGAACTTTTAAATTACACAAGATAAAGGCGTCGTGTTTGGGCTCATTAGGAACCAAAAATTTCATTTTTGACACTAACTTTTTCGGTGAATCAACTTTTTTTGTAGGCAGGCGGGAGAACCTACTTTATTTTTGACGTAGGTTTGTCTTTTGTTTAACTTTTTAGGGTTCCGTACCCAAAGGGTAAAAACGGGACCCTATTACTAAGACTTTGCTGTCCGTCCGTCTGTTACCAGGCTGTATCTTATGAACTGTGATAGTTAGACATTTGAAATTTTCACAAATTATATATTTCTGTTGCCGCTATAACAACAAATACTAAAAAACAGAATAAAAACAATATTTAAGGGGGCTCCCATACAACAAACTTTATTTTTTGCTAGTTTTTATAGATAATGGTACGGAACTCTTCGTGCGGGGGTCCGATTCGCACTTGTCCGGTTTTTTAACCACTTATTCTATGGGCTTATTCCACACACAAAGTCCGTCAGTCTCCTTGCTAACAGGACCGGATAACAACAAGAAATGGTTAATTGACAGATTTACTAATTTTCTTCAGGTGGCAAACATGGAGCTATACTACAAAGCGATCCAATTCTACCTCGACTACAAGCCTCTCCTCCTGAACGACCTGCTGCTGGTGCTCGCCCCCCGCATGGACCACACGCGCGCCGTCAGCTTCTTCACCAAGGCCGGCCACCTGCAGCTCGTGAAGGCCTACCTGCGCTCCGTGCAGAGCCTCAACAACAAGGCCGTCAACGAGGCGCTCAACTCGCTGCTCATCGACGAGGAGGACTACCAGGTCACCTATACTGTCTATCGATGTGGCTGCCAGGCTTGCGGTCCTGTATGCCGCTCCCGCATTGGCTTACACGGCCACGAAAGATGTCTCTCCCTTCTTGACGCTGCTTGTATTTACCCCGTATCTACCCACTGCCGAGAATAGGCTTCTACTTCATTACATAAGAGTTTAACTTTATGAGCGTGAGTTTCTATATAGGGGTTAATCTCCGGAACTGCTCATTCGTTTTCAAAACCTCTTTCACCGGTTATGTAGAATCGACCTTTGGGACGACCACAGGCTATCTTATCTCGCGGGTTTGCTTGCGTTCTTTGCAATACGCGCGCGAAGGCGCACGGGCGCCTAGTGTGTAATGAAAGTATCATAAACGTGTGCTTTTATCTGCAGGGACTCCGAACATCGATAGACGCGTTCGACAATTTCGACACGATCGCGCTCGCGCAGCAGCTGGAGAAGCACGAGCTCACAGAGTTCAGAAGAATCGCCGCCTATCTATACAAAGGTAAACAATTATCTGACTATTTTGTTACGATACAAGTCCTAGCGAATGCCCGAAAGGGATGGAGATAAATTATCTGTTATCTGACGAAATTGAGAAATATCAGAAGACTAATGCATCCTTTATTCCGTCATCTATGTCATATATTCTTTAGTCCTGTTACACATCGGAACCAAAGTTAGTTGATCAATGACGTTCCGATGACAAACAAAAAGCCCTAATACACGATGAGGGACAGGAGATGTGACATCGTATCTCGTGCCCACTCGTGTTATTGTGTCATCATATCAGCCGAAAGACGTCTACTGCTGGACATTGGCCTCCCCCAGAGAGTGCCGAAGTGACCGGTCCTGCGCCACCCGCATCCAGCGGACTCCCGCGACCTTTACCAGGTCATCACTCCACCTCGTGGGGGGGCCTGACGCGGCGTGGGTACGCCGCGTCTTCCGGTACGTGGTCGCCACTCGAGAACCTGTCCGCCCCAACGGCCATCGGTTCTACGTGCAATGTGGTGCCCACTGCCATGTTATTGTGTGCCTATGCTTAAATGTTTATCACTCAGTATGTGTGTGCGAGCCTCTCTATATTGATTGTTTATCTACGCCCTCAGGCAACAACCGGTGGAAGCAGTCCGTGGAGCTGTGCAAGAAGGACGCGCTGTACGCGGACGCCATGGAGTACGCGGCCGAGTCGCGGCAGTCGGACGTGGCCGAGGAGCTGCTGGACTGGTTCCTGCAGCGCGACAACTACGAGTGCTTCTCCGCCTGCCTCTACCAGGTAATACAAACCATACCCTCTCGTCAAAGAAATTTGAATCAACAAACAAGTTGTCCCCCTTTTTACCGCCCGCTCCTCTACCCCGACCCGGAGATCTCCTGCCTACATGACGCACCCCCTCTATTTGACACGAGGTCGCCCAATCGTGCACCGTGATTGGTCGGGGCGAGGAACGGGGCGCATACGGTGGTGGGAAAGTGACAGACACGAGTGGGCAAAAATTCGCCCAGAGATATCCGGTTCCGACAATGCACGGTATCAAGTTTACTGTCAAATCCGTAAATAGGGGGTATCAAATTTCGCAAGTGATATGGGGTGCTTTTGAGCCACTTTTTGCGGCTCAGCCAAACGCACGCACACTGAGGCGTTTTTGAGCACGAATCACGATCAAAAGACCGACACTGGGCGGTTTGCCGCGCGCTGCTTACGCTGAACGCGTACAAACTTGAGCAAACTAGGTGTGCGTGCCTCAACACGAAGCTGGGAAAATTCGTGTAGTAGTGTTATTTCATAAAAGATAGCTTTATTATTTTATTGCAGTTTAATCGTGTAAATAATGAACCTTAAACATTTTTATCTCTTACAGTAGGGAAATTACAGCCTCAACGAACGTCGTACTAAATATATGAGAGTGTTTAAACTTAATATTTTTAATATAAATACTATTATTTAACACAGTTATCGATGTGATTTTACTAATTGGGTAACGTACTTTCGATATCACGGAATAATCATCTGGTTACACGATTACACCCTGTGTAGGCTGAGTTATAAAGTGAAAATGATACTAATTGACATATTTTTTACAGTGTTACGACTTATTGAAACCCGACGTTGTCATCGAGCTGGCGTGGAGACATAACATCATGGACTTCGCCATGCCTTTCCTCATCCAGGTCGGTTGATACCCTTTATCCTCTTTATAAAACTATCTGTTCCCGTGACTACTCGCGTTTTATAAAATAAAAAAAATATTTGATGAAATATTTAAGAATTTGTGAAATCCGTTGACATTACCTTAGTCATAAAGATCCAATAAACCTATTTTAGCTAAAATGCCGAAAAATTAGCTCGTCTTTATCTGCCACTTTGACATTCGTGTTTGTGCGAAAGGGACAAAATACGTTTTAGGTAACAGAGGTTTATTATATAGGTATATGAATAACGGGGTTAAGTTTCGGAGATAACAATACAAACATTACAAAACCACAACGCCACATACAATCCCCCTTTATTATATTCGTATAGATATAAACAAGAGTTGTCATGGTTCTCTCGAGTTCGATACTAAATTCATTCGTACTATAATTCGGTCCACCTCATTAAAAACTTTTAGTATATTGTGAATGGTATTTTCAGACGGTCCGCGAGCTGACGACGAAGGTGGAGAAGCTGGAGGAAGCGGACGCGAAGCGCAGCACCGAGAGCGCCGAGAACGACACCAAGCCCGCCATGATGATGGAGCCCCAGCTCATGCTCACCGCAGGTACGGCGCCCGGCTCGCCGCCGCTCCATTACACATCCTAACACGAGTCAAATTAAGGTTACCCCTTTTACCGTCGAGTCTCTCCGATCGATTTAGTACAATCATAATGAGATATTGATCTACCATTATTTTTATACAAAAAAAATATTTGAGTTGACCGAGTTGCAGCAACATAGTAATCCGTTGAAAAAGTGATTCTACCAACCAATCTATTAGGTTCACATTTTTAAAATGTCCGGTCACCTTAAGTGATTTCAACCATACATTAAGGTTCAAAAGTAGCAGGCCACTTTCTGACTGTACAAAATATTATATGCGATCTGAGGCTGTCTTTATTATTGCCCACGCCCTTTTACGTGACAAATGTATATTTTTGCGTTCCCTCTAGCCATCGCTCATTCTCCCGTTCTCAAGTTTTTCTTCTAAAAAGCTTGAAAGAAAAAGATAACTCTATCAATAATCTGCTTCGTAAGATTCTCCTGCTGACTATTTTATTGTTTAATCAGTAGCTGCAGAATTTAGTGCAGCAAAGTAAATAGACTTTTTTATATTTATAACATCAGCAGTGTTGCTAGCCTAGTGCATGCGGCTGTCAAGCGGCGGTCGTGGGTTCGAATCCCTGCTCGTACCAATGAGTTTTTCGGAACTTATGTACTGAATATTTACCATTACCGGTGAAGGAAAACATCTTGAGGAAACCTGTCTAATCCCAATAAGGTCTAGTTTTCCCTTTGGGTTGAAAGGTCAGATGGCAGTCGCTTTCATAAAAGTAGTGCCTATGCCAAATCTTGGGATTAGGTGTCAAAGCGGACCCCGGGGTCCTTTAGGGCACAACCGGGAATAACGCTAGGAGAATGATGAACATCCGCAGTTTTGTTAAAAAAGAAAAATGCGGTAACACTATAGTTTCTTTCATTTAGAAACATCCCAGGACAATACGAGTTACGAAACCGAAACGAGGGGAGGCAGGCTATAATAGCTCCCTTCTCATGATGAACAACATTGTCACCTTAGTGAGTAGCAAGCCTTGCCACCGCTAACACGCATGTCCTCTTGCCCAATGTGGGCAGTCATATCTCATTTTACTTACTTTTATTAATGCCGATTTTAGATTAGACTTAACGATTGTTTGTATATTAACGCTAAATTCAAAGAATAGTGTCTTCATTTGAACAAACCAGCTAAAATACTAAAAGTTAGTTTGTTTTCAACAATCTGTTGGCTGCAGCAATAGCTAATTCAAACACAAATTAAGCTTTCTCATGTAGAGTTGCCTGCTGACATGCAAATTTCGCGATGCAGATTCACTTGAAATATTTTTCCATTTTTTAATTAAATTGTTCTCCCTGGTAAATTCCACCAGTGTGTTGGTATAATCGCGCCTTTACATTGAGACTTCTTCATTATCAAAATGAGTTTAAGGGGGCAGTTACGACACATGAGATTGTCAAAGCTTTTGTTTGACATCGCTGCCGACAATTGCCACCTATTTCTAAAGACATGCTACTTGCTAGAGAACTGCCTCCATTCCCTAGCAAAATAAAGCCAGGTTAACGTTTAGTCAGAGTTTCCAGAACAGAGGTTTACCTTTACCTGCTTCTTCTAAAGCAAATTTTGGGTGTGCACAAGATTTTACGTTTTGCTTGACTCATTTTTAACCAACTTCATAAAAGGAGGAGGTTCTCAATTCGTTGGTACCTTTTTTTATGTATGTTCCCCGATTATTCGAAGACGCGTGGATCGATTTGGAAAATTGATTTTTTGTTTGAAAGTATATCCTTCCCAAACGGTGACCATGGGGTCATCGGGATCGGGCTCTGATGATGGGATCCTGGAGAAATCGAGATAACTCTTCACATTTTATAGGCACACTTGAACGATTTGGGTACCGTAAAACCACACAACTATAGTCCACTACCCCAACTATGGTCCAATAATAAACTCATTCGTTTCTATCAATGCCGATTTTGTATTTGTGATTTTATAGGTTTTTATTTAAATTTGTGTTACTATATTGCCTGTCTTTAAGTTCACCCATGAAAGCAGTCCCACCTGAGCAAGTAATATGTCAATTAATTTGGACCATAGTTGGGTGACCTGGACTATCTTTGTGTGGTTTTACGGTACTGATTTGAAGTAGGTTTGCGCTTTGTTGTTAATATGAGTGACACATGGGTTGTCCCGCAGGTCCCTCGATGGCGTACCCCGGCGTGCCGGCGCAGGCGTCCCCGTACGCGTACGCCGCGCAGGCGCCGTCGCCCGCGCCCTACCACGGCTACGGCATGTAGGGACTCGCGCGCGCGCCCCGGGGCCCGCGCTTCTGAGCGCGCGTCGACGACACGCCGGGACTAGCGACGGGCGCCGCGTAGGCTCATGATGGATGCTTCTGTCTGGGCTGCCCTCGTACGCTGCGCTTTACATTTCAATGGGGCAGGAGTGCGGGCGACGCATGAGGTGAAACGCGGATGAGCTCACAACGCCGTTTGCATACGTGCCGTCCGCCCTCCCGCCTTTTAGCGTACTACATTGGGCCTTACCAGATTATATACGATCGTAATACCCAGATAAAAGCGATTAAACTTTAGAGTTACGATGAGCGAGCGGAGGTAGCGTCCCTCGCTGTTCTCTGTTTGATAATAGGAGAGAACGTGCGCTTATAGTGTTCGTTGAAACGCTCATCACTACTTTAGCCTGAACGCTAGTCATGTGTAAACGAATTTGAACGTTATTAGAATGTGAAAAGTGCATCTTATTCTTAACGCGTTAAAAAGGTTCAATATCCGATTCTCCGCGGCGCTCATTGTAAGTCTACAACTGTGGTGTAAAAAGACGATCAATGAGCAAGTAGCGCTCTAGATAACGTCGATTGTCATTTTGCGTCCTTAACAGTAAGTCCCGAAGCCGTGTCCCGGGCCCCAGCCTCGTTCGATGTGTGACGAAATGGATATGCTCTCTATGCACTTGCGACCTGGAGTTATACCATTCCGTCGACCGTTGGCTATGTACTATAAGTGAAAACGCCCTGCACCTACCGAGGCCTAAGTTACGACTAGTATTCTACTTAGTATTCTCATTTTGTAAAAAGTTATTTACGTCGAAAGTGCATAGAGATATGTTTAAAATTTACGAATAGTTTAGCGGTTGGGCTGACGACTAGAACTATATAAAATGTTGGCCTGTACAAAATTATAATATATTTGATGGTAAAGTAGCTCTCGTGACTACAAAGTGCTTTATTTTTAAAAGAATGAGAGTTTAATAGATCGGTCATTGGCCGTTGGTTTGCATTAGTTGACGCGTTAGGCCGCGCGCGAACATACTACCGCGCGTTACGATTGTACCGCGTTAGGGCGTACGCATACGGGAGATTGTGTAAGCATAACAAGTTAAAGTATGCGCCTTATCTGTGTACTGTGTACCTATTACAATGTTACAGTGTAGCTTGCCATGTTGTGGGACTGTCGTCAATATCATTCGGCTTATATCCATTGAAGCTGGGATCTGTCACTAGGTGCATAGATCACTCTAGTGTGATGTCTTCTGCAAGATAATGACAGTATAATTCGTAAATCATCATGTACTCGAGAGGTGAGGTTAAATGTTGTTCATTGTTCGAGTAAACATGCCCTAAGCCGCGAGCCGCGACTTGTAGCAAATGTCGTCCGAAATCTTAATTAATAAATTATTGAAATTAATACTTATGATTATTTGTCAATGTTATCAATATTATTAAAATGTACGTTATTTTTCATTTGTTTTTTTATATTACTGAAAAGACTTCATATGATAGTTGGACATGTTCATATTATTATACAGATATAAGGAAAACTAAACTCAACCGAACAATAATTTATAAAATAGTGCAATAATATTTCTTAACTCATATATCTAAACCAACGAATCAATGCATGCACGAAATTTATCTTCAATATTAATGTACAAAATTACTACGATATTTCCGGAGTCGGCGTTTCTTGTATGTATATAATGCTTCACATATGTAGACAACCAGGTCTGGTTGAACACGGGAGATCCTTGGCGTTACGAGTATCGTAATGAATTCATAATTTCTAGATACGTTTAGGTTTAGTTTAGGCAAAATTAGTGGTATGATGTTATTTTTGAGTATAATGTTGAGACCGTGTGCGAGGTTTGTGCAACACGCTTTAGTTGCGTTCGTATCGCACTTTGATTGATGCCTTCGCTAGATAAGTCAAATATATCTCTGAGTGGGCACTACCTGGCTGCTACCAACGAAACTAATTACAATGACGAACTAATTACCGTTCCGTTTCAGCCACGTAAAACTCGACCATACTCAATGTGAACTATATCTAAGTCAGATCAGAAGCTGTAAAGTGATGTCGTTTGAAAAACACTTCAAATTATTTTTGTAATTTTCTTATGTTCGATGGTAGCGCCAGTGCGTTTGCCCGGGAGGCACTCTGGGGGACCTTTATCTATGTTACAGTTTTGTATACACATTATTATTTGGAGATATTCATATTTTACCCAGTTCTATGCGGAACGACCCCAGAAATGCCTTATTATTCTTAGAATACGTAGATTGCATTCACTTGTAATTAATTCTGTATCTCAGAAGCAAGTCACAATCAGAATAATTTAAATGATTTTTGTATTAAATTGGACTTTTGTTTTTTAGGTACAGAATTGTTACGTATTGTAAAATGCGAGTTGCAAATAAATCATTGATGTTAAAATGATTCATTCAAATCATTCCTATCACATTATGATAATAATAATAGCAATTGTTATGATATGTTCATTTCTTTCTTAATAATACATCTTTAACATAAATTTGTGGAAAGAAAGTTCATTGTTCTATTATTAATATTGTATTTATTCATGTATGATAATGTTTTCCTGAATTTTATTATAGTAAGATTATATTGTATGAATAAACTAAGTTGTGTTTTAGTGTTTAGCAGCTTCCCTCAACTTGCCTCAACCAAACAATAAAATGAACAAATTCCATATAATTTAACAAAACAAAAGGTTTCATGAACACTCATTGAATGGATTATGTACATAAAGGGTGGACCATAACTACTGCTAGAGGTTAAGAATTACACTCGTCGTATAGTCAACAGGAAAAGTAAGGGCCGGCGCCCACTATCGGCAAGGCACGGCAAGGGATCCTTCGGCATACCTACACGCAGGTGCACTCAACGGAAATTATTGCCGAGGCGTCCCCTGGCATGCCGAGGTGTGCTTGGGAATGCCGAAGTATCCCTCGGGCGGTCTCAGGCAGATGAGACGTCTTAGACATGCCGAGGCGTTCTCAGCCATGCCTAGGAGTCTTTTGGCATGCCAGGTAACAGCCTGGCTCCTATAAGGCCTGGCACACATTATCGGCACGGCATGGCACGTCTCGGTAGCTTAGGCATGCCTAAGAACGCCTTGGCAGTCTTCGGGTTGCTTCGGCAGCGTAGGACTGCCAACGCTTCCCGAAGACTGCTTCGGCGTCTTAGGCATGCCGAGGCTATCGAGCCGTCCCGTGCCGTGCCGATAATGTGCGCGGGGCCTAAATTAACACCTTGCACTTGCCTTGCACCTCATTCCATTGTGTTAAATATGCAGATGAATGATATCTGAATCTGACAAATGCCAAAGTTAGAGCGATACAGTAGAATGTGTAGGAGTCATAAAACATATACTTTTTTTTGTATGGCAACCCCTAAAAATTTGACAAACGAAATGACAACTGATTTTATATTATGATATGACAGCAACCTGACAGCTACACAGCGATTTAGTTTTGAATTATCCTCCCCTTTCCCTTATTTTATTATGACATACAAGCGTAAAAAGTACCACGTTGGTGATACTCATTTAAAGAAACGTTGGAGAGTTAGGAATCGGAAGAAGGATCTCGATCAGATCGACGAAGATATCAAAGAAGGTAAGGTTATAGTCCTGTCACATGGTTTCAGATTTGTAGGTTATCTGTCTCTATATTATTTCGATTTCTGTTTTTCAGGGAACGCAGAAAAATTATTGAAGCAGAGCGTGGATTTGGATCTGCCTGGCGCAGCGCAGCATTACTGCCTCCACTGCTCTCGGTATTTCATCGATGATAAAGCGTTGGCGGAACATTTCAAGACGAAAGTCCACAAACGCAGGTTAAAAGCTCTAGAGCTCCAGCCGTACACGATCGAAGACTCTGAGAGAGCGGCCGGCCAAGGAAGCTTTGTACAACCCCTAAAAAGGAAAATCACTTCACAGAATCAGACTGAAAAAGCGATTGACGAAGATGGTGATGCAGTGCTAGACGACGTCAGTCCGAATAAAAAGAAAAAAGTTGAAAATGTTACGTAAAAACATCGACTTTCTCACGCGCAAAGTCTTTAGTCATAAGAAGTTAATAGTAAGGAAGTCAGCCCTGTTCATAAACGGGACCAAAGCAAGTGAAACATTTGTCTTTGTAACTCCTCATGTTGATATACCGAAACTAATGAATGAAAAGTCTATAATACGGGAGCAATTAGAAAAACGGCAAGCTAATATTGATTTAGAGAAATTGGAGAATCTTTGGGCAGTGTATGAGGAACTAAAGAAACAGAAATCTGACTATGCTAAAAAGAAAACCGAAATTGGCCAGGAATTGGGAAAGTTAGCAAAGAGTGAGCCTGATGGTGATGTTACTAAAAAGTTAAAAATCCAAAGTGATTTGGTCAAGGAAAACATTAAAAAGTTAAAAGTGCCTTTATGGTCTGCTGAGGAAGCTATGATGCTTGAAATATTAAAACTTCCAAATGCTATACATACAAGGACACCACTTAAGGACCATCAAGTCATACATACATACAGTTCTCCTCAAAATAATGATAAAGACCACTTGAAAATTGGCAGAGATAAGAACCTAATTAATTTTAAAAAGAATGAAAATTATTATCTCACAGGAGACGCAGCAATCTTTGAACTTGGAGCAAAGTTTTACTTCAATGATGTTCTTAAAAATAATAAATTCATTCAGTTTTCAAATCCTGATTTTGTAAAGAGTGTTATTGTAGAAGGTTGTGGGGAAGATCACACAAATCCTGATGCTACATTTATTTTGCACCATAATGAGGATACTAAATTGAATCCTGATAGCAGACTGCACTTGACAGGAGGAGCTTCACTATGTTCTTTTTTCGCATATCATGCTAAAAATGTTTTATTCGCAAAATCACTGCCATTGAACTATTTTTCAATGGGCCGCCAGTACATACCATCGCCAACTGAAGAAGACAGCTTATTTCACGTCAGCCAAGCTTCTGTTGTTCAAATCTTCAATGTCAATAAAGGTGCCAAAGAACTTGATGCCTCTCTTGACAGAATTATAGAGATTCTCAAAGATGCTTATGCCAAACTAGGTTATCATTACAGAATAAGCATTGTTGCAGCTGATAAGCTATCCATGTGGGAATCGTTAAGAGTAGTAGTGGAGATGTACTCAAGTTCCATGAAGAAATATGTAAGTGTTGCCGAGATATCTATCAGCGGTGACTTTATAAGCAACAGGCTGATGTTCACATATACTGAAAATAAGGAATCCAAGTTCCCCCACATTATTTCTGGTACAATTCTAAATGTACCAAAACTTCTAGCCTGTGTCCTTGAACATGATTCAGAATTTTCAATTCCTGAACTGTTTCGAATAAATAATTGGTCAATTACAGTATAAAAAAGTATTAACAGAAATAAACAATTTAATTAATATCAATGACAATGCTTCTGTTTCATTAAAACCTATAAGCAAGCTTGGATGTCTTGCTCTAAATCAGTGTGGTATTCTGTTCTCTTCCAGTTAGGGTTCTGTAGATCAACTGGGTTCTGCAAGCTGATCTCAATGATGTCTAGATGCCCTGCCTTTGTTAACAGCATTATTGTATGTGTCCTGTAAAAATAAAATATTGTTTTGTTGACTTATGAATAATTTATCAATCTTAATTAATATCACAGCGCAATATGGATTTTAACAAAGTTTTCTAGGGTTGGAAATATTTGAGAGGCCGTAAGAATTGGCATTACTATTTGTATTTTTATTATGACATAACAGGTTTTAGGATTTAGGTTCCTAGTTGGTCGAAATAAATGAATTTATTATTATTATTATAACATTCAAAATGTACTCCTTGGTTTAGGATCTGAAAGCGCTACTACATATTAGGTTGAAAGGGAATCGTGTTGAATATTGCGCTCTCGCTTGCGCAAGCGCATAGCCAAATGTGAGAGTGCGACCAACTAATTTGATTCTCACAATCTCAATCACTAACAGTTTCCGAATGCCAGTAGGCGATTTAAAAGGAAATACCTTGTTCCGTATCGCCCCTCTGGTATTGTAACAAATATTGAACTAAGTTGTTGATACTTCGGTGTTCTCTTTTGTAACTCTGCATCAGGTAAATGCCTGAAAATAAATGTTTACAAGTTATTTGTGTATTTTATATCACCATTCTTTACCTAATATCTGTGAAATCTATCGAAAGCGTCCAAAACGATAGTTTGGGAACACGAGGATATGCATGAACTTACACCCAAGAGAACTTCCGCCCGCCACTATCGACCATTGAGTAGGCTCTCCGCATACGAGCTGAAAACTGCTGCCTGGATGCGGCGAGTGGCATTAGGTACGTTTTGGAAATCTCCCGCACCCTGCATGCGGGCTCTATCGACCAATGCAAATGCGCCTCTAGAGCAGCGGTCGGCGACCGGCGGCCCGCGAGACCCTTGCTTGCGGCCCGCAAGCCTCCCTGCCTGTTTTGTATGTAAAGGTTGTTGAATTCAGAATGCCTGATAAAGTCACAAATATTTAAGAAGTGCGGCCCGCCTGATTTTTGTTTGCTATGTGGTTTCTTTGGGTATGTGTATGTTGGTTTCTAACAGGTTCCCGACCCCTGCTCTAGAGGGAGATACGAATTTATTATTCACGCGTCTAACGACTCCGCCTTCAGCAAGAAGTTTGCACGTCGATGGCAAACAAGCATACGGCCCGCCTGATGGCAAGAGGTTAACGTAGCCTATGGACGCTTACAACTCTTAGACGACTCGCACGCGCGTTGCCGACCCATTAAAAACTCTATATATACTGTCTACCTCGGGACAGCCGCGGCAGAGTTCATTCCGAGCCGGAGCTTTCGTGGGAGGATATTCCGCTGGAACTGTACGGTCAAGGACTTTAATTGTTGAGCCATTTACAGCTTATTCTATACTGGACACTTCAAAGTTTACCTATTAAAAAACCAAAAAAATAGCTCAACAATTAAAGTCCTTGACTGTACAGTGCGCAACCACCATTTAGGTTCCAAGCTGTGATGGTGATACATGTCTTATAAGATTAAAGTAACACGGCGAACTTATAGGGATCACTTCCAGCTAACCTTTATGTCAACCAACTGAGTGAAAGGCAGCTAGAACAAGATAGCAGTCATACTCACTGCTCCTTTGACTTCAACAAAGCAATTAGTTCGTCTATCAGCTGCTCTTTCAGAGCAACCTTGCCAAGTCTCCTGCATACGTCGCTGAGGATACGCGTGCCGGCCTCAGCCTTCCTCAGAGGCTTCTCAGGGAGGCTGTTGGAGAAACCCAAGCACGGGGCCTCCCATGTGCTCAGTTTGTCAGTAGCGTTTGTGTAGGTATGCACTTTGGGTTTACTCCTGAAATAAGTTTTTGAATAGGAATTTGAAAAGTAGGTGGTAACCTCCGACTGATAGTGAAAATATCAAAGAAATATACAGTAGGTACAGCTGTTACTACATCGCATTGACAACTTCATGTAGCTCCAGAGTTAACAATCCTGCTTATTTTTTTAACTAAGTAATAGAATGTAATGTACTATTTTGAGGAATTTGAGAACACAATTTTTTTTCCTTTGGCCAGACCCTATAATACCTTTACTCTTTAAGTCTTTAGACCAACTGCAATATTCTGAAAGGTGACCTACCCAAATTCATAAGTTACTAGGACAAATTCATTTGTTTCTTTCAAATAGTATTGTTTATTTTTTATATATTGCTCTACAGATGAATCACTTTGCACATAATCTGTTACCAATCTTCCTCTACCTGCGAACAATATATCATCATCATCATCATAATTAACCATTAACCATCCCACTTGTTTCAGGCCAGCACAAACTCCAGGATACATACCAGGGGTGAATAGAAAGGTTTTTTTAATACTATGATGGTCGCAAACAAGCATACGGCCAGCTTGATTGTAAGCAGACACCATAGCCTATGGACGCTTGCGACTCCAGAAGAATCACAAGCGCGTATTTCCGACCCTCTATTGATTTGAGTATGGAGTATCCTCAGTAGCTTTGGCGAGGTGGGTCAAGAAGTGATTGTGAATTGCATGGTCTGGGACAGGACAGGCCTCTGGCTGACAGGGAATACCTTTAAAGGGCTGTAGTCCCAGTGCTGCAAGCTAATTACATAATATTCATTTTAGAAATTTACACAAAAAAGAATATTTTAATTACTTTTTGCATCTTCCTTCTTGTTATACGGTAAGTTTAGGAGAACACCAAGCTTTCTCCTCTTTGGAGACACAGCCAACCATGTACCATCGCCGTCAGGGGCGCCCAAATCCCGACCTGGAAAGATTACAAATATCTCGGTAATGTAAATCAAAATAGTAATCAACCCAGTGTTATAATTACATTACAAACACCTTCTTTTTTATACAAATAAATTCCAAATTTTAAATTAATATAATTTTCAATCTCAGTCTGATTTTCCTGCATAATTGGTTTTTTTACATGTTGGTACTTATAGAAACTAAATTTATTTACTACATTGAATTATTAATGAACAATGAGAACAAAATTTATAAGCTGCTAATAATTTAGATACCAATACTTTTAAAGCTTCTCTTGGAGTAGACTTAAGTATAGGGCTGCCATCTCGAAATTCGCCAAACCCGGACATAGATTCAAAAAAACCCGGACATTTGGCGTAAATCGCATTTTATCCCCGGACGAGTCCGAAAATTATTTATACGGTTTTTACCTACTTGTACACAATAATGCCGGTAAATACTTAAATTCAATGAGGTGTTTCCTCACATGAAGTGTCCGGGTTTTTCCCCGGATGTTTTTTGAAACCCCCCCCCCGGACAGCCTCCAAACTAGGACAAATCCGGGGAAACCCGGACGGATGGCAGCCCTACTTAAGTATAAAACATTTAAAAGTTCATGTTAATTTTTGGAGATATTGAGGGAAATAACTTAGCATGTTAGACACCCTGTTAGTGAAATAATCAATAGTCAGTGATTAATACTTCTTTGATTATCTAATGGAACCTCTTGATTGGTCACTTTACTTAGATGAATGCCTTACCAGCCACAACATCGGAGTCTTCCCACAGAGACATGTTGAGAGCCCCCCTGTCATAATATTCATCTCTGTTCTCTGCCAGGATCAGCTTGTAGTCACTGTCCGCATCATTGTCACCGCAATAAGAAAATAATATACACATTTTGGCTAAAATAAAATAAATAAATTATTTTTGTATTGTCCAATACCTACATACTTGCTGGGAAATCGTGGGGAAACCCATACCACAAGGAGTTAGCAGTTGATATTGCAAACGTCGAGACCAATGTCCAAAAATATAAGATAAATTCTGCGCTCTAGATACCATCTCTAACTAAATCTTACTTCAAATAGATAATAGACATGTTCAGAATCTCGAAAATACTTAACTATTGACAATTAATTTTAAGACTGTGTAATTATATGTTGATTTGGGGTCAATAAAACACAATGGATGAATAAATATCATCATTACAGATAAGATAACCATCATGATAATTGAAAACAGCATTCAATTCGAAACAAATATTTACCTTGTTGTTGTTCGCGGTTAGCTGATTAGAATATAGTCGTCATAGATGACTGTTTCATTTATTCAAGAAGTTGTTCTAACATAAATTACTTACAAGACTTTATTACATTTGTTCTTTGAGAAGATTGTCTGAGGAATCGTGTCGTGAGCAATCGTGGGGATTTGGATTTGTTTTGTTTTTTTTTTATATAAATCGCTGATAGTTTTTTTTGTTTTTTTTTTTTAATTCGTCCTTTCGGTCAGGCTAAGACCATGGGTCATTCATACTGCCTGCATAGCTTTTATAAAATTTGATGTAACGTTTGTTGTAAAAAAAACATTGAAAGCACACTACAAGCTAACCAATTTTTCACAACAACTTATTACAGTTGGAACGATAGAGCAATACAGCCAAGCGCGATGGAATGCTAGCAACAATGGCAATATCAGACTATAATACCAGCACGGCTATCACAAGACGGCGCGCGAGCTCTCTCGATTTTTCTCGCACTATCCGTCTCTCTCTTATTAGAAAACTTAGAAAGAGAGGTATAGTGCGAGAAAAATCGAGAGAGCTCGCGCGACGTCTTGTGATAGCCGTGCAGGGGCTACCGCGAAACAAAAACGAACTTCGTTCGTGTATCTCCGTCTCTGTCGCACTTGTTAGTTCTAGCGACAGAGAGGGAGATACACGAACGAAGTTGGTTTTTGTTTTGCGGCAGCCCCTCTGGGTTACACTATGCTCACTTCCGTGGCAGTAGAGAGAGAAGTGGGCATGAAAGTAGGCAGTGCGAGTAGGCGTTTACATCACTCGCGCTGCCCACTTTCATGCCCACTTCTCTCTCTACTGCCACGGAAGAGAGCATGCTCTTGACTGCTCATGCCGCTGCCACTGCCCTACGCTCCCTTTATTGGCGATTTTTGTGGCGGAAGTCGAAGGACTGGCAGCGGCAGCGCGAGCGAGTGTTTACATACTGTCGTCGCACTCACACCGTCGTCAACCGTCGCCGCGTTTGGATGTTTGGGTAGCCGTTATACAAACTCAGAGGGCCTACCGCGAAAGGGATTCGAAGTTTTCCCTCTCTGTCAGACTTGCGAGTTCGTACGTAAGTGCAACAGAGAGGGAAAACTTCGAATGCCGTTGGCGGTAGGCCCCCAGGATGCATCTTTAAGGCTCCTCTACACAATAGACCATCATGGCACAGGGCAAGGACGCAGTTATGCGTTGGAATGTGATGGAAGTATGTCTTTCTCCGTCTAACACATAGTTGCGTACTATATGATAGGCCATGAAGGTTGGTTGTGTAGTGGAGCCTTTACACTTTACAGCTGGCAATATTCCGTACCATGTTCATTCATCCGTCAAGTCGCCATTTTTCTACTCTACGTTTTTGTCTGTCGTGAAAATAATGATTATGACTCCAACTGAAATGGTGTCCAAAATGTATTAAAAAAATAGGGATTATCAATTTAATTAAGTAGGTTCCACTAGATTAAGTAATGGATTCGACGTTATCCTTCTTCAGTCTTCCCGTAAGTAATATAAACAAATTTCCTTTTCGTGCCAATTATCAATTATTAAAGTCCCTAATAACCTTTAATCACCTCAGTTCGTGGACTCGGAGAGTGCTGATCTGGTGCTAAACATCAGGAACGTGAACTCCGACTGCGGTTATGACGAATTGCACACAAGTTTGCCTTCGCACGGCGGTCTGCTTGGTCCGGAAGATGTGTTGGCCCAGTTCCTGTCCCCGGACGAGCCGCTGGAGGAGCCTGACCTCAACGGCCCCACCACGCTGCACTGCGAGATATGTAGGAAAAAGTTCGATAATGCTAAGAAGTATTATGGGCATCTAAGGATACATTCCAAGGGCAATGCGTGGATTTGTGGTATGTGTACTCTTTTTTTACACTTTTTATATCATTATGTATAGGCACACAATAAATTGTAGTGCTTCTATATCAGGCATACTCAACCTTTTTTCTACAAGGACCGCAAATACATTTAAGCTAAGGAGCCCCGGGCCACAAGGTACATATTTATTGTTTTAATACTAGGATTGCATGGTAGATGGCGTAAGTGCTTTCTTTGAGCTGAGTTTAACTAAGAGCATCCTGAAATATAATACAATGTAACAACATTGTATGCAAGCCTATTTTATTATATAAATTTGAGACAGGCCCAATAAGCAGCAGCTAATAAGCTAAAAATTGTATGGTACGGATGCGGTCTATACCATGAATCCATTGTGTATGTATGTCTTTTGTACAAATACATCCACAAAAATAAAATATGTGCAAAAAATCTGTGTCAGAAATAGACAAAATTTGTTCATCCCTGTAATTCATCAAGTATCTGCTCATTGTCTAATCACTGCTAAACACATTTTAGATAAGTGCCCCGACCAGAAGTTTGCCACCAAACAACACCTCATGAAGCACAGTCTAACCCACAAGCCGCTTGAGCGAGTCTGGCGCTGCCAGCACTGCACTCTGTCCTTTGAGGCTCTCTGGAGGCTCCAGCAACATCTGTTCTCTACTCATTTAGAGTACAGGTAATATTAATAGTTTATTGACGCGACCAAATTGTATGTACCACCTAAGGTTGAACGAAAATAAACATTATTATTATTATATTGACTTGAAAAAAAAATACGTGGACAATTTGGTACAGAATAAGAAAACAATTAAAATAACAAAATATGATAACAGCTGTAAAAATTATGTTGTAGAATAGGTAAACGAAACAAGATTTCTAGGTGTTCAAATAGATAGTAATGTAAGATGGAAACAACACATAAATAATCTGTGTAAAAAAAATTATTAATATGTATAAAGGCACTCTTACCTACTGCCTGGGCTGATGTAGACTCTGGTGGTTCCCATTAAAAAAAACGTACAGGTGACGTATCTTGTGCTGGAAAGTGTCCAAAGGGCAACACTGGTACAGATGTTACACAGTACAGGCCTATCGCAGTATTGTCCATTTTTGGTAAAATATTTGACCACAGAACTAAAATTCAAAGAGTGTTGAATGAAGACTTGCAACTGGAAAAAAGAATGATCGTCTTCTAAATGCAAGTCTAAAAAAAATTGGGTTGAAATCAAAGATCGCAGGCACTGTTGAAGCGGTACGCGAATAAAAAATACCGCAAAATCATGTTTTTGAATCCAGCTTTAAATAAACAAAACGATAAAGTTTATGCTACTGACTGAAGAAGCGAGCAGCCGTATTCTTCGTGTTCGACGTGGCCACCACCCATCATAAGTCATAGTTTGGCTTAGAATGTCATATTTAGACCTCACTGTGGAGTTTTTTTGTGAAAAAGGTGTGAAAATGAGTGCAGCTGTGTACCAAAATACCGCCCTAACAAACATTGGTGAACCTCTTTCACAGACAATGTTCACAGACAAGCACTGACTATTCCAGCATCCTGGCAAACCAGCTATAAATTGACTTCATCGGCCACCCGGCCCTCCTCCAGCCCAGATCTAAACCCCCCCATTACAAAATATGGCAACATTTAGAGCATGAAATATGGTCTAAACTCCAATGCAACTTGGAGTCACTGAAGGCTTCCCTCGTCAAACCAGCTGCACAAATCGACATGGATGTCATGCGTGCAGCGATTGATGACTGGTCGTGGAGGTTGAAGGCTTGTAACCCCACAGTCAGGGAGGGCATTTGGAATTGCCTTAGTAATAAAAAGCTAGGCTTATATTTTGTATATGCATTATACAAAACGTTTTATTAATTATTTTACCTGTGACAGAACTTAGATAAATCATGTATTTTTTTAAAGCAGTATATTAACCAATTTACTATAAAAATTAATACACATCCTCGCCCAGCTACAAATGTGCTGAAAATAGTTCCTCCAACAGGATCTAAAACTAGATTTTACAAATACAATGGCTTGAAAAATGTTTAACAAATTACCAGATACCTATTGTAAAGAAATATCGGAATTCTACTGTGATTTGTAACTATTTTTCCTTCAGAGTAGGTAATTTTAGTACGTTTTTGATTCTTTGTCTGTATGGACAGCTGAGCTTCCTTGCAATTTGATTGGAGGTTTCCACACATAACATCCTGAGTAATCACGTAATACACTCAGCGTCAAATACTCTGTAGCGGTCAAAGTGGCCAACAGGCTACAGGGTATTTGACGCAGGGATCGGATACTGGTATTTTCACCATACAAAAATACCGGTTTTATTTCGTTCAATTTCGTTCTTTGGTTTATAATATCATTTTTGATCAGGCTGTCTAATAATATGATAATGTTACCTAAATAAATGATAAGAGTCCTACATTAAGAGCCTAAAATAATTCAAAATACCTTAATAGGTAGTTGTCTAATGACAACTTGGGGACTTTTGAAAAAACCGGTTCCGATCCCTGATTTGACGCTGAGTGTACGGTCGCGGAATGAAAAGGTTAGGTAGCCACTTTTCGACCTTAACAGCTTCAAATAAGGTCGAAAAGTGGCTAACCTTTTCATTCCGTTACTATACATAATATGATTAATGTGTTTATTTTCCAGACCACACAAGTGTGATGAATGTGGAAAGTCTTTCCATAAGAAATCTGATTTAAAAAGGCATGAAGGCATGCACAGCAGTAAGTGTTCCTCCTTATTACATAACCGTGATAACTTTGGGAATGGAAGTGACAGTTCTGCCATATAGTTACGTCAAAGTGTGTATGAATATGTAAGATACAGCTATCCCATTCCCAAACCTATCGCGGTAGAATAATAGTCATAAGCTGGCAATAAATAAATATGTTTTTTGTCCTTCATACGCAACTTCATGATTACAGATGTAAATAAGTTTGCGTGCTCCGTTTGCGGGGTAGAGTTCAAAGATAAGTGCAACCTCAAGAGGCACATGTTGCGGCACACCAATGAGAAGCCCTATTGCTGTGCGGGGTGCGGCAATAGATATAAACAGGTAATTAACCCATTTAAGGCCCATGATCCACATATGAGTCATGCCTCTACATGATACGGCGTAGCACGCGTAGCGTTTCTTAGTCTCGAAAGATATAACGTTAACCTGTGTGTCTACAGCAGTGTTTTTCAACCTTTTTCATGGCGGGACACTCGTACAGTAAAAAATAGTTCGCGACTCCTCACTCTGCGCATAACAACTGTTATATTATTGTTTCTATTTTACAAGTATGAAATCCCTTCATGGTTCATATTACACAATTCAAGTAGCCGCGTTCCCCTGGGGGTCCCAACCCACAGGTTGAAATACACTGGTCTCTAGATGTTTTATCTCATTATTGTGGGGGTGACCTCGGTAATGCTCATATCATCCGAGTCGATAGCTTCGCCCATGAGTAATCTTGACAAGCCCTTTTTTTAATACCACGTCGGTGACAAACAAGCGTACGGCCCACCGAATGGTAAGCGGTCACTGATGCCTATGAGCGCTTGCAGCTCCAGCATTCTGAAATTGAAAACCTGCAGGTACACCCCTTTCGTAAGGAACCCCATACTGTAACCCGTCAGAAAAACCACGGCAGGGAGTTCATTCCACGCCTGGCAAAGTTTTATGAGTGTCCAAGTTGTAGTTTGTTAATCCTTATACAAAATTATAATTTACGTGTTTTTTCTTTTAGTATCCCTCGGTACTAAAATATTTAGTTAGGGCATCTCAAAGTTGTCTCAAAAAACACCTAGTTTGTTGTCAATGTTCATTGCGCACCGGCATCTTCGCGCCCCTCCCCACCAGTCATTCATATCAACCATGAGTCACGCACGGGCGCTCTCCCCCGCCCCGGCACCCCGCCGCCGCGTCAAATTGATACGAGTAACACAAGTTGCTGATCGGGCGGCCAGCCTCATGTAAATGTGAACTACCCTCACTATAACACATTTTTTTGTGTCTAGTTTGTTTACATTCGACTCGGTGACCAGACTACAGTCATTATTATTTTTGAAAAATAAAAAAAATAATGTGTTGGTTTTTTTTTCATAAATTAAAACTACATATAAATGATGCCTAATGCATGAAAAAAAAAGGATACTCATAAAAAAACATCCTGTATGATTGAGAAGTTGCAAGTTTATAATTTTGTTTCCCAGTTAGCATCCATGAAAAGGCACAGTCAGAAGTGCCTCAAGAATCAGAACAACGTTAAATTAGAGCAAACAGGCCGGAATAATCACTGCAGAGTTTGCGGCATGACGTTTCAGTACAAGAGTGCCTTGCTGGAACATTGTATGAGGTAATATTTTGAGAATTTTTCAATGTTTAAATGATAGGATGTGTTATTTTTCATTCATGTCAAATGAAAAGGAATAAATTTCATATTTGCTGTTTTTCATTTGAAATTTATATTTTTGTTAGAAGAAGCTTCTTCCTAATACAAAAATTGATATTAGTTTATCTATTTGAAAGTGCTGAAATGATAGATATTGATTTATTAATAGTAAAAAGTAAAATCAACAGTCGCAATAACAAAATATTAATTTTAAATTTTACAGACAGCACACAAATGCCACCAACCCCGCAAACCCCACCACCAACACAGAGAAAGATGACAAACCCCACGTACAACTTACGATAGACCACAACAGAACAGTCGACAACATTGTAGACGACATTCTCTCCGCCGAAGACGACTATTTGACCATGTCCACTCAAAACGAAATTCTGAATGTCTACAATCAAAGTCACAATGAAATACAAGACATCAATGACAACCTTATGCATGTAGAATTCCTAAAAGCAATGAACCAACTGCACAGTTTGGATGATGAACTGTTTTACAATGATCTTGACTTCGATAATTTCCAAGCTAACCATATATTTAACATGAACACAAATGACATGGATTATGGGGATAAAAACAGTGAAATTCTATTCGATTTCGCTGATAATGGAAGAAGCATGGATCAAGACATCATGAACGTGCTTTCAGAGGTCGCCCCATGTATTCCAGAGACTAATAAGACTGAACCAACAGAAAACCCTCCAGTTTCTGTGAATGAATGTGCTACAATTTTCGAAACCGATGTAGATTTAGAAGCTAGTACAAACTTAGCAGCGAATTTGAACCAGTTGATTGGCGAAAACAACGTCCAGTACGTGTCTACTGAAGATGATGACACATTTATAATCAGTTTAAACAGTGCAATTGACGCCGAACAGTTAACAGATATGTTGAATATCGGAGTTGAATTAATTGAAAATAATGAAGAAGAAAAGACGTCAGAAGTGACAGCTGAGCTAGATAAACCTGATGATAATATGGATGACCCGATTGTGGTGAGGATCGAAGAGCCTGTACTTTGTAAAGAAGGGTCTAATGTTGGGAAAGATAACGTCATAGTGAAGCCTAAGATTAAGAAATGTACTCTATTTATTTGTCGGACGTGTAACAGAGTATTTAAAAAGAAGGATAATTATAAATCACACAAAGGTGAGAGTTTTATCTGTTTGCTTTTTTCTTCAAAATAGAATTCATTCAACCCCTCAATGCAAGTATATTTGAATCGTTCTCAGAGTAAAGGGACCTCATTGTCGTTGGCGCTAACGCCATGAATTATAGTATTTGTATTAGCGCGTTGTTAATAATGGCATAGGCGCCAGCGATAACAAGGCTCTTTTCATAGATAACGCACATTTAACAACATAGCATACGTATATTGATTGGATACATTTAACCAGTCTGTGTGATAGAACTGTTTAATCTTGAAAAGGACAAACCCACGTTCCATCATACATTGTGAAAGTTATAAATGTGTATATCATCTTTTAGTACAATCCAACCTTAGTACAATCCAACCTCAGCATGGGGCTAGCCGAGTTGTGTAACATTGTCCTTTAAACCAATGAAATACACATTTTTTGAGGCTCTTTTTCCATCATTTTACGATAAAAAAAAACAATTTGCAGACGAGACTCACGCTTTTTTAGTTATTTGTGAAGGAAAGGTTTAATATTGTATTATTGCTAATATAGCAACCCACAACCCATCGCTGCGCGCGCACCGCTGCCGCTCGTGCGGGCTCCGCTTCAGCTACCGCTCCACGCTGAACAAGCACCGCGCCGCTCATGAGTCGCGCGCGCCGCGGTGGTTCCGCTGCGAACATGCGGAATGCGGGAAAGAGTACGATGCTGCCTGGAAGGTCAGTACTAATTACTAGCTTACCTTGTAATAACCCGTCTGTGCGCGCACTGCTGCTTCTTGTGCGGGTTCCGCTTCAGCTACCGCTCCACGCTGAACAAGCGCCGCGCCGCTCATGAGCCGCGCGCGCCGCGGCAGTTCCGCTGCGAACACGCGGAATGCGGGAAAGAGCCCGCGACACTACTTGCGTTCATTGTAAGAGCGCCCGCACATTAGAGCCACTGAGGGTCGCCACTAGCGCGAGTCACTCCTACAGCTATAGGCTCGAACGCGGCCACTACACGTTCGGTTTTGCGCCGATGATTTGCCTGCTATACAAAATACATGAAAGAACTCGTCTGCAACTCTCATTGTGCGACCGCTCTACTTCACGGCGAATCCGCGCGAGTAGGTGAAAAATAAATGGACTCACTGATGCACTTGAAGCGGGCCTGTCAGATACAGAAATGGAATCAGCTTTTTCGCCGAGGGTTCGAGAGTAGATTGCACACATTCTGAGCACAGCCTCATAAGGTCATAAAAATGTTTGGTAATGTAATTTGAATTTAATTGCATAGAAAATAGGATTCAAGTACATTTTTTCGAGTAAAAAACGATACAAAACAAATGCTACTTTATTTGTTTTATGACAGATTCAAATTTGATTGAAACGGCGTGTACAGTCGAGTTCTCCAATATCTATACAGCCAACCTTTCAAAAATATCTAAACATGTGTCTTATGTCAGTAATAATAAAGCCTGTGTACAGATATTTTTGAAAGGTTGTCTGTATAGATATTGGAGAACTCGACTGTACATTGTACATTGGACCTTAGGACTTAGTGACAAAATCAAGGTATATCCTCAATCAGATGCAGAAGAGATAGCTAACACTTTCAATGACTAACATTAATCAAACCCAGAATAAATATAACCACAAAAAACATTATCTACAAATTGCAAAAACCATCGACTCATCCATGTGATGAAAATGAAATGGTAAACATCGTAAAAGCCCTAAAAACGCAAATGCAGTAGGGTACGATGAGTTCTCAACCTCAACTAAAGTAATCAAGGATTGCATTACGCAAATAGCAGGCGTGGTAAACTTCCTTATTAATTTATCGTTTGAAAATGGTTCTTTCCCGGATAAACTGAAGGTAAAATATTAAATAACTATCGCCCTATAACATTAATACCAATTTTCTCGTTTTATTTTTGGAAGAGCTATGCACGTTCCAGAATCACGGACTTTAATTGTTGAGCCATTTAGAGCTCACTTTTTACTGGATACTTAATAGCTTCATAGAAAACCAAAATTGGTTGACACCTAAATGGCTCAACAATTAAAGTCCTTGACCGTACGTTAGAATTACAAATTTTTCTGTACACTATTTTCTGCAAATAAACAACTTTGACTTTGAATCGTTTGAAATTGTTGTTTTTTGCAGTTGAAAAATCACGTGGAGCGCGACCACGAGAAATTGACGCCGTACAAGTGTGCGCGGCAGGGTTGCGGGAAGAGGTTCTACAAGCAGTCAGACCTGCAGAAACACGAAAGGTACACTTGGATGAGACACTTTTCAGTCGCTAGTTGCAATGACGTCCCCTGATTCACTTTTAAAACTTCGATTTTATGGATTTAAATGCACCAAATGTAGGGTTTTATTACGGTTTTAACCATTCTTCTATTGGCCATCTTCTAATCTTATTAGAAGCCCATGTTGTAACAATAAAAAAAACTGCCATGTTGTCTCTAACGGGGCAGAATAACAATTAGATATAGTTGATTGACCCACTTATACTATTATTACCGGGAATTATTGCAAATCGTTTTTAAATAATATATAATAAAGGAATTTTGTCTCAAGTGAGCTAAGTTATACATTTACGGCGAGGGCACTATATTGAATCATGAGCGTAACGAGGGATTCAAGTGTTTAGCCCAAAACGCAAATAATTTTATCACCAGGTGGCTGATGCTGCTTCTCACACCTATGAGGGAAATTTAAATTAAACAGGAAATATTAGGGAAGAAAAGTGCAACTTTGATATCTAAATTTGAGGCAGCAATGACTTTCTGAATAGCATGACCAGATGTTATGTCCTAAAAACAGGCTATTGTGTGTAAAGAGATGAATGAAACGTTTCCAGATACCACTCGGGCGAGCGGCCATACGCGTGCGACATCTGTAAGCGCGCGTTCCAGCAGATCTCACATCTCAAGCGCCACGTGCGGACCGTCGACTGCACTCAACAGTAAGCATAACCTACTGATTAGTTTAGATATTTGTTTCTCAAGCACGCAAAAAAAGACGGAACAGCTTTTGAGAGATATTTTTTATTCTAAAGGGATGAAGGTATTAGCACAAGGTCCGCATTAGCGGACGAAGTCGCGAGCAAATGCTAGTATTATATAATCTCATCCTCCTCCTAGCGTTTTCCCGGTTGCAATTGCGGTTACTACAAGAGCCCACTAGTTTTACAAAAGCGATTGCCGTCTGATCTACCAACCTAGAGGGAAAACTAAGCCTATATTATATACCTAGGCTATACTAATATAATAAAGAGAAGTCTGTGATATTGTAGCTTTAAAAAAAAAACCCTTGTTTCTGGATGTAGGTTTTATTTTATCGCGCGGGTTGGCTTGTGCTCTTTGCAATACGCGGGCGGAGCCGCGCGAGTCGATAGTTTATTAATACAATACAATACAATACAAATACTCTTTATTGCACACCTCACACAAACAAAGCAGTTACATAGAGAAACAATACAATAACATGTAGGTAGAGGTAGACAACAGGCGGTCTTATCGCTGAAGAGCGATCTCTTCCAGACAACCTTTGGGTATCGGAGAAAGAGATAAAACTAGATTATGCAGTAGGTGGTGCAGAGATTATTATCAATCAAAAATCAAGAAATTATAAAAATAAACGTACATAAATACCTCTATATATAAACATACACACACAATCATACATATATACAAATAACACAAACACAAATATAATGATACATAAACAGTCAGCCAAAAATACAATCAGGGTTAGGGGAGAGACAAATAATGTTCTTTAAGAAGGGATTTGAGGTTGCCGATAGATTTTGCTTGTCTGATGTCAAGAGGGAGAGAGTTCCACAGTCGGATAGAATTAATAGTGAACGAACTATTGTAAAATTTGGTAGATGATGAAGGCACAGTTAATAGCAAATTGTTAGAACATCTAACAGAATTTAAAAAACTAAAACGTTCTTTGAGATAGCGGGGAGTTGCAGGGTTAAAAAGGATATTATACAGAAGCGAAATAATGTGAGAGTTACGGCGATAACGGATAGGGAGCCACTTGAGTTTAGAACGGAAACTAGAAACATGGTCATATTTGCGTAGCCCAAATATGAACCGAATGCAGACATTTTGGAGACGCTCTAGCTTATTAAGTTGTTCCTCAGAAAGGTCGAGATAGGATACATCAGCATAATCAAGAATAGGAAGAAGTAACGTTTGAGCGAGCGCAATTTTAGTTGCAGTAGGTAGAAAATTACGAAGCCGCCTGAGAGACCCCACTGCAGCAAATACCTTCCTGCTCACTTCACTCACTTGAGGCACCCAGGACAAGGATCGATCCATAATGATCCCGAGATTTTTCACTTGCATCGAGTAAGCAATCTGAATCCCATCAAAAAGTATTGGAGGGAGATTTGCAAAATCAACTCTGGAAATCAGATTATTGCTACCAATAACAATGACTTGGGTCTTCGCTGGGTTCACAATCAGACCATATCGTTGACTCCATTTGAGAATGCGTACCAAGTCATCATTAGTTTTCACTATGGCACAAGGGAGATCACCGAGCACGGACTGTGTATAAATCTGAAGATCATCGGCATAAAGGTGATAATAAGAGGAAATATTGTGGGTGATGGAATTTATGAAAATAGAAAATAAGAGAGGAGATAGCACACCGCCCTGCGGAACGCCCGCCTGTGTACTACACCAAGAAGTACAAAAGGAATCCACCTTTATTCTTTGCCGACGACCATTTAAATAGCTATGAAACCAGTCGATTACTGCAGGAGATATGTTAAGAGAGCGTAAAATAGCGAGCATAATGTCAAAATCGACAGTGTTGAAAGCATTGCTGAAATCCAACAGAGTTAAAATTGTAAGCTTTCTGTCATTCATCCCCAATCGAATGTCATCGGTGATCTTAACAAGGGCTGTGCTAGTACTATGTCCTGAACGGAAACCAGATTGAAACTGGTTTAAAAGATCATTTCTGTTCAAGAAGGAAGTTAATTGCTGATGCACTAGTCGTTCCAACACTTTGGATAGAAAAGGAAGAATGGAAATGGGACGATAATCGGAAAAGGAACTGGGACTTGACTTTTTAGGTAAGGGAATTATATCAGCATCCTTCCATTGAGAAGGAAACATGCCAGATGAAATTGAAAAATTTAGGATGCTGGTAATAATAGGAAGTAGTAGGTCAAGGAGAGGAATTATCATCTTACGACTAATGCAATCGACACCAACAGCATTTGAAGTGATGCTTAGTACGCTCTTCTTAACATCACTGTCAGTGAATTGACGAAAAGAAAAAGGAGAGAAATCAGAAGTTTGGGAAGTTGAAAGATAGTTTAGAGTATCTGCCTTAATAGGACCGCTAAAAGAGGTAGATGAAGAGAAATACTGATTGAGCTGATTGAAATTTGTGTTGATTGGATTGGAAGATTGCTGAGTTTTCCCAACTCCTAGAGATTTTAGAAATTTCCATACTTTGGCTGGATCTCCATTTTCTACAGAAGTATGTATATGGCGTCTCTGGGCATCACGACATATAGTGCTACAGCGATTCCGAATAGCATGATACCTAGATTTGTTTTTGTCGGAGTTATCAAGTTTATATTTAGATTTGGCTACATTCTTCCTTTCAATTATTTTTTTAATATCTGTAGTGAGCCAAGGAGCAGGCAGGTGCTTCACCTTTATAGCACGAATTGGAGCGTGAATGTCAAAGAGTTGTATGAGATAGGAGTTGAAGAGAGCAATTTGATCATTCACTGAACCAGCGCCAGCGATGGCGCTCCAATCGATTTGAGACGCATCTTCCCGCATTGCTATTAATGTTATTATATAATTTATTCGTTCTATTTGGTGGTACCCATGTCTAATTTCATCCGACTTCATTCAAAGAGCCGTAATAACTTAGTAGTGGAATCACCAAGATGTTACAAAATTTTAAATTATTTATTATCAAACTTACTATTTGGGTTAGCAATTGGTTTTTATGCGGTACATTACAAGTATCAATACAATTATTAAACATACAAATACTTGTGTTTTTTTGTTTCAGTGTGCAGCTTTGACGTTCATAGACGATGTAGCTCAACGTATTTTAATAACTAAGTAATACTGTGATAATGTTGCTAATATAATAAATTATGAAATATTTGCTTATGTTTCTCATTTCCTGTGGCAGATCCTGGGATGAAAAACGTTCAGCTTTCATAAAGCACATACGCTTAGAGGATTTTCGTTACATAGCGAAAATATCGGCACAGGTATAAGATTGCCCGTGAACTAGAAGTGGAGATTAGATATTTTAATAATGATTATTTGGATTCGTCGATCTATGAACTCAAAAGAAAAACGGCCGTTCACTTTGGACGCATAGATTGACGAATTCAGCAACATAAAAACTAGTTTGATGTATTCACAAGGTACACTTGAATACAAATTTATTAAAGTAACGAAGTATTAGTAGCAAATTAAATGTATAGAATATAATGTAATATGTAAAGTTTTATCCTAAATATAAAATAATGATACGAATTAGCAAATACTTGCTTAACATTTTCTGGAAATTTGCCAACTTTAGGCATTTATCTATCCGATTATCCGATCCCTGATTATACTGTATTTTTTGTCGAGTCACTTAAATAAATACCTTTTCCCTTATTCATTATCTGAGGTGTCTGTATAGGTTATCAACATGAATAGCAACTATTCAAGGTCTTCTTAAACAACTCAATTAGTGTAGGTGCCTGAGAAGTGTTTTTCTGCTATTGCACAACATTATGTCATCATCATCACATCAGCCGAAAGACGTCTATTGCACAACATGATATTATATGAAATGAATGAAGGAAAAGGTACACAAATTACAAAATTACTCCTACAGTTTCGGATACATCATACATGACGAAGAAGTCGCTACATTTTTTACCTTATCTCAAGAGAATAAGGTGCTAAAGTGTAAACATATCTTTGACGTTCCTTGTTGAATGGTATTGTTGTTCACTGTATGGAAACAAATTTAATGGTTAAATAAATACCTAGAAAAAACTCAAAAACAAAATAAATAAATATTCGTGCTTTCCACACAAATAAATGCCCTTACCCGGCCTGCTAGCATAACTTGAATCTCTACTCTACTCGCGCGCGTGATAGACTATCTGTCACTTTTTGACAGCATTAATGAGAAAGTGACGGACAGTCTATCTCGCGCGCGAGTAGAGTCGAGAGTCAAGTTATGCTAGCAGGGCAGGATTCGAACGCGGGCTTAGTAGGCAGGGTCATTATTACTCACTAACAGTACCAACTAGGCCAAAGTGGTAGTCAAATATTTGTATTTGGGCCAATCAACATTTTTTTGTTGCTCGTTGCCATGGTTACGTCCCCTAGGTCACTCTATAAAACTATGATTAAATGGGGCTTAAATCCATAAACGCGTATTTTTAGGGTTCCATAGTCAACAACCCTTATAGTTTCGCCATGTCCGTGCGTCTGTCTCTCTGTCCGTCTTCGGCTTAGCTCAGTAACCCTTACAACTAGAAAACTGCAATTCGGCGTGGGTATATAAACCAATCACGCCAACAAAACAGTAGAATAAAATCCTGTTTTTTTTTTAGTTTCTCGTCAAACCTATAGTGTGGGGTATCGTTGGATAGCTTGTTCAAAAATATTGTGGGTTTACTAAAACTATTTTTCAACTTAGTTATGCGTTTGCGAGATAAAGGGATTTAACGCCCTAATTTTTGTTCGATTCATGTTTCCCCCCCTTCCCTGCCGGCTAAATGGCTATTACTGGGGACGTGAAAAAATTCGTGGCAGTAGTATCTACATATAATGAATTTAAAAGGAAAACTATCACAGTTAAGTAGACATAACTAGTTAATTGGTAAGAAATGCACTTAATTTCTGGTGCATATACATTGTCATCGGAATTTGAACCTTTTACCGTGGACGGTAGAGTTGCTTTTTCAAGGCACGGTGCTTCTTGCCCGCGGCGAGCGCGCAAAAGACCTGCCCTGCGACATGCCCCCACACCCGTTGCAATGCTAAAACTTAGGTGGACTTACGGCACGGTGCTTCTTGCGCGCGCGGCTAGTTGTGGTGTGCGGCTTGATGCTGTTCGGAGATTTTCGTAATTATTTTACGTAAATAACCTGTTGCTGCTAAAAGTTTGTGATCTGCGGTTCGATTAGTTTATGTAGTATCTAATATTTACGATTATTTACGAGGGTAAGCTATAATAAAAACACCAAAAGCCCCCTTTAAGTCCGCATTTTGTGACAGACGGGCAACTCCTTAACATCATAGGAGTATAGGAGTCCAATTTATAGTATTTTTTCTAAGAAACTCTGTCACTGTTGTCTCTTGGCTTAGGTACCGGGATTGACCCATTTATTTCACAACATAACGTACCTAAATATACACTTGTAAGGTAGAAGTACTAGTGCCCGACGCGGTACTAGTACTCGACGAATATAATTTAACTAGCGAATAATAAACTAAGAATGATCACGACATCATTTTTAAGTTACTAAATGTTAGTGACTTCAATATTTCTTATCACAATTTCAAGACAAATAACTTATTTATAAGTTATGAACATATTTGTTAAAACCAGCTGCCATCAATTGGGACAATGAGTCAAACCTTCAAGTCCCAATAAATGTAAGTCTGTCATTCATGACATTTGTACTGAAATGACATCATGGACTTATTATTACTAATGTGCGATAACAATTGTTTAGTAGAATTAAGTTTACCTGAAAAGTTATTCGCACAAAAACTTTATAATAACCTGAAATATAAATATTTAGTACATATGATTCAAATTACTAGAAAACTATACTAATAATACTAATTCGTGCGCTAAGGGTAAAATTTCATACTTTTCAGGTTAGAAAGTTATACGTATCTTATTGAAATTACCTTTATATATAATATATCCTACTATCATTCATCATCATCTATAATGCAAAAAATTAATTTCTTTAGGAAAGTTACCCAATATAGTGGTCCCACGTAACAAAAACATTGTGGTCACCCTATTAGAAAGGGACACAGTGCCTCTGTATTAGACATCCTGCTCGGCTCGCTTTTAGGCTGCGAGTGCTCAGTCCTGTTAGTAATAATAAGTCCATGAATGACATCTATTGGGACTGCCAGCATAACCGCCTGCCATTTACTCGTACATTCGGATTGATTACCTAATTCTTATATTATCAGGATTTTTTATAAGATCACCATATGAAACGAATTCCATATCAGTAACTTGAGTAAATATCTCGTCTCCCAAACCGTATGAAACTGTTTAATACATCTTAAATGAGCATAATATCGTGATTCAAATAAGTATTTTCTGTTGACATGTCGGGCACTAGTACTTCTACCTTATATACTTTAGAATATTAAAAAATTATAGTGAGCCCAGAAGCTGATAAGCTTGCCAGACTTTTCTAGCCTACAATTTAAAGGTAAGGTAAGGGTTGAAACTGGTTTACAATCTGTCATGTTATATTTGTCCAACAGCCGCCCAATATAATCATGCTGGTCTAGTACAGTTACATTTTTGTATTTGGTCACATTCATGCCTAGGCAGTTCTTTAAAGTACTGAGATGACGTATATCAAAGTGCCGTTTTAGCAATGATGTATCTGTTTCAATACAATTACTATGAAACACATAAAATTGACATTGAATGACATGACAAGTACCTAGACTTAACTACACAATTCATTATAAGTTCCTGGGCGACCGAGCTCTGCTCGGGTGAAAATACGGAGAAAACGAATTTTCCCAGACATGAGACCTAGCTAGAGCGATTTCTCGACCCCGTAAACCCCTATATTCCAAATTTCATCGAAATCGTTAGAGCCGTTTTCGTGAACGTGATTGCAAATTATATATATACATATAGGTACAAATATTGCTCGTTTAATAGTATAGGATTATAGTTATTATTCAGTTAAACTATGTAAACGGAAGAGGAAAGAAGGATTTGTAGTGAAAACGAGCGAAATTTAATAGTTAATCGTTTTAATTACAATATGAGTAAACTGATTGACTGTCTAAACATTTATCTATAAGCACCTACATACTTTATCACTATATACTTCTGTCTCAAATGCAAGTCATTCCGATTTGAGATAGTCAATGCAGTAAGTGTAGCCTCAACACAAAAAATTAACTCATCAACATTTTTGACGTGTATGTAGGTACAGTCGACGCCAAAAATACGTTTACACTTTTGCACCTTATTCCATTGCAATAAGGTGAAAAGTGTAAACGTATTAGTGTAAATGGAAATTAATACTGCTGTAGCGTAGATACACATTACTCTCCCCCTCTGCTTACTCCGGTGTTCCGTTCCTGATGGTAAGTAAAGTCGCCGGAGCTCCTGCCCTGCTCCCTCCTGAGGGAGGGACCTGCATTCTCAAATCGATAAAGGGTCCGCAAAGGCGCTTGTGACCGTTCTGGAAGTCCAAGACTTCCAAGAGCCGATAACCTACGGGGTCTGTTTAACAGCAGGCAGGCCGCATGCTTGTTTCAACAGGACTATATCGGCTTAAAACATCCCCAAGAATCATCATCATCATTGCAACCTACCACCATCATTGTAATCGCCCACTGCCGAGCAGAAGCCTCTCTTCGAAGAATCATCATCATCATCATATCAGCCGAAAGATGTCCACTGCTGGAAATAGGCCTCCCCCAAAGAGTGCCAAAGTGACCAGTCCTGCGCCACCCGCACCCAGCGGACTCCCGTGACCTTTACCAGGTTATCAGTCCACCTTGTGGGGGGCCTACCCACGCCGCGCCTTCCGGTACGTGGTCGCCACTCGAGAACCTTTCCGCCCCAACGGCCATCGGTTCTACGTGCAATGTGCCCACTGCCACTTAAGTTTAGCGATTCGAAGGGCTATATCGGTTACCTTGGTTCTGCTGCGGATAGCCTCATTTCTGATAGCTACGATCACGCAGAGAAACTATACAAACAAAACTAAAACTAGAGAAACATAGCCCTCTCCATTGCCCTTTGGGTGACTTTGAGCCTTCTTATGAGGCCCATAGTAAGCGACCACGTTTCAGTGCCATATGTCATCACTGGCAACAACTCTCGCCTCAACTCAACTGGTCAAAGACTCTCGTCTTGAGACACTGCGGAATATTGGACGAAAAGATATGTCGTAGCTTCCCGAACACTGCCTATTAGCTGCTAGCGTCGAAGAATATTTGGCCTAAATTAGCTTTAAATAAAAAAACAAAACGACTTGAAGATTCTGAGAAACAAGCAAAAACTGGAAAAAAATACCTTCTCTCCCTCCCTTGGGCGTACGCGGCCTATCAGGATTTGTTATTTTCTTTACGTAGAAAAAGAACATAAGTACTCAAACTCAAAATGATCTTTATTCAAGTAGGTACTTCCAGTAACAAGCACTTTCAAATCGTCAGTTAATTTTTTAGAGTAATTTTTAAACATAAAGAATAAAATATATATGATATAAAAATTGTATAAAAAATACTAGTAGAATATTTCTAGAAAAACAATCTAATGTCAAAAAACAAAATATTACGAAAATAATAGATTAAAAATTCAGTCAAAATTAGTTCCATGGAGTTTTATCATTCATGTAGTCTTGTGTGCTATAATAAGCTTTCGAGATAAGTTTACGCTTCACATAGTTCTTGAATTTATAGATAACTCAGTTAAGTTTCCTGGAAGTTTGTTATAAAACCTTACACAATTACCCATGAATGACTTTTTAATTTTTTGAAGCCGAGTGGTGGGCACCGCGAGCGTACGAAAAGGCCAGAAATCAAGGTATTACTTCTCCTGCATTACTTTTGTGTCTTATTGACTGGGTAAATGTCACAATCTCAAAATCGAAGTTCCTACCTGTTTTTTTATCTTATCTCAATAATACATTATCATTCAATTAATATCGATAAAATGCAATATAAAAGCCCTTACAAAATAATGAACTCATCATATCTATACCTAACAGCATTGCCACCAGAATCTAAAGTTTAAAGTCTAAATATTTTTATTATTCTGAAGAATCATGAGGTTCTCTGACAAAGTAGTAATAGTGACGGGCGCGAGCTCGGGCATCGGCGCGGCGACGGCGCTGCTGTTCGCCAAGGAGGGCGCCGACGTGGTGATCGTGGCGCGCACGCAGGCCAAGCTCGCCGCCGTCGCCAAGCAGATCGAGGCGCTCGGGAGGAAACCGCTCGTCATCCAAGCGGACCTCTCCAAGGAAGCCGACGCCGCCACCGTGGTCCCGAAAACGGTCAAACATTTCGGGAAACTGGACGTCCTCGTCAACAATGCTGGGATTTCTGTCGAAGGTTCCATTCTCGGCGGTAATACGCTACCAGCATTCGACAGCGTCATAACCACCAACGTCCGCTCAGTGATCCAGTTGACAACCTCAGCGGCGCCTCATCTCGCGAAAACTAAGGGAAACGTCGTGAACATATCCAGTGTATCGGGAGTGAGCGTCAACAGCAACCCTCAGATGCTAGCCTATCATGTCTCGAAGGCTGCTGTGGATCACTTTACGAGATGCGCGGCGAAGGAGCTGGCGCCTTTGGGGATCCGAGTGAACAATGTAAACCCAGGACCGGTTGACAATGAATTCCTGCTCAATAACAACTTTGACAACGTCGAAGAGCGTCACAAGTTCCATCTTGGTATGGTCGCCCTCGATTATATGGCGACTAATGACGACATCGGGAATACTATACTGTTTGTGGCTAGTAGTCAGGCTAGGAGCACCACTGGAGTAACCTTTTACGTTGACAACGGTTATCTGCTAAAGAATTAAATCATGTATTTTACTTTACATAGAAAAATAACATTGTTATGTTCTTGAACCAAGAAATTCGTTACGAAGATGTTAAGATAGGGAAGACATTTTCTCTATTCGAGAGAATAATCTTAATTATCTTTTCGAAGCAGAATACGTCTTGAAAGACGTATATTCTGCTTCTTTCAAGAGAAACGTGATTTTCGTAATGTTTTTTTTAACTCAAGACATTTTATTGTCTGTTTTTTCGACTATTTTATTCCTAATGATTGTGACAAAATAGATATATATTTATTTTATTTTTGTTTTATTACGTATATGTACGCATTTCACCACTATCTCACCTGATGGTAAGTGATGATGAGATCGAGGGTGTTACATGCAGGTACTTATTACTTTCGAGACGTTTTTGCATTTGTATTTGTGACCTCTGTAGCCAGCCTCACACACATACATACGTGTGTCTGGGTAGGTCGACGTGTACGTGTGTCCCTGTAAATATACAAATACTACTACAAATGCAAATACGTCTCGAAAGTAATTTACCTGTACCTAGATAGTGCCTATTCACTCCCGTCTTGAAAAGATCCAAGTTATAAGTAGCTGGGAAAATGTTTGCCGGAAATGAGTTCCACTCACTCACTTCACACTGGAAGCAAAGCGCTTCGTGCGAACAGTGGAAAATCAACAACTTAAGGGCGGAACCAACGACCGCTAGTCCGACGATGGCGAAATGGTGAGGGCGGGATTAATTCGTGTACTAATCCTACCTTTTTTTTATGGGAGGAAAATCCATTATGGATACCTCCACGCCACGGGGATAGCGCGGAGGTTATGTCGGATTCGCACCGACTAAAAAAACACCCTGATAGTCCTCCTCGACGCATTTCGGACGGCCCTGGTTTCTCCTACGGAACGCACCAGTGCCGCCCTATCGTCATGCCTCAGTGGTATCTACCTTTTTTTTCCGATTGCAGCCCCCCAACTGCAACCGTGTACCACCCCGAGGACCCCTTTTAGTCACCTTGTACGACAGGCAGGGGATACCGTAGCCGCATTCTAATGCCCAGACTACAGGGCGCGTACTAATCCTACCTAGCGCACACTCTCCTAAATGTATCATAAAATTGTCGTTATTTCCTTGGGGGTACCTTTGTCCAGTAATGGACGTCTTTCGGGTGGTAGGATGATGATTCGTGTTGTCAGTCGCCAAGATTTAAGGATTTAGGGTGAATATCATATTTCATGTTTTGCACTTGTAAATAGCCCGAAAAACTTTTGGGTGAAACAAAGTTCTCCTAGTTGTTCTTCTTATTATTTACATCATTAAATATAATATTATATTTCCACTGCACTTTGTTTAATTAAATTCACTGACTGAATATTAAAAATATAAAATAAAATCCAGTTTTATCAAAAATAACATAATTAATATGTCGCATTTTCTAAGATTTATGCCGCCTATTTGATATACATCTCTAATTTCTAATTGATTGGATAGATACAAAGCAAAAATAGTTTAATCTTACCTATTACATATTCGAGTCTTTATCTTTCTTTTAATATCTACATTATGTAATCAACTAATCACGAGCATGACACTCAAATTTTAATGCTGTGTAACTAATCCGTTTTGATAAATACGAGTAGGTATTATGCATGGAAAATCTGATTCATTATGTCGTAAAAAACGTATATTTTGACACTCAAAGGAATCAAAATTTACCAAGACTTGGACTATCTAGTAGATAGAATAAATCTGTCTTTTTTATAAAACATGGGTTATTATTTTCAGTAGGTATACTTTATTCACCTAGGTAAAGAATCAGGTATCCCGCCTTTCTGCCTATGTGCCTTTCACTAATTATTGTATACATAGGGAATCACTTTGGGTTGAAAATCTAGAATAAAATAAACAATGCTAATGTCAACAAAACATTTAATTCTTGACACTGACATCAATGATTACAATAAAAACCTTATTTACAAATACATTATTGAGTGAGATTTTTTTTAACTTTGCTATTTAATACCACAATTAAAATAGCATCTCTGACGTACAACAATTCTTTGGTGAAAAACTTAAGTAAGGCCCTCTTGCATGTAGTTGTGACCTACCTCTGGGCATTCGTCCCTTACTGGCAAATAGCGAGAGAGACGAATGCTTTACGCTCGACAAAAACGCAATCGTTAATAGGTAAACGTTAATCAAACCAATTTTAGTTAAAATGCCGTTATAATTCGTTTGTCGCTATCTGTCACTTTGATATTTGTTTGTGGGAAAGATTCAAAACGCATTTTGGGCATATACTTTATTTCTATCCCCTTAAACGGGCAGTTACAGATTGTAACAAAACCGACAGTCAATGTCAATCGTATACGTTTATTAAGTAAACCCGACAGGTTAAACGGACGTGACCGTTTAGTCCAACTTAAACATCACTTTAGTTAACCTTAATCTTCATTTTTTTTTTGAAATTCTACTTTTAGTTCACAGGCGGTTTGTTAAGATTTATGAATAAGCCTGTAGATATAAAAAAAAAATACGACAAGTGCGAGTCGGACTCGCCCACCGAGGGTCCCGTGCAAAATTACAAATGTATAGTTTTCAGATTTTTCCCTGTACTTGTAGTATAAGATGTTATTACTTGCCTTTCTAGGTCAACTGAAAGGTACCCTATAAATTTTGATTAACTTGAGAGTATCGAAATATACGTTTCTTGTGGCATATTCAGCCGTACCTTTTTTTACGTTACCGTAGACGTGTGATTTTTTCATAGCTTCAAGGAATTGTAGACTTAAGTATATGGTTTCAACTCAGTACCTTCACGCGTTTCCGAGATAAAGGGTCTTGACAGACAGACGGACAACAAAGTGATCCTAAACAAACAAACAAACAGATTCAAAACAAATGCTTACACGAACATTCCACACCACGACATGCAAGCCTCTCTTACTTAAAATTTTTACCTAGATACCTAATTACATTTTTTTAACACTAGACATAATCGCCCGGCATTAAATCAAATGATCGCCAATGTCATCCAAGGACATTGTACTCGTAGAATGATTAGTAATTCTTTGTGATCTGGTTTCTTTCTGATAAAATTGTATGAAATGCAATAGAGGATACAAACAATCTCGCAAAATTCGGTCTTATTACGCGGTAATAGTGGTGAAAATCTTATAAAAGTCATGTTCGGGCCTCTTACTTTACAAACTTCTTTTATTGATATTTCGAAGGTGGTCTCATCTTATGAAACTATAAAGTGATGTACTGCTTACAGTAAATATTATGGCACGCCCACTTGTTTATTGCATAGAAATAGTAGGTATGGCATAGTACAGTCGAATCATAAGTAGCTGAAAAGCCTTGGTACAGTCGAATTCTCCAATATCTTTACAGACAACCTTTCAAAAATATATACACGTCTTTGATGTTACTGACATAAGACATACCTATGTGTAGATATTTTTGAAAGGTGCTGTATAGATATTCGAGAAGTCGACTGTACCTTGTGTTTAAGGGCATTTTTGTAAATTTGTGTACCTAATTAGCGTGAGTTGTTAAAAAAAAGTGTCAGTTCTGTGTCGAAAATGAACTTATTTTATTTCACTTAAATAACGTGTTTATGTATATGATATAGCCCATATAGGTACAAATTGAAAAGAAAAACTTAACTTTTATACAAACTGAATACTTAATTGTCGTCACAAAATTGACACCGAGTTAATTTTTCATTGATGATATAGGTACGCTAATTCGGTACTAAATTTTTTGAAAATGCCCTTAAATACGACGGTAAGGGTGAATTATACGTAATTATAGTTAAGAGCCTTAATCTAATCTACGCTTTAACTTTTTTGCATTGTGTAACGGCAATTACCTTTCTAACTTAGGTAACTTTCGTTACACAATGGAAAAAAAGTTAAAGCATAAATTAGATTAAGGCCCTTAACTATGTACAGTCAGCATTATAAACATGTATACGACCGGTTAGCCTAGTGGGTAATAACGCTGCCTACGAAGCTGAAGGTCCTGGGTTCGAATCCCGGTAACGGCAAATATTTGTGTGATGAGCATGAACATTTGTTTCCGAGTCTTGGATGTTTTCTATGTATTTAAGTATTTGTATCTATTAAATATATCATCGTCTAGTACAAGCCTTATTCAACTTACTATGGGACTAGGTCGATTTGTGTAAAATTGTGCTCTAATATTTATATTTATTCATTAATTTTTTTATTTATGTACACACTTTTCGACCTTATGTCTAAGGTCATAGAATGTATACATGTTTACGATGAGTGCTGATTGTACATTTTTTGCAATCCACCCTTAAAGCGACACGGTACAAAAGTGTTCAGTCAAAAATACTATAGTCTGCTATCGTGGTAATTAATAGTTGTGGGTCGTTCTTCTTTTTTACCGACAATGAACCGAGGTTTTTCTGTTTTTTTGGTTTTTGAACTATCGAAAATTGTGGTTTTGAAGTGCGATTTAAAAAAAAATGCATAGGTTTCTTCATTAGAACTAATTAAAGTTTCCTTTCTGGCCAATATAAATATTTATTTACGGTTGGTTTCTAAAAAAAAAATGTGACAAAGTGGACTCTTTCAGTGGGGACCACATTTTGTTTTACCACTCTGTCACGGCATTCTACGAAAAAAAAACATTAAAAAAAAATGCTAGTTAGAGAAAGTGAAATATTAAATATCACTAATTAATAAAATAATATGGACGTTCATTGGAACATTATAAAACCGTAAACATCATTACTCAAATGAGATGCCGTAATAAGACGAAGGACAGGCTATTGTCGGTCGAAAAGAAGAACTACCGTTGTATTAGTTTCCGACATTTCTAGACGTTGGTTCAAAAGAATGTTGACCACCATCGCCTTAAATTTAATCGAATATTGGAATGATTCAGTCTTCGCTCTCCCGAATCGTCATGTTCTGCATAAAGGACTCGAGGCTGTTGTCGCTGTTGACCAAACTCTCGTACGTGTGGTGGTTGTTACCCAACTGTGAAAACAGAATATTGAAATGAAATGGAATGAATTTATTTGCTGAGTACAGGTTACATAAATATCGGTGTACATCTGAAATATTGCGATCAGCCATACTCTGCTTAGGGTAGCATGCAAAATGTTCAGTGAGAACTATGCGTAATTAATAAACTAAAATAACACAGTCACATTGCGACTAAACACCAAGGTAGAACACCAAAAATATTGGCATACCCTAGGAACCTGCAGGCAAACCAGGGAGGCCCTCCCGACAATCAACCCCGGATTGTCAAGGAAGCTAAAGAGGCCGGCACTCCGTCTCCTGACGGGAGCCATAACTGGTCATGCACTATTAAATAAACATCTTTTCACCCTAGGTGTTACAGACAGTCCTCTCTGCAGAGCCTGCATGGAAGAGGAGGAGACAGGCGCCCACGTCATTCTGACGTGCCCCGGGGTGGCAGACTATTTACAGGGCAAAGCACCTCGGAACACCGGGGTCACTACCGGAGGCCGTCGGCAACATAAAGGGTCTGCTAGGCTTCCTGGTGGAACTGGGTTGGCACGAATAATAGTAGTGCCAACCCATACGCAAAATAGGCGCAATTATGACGTCGAGTTGCGGAAACCCAGCCCGCGTACACCTATAACCTATAACCTATAACACAGTCACATACATTATATTTTAGGATTAGGTCAAGTAATTCAAGTATTAGGTAGGTATTAACTTTTATAAGAAGTCAACGCACGTAAACAAGAGTTGCAGGCTCCATATAAAGTGTTCGGCCCTGAGCTGGTAATGAGCCCTTTTTACCCGACTGCCGAAGCAGAGGAGGGTTATGTGTTTTGAGCGTATGTTTGTGTGTATGTCTTATTCTTTAGCACGCCCTGCAGCCTAAACCGTTTGACGGATTTCGACATATGAGGTGTCGTCGGACTCCTCTTACGAGGACACATAGGCTTTGTAAAAAGCTGTTGGGTTTTTGACGTGATAACGTCTTATAAATCGATGAACGCCGGCTGCACGCACGAAAAAGTGTGACTCATTGTCCCGTTCCGACTGACTGACATAACAACGAACAGCCCAAACCGCTGGTTCTAGAGATTCCAAATTTGGCATTTAGGTTGCTTATAAGGTCTAGGGGTGCACTAAGAAAGGATTTATCAAAATTCACCCTCTAAGGGGGTGAAATGGGGGTCCAAAGTTTGTATGTGGAAACAAGATTAGATCGACAATTTTATTCGAGACTTCACAGGAGTATTCCTAACGATAAATGAGTAAATACGTGTTTCAGGTTTTTTGAGAATCCAACCCCTAAAAGGGGGAAATTGGGTGAACAAGTCTGAAATCAACACTCTTCACAACATTCTTATGACGTTATCACGCAAAATTATCGTCCGTAAACCGACTTTACAGACAACCATTTTTTCGAGAAATCTTTTGTATTCACTTGTTACGTGCTCGATCGGTTTCATTTCCGGCCGCGTGATCGCTATCTGCTAGCTGTACCAATATCGCGAACGGCTGTCACGTAGGTTTAAGCGACCTTCTGCGCTTAAACCTTTTGAACGCACTCCTCGTATCAGCCCTTGTATGTGATGTGTTTGCAAGCAGATGGGCAGAAGTGCGGGATGAATGTTTGAGGTTCTGCGAGAAGATGGATGTACGTCTCTCTTCTGTCTCACATTTGATTCGTTTTGTAAATTGTTATGGTTGTTTCTGTTGTTTCACAGTGATTTAGTGTCGACTGTTATGCTGTGTGGGCGTTTTTCAAAAAAAGTGTACATGAATTTTTTTTCAGTATTTGATTTTTGTAGGATTTTCTTACTCAGAATCATTGATACTATCGATACTTATACAACAAAAAAATTGTCCCAGATTTTACTATGTAAGTTTTTTCTTCCAGTGCGTCACGACCATATAATTAAAAAAGACTGCATACAAAAATGTGACGATCTGGAATGGAATAATTAGGACTCTTTTCTTGTATGAGCATCGTATCAACAATTCTCAGTTGAAAAAAACCAAAAAAAGTTCATGTACACTTTTTTTGAAAAACGATCATGTAACTATTTTTAAATAAATACCTAGGAGTGGGGTGCAGCTTCGTGGGTCGAGTGATCTGTAATGCAAGTAGTTTAACTCACGAAGTTCTTGACCCACTTGGAGAGGTGGTCGGTGTAATAGGGGGTCTCGAAGCGCGCGTCCACCAGCAGCACGGCGCCCCAGTCCCCGCGGTGCCGCACGCAGCGCCCCACCGCCTGGTTCAGCGCCCTACACAACCCAAACAAATATTACAACTATCTGTACAGTCATAGCTATAGCTAAGCGGACCGGTTGTTCAAAATAACCCACACACGCTCTTAATTTCTTAAGAATAAAGTCGTGTGCAGGTCATTTTGAACACCCGGCCCGCTTAGCTACTTCTGCTGCTGACTGTACTTACGTCAACAAAAAAACTTTTTCACTTCTCATGCTTGACAAGTTCGAGTTTGTGCTGGATATGTGATGCACAAAATGCCACTTTTATGCTGTAGTGCACAAAGTAAAATTGTTTTAAAGATTAAGATAATCGGGCCTAACAGTCCACACAATAAAACATCAAAGAATAAACTTACTTTATTTCATTTGCGCAGCAGAATCAAGGTAACCGATATAGCCCTCCGAATCGCTAAACTTAAGTGGCAGTGGGCGGGGCACATTGCACGTAGAACCGATGGCCATTGGGGCGGAAAGGTTCTCGAGTGGCGACCACGTACCGGAAGGCGCAGCATGGGTAGGCAAGGTGGAGTGATGACTTGGTAAAGGTCGCTGGAGTCCGCTGGATGCGGGTGGCGCAGGACCGGTCATTGTGGCACTCTTTTGGGGGAGGCCTATGTCCAGCAGTGAACGTCTTTCGGCTGATATGATGATGATGATTTGATTTGCTTTAATAAATTTCACATCCGTGTTTTCTGTGCGCGTGCGAGCGCTATGCCATGATTTGAATTCTCTAGCTGTCAAACTTCGGCAGACTTCTGTATGTACATAAATACTACTATATGAACGAGCTAGCGAAGCCAACTTCTTCTTCTCGTGTCGATGGTTTCAGACTGTGCGGGACCAGAAGGCGATGGCTGCCGCGTCTCGAAGATCTTGCTTGGAGCAGTGCGGGCACGCTGGGCAAGGCAACATGTGTTCCATCGTTTGGAGAACCGTCCCACACCATTAGGCGTCTGAGCTACTTAGAGCGCCCCACTTCAACCGATTCTCGTGAAATTTTGTGAGCACGTTCAATAATAATGTATATATTTTTTTGTCAATTCAGTATCTCGAAAAAAAAAAGTTAAAAAAAAGGTTACCTGTAGGCTTGCACGCGGAGCCACTCCCGACTCGACAGCAGTTTCCGCTGCGCCGAGTACTTGTCGTTGTACTTCATCTTCTCCTTCACAGCCATGTCGAATGTATTGGGGTACGGGACGCCCACCTGAATTTGGATTTTATTATTACACGTATAACTATTAATCGTAGCAAAAAACGCAGACAAAGCCGCGGGATAAAATATAGCAGAGCTCTAAGTGCTGTACGAAAAGAATGGTACAAAGAACTCTAATAAAGTGAAACAAGCTATAACATATTCATTATTTTAACCCTAGACTTCGCAGTGTATCTTTAAATGCACACACTTTTTAGTCACTCTTCGTATTTTTTTCTGGAACGATTTTTCGCGCTCTACGCGACGTTTTATAGAAATTGGCAGTATTTTTAATTTGCTGATCTCTGATATATCTTTCGCAACTCGTATCACTGGGTTTTGCAAAAAAATTGTGTACGAATTATCCTTTGATATTTAACAGTAGCTTTTCAGTGATGAAAACAATAGTGAGGATACTGGTCTAATCCCAACAAGGTCAAGTTTTCCATCTGGGTTGGGTTGGTAAGGTCAGACGGCAGGTTACCTAATCCCAAGATCCAAAGCGACTGTCACCTGCCAAAGCTGACCCCGGGCTACTTTAGGATACAACCGGGAGAAACGCCCTTAGCCTAGTAGTCTAACTTCGGGGTCAAGAATCTCTTAGCCAAGATGAGACTATCGGGGCTATCGGATAGTTTAGACTGTCGAATGTGTGGTGAGGAGGATGAGACTACGGAAAACTTACCGTGTGAATGTCATGCCCTTGCCAGACAAATATTGAATTACCTACTTTGATAACGGCTATCCGCAACCAAAGGAATTCAAGGTACTCCCGCTGACCTGCATCATCCGGTTTGTAGAAATGATGAAGCGAGCTTGGGAGTAGGCATAAAGGAGAAGGCAAATGCACAAAAGATCCCACTGGGTCGAAGTATACCCGAAACGGCCCTCATCCAGATAAGATAAGCTATGGAGGATGATGAGTCTGATATATCTTATCTATTTTACTATCGTCGAGGATTATGTTATAACTCGTGTTGTGAGTTAGAGCTCACTCGAGCCGTCAGAGCTATAGCGTTTACGGCACAGAACACTAAAGTATTTTTCACGCCACTGCTCGGAAATGTGGCAAAAGATGGTCAGAATTCAGGCTTCAAAGCTAGTTGGACGTCGCACGAATAGGCCATCTATGACTTCAAACTGTCCAACAATGTTATTGTTGGACAGTTTGAACAGCGATCGACCAATCACAGGGCACCGCGCGCGCTCGCGCCGGCGTGCGCTGCCTTTGCTCCTCCTCCTCCGCGCCGGGCGCGAGGCAAGCGAGCCTGTTTAGTATTATGATCTTCAATTAGATGCTAAATTGTGATTGAAAATTATAATTATTTGCAATTTCCTCACAGTAGGCGTGAAAAGCCTAAGTGCAATAAGCAAGTGTTAATATGCCTCGGCCGAAAGTGCAATAGCTGGACTCGTACTTTCGGGGGCCTCCGCTACGCGTCGGCCCTCGAACTAACTCGTCCATCTATTGCTTACTTTCTAGCCTCTTCAACAATGTACTATAGTGTTCTGTGGTTTACGGCTTAGGACTGACCGTGATGACGGCGCGCGCCTGGTGGTCCTTGAAGTCCATGCCCTCCGACACCTTGCCGCGGTACACGGCGAACAGCAGCGCGCCGTCGTCCGAGGCCGAGTATTTGTAGTAATCCTGCGATGACGAGGCCAAGAGTCAATACACTGCAGTTATTATTTTCTTATATGTATGTACTACATATTATCAAACGATCGCTGCGCGCGGGGTCTTAAGGTGGACTTTCGATCAGCGTGCAGCGCGGCTCCGGCGTCACTAACGCAGCGTCAGTGACGCCGGAGCCGCGCTGCACTCTGGTCGGAAGTCCACCTTTACTTGCCATGATTGCTGCCACAGAGAGTGCAACAGAGGTATCCAGTTCCCATTGGCAATTAAATTTGAATTAACTGTAATTTAAATTTGAATTAACTGTAATAGGAAATTGATTAGATATTGTATGTTTTAAAATCGCATGAAACAAAAAAAATGCAATTCTGTTCTAATTTAGAATGGTATAAATGAAAAGAATTGTTTTTAGGGTTCCGATACCTCAAAAGGAAAAAACGGAACCCTTATAGGATCACTCGGTTGTCTGTCTGTCCGTCTGTCACAGCCGATTTGCTCCGAAACTACTGGACCGATTGAGTTGAAATTTGGTACACATATGTAAATTGGTGACCCAAAGACGCGTTCACCGTAAAGTAAATTAATGAATTCTGAATAAGGGGGCCACTTTTGGGGGGTAAATTGGAAAATTAAAAAAAAAAGTTTCGCAAACAGTATTGTGTGACATATCAAATGAAAGGGGTTGTTGTAAGCATGTCAGATATTTTTTTTTTATAATTTTAGCAAAAACAGATTTGAAGTAATTTAGGAAAAAAGACGAAAATCGACCATTCCCCCCCCTTATCTCCGAAACTACTAGGACTAAAATTCTGAAAAAAATATGGAAAATAGTTCCTTGCCTAAAGATTACAGGAAAACCTATAAGAAGTTTGACTATTCAAAAGCACTTATGAAATTTAGATTATATACGGAACCCTCACCAAGCGAGTTGAACTCGCAATTGTCCGGTTTTTTTTGTATAAATACTCTATGTATATTCAAATAATAATATAAATACCTCCATGATATCGTTGTGGTCCCTAACGTTCCTGGACTCCATGAACACTCGCTTCGCCTGGCACATCTGCGCCCACAGTCCCGTTTCGCGCCACCTGCCGATTTCACTCGTGTTAGCCCAATTTGAACCCTAAAGCTAAAGTAGACGAGTACTATAATAACAGACAAAAATGGCTATTTCAATCACATGAGGGCTACTCGTCAGTGTAGTCAAAATCAGTTACGATTAGGAATGTTACGAATATTTACAATACGCATCACTTTAAACATTCGAATCGATATTCGCTTTCGCATCAAACGATGCGAATGTTTTGCGAATATGTGCATGTTGCGTTATGTTCGCTACGCCGGCCACATGCCGCACATGCGCAATGCGCGCAGACCGGTAGATATCACGTGATTAATTTTGACCAAAATGAAGCATTTGTACCCCGCTGGTACAAATTACTGCTCTGATTACTTGATTAGTTCGACATGTGTTGTTGGAGTTTTTGTCCAGTTCAGTTTTATTTCCTCATCCTTGACATTCGCATTCGCAAATTTGCATCCTAAAGATTCACATTCGCGAATGTGATAAATCTGGATTTCGTGACATCCCTAGTTCGGATGTCGAAAATTTATTTTTGCACCAAGTACAACGTAAGTATGGTATGCCCATTTTACGGTGGGGCATCCCAAGCGTACCATAAGCATTTTAGGGGTGTTTTAACCATTTCTCTAAAATAAATATGTTACTGTTGTTGCCAAGCCAGGAGATGGCTTACCGGGGTCCGGGACAAATTAATAACAACAAGAAAAAGTTCTTCGACCCATTTAAGGAATCTTATGCCCATAGTTCTTATGTTACAGTATTAAGGCACATTACCGTTTGACCAGCTTGTTCATGAGCACGTACGAAGGCACGAAGCACAGCACCCCGTTGGGCGTCACTTGCGAGACCCACAGCACTGACTCGCCCAGTCCGTCTTGGATGTCCGGTTGGTCCGTACCGCGGCTATTACACTCTAGCCGACGTCCGTTTGGGCACGTTGTTAGGGTGCCGATCCAGACCTAAAGACACAGTAAAACCAGGTTAGGTTAAGGTGGATTACGGTAATATTCACATTCATCTGATGAGCTCTGACGCGACGGATCCTGTTCTGTCAGACGTCCGAGCGCATCAAAGAACATCACGACAAATCGCTTCGCATCGCTTTAGCCTAGTTGGTAGTGACCCTGCCTACGAAGCAAGAGGTCCTGGGTTCGAATCCCGGTACGGGCATTTATTTGTGTGATGAGCACGAATATTTGTTCCCGAGTCATGGATGTTTTCTATGTGTTTAAGTATGTATTTATCTATATAAGTAAGCTTTGCTTAGTTTGGGACTAGGTCGATTTGTGTAAGATTGTCCGCAAATATTTATTTATTTATTTATTTATATATATAAATAAGTGTGAATCCGGGTTTAGTACATAGGTGCAGTACAAATGTGATCAAATCTTGGGACTGATCAGGCAGAACTTAGTGAATAAAGGCTCTAGTACACCTACGCGTTCGCATGCGAAACGCTGCCAAAACTGTAGGCGGTATTGCAGCGTTTCGCATGCGAACGCGTAGGTGTACTAAAGGCATATATCCCGACTTTTATTACTTATATACAACAGTGTAACTAAGCTCGGTATATATAAACTTGAATGTGGCCTGTCTGGCGGTATGATGTGACTGACTTTCAGAGGTAATTTCGCGGCTAGCTCAGGGTGTGAACTGATGAAGGGTGTGAGATATAATGCACTTCGGTTCCTTCCGTTCAGGCCTTCGAAAACCACAGAAGGCTCCATGAAAAAGGGACTAAGCAGCTATGTTTCTTATGACTGTATAAATAAGGTTGAATATAGCTTACCCTGTCTGGCGGGATGACGTGGTTGGGACTGACTTGCAGAGGGAACTCCGTAGCCAACTCAGAATGTAAGCTGATCAGCGGTGTTAGAGTGCCCGAGGCGAGCATGATGCACTTCGCTTCCTTTAGACCCTCGAACACTATAGCTGGGTTCATGCAGAGGAGGCGGAGGGACAGCGTTTCTTTATCTGCCTGTAATACAGGAGTATTTGGTTAAAGCGCGGCTTGAAGGCTTGTATAAATCCTTACATAAAATTTGAAAATGCGGTGAAGTGAACACGAATTTGAGTGAAAAAAATTAGAGTCGAAGACGGACCTCGCTGGTGACTGCGGACACCAGCTCGGCAGTCACCAGCGATCTTATCTCCGAAGTACCACTTAACTCCAAGTAACCAAGAGAAAACTTTGAAAATAATATATATGATTAATGTTAACGTAAATATTACCGGAAAAATATAACAATACCTCTATCTTGTGTATTTTTTTTATTCTTCAAAAGCCATTTGTTAATTATAATTATGTTTATAAAATAATACTTCTGTGTTTAACTTTTTTCCTTCAAATTCGTATAAAAGTGTTCTGAAAGTACCTTCTAGCAAATAAAAAAAAGAATTATCGAAATTAATTCACTTGACAAAGAATTATCGCTGAAAAACCAACATACATACCGAGTTCCTTGGTCGCGCAAGTTAGTAACAAAATGCACCGATAAATGGCGCTATAGGTAGGTACTCATGACTTAACTACACTATGCATTGTTAAGATTTTTCCAAAATTAACGGCGGGGCAAGACGGGTATGTTGTATGCAATTTTGTACGGAACCCTCGGTGCGCGAGTCAGACTCGCACTTGACCGGTGTTTTTTATTATACCTGCTGGCTGTACTGCGAGTACTGCGAGAACCTCGCACCGTCCTCCCCGCCAGTCTTCACCAGCGCGGGCACGAAGTCGTCCAGGTACTTGCCGTCCTCGCGGAACAGGAATCCTGCAAACACAAACAAACTTAGTTCCACAAAGTGATTGTGGTGATCTTCTCACATCTACCGGACTAAATACCTACCGCGTATGAGTCTGTCCTGCAAACGTACACGTAAGAACAAACTTAGTTCCACCAAGTGATTGTGGTGATCTTCTCGCATCTACCGGACTAAATACCTACCGCGTATGAGTCTGTCCTGCAAACGTACACGTAAGAACAAACTTAGTTCCACAAAGTTATTGTGGTGATCTTCTCGCATCTACCGGACTAAATACCTACCGCGTATGAGTCTGTCCTGCAAACGTACACGTAAGAACAAACTTAGTTCCACCAAGTGATTGTGGTGATCTTCTCGCATCTACCGGACTAAATACCTACCGCGTATGAGTCTGTCCTGCAAACGTACACGTAAGAACAAACTTAGTTCCACAAAGTGATTGTGGTGATCTTCTCGCATCTACCGGACTAAATACCTACCGCGTATGAGTCTGTTAGCCAGCTTGGTGTCGGAATAGCTTATCTGTGAAAGCCTTCCTCTTTGCAGAGTCAGACAAGTTATAGGAGTAGTGAAATTTTTTATTGTGTTGTATTTATCACAGTTCTGGATCCAAGCTTTGGAATATGCATGAGATTTGGCTTCTGAATCTGCGCCCCCATCCCCCATACATGTGCCTGTGGTAAGGCTGTGGACCCGCTGGTACGGCATGGGCACGGTGGAGACGCCCCGTTGGGGTCACTTTGGTGCCGTAGAAGCTAGGTAGGGCTCTGGTGTGGGACGCTACTTGTGTCGACACTTTCGCTCAGTCCTAAATCCAGGCGACCCACTCCCTATCTTTCTTTCTTTCTTTTTTTGACGTTCGGCGGTTAAAGGGTTAAAAGATTACAAGTTTTCGGCGCTTGTAGTGGAGACACTTGGACCCTGATCGGCTGACTTGAAGGCCTTTATTAGAGCCCTATCGTCACGGCTGGTCGACATCTCAGGGGACCCCAGGGCTGGCGCTTACCTCTTGCAGAGAATTTCTCTCACAATACAGAGAGGTAACGCAGCCAGCGTGCCACCAGCCGCAGGCGGACTTTTTAGATGGCATATTATTTTTATAGTTGGGATTTTATAATTTAGTTCAATTTGTCTATACCGGTTTCTCGTAGTTGTTTGAATTTATATTGTACTAGCTTTTGCCCGCGGCTTCGCCCGCGTACTAAGAGTAATGTTAACCGTCTACAAAAAAGGTGCATCTCAGTTTCAGTCTTTTATATATTTAGATCGACTCTACATAGACTCTGCATATCGAATATAGACTCTACATATCGAATCTACATATCGACTCTACATATCGACTCTAAATATCGACTCTACATATGGACTATAAATATCGAATCTACATATCAACTCTAAATATCGACTACATATCGACTCTACATATTTAGATAGATGTCCACTGTGTACTTAGATAGGTGTCGACTCTACATATCGACTACATATCGACTCTACATATCGACTACACAACGACTCTACATATCGATTCTACATATAGACTCTACATATCGGCTCAGATATCGACTCTACATATCTGGACCCCCATATAAAATCTCACCCCCTCTTTTGGGTTGGGTGCAGATTTCCAAAAAAAAATGATGCACGATTTTTTTGTTAGTCACAAATAGTCCGCATACCAATTTTTAGCTTTCTACCTTGAAAATTGCGGAATGCTCCATACAAACCTCCACCCCCCATTTTAGGGAAGTGGGGGGTTAGAAAGAGACAAAAAGTAGCCTATGTCACTCTCCATCCCTTCAACTATCTCCACTTAAAAAATCACGTCAATTCGACGCCCCGTTTTGCCGTGAAAGACGGACAAACAAACACATACACTTTCCCATTTATAATATTAGTATGGATTTTTCTAATGTATATAAAAGTATGTAGTTTGCTAAATAAATCATTAGAATAAATATGATAAACAAATAAGTTACCTAGAACGGTCTGCAAGGCCTCGATGAGTGTGCCGGTGGCCTGCGTGACGCCGAACAGCGTCCGCGGGTCCTCGCGAAGCCGCCGGCAGAATATCCCGGCGCTCTCGTTGAATTCTGCAACGATAATAGGCTAATTTCCTAATTTTTTCTCACATTCGAACCAGCTTTTACGGGGGATCAAAGTAGAGAGGACCCACCATAAAACATAAAAAAGTAAAAATGAGAGTCCAAGTCAGAGCTCGCTAGCAAAAAGAGGAAAACGCTCCATACTGATTGATAGGTAACTGTGACGTCACAACGTTGGGCCCCTTACTAAACGTTGTTCGGAAAATCGTGTAAATGGATGTCTTGCTTTTGCTTGTTGTTATTACAACCAGTTTGTGGTTATAGGCAGCTTGTGGTTGCCGCTGAACTGCCCTGGGGCAGTTCAGCGGTAACCACAAGCCACCACCACCACCAGCGGGTTCATGCCTGGGCATGAAGTGTTGCGCGCCCCACGTGTGCGTCGCCTCGTTGCTGTTCGCGGGACCCATCCCATTGTTTAATACAAGCAGCTTCTGGTTATCAAAAGCAGCTTGTGTCTATTACAAGCAGCCTATGGTTATTACAAGCAGCATGTGTTTATAAGGAACGCGTTACCGCTGAACTGGCCCAGGCCTATGTTGTGGTTGTTGAGCGTCTGTACGAAGTGTTGCACGCCCCACGTGTGCGTCGCCTCGTTGCTGTTCGCGGGCTTGCTGCTCACGAGTGGCATCTGGTTCACGAACCTGAGAACATACATTCAGACTTTAAAGGAACGAAGAACTACTTAAGGTTGAAAAAAAAAACAAGCCAAGTAACCTTGCTATCATTGTAATAAGTCTGTTTCTTGCACATCTTAAAAGTATGTCTTACCAATCATCCCAGGATTTAAGCGTCTGCAGGAGGTGGTCAATGTACGACAACACGTCCTGGTTCGCGTACCGGTACTCCGCTACCGTACTCAGTTCCTACCCGCACAAAGAAAATATTAATTTATTGTAATAATGCGGAAATAAAGAAGAGTCAAGTCAAATCATTTAACGTATAAAAAGGCACATGTCAATACCTACAGACAAAATACAATAAGATTATTTAATAAAACGATTTAAACGGATTTTATCGCGTATTATGTATTAAATACATCTCGACGTTTCCACCCCTATTTGAAGCGGCAGTCAAGCGGGTAGACTGAGAAAAATATAAATTTCCTCCAGCAAATTGTGCAAGCTACTGTACCTACATACAAAACTCGAAATACAAACTAAACATGGTTACTGTCCATGCAATTACCGTACCTTGATGGCGAGATGTATCTCGTCGCGCGTGACGGTCTGCGTGGCCGCGTCGCGGCAGATGTCCTCGATGTTGTGTGCCTCGTCGATTATTATAATCTGGTTGCGTACGTCGATTGACATCTGCAACAAGCGATAGATCATTCGTTTTTTTATTAATCATCATCATCATATCAGCCGAAAGACGTCCACTGCTGGACATAGGCCTCCCCTAAAGAGTGCCAAATTGGCCGGTCCTGCGCCGCCCACATCCGGCGGACTCCCGCGACCTTTACCAGGTCATCACTCATCAGTCCACGGGCAGAAGATATGTGCCGACGCCGCCATATTCCACACTGCGTAGTACGGACAGGCAGTTAGAGGTTCGCCCGTCGCCACCAGCTCTTCCTGGTCGAAGGCAGCTGATAGCGAACCGTGTTTGGGGGCCATGTAGTTTACTTGTATTATTCGTTATAGTTTACTCACATTGCTTCTGATGCCAGGTTCTATGAGGTAATTATATGGGCAGAAAACATGTGCCGAAGCCGTCCTATATCTGGCCGCGTAGTACGGACAGGCCGTCAGAAACTAGCCCGTCACCACCAGCTCGTCAAGGTAGTCTTCAGGCAGTTGGCAACGAGCCGTGGTTGAGGGCCTTGCAGGTAAGACTTGTATTATTATAGTTAAAACTCACATTGCTTCTAATGCCAGGTTCTAAAAAGTAATACGGGCAAAGACGACATGTACCGTAGCCGCCATATTCCTGGCCGAGTAATACGGACAGGCCGTCAGAGATTCGCTCGTCACCACCAGCGCCTCCAGAAGGCAGCTGGCAATGAGCAATGGTCGAGGGCCTTGTATTATTCATCAATGGTTAGTACTCACATTGCTTCTAATGCCAGGTTCTATGAGGTAATTATACGGGCAGAAGACAATATGAGCTGACGCCGCCATATTTCTGGCCGCGTAGTAAGGACAGGCCGTCAGAGATTCACCCGTCGCCACCAGGTCTTCCAGGTCGAAGGCAGCTGGCAACGAGGCGTGGTTGAGGGCCTTGTGGTTGTCGAAGTATTTGCAGTTGGTGACTTGCTTCGTTGGAGCGTCTGGTGGGGTGGTGTGAGTCTGAAATAATAATAATGGCGATGTAGGTAAGGTTTAAAGAAAGATTCATTTAATTTTAATTTTACACAATATCGGATACTTTCCAGGTGCTTAGTCTAATGACAACTGCGTCAGAAAGCTAGCAAGATGGTAATGATCATTATGATCAGACATTTCATTATCAGAATCAGAAAATTATTTATTCCCACAAAATTATACTAAAAGTTTACAATAAAAAATATAGTGTAATAAATTTACACACTTAAATAAAAAAAGCAAACAGTAAATTACAAACAAAGAGAGTGAAAACTAATATTATAAATGTGCAAGTTTGGATGTTTAGATGAAATTTTGCAAGAAGAAAGTTTATAGCCTGGATTGAAATATATAGGATAGTTTTTATCCCGGGTCCACGCAGACGAAGTCGCGGGCGGAAGCTAGTAATAATAATAAAAATGAGGCAATGGGTCTCAGTCTCAGCACGCATGCATTGGGCAGGCGGCCCAGCGCTGGTTTTCAGACCGTGTAATCCCGACTCGCGAGTATCGTCATGGTCACCTCCCCGCAATAGAACGTCCGTTTGAACTCCTTGACGACATGCTGCAGTGGCTTATGGGTCCACGCGCCGTAGAAGATGGTGGGTACGCAGAATATCAATGAACTGACTAAGAATATGTTCCCTAAGCACGCACCTTAGTACAACCTCTGTACATATCATTATTTAGTCTTCCACAGCTTCCAATCCAACTCCCGTATACACGCGTACTCCCGACTCGCGAGTATCGTCATGGTCGCCTCCCCGCAATAGAACGTCTGTTTGAACTCCATGACGACATGCTGAAGCTGCTTGTGGGTCCGCGCGCCATAGAAGGTGGTAGGTATGTAAAATATCAGTATGAACTGGCTGAGAACACAATACATGTTACGTTAATACGTACCTTAGTACATCCTCTGCACATATCATTCTTAGTCTTCCACAGCTTCCGATCGAACTCCCGTATACACGCGTACTCCCGGCTCGCGAGTATCGTCATGGTCGCCTCCCCGCAATAGAACGTCCGTTTGAACTCCTTCACGACTTGCTGCAGTTGCTTGTGAGTCCGCGCGCCGTAATAGATGGTCGGTATGCTGGAATCAACAAGCATGGATGTCCGGATTTGAAGGGACGTGATGAGGTGGTACAGCCGTCTGCAAGAGAACAATGGGTCACCTCCACCGGTAGGATGTCACATCTACTCGTACATGTTTGTCTTGTGTTTTCTGATTGGAAATTGGCGTAGGCCGTGATAGTGATGAACATACTCCGCAATTGAACTAGCAAATCTGTAGCAGATGTACGTCAGGGTTGTCACTATGTACTAGGAACAAATAAAAATATAATGTCATTTAAATAATCAAATTTATTATTTAAAATATTTCTCATTTACTTCGACAAATTTTTGAAACAAACTATGTTCCTGTATGATTACGTCGTTATCCATAAATGTAATGAATGAAAGGTACCATCGTGAATTGTATATAAGCTGTGATCCATCTGAACCTTCTTCTCTATTGTATATGTTCACTTGATGTTTCCAATTCATATGGCTAGGTGTTGGAGCCTGCGCCACACATATGAGATAGCAGGCCTGTTTCTCTTTTAAATAAGTGTCCAACTAAATCCCGACACATACGTACAATAAAATAAGTAAATGATTCATCGTAATCGCCCGCCATCCCTAACATAAAACTGTAATATGCTACGGTTTTGATATCTCCGTTGCGGGGTATGGTGATGAAATACGATTTTTATGCGTCCTAGACAAACAGGGACGTGCGTAGAAATAATATATTTAGAACTTTATATTTTTGGACCACCCTACTATTGTCCTCAAATACATTGAAATGAATGCATGAAAAAATAAGACTGAGGGTGAAATTAATTGTGTAGGTGACAGGCATTACAGCTATACATTCCATCTCCATGCCGTCTACTCCGTACAATAAGAAATCATGCATTACCTACTACCTTCTTTAAAACAACTTATTTACAATATATAGACCAATTAGATTCAATATATTTTGTCTAATAAGAAGTTATAGGTACTTACAGACATCCAAACAGCCAAACTTTCGCATTAATAATATTTGATGTTTACATGTTTAGATGTTTGGATATTTGTTATTCAAACACGCTTAAACGCCTCAATCGATTTGGATGAAATTTTGCACGAAAATAGTTTATAGCCTGGATTAAAATATAGGATAGTTTTTATCCCGAGTTCACGCAGACGAAGTTGCGAGCGGAAGCTAGTCATTTATAAATTCTTATGCTGAAGAACTTACTACAGGTTTGAGTTCAAATCTTGTCTATTTATTTTACACTAGCTTCCGCAAATTGGTCAATGTCAAAATCAAATAAGAATCTATATATGTATAAATTCTTATTTGATTTTGACATTGACTAACTGACCACCACCTTACAGAAGACCGCAGCAATAATAATACCACTACTTGCTCTATAGGTATATGGCGTTGTGTGGTTGTGCGTAAGATCGCCAAAGCTCCCGATGACCTGACTTGAGGATAAGGAGCCTGGAGCCGTAGCATGGTTGGTCTTGTCACGCGATAGGTGATAGGATAGAGCGTACGTCACTGGCTGACACCGTTCGATAGAACGAGACGACGCTCTTATCTTGTCACTTGTCGCGTGATAAGGCCAACCATGCTACGGCTCCTGCATTTGTCTCTAGCTTTCGACCCAACGAATCCTCAAGTCAATAAAAGGTCTGCAACGAGTCCGTGTTTCTTCTAGAGTCACAGGCGTCCATAGGCTTACCATCAGGTATGCTTTTTGTTCCGTCGTGGTATCATCATCATCATATCAGCCGAAAGGCGTCCACTGCTGGACATAGGCCTCCCTCAAACAGTGCTAAAGTGACCGGTCCTGTGCCTTCCGGTACGTGGTCGAAAACCTTTCCGCCCCAACGGCCATCGGTTCTACGTGCAATGTGCCCCGCTATCTGCCACTTAAGTTTAGCGATTCGGATGGCTATATCGGTTACCTTGGTTCTGCTACGGATAGCCTCATTTCTGATGCGATCACGCAGAGAAACTCCCAGCATAGCCCTCTCCATTGCCCTTTGAGTGACTTTGAGCCTTCTTATGAGGCCCATAGTAAGCGACCACGTTTCAGTGCCATATGTCATCACTGGCAACACACATGGTATACGTAAAAAAGAAACTATATTTTTACGTTCCTTTAGTTTACTAGCTCTTTGACAGTTGCAGAAACGCCAATGAAAAGTAATGCTACACTAACCATTTCAGTTGTACTGTAGTTAACACCGTTGCGTTGAATGGTTAAGATTATTTAATGTGGCTGACTTTTTATAAAACTGTCATTGGAATTGGAATCTTCTACTTTGGACGGTAGAGTTGCATTTTGAATAGACTACTTTGATGCAACTCGGCCAACTCAAATAATCACAAGCATACGACGTAGCAAGCTAAATCATGTCGACGACTGTGAAAAGCGTCCAAAAACTCCGTAGCAAACAAGGGGGAGCAGCTTGTGATCCATGCAAGCTAAGTGTTTCAACTCTTAGTGTCAAAACAAATAAACAAAACAGATAATATGTAACTAGCTTTAGCCTGCTCAAGGATAACCTCCAATAGAGAGAAATGGCGCGATGTCATGAGGCGAGCAATCGACTGAGAAGGTGAGAAGAAGGCGTACTAATGAATACCACACTCCCATAAAAACTCCCTCCTGCCATTTTACACCATTACAAAAGTGTCCTATGTCCATTCCCAAAACTTAAACTAGTTATGTATACTAAAATACCCTGTCTGTTGAGTTACTTTTACATTTATAATATCCCTGTTTTTGAGGAAGGATTGAAGAAAAAACTAAGTATGGTCATGGTCATGGAACATTTCGACATAAGAGTGCGTATGTGCCAGAAAAGCTGTGGAGACATTTGCCCCATGGGGTGTAGGAGACTTATACCTAATTAAGTGGAAGCCATCAAAGGTCAATCAACCGAAGGCAACTGACTCCATTAATATCTTCTTACCGGACGGCCTCAGGAGTCTCGGCGCGGGGCGGGCTGGTTGTCTTCTCAGGAGTGGAAGGTTCCTCGGGCGACTTGGAGTCGATCGAGCTGTTCAATTTGCGCTTCTTGTGGATGGTCACCAGCCCGTTGTCCGATGTCTCTGCAAATGTCATCATTGTTATTCTATGTTATCCTTGGCCATATATGTAGTGATAAATACGTGTCCGGTGCTTTATATTGAAATTTTACATCCCGTACTCGTAATATCTAGTTTTATTTAATGCCGATTGTACATCTATCACAAAACATTCTAATTTATTTAAAATATTTCTCCTTGGTCTAATTTAAAAATAACCAGCGTTATGGTAAACGATTGTATCTCGTCAGTTGGCCTTCCGCCATCTGTTGGCGAACAATTATATTTAAGTAAAATTGTAGAGTTAAGCATCGACCGGTTAACTCGTTGATATTGCTTCGGTAAGTGATTTTATTTATTTTATTTATTTATTTATTATGAAACAAACAGTCATACAAAGATATTTGTGCAGGCTATCTTAATACTAAACAGACCTATAGTTTCCAATATAATTCAAAAAAACTTATAAGTATAGATATGTAAGCCAAAGATCCCTATGCTCGAAACCTTATAGTGCTCAATAGTTGACATATAAAGTTCAATTTAATTGTTCAATTAATGTTGCCGATTATGCACAGATGGCGTTAGAGTAGACTACATTTTATAGCCTAAAATTGACGTATCTATCTATTTGCATATTCCATAGTGCTAAAGCGCAACAAGAACGACTGGACCTAAACGTTATAGTTATCTATAGGTGATAAAATGTACTGAATGACTTTATCTGCCGGGCACCTTAATTATGTTGCCAATAAACCCGTCAAAAGTGTCACGAAAATAACCTAAAGTGATAAGATATTGTCATGATCACGCGCGCCAGATAAACAAGTATTGTGTTCATTCGCGTTGTTTACTGTGGACGAACGTGAATGAAAAACACTGAAATGAAAAAATAGTTTCAGAACATGGAGGAGTTTTTGGGCAAAAAATATACTTTGAAAACGTCCGATGATTTTGAAGACTATCTCGTTTTTATTGGTAAGTCGCACTTTGTTTTGAATACTTAGGTATAGGTATGTTTAGTAAGTCAATGTTGTTTATGGACGAAGTCTGATTTAGGTGCATATGTTTTATGTGCTACAGATAGTAGGCCATTAATCTGGTTATTTGCTGGCGTATCACATTAGAATTCAATGTACCTTTTTCGCGCACAATTTCAATACGATGCGAAGTGACTAATAAAAATAAACCTCTACTTTGAAAATGTGTGAATCGGGAAGAAAGATTTTGACCTAGTTTGTATAAGTGAAATATTCGAATAGACCTTCCATATTTGTTATAAACATAGTGCACAGTGGGCCCGTAACTGACAGATTAATAGTGTATTCTATCTGACCACATTTAGAGACTAAAATTCCATACAAGGTTTGCTCGATTCAATCTAATTTTAGAGACATTATTGATTTTTATGTAAACGATTTTATGTCGTAGGTACAGACAGATATACAAACTTCGAGACTCGATTTTCAAGGTAGCGCCGCTGAGCCTAATATTAAATTGTTTTATAGATACGCAGATTTACGTGAGCATTTATATGGAAAGCGGCCCAAAACGTTCCCACTGCAACAATACTTTATAAGCTCCAATTGGACTATTTCAGGTAAAGGCTACTTCCAAAGAAAGGCAGCCCTCAACCTGAGCCAGGAGAACTGGCTGACCCGCAACGCAGCTGGTGCGTACACCTTCCACTTCAGCTCACCCTTCGCAGAGTCAAAGACCACCTTCACGTCTGGAGAGGAGGTGGAAGAGACCAGGCCTGATGGTGTTAAGGTACGAGGCTTGAATAAACCACTGTCACAGAAAATAAAAATCTTGAATCAAGAAATAAATTAGGAAGACTGGTAATATTGTGAATGAAACAAATATCATCTTGAATTAAGATTATTCTCTCGAATCAAGAGAACATAATCTTAACTCAAGATAATTTCGCCTCATTCAAGATTATGATTATATATTTACCTCGAATCAAATATGTTTTTTTTCTGTGTAAGACCGGTTTTGCTTAGTGGGTAGTGAGAGTGACCCTGCCTGTGAAGCTGCCGGTCTTGGGTTCAATTCCCAGTAAGGCCAAATATTTGTGTGACAATGTCTATTTATATATATCACAATGGTGGCAATCAAGCACGGTCTGCCGATGATAAGCAGATACCGTAACTTATGGACGGTTTTGACTCCACAGGACTTTCTGTGAAGCTAACTTTCTCTTTCTGAAGTATTTTATTTTAATAATTGTGTCAATTTGGTTGCAGGTAACAGCATTAATTACAATAGAAGACCACAAAATGATCCACATACAGACAGAAGAAAATGGAAGGGTCTCAAAACACGTCCGTGTCTTTTTTCCAGACTCAATGACAGTGGTAAGACCTATTCAAGTTTTGAGCCGAAATTCCACATGATTTTTTGAAAGCTCGCGAAGTCACTAATTTTATCGTCGCCATTACATAAATAGGTGGCGGCTTGGGTTTTCGCAACTCGACGTCATACTTGCGCCTATTTCGCCATTAGGTACATAACATATAATATAATGACCATAGATACGACCTGAGTGCCCGCGCCACTGTGACCGCGGAGTGCAGTGTCCATATAAAACAAATGCAATCTATATGGACGCTCCACGCACCGCTCGTAGCAGAGCGTGCACCCAGGCCGTGTACTTAAACATTCGATGAAGCTTCGCAAATATCAAAATTTGACAGTTTGCCGGTCACAACGCAATTTTACACAAAGGTAAGATTTATCTAAATAATGATTGTTGCCTTATTACTAGTACGAGAACACAATTTAGCGCCCTGTAAGAACTCAATTAAAAAAACTCCTATAGGTGGCGCCAATGTGTTAAGTAGAGCTCTAAGTTCTAAATGAAATGAATGGTACAGAGACCTCTATAGTGAAACTAGCTACAGCAGGCTCATTATTATAAATGTACGCGACATCGTATAGACTGGTGTTCTTTATAATTTACTAGCTTCCGCCCGCGACTTCGTCTGCGTGGACCCGGGACAAAAACTATCCTATATTTTAATCCAGGCTATAAACTATCTTTCATCCATATCGGTTGAGCCGTTTAAGCATGATTGAGTAACAAACATCCAAACTTTCGGATTTATAAGTAATATTAGTGGGATAGGAAGTAGGACTAGTCTCTGTTAATACTCAGTTCTTTTAAGTAAAATAAATATATGAATACCTGTATTATTTTAGGTAACTACCTACACAACGGTCTACGGAGCCGAGAAAACAGCAACAAGACACTACGTCGCAGGAGAACAATAATTCAAAATCATTGGTGCAATATGCTAGTATAAAAGGCGGAGTATCTAGTATATCATGTAGCCACCCAAAGGCCTTTTAAAAGGCATCCTCCGGGGCCCCTTGAATGGAATTCATACCACTCTAAATTGGAATAGAGTTGCATTTGTTTTGTTTCGTTTCATTTTGAAACATAAAAAACTACTCTATTTACTATAATAGTCGATTCAATTTAATTCCTAATTTTCCTTGGCGGGTGGCTGGAGGAAGGTAATGGACAAGCCGTATATGCCTACACCGCGGTCACGATTATCCAGACTGTTTTATTACACTTAAATACATATATAATCGTAAACAGTCTTTTTTTACTTTTTATAATTTTACAAGTCAAACAGTCACAGGTCAAATGGAAAAATGTTCCTTCCGAGAGCACTAACTAGTAGCCACATCTGCAATGTACACTGTGGCAACAGACAAGCCGCTTATATAGTACATAGTGAGTAAATAGCAAGGTACGGAGTAGCCCTAGGCCGGACAAGCGGGCTTCGGTAATGAAATATTCATTTTCGGATGCCCGCGTGTAATGTAATACAATACAAGTGAGGGCCTTGTTTATAGATAAGTACTATAGATGGAGGCGTAGAGAAGAATAGAAATGTTTTGTGAGTGTGACATTGAATTTTTATTTAAGAGACCAAATTCAGTGCCTTCCGTCCTAGCGTTTTTTCGGTAGTGCCCCAAACGAGCCCGAAGTCCGCTTTGACACCTAATCTCAAGATTTAAAAGTCGTGGCTTGTTACACAGAAAAAATACTTCAATCAAGAAATTCGAAAGGCCATTACATAATTTTTAATGCAACAAATCATCTTGAATTACGAGTAAGTTGATTCTCTCGAACCAGGTGAAAACAATTCTTGGCTAAAGATAAATTCACATCATTCGAGATAATTGAACATCTTCCTAATTAATTTCTTGGTTCAAGAATCACCTAAAATTAAGTTTTTTTTTTCTGTGTAGCTTGTCCGATTTGTGTGAAAACAACAATAAACCGGGCCGTTTTATAAAGACATATGTGAGACCATTTTTACATATCCACCGACTTTCCTGGAAGAAAAATTACTCATCAAATATAAATTTAATATCAAAGCAATACGTATAGTCAGATAGACCTCAAGTACCAACTTATTAAGCTTAGTAGTCTGATGACTTTTCCCCCACGAGTAAGCACAGTCGGTCCCCTCGTCTCGCTACAAGTGGCGGGGAACGTAATCTGCCGAGTGCGTCATTGTCATCTCGCAGACGCCATGTTTAATGATTTGGTATATACAGTGTGTACATACCGGCGTATATTTTAACCAGCCATAGTTTTCGACCGTACAAATGATATCAGGAAGCAATTTTGTTAAATAGCTTGATTAATAAAGAGTTCATCATTTTTATAAGTACGACGTGAGTACGACCGAGCAGCAATGCATTACGTCCAAACTGATTTGACTTAACAGATGTTTTGACTTTTATGGGTGTCATACTCGTAAACAAATGACTTTCTACTTGTTCATTGAATACATTGCGTGATCATTATTTCGTATGAAAATTTAGGACCGTATTTTGCTTAATTTGGGACTAGGTCCTAGTGGCGGCCAGTGAAATTTTTCGTTGGACACCCGGAACAAAAAAGTTATGAAAGAGTATAGAGTATATAACTATAGATTTTAGGAAAGCCGGTGGGAATTGGCTTGTATGGGCGCTCCCGCTCCGCCACTGCTAGTGTTAAGATTGTCGGTCATCAAATAACTATTTCATTTATGTATTTTACTATATAAGTAAGTTTTATTTTCCTTTGATTTCTTTAGATTTTGTTTCCTATTTTATCCGATGTTCCATACGAAGTTGGATGTCACGATAAGGAGCGGTGGAAATCAGCGCCGCAGCCGCTATTGTATATGCTGTAGCACTATACAGATGCAGTGCATAATTGTTTTCTATCGTATTTTCTCGGAAACGTTCGTATTTGTCATCCTACTTCAGTCAACCTCAGTACTTTTTGTACTGTGATCGACTGAAATAGCAAGACACGTTCGTGCGTTTCCGTGAAAATACAATGGAGAATAATTATGCACTACATAAATATCCGCGTTTGATCCTTTAGTTAGCAAACGAATAGGTAATGTTTTATCGCTCTCTTTTCATTTTTTATTGTGTTCCTATGCAAAAAAAAACTATTTCTGTTTCTAAAGTATACAAGGTGCAAACTAAATACTTTTTACCAACGTATTCCTGACCATATTAAGAAAATAAAATGTCATATTGCTGGGGCTCAGTTTAATTTTGTAGGGTGAATCAACTTTTTTCTTTCACTAGTTACCATCGTTACGTCTCCTGGGTCACTTTTTAAAACTGCAATTTTATGGGTTTAAATTCACCAAATGTGGGGTTTCTTGTCACGTTCGACACACACGTTTGTACAAAAAGGTTTGTATGGACCATCTTCTAAGCATGTTAGAAGTCCATATTGTAACAATTGTTCCGAGAAACTCTGCCAAATTGTCTCTCAGCTAACAGGACAGAATAACAACAAGCAATAGTTGATTGACCCATTTACCTATTTATGCCTTTTTATCTTGTCTTTTCTAACAAAAAGAGGTAAGAATAATAGACGTCGCCAGCTCGTCCTAAAGTATAATTTTACAGGAAAAGCAAAATTATTATGAAAAAAAATGCTGGTAAAATGATTAGGATTCCTCCCGAGCACCTTATATTAGTTGGATTTATAAGTACCTCCAAACATTGGAGACAGTGGCTCCATCCGCTTCACTCCGGAGCTGTTGCCGTCCTGCTCACCCGGCTTGTCGTAGATACTCTTCTCACCTGCAGACAATCATCATCATCATCATTAAAATGCTTTATAATATAAAATCACTAATGCAAGTGGGTTTGCTATCACTGGTTGTTATGGTTACTACGTCACCTGTGTTACTTATTGAAACCGATTTTAAGGGTCTAAATTGACCAAATGTAGGTTTTGTTGACATTTTTAACCCATTTTTTATGGGCCGTCCTCTAAGCAGTGATGTAACATTTTTTCTAAGAAACTTCTAATAAATAGTACCTAAGTAATTTGTCCATTTTCTATATTTCCGTGTTCTTATTTCTGCACCAGAGGGCCTACCGTGAAACGATTTTCGTTTTCGTTCGTGTATCTCCGTCTCTGTCGCACTTGCTAGTTCGAGCGACAGAGACGGAGATACACGAACGAAAACGAAAATCGTTTCGCGGTAGGCCCTCTGATAAGTTTATTTTTTGTTTGGTTTTTTGTTTTGGTGTTTGGTTTCTTGTTTCGTCGACTGGTAGAGAATGCTTTATGGCATTAAGTTTGCCCTTTGTATTTGTAAATTGTAATAAAGTTTACATAAATAAATAAACTCTGTCATGTTGTCTCCAGGCTAACGGGACAGAATAACAACAAGAAATAGTTGATTGACACAAGTGCAGGTGGTCCAGGTATCGTTGGGAATATTGTGTGTATGCGGATTAGCTTCAAGCCAAGAAATGGCAGCGATAGGCTTGTGTCCTAATTTTTTTTACGATGCCATTCGAACCAGTTTTTGGAGAGGAACCAATGTTTGTATGGGAGCAACTACAATTAAAGAACATAAATACCCAAAAAATTTAGTTAAAGAGGGACCTCGCTGGCGGCAGCCGAAAACGTTTCATACGGATTAACATTGAAATATGACGTCACAGTTAAATTTGTATGGATATTCAAGTAAATTGCTGTTTCGGCCGCGAAATACTGCGTTTAGGTTCATGTTGTCATACAATTTTGTTTTTATAATAGCGTAAGGATTATATTGGTAGCTTTAAATTTACTTTTAGACAACAAAAAAAATGCATATATTTTCTAAACTTTCAAGATTCATATCTTTTTATGATTTTAATAATATTTCGTAATTTATACTTAATTACATTTATTTGATGGTTTACTATACATTTAGCAATTTTAACATGTGGAAACTAACCCAATTAGCGCACGATCGGGATAAGGGCATGACCAGTCGGGCGATCATGTAACTTTTCGAACGCACGTTAGGACTTAACAGTAATTTCCCCATACAAAAAGTGTCTACAAGATTTAGGTCTACATGACGTACGTAGGTACAATGCGTTACTCGCTACTTGCGTACTTGCTTGTCTCAAAAGTCAAGAAATTGTATGGATCCTGAGCCAAAATAGTTACTGCTAGTGCGGGTTTAAGGCATTGATGGCGGGATGATGTTTGGGTGGTGTTATTTTTCTGTCACTAGTTGTCATGGTTACGTCTTCTTTTCTTCTTAAATAAGGTTTTCTTGTCACTGTCAGTACCTTTTTATGAGCCGTCCTCTAAGCATGTTAGAAAACCATGTTGTAATGTTCCAAAGAAACTCTGTCATATTGTCTCCCGGCCAGCATGACAGAATAACAACAAAAATAGTTGATTGACTTTGTACCAAACTAGAAAGCTTAACTATAAAACCGAATAAACTGATGAATCAAGATCGTTTTCGCCCAGCGAACCCTATGCCCAAGCTGATATTATACCCGTCTAACCTTTTAGACCCTGATAAATATTAGATTACCAAAAATAATTACACATGGAAGCCCACTATTAAATGATCGTTTTGATAATCAAATTTCGGCCTAATCCGGTATCGACTTTCACTTAACATGGCCCCTCTAACAAACCCAGAACATTCTCTCCGGGGCACTTTCCAAAACACGATTCCCTATTCCATTAGACCCTCCCGAAGTTATCTCGCGTTATTTACATCGCCTGACCGTATCGTCTTATGTAGTCGGCCCCTATGTGTATCACCCCCGGTGTTGTATATAAGCGACCGATCCTCAACCTTAGATACACTACATAAGGTTGGTTTTGGTGTGTTTGTTGTGGGGTGGCGACGGGTTGGGTGTACCGGTGTCGTCGCCATGGCAACGCGGCGCCCGGACAGCGGATCGCGACGCCCGCAGTGTCGACCGCCGCGCCCGCACCCCGCCGCGCAAGTGACACGCGCTGCAAAAAAGCACAACCACCCTGTATGTGGGGTGACCATGCTAGAGAGGCTTGTTCGATTCCAAGATGTGCCTACTAAACAAATGAAATAAATAAATTTTACTCTGCAAGTAAGCCGCAATGGCACTTTCACAAGTCCAATTCTACCAGCGTTTCTGAAAAAGAGACCACTGTCTAGAAGAAACAAACTCAATAGTCAGTATTTTTTTGGCAAAACTGATGAGTTGAAGACTACTGAATAGGGATTGTGAATTGATTGGACCCCGGGCTTCCTTAAAATGCAATGGGGATACCGCTACGATGAGGAGGATAAACAAAAGAGAATCATGAATTCCAAGAGAAACGTAATACACTCAAGAGCAAAAGTTTCGGGTACACATTGTATAGAATTTCAGTACAAACTGTACCCAAAACTTTTGCTCTTGAGTGTATATAATAGTAATACCCAGAATACCCAATGCTTATCGAAAAAGCGTGTCAACAACTAAATCACTCTAGCAATAGTCATTCTGAGTGTAATCTTCATAAATTCAGCCGTTTTGACAATTAGTCAAATTTATTAGTTTTTAAGTAGGTAGGTAATCAAAAATATGACGAGTTTACCTAAGCCTTTTTGACCAATTGGATATTATATTACTTGACTCTGGCCATTTATTTTTATATTGCGATGGTGGCAAACAAGTGTACGGTCTGGTAAGCAGACACCGTAGCATATATGGACGCTTGCAATTCCAGAAGCTTGTGATTCTCACAAACGCGTTGCCGACCTATTATTGATTTGAGGATTCGTTGTTGTTGTGTTGATAGCTAGAGACGAAAGCGGGTCCGTCACTCTCAACATAACACTTCCTCGGGAGCTCTGGCGACGGTTCCACCAGCGGGCGTAGCATGGTTGCCATTTCTCTCTCTATACAGATAGAGACCTAGTCTTTAAAGGTCAGAAGAAATGTATCAGATCCGTTTGCGGCCTAAACCCCTGCGAGTCATGTAAACCCTATTTTATTAAATTTAATATCTTGACATTTCCATCACTCTATATTTTTGAAATAGCAATGTATGTTAAACACAACAGTAATCTGTTCTCGAGCTTTAATTTCGTTCGTATGCAGGGTAAGATAACCTATGGACCATACAAAACTGCCCGATTTCAAAAAGCATATTTGGAATAGCGCCTAGAATTTTTAACAAACTGGCAACAGCCATCCTGAAACTCCATGACCCTCATTTATTTAAAAAATCATTGTTTAAATTTCTAGCTGCCAAAGCATACTATTCTATACAAGAATATTTAAATGATCCTAACATAACATAAGCGAATGATAGCATAATTGCATGCTGCATGCTATTTTGTGGCTATTTGTATGTCTTAACAGGCAAGACTAGTGATACAATCCATAAACTTAAACACCGATGTTTAACAAATAAAATATTTGTATTTTTTCACTTATCGCTGTGGACAAGACATGCGTCACGTTCTGACAAGTGTGTGCTAAAACCCATACACGTATATTGATTTAAACTTTAGCGATTCTCACACATTATTTTCGAATTCGTCCCGTGCCATGTTTTAACACACCCGAAACGTCGGGAAGCCTCAAATTGGTAAATAATGAGTTATTTATACGCGATTAAGCCCCGTTTAATAAAAATACCATACATACGTAATTGGCCGTTCTATACCTATATAATAAATTGCCTGTAAGAATAATATAGGTAGAAGCCCCTAGTCTTGTAAGTTTCAAAAATAAACTCAATGCATGGCTTGTTGAGAAGTTCTATAGTTTTTAAACCTAAAAAAAATAGCTATGTTAATAACCTAAGCTCAGCTACATACGTATAAAGTTGACTTGTACTTTTTTATTATCAATAAAGTATGAGTATCAATTGCTTTTTTTGATTGAATATTTATATTTTTTTTACCTACCTATAAAGTTAAAATGTTCTTTCACATTATGTTCCAACACATCGGTAAAATATCGAATGTGGATTTTGTACGCAGAGGTAGCGCAATTTCTCTCATGTATTTTTTTCGGATATGACGTTTTCTTTTTAAACCTCACTGTTGCTCTATAGGCCGGCCGGGCCGGTTAAGAGAGTAGCCTGGGGAAAATACAAGGTGGAATACTGTAAGTGTTTGCGCTCCAGTGAAATAGGTTGACGCGGTTTCAACCTCCACGCGTTCCCGAGACAGGCAGGCAACAAAGTGATCTTATAAGGGTTCCTTTTTTCCTTTTGAGGTACGGAAGCCTAAAAAGGAGTTTATGGAGACTATCCCAGTATCGAGGAGAACTTAGTCACTCTACCGCCCGCCCCTCGTCCGGATCGATGCGACGGGAGGAGCTCGCACCTTTTGTTTAGGACCCCTGCCCCCCTTCATTACTCGTGCCCTGGCTTGTTTGCAAACGGTTTAGGCGCCTAAATGTAGGAAATGTCACGTTTTCACTTTTTATTATTTACCCCCGAGGAGTGAAGCTTTTGAGGGTTTGGGTGCATTGTTTTGATGCGGTTTTGGATACGTCTCAATTCTACATTCAGTTTCAGTGCCAAAGGTTCCGTAGCACTACGCTCGTGAACCCAGTCTGATCCCAAGAGGGTCTAGTTTTCCCTTTGGCTTGGAAGATAATGGAAATGGCTTTCGTAAAACTACGCCAAAATTTGGGATTAGATGCCGAAGCGGACCCCGGGCTCCTTTAGAATATAACCGGCAAACGTAGCCGATATCATGGGAAAAGCCGTTTGTAGGCACTGAAAGTGATAAGATGCAACAATTTTTTTGAGCTACATGTCTTACCTACAGTCGAGTTCAGAAATATAATGTACGTATCCAAAGATTCAAAAATATCTGGATAACCTTATGTCCTGAAAAATAAATTCATGTCCACATATTTGAATCACTGTGTCCCAGCAAATATTTTTGAATTCGACTGTACCTACATGTCAAAACTTATTAAGTACTTACGTGGAATGCAGCAATCAAAAGCTGAATCTACGAAATACAATAGGCTTGTGTCCTAATTTTTTTAGATGCCATTCGAACCGGTTTTTGGAGAGGAACAAATGTTTGTATGGGAGCAACTAAAACTAAAGAACATAAATGCCCAAAAAATTGAGTTAAAGACGGACCTCGCTGGCGGCAGCCGAAACGTTTCATACTAATTGATACTGAAGTATGACGTCACAGTTTACTACTTGTACTAATCGTTGTATGGAAAATCAAGTAAATTGCTGTTTCGGTCGCGATATACCGCGTTTAGGTCCATATATAGTTGGGTCATTCTCAAATTGTTAACGTCACTTGTCACCACCATGTGCAAAAGTTAAGAATTTCCCAGCAGTTAAATATTGTAATACTTATTTATATAATAGCTTATTTAGTCAACATTTTGATCCGTGGATAAAAAAAGAAAAATTAAGCATTAGTAGCGTTTACTTTTGCACATGGTTGTGACAAGTCAATCACATTATTTGAGAAATACCCAGTTGTCATACAATTTTGTTTCTATAAAAGCGTAAGGATTCTACTGGTAGCTTTAAATACACTCTTAGACTATAAAAAAATGCATATTTTTTCTACACTTTCAAGGTCCATATCGTTTTATGATTATAATTATATTTCGTAATTTATACTTTGTTACAATTATTTGATGGTTTACTATCCATTTAGCAACACTACGTTACCAATTGTAACATGAGGAAACTAACCAATTTTGTGTAGTGGGAACCGTCGTTAGTCATTCGAGGCCACGCATCGCTACGCCGTAGCGCGTAGCAGCGTTTTCACTCTCTGTAGCGGAAATCGCACGTAGAGGCATGACTCATATATTGAGTCACTGGCCTTGAATGGGTTAATTGAGCTATACTTCACCATTGTCCTTTTACACATCCTAAAAATCTTTCTTTGGGAAATCGTAACACAAGTTGTTAGTCAAATCTTGCTAGTCAAATTTGACCAACTTCCCGGAGTGCGATCGACCGATGACTATGAAATATTATGTTACCATTGAGCTGGTCTGATGATGGAGACGGAAAGTGGCCATAGCAATTCCTAAACTACACAAGATAAACCCGTCGAGTTTGGGCTCGTACGAATCCTCTCAACGTGTAGTTGATGATTGTGCAAAAAAAGGTACAGTCGGCAGTAAAAGCTTGTACCAAAAATTATTTTTTGTCAGTAACCTATTGTATATGTATGCGTTTTGTAAAACACACTTCATTTAGTAATATAATAGAACTATTCTCAATAAAAGCAAAACATGTCTAAAACATAATAGTTTGAGTGTCTATATGTTTTCAAACTATTCTATTACCTATCTGTAAGAGAAATCGTTTAAACAGGTTGAATTTTCAAGAAAATCAGTCAGGAGCTGGATTCCGATTTTGCTCTCTTTATTATACTAAGACGGATCGTTTCATTAACACTCTCCACTACTAAAGTCCTTTTAAAAGAACAAGGCGGAAGTCACCTGCCATTACGAAGTTGCCAGTAAATTGCTTGTTTTAATTCACTTTCGCTTTGCGCTCGTTTTCCGTCCGCTCTCCATTTTCCGTGAAACCTTATTAGGCTGCCGCGGCATAAATATTCCCCGCCATTATGAATTGGCCCTCCAACCTGTTTAAGCGGGTGAACGCGTGTACTATAATTAGTACGTAGTGAGCTCGCGGGGTTCGGTTTTAATTGGAATGTGAGTTTTTATTTAGCCCAATAGTTGATGCGTTAGGTTGAGGGTTTGTTTACATTGGCACGCGAATTCGACTCCATAGTCGACATCGTCATTTGTAATATCTGTACTAGTCTAGAGAGGATAAGTCTGTGAGAATGTAGTTTTGTATGTACTGCGTTGAGGCAAATATGATTTTTAACAAAAAACAAACCACACAAGTTAAGTTTTCATTGAAATTTTTTTTTAGGTATGTGAGTCTTTTTTGACTTAAGACAGCTTGAATAGGTACCTAAGACGAATTATATTACCAAGAAGACTTAAGATAATTGAACAAACTAGGTTAGGACACAGCTTCAGTTATAATTTCTTGACAAAATATTATGTGTCAACTGATACTATCAAAACGCTGATTCTAATTGGGCAAAAAAAAATAGTTAACCTCAGGAGGCACTGAAATTATCTACGTACTCTAACTAATTATTATTAAACACTATTGTTATTTAACTAATATTATAATTTAAAGGCTGTCTGGAAGATATTGCTCTTTAGCGATAAGACCGCCTGTTGTTTGCCTCCGCTCTTATATTTTCTGTATTGTGTTGTATTACTATTGAGGTGTGCAATTATATGTATTGTGTAGTATAATTTATTCTCCTTCACGGTTTTGCCCTACACTGACTATCACGGGGTCCGCTTTGGTACCTAACCCTGACTATGATTTGGCGTAGGCACTGTATCGGTCTTTCGAGTATCCTTCCAAAATGCCTAAATCATTTATCATGCCCAACTCATTAAACATATCGTAATAAACTAATAAAAGTCAAATTGAATGATAAACAACCATCAAATTACTGATTTAATACCCTGCCGTCGGCACTGCAATATCGAAAAAATATTGTTACGCAATTAAAAGGTTTGTACAATAGTGTAAACATTTAAAGTGAACTACCGGAATGTATCAAGTAATTTACACTTAAAAAGATTACTTTCAACCGATAAATATATTTTATTTCTACACTAGCTTCCGCCCGCGACTTCGTCTGCGTGAATCCGGGATAAAAACTATCCTATATTTTAAAAATTTCATCCAAATCGGTTGAGCCGTTTAAGCGTGATTGAGTAACAAACATCTAAACATCCAAACTTTCGCATTTATAATATTAAGTTTCTAACTATGATCAAAGGTGCCAAGGCCGCTAAGCTACGAGTAAAGTGGAACGGAGCTGGACATGTCTGCCGGATGCACCCGGAGCGATGGGCCAAGTTAGCCACAGAATGGATCCCACAAGATGGCTACCGAGGCAGAGGCAGAGGCAGACCGAAAAGGAGATGGCGGGACGACCTTGATACGTGTTGTACAAATTGGCGAATATGAGCACTCGACCGAGACGAATGGCGGAAAGGAGGAGAGGCCTTTGCCCAGCGATTGGACACAATATAGGCTACCTAAAAGGTATAAATATGATCAAAATTATATTATGTATGACGCTACGGTAGAGCTTTGACTACAAAAGAGTTTACAAGTTAGCGTCCTTTGAAAAAAATACTACGATATATATTTGAAATCAACTTGACTTAATATTATTAACTGCAGAAAACTCCCGTGAGAATCGGACATATTAAAATAAAATAATTAATAGGTCACTCACGTTTTAAGGCCGGCGACGCGTGTGCTCATGACTAAGTAGGTACCGCGAATCGGTTCGAAAAATGTCGAGCGATGTTCGACCTTAAAAACGTGAGTGACCTGTTTTCATTATATTTTAATATTATTACGCACCTAATTTAATTGCATAGAGCAATAAAATACGGGATCATTAAGTAATGTAAGACGACTAGCTGAGTAAGTAGTGATGGCCTGCCAAGCTGACGGTCCTGGGTTGGAATCCCCGAAAGGGTAAATATTTGCGTGATGAGCACGAGAAGGTATTTGTTAATGAGTCTTGGATGTATTTAAGTATGTGTATCGTAATTTAGTACCCACAACTTTACTGTAAGCCCTATAGAGCTTACCGTGGGACTAGATAGATTTGTGTAGGATTGTCTCCTCTGTTTTTATCTATTTTAGACTCTTAAAAACAACAATATTTACATTAACAATATTTATATTTACATTTTATTTATATATATTTTTATTTTATATTTATAGTTTATACTGTTATATTACCTACGCCAAATAAGTTTCAGACAAAAAAAAACATTTTTGGTAACTACAAGCTTTTAATGCCGACTGTACTTTTTTGCACACACTTTAACTACTCGTTGAAAGGGTTTCAATGAGCTCAAACACGACGCCTTCAGTCTCCATCATCAGACCAGCTTTCTTTATGGTACCACTATACTACATTGTTATCCGACTTGCATGTACAAAATTTTATTTACAAGATTTGACCCTCGCATACTTACGAACTAAAAAGTCAAGTTAAATAAAAGCTTGGAAAAAGTTCGTTCAGAAGTGGAAGCATGTTATGAAACAAAGAAATGTGATGTAGAATCAGAAGCGCCGGTCTAAAACAGACCTCCAGGAAACGCTCTCAGTAAGCAGCAAGTCCGTCGCAAAAACAAAATGAGCATCGCAGATCGATCGCAGTTGACGCTGCGGGTGTCGGGCCACGCCCACAATTCGCGCGAGAGGTGACGATTGGCCGAGCCGACGACACGCACACATGCACAACGGTAAAGGTGGTTTGAAAATATGGGGGACTTTCAGGATTCTAAATATACTTGGACCGGTAGACGGACCTAGATAGATATACTTAATAAATATAGACATGTGCAGTAAGTGGAGAAAATGGATTTGGGCTTTATAAAGCCTTGGGGACAATGAGAAAGTTAGATAGGCTCACTTTTATACAATATACTGCTAACTGTTAGTAAATTTATAAATGGATTGAATTATTTTTTGCATTAAACATACCATATTTACAAGTTTTAGAACTATGTCGGGTAGCATAAAATAGTACATATTGTGTACGGAAATTTGCCAACAAACAAAAAAGTTTCAACCACTTACTATTTTGCTAAATTATTATAGTGATTATATTGATTATGATTATCGATTACAATATTTTAGGCTACAACAATCAAACATATTGATCTAACGACTCATTCAAAATGCGCCAATAAAATCTAGTAGTTTCGGAGATAAGGGTGTGAATGGTAAATTTTCGTCTTTTTCCTAAATTACTTCAAATCTGTTTTTTGCTAAAATTATAAAAAAAGGGGTTGTTGTAACCCTTTCATTTGATATGTCACACAATACAGTTTGCGAAACTTTTTTTTTAATTTTTCAGTTTACTCCCCAAAAGTTCATTCATTTACTTTACCCAATAGCATTCTTAGAATGATAGCGGATAAGCCTGACTGTGCTATCCTGCTACACTGTGCAGGGCTGCATTCTCCCACCAGTGTTATACGGTGGTAGATGATATTAATTACCTATTATTTTTAATTAATGTTTAACTTTTAATTCATTTATTTTTTATTCTATGTAAATATGTGTCCTTGTTACACGAAATAAATGATTTTGATTTTTTTTACGCATCCATCTTTGGGTCACCAATTTACATATGTTTACCAAATTTCAACTCAATCGGTCTAGTAGTTTGGGAGCAAATCGGCTGTGACAGACGGACAGGCAGACGCACGAGTGATCCTATAAGGGTTCCGTTTTTTTCCTTTTGAGGTACGGAACCCTAAAACATAAAATAATCACAAGAGGCTGTGCAAAATGGCGGCAAACTTTTTGTCAAGGCACTAATGAGCGGTTTCCGAGCAAAGTATACCTTAGGTACTTACAACACAAAACAAGGCGGCATCGGCATCGGCAATTCGGCATACAAAAATATGACGATCTGGAATGGAATATTTGGGGACACTTTTTTCGTGAATACTACTAGTTAGTATAAGATATACACCAAGAAACAAAAAATGTAAATAATGTAATTCTGAAAAAAAGTTCATGTAGGTACATTTTTAACGGCCTAGTAACCATCTTGTGTCACATATGATATTTTGCAAAATGTAAATAAGTATAAATATGTATATGGGGAAAATCCTACACAAATCAAACTAGCATAGAGACCTCAAAAAGGCTTGTGTTATGGGACGACGATATATTTAATGGATATAAATACTTAAATTTATAGAAAACATCCAAAACTCAGAAAAAAAATATTTATTCTCATCACACTAATATTGGCCCTTACCGGGATTCGATCCCAGGTCTTTCAGTTACTTAGGCAGAGTCAATAAATTTCTAATTAAAGGAAAAATTTAAAAATATAATGCTCCGAGCCGGATTCCTTAGCAGCGATACTGCATAATACAAATTAAATTAGTCAATACCCACTATGCTAACCGGTCGTCAAATTGAAACTGAGATATAACAGTATCATCTAACGAAAATAGAATTTATATCATCGAACGAAGTTCCTACCTACTTTGTTCTGATGCAGGCAAGTTTAGAAGGACCTACAAATAATTTTGGTTGAAGTGCAGTGCAACTGAGGAACTCAGATGAATCAAAGAAATATATTATTTAATCAACGAACGAAAAAGTTTGATGGCAGTAACAGCAAAGTGAAGCACCTTTGGTGTAGTACAGATCATTTGGAAGAACAACTGAAAACCAGTTGCATTATACAAAAATCAACTTTATACAAACGACAAGGCTTCAAAATGTCGCAGACAAGTTGGCAGTAAGAACTGTGTAACAGATAATTTAACAACTGACAAACAATTGAATTAGATCAAAATAAACTATGTTACAAAGACATAAGGGTTTCAAAATGTCACAGTCAAGTTGGCAGTAAGAACTAAGAACTATGGTGTAACAGATAATTTGGAAAAACAACAACTGATAAACAATTGACTCAAATAAAAATAAACTTTATCACAAGTATATAAGGGCTTCGAAGTGTCCCAGTTAAGTTAGCAGTTGTAATCGCATATTGCGCATACGCAACTGCGCGCGATGCTCTCGCGCCGATGCCTCTCCATATTCAAATTATCGGAGCTGTCCATCAGCGCTCCGGTGCGTTATGGAGGTCGGTTTGTGCATAGTATACAGAATATACTAGCAGGACTATGTCAGGGGAGTCCCTTATTTTATCGACAAACGTTTCACCAAATGCATTAACTATTTCACCGAATTTTCATTTCATCAATTTTTTTCTCATAAACCGTTAACTTTTTAGGTATAGTAGTAATTGTGTAGAACCCATTAGTTTAGGTAAAGTTTATTTAATAACAAACCAGAAAAGTTACTGAAAAGAAATATTTTCGATGAAATTAAAATTCCGCGAAACATTTGTTTGATGAAACGTTGGTCGGTGACACAACAAAACCCTGTGTCAGTCATTAGTGCTAGGCTACTAGAAACTAATGAAGTGCGAATTTGTATTTACTCATTTAGACAGAATTCTAACGGAGTAATCGAGTAGGACACTTAGAACTTATAATACGAATTGTTTAAGGAATTTTCTTGATGACGCCTTAATCTAAACAGACTTATTTATTTTTGATGATGCCTAGGATGGTAAGATAAGATTGTTCCTCTCCGTGCTAAAATGGTAAAAAGGGAACCTTAATAGTGTGCGACTCTGTCCGTCTGTCATAGAAGTAATGCCAACGATTTGAAATAATTAGGTTAGGTTAAGTTTGTTTAAACAAACCTGAAAAACTGAAAAGTTACTGAAAAAAAAATCGATGATTTCAAAATTCGCCGAAACATTTGTTTGATGAAACGTTTCTCGGTAAAACAATAACAAAACCCTATATCAGTCACTATACAGGGTGATTTTGGGGTCGTGGAGCAACAATGACCAAAAGCGAATAAGATGGTCACTTTTCCCAAGGGACCGGCCACGAAATCGCAAAAAAAATCAGCTGTTCCATACACTAACTCTCAATTAACACACAGTTAACTCACTGTTAACTCTTAATTGGCTCTTATTTTTTACGATTTCGTGGTTGGTCCTATGGGAAAAGTTGTTCAGTATGATCATCTTATTCGCTTTTGGTCTTCTTGCTCCACGACCCCTAAATGTATAGTGCTAGGCTACTAGAAACGAATGAAGTGCGAAATTATATTACAGATTCAGATAGGTAACCGTTATTAAGTTATCATGCTGTTCTTGCTTTCCGACTGTTCCCTCGTGTAAAATTAGATGTACCCATTACGATTGCACGCTTTGTGTGCCTGCGCATCTGCTCGCACGGAACGGGAGGTTTGAATTTCGAATCGTTTTTTGTAAGTGTTAACGGTAGCGGATTGGGCAACAATGGTGTTACACCCGTGATTTCATGGGTGAATTACAGAATAATAACTCCACAAATTAAATTAGGCCATTGCTCGGGAGGATTCTTAATAATTTTACCAGCGTATTCATGAGGTTATAAGGCTTTTTTGCTTACATACCAAATAGGTACATACAAAAAAAAACTAAACCAAATCCAGCATACTTTATATATGTTTATTTTTCTAAATATGTTCAGAAACACAATGTAAACATTTTGGATTCCTCCCATCACTCATAACACACAGTTAAAACTTTTAAAGAGTTCTAAACCCGTAAGTAAGTTCGAAAATAGTACAGTATTGTTTCTTGTATTGTTTAATTGCTAAATTAAGATGAACCATGTCTGATGGTGAACATTGTTAATCACTTGGACATAAAGTGGTGAGTGTTTTCATATATATATATATATGAATATGTTAAATTTAGGCTGGGTGCCCAGGTCAATTCTAGATACGAGTATGTCATCAACTGGAAGCATTTGGAAGAGCTAGCGCTCCCTGCCCCGGAACAGCGGGTTTTCGATGATAATTCATCAAGTAGGAGGATGTTGATGTTTAAAGAATTTACCTACATATGCTGGGTCTGCTGATGGCTACTATATGTCTACGGCATTTATTCTCAGTGATGTGATAAAAATAAAAACCTTTATCACCCTTCGGTTAGTCTTAAGATATTGATACTTCAAGAGCTTACCAATGCTGGGTCTGTTAAAGACCTTGCTCATTTGCGGATTTTTTGCTCGACGATGTTGATCAGTCATGGATAGCCTAAATTCAGAGTTATGTACCAAAAGAGCTCATCATAGCTGGCTTTGTTAAAGAACTTGCTTATGTCCACAACATTCTTCTTCGGTGACGGGTTTGACAAAATAAATCAGGGTACCGATCTTTAACTTTCGAGCGCTCGACTCTTTCACTCGATAATTTACTTTAAAAATAAAGTTTTAACCGACTTCAATTTAGTACTCCGCCAAGCCAAATGATCATTTCCTTTCCACTTTACCACTTGGACTGCTTTCCGAGAGTAAACACGTTGATTATTACAGACGAAAACCATATCACTGTATGTGGGCCGATAATATTTGAGGAGTTCCGTCGATTTGGAACACTTGACATGTAGGACTTCATTAGTTGCTATTTCAGTGGAATCATATCAGAATCAGCAACGTACTTTTACAGTTTTCAGTACGAGTTCCATAAGTCATCTGTGGTCTTCATCATCAGTTCCACTTCACCAAATTTGTGATTTTCGGGTGTAAATACCCTAATTATAATAGAAAATACCGAAATTACTACATGCGTGCCCTCTATATTTGAGGAGTTCCCTCAATTCCTCATCCAACTGAAGTTTTGATAACAATGGGACCAACCTGGAAGCATATACTTTCAAATAAAAAAAAATTGTACAAATCGGTTCGTAAATGACGGAGTTCTGAGGTAACATATAAAAAAACAGAATTGAGAACTTCCTCCTTATTTGAAGTCGGTTAAAAACTGTCAAAAATGATGAAATGCTATTTTGAAATAGCGATAGAAAATCGGAAAACGAGTGGTATTTGATCACTCGTATTCAATTCTATCGGTAGAAAGTAAGTGCCTGCAATTTTGAGAATTTAATCATATTTACTATTATTTAATTTTCGAACGCTCGAAAGTCAAAAATCGGCGCCTAGGCGGTAGTTTGTCTTCAGTTACTTAGGAATAACTCACCAAAGCTGGGTTTGTTAAAGAACTTGCTCATATCCACGGCATTCTTTCTCGGCGATGCGATTTGTTCGACGACGTTCTCCTTCCCCCACAGCTGGGGATGCGTGTCTTGGTACCCCTGGGCGATTTCTGTGGCCATGAGGTCTGAGGAGAGATTATTATTTTTTATTCCACGATGGTTGAAATCAGGTGGTTAATAACACAGAACAAATAAATACTATAGAAACGGTAGTGGGCGGGGTTCGCGTAGCATGATTCTTGATTAGACACGCATGAAACTGTCAAACGCAGTCAAAATGCAGCTCAGTTGTCATTTGAATGCGGATGACGATTTATGCCCTATTAAAAATATAAAAGTGTTGTGTTGTGCAATTTTGTCGTGCCGATAAAAAAGCAACAACCCAAAGGATCCTCCGATAGTGATTTCTTTTCACCGGTAGGTGCTAAAATATATAAATACTAGCTACCGCCCGCGACTTCGTCTGCTTGGAACCGGGATAAAACTATCCTATATTTTAATTCAGGCTATAAACTATCTTCGTGCAAAATTTCATCCAAATTGGTTGAGTCGTTTAAGCGTGATTGAGTAACAAACATGCAAACATCTAAACATCCAAACATCCAAACTTTTGCATTTATAATATTAGTAGGATTGCGCTTGTCATTTTATCACAACGATTGCCAGTTTGACGAGAGCGGTACTATGTCTAAGTTACATATTTATCGATAATTTTAAAATAAAACATTATGTTTGTACGCGGATGAAATTCGTTCTAAGTACATAAAATTATTTCCTCATATTATTATATGACAGAGCTGATTATAGTCCATTCGGTATTCGTCATCCAGTAAACATATATTTTAAATTGAAATAGCATACAATTAATGTAGCTGTTATTTACATTACATACATTTTTTGCGTACTCAATTTTTTTGCACCGTTAGATTAAAAGATGTCTGTCGCCTAACCTACTCCGCTTTCAATTTTCCACCGGATCAGGAAGAAAAGGTAGGAATCCGTCAAAATAAGTAGGTATAATTTGTTCCAAGCATTTTAATAAATCTAACTTCATAGTTACCAATGCATAGCAACAAAAAAAAAACAATAATTATATTAACGCTAAAACTTGCCCGATTTATAAGAAGTTGTGGGTCTGGAAATTTAGCAGTTATCACGATGTCATAAAATTGGTCACCTTAAATACGTTGTGACAAGGCTATATACTGTATGCTTACTGCTATATTACTGTTCAATTTCCCGAGATGTTCCGAATCCACAACCCGCAATAATTTTTCCAAGTTATAGTTGTTTATTTGGAAAAGTGATGCCATTGGGGACTAAATCGCAGGAAAATGCTTGTTAAAGGAGAAGTATTATTATTAAGATAAAAATATTATACAATAAATTACATAAAATAAATAATTAAATATATACTAAAATTATCTGAAAATTATTTTTAAATTCCTTCTTAAATCTCCTTTTCCTTCGTGATATATTTCGGGTTCGGAAAGGAAGAGTACGCAAACGCTCTTCCTAGTAGAATTAATCTTAACCTTTATTTCATTAAGACTTATTTATGCAGAATCCAAAACCAAGTATAACAAGAATATAAAATATCAATAAATATGATAATATAGGTACTCCCAGCCATTGTACATAGGGCGCGTTTCTGCAGTATTAAAACTCGATTGGCATCTGTCGAATTACCCCACATGAGCGTACCGTATGACATTAGCGAGTGAAACATTGCAAAATAAACCGATCTTAATGAAACTTGCGATTGCGATGCGGCACTACTCAATTTATCGCACAGTTTGTCGACATGGCACTTCCATTTAAGGTTCGAGTCTAAGATAAATCCGAGGAACCTACACTCTGTGCACAGAGGCATTGGAGCGTTGGATATACAAGGTGGAAGAGTAACATGCCGTCCTGAAAAATCATAAGGTTTGATTTGGTAACATTCAGCAACAAACGGTTTGCCGTGAACCAGTGTTGCAACGCCCGCATTTGTTGTGGATTTTTTTACTGAACCGCTCATACTTCCTCGCGCTGACTATGACGGTGGTTTCGTCAGCAAACAGCACTGGCAACCCAGTTCTAATGCCGGATGGCAGTTCGTTGAATGTTAGAAATAGAGTAATATCATTAGATGTTTAACAGTGGTTTTTCGGTGAAGGGAAACATCGTGAGGAAACCGGTCTAATCCCAATAAGGTTTAGTTTTCCCTGTGGGTTGGAAGGTCAGGTGGCAGTCGCTTTTGTAAAACTAGTGCCTACGCCAGATCTTGGGATTAGGTGCCAAATGGGACTCTGGGCTTGTGTAGGGCACTATCGGGAAAACACTAGGAGGATGATATGATCAGAAATTTTATTCGCATAAACATTCGTATTCGTATTCAGAAATCAAATGAATAAATAATTGTAATAATAGTAATATGTTGCATGTAAAAACCTTAAAATATTGGGTGTATATTGTAATGAAATTGTGACTTGTAAAATACTTATTTTACCAATAAATTCTGTATTCTGTATTCTGTATCGTATGGTTGAAATCAGAGTAACCTACTCGTCTCATGATAAATGAAATGATTGTAACATTTGTAACAGATTTCACATGCCCGTTGCCCACGTTTTGGGTTTAGGTGAGGATTTGCTGTGATGTCGCTGGCAAACAGCGCACTATCATGAGATCAGCCTAGTTATCATGATCATATGTAAATATATAAAAGAGGAAACCCAGTCAGTCGGTTTGACTGACTGACTGACTGACTAACTGACTGACTGACTGATATATCAACGCACAGCCCAAACTGCTGGTACTAGAGTTTATATTATAATAGACAAAGCATGTTAGAAAACTAGATCTAAGTCCGAAAGGGGAATAAGTATACGTTGAAAACTTTTAAAATAACAACCGTTCGTTTTGTTTATTTATTGGAAACTTGTCGTAAAAACTTTCTCATAATTATAATGAGGGGAATGAAGCCACGAGAGCCAGAAACGAGCACCAAACGGAACTTTACAAAAAAACTGATCGAGACTTCACTATACTCACAATTAATAACGTTGCCATTGTTCGGCTACCGAGAAACTCCGATGAAGTTCGGAATCCCTCTAAATACGCAACTTGTTTCTGAATTGTTATCCGGAGAAAAACTTACATAAACCCGATATAAATGCCAAAATTTAATATTTTCTAAAACAGGACTTAAACCGCGCCTCCCCAACATAAAGAACTGTAAAATCCATGAAATTTGTACCTACTTACCCTCTGCTCTTAGCGTGTATATAGGTACTTATCGATTTATCGCAAACACGAAACCGTATTTCAAAAAGTCAAGTTGGGCGCCGCCAAGCGGTAGTGTCCTGTAGGGCGGTGCCTCAGGGATCGTTTTCCCTTGGTGGGTGTGATGGCATGTAGGTTTTCTCGGCACGGTGTTGAGTAAAAATGCCGTCTTGTCGCAGGCCCGCCGCCCCTCCAGCGACATTTTTTAGGAGGGAGGGGGCCACCCGCGGCTCGAGTCATTTCGTTGTCATCCAGGGACTTTTTGCGCTGACGCGCGAGCGTCGGCGTCGACAATTCCGCTCAGTATTTTTACTCTTTCCGAGAAAATAAAAAAAAATAGAGAAAATGATGAACAATGCCGCCCTTCGGCGAGATTACCGCCATCAGAAAATGAATGCTTTGTTAGATCCGTCCGGAATGTTTTCAGTTGTTACATTAGTCTTGTATCCATTAGACGATGGCTTTAGCTGGGCATGAAAAGTTCTTGGATACGATTGTCCCGTTTCAATCCAGGGATGGTTGCGCTTTTCGGGGTTTTGTTCGTGTTAAAAAAGAGATACGGCCCGTTTGTTGTTCTCGAGGAATTCTGATGAAAATTCCCATTTTATGTCAGAAAATAGATGACAAAAGATAAGCGATGAGAAAAGGAAATAATACGTACAATGTTGGTACATAAACATAAGGCATTAAATACATGCTGAGAAGAATCATTTTAATTTTTATAGTATATGAAATCCACGTTCATTTTCTGTGGTTCGTTAATCGTCATCAATTAGCATTACCTTAAGTCATTACGAATAGAAACCTCAGAATGAATGAATGAAAGTTTATTCACGAGAACATAATGCAGATGCAGTCTTAAGACAAGCATTTATCAATTGTATTTTAAATAAATGGGTAAATATCAAATGGGAAGTTTTGAGACCAATAAAGACATAGGTAGGTATACCTAAGACGTGGAGCTATTGAAAAGCTTGTAATAACAAGAGTCTGTTATTTTTTTAGATATAAGCTTTTATTGCACATCAACTACTCGTTGAAAGGGTTCCAATGAGCTCAAACACGACAGGTTTATTTTATGTAGTTTAGGAGTTGCTATGATCTTCTGTCTCCATCATCAGATCAGCTCGGTAGTGCCATTGCCACCGTACTTATACAATACAATACATATAACTCTTTATTGCACACCTCAAAACACAACAAATACAGGACATAAACATTTAAAAATAAACGTTAACAACATCTCTTCCAGACAACTTTTGGGTAGCGGAGAAATTGCAACAAATAATTACAAGTAGGTAGGTGGCAAAATTAGAAGTAAACTAACTTTCAACATACACAACTACATCAATCATAAACATACACACATAATGCATACAAATAAACATGCAGAAATATCTCACACGTATAGTGTTAACCATAGAGACGGAAAATAAGTAAATAAAGAAACTATGAAGAATCATGGCAGAGACACATAGTGTTTCCTTAAGTTCCTGAAAGTAGCGAGATTTAGCACGCCTTAAGTCCACCGGCAGAGAATTCCAAAGTCGTATGACTTGAAACGTAAACGAGCAATTATAGAATTTTGAAGAGGAGTACGGGACAGTGGGCAGCAGATTTTCAAATGACCTGGCCCAAAAAAAAAAACTGTATCTTTTTTTGTGGTAGCCGGGAGTAGCGGGGTGAAACAGAATATTATTTAGAAGGGTCAGGACGTGAGAGTTACGACGATAACGAATAGAGAGATATGGATATAATAGAGAGAGAATAGAAAATGAGAGACATGGTCATACTAGCGTAACCCAAATATGAACCGTAAGCAGACGTTTTGAATGCGCTCAAGCTTATTAAGTTGGTCTTCAGTGAGATCGCTTACTGACTTGAGTGTACTTATATATGCCTGCCAATTTTCAATTCAATGAGATACTTGCATATTCCTGAAAAATAGGTTGCTTATGTAAGTACTTAACAGTGCAAGTTAAACAAGAGTTTGTAAAGAGGGTTGTGTTCACTAACCACTTTTATCCATATATATGAATTTGAACATGCAATAGCCACTTTTCATTCAGGAGCACAGTACTATAAGGTAAAGGTCACAAATTCCTATTTAATAAATCAATCAATAATTTCTATTCAGTATGTCAGTCAACGATTGAGTTACCGGCTTCGATCAGCCAATCTTAGTCTTAGTACCAAACCTAGCTCTGGCTACTAAGGCGGTAGCATCAAAGGGAGGCGGCACTCGATCTTACCAAAGCCGGCGTGTAAATCAAAGCCTCAATGTAAGACGACACCCATACAGCGCCATACAATTCGGCAGCCGCAAAGCCTTGTCGCCGCCAATCATATCATGTGGACGGATAAAGGGGATAAAAAGACGTGTTACACCTGTTTTTGAGGTTTAGTTTAGATTGAGGCTTTGGAGGACTTTATGGGATGATATTTCCTTGTCAATTTTTATTTATAGTCAGAACGTGGACGGTTGAAAGAGCTTCTGCGTATGTCCGAATTCTTTATAATTCTGTGTTGTTTCATATCCCGCTATTTGGCCTAAAAATTGAAAAAGAGAGAGGAATAGGTAAAAAAAATCTATGTGCCAACCCAGATCTGATGGCAGTCACTTTCGTAAAACTAGTGCCTATGCCGAATCTCGGTGCCAAAGCAGACCCCGGGCTCGTTTAGGGCACTACCGGGAAAAACGCTAGGTGGATGATGATGGGTCTAAACTAAAGGTTGACCGGTATATAGATAATACCTATGGCATTAAGTTCGCCTTTTGTATATTTAGCTTGTTACTGTATAATAAAGTTTCGCTTTACGGTGAAGGAAAACATCGTGAGGAAACTGGTCTAATCCCAGTATGGTTTAGTTTTCCCTCTGGGTTGGAAGGTCAGATGGCAGTCGCTTTCGTAAAACTAGTGCCTATGCCAAATCTTGGGATTAGGTGCCAAAACGGACCCCGAGCTCCTTTAGGTCAACCGGGAATCTAGAAGGAAGAAGGAGACTACTTGTATATTAAAGTTCCAAAAACCTTTCAGTAGAGGTTGGGTTGGAAGTTATTTTCATAATTCGGAACACCTTTTGAACCGATTTTAATAGAGGGTCTCGGTTTATCACGTTTTTAGGGTTCCGTAACCAAAGGATGAAAACGGGACCCTATATTAATAAGACTTCGCTGTCCGTCCGTCCGTCCGTCCGTCTGTCTGTCACTAGGCTGTGTCTCAAGAACCGTGATAGGTAGAGAGTTGAAATTTTCACAGATTATGTATTTCTGTTGCCGCTATAACAACAAATACTAAAAAACCGGCCAAGTGCGAGTCGGACTGGGGCTCCCATACAACAGACATGATTTTTTTGCCGTTTTTATAGATAATGGTACGGAAGCCTTCGTGCGCGAGTCCGACTCGCACTTGGCCTCTTTTTTGAGTTCATCTTGACCCAAAAAGCCGCTCACATCGCGACCTGAGCACGAATTTTAATCGCAAGTGAACCGTAGCGTGACACCACTTCTTTCCGATACCGTGCCCGCACCGCGTTATCGGAAAACGGTTTCGTGTCATCGCGATATCAAATAACCCTTTATCTAGATCGGGTCGCGTTGGGACGTCGCGAACCTCGTTACACAAGAAAAATTATTCATTATTCAATTATTCATCACGATACCTCCGCCGTATCTTGATAACGCAATCGGATCTGACTTAAAAACCGGGTTTTGCGACGTATAAATATGAATGATAGTTTGTTTCTCGTTCCGCTGGTTACGAGAATAAATATAGATTTGTATATAGGCAGGTTCTGTCATAATGCATTCGATTTTTAGATGGCACGTGGCAATACACGCAATGTTTTTCGTTGGTTTCTCTTTTAATAGTGATCGAGATCATCATTTCATGTGACATGTCATGCACAGCAGAATGTCATTTCGCTCATGTATGCAGCAGTCCAACAGGGGAAGTAGTTCCACTTTACGGAAGACCGTAGCCATAACCACGGCACTATTTACTCTGTAGATACCTATGTGGTATTGTGGTAAGATCTTAGGTTCATATGCTACGGCGTCTGCTTACCTTTAAGGTCAAGTTTGGAGATTTCTAGTATCGTCCAAAGTTTCTTCAGGCAAAACTTAATTCACGACAACCAACGTGATGCCCAGTAACTTACATAAATGACGTATATTGAATTCTCTTGCCTTTCAACAAACAACTATCAATATTCATCCATCTCGTATTGTAACCACCAGGCTGCCAGAAAATCGACAATTTTATTGACTGTTGCCTTCCACGAAATCGTCCGCACTATACTCGAACAATGTTGTTATTTCAGCGAAAATCGTTTCATTCAGCAACTGGCAGCTCTAGAAAATATCTATTTACTATTTTATTACAATACCTTCTACAAAATTACACGAAATCCGGCCTTTCCTTAAACAATCGTCAAGTCCATTTATATACGACCAAAGTTAGCAATCATCAAGCCACCAGAGATCCGCATTATCTGTAAGCTACAAACCTACCAAACCCAATACATAAAACCCTACATGGCCAGTCGATTACGAGGCCCATTGTACCGCACAAACGCATGTGTATTGCGCCCGGGGGTGTAATATTTTTCACCCCAACGTTACGAAGAGAGAAAACAGTACACGGAGCTCCGAGCGAACTCTTTTGTCCTAGTACAATGCGCGTTCGTTATTTTTTAGGATTCCGCCTCGAGCTGTGGACCCTACGTGAGATAGTCCATCTGTTGTGCAATCGATTGATTTCCGGGTATTAATGCTTTTGACTTACATGATACTATGCTGACTATAATAGTTACTAAGGTAAAAGTTTGGCAACGCAATTTTTGCAATGGCAGCGCAAGACCTAAAGATGCGGCCCAACTAGGTACAATTTGCGAGGACCTCTACTAATTACAAGTAAACCTTCACTAAGAGCCGCGAGGCCGCCACAGCATATTTGGCAATGTATTGTAATAAGTTTCTGTCAATAAATTGTTTTTTTTTATGAATGAGCCTAAAAACGACGCATTGCGTTGTCACCGTGCTTACATAAGTAAGTAGATATGCCAAATTTCAGCTCAATCGAACCTGGCTGAATAATTTGCAAATTTTGAAGGACAACTTACATCATTTTTACTTAAGTTACACAATCCTTGTAATAAGAAGGAGGGTAGGTTTTCTGCAGGTTAGGTGCGGCTAGTTCAAGAAAATGGAACACACTCACTTAGGACGTACTCGTACCTATATTACGATGGTATTTAATTAATTACACACTTAATGTGTCTTCTTTGTTCTTCATTGCGCTTGATCATTCGCTTAGGAAACTTAGCATATACCATGACAGTTCATTCGCTTGATCTAAACCCGTCTTCAAACTCAAACTCAAAATGATTTTTATTCAAGTAGGCCTAGTAACAAGCACTTTCAAATCGTCAGTTAATTTTTTAGAGTAATTTTTAAACATAAAGAATAAAATATATATGATATAAAAATTGTATAAAAAATACTAGTAGAATATTTCTAGAAAAACAATCTAATGTCAAAAAACAAAATATTACGAAAATAATAGATTAAAAATTCAGTCAAAATTAGTTCCATGGAGTTTTATCGTTCATGTAGTCTTGTGTGCTATAATAAGCTTTCGAGATAAGTTTACGCTTCACATAGTTCTTGAATTTATTAATAGATAACTCAGTTAAGTTTCCTGGAAGTTTGTTATAAAACCTTACACAATTACCCATGAATGATTTTTTTATTTTTTGGAGCCGAGTGGTGGGCACCGCGAGCTTATTTATGCTTATTTCTAGTATTAATATTATGTATGTCACAGTTTTTCCTAAAATTGACAATGTTTTTATGTACATACAAAAGGTTTTCATAGATATATTGACAATGTAATGTCATTATATTAATATTTTTAAATTTATCTCTAAGTGAGTCTCTATGGTTCAATTTATATATCGCCCGAATAGCCCGTTTCTGCAAAACAAAAATCGAATGAATCTCTGAAGCACTGCCCCACAATAAAATACCATATGACATAATGCTATGGAAGTAGCTGAAATATACTAATCGAGCTGTTTTTACGTCTGTTAATTGACGGATCTTGCTCACTGCAAATGCACACTTAACATATTTTTACTCCCAAACTTACAGAACCATTGTTAATCCAGTCCAGTATCCCTCCAACCGACGCCCCTGGGCCGCGGGCGAACGCCGATCGCTCAACTCAGTTAATTATTGACACATCCGTTTTTGCAGCCATTGTGGCTAATATCCCCGAAACTGGCTGCTTCCTTGCCTTTGTGCGTCTTTGTTCGATTCAATCGTACCTTTGATTGTTCTAATTAATGGTTATCAGTTTCGTAGGCAATCAAATGTTCTTTAGAACTTCCAGCCCGGTTTTCGGTTAACAGCAAGAGCGGTCTTTTAGAAAAAAAAAGTTGAATCAAGAAATTTATTAAAATGATTGTCATGTCATTATCTTGAGTGAAACAGAACTCATCTAGAATTAAGATGATTCACTCGAACCAAAAAAAAATCTTAGCTCAAGATAACTTCGGTTCGTCTATCTGTACTAATACACTCAAGAGCAAAAGTTCCGGGTACAGTTTGTACTGAAATTATATACAAAGTGTACCCGGAACTTTTGCTCTTGAGTGTATTAATACTATAAAGAGGAAAACTCTGTGAGATTGTAGTTTTGTAAGTTTGTATGTTTTGAGTAATCTCCGGAACTACTAATCCGATTTCCAAAACTCTTTCATCTGCGTATAGAATGGAATTTCTGTATGGACATAGGCTATGATTTATACTGCGGGTTTGCCTGCGTTTTTTGAAATATGTGAGCGAAGCCGAGCGGGCAGCTAGTCCAAGATAAATTAAGATCTTCCTAATTCATTTCTTGGTCATGAATATTACATCGAATCAAGTTTATTTTTTCTGTGCAAGAAAGAGTGAAAAGTTTAGATGAAAAAACTGTAGGTAATAAGGGTCCATCAACTTTTTCTTGTCCCGTAGTATTGTTCTTCAGTTACCACAACATGTGTATTCGATAAAATGTATAAGTTCTTATAAACATTCTATTTGAACATAATATATGATGTAATTCGCAAAAAAAGTAACATGGTTGCTAGCAGAAAACATGGTTGTCCAGGGGACAAACTACTATTTTCATACGAATCGGGGGACATTTTACGTCCACTGGGCAACCGTTCACCGGTCACGTAGTTTCACGCTATAATTCATTGAGTAAGGAATACAACAATACAGCAGACATCGTATTTTCTTGTAATTTCCTTTTAAACAGCAAATAGTAGAGACGGGGAGGACATTAAAAAAGTTGATTCACCCATACATATGTGTTGCTATTTCACAGGAATACCACATAGTGTGCTTGTTATAAGCTTTTATTTAACTAGCACTGTTCGTATGTATGTAAATATCTAAGTAGTTGTACAGTCGCCATCAGATATATCGGAGCGGCGGAAGCGCTCACAAATATCTGAACACGTCTCTATTGTCGAGGCATTAGAGACGTGTTCAGATATTTGTGAGCGCTTTCGCCGCTCTGATATATCTGATGGCGACTGTATGAAACGTGTGCGCTGTGCCGAAGAGAGGAGAAGGGGAATGTAAGTCTATGTAAATCATACTTATTTGTTACTTATCAAGCTATAGAACTTTACACATTTATATATAGTTAGAAGAAAGAGAAGAAATCCTAAGACGTATGTGAAGTCCCCAATCCGCACTGGGCCAGCGTATATAGCCTCTGGGACGTATATAGGCTGATGATGATGATACAGTTAGAAAATAATTAACAACTAAAAAAAGTTAAAAATGAAAATGTAGGGGGGACATTTTTAATTCAAAATTCAATATCCCAAAACCGCTGAACCGATTTTGTTGAAACTAGCTAAGAACCATCTCGATCACGTCAGCTTTCGGACAAAAAATACACATTAAAATCGGTCCATTCGTTTAGGAGCTATGATGCCACGAGACAGACACACAGATAAACAGACACGTCACGGGTTAGTAAATAAAGGTTAACTACCTACGCAGGCACTTCTTTGAATTTCCCACACAATACAACTATAGATATTGTACTCGATTACAGATTCTACACTACACTAACACACCGAAGTCACAAATAAAAAGTGTACCATAAATCATGGCTCCACAAGTTAAATATAAACTGTGCTTCCACGAAAAATCCCATTAGCACTTTACTTTCATTTTGAAATCCGCTTTGGCTCTCCATTTCACCGGCGGTGTAGTTCGGAACAAATATTGTTGTAAACTTATTTCACGCTGTTCATTTACGTTGGTGAATGTAATTGTGTTTACACTTTTTATGCTCTAAAAGTCTAATGACTTGAATGAAAAATAAAATGTTGTTTTGTTAAATAACATTTTAATGTATATGTAAGCAAGATGCCTGCGAACCCGCGTATTCTTAAGAAGGCCTCTGCGGACAGGATAAAATATAGATTAGTTTAGATTACATTCATGTATTGCTTATTAAATAAATAAATATTAGGGGACATTCTTACACAAATCGAACTAGGCCTATAGCTCAATAAGGCCTGTGTTATAGGTACCAGACGACGATATATATAATAGATATAAATACTTAAATACATGGAAAACATCCAAGACTCAGAAATAAATATTCATGCTCATCACACAAATATTTGCCCTCACCGGGATTCGAACCCAGGACCTTCAGCTTCGTAGGCAGCGTCACTACCCACTAGGCTAACCAGTCGTCAATTATTTATTATTGGTTATTGGAAATTAACATACAATTTAAATCCTATTATTCCATACAAGAATTCCTGAATGATGCCGAGACCAAATTAAATTAAATTGTAACGAAATTTTATATAATTGATGAATCCTATTGTAATAAAAATTTTATATTTATATTTTAATTTACCTAATGAACTATAGTATAATTACAATTTATATGTGAATAATTCAACGAACGACAGTAATTTAATTTTGCATATGCTTTTAGATACTTATTTTAAACTTTGACTTATATCCTGTAATTTTGAACGTTTTTATATTCGAAATATTATTATATATTATTATATTTATTATGATTTAATTATTGATTGAAGTTTTTCCGTACTTTTACATTTTATATTTGTAGTTTTAAGAAATTGCTATGCTCACCAGAGCTCATGTTTAAACTGTACCTAACTAACTCTAAGATCTTATTATACTAACATGAAACGCAATAAATGATTGAATTGAATTGAATTGAACATTATATTTAACAAACAAGCTACGGTGGCCCAGTGGTTCAGGCATACGGCTGTCAAACGGCAGTCGTGGGTTCGAATCCCAGCTTGTACATACCAATGAGTTTTGTACGGAATATCATTTGATATTTACCTTTAGCTTTTCGGAGATGGAAAACATCGTGAGGAAACCTGCATACATCTCAGAATAAATTTAAAGAGGTATGTGAAGTTCCCAATCCGCGCTGGACCAGCGTCCGCTCCCTCTCATTCATGAGAAGAGGCCTGTGCCCAACAGTGGGACGTATACAGGCTGATGGTGATGATGATTTCACAAATTTGCCTTGTATAATAATACAATTAATTCACAGCAAGCTCGTCAGGTACAGTCGAGTTCTCCAATATCTATGCAGACCACCTTTCAAAAATATCTAGGTACTCAGTCTTTATTCTTACTGACATAAGACGCATGTGTAGATATTTTTGATAGGTAGTCTGCATAGATATTGGAGAACTCGACTGTACATACAATTACATTTGCTAAAATAATTTCTAAAATAATAATTAACAGACAAAAATAATTGGGTCGTTCTTCTTTTCGACCGACAATAGCCTGTCCTTTGTCTTATTACGGCATCTCATTTGAGTAATGATGTTTACGGTTTTATAATGTTCGAATGAACTTCCATATTATTTTATGAATCAGTGATATTTAATATTTCACTTTCTCTAACTAGCATTTTTTTAAATGTTTGTTTTTTTCGTAGAATGCCGTGACAGAGTGGTAAACCAAAATGTTGTCCCCACTGAAATAGTCCACTTTGTCACATGTTTTTTTTTAGAAACCAACCGTAAATAAATATTTATATTGGCCAGAAAGTAAACTTTAATTAGTTCTAATGAAGAAACCTATGCATTTTTTTTTAATCGCACTTCTAAACCACAATTTTTGATAGTTCAAAAACCAAAAAAACAGAAAAACCTCGATTCATTGTCGGTAAAAAAGAAGAACGACCCAATTACCAATTTAAAACAATATTGAGCGTAATAATATCAAAATATAATAAAATGTCAGAACTAGAAAAATAAAAAACATACAAGCATACTGTCGGGATGTCAAAACATATCAATGTCATACCAAATAATTGAATAAAAATGAATGTCAAACGTACATGAAATATAAAACGGAAATTACAGCAATAATAACAACAAAAATAATTTATCTCTAGGGTGTCTTAAATAATGATAATGTCAGAAAAAATATAATCTACTAGCTTCTGCCCGCGACTCCGTCCGCGTGGAACTTGTTTATATCGTAGATCCATACAAACTTTCACACCCCTAGTGCAGCGGTTTTAGCGGTAAGAGGTAACAGGCAGACAGACAGACACACTTTCGCATTTATAATATTAGTATAGATGTCCATCCTGAAGATTCATTTAATTTACTTGTAGTTCAGGTATTTTAACAATCAGATGAGTAGAAGAAGGGCGGTCAATATTGGGGAGGTCAGTTTGGAATCAAACAATATCAATTATTTCCATCCATTATCCAGTATTTGTACATTACTTATTAAATCTTTACAAAATATCATGTTGTCATTAACATCAAGGCTTTCTCCCTGCGCTTTTCTTTTTATGAGAAATAACATGTGTGGGTATACTAATAATTAGATTTTTTAAATAGCCTATATTTGACAGCTGTCATCCCGGTACAATAAACGTCAATGATGACATATGACGACATAAATTGTACTGGAATGACAGCTGTCAAATATTGGATAAAAGGGCATTTTCACTATAATAAATACATAAGGTACGTACAGTATATGTAGTGTTCATGAAGCCGTGTAACTGGGAAAACTCCCTCGCGCTAATGTACATTAAGCTTGTCATAACAAGTTGCTTATGAATAATGACTGCAGGCGAGGATTAATAAGTAAATGGCGAACAGGGACGGCTTCCGTATACGAGGGGTAGTTAGGCATAATTTATACGCGTAACTAACGCTAAACAATAGAGCAATTCACACATACACGGTGAAAATAGGTATGGAGGCATGGTAAAAAGTACCAATGGTCGACTAGTAGAGAATGCCTAATCGATTTTGTCCGCGAATTGTACTTCTTTGAACGAGCGAGTGAAACGAACGAAGTTCTCCGTTTCAGCTTGGGCAAACATGTTTTTATATGTCTGTCCTGGTGTCCGGCTGACCGAACCGATTCTCGTGAAATTTTGTGAGCAAGTCCGAAAATGGGGAATGGATAAAAATTTTAGAAATGCCTGATTATTTTTTTGGTGATAGGAATAAGCTTCCTTAGCACCAGAAAAAAGTTTCAGATTTTTCAGCTGCGACAATTATTTTTGAAAAATATAAACAGTTTCCTCATTTACGTTTTGGGTCTGTATCTTAAATATCTGTGGTAAACTGTCACTAGTAATGACCAATATAGCTGCTGCAAGTGTCAATATCATTGCCAGTGTCAGTTTACCACACATATTTAATATATTTTTTGTAATATGAGACCGATCGAGGAAGGTGCCGTAACTGACCCAAAACGTAAGTGAGGAACCTATTTATATTTTTCAAAAAAAATTGACACAGCTGAAAAATCTGAATCTTTTTTCTGGTGCTAAGGAAGGTTATTCCTATCACCAAAAAAATAATTAGGCATTTCTAACATTTTCATCCATTCCCAATGTCGAATAAGCTTCAGGAAATAAAAAAGAAAATGTAAACAAGAGTCAGTAGACAGACTCGCAAAGTCTACAATTAACAAAGTTTAAATAAAAATAAATAGTTATATCGTCACCCCGCACCTCCACCATGTGGGGTCATTAAGCTACAGGACGTATAGAAAGTGCTTGTACACTTTGTCTTTTATATCATCACACGATTTTTTACATACAACGTCTTGCTTGTTCCACAGCCATACGATATCTGCACGGCTACCACAGGACGGCCCGCGAGCGGTGTCGCGGCGAAATAGACTATCCGTCTCTTTCTAATGAACGCTTAGAAAGAGACGGATAAACAGCTCGCGGACCGTCCTGTGCTGAGCCGAGCAATTTCTCCATCAAACAGGTTATCATTCCAAATTCAAACTTATTAACTGCCAGTGTCTGTTTCGGAAGGAGATCTGCATAGGTACACACAGCCTTTGCATTACCTATAGAAGTATTTCAAATAGTCTCTTAAGAACTCAATTGATACTCGTAATGACTGATGCACCGCTGATTCTACCGAAGTCCGCTTAATTTTCTAGTCGCGACGCGACGCGTGTCTGTTTGAAAGTGCGTCAAATAAACGTATGAAAGGGGTAGGCAGAACACATGAAGTTGAATTGTCAACTCCACTTCTAGCAATTGTAGGTTTACAAATGGACAAAATGTGATATTAGTTAGCAGTGACAAGTTGCTAGCCCATTGTTCTATTATTTGAAGAACGCTCGACGAGTACATGCAGGTACAATTTTCTGTATGTATATTGTTTTAATGTTAGCGATGTCTCTGTCATACGCCACTTACGCGACAGGCTCACAACAAACCTAAACCCACGCACATCAGCACTCTCAATTTGTCAGTGCATAATTGCACATAAAACCCCGGCCCCGAGGGACCGGGATTCATCCCGCTAATCCCGCGAATAGTAAAAGTGATGGCTCTATTCATTCGGGGTTGGGGTGGAGGGGGGAGCGCTAAAATTTAATAAAGGGGCCCGACGGCCTGCCGATTAATTACTGAGGGTAGGGGATGTGAGTGGGGACATGTAATTTACCTTAGAGCGTGAGGCTTATGTTCTAGAGTTTCTAGACGGACTGAAAACACGGAAGGCTACGACGTCATCTATATATATAATACGCGAGCCCGATTTTTGTACATGCCATCAGATCTACAGTTATGGTCCGATTTTGATAAATGATATGTCGTTCGATTCGTCTCATGCTGGAGATTTGCAATAAGGTCTCCGATTTTTAATTTTTTATTGAAAAAGTACTAAAATTTTTATTTAAAGAATCTACCGTGCGCTGACCACGTGACCTTGGCTGTGTGACGTCACGTGACGTACCTAACTCCTGTTTTGACTTGAGATGACAATGTAAGATAAATAAACAAGAATTGAACTCAAACCTGTAGTAAGTTCTTCAGCATACGAAATTATAAATGTTGAGTCGGCCACATATGGATACAACACTAAGAAAATTAAGTACCTAAATAGAAAATAAACGATCTTTTACAATGTTTACAAAAACTGACAGACGTATTGTGTCAACTGTGGATTAATTTTTTTAGTGACAGAGTTGTCAATATTATTTGCCATGTTTATATTTATTTCAAAAAGTTTATATACTAACTTATTTTCCCATATTCGAGATGTTGGGAGAAGAATGAGGTTTAAACCCATTAATTGTCGTGGACCCCATATAGGCTTTATTTACCTTACTTAGCACAATGCCGTAGGCACCGATAGGCTTCAAATTTGAAGTAAAGATGTAGAAAACGAACCTCGATTAAGTACTAAAATTTCTTTTCGGATACCGGGGACTCCCATTGGCAACTTTATTCACCTGACTTGAATACCATCCAAATTATTTCAGGTTCAAATTATATTTCGATTACAGGTAGGTATAAATTGTAATTTGTCTAACCGATATGACTTAATACTGGAAAACATAAACCAGTATTAAACTATTTAGCGGTATAAATAGTCAAATGCAACTATAACCGGTAAAATATTATTTTAAACCATTAACGGTCCCCGATACAGTATTCTTTGATCTGTGCTGATACTAATAATAAACAGGTGTAATGTCTGTGAAATGTAAGTTTGTATGTTGGGGATAGTCTCAGAGACTATACCCATCGTATTCTAAAAATCCTTTCTTCAGTACCTATGTTATATATGTAGAATGGACCTACGGGATTATGTGCTATAATATTTTATCCCGTCGCTTATTTAGATTCCATCAACCAGTAATAGTCCCTATACACCCCAGCGGGTGCTGTCTCTGTGTGCGTCCCATGACACGGGCAGGGACAGCATCCGCTCGGTGTACTCCTTGCATTCCATTAAATTGTCAAAAGGGCCTCTACGTGTTGGCTCAGTTGGTACTTTGTAGGTACCTAGCCCCACGCACGCCTCCCAAAGGTCCGGGACATCATGTCCCGTGAGCGGGAAAGACAGGTGTAATGTCTGTAAAATGTAAGTTTGTATGTTGGGGATAGTCTCAGAGACTATACCCATCGTATTCTAAAAATCCTTTCTTCAGTACCTATGTTATATATGTAGAATGGACCTACGGGATTATGTGCTATAATATTTTATCCCGTCGCTCCGCCTAGGCTCTTTGTATACGCGGCGGAGCCGCGCGGGCAGCTAGTTAGTTTAAAAGTCCCCTGCACGCTCGACTCAAGTCGACACTCCATACAAACTTAGTTAGGTTCTCATTTTAAAACGGCATACGGGAATAACATGAATCATTTTATTGACAATGGGATTCGCCATGACTAAGTCGGAAACTAGTTGCTGTTGCGTATAATTTATAATAGAAATTAAAAAGAAAATAACTACAACTTAGAAAAGTTGAAAAACCCCCGATTTTTTCATTTCATGGTTCCATATCTCAAAAACGGCTGAATCGATTTTGTTGAAACGTAGCTAAGAACCATCTCGATCACGTCAGCTTTCGGACATAAAAACGCATTAAATTCGGTCCATTCGTTTCGGGCTACGATGCCACAGACAGACACACAGACAGGTCAAACTTATAACACCTCTCTCTTTGCGTCGGGGGTTAAAAATGAAGTGATTAGAGACTTTCTATTCATAGAAACGTTTTTCAAAACGTTTTACTCGCTTTATTTGTATTCTAATTTAATTTTTAGCAACAGAAACTAGTTTCCGACCTAGATAGGATCCCATTGTGTATACAAAGTTTCATGTTATTCAAGCATGTCAATTTAATGGACGTTTGTATGGAGAGTCGAGCGTCCTGGCGACCCTTAACACTTTCAACTCACCCTCTAGGTGAGTTCTCTGCTCGTAGGCGCTTTCCTCTAGATACGGTGTTTCGGCTACGAAATCATTGGCAAGAATGTGTTATCACTTTCAGTACCAGAAATTCGCATAGCGGGCGCCTACGCCGTAGTCACTTTCCGCTACATACCTACGGGGAAAAGCACGGGATCGGCTACGAGCGTAGCGCGTAGCGATTCTTGCCAGTGAATTAAGGAGATGCCTCAGTTCTTGTAAACCATGCGTGTAACGGGACACATTTATGTTTTCTGAGCAGGAGAAATCGAGATGCAACACTTCGGGAATGGCTTTTTTGGACTAAAGTCGTTATATTTTTTTTTTTGAAGTGTCACTCATATTTGCTTTTACGATAGGATATTTTAGAAGAGGTAAGAGTGAAGAGGCCGCTTAGTAATGTATTGGTTGAATTGGTTAACTGAAGTGAAAAGAAAAATAAAGACAGAAAATTTTTCGCGATAGTATTAAGTGCCTTAATCTTGTTTTGGCTTTTGACAAACAACAAAATATATACCTACCTGGTCAAAATCCGTGTATTTATTAATTTTGTTTCCTAGGTTTTTGTTGTGCTCGAATTGTTGTTGGTCAAACATTTGATCCTCTCTAAAAACTGGTTTGATTGATTGACATCATAAAAAAAGGAAAGTAGCCAATTTGATTTACAATTTCGTCTCGGTTCTTTAGTTTTGCTAATTGTCAAGCTGTAACACTTACACATTTATATATCGTTTGATAAATCGGTTCCTTCAATTACCCACACATTTATAGGTAGCCCAAATGAATTGAATCAACAGTCGTGCCCTACGCAAATTCGGGTCTAGTTCGGTGATCAATTATTTATAGCTCTGTCTTGCGTCAGCGATTTTGAAGCTAAAACACGGCCACTTAATATGTTAACCCGGCTAATCGAAAACAACTCTTACATACAACAACTTAAAGCCTTCACCAACTATTTTCATATGCTAATCTTGTAATTAGAACCTTTTAATTTCGAATGATCACATCTTACTCGACTGTATGACGCAAAATCAATCGTAGTGCAAATAAAATAGCGTCTAAATTTAAATGGAATGCGTAAAACCGAATTCGTAGTATGGTAAATAGTTTCGGGTGATGAATTTTAATGACAACTAATAGGGGTAAGTTTGTTAATTGTTTCACCCCGCTCGTTACGATAAAAGAGATTTGTTGATGATATTTTAACATATCGTAGGTAAACAAGTACTTAGTTGACTCTCAATCATGGCGACGAGAGGCGATGTCGTAGGTATTCAACTTAAAATGACATCCATACTCATTACAAGTCAAAGAGGTACATGTAACTTGTTTCTTAATTTATCTATAAAAAAACAGTCTCCAAAGCCCTGAAGAGTAATCGGTACGCCCGTTAGAACATATCAACTGTCATCTTTTTAAAGGTAAAATGACAGTTGGCCCTAACGCTCTTGCAAAAAGTTACACAATTATCCTGCCGATCACAAATTGTCAGGAATGAGGTTAAGTATGTGGGCATGTCTTATGTATCAACTTTCTCGCGTGGTAATTAAAATTATAGAATAAATGATTGAATCATTGTTTACTGAATCGTAAGCAAACCAAAGGAAACACAATACATTAATTAAATAATAACCGGAAAGAAAGTACCTACAAACAATCGTAAGACGTAAAATGTAACTAATAGGTACTTTTATATAACCCACCAGTAATTTGTCCGTTTTCTTTATTCCTGGGTTGTTCTCATACCCCGCACCAAATATTATTATTTTCAGTTTGGCCTAAAGGTTGATCGGTAGATAATGCCTTATGGCATTAAGTTTGCCTTTCGTACTTATTTGTAACTTGTTACCGTGCAATAAATTTTAAATAAATAAATAAATGGTTTTGGCCGACAGAATATTTTGATGAAGAGACATTTTTGTCTTCAACTCCACTTCTTTCCCTGTTCTCAAACACAGTAATCAAGTCTTTCATTCAAGTGGTATACCACGGCACAACGTCACATGCGTTTTCATCGACCCTGAATAATTTAACATTTTCAAAAGTAAACCTTATGTCCGAAATATTAAGGTTTAATATTGAAGAAAGACGAGCAGTTTTGGAAAAGGCACTCATTATATGCTGGCAATGTTACATTTAAGCATGCTACGCATCGTCATCGTCTGCGAGAGGGTCGCGCGTTTGTGAAGTGGCAACCACTTAGGGCTGAAACGGGAAGAACCTTTGTTTGGTTCAGCAGCCTAATTATAAGTAAGATACAGACAGTTTCAGAATTCATTACAGACATGGCAAATCTAACCCACAGAAACAACACAAACAACTTCTGAAATTCAGAAACTTGCACATTGCAGAAAAGCCGTGGAGGTAATTTGCCTTGTGCTAATCCATATATATACTTAACCCTGTATTGTGTCTTTTATAATACAATTTAAAAAAACAAGGAATCTAGAAATACTGTTTTCTTTGTCCTAATTTTTTTGTGACTTTTGGAACAGCCTTTATAAAGTGGTATATTTTACTATTTTAGGGTTGCCGAACTACATACATAATACTTAGCTCGTGACTATATTTATAACAAATGCGTTGCCTTCTAAAAACCTACACAGCTAACGACATCTATTGTCAGGATTACGAATGTCACTTGGCGTAGAGTGACTCGTGATTCAGGCTGGAGTGTTCCACGTAGCTCTTCATCCGCCGGGGCCTCGTCACACTTTAGAAGAGGGCTGGGGCTTGGTGCCACGCGCGGGACCCATTTACTGTATTCCTGCTCTGTATTGTAAATGTAAACCAATGCATTAATGTCATAAAAAAGACGCGGGCGGGCTTGGCCGAGACTAACACTCAGCTTATGCTCAATAGTGGGCGATTACTGGCTGATATGGTAATTTTAAGCCAGACATGAGTATGCACAGCCCAATGACATCTATTGTCAGGATCACGAATGTCACTCGGCGTAGAGTGACTGGTGATTCAGGCTGGAGTGTTCCACGTAGCTCTTCATCCGCTGGGGCCTCGTCACACTTTTGAAGAGGACTGGGGCTTGGTGCCACGCGCGGGTCTCATTTACTGTATCGGGAATACAGTAAATAGTGTGGCGTGGTCGATTGCGTAAAGCTTCAATATGGTAGGTAGATGTAAATGTAATTTCTTGTACGGGAAATTACAGTTGATTTGTCCCAACGCGAGTCCGAAAAGTTACGCTACACTGGGGTAGTTAAAATATAAAGCAGTGATCTTGAGCCTTGTCAAGTGTCTTGATCCTGAAGTGTTCTTCATCCGCCGCGTCGTAGTCTTGCACACTTTAGACGAGCTTCTGCTCTGAATTTTAAGCCAGAAACAGGTACCTATGCATAGCCCAATTACATATTTGGGAGGATTATGAATGTCACTCGGCGCGCAGGGACTCTTGATCCTGGAGTGTGCTGCATCGCTCTTCATTCGCTGGGGCCTTGTTGTCACACTTTAACTGAGGCCCGCGGCTTGGTGCCCTTGGTACCCATTTACTATATTCCCGCTCTGTAGTTTAAGCCAGTAATAGGTATGCAGCTCAATGACATATTTTGAAAGGATTTTGAATGTCACTCGGCGTAATGACTCTTGATTCTGGCTAGAGTGTCCCGCATCTGACGCAGCAACGTATTTAAAGTGTAGCATCTCTGTATTAGAAGATATACGTCCCAGTGATGAGATAGATCCTCATAGATGAGAGAGAATAGGCGAACTCGTTTGTGACAATCTTGAGTCATTTGCGGAGTGACTTTTGATTCTGACTAGAGTGTTCCACGTCGCTCTTCATTGAGACTTGGTAGAAGGTGGACGAAGCGAGCCAACCTACCTATAAGATGTTTCGGTACCTGCGAGAAAGGTGTGTTTGTGTGACGTTAGAGCCCAATCTAGTGCCCGTATACCCAGCGCTGTCACCCCTTTCCAACCGCGTAACTGAACACAAAAACCGACTCAGGTGAACTGTCTATAACACAAGCTCGCTCTAACAAAACGCTGCCCTCGTCACCGTGCCGCGCCCTGCCAACTCGGCGTATCGTCGCCGTAATTGGCGCTCAAGTGGCAATTAGCCAGCTCTTGGCTGTGTCGCTCCCGCGAGCGCTTTCTCTTGTTCGAATCCCACAGCTCGTAGAGTACACGCGGCAGTATAGACATGTTTAATCCGTCGAGTGAGGACATGACTTTTATTTGTTTATAATTTAAAAATTTCACCATCTAAAAGGGACAAATGGCGGACGTTAATGCCATAAGGTATTCTCTGCCAGTCAAGCGTTGGGGTAAACAAACACAACTTAGAAGATTATATGCTTTTTTACATATTTTTATTGTTGCTACCTCAAAAGGAAAAAGCGAGACCCTATTACTAAGACTTCGTTGTTCGTCCGTCTGTCTATTTCTCTGTCGTCGTCGTCTGTAAATTTTCACAGATGATGTATTTCTGTTGCCGCTATAACAATGAATACTAAAAAACAGAATAAAATAAATATTTAAGGGAGCTCTCATACAACAAACGTGATTTTTTTGCTCGTTTTCGAGAGGTTTGATTGTGAGTACCTGAATCATTGTCATATGATCCACTTACTGACAGTCAAGCCCTACTAAGTGCTGTCCTTATTTTATACGTATTAGGTTATAATATTACTTACTTTAGGCTAAGAAACTGTAACTAACATTATCTATGATCCCAGTTGGTCGAAATAATTGTTTTGAATTTGAATATGCTTCTTTTCCACCATCGAAGTGTAAAAAAAGAAGGTACCCTAGAAGTTGCGCTACTGGTAGTAGGTATAGTGCATTATGGAGCCAGTATTCCGTTACCTAAACCACTACTCGTGTCGACTCGCAGGTGCCTTATTTATTTTATTTAAAGTTTTAAACTCTGTTAGAATTGCGTGTTTCCATTTAGGTACAGTCAAGTACAAAAATACGGGTGCATACATCTTACTCACAAATATGTCCCATGGTTCTTATGTCGACGGATTTGTTATATCTTATATCCTATCCTAGTAATATTATAAATGCAAAAGTTTGGATGTTTAGATGTTTGTAACTCAATCACGCTTAAACGGCTCAATAGATTTGGATGAAATTTAGCACGAAGATAGTTTATAGCCTGGATTAAAATAAAGAAAAGTTTTTACCCCGGGTCTACGAAGACGAAGTCGCGGGCGGGTATTTTATATTTTCCTCATAGAAGATGTGAAAAGCAATAATCGTGTCACTTGGTCATCTGATGCGCCCTGACGTGACATCTGTTGTGTCACGCGTCCAGAGTGCATCAGAAAGCAACTTAGCACATATGAGGCACAGAAAAACGCTACGTGTCCTACGCCGTAGCGCGTAGCAGCATTTTCCGCTTTGCAGCGGAAATCGCTCGGAGGAGCATGACTCATTATATAATGTAACTGACCTTGAATGGGTTAAAGCGTATCAGATGCTACGTTATATACAGCGTAGCACCGAACACATATTTCTATTGTGTAATAATTATTTATATTTAATATTTCATTTTGAAATAACAAGGCTAATTGTCTATATTATATAAAACGTGTGACGATTAAAATTTCAAGACTATTTTATTAGTATTTAATATGCAATCCGACCTTATGATTCAGATTTTCTGAAATTTTCAATAGCTTATATATATATGTATGTTATCCGTAGGACTTGGTATTTACAATTTAATTGGACCAAAGTATCCTGTTTTGCGACTTTGATCACGAATTCAGACGTAAATATGCACCTATTTCAAAATTATTTAACTAAATGATAAATAATAAAAAAAATATTAACCAAAGCATGAAATTAACAAACTATTATAACATTTCTAATTTAAAATTTCAAACCTTCCAAGCCACAGTCAAGGCCGATACAAAGTTAATATACAATCGAAATTGCGTCCAATTCAAATTGTCCACAAAACAATATTCGGATCCATTTCGGCACCCTTTCACTTATTAAGCCTCCTGTCATCGACATCATACTGACCGCGGTCACTGCGGTCAGTTCATCTCTAGGTACGCTTTTTACTACTCTACCACATCCATACAAATATGTAGTATGTATGGTAGAATATATCATGAGGACCGCAAATGTGGCGTTCCTATAATAGTTGTATTAAGCCTACTGCCCCCCTATTCTGTAACTTGTTTTAATATCACCCACAAATATATCTTGACGCCGCGATTCGTAGTAACTAAGCGTAGGTAGAGGTCTAGTTTCGTTAGGTGAGGCGCATGAGCACGTAGCGAATAACAGCCCTGTAGTTAGTTTCACTTACTCAGACCTTTGCGTAACATATTGGTTTTGTTGTCCGTTAATTAAGTTCCCTAAGTGAGGGCATATTGGCGATTTGTTGTCCCGGAAATTCAGAGGCTGATGAAATAATTTAATCTAATCTAATTATAAATGCGCTAATGATAATGACTGCCCCCGTTATGTCTGTTACATTTTCACGATTTATAAACAATTTGGCATGGGGATAGTTTGAAACCTTAGGCCTTCCTAGCAGAGGATAGGTTATTATCCTGGAAATCGCCTATTAAAGAGGTGAAAGATCGCATATTGAGGAGAGCGATAACCAAGCCTGCGCCTGAAAGAATTGAATAACAATATAGTCCTTCGAGTTCTACGCAGGTGCAGCTGAAATCGCGAGCTAAAGCTAGTATGTATATATATTGCTGAGTGTATGTATACATTATAAGTAATTTAGCGACTACATCATGGATAGGGATATTTGGCAGCGATAAAATCCTGCACTAGAAATCTGTCGTAAAATAAATAGGCTTTCTACTGTAGCAATGTAATTTTAAAATTTTATAATAGTCTGATACTGATATGATATATTGTATACTGTTTTGAAAAAATGACACCTCGCCGAGTTTTTTACGCCGGTTCTTCTCGAGGCAGAGGTTTACTTTCCGAACCGGTGGTAGTTTATCGACATTCATAGGTGCATGTAATATGCCTAAATTGAAGAATAAATCACTTTGACTTTCTTTGACTTTGAGCCCTCCGAATCGCTAAACTTAAGTGGCAGTGGGCGGGGCACATTGCACGTAGAACCGATGGCCGTTGGGGCGGAAAGGTTCTCGAGTGGCGACCGCATACCAGAAGGCACGGCGTGGGTATATAGGTATATAGGATATATAGGCCCCACAAGGTGGTATGACATGACCTGGTAAAGGTCGCGGGAGTCCGCTGGATGCGGTCGGTGCAGGACCGGTCACTTTGGCACTCTTTGGGTGAGGCCTATGTCCCGCAGTGGACGTCTTTTGGCTGATATGATGATGATGATGTATAAATTTATATTCCGACCTACATAAAGTTGTCAATGTAACCACGATAGGTAAATATAGCAACTCACTAAATTGCGTAGGGATTCTACAGGGACAGTGTTCAATAATAAAATAGAATAGCCAGCAATAATTGAATCCCGGGGCTCACTTCGGAGTAAGCCCTTCATCCCTTCATTAATTGCTGGTATTAATTCGTCCCCTCGGCTTTAAGGGCCAGGGGTATGATGTAATGTACCCCGCTAAGATGTTAAAAGGAAGGGTGGGTGAGGTTGTGTTGTTTTGGGATGGATGTTATAAACAGTCTGTAATCGTTATTTACGTGCTAGCATTTGCCGGTGAGTTTGTCCGCGTGTAAACTTCCATCCCTTTGGGGGATGATTTTCGGAATAAAAATATCTTATGAGTAATTTAATCCAATTCCAATCCATCTTATATTATGAAATATCTCTGCTAAATTGTATATAAATCCGTTCAACTGTTCATGCGTGATTGAGTAATAAACATCCCAACTTCTAAACAACTTCTAGACACAGCTTGCTGTCTTGCCGTGGCTTTATGCTGAGTGGGGGATCCTGTTTAACGTCCTCGTATGTAGTTTTTTTTCTTTTGCTTGTTTTGATTGTGTTGTTTGTGATGTTCAATAAGGTTAGGGCGCATAACGTCCCACTCGCAGAACGCCCCTTTGTCCCTTTCACGTAATGTCCCTTTCCTATATGTCCCTTACGCAAAACGACCCTTCTGCAAAAGGTCCCGTTCGCAAAACGTCCCTTCACATAAATAAAGTCTTATTCGCAAAACGTCCCTTTCGAAAAATGACCCGTTCGCAACACGTCCCTTTCGCAATATGACCCGTTTGCAAAACGTCCCTTTCGTAAACTGATTTCTATTATTGGCCATCTCTTATCCCATGAGAAGACTTCTAGTCTCTACTTAAACAAGCTTTATCCAGACGGGACATATTGCGAATGGGTCATTTCGCAGACGGGACGTTTTGCGAAAGGGGCGTCATCCAGTAGGGACTTTTAGCGAAAGGGGCTTTCTCAGAAGGGACGTTTTGCGAAAGGGGTGGGACCTTTTGAGAGAGGGACGTTTTACGAATGGGGTATTTTACATAAGGGACCATTTGCAGAGAAGACATTTTGCGAATGGGACGTAATTTTGGTGGAGGGACGTTTTGCGAGTGGGACGTTATGCGCCCTAACCTTCAATAAGTGTATTTTCTTTCTTTAGACAGATTGAAGACACTTGTTTTTGCTACCGTCGTAGTGTCGTAAGGTTCCGTACAAAATGACAAATGAAAAAGTTTTCAGATTTTTCCCAGTAGGTACTTGTAGTATAAGACGATATTACTCGATACCTCCAAGCGTTCCCGAGATAAAGGGTCTTGACAGACAGACACACGCCAAACCACTAAAAAACACCAAATCAATGAAACGTGGGCAACGCGTTTGTGATTCTTTTGGAGTCGCAAGTGTCCATAGGTTACGGTGTCTGCTTAAAAGGTAGGCCGTGTGCTTGTTTACAATCGTCATAATATAAAAATACAGACATACTTAAGACAATTGATCCTCAAATCAATCAGCGACCAAGGTGGAATCATTCAGCTGGCTAATGCTACTTGCGTCATTGTAACTGCGTCATTGTAGTTGCGTCACCGATACCGAGAACATCTTTTGGATGGTGGGTATTGATCTAGGAATATGTAGGTACTATTGTAGTATCTACAGCCTTGGTCAAAACTATTGAGCACCCATGCGTGTTTCATACTGAAGTCAAACTAAAAAAGGTGCATTTATATATTTTATTATATAGAAAGTTGTATACCTATCGGATAAATTAGTCATATTTATTTACGTTAAGGGAAATTCCGTGAAAAATAATCCTTTATTGTAAAACCCAACTTTTTCTAGCTTCAGTTTTCACTTTTCACACGCAAATTTATAGCTATTTTAAAATGATATCTAAGTACTAATGATTTGCACATGTTGGCCTAGGCTGATGTGTACGGGTCTTACTAACTGCCCGTGCGGCTTCGCTCGCGTATCACAGACCCCAGGCGGAGCCATAGCAGAAAATATAGGCAATGTCCATCCTGAAGTTCCATTATATTATATACATACTGGTGAAAGATTTTTCAAAATCGGATAAGCGATTTCGGACAGAAGTCTACCGCCTACATACAAAGCGAAGCTACAACCTCACAGCCTTTTTATAATAGTACCCCTAAACTAAAGTGGGAGAGGGCTGGCTATGTGACTCGTAAAATGCAGCTGAAGAAGAAAAGCGAAGCTGGTAGAATGGAAACCTTGAGACATCTACTGCCGGTAAGACCAGAGATGTGTTGGAAGGTCCTTAAGAATATATTTATACTGCATTTTTTTTATTGTAATTTATAGCAACAGGAACTAGTTTCCGACCTAGATATACCGGATTTGTGTACAAAAAGTTTCATGTTATTCCAGTGTGTCGTTGTAAAATGTGCACTAAACTACGTTTGTATGGAGAGTCGACCGGACTCTTAAGCATAAATATCAGCATTTTCAGAACCAAAAGCGGAGAAGCCTTATTTACGTTTAAACTGTATACTTGGTAACCCTATCAATGTGCGGTGACCCTCCCTCCGGCGCGGTCTAATCGCAATCGATACCCTCCCGTGATGTCGCTGACGCAATATACCAAGTATTCCATTCTTTCGCAGGAATTCTCGTTATTGCACGGGCGCATAACGTGACGTTATGTTTTTGTTTTGGGTCAGTGGCTTTCCTTTCGTAGTTTTTCGAAAAGCAAGTATGTGTTTGGTCTTAGAATTTGTCTGTATCAGACGCCATGCTCGGCCAAGAATAGCTTTTTTACAGGAAAAATAATTACTGTTCTTTCCGTTAATGCAGCCGGTTTAACGGTTTACGAAATTTTGAGGTTCGTGAAACACATAGAGTACCTATACAAAATCTGTTTTAGTTGGTCTACTTTGACATACAATACAATTCCGTTATGGTTTTATTACGGTTACGGACCATTTGAGGACCGATTAGCCTGACGCTGCCTACGAAGCTGAAGATCCTGGGTTCGAATCCCGGTAAGGGCAAATATTTGTGTGGTGAGCATGAATATTTGTCTGTTTGATTGAGCATGAATATGCGTCATGGATGTTTTCTATGTATTTAAGTATTTATATGTATTCAATATATTTTGTCGAATCAAATATTAGAAATTAAAAAAAAAAACAGGTCAGGTCTGATGATGGGATCCTGGAGAAATCGAGGGAACTCTTCAAATTTTATAGGCACACTTGAAGCGATTTTTTTCTGTAATAATCAATGCATTTGTTCTCGGTAAGCAGTTCAAGTGGTAAAGTGGAAAGGAAATTCGGAAATGCTCATGTACCTGTTTCTTCGCGGAGTACTGATTTGAAGTCGGTTAAAACTTTGTTTCTAAGTAAATTATATGGGAATAATTAATGTGCAGCACTTTCGTCACATCAATGCATAACATTAAAATGTCATAAATTAACTGCTATACTTTTACGATCATCACAATGAATTAAACGCTTCGAACGAATTAATTGCGTAATATTATCGCAATTAAACACGACATGTTTAATGTTCATTACGCCAAAGGCGCGTAGTCGAGCAGCGTACGTTGCGAACGTTCGACTATCATGAAAAACATAATATAAACATACAGCATTCGTTACATATCTGGGTCATACAGATTGAGTAAAACAAGTTATCTTTCTTGTGGGAGTTCCGAGGGGAGCCAATAATGCAAGGCCAAATAATGTACGGCCCGTATTATTGGGTTATCAGCCCGGACAAAGGTGGCTTCCAATTATTGCCTCGGACCAAGTTTGCTCAGGGTGATACTGATAATGCACGACTCAATAATGTCGAGTCCAATAATCCGCGTCCTCTATTTTGGACGAGGATTACTGGGTCGTGCATTATCAGGGCGGACAAACATGGCTTCCAAAAGAGAACCTGCCTGTAAAAAGCGAACTCTGTCTTAGGTCGGTTTAGGTTAGGGTTCAATTGTGTCCCTCAGACCGGAAATTGGCGTCGACCCGCTCCAGATTATCAGTCCACACAGAGAATGTACAGCCCGATAATCCGGGACTCGGATTACTGGGCCGTGCATTATCAGCTCGTACAAAATTGGCTTCCAATTATTGCCCCGGACCAAGTTTGCTCAGAGGGATAATGCACAGCAAAATAATCCACGGCCCGATAATCCATGTACATTGGACGCGGATTATCGGGCTGTACATTATTTTGGCCGTGCACTATCATGGCCGTACATTAACCGGCACCGTTCCGAGTATGTAAAAAATTTGATTGCATGAAATCATATAAGAGGAGACGCCGTTTATGCGGATTAGAGTCCAACCAAAAATTTGGCTTTATAGTCCTTAACTTTGGCAATGTCCACAGAAGATACGCGAACCTAAATCTCTGCATGACTCAGCTGTTGACCTACACTGTTTGATTGTTAGATAAAGATGATTAGGGTTTAGGACTAGAGTTTGTATATATGTAATACTAAGATATAAGTAGTTTCGGTTTCTTTCAAGATTTTAGAACAACACTTATTTATATTTCTTTGCGATGAATGTCGATTACATGCAAGCATTAAATCCTTTAATATTACATTTTTTTCGCCACACTTGCTCGTAAAGGGCTTTATAACGCGCAGGCATAGGTACAAGGCTACAATAGCCTTTATTTGGTAATGGATTTTTTCTTAAGTTGTGACTGTCACTCAGCGTCATTTATAAAGCAAGGAGGTTTTAAATCAAATACGATGTTTGAAAACGTATTTATAAATAAATCTAAACGTAAAAACTTTAACTGAATTATTTATTGGTTTAAAACTAAAAAAATAGTAATTCAGTGTTTGTGTAAAATATTTTTAACAGCGATTTTAAATCACGATTGTATGCCGAAGGGTCCTTGCCTTATGCGCCTTAGGCTTACGTCAAATTCAACAATATGGACGATTGACATTTTGTATTTTTATTGCGATTTGTATTATTTGTTTCCTCGCAAATCTGATGAAAAACATAGTGTGCGACACGCACAGTAAGAACTTTTCACACTCGAGTCATCAAAGCTTCTTTCTAATAGACTCTCGTTCGTTAATAATCTCTTACCGTACTCGTGGCACCATGTCCTAATATTACAAATTTTAAAGGCTGAATAACGCTCGAGCATCAATGTACCCAGGATTTCCTGTACGAAACACACCGACCAATAATCCCCATTCGAAATTCGAACAAACCCCAACCGGCCAACAACTCAAAGCCATAGGCAATATCACTTTCTGGTATCCTGCTGCATATCCATTTCTCTATAGTCACACAATCGCGACACGGAGGGTGTTACCCACACCCTTGTGCCGGCTTCATACACCCTTCACACGTCCGATTTACGGTTGGCCAAGAGAATGTCACACGAGAATAACCTTTATTGTTAGGAGAGTAGGTTCTCCGTTGGAGTTTTCTAGGTGTGCTAGTAAGTTTGCGCTTGTGTACATAGAGGGCGCGCCCCTACTGTCGCCGAGCAAACATGGCGGCTAACGAGGTTTTTGCGAGCTCTCGTGAGTGATTTCGCGCCTAATTTAGGTACGAATGTGATATTTTGTTTAAGGGCAGTAGCTACGGCCGATGACCGTTTTTGAAACACTAAGATACTTAAATGAGATGGTGAATAACTCCGAAAAAAATGCTATTTGTTATTCAATTACCAATCGGAACGTTTGAACTTTTGATAAAACATTAATTGATGTCAAAAAACCGGAAAAGTGCGAGTTCAACCCACGCTGTAATGGTTTCGTAAAATATTGAGAATTTTCCCGTTACTTTGAATACTCAAACTTCTTATAGGTTTTCCTGTAATGTTTAGGCAAGCAACTGTTTTCCATATTTTTTTCAGAATTTTAATCCTAGTAGTTTCAGACATAAGGGGGGGGATGGTAAATTCTCGTCTTTTTTCCTAAATTAATTCAAATCTGTTTTTGCTAAAAAAAAAAAAAAAACCAGTATTACCCCTCAGCATAAAAGTTGTTCAGAATTCATTAATTTACTTTACCTTTGGGTCACCAATTTATATATGTTCGCCAAATTTCAACTCAATCGCTCTAGTAGTTTCGGAGCAAATCGGCTGTGACAGACGGACAGACAGACGCACGAGTGATCCTATAAGGGTTCCGTTTTTTTTCCTTTTGAGGTACGGAACCCTAAAAATAAAAATGTCGCAGTTTTCAACATAAAAATTGCTTATTATTTCTAAAAAAGTTTGGTAATTCATTTACCTAAAGTCTGACCGTTTGATATTCTGAAAAAAACATTCATTATGACAATATGAATTTCTATTCAAATTTCGCAAGTTGGTTCGTGCGAAAAACACAGGATATCGAGCTAACATTGGCGAGCGAGTGTGACCAAATATTGGGGTTTACAGTCGCCTTAACTCGTGCGATACGAAGTTTTACTGTAAGTTTTGAGGTTGCATTGTTGGAAAGGAAAGATTTGAGTTTGAAGACGAGTCTGGCTTTGTCTGTTGGAATTACGTCATGCTATTACAGCATTTCTCGCAAATTATGTGCGATTATTACCTACGTTTTAGTTTGGTAACTACCTGAAAAAGTTTTAGTTACGAACTTAACTAAACAGTCAGTCCGTCCAGGCAATGAACTGACAACTTGTATGGAAAAAATGTCAAATTTGGAAGTAATTTATAATAGCTATTTTTTTTAATGTAACGGATATATTATCAATTAAATAGTTACCTAGAGGCTAAATTCAACAAAAAATCAGACATCAAAAAAAAGTTGGCTCCTATAAAGTCCGGATAAATATTAATATTTTTTAAATCTTTATTTAGGTTCATTTACATTTGCTTTAAAATATTCAATATACATAAAATAAAAAAGACAATGAATGTTTAATTTAAATCTATATAATTACTTCCAGGTGGAAAGTTTGTTGGATTCTTGAATAAAGTATCTTAGAATAACGATTTAGGATGAAATAAACAAAAAAAATGCTATTATAAATTAATGTTTTTCGAAACCGTATTTTTCCTGGAGTAAGTGGTGTCAACCCTAACAATCATTGAATTCAATGTGGGATTCAACTTTGATAACATCAAACATTTGTATTTAGTATTTACATAGCTGCGCTAGCGATACATGCAAAGCTTTTTAAGTTCAACTTAAACTGGTGTGAAGAGAAATATTTTCATCAAGCCAACACATTTTATAAACTTTACAATATTTCACGGCTATTAAACGGCCTGGTGCTTTATTTAGTTCATCACTTTCGTGCTTTATTAACATTTTATCGTGTTTTTCGTGCCCGTTCTGATAAGTTAGCTGCGCACGAGTGGAGGCGAGCACGCTGAATATATTTATTGAAAGTATTGAAATAAGAATACGATGCGTAGTGGCGAAATACAATTGACCTTCTATGTCTCGTTTGACGACGCTAAAAGTTACAGTTTTACAAGTCTAAACAGACAACACAGGTAAAAAATAAATCCAAGCCAATATTGGTGGTGTATTGGTCTGGATTGGTCATTACGCGGTACCTAAAAACTGTAAATCTTTAAAGTATAGAAGCATAATAACGTCGATTATATAAAGTGACATGTAAAACTATGTAAAGATATCCATCCTACCCGCGTTTAGCAAAATATTTGAAAAAATAATGCTAACGCAATTGATTTCTCACTTTAATTGTAACAAGATTTTTCACGCACAGCAGTTTGGCTTCACAAAGGGTCAACTACTGATGCTGGTGCAAGTTTGATTAAATTCATTCTGCAGTCTTGGGAAGAGTCACAGGACGCCATTGGAGTCTTCTGTGACCTTTCCAAGGCATTTGATTGTGTAGATCATAGTACCTTAATTTGTAAACTTAAATTTTATGGCATTAGAGGACATGCATTAGATCTCATTGAGTCATATTTAACACAAAGGAATCAAAAGGTAGCGATAAACGGGGCCATTTCGTCAGAGACAGTGGTGGAGATGGGAGTACCTCAAGGATCTATTTTAGGTCCATTCCTGTTCCTTGTTTATGTAAATGATCTACCATATATGGTAAGCCGAAGATCAGGCATTGTCATGTTCGCCGATGACACCTCGTTACTGTTCAAGGTTAATAGGAAAGATACTGAACTCATTGAATCAAATAACACCCTGTCCATGATATCTGACTGGTTTGCTGCCAATAACTTTGTGTTGAATCCAAAAAAAACGAAATGTATAAAATTCACACTAGCGAACTCAAATGTAAACTTAGCCTCAAATATTAAACTTAATGGTGAAACCATAGAATTTGTAAAGTCAACTGTATTCTTAGGTATTACGTTAGACTCTAAACTGCAGTGGGGTTCCCACATAACTGCGATAGGAAGTAGGTTGAGCTCCGCTGCTTTTGCAGTCAGGAGAATAAGGCAGCTTACCAATGTAGCAACGGCACGGTTAGTTTACTTCGCTTACTTTAACAGTATAATTACTTATGGTCTTATTTTATGGGGATCAGCGGCAGATATTGAGACTGTATTTATTTTACAAAAAAGGGCTATTAGAGCAATTTATAACCTCGGGTCGCGTGAGTCATTAAGAGAATTTTTCAAGGAAACAGATATTCTAACACTGCCGTCGCTATACGTATTTGAAATAATTATGTATGTTAGGAAGAATTTATACAACTACCCAACAAACACTGATAGGCCCAAGGTTACCAGAAGCGCAGGGAAGCTCAAAACAACTTTTTACAGGCTAGTAAAAGCGAAAAAGTCGTTCTTGGGAAATTGTATAAAATTCTACAATAAAATTCCAAAACACATTACCGAACTTACTGACTCTAAATTCAAATCTGTCGTAAAACGGACACTTATTTCAAAAGCATATTATAAGATAAACGACTACATCATGGATAGGGATATTTGGCAGCGATAAAATCCTGCTCTAGAAATCTGTCGTAAAATAAATATGCTTTCTACTGTAGCAATGTAATTTTAAAATTTTATAATACTCTGATACTGATATGATATATTGTATACTGTTTTGAAAAAATAAAATGACACCTCGCCGAGTTTTTTACGCCGGTTCTTCTCGAGGCAGAGGTTTACTTTCCGAACCGGTGGTAGTTTATCGACATTCATAGGTGCATGTAATATGCCTAAATTGAAGAATAAATCACTTTGACTTTTTTGACTTTATGTTTTATCAAGGAATAAATGAATGATTAGAGTGCCAAATCCGATATGTGCATCATTTACGTCAAAGAAAATAATGCTCTAGTAATTACACATCTGGTATTGTCTCTCAATTCAGCAAACCGTGCACATAACGGATGTGGCAATTTCACCGACGATTTACACTCAAGAGCAAAAGTTTTGGGTACACTTTGTATAGAACTTCAGTACAAACTGTACCCGAAACTTTTGCTCTTGAGTGTATTTAGCCATCATCATAAATAGGGGTTCTTTGTTTAGAGTTTTTTGTTTTAGAGTTTATGTTATCTGTACTTTTTCTTTCGGTCCTCACGACACGACACAGGCTGGACCTTTTTTTTTTTTGTTTGTTTAGGAGGGGAAAATGCTTTACGCATACCACCCGGGTGCAGGGGGTGACCCGAGTGGTTATGTGGGACGCCCGTATGGGCTAATGAGACCCACGGTGTACCCACTAAAAACCCCCCCACTTGCCGCCACGCCGCCTTGTGGCGAGGTTACGGGAACGCTTGCGCACACATCCGCGACCCCGCCGGCGGCAGCCGCCCACAAGCGGCTCCTTCGCGGATGCCCGAGGGCCCTCCACGAGAGGCACGCCAGATGTTTCGGCGCGCCTGCCGCCTCGATCTCTACCAGTTCAGTAGCGGACCCCCTGAGTCCGCTACGAGGAGATCATGGGTGCGGGAAATTCCAGCACCCGATGGGTGCGGGAAGTTCCGCCACCGACCACGTCTCGGCCGCAGAGGATAGGGAAAGCGGCGCACCGTAATACCGGCATTCCTCTTCCTCTGCGGTCCCACCCATGCCGTTTCAGCGGAACGGCCCCGCCAAGTTCGCAGGGGGTAGGGAGAGTGGCGCACCGTAATACCAACACGCCTCTCCCCCTGCGATCCCGCCTCGGCCGCAGAAGATAAGGAGGTACTCCTCTTCTTCTGCGGTCCCTCCCCAACGCATCTTAAGCGGGCTTAGGCAAGCCCGCTAGGAGCGCCCTCCTCGGGCCAGCCAGCGGCCCACACAGGCCGGCCCTGGTGCCTCTTAGTTTCGCCGTGGGTGACCAGTCCACGGTTACTAAACCCCCCCGCCCCGACAACGCGGGCACCTTCGAGGGGGACACAGGCTGGCCCTAGTGTGAGGACTGATAATGTATCTATTGTTTTGCTGTTTTGTTAAATAAATAATTTTGTATTTGTATTTATTTGTATTTTCTCGAAAAAGGATTAAAAATATTGTCAAATGGAGAAAAAAGTAAAGCAGGGGATTCTATAATCACAAAGTTATGAGTGTCCAAAGTTATATTCTGTCACTTTTCCGCAAAACGAGCCTTCATATGAAACGATTGTCATTTACTATGACGTTCGGGGATCGTGACGTCACGATCCCCGAGCGTTACCACATTACCCGGTTTTGTACGAAGAATATATTTTCTTTGTATATTACTAGTCAGTAATGTACGAAGAACAAGGGCCTTATTTTACGCCGTGACTGCTTCTTTTTCTTTCTTTTGTCAGCTAAGAACCATCTCGATCACGTCAGCTTTCGGATAAAAAAACCGCATTAAAATCAGTGCATTCGTTTAGCAGCTACGATGCCACAGACAGACACACATACACGTCAAACTTATAACTCAAAGAAAGTTCATATAGCTGAAGAATTAATCCAAAACAAATGAAAGTACGTCGACTTGAAAGTACGTTTCGATCAAACGCCGCAAAACTTTCGTCACCCTGCAAAGCGTTTGTAAATCGAACAAAACAAGCATTTCCATAATACAACTCAATGAATAGCAGCGGAGCAGGAGCACCCAACGCTCTACGATTTAATGCCTAAGGATTTAACAACAAAAACATCCCAAACGGAAGGAGTTACCATCGACCAGCGTCGTTTGACCCGATCCGCTCTTACCATAACACTTCAACATAAGAGAATTCCACTAACGAGAAGGACCTTAACAGGTCCCGATCCAGTGGTCGGTTAACAAATAAAGCAGAAGAGGTTCGTTAAAAGAGCATCGTCTAACAAAACGTTATTAAATCTTATTTCAGTGAGGATGAAGATATTTCGAGCTCCGGTGTGCTCATTGTTCGGATTTTGCCCTTCATTGATGCATATTATCTGCTATTTTGAAGAGATTTGTGAGCATGTTTGTTGTGCATCCGTGGTATTTGAAAAAAATAATAACCGACGTTTTGTGTTGTAAAAGGGGATGTTCTGAGCGCATATCATAGAATAGAAGCTGGCTAGGTTTTTTTTTTATAAAAACATGTTTAAATGTACAATGCTGTCTGTACCTAAATTAGCCATTAAGTGGGCCACATTGGCATATTCTGCGATGTAATTAATATGTGTATCCATATTGGTGGCCATTTCGCATCGACTTAGCTGATAAATAATTTACTTTAAAACAAAGTTTTAACCAACTTCAATTCAGTATTCCGCCTCAAGTGTGCCTATAAAATTTTAAGTGTTCCCTCGATATCTTCAATATGTAAAATGCCATACGAATAAAATAAAAAAAAGTGAATTAGGTAATATTAGATATGTTTACATTTTCCTATTATATATGTAAGTAAGTTGATAGTTTATGTTTTCGCTACTAAATAATCAGCTTCTTACGTTCCCAAGGTTTGTAGGTTCTTTGTTAAGTGAATGTTATCAACATCTTTTCATTGTCCTTTTTTTTCTATAACGTACAAGTAGCAATTTAAAATCAGATAACACAAAATGCGAATCGTGGTGCATTACCGGTGGTCGATTTCACATCAAAACCATGCGACAACCCATATCATTGTCGTGACGACAAACGATTAGCCCCCGGCCAACAATCCAAAATAGGATGAAAATGTCAAAATACAATCTTTCATGACAATCTTTACTTTGCGAAATTACTACACGCTTTGCTATTCGAAAATTAACCTCAATGGAATATAATTAAGCCCGAAGACGACTGTATAAGCGCTCTTGTCGCGATTAAAGTGTCAATCATTGACACAAAAGACGTAACACTAGAGCTTGTGCCAATATGATTTACTTTTTTTTGGGAAATACGACAATGGCTTTGGATGACACGGCATTGTGCCATTAGCATTGTTAAAATGGAACAGGAAGACACGCGTTTTGTTGCGTTTTGCGCAAACTTGAGTTTCGTATCTTGTTAAGGTTTCGAGATTAGAGGAGTCAGTCGAGTCGACTTAACCGATGTATTTTGTATTTCTTAGATGATTTTGTTGGTTACAGCACAAGGTACCTACTGGGTAATTACGTGGAACAAGGCATTGTTAATTGGCTACTTTCCTCCTGTTAAAATCCAGGACGTAGTGATACTATATTTATTACAATTATTACAATGAGTAAATTACAAAATATAAATAAAATCATAAAAAAGATCTGAGACTTCAAAATTTTATGAAAAAATGAATCCATATTAATTAAAAAAACCGGGCAAGTGCGAATCGGACTCCCCCACCGAGGGTTCCGTACAAAATTACAATTGTATACTTTCAGATTTTTCCCTGTAGGTCCAAACATAGTTGTAGATCAACGGGAAGTACCCTATAAATTTTGTTTCCCTTGAGATAGTCGAAATATACGTTTTTTACGGCATAAACGGCCGTATCTTTTTTTTACGTTAACTTAGAAGTTTGATTTTTTCTCAGCCTCAAGGGACTGTAGACCTGAGTATATCGTTTTAATTTTAACTCGATACCTCCACGCGTTCCTGAGATAAAGGGTCTTGACAGACAGACAGAAAGACAGACATACAGACAGACGGACAACAAAGTGATCCTATAAGGGTTCCGTTTTTGCCTTTTGAGGTTCGGAACCCTAAAAAAGAATTGTATGACAAGTTGACAACTATGTACTTAAACAAAGTATTTCACTACCAACTGCTCGTTTGAATGGCACCGTAAAAAAAATTGGCAATTAGCCAATTGCGTTTGGGCTAAATAAAGTTGAGATGTTGTTGACAAAATAGTACATTACTCACTTAGGCCGGTAAAACATAGAATGTCTCAGATCGCAGGTATTTGAAGCCTGAACCGAAGGCCTCACAAGCGAACCACTTATCCAATCTCAAAAAAATCATTCACTAATGTATATAATTTACTTTAAAAACAAAGTTAACTATTACCGACTTCAGTTCAGTATTTGAAGAGTTCCCTCGATTTCTCCAGGATCCCATCATCAGATCCTGACCTCATGACCATGGGACCACTTGGAATGGATACCCTTTCAAACAAAAAAAGAAATTTTCCAAATCGGTGCAGGCGTCTTCGAGTAATCGGTAATAAGTACATAAAAAAATAAAAGATTTCGATGAATTGAGAACCTCCTACTTTCTTGAAGTCGTTTCAAATTGGACTTCCTTGATGGCTAAAGGATATATTTTGATCCTGGGTGTTTACCTGTGTTCTTTGCAATACGCGAACCAAGCCGCGTGGGCAGTTATTTATCCCCATATAAAATTCGACGTCGAAATTAAAAAGCAAACGGCAACTCCGCTCCTTTTTCAAGACGGCGAGTCCTCCAAAAACCCCTGTCTTACCCACAAATAAATTGGCCAACAACCCCCACTTGCCTGAGGGGATTTTCGGATTAAACTTTATTACGTCTCCAAAAAACTATTCGAGATTCGAATAGCTTTTGTCATCGTGTTGTTATTCTGAAGGTATTGTATGACGGGTTCTATCTAAGGGCAGCCTTTGACAACTCTTTGATTCGTGATTTAGTTGTGACAATAATGAAAGGTAGGCAATGTGTGATTAGTATTTATAGTGAAAGGTTTAAATTTAGTGAACGTTTAGTCGGAACGTAGGGACTTATATCTACCGGTACTTACGTACGTAACTATGTATATTCGCGATTACTTCGTAACTCAACATTGTATTTAGACAAGTAGAATCAAAAGATTTTTCTAAAAACTCAACTGCTTGTTTAAAATACTTCTTCTTATTTTTTTTGGCGTTCTGGCCAACTGTGTCCGTTCAAATTTGCCAGAATCGAGTTAAACGAGAGGTGCTCATGCCCTGCGAACAAACGGATCATACAAACACATAACGACTACCAACTGTTACCACTGTTAAAAATCCTAATAGTCTAAATATTATTGTAAGTCAAGCATCACAAACGGGGTGTTAAGGGAGTTAAAAAGGTTAAAGTCTAATGTTATTATTTTCTACAAACTTGGCAAGTAAACGGAACACGTTTTTGTTTTCTGTTAAACAGATTAAAGAAGCTACATTCGTAGGGAGGGGGATATTTAATTTTGGCAACATAGAGTAGAGATTAAAGGAGGAGGCTACGTGGGCAGTTGAAAAATATATGGTCTATAAAACCAATCTCTTCACCACACTCACACAAAGGTTGTTTCAAATATTATAGCCAACGTCACTCTCACGATTATAAGGAATCCAACGACGCCTCATATGTCAAAATCCATCAAGCGGTTTAAACTGATGTAGCCCGTGAAACAGATTTTTCTTGTCCACATACATACATAACATAACCCTCCTTCTGAGGCAGTCGGGTAAATAATAACGTTGAAATACTACAAGCATCGGTTAGTTAGAAGATAAAATGATAAGCTGTAATTAACTGTGCCTTCGTCATCTACCAAATTTTACAATAGTTCGTTCACTATTAATTCTATCCGACTGTGGAACTCTCTCCCTCTTAACATCAGACAAGCAAAATCTATCGGTAACCTCAAATCCCTTCTTAAAGAACATTATTTGTCTCTCCCTAACCCTTATTGTATTTTTTGGCTGACTGTTTATGTATCACATATTTGTATTTGTGTTATTTGTATATATGTATGATTGTGTATGTATGTTTATATATAGAGCTATTTATGTACGTTTATTTTATATATTTTTTATTTTTTGTTAATAATAAGCTCTGCACCACCTACTGCATAATCTAGTTTTATCTCTTTCTCCGATACCCAAAGGTTGTCTGGAAGAGATCGCTCTTCAGCGATAAGACCGCCTTTTGTCTACCTCTACCGTATTGTTTCTCTCTGTAACTGCTTTGTTTGTGTGAGGTGTGCAATAAAGAGTATTTGTATATTAACCTTTGAGTAAGTAATCATATATACTTCTAGAGAGGACATTTCAACTAGATTTTTTGTAACACCAGTTAGAGCCGATTAGCCCTAACGCGTACCTACAGTCTGTGCCGAAAAAAAAGAGGAAAAAATGAAATGTGTTACGTCACGTAACACTTCTCACTCCAATGCGTCGAGCTGCCGCGGCCGTCCGGCACAGACTGAACGCGTTAGAGCCAATTGGCTCTAACTCTAACTGGTGTTACAAAAAATCTAGTTGAGATGTCCTCTCTACTAGTACACATAATTACTCAAATAATTTAACACCGGTATTTTTGTATGGAAAGGTTCTTTTCTAAGTTGTAGGTATATAATCGTCAGGATCGATGTGAGACTGATCGAGATATTTCATTTATTTATCAAAGGGTCTAGCCGCATTCCTATAGTGAAACTGCCCCTGGCTGAAATGTATACCTTTCTTAGAAGCGTTAATTGGTCTTATTATAAGATATCATTTTACAATATTTCAAGCCTGGAATCCCCTTGGTTTGGATAAAAATAAAAAAAAATAAAAAATCTTTTTTAATTTTTCTAAGCTAAACTAATGGTTAGATTTCTTTGAAATTCGGATTATACATGGCACTAATAGCAATACAATTTCAAAAAAAAAAATCAAGGTTCTAACTTATTTACAAAGGCCTAAAAAAAGTTTTTTTTGTTTTAAATTTTTTTTTTTTATTTACAAGAGGGCGACAACCTCAATTTTTTGGTATTAAATGCACAATATAATATTGTATGAAATATATTTTTTTCATAAAAATCCATTTGTGGCAACAAGGTAAAAATGTCTTACTAATGCAGGCCTTTCGTCTTACGACCATTAGGAGGTAATAGTAATATAAATATTTGGAGACAATCTTACGCAAATTAAGCTAGTCCTAGGCTAAGCAAAGCTTGTATTATGGGTACTAGGCGACGGTACTTATACATATATAGAAAAATACTTACATGCATAAATAAAATACATAAAAAACATCCAAGACCAAAGAACACATAGCCATACTCATCACACAAAAGTTAGGAGGACGTAGATTAGTCCTCCTTCTCAAAATAAAGAGTTTTTACCGCATTGGATCATATCTCCTAAATCGTTTTGGGAAACGCCTAAACTCCGATAACAACATGTCTAGTGAGATTTTTGAAGCAATGAGCCTGAAAAGTACTGATGATAAAAATATTTTAGCAGCTATGGTAGAAGACAAAGGTTGGCTACGGAAAAAACTCCCGTTCCAGATTTTTTCTGCTAAAAATTGTATTTCTGACTTCCCCCAACTAACAGAATACGAATTAAAGTTGTTATTCACAGGAAGTTACCAATTCGGACAGGCTATTTCGTATCTAGCCGAGGTTCTAGACGAAGATGGTAACATGAATATGGCCTACGTCAAAGATTGTACAAATATCCTTAAAATACAGATACATTCTCGGCACATCTCTAAGAAGGTATATAGATGCTTCATAAAGTATGATGGCGAAAAGAGGGGAGTAGAAGCAATCGATCAATATTGTTGTGAATGTGCGAACGGGTTAAGAACAGTAGGTTGTTGTTCACATGTAGCCGCAATTATATATTACTTGTCGTATGGCAGATTTTTATCCAGAATTCCGCGGCCTAGCCATAAACTCTGTGCACTGTTCAAGACCGAAGGTATAAATGTTAGTATTAATACAGATAGTGACGAGGATGAGTAATTATAAGTGTTATGTTTAGGTGTAAATTGTAGGATTTTAATAAAATGTGCTTAACTTTTTTAGTTTCTTTTGATACGTAATTTTTTTAAGGCAGTATTGCGTATGTCATAATAGACCTCAGCTTCGCTTCGGCCGATAATTACATGTGTTCTGAGACATTTCTTATTTTATTGGCCTCGGTATGTAATCTACTATTGCTGTACGTAAACAACTACTACCTAAACATTACTATTATGAAATACGCAATACTGCATTAAAAAAAAAACTTAGTGTACACAATTTTTCTGCTCAACTAGCTGCTGCTCGTTTATACCTACTAAATGGTTGTAAAGGCGGAAGTACACAATGAGCCAAGTACGTTGGCCCAATGTGTATATGTGTAACCTACAAACGCCTTAAGACGAAAGGCCTGCATTAGTAAGACATTTTTACCTTGTTGCCACAAATGGATTTTTATGAAAAAAATATATTTCATACAATATTACCTATATTGTGCATTTAATACCAAAAAATTGAGGTTGTCGCCCTCTTGTAAATAAAAAAAAAAAAAATTTAAAACAAAAAAAACTTTTTTTAGGCCTTTGTAAATAAGTTAGAACCTTGTTTTTTTTTTTGAAAATGTATTGCCATGTATAATCCGAATTTCAAAGAAATCTAACCATTAGTTTAGCTTAGAAAAATTAAAAAAGATTTTTTTTTTTTTTTTTATCCAAACCAAGGGGATTCCAGGCTTGAAATATTGTAAAATGATATCTTATAATAAGACCAATTAACGCTTCTAAGAAAGGTATACATTTCAGCCAGGGGCAGTTTCACTATAGGAATGCGGCTAGACCCTTTGGTATAAATAAATTAACTAAATATTTCTAAAGCAGACATTCGTCCGCTCCAGCCAGACGGACGTAAGATACCGAAAATGAAGTGAGTAGTAAAATATCATGGTCGCCACCATTTGATCATAAGCACACTAGTTGTTGTATTTTTTAATTGAAATACAAAATATAAATTAATAATATACACACGTCTTCAGACGATAACTGATACCAAATGTGGTTGACAGCTGAAGTATTTATATATTTAAACTTTATTGCACAAACAAAAGTCGGACATAATGCCTTAAGGCATTCTCTACCAGTCAACCGCATGGCAAGTATTGCTATTGTAATGTGGAAATTTCTACTACAAAACAGTTTTAGTTAAAAATATAATCATAATTCTTGTATATATATAGGTACATACGTATGTCTATTTTGACAATGTTTTTAAATTGTATCTTTGAAATGACTAATTCATTAATGAATAATAGTGCATTTATGAAACAAGAATAAATTTATAATTGATGGAATGTTTCACTTTATTTAATGACAACATAGTAATAGATTTGATGGAATTTAATTATGGTTCCGGGTATAGAGATAAACGTAGGTCCCCTCATCCTCAGTAGCTCTGGCGACCTTAATATAACTACTATGTCCTTTATTTTGAATAAATTTATTCAGTTCAATTTTAAAATGATTGAATGTCAATGCCGAGACCTCGTAAACGCTTAGAACGTTTAGTCTAGTAATTAATATCGAACATATAGCTCTATTTTACATCAGCAAAAAGCAAAATCGCGGGCAAATTCTAGTATTTTATAAAGCAGATGACGTTTAAGTACTGAGTTTCGTTCTCATTGATATATCCCAATATTCGCTTTTTCGTTGCGCTTTGTGCTATCTAAACTTATTCTCAGCAGTAAAGACGGCGAGATAGAAAAAAAAACAAAACCTTTATAGCATTCTATCATTAAATCTCCAAACCCACCGCCAAAGGCCGGTAATTAGCATTTCGAAAAAAGAAAACTCTGCAACTCGGATCTGGCATCACAATAATTCTAAGTGCCCCTCTAAATCCTTTGTGAATTCGGCAATCTGCCATATCAATGGCGCTACCCTATGTACTTATTAATTACAAAGCAGACCGACAACCCTGAACGTAACACTGCTCTTAACTACGCACACGTTTAATAAATAGAAAACCTAGCTACCGCAAAACGTTCTCTACACCGTAGTAATAAAGTTGATTGTTAAATAACTTCGCTACGCGAATTAGCATATGAAAGGGAACCTTTTGAATTACGAAACGAGCTGTTCTGAGCTCTAACGTAATTACGCTAAGGTTCAGTTCGGATTGACGAGTAAGAATAGCCAGGGGTGTGAATTAAGATATTGTAAAAGGGACATAAGGGGAATGTCACACGAACGCTTAGTGTCAACCTCACCATGTCTTTGAAGCTCATGTAAAGTGTAGATATTATTTATTTAGGAGCACAAATACGGTTGGGGCGTAGTCGCTTGTTGTGATGCATGTCACATCCACAGTGACACCGAGTGCCCCGGGGTTTATAAATAAGCCTTTGTAATGGCTGACAATGACATGGGATACTTGTTAGGAAATGTAATGGAAATTATTTACCCTATGAGTACTGCGCCGTTATAATTTGTAATCCTTTTCTTATTATTAATTGTCATTCACGCTACAGCATTTTTTGTCATTTGATAAAGCAAGTAACGTAATAAACGAGATAAAAAGAATATGACCTAAAATCCGACCATTAAAGACGAGTGTTTAGGGCTTGCAGCGGATACTCTTTCTTGCAACGTATTTCGATGAAACTTTGTGGTATTAGGAAATGTATACCTTATACATTTATAAACAAACGGGGCTATTCTACCGTAGGGGTCGGATCATTACACCGGTTACGCGACCAGCTTAGGTTAGCGACCACCTGAAGGACTAGGTTTCTTTAATTAAATATAATAATATTTCAACAGACTCTAAACAAATCATCAGTTTTATGCAATTTATTTAACAGGAATTTACAAAAAAAACAGAAAATATTCTTTCAGTTCACCAACTCACCTGAGTGATCCGCAATCGGCGAACTAAATTAGGTAGTCGCTAACAGGTGAAATGACCCTGATTATATCCAAATAGTTACAACTCCCGTTTTAATATTATGACCAACCTACATACAATATACGGTAATTAATGGCTCCATATTTATGGTAATTCAAGACAAAGCATCATTTTTTCTGACCTAAATGAGAATTTTAAAACGGGCGTTGTAACAGTTCGATGTAATTACCCCTTTAAAGCAACGTAATTATGATACAATAAACCAATATTAGAAATCCAAACAAACATCGAATATGCAGGGTATATTATTCAAATAAGTTCGGGCAGTGAGAGAAAATCCAAAAACTACAAGAGACACGAAAACTAGCTCTTAGGAATCACGAGACTGATTTTAAGTAGAAAAAATTCAAAGGTTTTCAAGGAACCCGCACACGGCCGCGAATCGAACCCGGTCAAATCTGTTTATTTTTTCTAAAATTGGTCTCGTGATTCCTAAACCCAAACTTCGTTATTTCTTGTAGTTTCTGATTTTCCCTCACTGCCCCGTTTGAATAATACCCTGTATACGTAAAAAAATATATCATAGCTACACTCCACTCCCCGACCATAGACAGAACTTCTGAGTGCAAAACACACACAAGGTTATGCGTATCTTGCGTGTGTGTTGCCTTTACAAGCTATTCAAGACTCTTTACTACTTTAGTCATGCGTGTCGCCCTTTCTTATTCGTATCCCAGCTTTCCCTCCCTAATTGCCAACTAGTTCGTCCACCCTCCGTTAGATGGCGCTAAACGCAATGTGAACGACGTACGCAGGCTACACTAGGCGGTTCAGAGTTCATGAAATAGATGGCGTTAAGTTATATATCCAAGTGCATTTTCCAATTGTTTTTACAAGCTTTATTAATACAAACAAAAAATATGTTAAAGCTTTAATAATACAAATAACCTGTAACTAAGTATGCCTGTTTATTAGTCGCGTCGATTTGAAACGTTGCATTTAGTATAAATACAATACAATCATTCTTAAACATGTGCTGAAAGAAGAATATACTTATGTATAGCATCCATCATGCAATATAGGAATATTTAATAGTTTATTATATGTTTGTTTATAAGTACCTAATGTGATTTAGCCGAATGAATGTAGAATGTATGCAGGATTATATATATTTTTTATATAAACGTCTGTAATTAAGTGTCTCTGTTTGGCCCGAAACGCGGCGCAAGTAGGTATTTAAAAAAAATGCTATCTGTTTCACACCGCTCTGCCCTGCCCCCGACCCGTATCGTGCGATAGAGAGAGTTGCAAGTCCTGGAGGCAATTGCTTACATTTCCTTGTTGAAATATTGTTTCGGGTGATAACTTTTTTTACCCCTTAAACCTTTATGAAATGAAACAATTTTGGTATTATTGGATTTAGTACACTTTAATCTAAGTCTGTACGTTTTCGTTTTCCTTTTTTAGTAAAACAGTTTTGATTAACTAAAAATAAATAAAACGATAGACAAAGTTTTTAAGTCAAAAATATAGATTTTTTGATGCTAATAACTTATAACGTAAGCAATATTTCTTAAAAATCAAAATGTACATACCTAGTTTTTCATTATATCTAAAACATATCCAAAAACTAATAAATTCGAACTATGTTTACGGGGTGAAAAACGTTATCGCTTTTTGTATGACAATGTACAGGTTCACAATCCTCTTAATTGGTAAAGATTGCCAGTACAGAATGTACAAATAGCTAGTATTTGTACATTCTTTTGTTTTGTTTTGTACATATAAATTAATGAATAATTCGGTATTGTTTAAGAATTGAGATGATTAGACGATGGAGCCGGAACTTTTAAATGGCTAAGAAAAATGTAAAAACTCGAATACACACGGATTGACAAATAGGTATACTTAGCGCGCTCTAACAACTTTCGTTTGAAGGCTTGTACAGGGTATTTATAAATAAATTAAAATGAACATTGAACCAAATATTTAAAAATTACTACCGTCAAGAACTGATTGTAAAAAAATGTTTTTTCAAGAAATCTATTTTAATTAATTATTGACCATATCCCAAAATTATGGCTGGGCCCCTTTTTTAGGGATATGAAAATGCCAAATTGCTATAAAACATGAACAACTTTCCAAATTAGAAAAAAAATACGCGATTATTTTTATCAGCATGTATCTACCTATCTAGATCTAGACACGCGGCAGCGTGTCCAGCCAAGTTCAAAGATGCTTAAGGCTTGACTTGGCTTTGGCTAGTTTTTATTAGGAATTTTTCGAAGAGTAACATATTACCTTACAATATATTTAAACAGTTACTTAGGTAAGTATAACATAAAGATGATAAGTTGATTAGCCAAATATCAGATATCTTGTATGCAAAAACTATAGCCAAGTCAAATCTTGAGCATCAATGTATCCTAAGTTATCTGCTTTGTGTAAATAATTCAAGTGTTCATTCATTCATAGCAAATATTGTTGTAATCAAAAATATGAGAAATTGTATGCTCTTAAGAATACATTTTATTTTAGGATTATCCACTGAATTTGGCATCTATTTAGATTTCAATTCTTTTGTCGGCGAAGTTGACAACCACGCATATTCTTATTATTGAACTTGGCTCCTATTTACACATTTATGTTTTTGGTGGGTTATTTATTCAATTACAATTTTTTGACGTACTTTTAGTTAGGGGCACTTACATTGGGCCTTATTAGGGCACTATTAATTCAGTACAATGAAATAAAAAAAAATTGGATGTTAAATAGATTAAACACCTCATTTCATGTCATTAGATAAGAGAACACAGTCATGTTAATTACATTTTTTATGAATCATTTTACGGCTTCGAGTTTGGTACAAAGAGTTCATAATCTTCTCCCTTTCTCTTTTCTTCTCGCAGCCATATACATTTTGCTTCTATACTTGTGATGACCAGGTAGAGGTCGCGGGAGTCCGCTGGTTGAGGGTGGCGCAGGACCGGTCACTTTGGCATTCTTTGGGGAGGCCTATGTCCAGCAGTGGACGTCTTTCGGCTGATATGATGACTCTACTTGTCATATCCGTCACTGTTTCCTCAGTTCAACATTCGGTGTTTGTCTTTTTCGTGTCATTCTACACAATTATTACATACCTAACCTCATGCTTGTTTTCCCAAAACGGGTAGACACAGCACATGAAATTTAATAATCAGCAATTTGTGGGTTACATTTAAATTAAAGGTAGAGAAAACTAAAATGTATCGTAATTTATTGATGAAGTCAAGTATCTATTTATTTGCCTAAGGAGTACCAACACCAACAACTGCAAAAATAAAATATTATAAAGAGGGAAATCTTGTGAGATTGTAGCTTTGTACGTTTGTCAGTTTGTATGTAATGGGTAATCTCCGGAACCCCTTATCCGTATATAAATTCCTTCCCCTGCGTGTAAAATAGACTTTCTGGTTGGTTATAGCCAATTTTTTATCTCGCGGGTTTGCCTGCATTCTTTGCAATACGCGGGCGAAGCTACGCGGGCAGCTAGTAGTAATATAAAACCAATTAAAGGAACTCACAAATAGAAAAAATGAGATAAGTATTTATTCGCATATAGCCATCCACAAATCGAAATGTTATTCAACACTCGAAACGTTACATTAAGAAAAAAAAACGTACAGAAAATACATGAAAGTTAATTTTATTTTTAAACTTAGATATAATTCGTTTTTGGAATATAAATATACACTCTTTTGCTAAGTTTCAATAAACGCGTAGTATTTTAGTTCCGCTACTGCACCACAGATGGCGCTAGCATGTACTATATGAGAGACTAGCAACGCTTGCCTTGCTTTTTATAAGTCCTAACTAAGTGTTAGGTACTGGTGATTTTATTAATACAATGACTACCTTATTAATACAATGATGGTATGACGATACCATCATTGATATAAAAACAAATGAAACTGAAAAAAATCTCCTCACTTATTGAGAAATTATAGATTGCGCCGAAGCAACGTGAATCTTGTACAAACTTCAAAATATTTTATAATGTTTGGTTCACAGAAACGGATGTCCAGTCGATGTCAAAGATATGTATACATTTTACGCCTTATTACAAGAGAGTAAGGTGCAAAAGTGTAAACTTATCCTTGTTGTCGACTGTATAAATATTCATCTAAATGCGACCGCTAATCTATTTATTAGGTACTATAAATTTGACGAATAAATTACTTCCAAATTACGATTCAATACAAAACAAACAGAAATAGGGTGAACTCATAATATCATAAATCACCAATAAGTAATATTCTTCCTAAAACCCAACGAATTTGCATTAACGACCACCCGAAGGCAATTTAAAATAAAAAAGCATCAAAAAACCAAAAGAAAATACTAATTCTTATTTCGTTAAACAGCGATCTGAATCGAGTCACGAAATGTCTAAAAGCCCATCACATTAATACATTGACGTGCTCAAAACTGTAAAATTACCATTCCAAATATGATTGTACAAAAAAAAATCGTTTAAAAAAGACAAATAGGATCATGGCGATGAACGATTAGAGGGCGTAAGCGACGACGAGCACGAACGAGGCTATAAACGTTGCTATCTATTAGTTACAAAAAAAGAGCTTCCGTTTTTATTTATGGCACTGACAATGCTGTAAATAAAAAAGAAACGTTCGAAAATTGAATTGTACGCTTCAATACTAGCTGCAAATAAAAATAATATTACAATATGCCTGGCTTGTTATAAAATCAGCTGGCACGCAATTTGGTTGCAGTTTTATGCAGTGTGAAAAAATAACATATTTGAGTAATGATTTGCTAAAGGCTAGAAAAAAATCGGACCAGCAAAAATTTGAATATCGAACCACAACAAATCTTGAAACTGGCTGGTAACGAGCGACATGCCGGTACAAACAGGATAGAGTATTGATAGTTTCGCAAAAACAAAACGCTGAGTCAAACCAAGGCTGAAAACTTAACGGAAAGTTGAAAATCACGCGACACAGAGACTTATTTACGACACAGCCAATAGGTTTGAAACGAATTTAACTGTTCAGTTTCACTTTATAGAATCAGTATTCGGATCTTATATCGATACACGCGATTATTGTTGTAAGACGGTGTCACATTGAATTTATCGTAATATTTCTAAATTCTGTTCGGTGCACGCCATTTATAACTGAAATAACTTTTGTACTATTTTTATTGCCAGTTTAGCCCAATAATGCCTTCAATTACTGAACAAATCCGTTTACATTTTTTTATAGCTTTACGATTGAAAGAAAAATGATAGTAAACATCGATTAGGACAATGTAGAAACTACATTGTTGATTGTAAAGATAAAAATTGGAAGCTCAGAGAACACGTTTTAGCAGTTATCGATAGAACTGAATCGAAACCGGAACGGTGAATTTACGATAATGGAAAAGCAAACTATCGAAAGATCGGATCGGCTCGTAATCTGTTTTTTTTTTATTTTTTCGGAGAGTAAATGACTGTTTAAATATTCAAAATTTGCCTACCCCTTTTTGTCACGGCATTGACTTCCGACCTGCTAATCGACGTGCGATCGAAAACGGTGCATCAAGGCGTTTTTTATTTTTACAAGCTTTATATTGTTATAACTTGACCTGTTCGTATTTATGTAAATATATAAGTACCTGTGTAACAAATAAGTAAGTTGTCGGTCAAAATTTGCAATCCATTTTTCAGTCACTTGACGTTATCCGATTGAGCTGAAATTTGCAATTAATCAATATCTCGCTCAATGACTTCCAAAATGTATTTAATAATAAGAATAAATATGCTGATTTTATATTTTACGACGTTAAATTTAAAATGATGTGAATTTAGTTTGTAAGATCTTTTGCAATGCCCTACCGGGGTATCAGTGCCTCTTAATTTGCAACCAACATCTATGTAATTTAATGTAGGTACCTGATTATGCATGAAATAAATGAAATGAAATGAAATGAAATGAAATTTTGGATGACAATTCAATTTTATGGTACCATCGAGCGGATCTGTGGGAGATTTGAAGAATGATTGATAATCTTTATGTATGGTAATCTTTTTTAGACAGAGGTTACAAAGATTTTTTATAATAGTTATTGACTACCTATACTTCGAGCAATTCGACGCAATAGGGGCAATGGCGGTCTTGTTGGTCTGATAAACAGAACACAGCGAATTAATTTCCAGTTCAATGTTTGTATTAATGTTTCCGTACAGAGCATCGTCGCCTGTATAGTTATACAAGTGCATCGTGTAGAAGAGTTAATGGTTACTACATGATGCAATCGATTTCCGTTCTGTTGGTGTTCCGTTGTGTGAAAATGTTTAGGTTAATTTATTTATTGATTAATGTTTCATTCCAGAGCCCTCTTGTCGTCCGAACACGTCATACAACCGGATCGTGTTGCACCGTGTAGTACCCGCCAGAAAAACGCCCTATTAGCGTGTGGGGCGCATGTAAATCGCCAGCTCACCGCGCTCGCCTCTGGTCGCAGCACCACTGAATAATGACGCGTTTTCGACAGGAAACTGGCACAAATATTTTTTTTTTCACGACAAACGAGCAAGCAGCTTGTCTGATGAAAAACAGACACCTTGCAACGCGCTTAATCTGTGAGACGGAAACCGGGGCTGGCTGTCCTACGCACGGGCTCCAAAGACGTATTACTCCAAAGTCTTTTGGTGTAATACGTGCTAAAATTACAATAAAACAGGTAACAGAGCCAATCATAACTTTAGACACCGCAACGTCGTATTATGTATTGCACATCAAAACCTTACAACTCTGTGAAGGAGTTCCTATAGGTGAATAAATATGTCAAGCCGATTTCAATTTAATTATGGAATTCATTGATTGATGTTGTTGACAATGTAGCGTAAATACAAAAGACATAAAACAACGTAGGAGTCTTATAAGCGTTGCCAACCCTTTATTGATTTGAGGGTCAACAAAAAAAGAGCAGGTCTTCGTGAGCGTGTTTTCTCGTTTCCAAATACCTTCCGTTGTTTATTCTTTCAAAACACCGGTTATTCGACGAACGGCAAATTTTATGTCAATAAGTTTGTTAAAAATTTCTTGACAATTTCAATTAGATTGGAAATTGATAAATATGGGCACAGCGCAGTTACGGCATCTCGCGATTCGAATTTTAAACCTCTTCTCACACTAGCTTCCGTTCAAAATATTGGCTGCGTTTTTAATGGATGCAGCAATAAACAATAATTACAAATACCGGCTTTATTGAAGGTCAATTTGCTGTGCAATCATGATAACTAACAATACATTATTAGTATTAGTCATTATGACATTGATATAATTTGTACACTTTGGCTCTCATTCGTCATATCAACGATACCGTTATGATTTTATACATTTTGACACTCGGTCGTTTTAACATTTGCACTTTGTAACAAATAGTCCATTTTGATACTAGTTCGTTCTGACAAATTACCTAAATGACTAGTAATGTATAAATCAATGTATGTTGTGCATTTCGACTCTAGTATTATTTAGCACATAGGTATTTGAACAATTTGTACATTCTGTCAAGTGAACAGCCATGTCACGGAAGGATTTACTAAGACGCTCTCAAGCGTTTTCTCTTTCTATCATGCAATATTAAAGCGAAACGGTTGAATTTTCGTCATTTTTAGGGTTCCGTACCGCGAAAGGAAAAAACGGAACCCTTATAGGATCACTTTGTTGTCCGTCCGTCCGTCTGTCAAGACCCTTTTTCTCAAGAACGCGTGGAGGTATCAAACTAAAATTTATATCAAATACTCAAGTCTACTGTCCCTTGGAGCTGTGAAAAAATCAAACTTCTAAGCCAACGCAATCCAAAGATGCAGCCGTTTATGCCGCAAATTTTCGAAACTCGGAAGGGAATCGAAACCTACAGGGTACTTCCCGTGAACTCAGAATCTTGAAATTTGGTACGAAGCAAAGTCTTATAGCACAGATAAAGGAAAAATTGCGAAAACTGTACATTTTTAGTTACACCATACAATAAAAATATTTTAAATAAATTTTCGAAACTCGCAAGGGAATCAAAACCTACAGGGTATTTCCCGTGAACTCAAAATCTTGAAATTTGGTACGAAGCAACGTCTTATAGCACAGATAAAGGAAAAATTGCGAAAACCGTAAATTTTTAGTTATACCATATAATAAAAATATTTTAAATAATTTACTTATATCCCTACAGGTTTGTACGGAACCCTCGGTGCGCGAGTCGAACTCGCACTTGGCCGGTTTTTTTGATGATATTTGAATAGGATTTTCGTTATGACGTTATGAGGCACATTTTTCTTTCTTTCTTTTGGAGTAATAATAAAATTAGAGTCCCCAACCCAAAACTCTAACTCGAACTCGAAGAGAGCGTTTCAGACGTTTTTTTCGTAATTAGTGGCTTTTTATTTATTTTGCTGCTTACGCGCTTTGCGAAACCTTTTCGACGTTACATAAAGAGTTGCTGAATTGACTATCAGTGACAATCTCTATTATCGTGACAACGAAACGGGGTACCTCAAATACTCACTAAATGTTGGCACCCTCATCTCTCCGACTATCGGAAGCGACGTCGTGTATAAATTTGTATGCAAATGTCCCGAAGAGCGGCAATAATCGCCCGCGACCGTAAATAACGTTTACGATGCGACAACCGCATGCAACATATTTAATTCCAATCAAATCTTTACACCGCATTCCAATTTCAACCTTAATTATCATGCCAGAAGTGACACTCTTGAACGGGACTGTTAAGCGAGATAGGAGGTTGCGAAATCTGCTTATAAACCCTTGGAATTAACGCTACTTCGATTCTGTAATCAAATTGCATCCGTAAATTCGTTCCAAGCTGCTACGCTCGATTGCAAATTCAACTTTACATGCAAACCCCAACGTTGAGTTTCGAATGACTAGATTGGCTAAGATAGTCGTTTTTGTAAGTAAACGTGGAAATTAACGCTTCGCGGGCGGTGCTGGGCGGTGCTGGGTTTAAAGGACATCTCGATGTCACCAGGGACTGCTATGAGACTTGTGTTAATTAAATTAAAACAAGGTTGAGGTTATCTTAAGGACTGTTTTTTTTTTAGAAAAGTTTTATGTGTTTATCGGAAATGCAACGAACCACGGTGTGTGGCGTTGGGAGGGTTTAAAATCAAGCAACATTATTATCATATCACCATATTATCGACGCCGTATCAATATTTGCATTTTTGCACCTTATTCATTTGAGACAAGGCGAAAACTGAATATAAATATCTTTGAAATCCATTGTAAAATCGATGCTCCGATAAAACAGCTCCCCGTCATCTTGTATCGCGAAGATGGCACAGCGGGCTAATTCTCAACTCACCGAGGTAGTCAAACCAATGGTGACACAGGGAAACTTTTCTCACTTTATCTGTCAGTACACGACAAACGCAATAAGCTAATTGGAGGTATGTTCAGAGTGGCCAATGGGCAAAACGGCTAATACAAAAAGCTCGAACCTTTAAGGTTTACATAGCATGGTAACCCTAACAGAGATCGTACACGCTGATACGGCAAATAAACTTATGCAAATCTGGTTAATTGGCAGTAAGATTGAGAGCACGTATGCCGATTTATATAGAGAAAGCCCGCCGTGGGACTGTCCCGGATCTACTACAACATGTGGCTACAAATTTCAGGCTAAAAGCTTGCTCCCACTTGCCAACACCAAACCAACTTAAGACGAATAACTTCGGTTACACCGGCGAAACGCAATACAAACGCGACACAGTATCGATTCAGCACGGCTATCACAGGACGGCCCGCGAGCTGACTCGCGGCGAGATAAAACCGTCTCTTTCTAATTAGAACGCCTAAGGCTTGTCCACGAAAAAAGTATTTTTTTACGAATTTAATTAAAAAGAAGGTCTGTCACCTACCGTTTTGAGTGGCGTTATGGATATTTATATTAACTGCTATCCATTTTTGGGCTAACTTTCGACTGGATTGTAGTCTTAGATTTTGTAATTTTCACGTTTGGGTCATAGAGGTTCTTTTTTTCCTTTACTTAATAGATTATCGATCCTATAATGTTCCGCGAATATCTTTCCAGACTCTTAATTACCGTACGCAGGTCATAAATTGTTTTAAATCATGCCAGAAGTAGACACATTTCTATGCAATCATTTTAGCTTTAAGTCGTAACTGGCATTATGTAGGATTTCATAACTTTTAAGGAAAAATGTATGGATTTTAGACTCTTACACATAAAAAATGAAATACTCAGTCGGCTATCTAATTGCGATTTGAACTGCCTATAGGAAGAAAGCCTATGGGTGAAAGTGGAGATTTAGTTTTTGATGGCAACTTTTTTTCGTGAACACGCCTTAGAAATAGTCTATCTCGCCGCAACACAGCTCGCGCGCCGTCTTGTGGTAACAGCGGAGGAGGGCCAGCTCAACTTTCTGACAAGTCGCTTCGCGCGCGACTCGGCGGCGGCTACTCGCACCATGCTTATTAGAAAGAAGAGGGTAGATTTTCTCGTCTCGCGCTGCTTCGCGGCGTCAGTTGTGCTAGCGCCGCAGGTGATTTTGACGGGTGATGTCTAGGGTCACGCGACAGTCATCCGTGTGTAACCAATCTAATTTACACTAGATAAAGGCGACCACACCGCCGCTTAAAATACGGTTACGGAATCGCAGTGACATATGACGTCATTGACATGGAACTTTATACTAGATAGGTCGTATCCGCACCGTCACCGTTTTTTGAGCACCGGCGTGGCCGGACCTTAATCCTATGGGGACATCATTTTCCATCATTTGTGATCACCAAAAAAACATACCGGCGAGCGCGGTGCAGATTCCACATTCAAATTCAATTTAGCAAAGGGTTGCCAGCTACGCGGAACGAAAAGTCCCTAAAAAACGGGGTAAAGGCGAGGGGAGAGGGAGAAAGGAAATTCAAAGACATGTCTAGGGGCGGCGATGTGTCACGTCTCGCGTGCGGGTTGGGACATCGGGGTAATTGATGCGTTCCCGATTAAGATTGCTTTTTTATGTGCGCGAGGAGCGATAGTGATGACAGGGCGAGGTAATTTTGGGGAATGCGTGAAAATTTAAGGTGGTTTTGTGACGCGGGGGGTTTACTCAAAGCAAGAACGTTTTGATACAATAAAAGGTGCTAGAATCTAGAAATTCTAGAACGTCCATCATGTTTTTGAAATTTTGTGTCACTCGTCTGGATAAAAATGATCAGGTAGAGTCAACAGGTTAAGTAATCAAAATTGAGTCTATTTTGTTCGTCATTTCGCATCTCAATCGTATTTCAATTCAGATAACTACATACTTTGATGACACATCACACGAATACTAATCTTGTCGTTAGACTTAGGTACTTATCATATACTCATCATATCATACTGATCATATTTTGAACTTTGTTTGGGTTCCATTCCCGGTAGGGTAAATATTTATGTGATGACCATGAATATTTGTTTCTGAAGTCTTGCATATTTTCTATGAATTGAAGTATTTGTATCCATTAAATATGTCGTCGTCTTAGTACCCATAAGACAAGTATATTTAGTTAGTACATAGTAATATGGGTAAAGTCCCCTAATATTTATTAATTATTTATTTACATTCAGTGCCCAGAATCGCTACGCGCTACGCTCGTAGCCGATCCTGTAGTTTTCCTCGTATGTAGCGGAAAGCGACTACGGCGTAGGGACGCATACGTGTCATCACGGGCCGGGAATGCGTTAAACCGCTAAACAGATAATGTAAAGATATTCACGAGGCACTATAATTTAACGAGTAATCTCCATTAAAAACGCAGTCACAATTTACTAAAAAGCATTGTTTTTGTCCTTATTTTCATGTCAAAATAATGTTTTATGAGATGCATTAAAACGCCCAAACTCGGTGAAAAGTTTGAAACGAGCAGTCAAAACTCGTTCACGATTGACTTGTCAAAAACGCTGACACAAAGAAAATTGGGAAAATTACAGTCACAAAAATCCACGGCGGTTAGTTAAAAAGGGATTATGTCTATGTAAACTTGGTAATGATATGTCGTTTGTGTCGTAGCGAAGTACAAATGTTAGCTGTCATACGCCAAAACCATATGCTTTGTGGACACCGTTTCTCACCAGTATAAAAAGTGACGTAAAAAACGGTTAACTTTAATTACAAGTCTACGGGCGATATTCGTCTTTGCTTCTTGACAGTTCGTGATATCAAATGTCGCGACCCTTGCCATACGTCTATGTCAACTTTAAAGATCATTTACGCGTCCTCATGGATTGAATGAACTATGTCGTATATAGGTAGAGTCTGACCAGGGAAAGATGAGCCTAGAAAAGAGAGACAAATTAAAAAAAAACATCTTGTTGCATTGCAACACTGTGTACAACGCGATAATAGTTATTTGTTATACAAGGGTGCAAAGTTGTATTTTACCCGTGAGTGTGGAATTCAAACACGAGCAAGCGAAAGGATTCTATAGTTGAAAAAGTTCTAAAATAGAATCCTGAGCGTAGCGAGTGTTTCAACACACGAGAAGACATTTCACCTCACTGTAGCGAGGAAAGTGCAACATGCAAAACAACTTTATTTAATTTCAATAACAATATATTATTATATATTTATTTCATTTCAATTTCTTTAACAGTTATAATAACGTTAAGTAATATCAAGTAGAATTTTGGTCAAGTGCGTTCCCATACATTTTGAGACCTATCGCCTGATGAAGGCAACAAGCAATTGGCAACAAACAAGCAATGGGAGCCCCCTTAAATATTTATTTTATTCTGTTTTTTAGTATTTGTTTTTAAAGCGGCAACAGAAATACATCATTTGTGAAAAATTAGTATTATGAGCGTTTTACGTTTTGTTATCTGTCATCATCATCAGCCTATATACGTCCCACTGTTGAGTACAGGCCTCCTCTCATGAATGAGAGGGAACGGGCAGTAGTTGTTATCTGTCAAAAGCTACTTAAACACGCTCCAAGGTCAAATTACTTTCCCCACTAGTGAATAAAATGCGTTTTTGCTCACTGGTTTTAAAGGATAAAAGACGGCTTTCCGAGGCAGTGAGGGGAAAAATGATAATGATACTTGAACAATTATTATTTTTCTTCAATTCACACAATGCAACTGATCAAGCAGAAGGAAGTAAAGTTACATGAAATAAAACTCTTTTACATCATTCTACTTTATATTTAAGAAGAATAATCAAAACCACTCTCCAAATTTCAATTTTGACGACACATTATAATGTGAGAATGCAGCTTACAACCAAGATGGGGGAAAGGCATCCGGAGGTTAGCAGCCAACCAGCATTTTTGCCATATGTGAAAGGGGTAACAGGCAAAGTTGGAACAGTACTCAAGAAATTTTAAGACTGTATATACGCCGTTATCCAAGGTAGCGAATCATTTACGCAGCCCAAAGGATGTCATCCCGTACCAAAATTCCAGGGTCTACAGCAAGGTGGAATGCAGTGTGGGAGTGTTTATTGGCCAGACTAAGCGAAGCGTTCAGGGGAGGGTGAAGGAACATATAGCGGCCGTCAAAAACCTTCAAATAAAGAAATCCGCAATAGCGGGACACTTATAACCAGTGATCGAATTGAGTTACACAAGCCGAAAATCCTCTCTACCGAATGCCACTATTATCCGCGGATGGTACAGTCAGCAGCAGAAGTAGCTAAGCACTTTAACATGCTCAGAATGATCTGCACAGAACCTTATTCTCTTGACATTAGAGTCCGTGTGCAGGTCAATTTGAGCACTAGGCCCGCTTAGCTACTTCTGCTGCTGACTGTACGAGAGACAATTGAAACCTATTGAAATTCTTCTGGTGTTTCTTACCAGAAGAATTTCAATAGGGAAGATAGTTTCAATCTATCGGCGACTAGGGGACCAGTTATTCAGAAACAGAAATCTCGGGAGGTACCTATCTTCGGATCTGTGAGTCATGTGTCGTACTCTAGATTTTTTTTATAATAATGGACGGGTAGTGAACTTTTTTCGGGTATACTCTGTGAACAATAATTTAAATATGAATATTACTGTTGCCATATAAAAAAAGCTTCATCTTTCCCTGGCCAGACTCTCACTTCATTATCATCATATCAGCCGAAAGACGTCCACTGCTGGACATAGGCTTCCCCCAAAGAGCGCCATAATGATCGGTTCTGCGCCATCCGTGTACTATATAGATTAGATTAGATTATTTATTTAACTTTAATTCACTTTAAACAACAAAATTCGAAAGTACCACGGTGATATAGTATTTCAAGCCTCCAGTAACACTAATTTCACCCCTGATGCTTTAGTTTATTGTTTATTGCATTAGCGTTAGCAAATAGTTGGTAACGGTTTCTACTTCGATTAGACTTATTGTAGTAATTATGAACTAAGTAGATAAGATTTTTTACAAAACTGTGTTTTAGAACGACGCGATTATCCTATTAAACTATAGTGTGAGACTAGTGTTAATGACCCAGCGATATCATAGCGATCAAAAAGAGGAAAGGGGTGTTAAAGCCGCCAATGTTGAGAAATTAAACTAGTAACTTGAAGCTCAATAAAACGAGCCACTGCTGGCCCCAATTCATCTAATAAACGCACTTAAATGCCATAGCTTCTTATAAATACAGTACCTACCTAATCGAAATGTTTTTATAAAGCGAATTTAATTTTACGTTACTATTACTAGAAAATGTATCGACTGTTAATTAATCTAGCTGTAAAGCCAGCACACAAAAGGTAAGGAATTTCAGACGCGTTCTATAATCGATGGTCGTAACTATAACTTTTTACTCTAAGGTCGATTTACTCGGTCGTATATAGCCAGCATTGGCTTGGCGGCAAAAAAATCGCAATTTGGCGGGTGTGAAATAATTACCCTATTTTATGCACGCATTGGTCCATATTTTAACATGGCAAACAAGCTAATTTGCCAAGCTGAAAGATGAATTGTTTTTTTTTGTTCGTGCGGTATGTTCTTGGCGCTATTGATGTATAGTACTAACCTTTTAAGTTTGCATTGTTTTCATGAAGGTGGAGAATACGATAGTCGACGACGTCAAAGTGTATGTTTAATTTTGCATCTTAATCCATTGTAAAAATAACTAGCCGTCTGCGCGCCTCCACCCGCGTTTTGGAGGGAACCTAGGAATATAGGCATCGCCGAAAATACGCATCTGATCTTAAAAATTCTTTCACCGGTATATAAAATGGATTATAGGTAATATTTTATTCTGTGGCTCTGCCTTAGGTATCCAACTAATCCTACTAATATTATAAATGCGAAAGTTTGGATGTTTAGATATTTGGAAGTTTGTTACTCAATCATGCTTAAACGGCTCAACCGATTTGGATGAAATTTTGCTCGAAGATAGTTTATAGACTGGATTAAAATATAGAATATTCGTTTTTATCCCGGATCTACGCAGGCGAAGTCGCGGACGGAAGCTAGTTTGTAATAAATGATCCGTGTGGGCAGCCAGCAAATAAAATTACTGGTACAACTTGTTTCTCAAGTAAGTAAAATCAAGGGCACCAATATGTATACACCACAAAGTCTTAAGAATATGTACACAGGCCTTATTTCTGCAACATTAAGGTTGTAGTATACATATTTATGAAACTTTGAATGAATACATATTGGTGCCCTTGAGTACAATCACGATTACGAAAAAAGTTTATTGGTTTGATATTGTGAAGAAATTGCCAAATATAATTTGTACATCAGCCCCGAATGGCAACGGGAAGCCGAATAAAAGTACAAGTCCGATAATTATTTGTTTTTCAAATAAAATTTCCGAAAACTTATTTGACATTGGCCTGTTAAAATTAGATACTTATGTTTACTCATGTTTTTCCCGTTAGGTACTACATTTTATAATTCAGTTGCTAGCTCGCGGACCAAACTAGCAACAGAATTTCATGACCAAGTTTCTCCTAGGCCATAACTTGTAAGATGCTTCAGAAAGTTGTATCAAGTAGCCCCGTGGTCGTCAGACCCTCCCAAACACTTAGAAAATAAAATGTTTTTAGTCAGTTAGTTTTTCTTCTTCAAAATATTGGGTTAGCTATAACAAATGGCACGGAAACGTGGTCGCTTACTATGGGCCTCATAAGAAGGCTCAAAGTCACCCAAAGGGCAGTGCTGGGAGTATGTCTGCGTGATCGCATCAGAAATGAGGCTATCCGCAGCAGAACCAAGGTAACCGATATAGCCCACCAAACCGCTAAACTTAAGTGGCAGTGGGCGGGGCCACATTGCACGTAGAACCGATGGCCGTCAGGACGGAAAGGTTCTCGAGTGGCGACCACGTACCTACCGGAAGGCGCAGCGTCAGTGGACTGATGACCTGGCCCCGTAGCATGGTTGGCCTTGTCACGCGATAAGTGATAGGATAGTGCGTCACTGGCTGACACCGTTCGATAGAACGAGACGACGCACTTATCTTGTCACTTGTCGCGTGATAAGGCCAACCATGCTACGGCTCCTGGTAAAGGTCGCGGGAGTCCGCTGGATGCGGGTGGCGCAGGACCGATCATTGTGGCACTCTTTGGGGGAGGCCTATGTCCAGCAGTGGACGTCTTTCGGCTGATAGGAAGATGCAAAAGATCCTTATTCCCTAGTTTATTTATTTATATTATTACATGTGTGTGTAGATCATTTTGAGCACTAGACCCGCGTAGCTACTGACTTGTACATACAGTCAGTAGGAATAGACTTCTGTGGATGATAACTGGTACTCGTATCCCGAAAATAGTCACGCGAATAGTGACGTAATATATCGAGTTAGCGAACTTTTCTGCGAATTTTACCGTTCGAGTGCACAAAGTTTTGGTATAGACTTCTTTTCGGTCGTGGGACTGGGAATAGCTCCGTATGTGAGAAATCTTACAAAATGAAATGCAATGTGCAATTTGGACATCATATTTCGTTAGCTAATGTGTATCGAACAGGGAACATTTCCAGAAAAGTTAAAATTGGCCGTTGTTCGGCCCCTTTTCAAAAAGGGCGAAATAGAAAATATGTCTAATTACAGACCAGTGGCGTTATTACCAATTTTTTCTAAAATAATTGAAAAGGTGATATATAATAGTTTGTACCAATTTTTTGAAAAAAATGATCTATTTACCCCAGAACAAAAAGGGTTTAGAAAAAATAAATCAATAAATATGGCCATATACGATCTATTGAAACCAGTTATGACACAAATCGATAAAAGAGTACCTGTCTGTGCTTTATACATGGATATGTCGAAAGCCTTTGACTTTGTCGACCACCACATACTTTTATCGAAATTATACCAATACGGGATAAGGGGCAATGTTCATAACCTTATAAAATCATATTTGACTGGACGTAAACAATGCACTCAAATCGATCGAATATGTATGAAGACCAAAAAAGAAGTCACGTATTCGTCTGATTTTAAAGAAATAAGCTATGGCGTACCACAAGGAAGTGTTTTAGGTCCTCTTCTATTTATTATATATATCAATGATCTACCTAGAGCCATAAATCACCCAATGGTATTATTCGCCGATGATAGTACTGTTATATTTACAGAGACAGACATGAATGTACATCAGGACAATATAAACCAGACTTTGCGTATTATAATTGAATGGCTCAACAAGAATAACTTACATGTAAATCTCGAAAAGACAAACATTATGAACTTTAAATTACGAATTAAAAATACACCTAATTTAATTATTACTTACCAAGACCAAAGAATTAATGAAACTGACATTACTAAATTTCTAGGATTAAGTTTAGATAGTAGCCTGACATGGAAAAATCAAATTGACAATATATGTACGAAACTTAATCAATTTAGTTACGCATTGTATAATTTAAGGAAAATTGTAAACCAATCAGCCGTGTTGACGGTATATCATGCACATGTAACAGCTACTTTAAGATACGGTGTAATGTTTTGGGGTAATGCTTCAGATCGTGAAATGGTGTTCAAGAGTCAAAAAAAATGTTTAAGATCAGTATGCGGTATTAAACCGATCGATTCATGCAAACCCCATTTCATACAACTTAAAATATTGACGCTACCTTGCCTATATGTGTACGAAATATCACTGTATGTCAAATATAACATAGCCCAATTTACTAAATTTAAGAGCTTGCGGCATCAGGAGAAAATTAATTATAACACCTCAAAAACTGCTTTTCTATCAAAAAGCATATTAGGTATGTCACCCCGAATATATAATAAACTACCAACGAATATTTTAAAATTAGAAAGCGATAAAGAATTCAAGACTGCGTTATATAACTTTTTAGCATCCAAAGCGTATTACTCAGTACAAGAATATCTTAATGACATAAATTCTTAGCATTAGTATTAGCAACTTATGCATGCGATACACATACATCCTTATACATTTGCATGTCCTTGTGACCAAACATGTAGTTCTATTGTATTTCTTTTATACCACCTATTTGTACCATGTTTAAGCGAATAAATGACTGATTACTGATTACTGATTACTAATCTTTAATCCTATACTAATATTATAAATGCGCAAGTTTAGATGTTTGGATGTTTGTTACGCAATTACACTTGAACCGCTCAACCGATTTGGATGAAATTTTGCACGAAGATAGTTTATAGCCTGGATTAAAATATAGGATAGTTTTTATCCCGGTTCCACGCCGATGAAGTCGCGGGCGGAAGCTAGTATTACATATTGGCGACCACTTTACCCTAGTTGGTAGTGATCCTGCCTTACGAAGCTCGAGGTCCTGGGTTCGAATCCCGGTAAGAACATATTTGTGTAATGAGCACGAATATTTGTTTGTAATGTCGCCAGGGATGACATGCGTGCAAATGGCATGACACGGGCTTGACTAGAAACTATCAAACGTATGCCGAGAGCCGAGCGAAGTTGAGGAGAAATTGTAGACAAACGGACCCCAACTCCGGATCCGGAGCAAATAGCTGAGAATACAACTGGGATCCAGGATTAACGAAAGAAAGAAAAAACGTTTATTCGTGACAGATTAAAAGTAAAATTAAAATAAAACAAAACAAAAGTCACGAAAATGTGTCGCCTCAGCATAATGCCGACTCAAGAGCCGACGCTGATCTTCCGGCGAGACCCAAAGTGAAATGTTACGGTGCTTGTGGTACGCATGGCCTCCAAACCGGCCATGAGTACCACAAGCAGACCCCAATAAATCATAAGTTTATAAATTTTAGAATGGTTACCTAGTTGGCTGAGTATTCGGCATCGTTACCCTTCAGTCTAAGACATACATAACACGTAACGTTTTGAACGCGCGTTAGTACAATCTATCTGTCATTTTTCCAAATAAAAATTGACGTTTAGATCTACCTGACGCGCGTACAATGCGTTACGTGATCGACCAGCAGAGGTCTACACCTAGTTGCGTTAGGCGTGACGGTTTAGGTGAGGCGCATTAGCGCGTACCTAATCACAGCCCCTCTTGCAGCTCACCACACACAGACGTCTTATTCGTTTCAGTGCTGCTAGTGTTCGCTTTTAAATTTCCCCTGCGCTTTTATCTTTATACCTACCAACGGCTGAATAAAATATTCAGCCCCAAAGTGCAGCTACAATCTTATTCAAACAAACAAAGGTTGCATGCGACAAATATATTCAGTATCGAAGCGCAATTTTCGTGTTAGGCTGTTGGCTATGGCCGGGCGACAACCGCTTCTATGATTTATGGTATTGTCCCGTAGCCGTGTTTGGCTTCCGGCACGCGACCACTTGTCTTTGCTCTAAGCATTTAAAGGCAAAAGTATTGAGACTAGCTTTCATTGCTGAGTGCTGACTGTAAATTTGTAGTCGTGGAGACTATTCAAATGAGCCTTGCACTGTCAGATAACCACTTACCTACTACTAGATACTAGACCAATAAAAACTTCTATAAGGACTGTTCAATTTACTAAGCGGACATCAAAAATCGGTTTATATAGGAAATTCTTATTACAAAAATAAGTTTATAATGATGAATATTTATTTACCATTTTAAAATATAGCAATATAAACACAAAAATAATCAAATTTAATTACAACGGTAGAATTTTCGGACTTTAGCCCGGATTCGCCGCATAAGTGCTTGCACGTCACTTTTTGAAACTTTTCTACATGCAGAAAACCACATGCGTCTAAATTCTTCTAATGAACCAGCTACTCGGCCATCCTTCCTCAGGTGTCTCTTAACAATGGCCCAGTATCGCTCGATTGGGCGGAGCTCCGGGCAGTTTGGTGGATTGTCTACCTTTTTAACAAATTCAACGTTTTTTGTATTTAACAGCGTCACGGTCTCACCAGCATAGTGAGCACTTGCTAAATCAGGCCAAAACAAAGGGGGGACACTGTGCTTTCTATATATTGGAAGCAACCGTTTTTTGATGCATTCATTTCTATAAATTTCGCCATTAATAGTGCCGGTTGCAAAATAAGAGTTACTTTTGAGGCCACAGGAACAAATTGCCTGCCATATAAGAACTTTCTTACCGAATTTGTCCATCTTTATGGCTTTTTCGGCATCGGGTACATTTTCTCCTACAACTGCATTGTAATACTGGGGCCCTGGTAACGTATTGGTGTCAAACTTTACGTACGTTTCATCGTCCATGAGAATGCATCGAGATTTATTTGTCAGTAACATATGATATAAATTTCCGCACCTTTTTTTGGCCCGCGTTTGTTGCTCAACACTTCTCTTGGGCATTCTTTGTTTCTTGTATGTCCGTATGTTATTTCTTTTTTTTATATTTTGTATAGTACCTATGCTAACACCTACTTTTTTAGCAATTTCCCGAACGGACATGTACTTTTTAGATTTTAACAAGCACACGACTTTTTCATCGATATGTGGGTTTGCCGATCCACTTCGGCGTCGCGATTTCGGTAAATCTTCGAGGGTATGGTGCTCCCCAAACTTTTTTATTATTTGAAACACCGCTGACTTGGAACATTGAAACTTATTAGCAATTTTCCGCAATGAAAATTTGCCTGTACACCAATTCTGCAAGATTAATTTTCGATCTTCAATATTAATTCGTTCCATCTCGAAAAATATTTTGACATTTAATAAAATATATAAAACACTTGATAGAATTATCCATGGTCATTTTATATCCGGCCAGTACTTATTAGTTAGTTATAGTTTAAGGTTTAAAGCTTGAGTTTAATATGTCCGCTTAGTAAATTGAACAGTCCTTATCACTCACACGCTCTAGAACTAAACGGTTTTATTACGTTTATACCCGTATCAGTACTTATATAATTTAAACGTTGTTGAATAAATAGATATTCGACGTCTATAGATGCTCTGCCCGCTCGAACGGGGTAAAGAAAAACACAAGGGACAGGCAACAGAACGTTCTCCAAGACTATATCTTTATTAACCTTGTTTTACAGCACATCATTTTCACGCACGCATTGGCTTTTGACATTATCAACGTCGTTTTGCCAACACCTTACGCACGACTTTAGGTGTCTTTTTCTACTCCTGTACTTTTATCTGTCATTTACATAGTCACGAACACTAATATAAAGACATACAAAATAAGTTTGCAGAAAAGTCTATACTCTATTCCCCATAACAGTACGGCACAACCGTGCTGTTATGTCGCCAAAACGATACGCTTAGCAGCCATACGCTTCTAAACCTATACATTAGGTACTACCAACTTAACAAACCACTGAACGTTTTTACTTTTTAGAAATTTTTGAACTAAAGGCATTGCTGCTAACTTATTCTTAATATGGCAGTACTGGCAAGTTGACATCAGTTAAAAACAAAGTTAACCATAGACACCCATTTGTCTCATTTTCATGTTTCCCGAATTCCCGGTTATTTTATAAATTGTTGTTTGAGTTTGCGGCCGTTGTGTTTGCTACAAAATAGTTGGTGTTTCTCAAAAGTAATAAAAATGGATGACGATGAAAATATTGCTTCTACACCAGAAGAAATACACCGGCAGCCCACAAGCAGTGACCGAAAATTTGTTGCCGACTAAATCTCGGCACCTATACGACAAAGTTTAAGAAAAATTTATTCTTTGTTTAATTTTGCATTTTATTCCATAGTAGCTAGTCGTAGAAAAAGTATTGTATGCAACGTTGTATAACTAAGTCAAAAAACGCTCGTGGCGTCTTTCTTTACAATGTTCGCCTTCGGCTCACATTGTAACCCACGCCACTCGCCTTTTTTGACCTCTCTTATACAACTGTTGCATAAAATACTATTAACGTAACGTAGAAAGCGTAATCGCAAATTTATAAAATATACCTATGGTCCACATTCAAACGCCAATGTTTATTTTTTATGAGTTGGACTTGCGCACGAGGTTTCCGTACAGTACTCGCATGGTTTTTACATGTACAGTCGACTTCGAAAATATGTGCAGAGACAAAGTGATCAAAAATATGTAAACACTACTTCATTGTTAACGGCACAAGGTTTTTGAACATACACGTGCTTATGAACTCGACTGTAGCAAATTAAACTTGTGTAGTGTAACATGAACTCCCAGTGTTTAGAGGGATGCTTGGTGTCCCTTTACGCTGGTTATATTCAAACAGTATTTTTATGCGATATACCTAGTTACTATATCACAATTCTCGGAATTATTCCTTTACTATGATTCTATTCAAGGTCTATGGGAATTTCTATAGGTTTTGGTACATGTAACACACATTTTCAATATTCAAGAGCAACATATTTTTAGGGTTCCGTACCAAAAAGGTACCCTTATTGTGTGGGACTCCGTCCGTCGGTCACATAGTTAAATATCTCAGGAACTAGGTACTTATGCTATCAATTTGAAATTTGGAACAATTGGAAAGAAGGCAAACACGTGTATGGAATATTTTTTTTTAAATAAATATTTGTATTTTCTGTGAAAATTACGAATATGAGGGGGGTTAAAATTTTAAAGTCTAGTTAATATATTAAGCTGGATATCATATGAAAGGGCTTGAGTTACACTTTCTAAAACCGTTTTTTTTTCTACTGTGGTAAACTTTTGATTTATGAAGGAAAATGTTGAAAGATTTTTTTTTGTAAATGGATTACGCAGTAACATAAAAAAACCCTAACCACAAATGCCACAGGCTCATTGGTCCATTTAATGACATTATAAGTAATTACAGAGTCACAGAATGTTTGGTCATCTCATCAGTGTAAAACTATTCACAATTTAACTTCAATATAATGTTTAGTCAGAGCATGAAGTCCCTTAACACTTAACACCTTCTAACATATTAATCATCAGACTCAAATTTTTTGGTTCCACATTAGTGTTGGTGATAAATTATGTACTTACTTCTCTTGTGCTGCTGCCAGGCTAGGGCTGCGCACAGCAGGGCCAGCGTCTTCCCGGAGCCAGTCGGACTCTCAAGCAAACAGTTCTGTCCTTTGTTGATGGCAGTTATCACCTAGACAAGAAATTTATTTTAAGACTACTACTGCATTTGTTGATGCAGGCTCCGTAGAGTATTAGTAAGTTGTCAACTGTCAGACAAGTCAGTACAGATATCAGAGTAACCAGACTCCTCACTGCAATAATAATACCAAGACCGATCGAGGGTCACAGAGGGTCGAGATATGAAATTTGTGCTATTTATGTCGGCCGCAATCAAGTTAGTATGAGGCTGCTGCAAATAAAAAATTACCCACCCAAATTCAGTATGTTGTTTATGGTATCCCCTTAATTTAGTTGCATAGGCACCTCTATAGAAATCTATATTACTGTAGGTACAGATGCTTTACTGTGCGCTTGTTAAAGTGCTTCCTGATTGGCGGGGGATGCCTGAAGAAGTAATACTGACATTATACCAACAGGTCAGGAATTCTGGGCAATATCAGTAAGATCTCAGTGAAGTATAAAATACTGCATATTGATTCCATCCCACCAAATGGTGAACTGGTCTTAGATGTTTTTGCATGTAAAAAATCTAAACAAGTTTCAATTATTTTGAAATGATGGCATAGAACTGGATCCACTATTTTTATTATACAATTCTCAATTACAATCACACTTGAAATTACATTGTGGAATTGAAAGAGTCTATAAAGTATATGTTAAACAAAGCTAGGTCATTGAAAATGGTTTTCTTTATTCTTTTATGCAAAAAGTAACATGCATCTATATTCAGTTAAGTTAGATAGATAATCATTTACCTTGAACATCAGTGCCATCTGACTGCCATAAGGCTCAACAGGTAAGTGAACTTTCACTCCACCGATCATCCTCTCAAACCCAGGTACTTTTGGCTTTTCAAACTGCGCTACAGGCATTTTCGACCCTGATGATGGTGATGATCCTGCTTTAAACTTCGTAGGAAACAGATTCTTGATAACAGCAGTCTTTTTTGAAGTCAATGTGACTGACGGAAGCTCCGATTCATCGTCTGATGTAAATTCTGTGTCACTGTAATCTACTGTCTTATCCGAGTCGGCCTCGCTTGATACCTCCAAGACGACCTCAGCAGAAGATCTTGTAGCTCGCTTGGAAGGTACTGGTGCTTCAAAACTATCATCATCATCGGATATTTCCACAGTAGTAGACATTTCGCGGCAAAATTGCGGGCGAAACTATCGAGCCCTTAAAGCGGTGGAAGTTGTTCACTTAACGACTAAATTATAACTTCTTAAGAGCACTTGAATGTTGTGATAGAACTCAAGTAAACTGATCTATGATTTCCCCACCTTATAAATGCGTACTTTGTAAGTAAATTTGTTAGGAAAAAGCACAATAGTCGGCTTGTAAACAGACCAGCAATACTTTTGACATTGACAGCTGGGCGTAGATGTCAAAAAGGAGACTTGCGTTTCGTAATTCCTTCTAAATATTTTCAAATAAGAAATAAAACCACAAAATACTAAAATTACATTAATATTAGTTGGAACAATGTTTAATTACTACAATATTTAAAACAATCACATTTTAAACCACAATTTATTTACTTCACTTTAAAATCTTCATTTTGTTTTTGCACTTGAATTCTGCTTTTTTGCTCTTGACCGGAGTTTGGTATCCTGTAAGAAAATTGTAACACGATAAGTTTCCATAAACAGCGCAATAATATTGTAGGTTAGCCGACGATTTGTAGGTGCAAAACAAAGCTTAGTTTAGCTCTGAAGTTATATTTCATTTTTCAGCGATAACCAATTAAAAGTACCTAATGATACCTACTGGTAACTGGTAACATCCAATTTAACAATTTACAGGAATTACCTACCTAATGTCCTATACTTGAGGAGTAGGGCATAGGTAGGTACTTACTTATTTTGGCGGTGGGGGCACAAGTGGACCATTATACATGTAAGAGAATAACGAAAATATAGCTGCCCAGCCTAACCAACACATTTTGAGGTATGGTTCACTGTTTGAGTTGCTTGTGTTTGTAGGGTATGAATTTACTGTAATATTGTTATCTAATAAATGTTACTTTCTATGTATTCATGAGTGATCCTGAATTTACTTGACAATTGAAAACTGTCATTTTAATTTTATGCCAGTATTTTAACTGGCTAGACTAAAGCACTGTACTGACAGACTGGCGTGCCTGCATGCAAGTCATATTTAACGTATTATAATCGTATGGTATCGTATTTGATTGCAAAAGGTGTGTGTAGGCTACCCTGAAAATTAAATGTCGTGATAATAGACGTTTGATGTTGTGAATCAAGAAATCTTCAAGAAAACAGAGAGGCAATGGGAGCCTTGAAAGAGCAGGTACCAACGCTAAACCAAACGAACGTGTAAGTATGAATAATTTTGTAAGTGAATAGCAAGAGATATTTATCAGTATCTTAGCTGATGGGAAATCATACAAGTTTGAAGTGTGCAGCTAACTCTACTTTGCTGATTACATACCTATGTATAAGAACCAGAAAACAAGACTAGGTATTAGTCTGTAGGTGGCATTGCAATATTCAATATAACTAATTGACGTAACATATTTATCTAAACGAATTGCTACACAGAATTTTATGATTAAATGACAAAAACGCATAAAATGTATTTTATCGTTCACCCACCATTAACACAATCGCATTAGTCAACTGGCTGTATAGTAGTGTCGCCTTCGCCTCGGTGCAGCGCGCTCTCGCCAAAACGCGGCGCCATTACACGAGTGAGTTGTCAACGGAGGTTATGGTGCGTTATAATTTGGTTTATAACACGACACTGCGCTGTTTAGCGGATGCAATTAACGCGAAGAGACGTCGGAGTCACATATTGCGGATAGATAAATGTATGAGCCGATTCTTTTGCTTTACATATTCAGCAAGCAACGCAATGGCGGTCATTTTATGAGTCATGCCTCTACGTGCGAATTCCGCTACAGAGCGGAAAAACGCTGCTACGCGCTACGGCGTAGCGCACGTACGAAAAACGGACCTGGCTGGCGGCAGCCAAAACGCTTCATATTACTTAATTGACATAAAAGTGTGACATCTCAGTTCGCTATTTGTACTAATAGTTATATGGAAAATCAAGTAAATTGCTGTTTCAATTTAGTTTACATAAAAGTGGAAGGATTCTATTGGTAGCTTTAAATTTATTAATAATTTACAATAAAAAAATGCATACCTATATTTTCTAAACTTTCAAGGTCCATAATCTTTATGATTTTAACTATATATTGTAATGTATACTTTACTACAATAATTTGATGGATTATTAATATTATTATCCATTTAGCAACAATACGTTATGTATGCAAGGTGGTATGGAGAGTCAATGCTCCTGGGTAATCTTAATAGGGTTGTATTAAGATTACCCAGGAGCATTGACTCTCCTTACCACCTCCATACGTAGGTACGTAGTTTGGGTCTCATTTTAGAACGGCATGCTGGAATAACAGGAAACTTGTATACAAAATGGGATCCACCGTCTACGTCGAGGTAGTTTCTGTTGCTAGAAATGATGTAAAGTTATAATAGATTCTTTTAGGGTTCCGATACCTCAAAAGGAAAAAAACGGAACCCTTATAGGATCACTCGGTTGTCTGTCTGTCCGTCTGTCACAGCCGATTTGCTCCGAAACTACTGGACCGATTGAGTTGAAATTTGGTACACATATGTAAATTGGTGACTCAAAGATGGACGCGTAATAGTACATTGTTTAAAGAGGGGCGTAAGTGAAATATTGCTAACGAGAGTCTATCAGAACCACCAATTAAAACCACCCACCAACACCCAATGCACCAATTAAAAATTGACAACTTCACTTCCAGATCAGTGCTAGTGGAGCGCCAAGCTTCAATATTTCAACCAATCACAGAGCAGTATTCTTGCGGGGCAGGGCCGGCTTGGCCAACTAGTGTTTTTTTTTCAACCAATCACAGAGCAACCAGATTTGCTTAAGCCAATCAGAGGGTTCTATATTTTAAAACTAAACTTAACAGCCCGTGGGAGGTAAAACGGCTATAACTGCTCTGTACGCTCGCAAGTACTAATAACGCCATTGACGAGCAAGTGTGATAAAAAGTAAATTAATGAATTTTGAACAAGGGGGCCACTTTTGGGGGGTAAACAGGAAAATTAAAAAAAAAGTTTCGCAAACTGTATTGTGTGACATATCAAATGAAAGGGGTTGTTGTAAGCATCTCAGATATATTTTTTTATAATTTTAGCAAAAACAGATTTCAAGTAATTTAGGAAAAAAGACGAAAATTGACCATCCCCCCCCCTTATCTCCGAAACTACTAGGATTAAAATTCTGAAAAAAATATGGAAAATAGTTCCTTGGCTAAAGATTACAGGAAAACCTATAAGAAGTTTGAGTATTCAAAAACACATGAAATTTAGATTACATACGGATTACCCTCAACACGCGAGTTGAACTCGCACTTGTCCGGTTTTTTAGAGTTTCACTTTTTCATAGTTAACTAATTCTCTCTATATCTTTTTCTAGATCGGCGGATCCTGTTGTGTAAGTGTACACTTTATTCCAATTTCACGTTGTTCACGCATCATCTTCCTAGCGTTATTCCCGATTGCCATAAAGGAGCCCGGGGTCCGCGTTGACACCTAATCCCAAGATTTGGCAATGGCACTAGTTTTACGAAAGCGACTGCCACCTGACCTTCCAAACCAGAGGGAAAAGTAGACCTTATTGGGATTAGACCGGTTTCCTCAGGATGTTTTCCTTCACCGAAAAGCTAACGGTAAATATTCCGTCTCCGAGTCGACTTGAGTCGAGTCTGGCGTGCTGGGTAAAATACTGAATTTTGACAAACGCAGGCATTGGTTTCCGGATGTGAACTGTTAACTTATGGGAAACTAAACATATCTAGTTAATCATTACTGGATATGCCACGTCACAACTCGCATGGTGAATTACCCAGCAATTTTTAGTCCTTCGAACCAGATAATAATCTGATCTTAGTCCTATCAGTGCATTTTTTTTCTTTAGCCTTAGTGCATTTTAAGTAAATGCTGCAGCAGCAGTCTACCAGTTAGGTTCTTGTGTTGAAAGGAGAGTACCTATGCAGGAATTTCCGCTCGTGTGCGAACCGGCTATGGAATGGTAAGACGTGAAGGTAAGATAAAGTTGCAAGCGTCAATAGGCTATTAGGCTATGATCACTTACCGTAACGCGTGATTACGAAAACACAGTGCACTTAATTTGCAACTAGGTATTATAATTATTTAATTTTTATCACATAATCTAATAATTGTAGTCACCCTTAAATCCTACTAGTCTTCTAATATTATAAATGCGAAAGTTTGGATGTTTGAATGTTTAGATGTTTGTTACTCAATCACGCTTAAACGGCTGAACCGATTTGGATGAAATTTTGCACGAACGAACGTGGGTATATAATTTTAAGAGAAAAGATGTTTGTCACTTTTTAGTCTTAACAATACATAACAATTCGTTCTTTAATGTTAAACAACACTGTCATTTTAATAGTTTTTGTTCTGTATTTAGTTTATGACAAGTCGCCACATAAAACAGTGTTAACACAACTCATCCTTATTCAAGGATGTCACCCCATTTTTCGGGCCATTCAACAGTTAGCGTCCGCCTTTTAATACGATTCCTACAAATTGGTATACGTCATAAATTACAGTGAAGACGCGCGCGGCCCGGTCTCCCCTCGAATAGTTGTTCGTATTTGTCGACTTTGAGCCATGTTTTAATACTTTTATAAGGTAAAAAAGGTATTGTGTAATACACAAATTGAAAAACCGAAATATCCCTTCTGTTTCATACAGAAATATGGAACCTAATTTTGGACCCTTAGTGAGTAGGTACATCCTCAAAATCATCTCCTAGAGGTTTGAAATGGCGATCTAGGTTTTTTTCAAGAGTTGATAAGTTTCTATAAGAGTGCTGATACATAGTTATACTGTTGACTCCATGCGACGATATCAATAACTTAAAGTTCGCTAAAAGATATTTAATAGTGATTCACTAAAGTGCCTCAATGTGAACACATCACCTCTCGCGACCAAACAGTGGCGCGTCCCTACCAATTATTGACATGGTTTATTGCGTTTCCTCTATCTGAGGCGCCTTTATCAACGTATGTCGTTCCACACGATACAACGCTGCCCTTATACAGCCCAGCCACGCTAAATTCAACTTTAATATCAAGGCTTTATGAATTTTGGGGGAAGAAAGGATTAATGGCACTGTCCGTTTTGCGTTTCTACTTAATTTGATGGCAAAAGTTGGTATCGGAGTCATTTGTACGGTCTTATTATAGATGAGCAAGTTAGTTGCTTTTTATTATACGTGCTAGTGTTTATTGCATATTATGTCTTTATGTATATCCCGTTTCGGCTGTTAATAACTGCTGGAAAATTCACATGAATACACCTACAAGAAGATCAGAAGAAAGTTCTTTGAAAACTTTTTGGCGGATTCAATACCCAATAAAAAACATATAAGGCCAAATCGAGGAACCTTGTTGTTACACTTGCCTGGACTCTCAAGCATCTAGACTTGTTTGCAATAGGGTCAACGATTGTCGATTTCGATATGAATAAGACGAAACACGATGAGGATGTACTTGAGCGTTGTGCGTGGGCCTGAAGACAACCCTAGACCACGAGGGAACAGCAAGAAAATGCTTCCTGTACCTGTGACGCCTTCATCATCATCATCATCATCAACATCATATCAATCCACTGCTGAACACAGGCCTCCCCCAAAGAGTGCCATAATGACCGGTCCTGCGCCACCCGCATCCAGCGGACTCCCGCGATATTTACCGGAGTGACTCCTCTGGAACCCGGTAGCTAAAATTAAGTCCAATTTATCACTACCTATTTCCCAAAAAAAGTAATACCCTGATTGATCGAAAGTTACTAGTGGGGTCAGATAAAACCCCAAAGTGTATACTTCTGGGAGATTGCAATTCCCAAGTCCATTGCTCCTTAGATCGTTATCAAGTGGTTAATAGTTCCGCCGCTGTTTGGCTGACATTCACAACAGTAAACTCACGACCAGTATAAATCGAACCCTCGAACAGTAATTAATCAAGAGAGGTTCCCTTTTGGTAGCGGTACCATGGTAGCAACCTGGGAAGGTACTTCCTTTTAGAAGACCGCAGTCAAAATACCACTAGTACGTGGTCTGTGGAGTTGTGTTCCTGGTAGTAAGGTTGCCAGAGCGTGAACTGTAAGGCCATGGTCTCCTATAAATCACGCCGTGCGTCACAATGCTTAAGGCCACAACAGCGTACGGCGTGATTTATAGGAGACCATAAGCCTTACAGTTTAGAGTGTAAACTGCATTTATTGTCTATTGCTGTCAGCGAATCCTGAGATCAATCATTCGCAGTATAGGCTACCATCATGAATACCAGGTCCGTTTAATCAGGCAGATCGCAGATATTTTTGCTGCCGTTGGGATATAAAAGAAATTGGATCTTGGGGTCAAAATATGCAATTTCTGAGTCGATTCAAGACTGTCTGTGAATAGCACCACAACTGTTTGGCACTTCTATTGCATTCGTTAACTTGGCACTTAATCTCCAAATTACGAACTGATAAAAGAACGATTAAAAGAATTAATAGCTTTTCTAACTTAATTTCTGTTGTGGCTATTTCTTGTTGAAAAGTCGTAATACGTTATCTGAATGTTTTGCTAGGGTGGGATGTTGTCTGTGAGGTTAATACTACTTTAATTATGTGCAGACTTTATTTTGCCGCCTTTTTCCGTCGAAAAATGTGTCAGGTCTGCATCACATAGTCCATGTTGTATCTATTACTATTAGGTACAATTATTTGCACATCCGTTAGGGCGTGTCAGGTATTTTGACACTGGGTCAGGTACGTAAAGGTAACGATTTAATGTGGCGGACTTTTTATAAAACTGACGTTGGAATTGGAATCTTCTAACTAGGGCGATAGAGTTGCTTTTTGAATAGACTACTTTGATGCGATTCGGCCAACTCAAATAATGTTAAGTATGATTACGAGTACTATGCTATTTGTCACCATTATAAATCCATGAGTTAGTCTCTTGTCGATCTATCTCTCTCAAAATTCAGACACAAACACAGACAGATTGTGGTGTTTCAAGATTCATAAAACATTTTAAATATTAATGGTACAATTACCCTTTCTATGATCTGAGTACTTGTCAATCTAATAAAATCTTTAAATAGGTATAAATACTTAGAAGGCAGGAAAAATAATCATGTAGATGCGTCTAGTTGTAGTTTTTGAAACAAAACCGCCAACGTCTTCCAGTGTTGCCAGCTCAACCGCTCACACCCCGGCCAGTGGAATCAGTCGATCATTCTGTGTGACCACTCGTGCGTGGTAACCCCAGTGTGACCCGCCTAATTTCTTTGTTACTCTGTTGGATTTAAAGCCTAAGTTTTCGGACTATAGGGGTAACGTGTGTTTTGTCGAGGGTGCGAATAAAGGCAAGTTTTAAATTGAAGGAAGCACATACTATATACATATTTATACATGTGGTTAGAGTTTATATTTTAAGCTGAAAATACTTTGTTATTAATTTGGGCACAATTTAAAACGCGCAAGTGACCTATTGAAATACTTAGGGATCATAGGTAGGTACTGGTCATCACGTTATCACTTCCTAAAGTAAACCGATTCCTATCTATACAATCTCGAATGAAGGTGTATGTCTCCATGGAAGTTGGTAGAACGTGGTGTATTGGCAATGTGTACATTTCTATAGAACATTTCCAGATTTCCACCGGCTTAGCTACTTATTTTGGTAACACGAAGATGTAGCTTCATTTCTACTAAAAATGCGCTATTGTGTTAACATAGCTATTAACTCAGGGTATATTTCATCTGCTTTGCGATTCACAACTACTGATGTGGTGTTGCCTATTGTATCTGCTGTTGCCTTGTTGTGCGTATCCTGATGGTTCTGCGTTCAGTTGTTTGACAACCAAGAAGCGCCATTTTTTTCTTTTAGTGTTTGTATAGTGATATGTCTGTAAGATATCTGTAATGCCTACGGGGCATTTTGCCCGATGCAAATAAATTAACCGAGGTTGATCGATTTAACACCAGATTGCCACAAGGCGGGTCAGTGAATGTGACTACACTACGCATTCAATCTTGGACACCCGCTTGTTAGAGTTGTTAGCGCAGCCAAGCCGTCCCTCTGCAAACGACATATGTCGGGAGCACCGCTCTAACGAAACGAGAGTAATGCGTACAATTCGATGCTGTTACATGTTAGTTGTAATTGCAAGGGATGCCCGAAACAAAGCGGCTGGTGTTATACATTGTTTTGGTTACCACGGAGTAGATACCTAGGTTAAATCAGAAACAAAAACGGGTCGTCTTTCCTGTAGACAATACAGTTAACGATTTAGCACAGCTAGACTCAACAAGCGGCCCGCCGAGCTTTTGGGAGTGGTCCGCCATCCACCATGCGATCCTATTTAGTAACCGACCTTAACCTATTAATTTACCTTGTGGCCCGGGGCTCCTTAGCTAAAATGTATTTGCGGCCCTCGTACAAAAAAGGTTGAGTATGGCTGATTTAGCATATATGTAAATACATTATCTTCCGATCATATACCCAAGTCTTAAGTCGCAAAGGGGCTTTATATATCTGTATGGCTCTAGCGGCAAATCAGGCATTGAAAGCCCTTCAAACTTTGGACTGGAAAGCCTGAACACTAGATCATACTACTTAAAAAAACTCGGGAGTATGTACGGTCCGTCCCAAATCTAGATGCTCACGGACTATAGGTAGTACCGAAGGATCATGTCTTGAGCATAGCTGCATTTTATATCAGATGATTGCAACTCTTTATAACATAGTATAACATATTTTAAGGTCTTTCAATCTCGCTACGGCTATAGTTATTAGTCCACGCTAGACAGGTACACATATCTACTACATAGCCAATAAGTAGAAAAGCCCTTCCTACAATTGAATGAAATGCAGCCGTACCTACACTTTTATTATTACTAAAGGTATCATGATTCATTTAATTCGCGGAAAGTCGCGTGATGCCTGAATATAATTAAGTATTGATTTAGGTACTATGTAAAGTCATTGGGTCTGCATGGTTCCCACGGACACATATCATTTAGCTATGAAATGCAATGTCCATATTAATTATCTGCGTAATCCTACTATTCTACTAGTACACGGAAGGGAAGGACAAAGAAAACAGGTACCTACCTACAATTTCCATGGAAATCCTATTCATACTGAAATAACAAGGAAGTGAAGGTTTTCTGCCTAAACTTTAGTTGTTAATTTGGTAGGTAGGTACCGTTAATTGGCCAGAGCTCTACAAAAATAAAACAAAAGCAAGTAGCTTTTAAATTAATCTGCCATCCATTTTTTTTTGTTCAATGTTTTATGTAGATTGAGATTATAACAATTGATCGATTTCTCGGTCGACTGAATGCTCCTACCAGTCTCGTAGCACTCGTCTGTCGCAATTACTTAAATGTCGCAACTACAATTGTTTTTACTGATTACCGCGAAACGGTTTAAAAAAAGTATGCTCTCGTTTTAATTTCTTTTAAAAAATGTTGCTATCAGCCAGTCGTAACGACACGCGCGTTTCTAAGTAAAGCTAATGCAATGGAACTATGCTACGAAGGCTCAAAGTATGTTGTAATCCGCATTTTTATGGAAAACGCACCTTAGCGTTGTACGTTGCTTGAGCTAAAATCGAGAGAAAAAAGACAGCTCTACTTTACTGTATAAGTTCGTCTCTTTCACGCATAGAAAGAAGTGTGGTTATATAGTGGGCTGTTATTACACCTGCTTCGTCCCTGTAGGTCTCACGATACCAATCGGAATTGTACACTTTAATCGAGTTAATTATCTCTATTTAGTCGCCCATCACACGGTCTAATGCACGTTTTACAATTCAGTACGTTGGCGCCGAAACGTAATTTTATAAAAAAGTAGGGGACATAGAACACAATAAAGCGATTGACATTTGAAAGGGAATGTTAAGTTCAAGTAAAAGCAAGTGTTGCATTTAGAGTAGTTAGGTGCTGACAATGGGGACGATAGACAAAGTGGTAGCAGGTGGTCGTATATAATTTCATTTGACCTAATCAAGACGTTCTTTCGGTCGTACGCCGTCTGAAGGACTGGTCCATTACTCCACTTCTGGGGGCTGTGGCAGGTCGCGTCACCGCGATGGCGCGATGGGCTATGTAGAGTTACGTACGGGCCGCCATTTTACAGACGACGATGATGCTTCTTCTGCGGGGTGCCGTGCGGGCTTACGGACACTGCTCCATATGTACCTATACAAGGTGTCCCGTAAACCGCGGATAATCCGTGGACAAGCTGATAGGACAGCTAAATATCTCTCATATATAAATATTAAATAAATTAAATTTAATATTTATATATGAATAATAATATTGTTTAATATTTATATTTAAATTTAATATTAAATTTTAGGCTTAGTAAAATTGCCTTGGCTTTCTAGATATTGGCATGTTTGTAAAATTTGATTTGTTTTCTCCCTTAGGTCAGTTTTTTGATTGCCAAAGCTACAAATTTAGCGTAGTAAATTTTTTTTCACGGCAAAGGGCCAATTTTAGAGGTTGATACTGAAAAATATCTAATAAGGGACTCTTAAGTAGGATTGAATATAAAAAATATACCAAATGAAAGCTTTGCTTTTAAGGAATATTTGCCAAAAAGAAGATAAAAAACACATTTGCAATCAAAAAACTGATCTAAGAAATTAAATCAATTTTTACAAAAATGCCAACCAAGGCAAGGCATTTTTACTAAGGCTAAAATTTAATATTCTGAGAGGTATTTAGCTGCCCTATCAGCCGTCCAAGGATTATCCTTGGTTTACGGGACAGCCTGTATTTGAAAGCAAAAATAGATATACTCTAGTGATTTCAGTCAGTGCTGGTTAGCAGATCTCTGGGCAGTGCCCGGATCTGCGTTCCGGTTGGGCATGCTGCGGCGTGATACCTACAGTGTATGTGAACGTGGCTGGAGAGTTGTTCGCACCGTCACACGTGAACCCCGGGAGCCGGCAGAAGGATAGGAGACGACGTACATTACGGGCCACATAAGTTTGCGTCTGTGATATCAGCGGCTAGTAGCGTCGCAGAGGCGGCAGAGGGGTTCGACGGGTGTGCGTAAGGCGACTTGAGGCGAACTTCAGAGACGCAAACTTATGTGGCGCCTATTGCAAGCCAGTGGCCCGTTTCACAAATTTTACAAATCTAAACAGGCAAGACAGGTCGAACGGCCAGTAGTTATTAGCAAAGCGCCTCTATGTTACCTGTTTAGACTTATAATGGCGTTGTAATAAGGGATTCTAAAGAAGCTGTTGGCGGATATAGGTAGCGCACACTGAGAAAGAAACCGACCGAACTCGAAAAACACGACAAAATGAGTTAGCAACACATCTTGATGCAATATGTAATTTTGAGTCGATATGTGTTGCTAACTCCTTTTGTCGATTTTTTTGAGTTCGGTCGGTTTCATTCTAAGGGTGCGGGTAGTATCTGTTTCTTTAACTTCTATTTCTAATGGAGATAACATATACAGATAAGAGCTCAAAATACTAGGGTTTTTCAAATATAGTAAAGTTTTTATTTTACATAATTACCCTCATTTGCAGACATAATCGATAATTAAAGGTTTAAGTGTAATTTTATTCATTAACTGCAAATTTCAGAGCTCGTATAAAGCAGGGTATGAATATTCAGAACTTACTGCGGCAGTTTAATGGTTTATTGAATGGGACCGTTGGATAAAATATTATATCTAATTGAATGAAGCAACTGACTGCATTAGTCAGTATTTTTGAAAAAAGATATCATCGGTATCTTCAGCTATTTTGTCGACACACACTGGGACAGCACGGTTATCACAAGACGGCGCGCGAGCTGTCCCGCGGTGAGATAGACTATCCGTTTCTTTCTAAGTGCTCTAATTAATTAGGTCTCATCCCATGAATGAGGGGTGAGCCGTAGCCATCACGCTGCTTGGCGAGTAGGTTTTAAACAAAATGTTGAAAATAAAACGAAAAAATAATAATCTTACCTTCAATATTTATTACTTTATTTGAAAGTTTGACATGTAAAAAATGGCCAAGTGTCGAAACTCTTCCACCGTAAAAAGTTGTGAGATATTACGAAGAGCCAAGACAGGCATTTCTATTAATCTTTATTTGCTTGCGAAATAAAATCAAATCTTGATAGTCAGTGGACACCGATTTTGTACTTACTAACATGGCTTGTACTTAAGTTATTTTTTAATGTAACTAACAATATATGGACGTTGGTCTGAAATAAATCATTTGAATTTGAAAATTCTGCAACTTGGAAATCACACAACTTTACTGCATTTATTATTTTTTGCATACCTAAAACTATATGTAGTATTGACCACCTCAGGAGTTACGCAATACGAATAATCATAGAAATATTGAAAATCGGTCTACAAATGATAAAGCAATCGGTGAACATAGGTAAAATCGCAACTTATTGCATTTGCTGTGATGTTTTTTCTTAATATGTACCTACCCACTTTAAACTAAGCATTGTATTAATTTTTAAACGCATGTACCTACCTAAATGGAACTATCCATTACTCACTGTTTGCTTTAAAATATGTAAAACATGTATATTTTCTCTGTTTTAAGTGAAATGTAAAATTTCTTTAGAGATAAATAAAGTTCTTTAACCTCAAAATAAAAAGTCCTTCTTTTTTGAAGTCGGTTATAGGTACTGCTTCCTAGTGAACCGCACCGCAGTGTTGGCATCAAAAGTTTTTGGTTAATTATTTAGGTTGTTGGTAGCAGTTACACGAAGTATCTATTTATACTGTCTACTTACTGTTTAGTCTGATGAATATCTAAAATCAGCAAACAGTAACAAAATATCTCTAACCAGCGACGTAGTCCGAATTAACAGAATGTTAATAAACATACTTTCTTATTGAATAAGATTCAAAATCTACATACAACCACATCCACAATTTTTAAATATTAGGTATAAAGTATTCTTGCCCGCGGTATTTTGCAGAACCTCAGTATATAGTTAACATTATTACTTAATGTGCATTAATAACGATTTGCAAGTCACGCTATAAACCTATTGCGTTGTTCTCATCATCTAACAAAACGGACAAGAATTAAACCCACTTTCTAAAGATAGTAGCGTCGCATCCAAAATCTTGTTCAAATTACCAACTTTCACTTAGATATAATACTGCAATAGAGATACCCTAAGTTGAGAATGAGTTGGGATTATTCCGGCAAGTTCTGAAGACGCCCGCATCAGAAACTTGAGTTGAACTGGAAATGTTTGCTCTACACTTTCACTAGTGAACTTGAATTTATCCAGTCTAAGTTCACTAAATTGTTTCTATAGGGACGTGTTGGATATATATTTGACTCGCACATATACTTTATATAAGTATCTATAAACAGGTATTTTTCTTTGAATACCGCGTACATATAAAATATTGTTGTGTTGGTACCTAATACTAGGAATCACAATGCGCGGTTTCAAGCGGGGCTAAAAAGTCTGATAAAATGAGTTGCACTTTAAAATGTACAAATAGGGTTGTAGACTCGACAAATTTTATTATTACTCCAAAAGAAAGAAGGTAAATAATATGCCTAGTAACGGAAATAGCATTCAAATATCTCAAAAAATTACGAATCTATTAGGTACAGTCAAGTTCAAAATTATGTACTTATCGATTTAATCCTCCCATAAATATGTACCAAAACCTTAATCCGCTGACATATGAGCGATAGGGCATATTTATGAGTAAGTTGTTTGCACCCATATTACCTATTACACTTGACTGTACTAGCTTTTTTAATGGCAATTCTTTAATGTGAAGGTGCCTTTTGCGGAAAAGGGACAGAATAAACCAACACCAATAAGTAGGTACCTATTCAATCAACTTTGTATAGGTACCTATAACTTTGTGGCTATTTATCCTCTTGTGTTACTTTTTTCTCCATATATTTGATCGTTTTTCGAGAAAATTCAAAATTATAGATTATATTAATCTAGTGTCATCATCCCTGTTACAAAGATTGGGACGTTTACTTTACAACAAAGGCCCAAAACATAAACATGTAAAGACAAAGGTCCTGGTTCCGTGTGCCCCAATATCGCACATTAGGCTAATGGGTGCTGCGTCGTGCGACACTGACAGACAGCTCGTTACGCTGACACGAATTTTTCACAACTTTTCCCTACTTTGAATAATCGCCTTCAATTTTTTCGGGACTGTCCCTAATGAGCATGTGGATGAAGTTTTAGCAAGCGGATACGGATAGTATTGGACGAGGGTTCTTACAGCCAAAATCTAGCAAGTATTTTTAAAGTACCTATTTCATTCGCAAGAATACTCAACCAGAGAAGTCAAACAAAAAGATAGAGAAGATTCTGGAAATAGTCAAATAAAACACACACACATTACACACACAGACACTTTAAAAAACAGACGCCTGCATTTTTTTTTTATTTGTTTATTTAAAAAATTAATTACATTTTATAGCTTTTTATATAAACTTGCCAAACTGTGACGTTTGATGTCGAGAAACGCTCATGTTTTATACTATAATAACCTATTTACTTAAATCTAATATTTTCTAATGAGATTTACACTTTATATTCTTATATGACATATATATGGTTTTAACCTCTTTTTGTGTACAATAAAGTGCTTGCGTTATGCATTTAACTTAACAACAAACAACTAAGCATGCTCGTAGGTAAGTACTTATCCTTATAGTTTTATTTTAGCTAACTAGTCGACGGTGACTCATTATCAAAGAGGAAGCCCTTTAACTTTGATTATAACACCTTTTTGCTTACTTTGGGAACTTCTCTTCGGATATCAATTTTGTTAAATATTTTTGGTACAATTTATTTAGACATTCATCATCATCATCATCATATCAGCCGAAAGATGTCCACTGCTGGACATAGGCCTCCCCCAAAGAGTGCCACAATGACCGGTCCTGCGCCACCCGCATCCAGCGGACTCCAGCGACCTTTACCAGGTCATCAGTCCACCTTGTGGGGGGCCACATTTAGACATTCTTTTACCATAATAGTTTCTAGTTTTCTGTTGTACTAGTTTTTTTTCTCTAACCCTTGTATTCATTTAAATTGATAATTTTAATATCTTATGCAGTTTTGTTTTAAAATTGTAATCCTTGCATTGTAAAAATTCAATTTGGTCTCCTGCGATGCAGGCAAAGCCTAGTGCAGATACCGGAACTACGTCTTTAACCGATTTGCTAAATAAATGTCTTGTCTTACTAATAATTAGGTATACGGTTAAACTCACACATTAAATGTCACTACGGCGACATGTTTCGAACCCTTCGCGAGTTAATCAATAAAGGGCACTTGTGACTCATTTGGAGTTGCAATCATAAGCTTCCGTGTCTGCTAGGCCGTATGCTTGTTTGCCACCGTCATGGTATAAATTCGTCTCAATAACCCCAAAACATTGAGGGATGTTCGGCGTAACCCCGTAACAGTAGTTTTTCCAGCTATAATTATGGAACCCTAAAAAACTATCGCAGCCTCATTATATTAAGCGTGTCGCCGCACGCAACTATTTAGACTTTTTTGTAAACTTTCTTTATCAGATTTGTTTGATTGCTACGCAACTTTTTACGTGTCGTTTATAGGACGGCATTTGTTTCTTTTATGTTTCAAATTAACTCATCGTTTACAATTTGTAAAGTACCTATTATTATAAGTAATTGTTTATGTCAAAAATACCTTTTGAATATCCATGAAATTTTATTATACATTTGAACGCGCGAGCGAAGCGATCGAAGTTCTCCGTTTCAGTTAGGGACAAAATGCTTTCGTATGTCGCGATGTCAGGATGCTCCGCGGTCCGGCTGTTCTCGTGTACCTACAGGTCGCATTTTTCAACCGATTGTCGTGAAATTTTGTGAGCATGTTCAATAATAATATAGAATTTATTTGTCGATTCAGTTTTTCGAAATAAAAAAAACCTGTAGGTACCTATATAAGTAAATTATTAAAAATATTTTTATTATATGATGTACCTAAAAATTTACGGTTTTCGCAATTTTTCCTTTATCTGTGCTATAAGACGTTGTTTCGTACCAAATTTCAAGATTCTGAGTTCACGGGAAGTACCCTGTAGGTTTTGATTCCCTTGCGAGTTTCGGTAATTTGCGGAAATTTGCGTCATAAACATAATAAATAATAATAATAATAAATATTTGCGGACAATCTTACACAAATCGAGCTAGTCCCACCCAAACTAAGGAAAACTTGTACTATGGGTAGGTACTAGACGACGATAAACATACCTATATAGATAAATACATAGAAAACATCCATGACTCAGGAACAAATATTCGTGCTCATCACACAAATAAATGTCCTTACCGGGATTCGAACCCAGGACATTTTGCTTCGTAGGCAGGGTCACTAGTCACTACCAACTAGGCTAAAGCGGTCGTCACGGCTGTATCTTTTGATTGCGTTGACTTAGAATTTTGATTTTTTAGGGACAGGAGACTTGAGTATTTGATATAAATTTTAGCTTGATACCTTCACGAGTTCCTGATAAAAAGGGTCTTGATGGACGGACGGACAACAAAGTGATCCTAATATGTTCCGTTTTTTCCTTTCGAGGTACGGAACCCTTAAAAGACAGGCTCGCGAGTTCTACAGCTAAAAAGCCACCCGTTTATAGTGTTTTGTATTACTGTTTTATTTAATAATTAATATAAACGTCTCCAAATAAAGATAGATAGAACTTAAGTAATAAAACGTTCCGTTGTTTTAAGATAACAACCCGATGGCCCGATGACCCCTACTTGAACAGTATCAATTCGAAGGGCGTCCACACATTGCTTAACGCTTTTAAACTAAATTACTGTCCACTAACACTAAACTAGCATTGTTCCAATACAATAGCACGGAAGATATGGAAGCTATTTGGGCAACAGTCCGAGCTATTCGGCGCATTGAATCAACTGTCCAAACTGTTCGATTACTGCATAATTTATGATAGGAGGGCATATAGCATTGTTGTGATTTAGTTTAAGTGTATAGGGTATGGACGAAAATTACTTAAATGTATTACTCAATGTGGTGGTTTGATGTAGGTACACAGATCTGGCTGTAGTTAATTTAATAATTTACTAGCTGTCCACCTGCGCCTGCGTATTGTTATGACCGCAGGCAGACTCGCGGGATAATATAGAGCCTAATAATATATATATACACAGGTGAAGGAATATTTATAAATGTATATAGTTTTGGTGATTACAACCTACATTGGAATCCTATCGCAATCACTAAATATCATTTCCCAAGTGTATCGTTTGTCAGAATTTTCATCTCGGCTAAAAGACAGTTTTCTCGAAGACCGTAATTTGGGTTTGTTCTATAATAACCCTGAAAATTTCTTAACTTCAGAGAAAACGCCTTATTGCCGAAATGAAAATTCGGACAAACGATAGGTAGCTACAGTTGTTAAATAAAATTTAGTGAATGCGTAACATACATATGATGATGCTTACTTCTTTATTAATATCTATATAAATAGAGAACGGCTATGACTATAACTCAATTATGGATGGACGAATGCTATAAATTATCCTATAAAAAGTTTATGTTTAAAACAATATCGTCTGTAACTCGCTTTAAAGTGGTTTTATCATTAACCAGAAGTATTTCAGACTAGTATTAGGTAGATATGTAGAAGAGTCATCAACTGCCACAATAGCAACTTGTCTATCCTATCTTAAGTGCACTTCTAGGCCCCACTGTGAGGAGTTTGTTGTTGTTACTACAAGGTCGAAGGAATTATATAATACACCTATTATAATCTTTATTTCAGCTACACGATAGGTTAAATACATTTAAAAATTACTATAATAACAAAATTACCACTAATTAAGCTAAAGTTAAAACTAAGTGTCAAACAACCCGCCCCGCGTCCCTCCATCAGGTGCAAAAGTGACCATCACTCTAGCCGCGCTGAACAGCTATGGCTAGGCTAACCTTTGCACCAGAAAGGACCCAGAGCGGGGATCCAGTCCTTTTTCCTGCCTATTAATATAAATCCCTTGGGAAAAGTTGTTCAGTATGACCATCTTATTCGCTTTTGGTCATTTTTGCTCTACGACCCCGGAATCATCCTGTATACTGCGTGTATTTTTAATATTACCTCAAAGTGTAACCAGAGGTAGGTGTTACCGATATTGCAAGAAAATTTTAATTTAATCTTAACTACCGAAGCGTAATTAATTTTTGAAAATTTATCGAGCAGCAATGTATTGCGTACAGTCATTTGACTCATGGAAGAAGCGGGTCACTTGTGACAGTTATGACGTCGCGTCAGTAAGACAAAGTAGTGATCCATTGCGTGCTGAATTATTTTATATGGAAAAAAAAAGTTGGTAGTTTAGAGAAAATTCTTGCAATATCAGTTCATAGCTCTAACACCTACCTCTGATTACAATTTGAGGTAATATTAAAAATACATGCTGTATATTCTGTAGATAATTTCATTGCTGCAAGCCAGGATTCGAATTCAAAACCCGCTGCCTGAGCCTCCCTGCTAACGCCATCGTAAATAAGTAAGTCGTTCGTAAAACCGTGTTACGGTGTATATTAGCCGTGTAAATGCCGTGTAAGTAGCTCGGGGGTCACTAAATGCTATTAGGCATCAGGTGTCGATGTGGAGGTTACGCGATTATTTTGTAGGACACTACTATTAGTTGTCGCGTGGGTTCACATGGACGTTTTACTTCATGATGTTTTTCTTGAAATGCAGAAGGCTGTGAAACAAAGAATTAACTACAGTCCCCATTAGATGCTCAGAAATATCTTAACACGACTTAATTAAGGCGTAGAGTATCTACATTTCTACATGCCAGATATTTTTATCACCCTGAAGAGTATTTGATAGCGGCTATACCTTCAAAATAGAGTACTTTTATCTAAAAAATCTCTGGACAACAAAGCAATCATGCTGCCGCCGGTATTGACTACCTTATTAGCGTACCGATTGGGTAGAGATAGAGATCTTGCCTACGCAACTAACGATACTGGGTTCAAATCGTTGTTTTCGTGACTTTAATATATTTTAAACTTTTTTTAACTAGTACCTTACCTACCTATATCACAAGCCTTGAGCGGTCTATGAGGCTCTTTAGTTTTGTATGAGATTGTCTCCTAACATTAGTTTATTTATACTCGTAAACTCCATGTAAACCAGCCCGAACTCACACTCGCAGCGACCAGGTGTTTTAACACCATTAATATCAATTGAACATTGACCGTCTGCCACTCCGTTACCGCTCTACCCTGACCTACTCTTCCCTTCCACCGCTTTAAAATATAGACCATCACAGGGAGCCACCCAATGCAGCGAGGCTCCAGTAAAACTGGTCGTGAAATATTTTATGAGCCGATTCCCGTTTAAAGAGTAATGCCATTTTGAGCTTTCCGTTTTGATGTCTTTTTCGTATTTTACACCCGTGCCATGTGTCGATATCATGAATTATTGGACTGTTGATGTCATTATAAGCTCAAGGGCTTTAAATTCAAATGAGGGATTAGTCACATGCCATCATGATTCATGTGGTGAAGTTTGGTTTCCGAAGGCAACCCGATTGCAAAAATAGGTAAGTGCCTATCTACCTACATGGCAAATAATACATTCTTTATAACGGGTGTCTCAATAAGAGTGCACATTTCGATTAAAAATAACCCTTAAATTAGGTATTATCGGAGTAATTAATAATGTACTCTTATTGAAACAGCCTTTATTATTAATCTGACTGTTTTATAAGCTTTATCTAGTTTAAGATTGGCGCATTTATTTTAACCCTTTTATTCAGGAATTCAATAAAAGTATCATATTTTCTAGTCACATTAGTTTTTCGTTCAATTCTTATGTCGTCTCGTTCTGTATTCTACACGTTCTTTATTCGTCTTGTTCACTATTCGACACTATCTTCTTTAGTCAAAATCTGTAATTAGTCTCTCTCTTAATAAGTCTTATTCGTATTTCGCCCCGTTCGTTCTTAGACTCATTCTTTAATTTGTCTCACTCTTTTTTAGTATCTATCTTACGTCACTTTCGTTCTTGGTCACTCTCTTTTTTGGTGTTATTGGCAATTCGTCTTGTTCTTTTTTGGGCACATTCGCTACTCATCCCGATGGTTGTTTATCGTTACTAACTTTAGTCTAATTACGAAGGTCACCAGCGTCAAAAGTTTAAAAGAAATGGGCAAATAAGTAAATGAGGTCAAAAACGAGAGAGACAAAAAAGAGTGAGTCCAAGGAAGACCGTACCGAAATACGAATATAAATTATTAAGAGCAAGACAAATTACAGATTCTGACTAAAGAAGATAGCGGCGAATAGCGAACAAGACGAATAAAGAATAAGTGTCAAAAATAGAATGAGGCGAAATAAGAATTGAACAAAAAAACTAATGGGACGACAAAATAAGATAACAAAAAAAAGTGAGATGAAACCTTTTCTTTGCGAATTGTAGAGCACGAGGCGTGTAAAATTGTGGGATGCCATGAATGACGTTGTTTCCCTTCTTGAAACTGCTTGGTTAGTCTGTAATAGACTTAAAGGCCATTGATGATGATTATGTGAGTAGTTTTCATTGCGAAATAAAAGGAATATTGGTTTTACTCTACAATCTACAGAGATCGTGATACTTAATCGTACTCGAATATGAAAAAGCTCTAGTTGCATTAGTACAATGGCATTTTCACTTAACTATAAAATTTCAGCAAAAAAGACTACAATACAGCATAACATGGCAACGCATATTGACATTACAAATTCCCTTATCATTCCCATCCCATACGCCGTTAAAAATAAAAGAAACGATAATCAACACAATTTATGGCTATCGATGGTGTCTTTATGGCCTGTAATCGATTCCCATGACATGTGGCAATGACAATACCCTCTTTTTTCCATGCAAAACGTCACAAGTTCCAATGATACATTATCCCAATTGAAACTTTAAGACGGTCGTAATGAGGTTGTTTTTCGAGTAACTGAGGATTTGGATTTAGACGTGTTTTGTGCGCAGTTGAGGGTGGGGTGAGTTTCGCGCCACGCTGCGCTTGCGTCGAAACGGAAACGAATTCGAATTAGCTGTTGATAGTTTACTAAAAATGTTAGTTGGTGATTGGGAAGTCATAAATTGGGCCCATCGCCCAGTATGAGACAGTTTTCGTTAGGATCGAGACGAAAATTTTCTTTTGAGGATTTAGTTTTGATATTTGTCGGTCTCGGGCGATCTCAAGGCAGGCTGCTACTTCGCCCAAAGGCCGAGCCTGGCCATCCAACGGGGCAGCGGCCAGTGTCCTGGGAAGGACTGTAGCCCGTGAAATAAAATTGTCTACATACAATACATACCTATAACTACACGGTTGATCATGGGCAGGAGGAGGGTACCTTGCCGTAATACAGTTTAAACTAGTACGGAAAGTTGCTTACTTTAACTTAATGTAATACCTACACTTGTATCGTAGAACAACATATGATTAGTTACCTAATATGTTTACCTTTACTTACCTATATTATGCAAAAAATGTTTAGTTTAAGTAAGCTGAATAAATAAATACACTCAAAATCATAACCCTCCTTCTGGGGCAGTCGGGAAATTAAAAGTGACTGTACACAACAAATCACACTCAAAACGCACAGCTAAATCCGAGATCTCGGTTAAACCACTGAATCAAATTCTCGGCGGAAACGTTACAATAAGAAATAAGAAGGGGCATTTAAAACAATGATAAGATCTGCAGTTGATCCGGGAATCAATATGGGGATCAATGAGTTTGGGGATGGCTAGTGGATGTGCATAGAGGGGTTGGATACCCCTGCTAAGACTGCAATATTACACTGGAGTATCCCTGTAGGAATCTACTTACTTAACTCATCATATCATCATCATATCAGCCCAAAGACGTCCACTGCTGGACAAAAGAGTGCCACGATGACCGGTCCTGCGCCACCCGCATCCAGCGGACTCCAGCGACCTTTACCAGGTCATCAGTAAACCTTGTCACCAGCCTACCCACGCTGCGCCTTCCGGTACGTGGTCGCCACTCAAGAACCTTTCCGCTCCAACGGCCATCGGTTCTACGTGCAATGTGCCCCGCCCACTGCCAATTAAGATTAGCGATTCGGAGGGCTATATCGGTTACCTTGGTTCTGCTGCGGATAGCCTCTTTTCTGATGCGATTACGCAGAGAAACTGTCAACATAGCCCTCTTTATTGCCCTTTGGGTGAAAGTGGCTGTAAGCATTCTAAAAAATAGTAACTTTATGTCATATCATAATGGAGTTATTAGCTAAAAAAAAAGTTTTTTGATAAAATACGGTTTGCGAGGTCTACAGCTCACAGAGATACTAGTTTATTTAGATAAGACCTAAGCTTTTTCGACCACCTACCGTACCTACATAATGTTTGATAAGTGATACAGTGTATAAAGTTTACTTTTAAAATTCATTTGAGGGCAGTTTTCTACGCGGTGATATTTACTTGGCAGTTGCTGTTTGTGGCAAATGTTTGCGGCACGAGTCGACGCCTTTAGTGTTAACTTACTTTGAGTTTCGGAGTTTCTAGCGTATGGGCGCACCCAACTTTACCACAGAATAAGTTTCTATCAATATTTTCATTTTTAGAGCAAACTTTTAATGTAATTGTACTTTTTTGCACAATCATCAACTACCTCTGATGAGCCCAAGACGATGGGTTACTAGGAGTACGAGTAGCTATGGTTATATTCTGCCTCCATTATCAGATCAGCTCAGTGGTGTAAAAATATTGCGTTGTCCCGTCAGGTATGCCAAATTTCATCGGATACTAGTATATGTATAATATAAGTAGATATAATATATTAATATTATTAAATGAAACGGGTCACTCACGTCTTTGAGGTCGCAGCGAAACCGGCAGCGAACTCGCGATGCCGGTGCTAGCGAGTGCTTACGAATCATCATCATCATCATCATATGGCTGATATGATGATGATGAAAAGACGTCCACTGCTGAACACAGGCCTACCCCTAAGAGTGCCAAAGTGACAGGTCCTGCGCCACCCGCATCCAGCGGACTCCCGCAACCTTTACCAGGTCATCAGTCCACCTTGTGGGGGGCCTACCCACGCCGCGCCTTCTGGTACGTGGTCGCCACTCGAGAACCTTTCCGCCCCAACAGCCACCGGTTCTGCGTGCAATGGTGTCCCGCCCACTGCCAATTAAGATTAGCGATTCGGAGGGCTATGTCGGTTACCTTGGTTCTGCTGCTGATAGCCTTTTTTCTGATGCGATTTCGCGGAGAAACTCCCAACATAGCCCTCTTTATTGCCCTTTGGATGACTTTAAGCATTCTAAAAAAATTTAACTTTATTTCATAAAAAAAGTAAGGGTAAATACAATCTTAACTATTAATCTTAAATATTTTTTGAGTGTTCTTATGAGGCCCATAGTAAGCGACCACGTTTCAGTGCCATATATCATCACTGGCAACACACACTGATCAAACACTCTCGTCTTGAGACACTGCGGAATATGGACGAATAAGAACCACGTATTGGTTCGAAACATGTCGAGCGATATTCGACATCAAAGACGTGAGTGACTCTTATCTATTTTGATATGTTTAAAATGTATATACTTATACGTAGTTATTAGAAACTATCTGGATTGGAATGGTGTTACCAGCTCCATATTTGTCGTCCACAACACCCGTAAGGAATCGCTCCGTCTCGGAGATAAATATGTAATCTCGATATAATTGCGACCCGCAAACAGATCGCTGCCGGATCGCCCTCATATTGACTCTTTCGCTTCGACGGGCACAGATGAGAACAGAGGGGACATTTGATACTTCGGATTCGGACAAATTCCATAAAAAAATATTAACCTCAAGGCCAACGATTCGCATTATGAGTCTACGCTCTACGACATATTTCTGCAACCAATCGGAAAAATGCTGCTACGCGCTACGGCGTAGCAGACGTAGGGTTGCTTGGTCTCGAATGGGTCTATAAAAGTGCGGTACTTGCGTAACCTAGGCCAATACGAGAACCATAGCGACGAAAACGACCCGATATGTGACATGTCTCAATTTTTATTTGTGGGTCAAGGTCTAATGTCTACAATACACTTTCGTAATCATTTCGTAGCACTACGCTCGCAGCCGATATCATGTAAAAAACCTTATGTAGAGGCGTTTTGCCTACGACCAATGGACTAATTTTTCACTTTCGAGCGCTCGACTCTTTTACTCGAAAACTGTCAAAAATTATGAAATGCTATTTTGAAATAGCGATAGAAAATTTAAAAACGAGTGGTGACCTCTCGTATTCAATTCTATCGGTAGTAAGTGCCTGCAATTTTGACACTACAATCGTGTTTACTTTTATTTAATTTTCGAGCGCTCGTAAGTTAAAAATCGGCTCCCAGTAATCAGTGATCGAGCAACTTTAGGCAGTGTTTTATATATGAAGACCCCGAATGTCGTCAAAACACAAACAAATGACGCAGTTTAGGATTGCTTAAGGTGCTGAATAGACTTGAGCATTCACTTGTAATGAGCATAGCCAATGTTATATGTATTTGCACGTTCACGGACACAGCACCATTCTGAAAATAATACATAAAAAAATCATAAATTTTTTGGTACTGCCATGGACGTACTGCCACATCACTGTTTAGGCAAATATTGTGCCGCCGCTGTTTCATCTAGGTATGTATGTAATTTGTTACAAACTCAAACTCTCCTCGTGTGGCAGCACGGCCACAGCCGTAACGTCTGCAGACGCATTGTGTCACAGCGCGCGTCATTCCGCTCATGTAAAATGGAGGTGGCTCTTTGGCCCTTTAAGCTTTTGCTGCGGCACTAGGAAAAATTGTAATGCACCTAAAGCGGCACAACATGTCCGCCTTCATTATAATCCTATGAGAATTTGTCGTCCGTGGACGGAGTGGCAGATTTGTCGCAGTGAAGATCACCGGCCTCAGCCGTAGTGTCGTATCACGAGGGTCTCAATTTATGCCTGTGGCCGTACTGTCCGTGAACGTGTTAAAAGCTACCAAAATAAACAGGAGCGTTTTAGCCGAGCAATTTTGTCACGGTTCTGCCGCCGTTTCTCTCCGCCCCTCCCCCACGCCGTTTACTAGAGAGTTCACTAGAATGATCGTGAAAATGTTCGTACCGATGTTTGGCTCTATGCTTTGTTTTGTTCGTTGTTCAGTATGACAAATTTACGAGTAAGTAGTTCGATAAACGGCGAATGTTCGATGTTCTGTTTCATGTGAATGCTCAAATCTATCGTCACCTGTATGAACGCCTGTGAGCGTTTCTATAGTTGCCTGATAGGACAGCACGCGTGTCGCAGCACCGCACTATAGTCACCTGTCCATCCATAATTCCGAGTTCATGTACTCTGCCGCCGCGCCGCTGTGCGTGTTTATTCTGTAGCGTCGTGTGAGCGACAGATCGTGGAACTGAAGGCGAGCGACGGTGCCCAGTGATGGAATATCTGCGACCGTCTAACTATACAACACAAATATTTATATTACATATAAAATATGTACAATGTATACATAGCATTCCATATAACAATAGATTTTTAACTGACAAATTCATTGACGTAGGTATCTTCGTTTATCTACTATTTCAATCATTCAAAGTTCTTTCCAAACATAACAATAGGTACTAATTTTTTTGCGTTTCAAAATGGTTTTCCTTGAAATCGCATAACGATTAACGCACTATTTGTCTAATCTTATATTGGAATAGGGTATTTAAGTATTCGTAGATAGTCCTGTGGCTATAGGTAGGTATTCATATGTACATTAATTAAGTTCAGATCTTTTTTTACTAAGTTAGAACTTTTGTCCTTCTTTTGTTTTTTACTAATGGGAAATACTAACATTTTCCGATTTTTATAAACAAGCGATTTCATAATTTAAAAATTAGATACTTTACTTATTACTTTTTTGCTCGGGATTTTCTGGAATTATGTACTACTTGATTGTGTTACAAAAAATACTCCAGTTTTCCATTTTTTTACGTCACGTCTGTGTTCCCAACAGGGGTAGGTAGAGACCTAGAGCTATATGGTACTTAGTGTAGTGACCTATACTTACTAGAAATTCGAACGTCCAGAATAATAATGAAATATTGAAGAATAGAAAAGAAAAAGAAAAGAAAAGAAGACATTTATTCACTACACAAAAGACACAAGAGATAAAGGGAGTAGACATACAATACAACTGACACATATAATAAGATCTAACTTATTCTAACCTCAGCTCACCGTTCTTTACCCACAATTATATCGAATAACGCGCGTAATAATAACAGCCCAGCCACACTATTCTTAAACTTGTTCAACGCTCACCCACAAATATACTTGACGCTGCGATTCATAGTAACTATGCGTAGGTAGAGGTCTAGTTTCGTTAGGCGTGACGGGTGGGGTGAGGAGCATGAGCGCGTAAAGAATAACAACCCAGGGCTGTTATTCGGATAGCGGGTCAGGCAGGACGCTGGACTCTTCATATACAAGGTCCAAATGGCATGCTTGATAACATGAAACTTTGTATACTACGCAATGGGATCCGCCAGGTCGGAAACTAGTTTCTGTTGTTTATAGTTTGTGTTGTCGTTTTTCTGTAGTTTCTGTTGTTGTCTAGTTTGGTGTTTAGCCATTTAGCGCCTCAAAAACCATAATCTACTAGCCAAAACGCTCCACAATAATTGAGTAAATGTACCTACACGTACAAGAAACACATAAACCCACAAATCGCACACAATCTTATCATTCGCGTTAATTTCGTCATTTACGTTCTGGAATCCACTACCATGAAATAAATGACAGGCTCCATATAATGACAAGTGTAGTGTACGGGCACAGAGCGTGACTGAGGTGTCGCCGTCATGGTGCATTATTTAAACAGTGCGAGCCAATTATTTCATTCGGCCAGTTATCGGCGGAAACGTTTAGATTTAGGTCGTTGATCCATGTGGGAGCGAGTGGGAGTACACCCTAACATTAAGTAAGGGCCGTAGCTACTTGGCTTTTCTCTGTTGGCGCACATGCTCACTTGCTCAGCCCCGCTATTCTGTAACTTTTTTTAGCCTCACCTCACCGATCACCCACAAATACATGTCTTGACGCTGTGACTCGTTATAAACTTAACGTAATCAGCTATGTTATTCCTTAAGCAACTGAACGAAGACGACGTCGGTGAAGACGCGGTGTGCGTCAGCTTTGACGGTATATACGCATTCACTAAGGTTTACTCTTTTATCTCGCCGAAACAACGGATTTAACTGCTGGAATGGCATTAAACCAAACAACCATTTTGTGCAGTACCCGATGATATCCATTTTATTCGAATTCATTGCGTAAATTGGCAATTTTCGGCGAATCAACCAACGTTTGTCCAACCGAACGTCGTTGGTTTATAGGCGGAAGTCTCGAGACATCACCCTGTCGCGTGGCTTAAACGAGGTCTCGTTTCGTTAGGCGTGACGGGTGAGGCCCAGCCCCGCTATTCTGAGTGCCACAGCATATCTCCAAGCCAATGACCAACCATCTATTTTTTCTTGCTTTTTGCCATTTTTACGTCTTCTAGAAGACTCTTTAAAACTATTTTAAAGGTTTAAGTCCAATACACATGTGTTTTTGTGACAATGGTACACATTTTATGGTGGAACATCTCCTAAGTATGTTGAGTGAACATATTATGATATGTTTTGTAATAAAGTGTAATCACTATTATCTACTGGCTTACCGGGACAGAATAACAAGAAGAAAAAGTTAACATTAGCGAGAATTTACGCAACTAGTATCCAAAAAGTACCTAAGCAAAAAAGGTTTCGTTCTTCTAGCTTCGGAATTCAAAATTGTTTTGAAATCAGAACAGGACAGGTTAAAATAGACAGTTGTCGTCAACCGCGTTCTTGTCGGTGGCTGCGGCTGACAGCTCGCTGTCGACTATTTCTTATCTGTCAGGGGAGCTCGTGGCGCGTCTGTCAAAACTGTTGACGACCACCGGAATTTTATTTTTCACGAATTGCGTAATACAATTTAGAGGGAAGGACGTTTTCAATCAAAATTGTACCTTTAAGCTTTTCTCAGTACCTATATATTTGGATTGTTTGGATTTTTCATAGGTACTCCGAATCAAGAGCCCTTTCGATTCTGATAAAGAAAAAAGTGACCCCAGTGGAATTTTTGTGGCGATTTTTCATACACTTTACATTCAATTTCGTTGGATTATTTTTGAATTTACCTACTTAGTGGTTGTACCATAGCCACCTTTTATGTTTTGCCGACTGTACAAACGAAAGCGATAAATAGCCGACAAATGTTCCAAATTCCGGTACAATTAAATAAAAACGGACAAAGCCACAGGAAGTGGAATACGGGGTTATTTATTTATTAGAGTTTGATTTATGCCATCAATGGCTGAAGGCGCGGCGGGTCGCGCTCCGTAGCCGCTCTCCTTTGTAATAAACACTGGAAGTGCCACGTACATCACTGGCTGACCCATTCCATCATTCCAATGACGTTTCATTATAAGTTCCGTAGGTACATATCTTGGCAGGGGACCGGGATCTTCCAAAACCTCGACAAATTAGATTGAACTCTATGTTCTTATTCGGTCTCGTTTTTTCAGTTCCTTTATCTATGGTTGGTAAACAGTCTAGTGACTTAGAAGTTCTAAGTCCCATTCCATCATTCCAATGACGTTTCATTATGCATTCCGTAGGGACATATCTTGGCAGGGGCCTGGGATCTTCCAAAACCTCGACAAATGAAATAAAATAAAATAAATAAATAAATGAATATCGTGGGACAATTCACACCAATTGATCTAGTCCCAAACTAGAGTTCTATATAAACATACTTATATAGAACTCTACGATCTCTTTCGGTCTCATTTTTCAATTCCTTTACCTATATGGTTGGTAAACAGTGTAATGACTTAGAAGTTCTAAGTCCCATTCCATCATTCCAATGGCGTTTTATTATACGTTCAGTAAGTATACAATATCTTGACTGGGATCTTCCAATACCTCGACAAATGTTCTCTTTCGGTCTCATTTTTCAATTCCTTTACCTATATGGTTGGTAAACAGTCTAATGACTTAGAAGTTCTAAGTCCCATTCCATCATTCCAATGGCGTTTTATTATACGTTCAGTAAGTATACAATATCTTGACTGGGATCTTCCAATACCTCGACAAATGTTCTCTTTCGGTCTCATTTTTCAATTCCTTTACCTATATGGTTGGTAAACAGTCTAATGACTTAGAAGTTCTAAGTCCCATTCCATCATTCCAATGGCGTTTTATTATACGTTCAGTAAGTATACAATATCTTGACTGGGATCTTCCAATACCTCGACAAATGTTCTCTTTCGGTCTCATTTTTCAGTTTCTTTATCTATGGTCAGTAAATAGCCTAGTGTTTTAGAAGTTCTAAGTCAGTAGTCTGTTTACTGGCCATAGATAAACTGAAAAACGAGACTATTAGAAATACGACATTACCTAATTATTTGGGTACTTGGTGTTCAGGTTTTCTCCAGAACCCAAACCGGTTGTCAAAGTGGTCATTATGATCACTATTTATATAGTCTCTTCCACGTGCCGTGTATGTCCGTGTGTCAGTTTTCACGCGTCGCTGCAACTATTAATATTCAAATTGGCGCGATCTGTCGCCGCCCCGGCTGGACGAGGACTGTATTATTTGTGAATCCGGCATGGAATGGACGCGGCCTGTAATCGCCTTTTTGTGGAAATGCGCTCAGTTCATTTTGTTGTTTTATATTTTAAGCTTTTTATAAAATGAATACTTTATTTTTAACCACATGTTTGTAAACAGAGATAGTGCCCCTGACCATACCATATAATCTGTGACCATACTAACCTTAACTTACGTTTTGACGACCGATTTAGCCTAGAGGGTAATAGTGACGCATGCCTACTATAAACATGCTCGATATAGTCCAGATATAATAAAAAGAAACATTAAAAATCCAGATATTTTTTAATTTTCGCCGTTTTGTGGTGAAATGGAAGGCTGACCAGATTTGAAACTATTCTCATCATAATTATCCTGGCCGATTTCGACCAAGGTGACTCGAGAAAAGAAGAAATCTGGCAAGTGAGACCGTCGTTCGTGAGCTCTCAGGTGGCTGACATAACCTAGACTATCATAGCAATTAATGTGAGAGCATGTTAGGTCACCACCCCTCCGACAAAATTGCAGGCGGTCGGGCCCTCGATTCTTCGCGCTTAGCGTTTAGTTCATTCGCCTTCGTTCTTCCAAAGCTTGTAAACGTTAACATTCACAGTATAGGTCTGCCTACACTTATGAGTTGGACTAACTTACGATTACAAGCCGATAAAAGTTAAATATAGCGCCGGCAGCTGTCATTCCATAGAAACTTGTCAAACTTTCCATACATTCCGATTTTTAACGAACACGGCGACGCTTACGGTTTGGTGCACCCACCTTTAGACTAATCTTGAGCCAAAATCTGACTGAGCCATTGTTCAATATCAATATCTTGAGACTATACACATACACACACACACACACACACACACACACACACACACACACGCACACACAAAATTTAGCATCTATATATAGATAAGTAATTGTATAGATACGAAACTGGGTCCCGTAACACAGGGTTTCCTAGCTCAGGACTCAGGGTCGTGATTCATATTGTACTGCTGCCCTTGTTCAATAAACTTTTTTCATTTTTGTTCATTTTTTCATACATTATACGTACCTAATAAAGATAATAGAACTAGGAATTGACAATTCAATTGAACTAAAACCGAGACACTTGGGTTAAAGGTCCCATCCAAAAGTCGTATGTTCCTTTGTGAAGTAAAAGGAACAAAACTGATAATTTAGATTTTTGTACCGAGCCTGTGACACGCTGTGAAGTGACGGTAACAGTGGGCAGTAATAACAGTGAATTAGCATAATGCGGGAATCGAGTGCTATGCGAACTGTCGCGCGGGAAGGGTTTGGAGCGGTACCATTCACCCCAACTCACTTATAACTCACTCACGGCACGGCTATCACAGGACGGTCCACGAGCTGTGTCGCGGCGAGATAGAATCATCATCATCATCATCATATCAGCCGAAAGACGTCCACTGCTGGACATAGGCCTCCCCTAGAGAGTGCCAAATTGACCGGTCCTGCGCCACCCGCATCCAGCGGACTCCCGCGACCTTTACCACAGGTCATCAGTCCACCTTGTGGGGGGCCTACCCACGCCGCGCCTTCCGGTACGTGATCGCCACTCGAGAACCTTTCCGCCCCAACGACCATCGGTTCTACGTGCAATGTGCCCCGAATGTGTGCCAGAAAGAATATGCGTCTCTTTCTAAGCGCTCTAATTAGATAGAGACGGACAGTCCATATCGCCGCGACATAGCTCGCGGGCCATCCTGATGTGATAGCCGAGCTGGTGTTTTTCTGTGGGTAGAGGAAATCATCATTGGATACTGTCAGTCCGGTCCCGGTATCATGCCAGACTCGATTGGGAATAGGTCCAAGTCGCCTCCGGTGCAGTGTAAAATGTTGCCGGAAACGCGTTTGGTATAAGGTTTGTTTCCGGTGTATTTGTGTAGTGGGGGAGAGGTTTTTGGCCAGCATGGCTATCCCAGGACGGCCCGCGAGCTGTGTCGCGGCGACATAGACTATCCGTCTCTTTCTAAGCCTTCTAATTAGAAAGATATGGGTAGTACCTATATCTCGCCGCGATACAGCTCGCGGGCCGTGTTGTAATAACCGGGCTTAGTTAAATACTTATTTTATGTATTTCTTCTGGTGTAGAAGCAATATTTTCATCGTCATCCATTTTTATTACTTTTGAGAAACACCAACTATTTTGTAGCAAACACAACGGCCGCAAACTCAAACAACAATTTATAAAATAACCGGGAATTCGGGAAACATGAAAATGAGACAAATGGGTGTCTATGGTTAACTTTGTTTTTAATTGATGTCAACTTGCCAGTACTGCCATATTAAGAATAAGTTAGCAGCAATGCCTTTAGTTCAAAAATTTCTAAAAAGTAAAAACATTCAGTGGTTTGTTAAGTTGGTAGTACCTAATGTATAGGTTTAGAAGCGTATGGCTGCTAAGCGTATCGTTTTGGCGACATAACAGCACGGTTGTGCCGTACTGTTATGGGGAATAGAGTATAGACTTTTCTGCAAACTTATTTTGTATGTCTTTATATTAGTGTTCGTGACTATGTAAATGACAGATAAAAGTACAGGAGTAGAAAAAATACTATAACGTAGGTATGTTACGTATATCTATCGAATTCCATCGACCTGACCTATTCTAATAAGGGAGTCGTTTTGGGAGTAGTTTATAGTCTGTACAGTCACGTTAAGAGATACTTACATTAGTAAAATACAATAAGCTAACATTAGGCAAACTAGTGAAGTACGATAATTTAAAAACTAGGGGGATGCTCTGTATGACTGTATGTGTGCGAGAGTAAGTCCGTGTATTCGTGAGTGTTTGTGTATGTTCATGGGTAATGGTGTGTTATTTATTGTAAAGGTTTCGGCACGTCTTCATCGTCTGCATCGTCGTCTACTAGTAGTTGGTGCCCATACTTTGTACTATGGTTACCAACTACTATAGTTGACGACTTTGCTGGGTTGGAAACCAGGCATTTTTGTGTATCCGAAGATATCCTATCGATGAGTGAGTATCGCGCGAGTTGGTGCCGTTGGTAACGCCTCGGGTTTTTGTTGATCCCCATTTAACGCTAACCGACAGAGAACGTTTTATAACCTCTAATTGTACTGTATTTATTGCTGTGGAGCAGCACAGGGGACGAGTGGATACGGTCGACGTATTCCAGATAAAAAAGGAGTTTAATAACTATTAGGACTAGCACATCTCACAGCAACTTTGTTTCATGACACACCACGTCGCTATCGAAGAAAATTATTTATGTTTTAATGAGGTATTTAACCAATCGAAGACAAGTAAGTAGATATTACGGGGACAATAAGAAGGAAGAGGAACTCCTAAAACCGCGTTTAAGGATATAGGCGATACGTGCGGCTACGAGAATTCCGCGTCGAAAGTCACCCGAGCACAAACACATGGAGTGGTTTATGTACACACGTGGCAGTTCCTATAGCATGCTCCTTGCGCCTTCGCCTGTCCAAAAATAAGGCCTAAGAGGATAAGTAATTAGGTAATTCACGAAATTCGTTGAAGTAGCAAAAAAGGCTCTGTGAATTTGATGAATATAATTTGGAACAGATGATGTTGTACCAGCGCTAACCAAAGAAATTTGAGCTACAACATGGCGCCACAACTTAGACTTTAAACTATTTATGCGCAATTAGCGTATTTCCTGTGATGTCACATCTGAAGTTTTAAGGCCAATTTTAAGTGTTCCTTTTTTTTAAATTCCAATAAGAAGTATCAATTTAACGCATGCTCAATACAATTTATGACTAACAACAACTCTAGCGCTCCAACAATGAGGTACTAAAGCGGTAAAAACATGTGAAAAGTGATCTAATCAATGGCTGTCGCAATTTGCCGTGCGCAAACGCTGATTGTTAACACGTCATTACCGTGTCATCGGCATAATGAATCGACCTTACAAAAAGGGATTTCCATGGCTCCATCACCGTGGAGTTGTATAACGTCCCGTTATGGTATCGTTTTCAGGTGACAATCATCATCCTCCCATTAACGTTATTCCAGGGAGCCGTGGAGCTTTATAATGTCCCGCTATGATCGCGTTTATCATGTGACAGATGATAGATACCATAATCCTCCTAGCTTTATTCCCGGGAGCCGAGAAGTTGGTATAATGTCCCGCCATGGTTGAGTTTATCATGTGACAGATGATAGATACCATCATCCTCCTAGCGTTATTCCCGGGAGCCGTGGAGTTGTATAAATGTCCCGCTATGGTCGCGTTTATCATGTGACAGAGGATACCATCATCTTCCTAGCGCTATTCCCGGTTATGCCCTAAAGGAGCCTGATAAGATTTGCCATATGCATCTAGTTATACGAAAGCGACTGCCATCTGGCCTTACGACCATACGTACAATGATATTTCGTACATACGTTATTGAAAAAACCCAGTGGTACAGTCAGCATCAAAAGTAACTACGCAAACGAAGACGTCAAAAGTCTTTATTAAAAGGGAATAAGAACTTTTGACATCTTCGATTGCGTAGCTACTTTTGATGCTGACTGTACGAGCCGAGGTTCGCACCCACGACCTCCAGATTGAAAGTCGCGCGCCTTACCGCTCGGCTCCAGTGGCTATATTGATAGGTATCTATTTTTTTATTTATCTACCCATAAATTCTGTTTTATGTGAAATCTCTGCTACTATCTTTTTTAACATAGACAAGTATCATTTTTGTTTCAAACAGAATCATCAACTCATAATGAATCAGATTTTCCATTCCTAATACCTGTTTATCAAAACGGATTAGTTACACGGAATTGAAATTTGGATGTCATGCTCGTGATTAGATAATCTAGATATTAAAAGAAAGATAAAGACTCTAATATGTTATCATGAAGATTAGATGTTATCTATCCAATCAATAATATTATCAAATCTTGGCGACTGGCAACAAGAATCATCATCGGCATCGGTAGGGTAGGCTGGGTACAAGGTTGAAATAATTTTACGTGTATTGTTTGTCCTTAGTTTTGCTTTTTATAATCTGAGAGATAAAAAAAATCAAATGTATGAGCGTGTTTTTATCTACTAAACGGCAATAGAATTTTGGATCCAGGTGTGTTAATTTTTGTAGAAGAACAAATTGAAAAAAAGAACGATTTGTTTCAACTATCCCCATCCCAGGGGCGGTTAGAAGTGACAAAATATAATCTTTATATGAGTTTTATTCGTTATTTTTATGATATTACGTATAATTCAGGAATACTGTTTCTAATCAGCTAGCGTAGCTAAGTTAAACTCTACGTATATTATCAGTCATTTGTAACACATTTATGACTACTTAACATTGAATAAGACGTTATTTAAATAAATTAACAAAAATAAAAATAAACTGGTTGCAAACTAGGTAATTATAAACACATGAAAAATAACGAAAAGAAAACGTTCTTTGTCTTTCATTGGTCAATCACTCAGTTTCAACCGTTCCCATCTCCCACTTTCGGAAAAAAGCCGTTGTAGTAATAATGAGAATAATGATACAGTAAAACTAGATACACGGACATTATCCACAAGCATCACTTCAAATATTAACACACACTCAATACTCTTACTTAAATAGGAAACCAGGAAAATTGACAAACTCTACGAGTGAAAATACTTACTAACTATGTTGTTCATGAACAAACCGATGGTCTGCTTTGTTCCCCCCTGGATCTCTCCCCATCCCGCCAACGGTTTGCGTCATATTTGTGTTGTTTCAACCGTCCTGTGTTTCAATCATACCCAGTCTACCCTATCCAAACATTTCAAAAAAAATGTTTCATAAATATTCATTTTAAAAACAACGTTTGGCAAACTAACGATTAACAAATTAGTTGTTTCATAAAATATTGTTTTCAAATACTTCATCAAACATGACAGTGTTCGACAAATTACTCATTTAATATTCGTAACAATTGGCAAACTAACGTATACAAAATACAAATACAAAATATATTATTTGGTTAAAAGACAGTGGTTTACACACAGGGCAAAGTTGAGGCCTCTCAATAGGTATATACATATGTACCTGTGTTGAGAAGTCTCGCTCTTCCAAACATAGTACATTGTAATGATCCACAATTTAGAAAATAAAGATTTATAGGATTATACTAACTTAATCTAAGTTTATATAACGTATGGTAAAAGAACGTTTAATAAAATGCATTGTTTGGTAAATACCTCACTTAATACAAATAACATATTATACTCATTTGTCGTGATGATAAAGTTTTAAACTACTTACAATATAATTGTACTAGTATACGCGTACTAAAAGTAATTTTAACCGTCTACAAAAAAGGTGCATCTCAGTTTGACCCGTATGTTCCAATTTAATTGCAATTTAGCCCAAATACTTTCAAGAATTTTCATGTCCACAATGTTAAATTTCAAAATCGATGCCATTTTCGTAATTAACGTCCCAAAAAACCATAAAAACGACACCCATATTGATATTTAGACATTTCAACCCCATCGCATCCCAACAGGGGAGATGGTATTTCACGTCCGCCACTTTGGATTTTAAAATGTTGTTTTCGTAATCAGCGACCAGCGACCCGATAAACCATAGAAACAATACCCATGTTGATTTTCAGACATTGTCACCACATTTCCCCCTTTTAGGGGTTGAATTCTCAAAAAATCTGAAATATTTCTTTATTAATTTATTGCTAGGAATACTCCTGTGAAGTTTCGAATGAAATAGTCTTACTTATTTTGTTTCCCCATACAAACTTTGGACCTCCAATTCACCCGCTTAGGGGGTGAATTTTGAAAAATCCTTTCTTAGTGCACCCCTAGATCTTATAAGGAACCTACGTGCCAAATTTGGAATTTCTAGATCCAGCGGTTTGGGCTGTGTGGTGATACGTCAGTCAGTCAGTCAGCCAGTTTCTTCTTTTATATAATTATCGACTCTACATAGACTCTATATATCGACTCTACATTTCGACTCTACATATCGACTCTACATATCGTATCGACTCTACATATCGACTCTACATATTTAGACTGATGTCCACAATATTACATTTCAAAATCGATGCAATTTTCGTAACAACGTCCCAAAAAAAACATAAAAACGACACCCATATTGATATTTAGACATGTCAACCCTAGCTCACCCCTACAGGGGAGATGGTATTTCACGTCGGCCACGTTGGATTTGAAAAATACACCATAGAAACGATACCCATTTTGAATATCAGACAGACAGAGTTTTCAGACTTTGTCACCACATTCCCTCCTTTTAGGGGTTGAATTCTCAATAAACCTGAAACACGTGTTTACTCATTTATCGTTAGGAATACTGCAGTGAAGTTTTGAAAGAAATAGTATAACTAATCTTGTTTCCCCATACAAACTTTGGACCCCCATTTCAGCCTCTTAGGGGTTGAATTTTGAAAATTCTTTTCTTAGTGCACCTCTAGACCTTATAAGGAACCTACGTGCCAAATTTGGAATCTCTAGAACCAGCGGCTTGGGCTGTGCGTTGATAGATCAGTCAGACAGACAGTCAGTCAGTCAGTCAGTCAGTCAGTCGGTCGGTCAGTCGGTCGGTCGGTTAGTTGTTCAGTCGGCCAGTCGGCCGGTCGATCGATCGGTCGGTCAATCGGGCGGTCGGTTGGGCGGTCGGTTTGTCGGTCGGTCGATCAGTCGGTCGGTCGGTCAGTCAGTCAGTTCCTTCTTTTATCAGAAATCAGAAATCAGAAATTTTATTCGTATAAACAAGAGTACAAAATGATGTTACATAAATGATTATAGCCAATCTTGTTTTACCATGACATGGTGTACAAATATTTAAATGTGTTGTCATGCATGCAGTTTTTAAAGAAGATTAACAAAACAGGTACATGCAAGACTCAGCTTAAGTGGTTAAAATAATTAAAAAATAATGAATAACAATTAGGATCTGGGTGGTGGATATAAGGGTAATCCATTTGATATCGCCTATATTATCAAATATTCCTATACATTTTAAATTCCCATTAGATTACTATTTCCATATTTCATATACATCCCTATACAATTTCTCTCAATAATTAGTATGACATTCATTATAAATTTACATTAATCATTATATTTGTCTTTATCATTATACTTGTAATAATTCTTATAAATTGCATTTTGTCATGAACTCTTTCATCATCATGAACAGTTGAATAGTAACTGTTTTTGATTAAATGGTCAAATAATGCCTTCCTAAATAAATTGATCGGCAGAGCCTTGAAATCGTCAGTAAAAATGTTAAATATTTTTATTGCCATGCATTGTACATTTTTATCACTGAGTGATAAATTTGTCTTGTTGGGCAAGTATAATTTATGCCTATATGCACCCCGTTTGGATTTTATAGTCCTGGTTTTAAAACACTCTGGATGCTTTTTGACAAAAATGCATATTTCAAAGATATACATTGCAGGCAATGTTAATATCTTTTGGTTTATGAATAGAGATTTACAATGATCCAAGTGACCTGCTCCCGATAGGACCCGGATACATTTTTTTTGCGTTTTAAATATAGTGTCTTTTTCTACTGAGTTGCCCCATAGTATAATACCGTATCTCAAAAGAGATGATACGTACCCATGGTATGCCGAGCGAGCAGCCGTTTCGGAAACCACATTGCGAATACGATACAGCACGTATATAAAGCGATCCAACTTAGAGCGTAAATTTTCAATATGGCTTTTCCAATTACAAAAGCGGTCAATAGTTAAGCCGAGGAATGATGTAGAATGTACTTCTTCAATTTTTATATTTTTATACCTTATGTCTAATTTAACGGGTTTACTTCTGTATGTTTGGAACTGTATCATTTTTGTTTTACTAACATTAATATGTAAGTTGTTGACGTCTAACCAATCAATTATATCTAATAGAGCCTTGTTTATTTGACCTCCAAATCCTACATTTGCGTCATATTTAAGGAGCAATGTGGTATCATCGGCAAAAAGAATGCAGTTATGGCTTATAGTGTTTGGCATATCGTTAATATATAACAAAAATAATAATGGGCCCAATATACTGCCCTGCGGTACACCAGATGAATTGGGTCTATAGCTTGATTTAAAGGTCATTTTATCCCTGCCAAGAATTCTTGTAATTTCTACGCACTGTTTTCGATTTTTAAGGTAGCTGGCAATCCAATCCCATGCTGGGCCTCTTACACCATATCTGTATAATTTATTTAATAATATGTCATGGTCTACAAAATCAAAAGCCTTGCTCATGTCTAGAAACAAAGCTACCATCGGTATTTGTTTGTCTAGGCTTTCAATTACTTCTTTAACTAAATGAAAACATGCCAAAGACGTTGAGCTGTTTTTCCTGAATCCAAACTGATTATCAACTAAAATTTTGTTTTTTGTTATAAAATTCATTATCTTATCGTACATTATTCTCTCAAATATTTTGGATATAACAGGAATAAGAGTAATTGGCCTGTAATTGTTCATATCTGTCTTAGGACCTTTTTTATGTAATGGCTTTACTATAGAATATTTCAGACGCTCTGGAAAAACGCCTTCTACGAATGATAAGTTCATGATATGAGCTAGAGGGACCTATATATTTAGAGAATCTGAATGAGTCACGGATAAGTCTAAAAGTGTTGAGTTAGTAAGTAAGTAGGAAGCCAATCATGACACCTGTGAGTATGAGTACCCCCAAAAAAACAACGTAATTTTTTTTAATTTTGTCACAATCATTAAGAAATAAAATAGTCATAAACACAGAAAATAAAATGTCTTGAGTTAAAAAAATATTACGAAATCACGTTTCTCTTAAGCGAAGCAGAATACGATAATAATTAAGATTATTCTCTCGAATAGAGAAAAAAATCTTCGTTATTTTAACATTTCTTTTATGAATTTCTTGTTTCACGAGAATCTTTTTTTAATTTTTCTGTGTAAAGTACATTATTCAATTCTTTAGCAGATAACCGTTGTCAACGTAAAAGGTTACTCCAGTGGTGCTCCTAGCCTGACTACTAGCCACAAACAGTATAGTATTCCCGATGTCGTCATTAGTCGCCATATAATCGAGGGCGACCATACCAAGATGGAACTTGTGACGCTCTTCGACGTTGTCAAAGTTGTTATTGAGCAGGAATTCATTGTCAACCGGTCCTGGGTTTACATTGTTCACTCGGATCCCCAAAGGCGCCAGCTCCTTCGCCGCGCATCTCGTAAAGTGATCCACAGCAGCCTTCGAGATATGATAGGCTAGCATCTGAGGGTTGCTGTTGACGCTCACTCCCGATACACTGGATATGTTCACGACGTTTCCCTTAGTTTTCGCGAGATGAGGCGCCGCTGAGGTTGTCAACTGGATCACTGAGCGGACGTTGGTGGTTATTACGCTGTCAAATGCTGGTAGCGTATTACCGCCGAGAATGGAACCGTCGACAGAAATCCCAGCGTTGTTGACGAGGACATCCAGTTTCCCGAAATGTTTGACCGTTTTCGGGACCACGGTGGCGGCGTCGGCTTCCTTGGAGAGGTCCGCTTGGATGACGAGCGGTTTCTTCCCGAGCGCCTCGATCTGCTTGGCGACGGCGGCGAGCTTGGCCTGCGTGCGCGCCACGAGCACCACGTCGGCGCCCTCCTTGGCGAACAGCAGCGCCGTCGCCGCGCCGATGCCCGAGCTCGCGCCCGTCACTATTACTACTTTGTCAGAGAACCTCATGTTTCTTCAGAATAATAAAAATATTTAGACTCTAAGCTTTAGATTCTGGTGGATATAATGAGTCAATTATTTTGCAAGGGCTTTTATATTTCATTTTATCGATATTAATTGAATGATAATGTATTATTGAGATAAGATAAAGAGTAAACAGGTACTTGGTTTTTCAGATTGTTACAAATTTACCCAGTCAATTAGACACAAAGGTAAAGCAGGAGAAGTAGTACCTTAATTTCTGGATCTTTCATATATATATATATATATATGTTCCTTTTCTACATAAAGAAAATAACAAATGAAGGACGGATTGAACGTATTTTTTGCCCGACTGCCGAAGGAAAGGAGGGTTATGTTTTTCGAGCGTATGTATCTATGTAGGTGTGTATGTCTTATTCTTTGGCACGCCCTGCAGCCTAAACCGTTTGACGGATTTCTACATATGAGGTGTCGTTGGATTCCTCTTAATCGTGGGAGTGACATAGGCTATAATATTTGCAAAAAATCCGATGGTATGTTTTAAGCCGATATAGTCCTGAAACAAGCATACGGCCTGCCTGATGGTAAACAGACACGGTAGCCTGTCGGCTCTTGGACTTCCAGAACGGTCACAAGCGCGTTTGCGGACCATTTATCGATTTGAGAATGCAGATCCCTCCCTCTCAACCCAGCCCATGCTCGGGAGCTCCGACGACTTTACTCACCACCAGGAACGGAACACCAGAGCCATTAGTGGTGTTAGGTGATTAGTGGTGTTAAAATGGCAGGGAGGGGGACAGGAATATGTATCTGTATCTACGCTACAGCAGTATCATTTTCCATTACTACACTACAAAAAAGTTGACGCGGGAATTATTTCACCTGATTTGTTTATTTTGCCTGGGCTACACTTGCTGCATTGATTATCTCAAATCGAAATGACTTGCATTTGATACGGAAGTATATATAGTGATAAGTATGTACTTATAGATAAATGTGTAATCTTTAAGCACCTACTCATATTGTAAGTAAAACGATTAACTATTAAGTTCTCCTGTTTTCACTACAAATCCTTCTTTCCTCTTCCTGTTAAACTTAACCAAATAATAACTAACAATTTGTGTAGCTACGATATAAAAAGAGTACTAGGTACGCAGACGAAATCGTTAACAACTCACTTATTTCGGTTATTATGTGGTTTTGAAACATATCAATGTAAATACTTTTTTCTTTAAAATGGTTTTCTTGAAGTAACATGATGATTAACGCAGGATTTGTCTAATCTTATATGGAATAGGGTAAGTATAATAGACTTTGCTTTATAGAGGAGCAGCTCCGGTTAGAGTAGCGGCGCCATCCCGCCATTTCACGCAAAATAGGCACGTTGGATGTCGACTTGCGGAAAATGCCCAGTAAAACTAACTAACTAACTAACTAGACTTTGCTCCATTTTCATTATTCTTATCTGGCGAAGATGACGAGTAAGGACGATCTCTCGCTCGCCGTGAGACAGATGCCGAGGTGCACTGCACACCTTGTCCAGACAATGATATAAAATAAAGTACGGTACGCGCCACTCTGTGATTTAGCTACTAGTAGCAGAGGTGTCAGAGGATTGAATTCGAGGGGTGTGCGGGGGGTGACTTGAACCTTGAGCCTAACTTCAGACTCTTCAGAGACGCAAACTTATGTGGCGGGTATTGTGCCTATTTTCAGAGTATGAGAAATTAAAAGAATTTATATGACTGGTCTGACAGGTAAGCTTATTTTTTTGGAAATTAGCTTTTTGGTTTTTGTTTTGGAATATTCTGCGTGGAAAAAACGTAATTTATGGCAAGTGTAATATAATTCGATTCAGGATAGCTTTATTATACTCAAATACGTCAACATAATAAGTTAATCGTTACACACATATTAGGGAAGAATAAGTAATCCGGCATTACGAATTTCGAAATTTAAAGTAGGATGCTAAAAACTATTACAATATTTTAGATCGACAAGTAATTAAACGAATCTAGTGAGATTATATCCTTGAAAAAAAAAACATGTATATTTAGGTATATATTTCTTTACACCTATATATTTATAAACACTTTATGGAGCAAAATGAAGAAATGTACAAATTGCGAGCTTAATGTAAATGGCATTCTCTATTAGGCCCCTATTTCACCAAATCGACAATTGTCGCCTGACAATGACAACTCGACTTACATGGCTGCGTCGATAGGTTAAGGTATACTGGACAACTTATTGACCCAGCAATGTAGGTGACAATTATCAAGATGGAGATATAGGGCCCTGCTATCCATTGGCCTAAACAGAGATTTAAAAATGGTGTAAAGAAAAAATGTATATAAACGCATATAAATATATTCATATTGTGTTTCTTTACGTTTATGTCTATAACCAAACACTACCTACTGCGCCCTATGGCCGCTATCTCAGTTCTTCAAAGTAAAACCGTTGTCCATGACATAGTTCGATCCAGTCACGCTCCTGGCCTTGTCACTGGCAAGAAACAAAATTAAGCCTCCAATTTCCTCATCAGTGGACATGAAACCTTGGACAGTAGCTTCTATCAGCGTCTGTTTTATCGCCTTTTGATCCCCAAGATCGTTGTTGCTGTTGAAATCGTTGTCTACCGGCCCTGGGTTGATAGTGTTCACCCTGACTTCAGATGGTGCTAGTTCTATTGCTGCGCAACGCGTGAAATGATCCAGAGCCGCTTTGGACACGAAATATGGAAGTAATCTTGGATTTTTGCACGGCCGCAAAGCTACTACACTTGAAATATTTACCACATTTCCCTTCGTCTTGGCTAAGTGAGGAGCCGCGAGGGTCGTCAGTTGGATGACAGCACGAACGTTAATCTTCATCACTTTATCATACGCTTGCAACACTGTACCGTCTAGTAACGCACCATCAGGAGATATTCCAGCGTTGTTGACCAGTACATCCAGTTTTCCGAAATGTTTGACCGTTTTAGGGACTACGGTGGCGGTGTCGGCTTCCTTGGACAGGTCGGCTTGGATGACGAGCGGTTTCCTCCCGAGCGCCTCGATCTGCTTGGCGACGGCGGCGAGCTTGGCCTGCGTGCGCGCCACGAGCGCCACGTCGGCGCCCTCCTTGGCGAACAGCAGCGCCGTCGCCGCGCCGATGCCCGAGCTCGCGCCCGTCACTATCACCACCTTGTTATTGAAACTCATTGTATATGTATGGACTCTGTGAAGGTTCTGTCCAGACTGAATGGTAATTGAGGTTTTATAGCAATTCTATAATAGCAAACGTAAGAGAGACATGATGATAAATTGATAACCTAACTAGACAGACATTTCACGATAACAACTAGTATACTCGTAGCACAATTGGAGTACACTAAGAAGTGTTTACGGCTACTTGCATACATGATGTAATTTGAAATATAACTTGAAGGTTCTTTTGTAAAGTACGTCCGAAAATGCAAGAAAAAAAACTACTTTAGAGATAGGCCACAAAGTCGTTTTTTCGTCGTTTGCGTTTGTTCGGAATTTACTCAATCTTACTGTTATTGTATTTAACTTTCATCGTAGGTATTTTAGCGAAACCGAGCTATGCTTTGTGAAAACATGATAGACAGCAGTCTATCTCGCTCAATCCCAAAGCTTATGCCGTGTATGCAGTCAACCACGCTTGAACGTTTGGACGCGGCTATACATAGTCGGTCAGAGGCGTTTTTTAGGGTTCCGTAGCCAAAATAGCAAAAACGGAACCCTCATAGTTTCGTCATGTCCGTCTGTCCGTCTGTCCGTCTGTCCGTATGTCACAGGCATTTTACTCGAAAACTAAGGTGTATTTGAATACAATTTTGAGGATAGGTGTATTTTGTTAGCCCTACATAGTTTTCCAATAAAAATGACAAAAAAAAAATTTTTAGGGGTGCACTCGATACATAAAACTAAACGTCAAAATCAATCAATAGGCCTTTCAAAATAAATATAAGGTTTTTTAGCATTTTTTTTGATTAAGTGAATAGAGTCGGAGATAATCACCCCGAAAGTCACTAAAATTCTGTCCCCCCCTCTCTAATTTTAGAACGGTGTTTTTAAAAATATTATATTAAATTCTTTCACCGAAAATTATTTTCAACAAGATCGGTTCAAAGGTTTTCGAGATATTGCTGAAAAACTGCCTTCCTTAGAGAAAAGGACGCAAGTGCCGTAAGATTTCTGTGACGATACGACCTTTTTAATAATAAGACGATATAATATTAAATAATAAAAAAAAAACTATAGACAATAATTTCTTAAGTTTTTAAATCTAAGGTGTTGCAAGCAATCACTATTTATCTATGACTTATCTAAATGAAGCTATGTTCAGACTTGACTTGAACATAGTTGGGCCGGGCGAGATGGAAACATTTTACTTATGCTAAATAAACAACATCTTAGTCAAGAGGTAAAGGACACAGTTTGGTTACCGGTCTGACATACAACTTGTCGCCAATTTTAACCTCGGCCACTCTTACTCTACCATCCTTACCAGGAAATAACTTAACTATACGGGCCATGGGCAAACACAGTGTGCAGAGGGCAGTGTTTAAATTCTTTACAAGAACTAAGTCACCTACATTTATATTTGGTGAGCCATGTTTCCACTTGGGAGGACTTTGTAGCTGACATAGATAGTCCTTGGACCATGACTTCCAGAATGACTTCCTTACGCTCTTTTTTAGGGTTCCGTACCTCAAAAGGAAAAAAACGAATCCCTTATAGGATCACTCGTGGGTCTGTCTGTCCGTCTATCACAGCAGATTTGCTCCGAAACTACTGGACCGATTGAGTTGAAATTTGGTATACATATGTAAATTGGTGACTCAAAGATGGACGCGTAAAGTAAATTAATGAATTCTGAAGGAAGGAACCACTTTTGGGGGTTAAACTGGAAAATAAAATAAAAAGTTTCGCAAATGAAACGGGTTATCTCAGTTTTTTTTTATCATTTTAGCAAAAACAAATTTGAAGTAATTTAGGAAAAAAGACGAAAATTGACCCCCCCCCTGTTATCTCCGAAACTACTAGGCTTAGATTTCTGAAAAAAATATGGAAAATAGTTCCTTGCCTAAAGATTACAGGAAACCTATAAGAAGTTTCAGTATTCAATTTCAAAATAACTGGAAAAATCTAAATATTTTTGTGTATTATATACGGAACCTTCACCACGCGAGTTAAACTCGCACTTGTCCGGTTTTTAGGGTTCCGTAGCCAAAATGGCAAAAACGGAACCCTTATAGTTTCGTCATCTCCGTCTGTCCGTCTGTCCGTATGTCACAGGCATTTTACTCGAAAACTATAAGGTGTATTTGAATAAAATTTTGAGGATAGGTGTATTTTGTTAGCCGCTACATAGTTTTGTAATTAAAATGACAAATAAAATTTTTTTTAGGGGTGCACTCCATACATAAAACTAAAAGTCAAAATTTTTTTTTTCATTGTGACCCCCCGTGTGGCACATCAATCGATAGTCCTTTCAAAATAAATATAAGGTTTCTTAGCATTTTTTTTGATTAAGTGAATAGGGTCGGAGATAATCGCCCCGAAAGTCACTAAAATTCTGTCCCCCCCCTCTAATTTTAGAACGGTGTATTTTAAAAATATGGAAAAATTCATGGACATAGGGCTTATTAATTTCATTCACCGAAAATTGTTTTGAACAAGATCGGTTCAGAGGTTTTCGAGATATTGCTGAAAAACTGCCTTCCTCAAAGAAAAGGACATAAGTGCCGTAAAATTTCTGTGACGATACGACCTTTTTAATAGGCACGGAACCCTTCGTTTTGCGTGGTCCGACACGCACTTGGCCGGTTTTTATTTTAATTTTACTTTGAAAAACGGTCGCAATATTTTTTACTCCGACCTAGATATGGCGCATCCCATTGTGTATACACAGTGAGTGTCATGTCATCCCAGCGTAGCATGCCGTTTTAAAATGAAAACCAGACTACGTTTTTTATGGAGAGTCGAGCATCCTCGGGTCTCTTAAGCTTGTCACTATCATTTTGTCCATGTGTGAAAACAAACCTTGTTACTTTATCTACCTAGGGCCGTGTGGTGTGACCTGGTACTTCTACGGAAGTACCTGTTTACACGATTGTACCTGGTCTATTATTAGCGAATGTCATGCATTAAAACGATGCTCGTGAGCTCGTCGCAAAGAACAACCACCGCCGCAATAAAAAAAAAAAAAAAAAAATAGTGTTTGTTTGTATACAACTATGAGTAGACTATCTGCCCGCGCGGCTTCGCTCGCGCATTGCAAGAAGCTGAAATTTTGGGTAAAGGAAAATTTGGATTACAATTCAATATTATGGTACCATCGACCTGATCTGATGATGGAGACAGAAGGTGGTCATGGGAATTCAGTACTTAACCGACGTATAACCACCCCGTTGAGTTTGGGCTCGTTAGAATCGTCAATGAATAGTTGATGACGGTATACAGAAAAGTACAGTCGGCAATAAAATGTTGTACCAAAAATGAATTTTTTGACAGAAACTTTTTATTATAAATAGATTACTTACATTTTTGGTTATGCTTTTCGCGTAGTAGAACGTATTGGCATCGTATCACTTGCACTTATACGCACATGGTCAAACAAGTAGGACCTACTGTACTGTTAGTTACTGAACTCATGTCACTTATCAACCAGCATCAAGTACATAGATTTCAAATTACGTTATGTAGTGAAATAGATTCAAACATTTGACTACCACTTTGGCCTAGTTGGTAGTGAGTGAGTAGTGACCCTGCCTACTAAGCTGGCGGTCCCGCGTTCGAATCCTGGTTAGGGCATTTATTTGTGTGACAAGCACGAATATTTGTTCCTGAATTTTAGATTTTTCTAGGTATTTATTTAAAAATTACATTTGTTCTCATAATGCAGTGAACGTTAAAGATACGTTTACATTTTAGCACCTCATTCCTTGTAATAAGGTGATAATTGTACCTATCGACTGTATTCTCTATCCGAAACTGTAAGAGTATTTTTTTTGCTTAGGTTTTTTGGCAGTATTCTCCTTTAAAGTTTCGGGCGTACTACACTTTAGCTTAGTTTGGGACTATATCGTTTTGTGTAAGTTTTTCCTTATATATTTTTTTTCAAATAACATCATGCGATGAACGTCTCTTGGCTGATGTGATGATGATGACATATGTAATGTTGTGCAATAGCAGGAAAACACTTATCTGGTAGCTACATACTCTAATTGAGTTGTTTATAAAGACCTTGAATTGTTGCTATTGTATTACCGTTATTATCTGAAGTGTCTGGACCTTTAAGGTTATCATCATGACTCTCATTATCTATAAAGTGTTATTATGAGTTTTGCTAAGCAGGTATAAAAGATCAACAACATTCAGTCTGGACAGGACCTTCACAGAGTTAGTACCTATACAATGAGTTTCAATAACAAAGTGGTGATAGTGACGGGCGCGAGCTCGGGCATCGGCGCGGCGACGGCGCTGCTGTTCGCCAAGGAGGGCGCCGACGTGGTGATCGTGGCGCGCACGCAGGCCAAGCTCGCCGCCGTCGCCAAGCAGATCGAGGCGCTCGGGAGGAAACCGCTCGTCATCCAAGCGGACCTCTCCAAGGAAGCCGACGCCGCCGCCGTGGTCCCGAAAACGGTCAAACATTTCGGGAAACTGGACATCCTCGTCAACAACGCTGGGGTAGCTAGAGAGGGCTCTTTATTGGATGGCAAGGCGGTGCAAGCATACGACGATGTGATGCAGACCAATGTCCGGGCCGTTATTCAACTGACAAGTATCGCGGCACCTTATCTGGCCAAGACTAAGGGAAATGTGATCAATATTTCAAGCGTAGCAGCTTTACGGCCGAGCTCAAATCCGAAATTAATGCCGTACTATATTTCTAAAGCAGCTTTGGATCATTTCACGAGGTGCGCTGCTATGGAGCTAGCGGCTTCTGGAGTCAGGGTTAACACTGTTAACCCTGGGCCTGTGGACAATGGGTTCATAAGCCATAACAATCTTGGCGACCCTAACGTGATAAGACAGGCGCTGATTGACAGTACTATCCAAGGTTTCATCGCGACCAATGAGGAAATAGGAGGGGTAATTTTGTTCCTTGCCAGTGACAAGGCCAGGAGCGTCACTGGATCTAACTACGTCATGGACAACGGTTTTTATTTGAAGAACTGAAATGGAAGATTTTAGGACGCAGTGAGTAATTTATAAGCTTATTGGATTAAAGATTAAGGAAAATATAAATATTGAAATAATATTTGTTTGTGTAATTATGTCATTCTCAGTTGTGAAGTATGCGAATTTTGAAATGACAAATATTGCTTAATACTTAGAAGACTTAGAAGTCGAACCAAACCTACAACTATTTAAATTACCAAAGTTAATTATGAATACAAATAGTTCATTTCTTAAAAACAAAACCTAATACAATAATGTCACCCCACACTATGCATTGCCTGTCTCATTACACATTGTTCTTGTGGTGGTTGGCTTGGTTAGTAATTAAAATTATAGTAGTAGCGGAGCCCAAGCGGGGGAAATCGAACTTTACTCGAGCGTCGTTGAGACGTTATAGATTTTGAAGATTAGGTGATAAAATGAAAGAAAAGTTATATTTTGTATTCCTTTTATGGTGGGTGAGGCGTCTACAGGTAATAAAAAGCACAGTTTAAACAACAGTCACTCGAGCGCGTCAGATTCGAGAGCGTGTCTCTGATAACGAAGGTATGTTAATCTGATGGTTTGGATAGTGGGAATAGCCATGCGGTAGTGTACAAGTAAATATGAAAGAGGAAAACAAAATACTCGAGCGCGTCAGATATTTACAGGGGACGTTAAGAAGAACCGAAGGATGCTCCCATTCACTAATCTGACGATTTGGACGAGACGCGAGCCCATGACGACTTTTTTAATGACGAATAGACGCGTGATAGAGGCTTTATAAATGGTGGAGGTACTCCACGGGATACAAGGCATCCCCCAAATGATATTCTGCCGAGCTCCACTACACCTAGCCTACTTATTAACCAGAAATAATACTCCTACAGTAAAATTATCCCTCAATGCTAATATTTTGTAGCTATTCGTAAAAACCGGTTAACCGGTTTTTAGTTTGTCTCGGCGGTTAATCACCGGTATTTGCATTCCCTAGTCATTATACTCCCCTGAGGATCCAACCATCATTAGCAAGATGTTCAGCTGCATGGTTGGCCAGCTCTAAAAGTTATATTACTAACTTATAAGTTCTCAAATGGTTAGGATCTATAAATTACCTGTTTTCAAATCCTTATGCTTTCTCTTACCTAAAGTTTTAACAGTATTAGGGCATGCACCTCATATTTATACATAATTACCCTTACCCATAAGCACATTTTACATTATACAGGATGGATAATTTCATAATGTAACTATTTATGAAAATTAGCCTTTGTCACATGGGAGTAATGTCTCCCAGTTAGGTATCATATATGCAATGAAAGTGTATTATGTTCATCTCTTATGAGTGCAGTATTATGATTACCTCATCCATTGTGTATAAATTGATATACACCTCTATATGTACTATGTGTACTATTTATGTATATCTTTTACTTTCCTAGGAGGCACCTTAAAGGTGCTGGCAGTTTGAAGAAGTTCTTTTGGACCTGTTAAAAGCTATTTGTTTGTACCCGTTAACAATTACCCATGTTAATAAATTTCTGATTAAAGGAAAAATTGAAAAATTTAATGCTCCGAGCCGGATTTGAACCGGCGACCACACGCATACATGACCCGTCGCTACTAACCAACTGAGCTATCGGAACAATCCGTCCCGGCCTTCTTACAACGCCTTAGGGAGGCGAGTGTAGCGACATCTACCTAGAAGACTAAGGCTTCTTAACGGCACCAACGTCTCAAATTATATTGAGAAATCGTCAGTAACGATGCGCCACCCCATACTTAATTTATTTTTGTGTTACGCAGTATCGCTGCTAAATTTATAAATTTCATTAGCAGCGATACATACAAAGATAAATACCATGTTAATGTTAATATATTATATGAAATGAATACGGTGCCGAGTTCTGTTCATCCTCCGAGGATGAAATAGACTAGTTCAGACCACGGAGCCCCTGATGGGGCAGCATCAATTAATCATTCTTCTTGCAAGCAATGATTTGAGCCCATTACCGGTCACACCGGCCGACGGTCACGTGATTTCGGCAACCCGGAACGAGTTGCAAACACAATCCTTCTATTACAAACCATTATTCTGTTCACAATCTCCACTTTTTGAAGTGTATAACACATAAAGGAATATATTTTATATTTTATATTTCGTATTGTTTTTCACAAACGTAAATATGTTACGGTTACACTTACACTAATTAAGATCTACTATTTACTTTAATACTTTAGCACCTTATTCTCTTAATGTAATAAGGTGAAAATGTATCGACTGTATTCCCTAACCGAAACTGTATAGGAGTACGCCTAAATTCTGTCAAACGGACGCAAGCAATAAACGAGTTTGTGTACTAACTCTAAAGTGGGTTTTTGCTTGCGTTTTCGACAGGACTATCTCTTACAGTTGCGGACATACGTTATACAAATTTAGCTTAGTTTGGAACTAAGCTCAATTTGTAATTTTCCTTTTATTTATTTCTAATTACATCATGTTGTACAATAGCCGTTAGACCCTTCTCAGGTATGGTCAAGGACTTTAATTGTTGAGCCCAAGTGTCAACTAATTTTGTTTTTATTTTATAGTTAAGCTATGACGTGCCCATTATATAGTGAGCTCTAAATGGCTCAACAATTAAAATCCGTGACTGTTTACTCTAATTGAGTTAATTAAATAGACCTTGAATGGATGGTAGGTATCTGAAGTGTTGTTATCATCATATCTCTCATCCATATCCATGCTCCAACTAATATTATAAATGCGAAAGTGTGTCTGTCTATCGGTCTATCTATCTGCCTGTCTGTCTGTCTGTCTGTCTATTTGTCTGTCTGTCTGTCAGTTAGGTACCTCTTGACGCTTAAACCGCTGAAACGATTGAGATGAAATTTGATATCGAGATAGGTTGAATCCTCGGGGAAGGATATAGAATATTTTTTATCCCGGAAATCATCCCGGAAATCAGGCCCTTATCGTGGGAAGACCACCACCCAGCTGACTCGGCGCTCCCGTCCCGAGCCATTTCACCAGCTCCACTGACCGCTGTTCCAGTACCCAGAACCTTGCAGCCGCCGTCACCCGAGGGGAGTACCGTACTACAGCGTAACACCAGACGGGCCATAACGCCCACGATCTAGAATTTTTGAAATAAATATTTTATTGCTTTTCTTTCTTGACGTACACAGTTTTTTTTACTCCAATCACCGCATCCTGGGGACTGAACGCCACACTGGCAGAACTTAAAAGAATGGTATAATTTCAATGTCTAATATCTCAAATGAAAGCTCATTATATACATTACCTATAAAAAATATAGGTATAAACCAAAAAAAATTGGCATGGCTTTTGCAGAAAATGGCATGTTAAATTTTTTTCTACCTTGACTATTAGTTTTTACTTAATTTCATTTAAAAAATGTATACAACAAGTATTTTTTATTATATAGGAGTTTATTACCGAGTAAAAAAAATAGTATTAGTTCACGAAATATTAAATTTAAACGAGAGCGCCATTTCTTAAAAAATATTTCTAAAAATTTACAAGCTAAAGTCGTGCATTCGTTTAGCAGAACAATTTTTTGAAATATTTTTTGAAGTGGTTTCTTAGGAATACCTAAGGGGTGAGACTTCCGCTGCTGCAGGTGAAATCGTTTATCTTAGTCCCTACTATCACCGTGCAAAGCGGCTTGCTTTCATCACAAAGTCCAGCATTCGACCAAAAAATCGCCATAACAAGTATGACGTTCCGAAACTGTCCATAAACGTGTATGCCTCCGCAAGCAAAAAACGATGACTTCGCGTTTTTACTTAGCTATGTATGTACTCTAATTGAGTTGTTCAAACAGACCTTGAATGGTTGTTATTCCCATCGTTATCTGAAGTGTCCGTATAGGTTTTTTTAAACAAGGTACCTATGTGAGTAGTGCTATCTGGCTATTGCACAACATGATGTCATCATATCTCTCGATCATTATAGATAAAGCTTTATACTATAAAATTGCTATAAAACTCGAACAACATTCAGTCTGGACAGGACCTTCGCAGAGTCAGTACAACAATGAGTTTCAATAACAAGGTAGTGATAGTGACGGGTGCGAGCTCAGGCATCGGCGCGGCGACGGCGCTGCTGTTCGCCAAGGAGGGCGCCGACGTGGTGCTCGTGGCGCGCACGCAGGCCAAGCTCGCCGCCGTCGCCAAGCAGATCGAGGCGCTCGGAAGGAAACCGCTCGTCATCCAAGCGGATCTCTCCAAGGAAGCCGACGCCGCCGCCGTGGTCCCGAAAACGGTCAAACATTTCGGAAAACTGGACGTCCTCGTCAACAACGCTGGGATAGCTATAGAGGGCTCTTTATTGGATGGCAAAGCGGTACAAGCATACGACGATGTGATGCAGATCAACGTCCGGGCCGTTATCCAACTGACGAGTATCGCGGCACCTTATCTGGCCAAGACTAAGGGAAACGTGATCAATGTTTCAAGCGGTGCATCTACACAGCCGTCCCCAAATCCGACATTAATGCCGTACTACGTTTCTAAAGCCGCTTTGGATCACTTCACGAGGTGCGCTGCTAAGGAGCTAGCGGCTTCTGGAGTCAGAGTTAACACTGTTAACCCTGGGCCTGTAGACAACGGGTTCATAGGCAACAACAATCTTGGCGATCCTAAGACGATGAGACAGGCGCTGATTAAGGGTACTACACTAGGGTTCATGGCAACCAGTGAAGACATAGGAGGAATAATTTTGTTCCTTGCCAGCGACAAGGCCAGGACCGTAACTGGATCTAACTATTGAAACATTAGGTGTAAATTAAGAGATCTCGACATTCGTAAATTTTTTACGATTACTTTAACCAGTGGTCGACCACCTGTAAATTATCAAATCCATTCGTCAAAAATGGCGGCATATGGACGGCATAGTTTCAGTTTTATCAGCTAAAATTGATTTTGGACAGAAATCAGAGGGATATACTTTATTGCGTCTTTTTCACAGTAGATTCGCGCCAGGGTATCACCCCTTCCAATCTAGTCATTGCGGCGCTCGGGTCAATAGTGTACTGTACAAAAGTAAGTAAAATTGTGTTTCAGAGTGCAAAAATAAAATATTCACGTAAACTTTGTTATTTTCTTCATTCATTATTCTAATTTACTAAATTATAATTTTTATGTATTAAATAGTTATTAGTTTCCTATGACGGCAAATTAGGGGTAGCCACAACAAAATAAGATTTATTTGTTGCACCATAAAATTAAAATGACACAAAGGGCCCTTTCCAAACTTTCCAAAGTGGGTACAGTGGGTCGAAAAAGCTCTTAGTTTTAATTATTATCGACGTTAATGGTAGCCAAAGTGCCATTAAATATGTCTAATAGGTTATCTGAGCTTACAGAATCCCACTTTATTAAAATCGAAGCTTTTAAAATGAGCTTATATTTTGGCGGTCCATTATGATGTTATGTTAATATTCATTACATATTATGTCGTAAGTGTAACCTAAAGTGTTGGTTAAACGACATTGACCTCTTGATTTACTGTTCCCCCAGGGTTGATTCATTGTATACCCTTCCTAGGACACAGTGGATCAATTCCCACTTTTTACAAGAATGAATATATAAAATATTCAGATATGTTTAATCGACTTCTTAAGATACAATGTACCTAAATATCTAATCTTACTTCCGTTAGAGTTTAAAGACATCAATAGCTTGTATAGTTTCCAAGCTAGGACTCGAAAAAGAAGGCTCGAAAAAATATAATTCTTAAGTAAGTCCGTCAGTTAGATTATCAAAAAATATTGGACACGTATTTTTTGTTTGTCAATTAAACAAAAAATTACGAAGATATAGCCCGTTAAAGTTCCGCGTGACATCACATTATGATAAAAAGTGTACCATAATGTGACGTCACGCGGAATTTTAACGGGCTATATCTTCATCATTTTTTGTTTAATTGACAAACAAAAAAATACGTTGTAATATTTATTGATAATCTAACTGACGGACTATTAAATATCATTTTTTAAGAAAGTAGCCAATTACCCTATGAATACGTATTCCAATGTCTAAAATTAAAAAAAAAAAAACTAACGTAAAATAACCTACGTTTAAAATCCCTAAAATCTAAATACCTAATGATTTTTTCACTTTTATTCAAAATGCCGAAAATGGGTACGGATGGCAATCTCGAAAATTAAAAAAAAACGAACGTAAAATACCGAACATTCACTTACATTCAAAATACCGAAAGCTTAATCACTAGGAAGTTAGATTTGAGTCTGTGTTTCTTAGTATTAAATTGCCTAATTGTCATTAGTAGTAAGTTTTGATAACAAGTTTTTCCGCTCTTTTATAAAAAAAATAACCTCAAAGACCTTAATAACCTTCTAACCTATCCGAGTTGGATTGCGGGTTTTGCCACTAAGTTCCTTTGCTTAGTTTAAAAATATACAAGCGACACGTTGATGTCATATCGATAAGTATGTAAGGTGTGGATCGATGAAGTGTCGGGACTGGGCGCGACGGCCCGCTGGCGCGTGAACGTCGCATTGTCGCGCGGCGACCGCGCGTGACCGCCGCGCCCGCGGTTCACCGCCTGAGGTCGCCGTACAACCCCGCTATTCTGTACCTTGTTCTGTAACCTCACCTCATCGTTCACCCACAAATATATCTTGTTCTTCTTTAACTTTATTAGCAGCTAACCCGCCTAAAGCCTAACGAAACTAGACCTCTGATTACGCTTAGTTACCACGAATCGCGGTGTCAAGATATTTTTGTGGGTGAACGGTGAGGTGAGCTTTAAACAAGTTACAGAACAGCGGGGCTGAGGTCTAGAGTTTCGTTTGACGTGAAGGGTGAGGTGAGGCGAATGAGCCCAGTACGCGCCAAATAAAGTTTGCGTCTCTGATGTTATACCTCAGCCACACTAGGTACACTATGCTCCTCGCGCTGCCGCGATGTTGCCCGCACTGCTCTCCTCGCGCGATTAATCGCGACGCTCCGCACTAGATTAGGTACTTGCCTTTAGTATAGCCAATTATATAAATGCCTTAAAAATAAATTAAAGGCCCCTTAATTTTTTAGGGTGTTCTTTACGAATATAGCTAGAATTTTAACAAAAATATTCGAAAAATACTGCAAGTGGTCATGCTCCACGCGAGGATGTGGCCGCCTACTCGCGCGCATATTGCCGCTCCTTTGACTCGCGCCCAAAAAACCGACAAAACAGGGAGCGGTGGGCATGACGAGGAGCAAGAGCGGCATGACGAGTAACGTAGCCACACCATGTCCCTACCTCCTTTCCTCGCTATTTCCCTCGTCGCTCGACGAGTGTGCGGCTGGGGTATTAGCTAGTAGTAGCGTCGTAGTGGTGTCAGAGGGGTTCGACAGGTGTGCGGGGGCAACTTGAAGCTAACTTCAGAAACGCTAAATTATGTGGCGCGTATTGTACATATTCACTGCCGACGATTACGACGACGCTCGTAGCCGACATTATGCGAAAAACCGTAGGTAGAGGAGAGCGCGTACGTGCTGAGCGCTATCTAGCTGGTTCCTGGCACTGCTGAAACTTGAAAGTGTCAGCTTGTCCGGCTCGAAGGACCAACAAATGAAAAACATTTACGAAACATGTCGCCCGTAGTCGTATGTAGTGTATGTGGCTGAAGAATATCTTATTATGCACTGTAACGCCGTTACAAATACTTTTCTTCATGTATTTATGAGCATCTTGTTGGCTCCAATGTTGACGGCGATTAGGTACAACCTTTTATAAAAATGCAAGCTATATTGTAGTATCAACAAAACTAACATCAAAAGTGTCAATTGCATTTTTACCCGGATTCCGTCCCCTCCCCAGATATTTAATTTTGATATGAAACCCACCGTGACGCCACGAATAAATCTTATCTACTGGCCAATATCACCGCAAAATATTAGCCGTCGCGAATCTTAACATACAGAAATTGTCCACTTTATCTGACAAACAAGCAAAAATAACTCTTAACACATGGGAAAACAGTTTGATTTTGAAGCGCGGATAAGAGGTGTCTATGAGTGTGTGATAGAGGAAACTACGTCCTATAACTGAGGCGTAAGATTTGACTTTGGAACATTCGGACTTGGAGCCAGGAAGTATGAATTATTTCATAATACGAGCCACTTGATTTTCAACCTTAAGTTTGTTGAGTTCGGGTTCAGAATTGTTTCTATTTGTCAATGATATTGCTTGACCCATCTCCAGGGATTTAGTAGGGCTCTTAGTTACGGTTTTATTTGAATTTACCAAAATGCTTTGTGACAAATATTTGGACATTTATTGCAATCGCTGGTGGTGAGGAATATTAAGCGGTGTTTCTATTTGATCGCTCGTAGATTCCATTGGTCACGGGTGTTTGTGGATTTGCGAGAATTAGGTACTTTTGCGAGGGTACCACAGATTAGGGACATAAAATGTTATTTCACGACTTCGAAAGCTGTTTCATGTTTGCTCTGGGATAGGTACTGACGAAGGTGTGTAGATTTAATTGAACGAAATAAAAAGGTACTAAAAGAACAAGTATTGCACGTTGTCAAACGATGATCAAAGTACAAACATTGGTAAGTTACATGAACAGTCAGCGCAGCAAAGCGTACCCCCTGCATAGAAGTTTCTCTGCAGCTGAATGTACGAGTCATTATATTTTATTACATAATATTTTATTACTTAGCAAACGTGCCGATACAATGTTTATAAATAGTTACTCTGGCTAGTAAATTGTTCCAAAATCCGAGTTTTATAGTTGTATTCGGCTTATTTGCTAATAAACGGTTAGACTTTGACGCTACAGGCGCGACAATTTAGGGACCTGCTCAAATGGGGTAAGTCTCATGCGTTTCTGAGAGAGTTAATCCCTTCAGTGTTATCCAGTATTTTATATCGTTCCCGCGCCTTCGCGACGCCGTCCCGTCACCGCCAAAAGGAGCAAAACAGTGACAATTGGTGCATATCCTCGACGAATTATCCCCCTTCGGCGCCTTTGTCCAATTGAAGCTTCCTTTATTTCACCATTTTTGCCCTTTTTCCATTCTCATTTGGTTATTTATCTCCTCTTTTTAGCCCCGGACAATGAGCCGGCCTCTCCTCATTATATCGTCGCTGGTTTAGCACGAGTCGCGGTACTAAATCTCCTGCGGAATTCTAGCGAATTATCCGTTGAACATGGCCCGTTTTTTGGAGTGATTGATTGGAGTAAAAATTACTTTCTGTTTTTTGCCGACGCGGGGACGTGGCTGTCGCGCGCGATGCGTGATAAATCGAACTTTGATCCGCCATTTGTTTAAACCCTTACTTTAAACATCTTCTTTGAAGCCAATAAAGTGCGGTGAGAGATGGGATAACTACCTACTTATCACCGTGTCACTGCGCTCGGTTTTCTGAATGAAACTGGCACAGAATGAAAAATAGTACCTACTTACGTGCGGATATATTTGACAGCTAGAAAATTCAAATCATGGGTTCCCACTCGCACGTGCTCTTTCGCTCTTAAACTGGTATGTCGTCACCACTGACTCCTCTGAGCGGCTAGCCGCTAGAGGAGCAGGCCTGAAACTGCTGCACCTCTGCAATTTTAAATAGCAGGATTTCGTTTCCCCCTCTTGTCAACTCGAATAGTAGAAGTCCAATTTTCACATTATTGTCTGCCTCAAAACACGCACGCAAGACATTGCAAGATAAAACATCGCCATACATTTGAGGTATTTGATGAGAAATAAAATACCACTACTCATCATAGTAAACTGGGGACCTGCTGAGGTGACTTTAAAAGATGACTTCACTTGACAATGCAGTTTTTACGGCGAATTATCTTTTTTATTAGAGTAAGTTTCGAAGTTCAACACAGTTGTACAGTTTTCTAAAGTTATCAAGCCCCTAAAGTAAACGGTAATAACATCTTAAAGCAGATACCTAAGAACCAAATCCATCCTAGCCTAGACTTCCTGTAGATAAATCTAGTGTTATCTATTACTCAGCACATTTAGAGACACACTAATGTACGAGGAGGTGCACCATTAATCTCGTGCTATCTCGGCGTGATCTCGCGACAGAAGCTCGGCAATTCTCGGCGGTACTCGGGAGCGCTCGGAAATAGATCAGCCCACACGCGCGCTTGCGCTTAAAGGTAGTTCATTCCACGAAGATGCCTTAATTCTTGTCGTCATGCAATAAGGTCTAATTTCGTCTAATTCACGCGCTTTTGAGTTGAACTATGCTGTTCACTAGTAATTAATATTTACTGATAAACAACGTACAATAATTAGTGTAAGTGAATTAGATAATTTGAAGTAAGTACCTACGTATATCTCATTTTCTTTGTCGAATTACCGTCGCTAAGTATGTAGGTATATGTATTTTCTTTGGCTTGGTGGATTGTTTTTACTATTTAAATATTTAGCCTTCCTAAAAAAATTAGAAACCATTTTCAGCCACTTGCTTATAAGTTTTGTGACGGTGCAATATACAATTATACATAGGTACTTATACCTGATGAATCTGATGATGGAGACAGAAGGCAGTCAAAGCAACTCCTTAACTAAGCAATATAACCCGTCGTACTTGGGTGGGACTTGTAGAAACCCTCTATTATTCAATTTTATTCTTAACTAGCTTCCACCCGCGACTACGTCTCTGAAAGCCGAGCTAGCGAAGGATTGAAAGATGTACAAATCTTGAGCATAGCGGGGCTTTCAAGGCACGAGACGCCAAAGAACTTTGCTGCGGAGCGAAACACACAACTTTTCACCTCACCACCGCGCGGATAATTGTAAATGTCATGATATTAGTCATTTGGACCATCACTCATTTTCAATAAAGATTTGTTTAAATCTCATCAAAAACAAAGCATTTTATAATTATTAAATGTAACATTAACATTTTTGCATCTTTAAATAGTCTCCACGCTTAGGTATATTAAAGTCAAAGTATTGCTGTAGGGTCCCCAACCCACCAAAATTGCTAAAACTGTACCCGATCTGGGTACAGTTTTAACAATTTTAGTTTGATCGCCAATAATTTTGTTATTTTACCAGTTAGCTGGGAGAAAAGTAACTTGAATCTTAATTTGTACATTTATCTACGTAAATATACTAAAATGATGTCCCTAAATACGCTGTATTAGTCATAGGATCAAATTATAAAAAAGTAAAAAGCAAAATATCACACTTCCATATAAATATGGAAGTGTGATAGACAGTATAACTATTTGCTTTTAGATTTTGTGCAGGCGTAGTAATGTTTTAGGCGATAAACGTGTATGTATACCTACCTACGCGGACGAAGTCGTGGGCAAAAGCTAGTGCGAAAGTATCAAATATGTTAAGTTCTGCTTGCTTTAATTGTACAATTAGATTGGATGTTATAATGTGACTTTTTGGTGGTCGTACTTTTTTTCCTTTCCAAAAAGTATCTTATAAATAATGCATATGATACACCAAGCATTGTCTGCACAGGATGTCTATCTAAATTGCACAGCGATTAGTTTCTCAGTAAACTATTTGATATGCGATGTAATGCGCTTATACAACTTGAACAAAAAACTGATGCATTCTGTGAAACGAGACGTGCACTAATAAAATAAAAGGACCACCAATGTGTGCTCGAAGTAGTGTTTCATCAGAATAGAACGCTTGCTTTAACTGGCTGCTAGAACTATCACTGTCATTATCATATTGATAGCAATCAGTGTTAAGGTGCTAAAGTTTCTAGTTGAAGTTTCGTCTGCATTAGTGGCCTACCGCTAATTAAAATTAAGTCAATAAGCCATTCCATAAACTCTTATGGAATGGCTGTCATCAAGGACTCTTATTACATGTGTCAGACCTTGCAAATATAATTACAATAGTATCATTAAGTGACATATGTATAACAACAATGGAACGTTGAAAATAACCGGGCACACTTTACCGAGAGATGCGTGAAAAGAAGATATCATATATAAAACAAAGTCGTGTTATAGTGATACCATTTATAACTCGAGAACATCTGGCTGGACCGATATTCATGATTTTTGATTTTTTGGATTTGTCTCCGCCCCGAATAGCGGAATAGCTAATAGTGATATTAAAAAAGAATTAAAAAATAAATATTTTTTGTCATAAACTAACTAACTGTAATGGCTCAGCGACTCAAACCGAGTCTTGGCATCCGACACGATTTGTCGCCACTTATTCCGCTCTCGCCGGTTAATTCATAAACAGTCAAATTTAACACATTGAGCAACCAAACGCTGGATTTTCTCACAGCATATTAAATACCGTAGAATTACATAAGCTCTGAGGTTAGACATGTCGTGAACTCGTGACTGCCTACGGGCGCTTTTTAGGTGCTTGTCAGCCCGGGCACAGCGAGACGGGATGTCACACTGACCAGGGCGGCGATTCCATCACACTTATTTATAGAAAGGATATCGGTTTTGTTTCATGTCTAAGTAATTCAATAATAATTATATTGAAAGGCAGAGACATAAAAAATGGGATGCCTTAAATTAGTCTCAATTCTCAAATAGCTCGTTAAACTTGCATATCTCAGGATCTCTAAGAAAAAGATACTCTTATACAGAACTCCAAAAATATAATAACTTATTTCCTAGATATGTGCTTCAAAGCATATACATATAGACGTGAGCGTACAAATAGCAACACGCAACACTAACAATTTTAGACCTTATCTGGTTCGCAAAAGGTTCAAGGTTCAACGGTCAGTCAACTGTGTCGCCGTGGGTATGGTTGATATTATTTAATGTGGCCGACTTTTTATAAAACTGTCATTGGGATTGGAATTTTATACCTTGAAGGATAGAGTTGATTTTTGAATGGGCTACTTTGATGCGATTCGGCCAACTCAAATAATATCAAGAATATATTCACCGTCACCTATTAAGGCGTACGTATCCATAATCTCATGGTGCTTTATGATGTGAAGCGATGTTGCGATGCGAGCACCCACTGGGTCGTCACGTCTGTCGTGACGGAGTCGTCACGATCTCGGCGCGGACGTGACACGTGTTATCTGAGATGGGATGACATCTGGGTGAGATTGTGTTTTGTTTTGATAGTTGTGGTCTGGAGAAAATATATTTTCACTTTGTTATGAGAGGACGTAGCCGAGTATAGTAAGGTGCACGAGTTTAAATCTAGAGGTCCTGAGTTTGAACCCTGGCTCGTAGGTTTTTCTTTAATCTACGAAATATCATTTGATATTTAACAGTAGCTTTCGGCGAAGGAAAATATCGGGGTATAACAAGGTGTAGTTTTGCCTCTGGGTTGGAAGATCAAAAGGCAGTCGCTTTCGTAAAACTAGTGCCTACGTCAAATAGGATACAACCGGGAAAACGCTAGGAGGATGATAATGATGAGGGAATGTAGATAAGAATAAGTGTTACGTTGGACCAATTTTATTACGGAACAGTAACAACTTAGAAAAATTTGAAAAACCCCCGAAATTTTCATTTCAAAGTTCAATATCTCAAAACCGGCTGAACCGATTTTGTTGAAACGTAGCTAAGAATCATCTTGAGCTTTCGGACAAAAAACTGCATTAAAATCGGTTCATTCGTTTAGGAGCTACGATGCCACAGACAGATACACAGACATGTCACTTATAACACCCCTCTTTTTGTGTCGGCGGTTAAAAGGATGTGTGTATAGGCGAGTGGGATAGGCCTGGCGTCACGTATTTCATGCTGGTCTGGACAATCCTTAAAATTGCAAGCTAAATGCAGATGCCTTTTTTTAATGAACTGTATGAAATATTTCTTAGTCAGTCTTTGTTAGGCGAAGCAGCCATTAAACGAACTGATCACACATCAATGTCAACAACAAAGAGCGTATATGTTGATGTTATTACTTATTATATCGCCTTCAATACCGAAGATCAGCACGGCTATCACAAGACGGCGCGCGAGCTGTCTCGATTTTTTTCGCACTATACCTCTCTTTCTAAGTCTTCTAATAAGAGAGAGACGGATAGTGCGAGAAAAATCGAGAGAGCTCGCGCGCCGTCTTATGATAGCCGTGCAGCGCGATTGAACAACTCATTCCATACCACAAAAACGCTAATATCCAGCATAACATACAACGACAGCCTCAGCTCACTGTTACCCGCGAAAAACCCGCTAAATGGGAAAAAACCCGACGTTCTCGTCAATGAACATTCGTTAAAATTCTACGGCGCCTCGTTCGGCGGCGAAAATGTCCAAAAATTCATAAGTTTTTGCGTTTGTGCAATTCGTTGTGCCAAAACGTTCAAATAACTGTCATTTTTTTGTGGGAACTGCAATTGAACCGGATTGTAGCCACCGCCTTATTCTGAATAAATTTTATGAACAGCCAAATGGAATATGACGATTGTTTTGGCTAATCTAAGAGAAATCTAAAATTTTCGAGTGATTTCTTATGACTCAAAAAAGTATTACCTACAGCAAGGCATAATGGCTGTAAGTTATATTTAGCTTAAAACTAACACTGCGTCGCGCTCTCGCACTTTTGGCTACGCACTAGTGCAAATGAGAGCACATTATCTCACGTCAGAGCACATCAACTTGTTCTAAAACTGTGGTCCTCTCTGAGGCCGTGTCTATTTAATAATAATAAATATTTTATTTCCGACGGAATCCATAGGTGTTTAACACCTAACACTAGATATATTATAGTCTGTAACTAACACCTATGGATTCCGTCCGAAATAAAATATTTATTATTATTATATACACGTACAGCGAGCAAACCTGCGGGTCAGCATATTGCAACGGACGGCCAGCTTTTCAATATCACAGATATCGCTAAGGTCTGTGATCTAGTGACCTAAGTCCTTAAACTTCTTTACTCTATACCAATCTATACAGAGGTGACCATTCAGTGATACATTTGACAAGTTGGTGATGGTCTTTGATTTGGGCCTGAAAACCATTAACTCACTTTTCTTTTCATTATATATTTAAGACCATGTCTCTCCGCATAGCCTTCATTCTATGGACATGCTCAAACACAAATATATTTATAGTTGCCAAGGATTTTTTATGCACGGGCTTATAAGCGTTTTCATATCCGCCTAACAGCTCTCGTGTCGCGTCGTCCAACGTCCCGTTTCCAACACAGAATAAGGCCGTCTCAGTAAAAAGGTAACATACGAGGCTCCTGCTGATATATCGGGGGGAACTCTTGTAATCAATCCCATGAGACCCGCCGTTCTTTCGCATCCTTTCCCTGATTTCAGCAATTAGGCAGCGCGTTAAGTAACCATATATTACCAGTATTGAAACGACATTTGTGCTTTAAAGTAACAAGTGCCTTTGTCGTTTAGGGATTGGGTTGGATATTATAGGTCTGCTTTTAGAATTTTGGGTTAATGAACCTTTTAGTATGCCTTAAAAAGGCATTAAGTCCGCCTTTTATACTAGGTTTTTTATACCACGTCTTATGGTCAGATGGGTAGAGGTACCCACCTCTCTACACCGGGAATATATCCAGAATTTACCAACCTGTAGAGGCCCGCGTCGCCGCACTCGTCTTTTGTCCATAAACGCGACCTAACGTGAATTTATTGTGAGACAGCTTCTGCCCGCGACTCCGTCCGCGTGGAACTTGGAACGCGGTAGCCACTTACCAACTTTCACTCCCCCGTTTCACCCCCTTAGGGGATGATTTCCTTAAAAAGTATCCTATTGCCTATGTCCTTCCCCAGGATTCAAACTAGCTCCATACCAAATTTCATCTCAATCGGTTCAGCGGTTTAAGCGTGAAGAGGTAATATTAGACGGACACAGACAGTATCGCATTTATACTATTAGTATGGATTTTACTTCGATTTATCGCCTTTCTAAAAAGCACCTTCATCTTCACTATATTTCTGATTTCTGTCTATACTACATAGACAATCACAATTGTAGGTCATATTTATTCCCTTCACAGGCACATTCGGCCAATTCTTTCAACTATACGAGCCGAGAAATAACCTTAAATAGCAAACACCGCCAAGGGGCATCTGTCTCATTGTCTCCAGTGATTTGTGACGGCCGAGGTGTGAGAGAGAGGTCCATACACGCATACAACCAGTCAAAAAGAGATCCCCGATAACCTAAGTTAAACCAATTAATTATAATGAAGTCCTATCTCTTGTTAGGCGACATTTTTTCACTTTTGGCGAGGGATGGTATTCGGATTTCTCGGATTCCGTTTCACACTGAATTTAAAATTGACAACTGAGTTAAGTCGTAAATAAAGTTGGAGACAAATTCTTTAAGCGATTTGCGAATATAATAGGGCGGTGTAATTGGTCATGCTAGTGACTGTGTTTTTTGTCTGAGGTCTGTTATTCCCTCAGGCAGAGGGGTGATTACTTAAATTTCGAACGTACGAGGACAACTGAACTGTCATTTCATACAATTAATGACATTTTGACCAGCTCTATTGGTCGATCACGTAACGCATTGTACGTCAGGTAGATCTAAATGTCACTTTTCGTATTGGATAATGACAGTTAAGTTGACCTAACGCGCGTTCGAAACGTTAGGTGATCAACCCTCTGGTTTCGTAGTTCACTTTATTTCAGACAAGACGATCTCGCAATGATAAATATTTAATATCTTCGCTAGTGCAACATCCCATGCGGCTGTCAAGCGGCGGTCGTGGGTTCGAATCCCGGCTCGTACCAATGAGTTTTTCGGAACTTATGTACGAAATATTTATCGTTAGCTTTTCGGTGAAGGAAAACATCGTGAGGACACCGGTCTAATCCTTTCACACAAAATAGGCACGATGGATGTCGATTTGCGGAAAATGTTGCAGACATTCGCATCCGCAACATTTTTTTCCTACACCGAAATACATAAGTTCCCAAGAACACGACAGCCGTATGCCTGAACCACTATGCTACCGTAGCTTTTAACAAAAGAAGATTAAACAACAGTACACCTATTCGTATCGTAGTCGTGATATTCAGAATATTTAATGGTGCTACTCGTGCCGATATTCATTTGTTTGCATTGATCAGTGTCATACATAGCTGATGCCGGTTAAGTGCAGCGTCCACTACTGGTTCGTATATGAGGGATAACGGATAACTACTACTGGATGGGTAGTAGATATTTAAGTAGGCAGTATTTTAGGCCGATTTTACCATTGTGGTTAATTAACTAGTCATGACTTAGAGGTAGAAGAAATCCAAACAGATTGTGTAAGGTTTTATTTAACCCGATTTGATTAAATTGGAATACAGACGTAATCTAAGAATAGACATAGACATAGACATAGACATAGAAAATCTTTATTTAACATCACATGTTAGACATATAGTATACAAGTTAGACTTAAGATTAGACTTAACATTTGTAATCATAATGGGATAGAAATTCTTATGGTATGGTATGGTTCTTGGTAGATTGAATAGGCTGTTAGATTTGATTTATTTATTTATTAAGAAAATATATATGCGCAATATCATTATATACGTATTTCCACAGTTCTCTGTGGAGTGTAAGGTGTTGGCGCCATATTTAAATTAACCCGTCCCTTAAATATCGTCGTCTGAGGGGTGATTGTGTAAATTTTCGAACGAGCGTTAGGACAATTCCTGTCATTTTCCAAGACAAACAATTACATATCGATCACCCTAACGTACGTCCGAAACGTTACGCAATCGATCAGCAGCTTGCAACCTGTCCTGACTAATTTATCTGTCAAGTAAAGCTTCGGATAGTGTAGCTTCTTCGCTGGATGTTTCATTGCTGTAATGTGCTTGTTGACAATAACTGATAGCTACTGTCCGCATATGATTAAGTCTTCGCTTAACCTCCAATGGGCCCATTCGATATACACCTCGCATTCCAATGTGGTTTCTATGACTGTTACGCGCATAGCTAGTGGGTCAAGTAAGCGCGCGATACCGTTGAATTCAAATTGCAATGCGGTATGCATGTTTCACATTGACCATGCACGATGTTTCAATAGTCGATGTTATTTAAACTTTGACTTTTGCTTGGCTTTCAATTCTACTAATAATCCTACTAATATTATAAATGCGAAAGTTTGCATGTTTGGATGATTAGATGTTTGGAAGTTTGTTATTCAATCACGCTTAAACGGCTCAACCGATTTGAATGAAATTTTGCATGAAGATAGTTTATAGCCTGGATTAAAATATATAATAGTTTTTATTCCCGGTCCACGCAGACGAAGTCGCGGGTGGAAGCTAGTCTTCTATATGTTTAAGTAAGCACGTTACATAATAAATAAAGTGACTCTATGTTATAATATACTAGCTCCGCCCGCGACTTCGTCTGCTTAGACCCGGGATAAAAACTATCCTATATTTTAATCCAGGCTATAAACTATCTTCGTACAAATTTTCATACAAATCGGTAGCTTCTTCCCGCGACTTCACCAACATCGACCATACAAACTTTCACCCCCCCATTTCGCCCCCTTAGGGGATGATTCCCGGGACAAAGAGTATGTTAATCCAGGCTATAAACTATATATTATGTATAACAAAATTCATCTTAATCCGTTAAGCCGTTTTTGCGTGATTGAGCAACAAACATCCAAACATCTAAACATCCTAACATCTAAACATCTAAACATCCAAACTTTCGCATTTATAATATTAGTAGGATTAGTAGGAAGTAGGATTAGTAGGATTGATGATCTTCTAATATTGTAATTGTTACAGTAACTCTGCCTGTTGCCTATATACGCTTAAATCACTGAACTGATTTAGTTTGAGACCCCGAGAAGGACAAAGGATAGTTTTTATCCCGCAAATCATCCCTTAAGGGGGTGAAAAGGAGAGTAGGTAGTAGGGATAGACCGGTTTCCTTCACCGAAAATCCACTGTTAATATATCAAATATTTGATTTTACTGCTGGTTGTAAGTAGGTAAATTAAATCAGAAAGACGTCTTTTATAACAGGGACCATAGATCGAAAAATATTAGAATGATAGAACTCTTTGGCTCGACAATTATTGTCAGTACCATCCTAGCCTTGGGTCAGTGGGGTCAGTATCCTCATTACACACCCAGCCCTCGTATGAATGGGCGGTATCTCCGCACTTTATCACTTTAGCACCACGACACCAGCTTATCGGCCATCTTTCGGGGTATGCGAGGCTTGTTTGGATGGTAAACCACGATCTTGCTTGCGGTGATCAGGCGTTGTTTAATCAAACTCTTAAATCCTACTCATCGTAGTGTTATCACAGTTGAATCCTGTAAGAGCCCGGGGTCCGCTTTTCTACCTATAACCACGGAATAATTCATAGCTGAAGGTACAGAAAATCCACTGCCTAAGTGACGACGTTAGCTTTAATTTGTTTTGCAATAGACAATCATAGAGTGAGATAGGTTTGTTGAAGACGACACGATTAACTGAACATCCAACTTTAGTTCTTATGTTTATTATCGAAATGATCATCCATTTTGAAAATAATAGGGTCATAGAACTTGAGTAAAAAAAAACCTCTTTTTATAACTATTTGATTGCTTGAATTGCGTCTTTATATGGAACAACATTAACACGGAAAGTCCTCTATGCCCGCGCGGCGGTAGAGGCGGAGCGCAGCGCCGCCGTGCAGGAATGGATTTCGGGCCAAAATTCCCACACACGACACGTGCGAGAATGAGATTTCATGACAGTAAAAATTTCACCTTTCATTTACATATTTTTATTTCCTTGCATGATGCATTGTAAAATATTGTATGATACACGTGCGGATGGGTAATTCGCAACGAGTGACGATGACCAAAACACGAACGTCAGGGAGTGTTTTTGATCGGCACGAGTTTCCGCACTTGTATCATGAATAACTATTTTAGTTGAGTTGGTATCTCCATAGAAAAGAAGTATACGATTATAGTTTAGTGTACGAAGTCTTAATTCAAACATTAAAGTCGACGAATATAAAAACACGTTTTCGTAATGGAGCCATGCAAAGATGTCACCTACACACCTAAGTCTCGTATGAATGGCCCGCATTTCCGCAATTTATCAAATTAAGTAGCTTCAAGACAGTGTCTTATCTACCTTTTGCGTATACGGCTATTTTTGGAACCATTAGACTAGTGGGAATTTCGCGGCACTGCACGTGTCCAACATAATAATTATAGGTAGGTACGTAAGGTACGTGAATTCATCATCATCATCATCATCGTATCAGCCGAAAGACGTCCACTGCTGTCCTCTCCTAAAGAGTGTCACAATGACCGGACCTACTGTACCCGCATCGAGGGGCCTCTCGCGACATTTACCAGATCAGTCCACCTTGTGGGGGGTCTACCCACGCTGCGCCTGACCGGTACGTGGTCACCACTGGAGAACCTTTCCGCCCCAACGGCTATCTCGGTCCTGCGTGCAATGTGCCGCGCCCATTGCTATTTAAGTTTAACAATTCAGAGGGCTTTATCGTTTTGGTTAAGCAACTGGTTTGCTTGTTGTTGTTGTTGGCTTTGGTTGGACAACTTTATGGTTCAATAAATAAATAAATATCGTTTACCTTGGTTCTGCTGCGGATAGCCTCATTTCTGATGCGATCACGCAGAGATATTCCCAACATAATAGTCCTCTCCATTGCCCTTTGGGTGACTTTGAGCCTTCTAATGACGTCCATAGTGAGCGACCACGTTTCAGTGCCAACCACGCAACGTGTACCTACGTGCGTGCGAGTCAGGACTGTTTTTAGGGTTCCGTAGCCAAAATGGCAAAAACGGAACCCTTATAGTTTCGTCATGTCCGTCTGTCCGTCTGTCCGTCTGTCCGTCTGTCCGTCTGTCCGTCTGTCCGTATGTCACAGGCATTTTACTCGAAAACTATAAGGTGTATTTGAATAAAATTTTGAGGATAGGTGTATTTTGTTAGCCGCTACATACTTTTGTAATTAAAATGACAAAAAAAAATTTTTTTTAGGGGTGCACTCCATACATAAAACTATAAGTCAAAAATTTTTTTTTCATTGGGACCCCCCGTGTGGCACATCAATCGATAGGCCTTTCAAAATAAATATAAGGTTTCTTAGCAATTTTTTTGATTAAGTGAATAGGGTCGGAGATAATCGCCCCGAAAGTCACTAAAATTCTGTCCCCCCCCCCTCTAATTTTTGAACGGTGTATTTTAAAAATATGGAAAAACTCATGGACATAGGGCTTATTAATTTCATTCACCGAAAATTGTTTTGAACAAGATCGGTTCAGAGGTTTTCGAGATATTGCTGAAAAACTGCCTTCCTCAAAGAAAAGGACGTAAGTGCCGTAAAATTTATGTGACGATACGACCTTTTGAATAGGCACGGAACCCTTCGTTTTGCGTGGTCAGACACGCACTTGGCCGGTTTTTTTCTTAAATATTTTGAGTTGGACAACTACAACCTAGTTTTATTCCAAGCCTAGAATTGGCGGGCGAAAATTCAAGGTTTCTACAAAAATCAATGTTACCTTCGTGCTTAAGTTTCGTTCGAAGTAAGTAGTTCTTCTACATATCTTTAACCATCTTGTAATAACAAAAACTAGTTTAGCATACGCCACGAACAAGGCGAGTAATGCCCATCAGATAGCACCAATTACGTACGTGACACCTCCTCGGATGCTGTAGCGATAGTGCGCGAGCGCAATTATGTTCGTATGAGATGTGGCTACGATTTGTGATACTGGGCGAATGCTGTTAATTAGGAGTTATGGGATCTAGGACAGATTTCGCCTGCCCCACTTGATTTCTAACCATATTTTGGTGATTGCCAAGGAAAAAGCAAGCGTATAGAAAATAAACAAAGTACCTTGGTACTTGTAGCCTTCCTCACTCAATCGCAGAGTTTGAAGTTTTTGGTTTATTATTCGAAGTAACAACACGTTTACCTATTGCGTTAGGAGATCATCCGAGTGTTCCATTCGTGCGGCGCCATACTTCGTATTTCGCTCCGCGTGTGGCAAGCAATAGCGGCTAACGTATCCGTATCGCATGTACATATACGTGAATGAACATATAGGAACTTGCTTCCAGCTTAAATATTGACTCAATGACGTATTAAAAATTTGAGAAAGATTAGGTCCCTAACACACCGGGTAGTAACGTTTGTGACTGTCGGTGCTTAAAATATCTTTTGAGTATCCTCAATCCTCAATAACAGGCCTCGTAGCTGCAAGGTGAGGAAGCGGCGCGAGCGCCGTATATTTCGTTCTAGTGTGGTTCAAATATCGATCTAAATATTGAATTTCACGCTTATTTTCACTTTAATTCCAATATCATTGTCTCTGCATCCTCCGTGGGTTAGACCAAATGAATGAATGAACATTCTTAATTACACTTACTTCGGGACTTTTCCTTACTGATATCAGAAGATATGTTCGTTCTCCATTTATTGACTACCTGGATTTTGTTGGTTTATCAGGGTTATCAGTAAAAAAACAATAAGTATTTCGTCAATAGATTTATCTATTATATTTTAATGAATAATTTCTCAATTACAGCTGTACTTACAAACTGCTCACAGACTGCGCCACAAAGCCCAACTTGTAAAAAATGGCAAAATAACAAATTTTATTGCATGTCAAATCTCTGTTTATAATTTACATGTGAAGTGGTTCACAAAATAAATGACTGGGGCGAAGTGAGTGTATTGGACCATTTGATTTGTTTGCCAAGGTCGCCAATTTATTTGCTCTGATTGGTTAATATCGTTGTGCAGTAACAAAAGGCAGTCTCCTAATTGGATGAAATAACACTCAACGCCACTGTCATTCATTTTGTAAAACACTGTAAGTACTTATTACAAACAAACTGTTCGAAATAAACTCTTAATGCTTAAATTTAATGAATTCCATGGAAAATTATTTTCATTTTATAGATAATATATTTTGTATTTTTAACTACAATAGTTATCAACTATATATTACAAACTTTTTTAACTTAAAGTTAGATTTTTATCAATCGTTTTTTTTGCGCGCGTTCAATTGTTGAAAGCAATTTGATTTACTTTGAAAAAAAATAAAGAAAAAAATTTAACCGTTAGGTACCTCTATCGGCTCTACCTACTAATGTTAAAAAAATCTGTTAAGGCTCAATATAAAAAGTAACATCCTTGAAACGTACGTAAGCTTAAGGCGAAAACGGATTTTTAAAAAGTCGTAGCGCTTGTTTGGATCATAATACGGCTGCCCTAAATTTAATTAGCAATCTTGAGGCCTTTCTCGACGGACTATAGCTATTCGAATCCTGCGTTTCTGACTTTCGCTCGATGGAAAAAAAACACGAACATAGGTCTAACATACACTTAAAACATTCGTAACAAATTATGCACAAAAGCTCAATATATTAAAATTGGTTCTAAAAATCAGCAATATCTTGTTTGAGGGAGCTAGCGAGAACATAGCTATTACTTTTTTATTTATTTAAACGCACAAAAAATTTAAATTAAAAAAATATGATATCCGCGCTTCCGAACACGCACTTCCGTCTCGCTTACGCTTATGCTCAGTGAACGCTACGTCACCTTAAGATACTGTTTACACATAAGTTTCTTTACCAAAAAATACTAAAACGACATTTTCAACTATTATTACTAAAATTTGAATTTTTCATTTATATGCAACAATTAAACGCACGCCAATCTCACAGCACAATTGACAAACATATTTTCAAAATATGTCTATTAGTAAACACGCATAATATACCTTACAAAATGTATTTACAAAATAAAGCAATTTAATATTACTCTATAAGGTGAGTTAAAATGAACTGATGAGCGGAGTGATAGGCTGCAGTTGTGGCAATGTTGCCAATATTGCACAAATGGTATTGCAAAACTTTGCCAACAAATCATATTGCTATCACTTTTGCGAAGAAAAAACTAAATAAAAATGTGTATTTAATACAAATGATTACCTCGTGAGGTACTTAAGTACACTGCTACTGATTCTATACAAAGCTGTAAAAACTGTCACAAAATAATGGGTCAAACAAATGCTACTGTTGACAATAGGTGTAGGTACTTACAAATATATTTATTAAAACGCGGAACATCCCCGCATCCATATCGTAAAGTGCAATGACTTCAGTCAAAATATAATTCAAATGTTTACATTGTTTATATTAAAATAAGACACTCATTGGAATTATAATGTCGAATGAAGTCTTTTGCACTTTACGTAAGAGGGGTAGACTAGTGAGGCCCTCTTTTTGACTTCCACAGTTAAAAGTTTCAAATAGAAAATAGACGTATAATGTCACAACTGCAGATCTGTCCCTTCGAAACATTTCTATATTAATCCTATTGCTATTGCGGTGGAAAACTATTAGTGATTACTATTGTGTCCGATAAACCTACGTGAAGTGTTCGATGTTAATGTAATGGCATATTTAGATAAGATTTCTGTCAAAAATATGATGTTGACGTTGTTGAAGCTTCATTTTCCTATATTTATTGATTGTGATTTTTTAATCGCCAGATAGGTAGCGATGCAACTTTTACGACCCGGGCACGACTTTGCGCGAATTGGGGGCCGGTAAGCATTTTAACAGTTCATTGCGTGGTTGATCCGCGCAACGCACTGTGGTGAGTTGGGATCACACGCAATGCATTAGAAAAACCGCTGCCGCTTCCGCCGCCGCGCAGTGTCGTGGCCGGGCCGTTAGCGTTTTGATCTGGGAGGTTATTTTCAAAAATTAAACTTGATAAATGAAGCAGATTGTTACTTCGAACACTTTAAACGGCATATTTTTGACATGAAAAGTCTTGAGCTACAGTGATGAAACATAAATAATTTCATGCACTTCGTAGAATCCTAAATATTAGAAAACAGTCAATTTAGAAATATTATTATGCTGACGTAAAAACCATTTGATTGATTCGATATTCACTTTCACATAATGTCCATAGGATGTCAAAACCATAAACATGCAGATTAATAGATTTTAGTCCGTTTTTATAGAGTTGTACTTGTTTTGTTCCGGTAGATTACAGAACAAAAGAAATTCAACACCATTCGCCAAACAACTTTATTTTAATTTTTTGATAAAACTTTGAGGTCAAAATCTTTCTGTTTTCAGGAATTCTATAATGTTAGTGTATTGTTTTAGGAATCTAAGAAGCGCATCATATGACCGGCCGCCATGACATTTTTATGACGTCACAGTCCACGTTGAACTGCCTTACAGGTGTCTAACAACCTAACGACCTAACTTAACTATTTACATTCAGTATACGAATATCGACCCGAATAGAACTCGACAGAAAAAAATAGGAACGATACAAAAAGGCCGCTATTTCCGGCTGCATCCATTAGCGCCTTCACTCAATTTCACAAATGCATTCAATTTGTTTATTTACTCCGTGAAACGGTCAAACGAATCTAGCAACATTTTGCAAACTTTCATTACCCAGAACACTGCTGTACACTCTCGAACATGCCATTTTGGGTGGTATGTTGTTTGCTCTAAATTCTCTAAACATACTTTGTGATTACGTAAATGTGTGCAGCAAAGTATTAGACTGATGGCCATATACAAAAATCTACAAACGTATGCATGTAGTAGGTAAAACATATTTAAAACGGTTAAAATAATACATTCACAAAGATTTTGAAAATATCATTATATCATTCTAAGTATAATGCCAGGCGACCCTTTAAGGGTGCAAACCCGTATCGGTATTGCTGCGTCAGAAATTATGTAAACCGTCCAACGAAGTCGCGAATGGCATGCACCGGGCGGCGGCTACATCGATATAAATACACGGTATTTACAACGCTAGCTCGCGAGTCAGTCCTGCGTCTCCACATCCAGGCCGTTCACCATGCGCTCGATGCTCTTCAGGTCCGAGGGGGGCGTCCCCGTAGCCGTCGAGGTGGGGGGGTCCGGCGGCGGGTCGGCCGACGCCGCGCGCGCCGGCGGGGAGCCCACGCGCGGCCGCGCCGGCGACGAGCTCAGACTCCTCGCCCGAGGGGCCACCTGCTCGAACGCCGACCCCAGCCCAGGCAACGCGTAAGGAGCGAACCTGTGCAGCTTCCCGAGAGGAGGAGCCGGCAACGCAGGCGGAGGAGGCAGCGAGTACTGCTGCAGCAACGGATGCAGGTTAAACAGCAGGCCCGGCGGCATCTGATGGGCCGGGAAGAACGGAGGTGGATACAGGGAATGCGGGTACAGGTAGGGTAGTAAAGGCGGCTGGACAGGCGGGCCGAGGGAGACGTCGGGCGCGGGGGAGGGGCGCGACGGGCCCGCGGGGGGAGAGGAGGCGCGCGCGCCGCCCGAACACGAGGAGTCGGAGCCGGCCTCGTTGGCCTCTTCGGCGCCCGAGTCCCCGCCACCAGAACTGAACCAGGCTGCAAGAGAGAATACTTATTTAGCCTATATGCATCCACAATGTGAAGTTAAAAACACTAACGTCTAAATAAATGCTCACTTTTGTATATTATGTACATTATGTCTCAGGAAGTCAGGATCAGAAGTAAATTTCTGGTGTTTTATGTTGCTATAACGAATTAGGTGCGTGTATCGAATTTATGCCACAAATTATAGGGAACGCCTTATAGAACTAAATAAGCAAACACGTACGATACTACTACTAATGACTAATGTGATATTTAGATTTGTAACTACTATTGAGATCAAACAGTTGAGATCGCGAATCGGCAAACGTATCTACATAAAGTAGGACGCCCTCAGACTAGGTGAGGTGACCACTCGCGAGGGTCAAAGGAGCATGCGTAGGCTAACCTTTGGCCCTCCCTGGGAGCAATATGGTTGGACAATCGTTGGGGGTTTAGTTGGTGGTCTAGGCTTTCGGTCCGGGAGTCTCACACACCCGTCCGGTCCTCCCTCGACCGAGCGGACGGTGCGTCAATGTATTCCGTAACGGGAAAAAGGTGACGACAAATGAGAGATCTAACTATCTAGTTGCATAGATGTAGATGTTGATAATGAACCCCTTCTCTGATGCTCTAGTTAATTCAGTGATAAAGTTACTCACACGTGCTGTGGTGTGTGCTAGGCGGTGCGGGAGGGCTCGAGGGTCCTCCGACGTCCAGGGGCCGTTCGTCGTCCTCGTCGCGGGGCTCCGACCGAGCCGTCAGCAGCGCCTGCCTGCGGTACACGGACAGACTACTCGTGTTATCATTGCGAATTTTACCAAAACAAAACTTATACTTATACATGAAGGGATTTGCCCTAAATTCAATGTTCACAAAGTTACGGATTCGCCCGGAAAGCCCATTCTAACACAAATTAAACAGTTTTTGAAATCAGATTATTTCGCTTTTATTCCGAGATTAACCACTACCTACATATAAATTTACAAAGCAACACACATGATAGTACTATATTAATCTATCTGTTGTGAAAATTCAATAAAATACGCCTTTAATTTTTTCCTTAACCCTAAAACGCCAAAAGGGCAAATTGCGGGTCTTTTGCCGCTATCATTAGGAAATGATTAACCTTTCCCGGCCGTTGCGGGCCATTACAGAAATGTCAACCGTTTGACACCCCCAAAGTGCACACTGTCATTTTGGAATTACTAACGCGGTGCTGTCACGTATCATTAAGTATTTAGTTTAGGTTTAGGGTTTTATTTTTGTTATATGTAGTTTTATTGTACACTTTATTGTACATAAACATGATTTAGGTATAAGATAAGGGATCTCTTCCACCTAACATTGAGCAAATGAGTGGGAGGAAGGTAGAACGAGATAGACAAACTTACACAGTATACAATAACATATAGAACAAACCAAGAACACACTGAAATCTAAGAAAAATACAATAACATTAATTAATGTAAATAAATGGTGTACAAATACTATAAATATCTATACATAATATATAAATATCATAAATATACAATAATAATTGTTGAATGCAACAATCTGGTATTATTTATAGGTATAGATATTTGTTAATAAAAATAGCACTTTAGACGAGAATCATTGCGATGACTACATCTTCAGAAAACCTAACAGTTTAATTTAGGTACCTACCTACTCTCCTTTTCATAATTATTGTAGGTGATTTCGATGCTTTCAGTATCCTTTATTAAATAAAATTTATGCAGAAGCAATTATGTTTAGTAGTTATTTATTATTATACGTTTCATTTACTTATGTGATTTAAAATAGAAATCTCAGCCAAGATCGAACGAAAACAAAACCGCAGGAATAGTCTAAAGTTTGTATTTTTACAAGCTCCCACATGATTGTTTTGATTTTATGTTTGCTTTTCTTAAAAACAGTAACTTTAAAGACGGTGCCACACTAGCGTTTCTGCTGCCGTCGAAGAATCGTCTAGAAACGCCCGTGTGCATACGGCTCTTACTACTCTAAAACCGGATAAACGCTCCGAAACCGCGGCTAAAATGATTTCCATGACAATACTGCACAATTATTTGCCGGCACTCTGCAAACAGCCATTGTTTTAGGGTTTCGTTCGAGGTGGACTGTATTAACTTGTCTCATTGTCGCTGATAGAATTTAATTTGGGCCACCCTGTTTATTAGGGTTGGCGACGTGGACTTGAAAGTTCAGTTTTAAAACGCTTTACCTATAAAATTTAATTTGATTTTTTTTAAAGAATGGCCAGAGACTGCTCAGGATCGGGAGCACTGGAAAAAGTGGGGGAGGCCTTTGCCCAGCAGTGGGACATTACGGGCTCACAATAATAATAAAATGAATGAATGAATCCTTTTACAAGTTAATTCTCTCCGGTGAGTCACGAAAGTTAAATATAAATTAAATAACTGAAATTGTTATTACTTCTTAACTACATATACAACAGTAGCGTCCGTTTATAACGACTTTGTATATAACGAGCTACTACTACTATTTTTAACTACATAGAAAAAAAACCGTACAAGTGCGAGTTCAACTCGCGTGGTGAGGGTTCCGTAAAATTGCTAAGCATCAGGCGCTCCATACAAAATACACAAAAATATTGAGAATTTTCCCGTTACTTTGAATATTCGAACTTCTTATAGGTTTTCCTGTAATCTTTAGGCAAGGAACTATTTTCCATATTTTTTGGAGAATTTTTTGATCAGTAGTTTCGGAGATAAGAGAGGGGGATGGTCGATTTTCGTCTTTTTCCTAAATTACTTCAAATCTATTTTTGCTAAAATTATAAAATAGTACATTTCGATGCTAGTGCGGTCTGCGTATGTCATTACGTCATGAGTAGCGAGATATCTTGCCACGAGCCGTAGGCGAGAGAAGAATGACATTTCCGCACGTGTATCGAACGACGTTTTTAATAAGAAAAACAACAAGTAAGGAATTCGAAACTTTTATATTCTTCATTCTTAACATCATTATAATACAGATGAAAAAAATGAAGTTTAATACAGCTCTATCTTATTTATTTTTTATTGGCATACCTAATAATTAATGGTACAATTTGTACAAGGAAAAGTGAAAAGCACAAGTGCGCGAAAACCAACTTTACGCACGCTAAACAGCTACGCAAAGTACCACTTTTTGAGCAACTGTATTAAAAAATATATATCTGAGATGCTTACAACAACTCCTTTCATTTGATATGTCACACAATACAGTTTGCGAAACTTTTTTTTTTAATGTTCCAATTTTAGGGGGCCAAAAGTGGCTCTCTTGTTCAGAATTAATTAATTTTTTTTACGCGTCCATCTTTGGGTCACCAATTTACATATGTTTACTAAATTTCAAATCGATCGGTCCAGTCGTTTCGGAGCTAATCGGCTGTGACAAACGGACAGACAGACGCACGAGTGATCCTATAAGGGCTCCGTTTTTTTCCTTTGAGGTACGGAACCCTAAAAACCTCGCGTCATGGGCTTTCATACAAAACACTATGAAAAAACATCAGTCCATCAGTTGTTAGTGCAACATAATATGATTGTTTTTTTTTTATCATGACATCACAGACATTATATATTAATTTACGTTTAATTCCTACAGAAACCTTACAAAGATAATCATACTTTTAAGCATAAAGTGTGTCAGCTGACATAAGAGTATTAACAGCAGAAAATGATTTCCGTATAAGTAGACATTAAAGGTACGATTCATCATCATCATCATCATATCAGCCGAAAGACGTCCACTGCTGGACATAGGTCCCCCAGAGAGTTCCAAATTGACCGGTCCTGCGCCACCCGCATCCAGGGTACGATTAGAAGAAACAAATTATTGTTGAAAATGTAGAGGACAAGCAAGATACGTGGTACTTCATGTTTAATAAACTCTCATCTAACATAGGTACCTACCTATTTGTCGTAAAATCGGACGGCATTTAGAACAATTGCCTTTGAACACGATCGTAAACAGGATAAAACTGGTATCCTCTAAAAATGTGTCAACCCTAAGTTAAACTGTCGGCATTAGGGTGTTCGCGTTACAATGTAAACTCTAGGGGTGGCTCGCCTTGTAATTTCACCAAATTTCATCCCGTTCCGTTCCCCTCGCTTTTTTATTGATGCCCTGTAGTTTATCCCTAAAGCTCGGATGATGAATTTAGGGATTTGATTATCTTTGGTAAAGTTGGGAATCATTGGTTAAAAGTAAGCCTCGTAGGGTGGTAATGGTAAGTGATTCTACTGATTCACATCTAAGGGATCACTAACAAGGTTTATTCATTTGTCACTTAATTAATATGTCAAATACTTATTTTATTTTTGAAAACCTTACTTACGGACCAAGGCGTACGTTTAAAAGTATTTAATCCCTCTCAAAAGCGCAATCACTTTACTGCCATAAAATAGAACTACTTTTACAAGGCCTTGCAAATTAAAAAAAAACCTAATAGAATACAATTTGCCTGCATTTAATGTTTCTATTTTATTTACGTCGGCAAATGTATAATGAAATCTATAGTGACTACAGTTTTGAAATATGTAAAACATAGAATAAGCCAATATAATAAAGAAATTCAAAAATCCATTCTGAATTCAAAAGTCCATAATCTTGGCAAAGGGCACCACGGCGCTTGCCCGCTCATCTAACCACAGACGACACAAAGGGACGATGAAATATGCTCGGCATGTGTCCTTTCCCGAGCGCGGCGTTTGTCAAAACGCTCACGTTTCCCGCTCTTCCGGCCGGCGGCCATTTTGAAAAAAGAACTTCCGGCATCCGGCTCATCCGTTCTAATTCGGAAGCTGCGGCATGAGCGCGTCCGGTGCAAAATGTTGTGTGAGCGAATTAAAGATTCTTGCCGGTAATATTAATATGTAATCTTGTTGCGTGGACAGTCGTTATTATGATTCGGTGTTTAAATTTTAGATAAGTAGTACCTACTTTAATCAGGATTTATTTCTAGACTAGACCTAGAGACTACCATGCATACTAGATTTTTAAACTTCCATGTAACTCAGCTTTTGGATCGATCCGAACATTCCGAAGCACGGACAGAAAATAAGTTTAAAGGCGATAGTTGCTAAGAACTCGGGTAGACTAACAAATTTCACTCAATTCTATAAACCCTTGAGTAAAGCCAGAGAGAGGCTCTTCCCTAGAAGGATAAGCTTAAGGCAAGTGTGCCCCCGAATCTAAAAGGTTTTTTTATTGAACCGATTTTTTTTTCAGTATGAAAACCTACATTAAATAAATAATAGGGCACATTCTTAGGTACACAAATCGAACTACGCCTATAATAAGCTCAATAAGGCTTGTGTTATAGGTACCAGATGACGATATATATAATAGATATAAATACTTAAATACATAGAAACCATTCAAGACTCAAAAACAAATATTCATATTTGCCCTTACCGGGATTCGAACCCAGGACCTTCAGTTTAGTAGGCAGCGTCACTACCCACTAGGCTAACCGGTCGTACATTATCACTGCTTGTTAAAACATGTGGTCACAACCGTCAAAAGTGCACGTATCTATGCAAAAGTGTGAAGGTATATTATTGTAACGACATAATTATGTTTATTATAATATTACACAGCAAAATGATTTTTCTAGAAAAACTTGATCCGGTACATATCAGACCATAATTGTACCTAAATACTAAGAACTTGCGCTAGTGACGGTGGTATAGACCACCATAAAGGTTCCCAGACAGGTTCTGTGCTGTTCCTATCGCTTACTAAGTGGCTTCAGTTGGACCAGTTAAAGTTGGCCACCGATTACGCGTAGTTGCTACGATTTGCGGGCTCAGGTTATATCAGGAATATCAGGATGAGTCTTGAGGTGAGACGAGAGGTTGTGATACTTATAAGAATAGCATAGCTGCTGGTTTAGCTTATAGTCATTAACTATGCCAATTTTTCGCGAGTCAATGTCTGTAGCCTGTTTCGTATATGCTGTACTCGTACATCAAATACACAAATATAGGTACATAACGCGGATAACGTCATCAACATAATCATCGTCATACGATTAAGATGAATTAATCGTCCTTTTTAATCGTTAATCGCTATTAAGTAGGTTAATCTTAATCGTTAATCGATTACATTTTGCCCATCTCTGAGTATACGCTATGAAGCTACGGTATCCTATATACAGTTGTCAAACGGCGGTCGTGGGTTCGAATCACGGCTCGTACCAATGAGTTTTTACCATCAACTTTTCAGTGGAGGAAAATATGTTAAGCAAACCTGCATATCTGCGAATAAATTCAAAGGTATGTGAAGTCCCCAAACGACCTAGCCAGCGATAAATGGGTAACCAAAAAAACTTGCGAAATTTATATTGTCTGATTGCCATGTAAATGTTAAATAATCATGTCAAAGTATAAAAAAAGCACGACAAAGCAAAGACACGCCGATACTCTCCTAAGAGATGACTCGCTAAGCTATCGTGACGTCAAGATTCGCCGCGGACGTAAATAACAATTTGAACAAAGTGTAGCTGCAGATATTTTAAAGAGTTGTCCTGTAGGTATTTATCTGAGCGAAGTAGTTTTAGGTACTAATTAGCAGGTATGGTTCTTTTGGAAGTGTATTAATATCCCATAAAAAAAAAACAAATCGATTCGATGGCTAAAACTAAATCACGATGTAAGTACTTCGTGTTAATTGACCACAGATATAAAGCCGACTAAGAGCTCCCAATATCCTCTGGCGCCAGAGATTCGGTGTTAACCCACATTTTCATTTAAACTGAAAAACTCCATAATTTGATTTACCTATTCATCAAAAGAGCTAATTGAGTTCTCGTTCGAAATTCAAATACGTTCGCGGAACCTATCCTACGGGTAAATTACGCCGCGAAAAAAAGCAAAGCTGATTTTATCGTGGAAATCCAATTTTCTCCCTTGCACGCTAAAGACGGTAGAAAAAAGCGGCAAGTCGAATGACTTCACCATTTTGAGCCGTTACTCGCCGTGTTTAAACTTGGAACACGAATAAGGAGGCGCCGGATTGGTTTAATTTGAATTTGGAAGCCGGTGTTGCCAGCGCTGAGTTCGGAAATGTCGGCACTTGCACTAATTAATTCAAGATTCGGAGATACGACGCTAATTTCGTTAGCTGTTAACTCTGCCGGTTTTTACCTTCATTAATCTTACACTTGGCTTTTACCACCTACCGCGTTTTATAATAATTGAATAGCTGTTAGCGTAATTGTGTTTTCTAATACGAGTCCCCTCGCTTGTTTATCTAATCTAATAGATAAACTAAGCACGATCAAAACCTCATTGATTTCTCTCACGATAGATAGTGGGTTAGCACTGGGCTTAAAAGTACGACGACTGGTGACTACCATTCCAAAATGAATACCATTTACTATTAAAAACCGAAACAAAACAGTCAGAAATGTTGTTCTTATTGCAAACTGATTTCAAATACTGAGTAAGCGTGGAAATGTTAGTCCGCCATAAAATGTAGGCAATCAGAATATGTTGAGGAAAAGATACATTGTTTGTGATTGTGAGGCGACAATATTGAGTGCAAAATAGTGGCTCAGATCACCAAAATGTCTATATTATCCTAATGTATATTTTCTTTCCATTAGCCTGCAAAATTAACTCCATCTAGGTATATCGGCGCACATTCTGTGAATTGGTGATTTTATTTAACGAACTGTGAACTGGTGCATTCTGCGCGGAATATTTCGATAAAATGTCGAGACTCTCGTGTCCAGTTACTGAATGAAATTCAAACAGCAATTTCGATGTTTTAGTGAATGAATGAATGAATTAATCTTTATTTTAGGCAATAAACCAGAACCAATGTAGGATACCAACTCATCTTGAATTCAAGTTTTACCTAAGTGCTGGGCGTGATGCACTCCTATACTTCAATATTAATACTACCTATAATAAAAAGGAAGTCTGTTGAAATTTGTAAGTAGTTTTGTAATCTTTCGAATCACTTATCCGATAACAAAAAATATTCAAACTGTATATGTAGAATGGACTTTCAGGATGGGTATTTAAAACCTAGATATATTTTATACGCGGGTTTGCTTGGATACTCTGTAATTATTCATATTTAAGTTATTGTGGTGTATGCTAAGAAATTCATGGAAAGCGACTACGCGTTTGTCAATGTTATGATTGTTTAATAAATGCATGGATTCATCCCTAATATTCCTTTTCTGGTCTCCGATTCCAGTAAACCCAAGACTTAACATTTGCGACGAGTAAATTAAACAAAATGCGACGTAAATTAAGTAATACTAAAAAAACTTTTTTCATTTTCCATTGGGTAAAAAAATATAATTCTATTTAGTCCGTCGGTTAGATTATCAAAAATATTGGACACGTATGTTTTATTTTGTCAATCAAACAAAAAATGATGAAGATATTAGCCCGTTAAAGTTCCGTGTGATGTCACATTATGCTAAAAAGTGTACCATAATGTGACGTCACGCGGAACTTTAACGAGCTATATATCTTCATAATTTTTGTTTGATTGACAAAATAAAAAATACGTGTCCAATATTTTTGAACAAAATATATTTAATTAGGAAAGTAACCAATTCATCCCGCCATCGCCGACGAGGTAGAAAGATACTTATTGTTAAAGGAATTCTAGTATGTGTAGAGGCATAGATACTTACTTTTTCTCTCTCTTTCCCGCGCCTGTATCCCGAAAGCCTTTCGCGAACGGGTTGTTGTCTATCTTCAGCTGCGTAATCTGAAAATATATATCACGTTAGTCCGATCTAAACTATAGGCCTACCCTATAGGTAGTAGTATAGTGTAGTAGGACCTAGGCGGTTAACTGTGAGGTGGGCTACAGGTGAAAACGCAAGACGCCGTCTCAATCCATACTAATACATATTATAAATGCGAAAGTGTGTCCGTCTGCCTCTTCACGCTTAACCGTCCAACCAATTTAGATGAAATTTGGTATAGAGGTAGTTTAAGTTTCGGGGAAGGACATAGGACAGTTTTTATCCTGGAAATCATCCCCTAAAGGGGTGAAATGGGGGGTGAAAGTTTGTATGGAGCTACGATATAAACGAGTCCCACGCGGACGGAGTCGCGGGCAGAAGCTAGTAATTTAATAATTTTAAGAATTAGACTGATGTGTAGGTTCATGCGCGGTGTGGGAGGGCTGATGCCGTGTGACGTTAGAGGTTAATTTAGTTTGTTCGCGTTTGCCCCTTACTAGCAAGATAGTTAAGAGCGAGCGGGCCGAATACTTTATTTCCGAAATTTATAAACGCGATCATGTTAGATAAACAGAAACAGACTCAGTTGAAAGGTGCCTATATACATCAGTCACACAGTGCCGGTAAATTTTCAACATACATTCAGTAATGTGTTTTGCTCTGGTAGTAATTTGGCTGCGGGACTTTTTTTATTTATAAAGTAAATTGAATATACAAAAATGGACGAAAAATCTGTGTATTTATACTCGTAAGTCGTTAACACGATTACGATTGCTTTTAAAGTGCATGATTAAGGTATATATACAAACTCTATGCTGTATGTTACGAATTAAGATTGAAAGTGTTGTTCAGTCAGCAGCGGAAGTAGCTAAGCGGGCCGGGTGTTCAAAATAACCTACACACGCTCTTAATTTCTTAAGAATAAAGTCAAGTCATTTTGAACACCCGGCCCGCTTAGCTGCTTCTGCTGCTGACTGTTCATATGTTGGACTTTTTATCATATATTGTTTGCATAACCTCAATCAATTATAAAATGACTGAAGAAAAACGATTTCGGAAAAATATCTCACAAATCTTGTGATCATAGGTATCGTTCTTTTAGAAACAGTTTCAATTGACATGTTCTCCGATTATTTTGGCTCTGTCTTTGAAGAAGTGGTTGATCCATGCACATATGATTTTCCTGTGGCCCACTATCCAAATATTAGTTTATGTAACACACATGTGAGTGAGGACACGATTAGGACAAAAATCAAAAGTCTTGATAGTGATAAAGGTCCCGGTCCTGACGGGATACCAGTGTCATTTATTAAGGAGTGTGGTGAAGAACTTACCCCACCTCTCTATATCATTTTTAACAAGTCGATCAAAAGTGGTGTTTTCCCGGATCTCTGGAAGACCGCCTTTATAATTCCAATCTATAAATCAGGCGACAAAGATCTATGCACAAATTATAGGCCTATAAGTATTTTGTGCTCACTTTCCAAAATTTTTGAACAAGTTACGTATCCTTGTTTTTATTCACATCTTAAAACGTTCATTTCTCCTAGCCAGCACGGGTTTGTACCAAATAGGTCCACTGTCAGTAATCTGTTAGTATACAAGAATTACCTCTGTAGCGCTTTTGCAAAAAGATCACAGATAGACTCCATATACACTGATTTTGCTAAAGCGTTTGACAAAGTCGATCATTCGATTCTTTTAAAAAAGCTTGAGGGTTATGGTATTCATGGGAACTTGTTGAGGTGGGTTACATCGTATTTAGATAACAGAACTCAATTGGTTAGTATCAAAGGGCATCTCTCTGAACCATTAACCGTTACATCTGGAGTACCACAAGGATCCCATTTAGGGCCTCTCTTGTTTGTTGCTTTTATTAACGACCTTATCATACAGCTAACATGTCCATGTCTTTTATACGCGGACGATCTCAAGATCTACTCAAAGGTCGGGAAAGTCGAGGACTGTGTCACGTTACAACAGAATCTCAATACGGTTTCTGATTGGTGTAATATAAATCGTATGTCATTAAACATAAATAAATGCGTTATAATTTCATTCACAAACTCAAAAAACAAAATTAATTTTAACTACACGCTGAACAATATATCTTTGAGTCGCCAGCAAGGAGTCCGCGACCTCGGCATCCTTTTTGATGACAAATTAAACTTCCATTCCCATTATGACTACTTGGTGACCAAATGCAACAAACTACTTGGTTTTATTTCCCGATCTACAAAAGATTTCAAAAAGAGCACTCAAACTTTGAAAATTTTATACTGCTCCTTAGTTAGAAGCACCATTGAGTATGGCTCAGTTATTTGGTCACCTTTCTACAACATTCACATTGATCGCCTGGAAAGAGTACAAAAGCGGTTTTTGAACGTCGTCTGCTATAGAACTCAGCTGGGTCGTCAGTTCAGGCCCTACTCGATTAGGCTTCAACACTTTAACATGCAGCGTCTATCTTCGCGTAGACAATGCAGCGAATTATTAATTCTCTACAAAATAATCCACTCATACATCGACTGCCCCTCCCTTCTCTCACTACTTTATTTCATTACTCGTTTTAAACAACGTAACCCCTCGCGCAGCATTTTCCAGTTGCAAGTATATAAAAATAACACGTCTTATTATAATCCCATAACAAGAATGTGTCGATTATATAATGACACAGTTGCGATGCATTCTTCTCTGGATATATTTATTGATAATGTGGCTAAATTTAAGAACAGCATCAGAAAAATATTTTACGATACTCAATAACCTCATAAAATATATTAATCATATTGTTTCACTATCACCTCATCATATTAAATATTTAAGTAATTTAACAACCACCAAAAAATTATACGGCCATCCTCTAAAAATAAATTTCATCTAAAATAACTCTTTCTGTGCACACATATTTTGAGTTAAAGTCCAGATCCGAACATTATTGCAAAAATTGTATTATTTCATAGACTTTAACTTGTTTTGTGAGCCTAATTAAATAAATAAATAAAATAAAAAATTAAAGAAAACCAATCTTAAAATCTCCGACGTTTTCAAGGTCGAATATCGTTCGACACGTTTCGAACCGATGCACGGTTTTTAGTCATGAACGCTCGCGAGCCGACGCGTTTAGCACATGTCATGTCGAGTGATATTCGACCTTAAAGACGCGAATTATCCGATTCATTATATTTAAGAAAAGAAAAGTTGAAAAACCCCCCAATATTTATATTTAAAAAGTTCAATATCAAAACCGGCTGAACCCATTTCGTTGAAACGTAGCTAAGAACCATCTCGATCACGTCAGCTTTCGGATAGAAAAACCGCATTAAAATCGGTCCATTTGTTTAGGGGCTACGATGTCACAGACAGACACACAGATACACAGACACGTCAAACTTATAACACCTACCCCACCCACTCTACCCACTACCCACCTCTATAACTAACTCTAACTGTAACTATGGTATAAGATTTATCGACAGATATACGTTTTAGAACGCATTTGCGTTTAGTTACAATTTGTATGGCAACACGAACAGCGCCTCTAGTGGTAACTATTAGGATATACGCGTAGCCATACAAATTGAAACTTAACGCAAACGCGTTCGAAAACGTATATGTATCGATAAAACTTATACTAGAGCTACAGCACGGCTATCACAAGACGGCGCGCGAGCTCTCTCGATTTTTCTCGCACTATCCGTCTCTCTCTTATTAGAACACTTAGAGAGAGAGAGGTATAGTGCGAGAAAAATCGAGAGAGCTCGCGCGCCGTCTTGTGATTGCCGTGCTGGTCGATGTCGATGTAGAACGGGAGTTTTCTATAAAAGTAACTAACCTTCTCATTCTGGTACGCAGTAACAGCGATGAACTCTGTCTCCTTGAACACGTAGGTCCTGAAGGTAGAGTAGGGCAGCTTCAGGATGTCATTGGCCCGCACCAGGTGGAACCGGGGCTGATACTTGTGCATGGAGTTCAGGATCGTCTGCGTGACACACTTCAAACAGCTTAGGAAATTGGCCGGGCAGCTTATGATTGGAACAGGTTGTAACACAATCATAGTCATAGTTAACATACATCTTGTAACATGCATAGTTGATAATGGGTCGTTTTTTCCTTTTGAGGTACGGAGCCCTAATAAGTTTGCAAGTTCACTTTACTTGACTTACCACCGTAGGTACATCAAGTAAAGTGAACTGGAAACAGAGTCCACAATCGATCGAAAACGTATATACATAGCTTATACAGACAGTAAAGAAAGTCTACGACTTTTGGACTCTATTATTTGTAAATTAAGGTTCAAAACTGGTCCATCACTTCTGGACATCACAACCGTTTTACAGTAGGTACTTTGTAATATCAAAAAACCGTTTAGAAACCAACGAACCGTCGAGAAGGAAAGCCGTTTTGGAACACCCCTTGCGACATAGTTTAATCGATGTCCCACAATTTTATTTCGCCACCAACACTTATATTTAATTTGCAGTTTAAACTCGTCGCCAAATTACGATCAATTGATCGCACACGACGCTGGTGTTATTACGAAGTGGTCGATATGAAGGCGTGTACCGTAATTACCCACGCTATGTACATATAATGATATAGGCAGCCTGAGACGAAAATTGGCCTTATTTACTGATACAGGTACCTACCTACGGCGAAAGCTGATTTCGGTATATTACGTGGGTTATTCATGATTGGGCAACTGATATATCTAGGTACCTATCCTAGTGTAAGATCATGTAACAGTCGACGCCAAAAATACGTTTACACTTTTGCACCTTATTCCATTGCAATAAGGCGAATAGTGTAAACGTATTTTTGGCGTCGCGTCGACCGTACACCACAAATACTATAACCAACGGTTCATTGTATTTAGTTAACTTAGCGTTTTGGTCTGGACATACTACCAAAATTTCTTGACATCATTTTTAAACAAAAATCGTTTTGGTGATATAATTCTGCTTAGTTGTCGTAAGGGACGCATGTTTTATGTCCGAGATAGACATAAACAAGATCATTCTAGCTAGGTGGATTACAACTCGGTAAGATATGGAATTAATAGATACATAGATTGCATTATAAACTAGTGGCTCTGTGAGCTGTAGAACACGCAAGTCTGCCTTTTTTGTTAAACAAAATAATCAAAAAAGTGATTCAATAAAAAATCTATATAATTCGTTAATGGCGACCACGTACCGGAAGGCGCAGCGTGGGTAGGCCCCCCACAAGGTGGACTGATGACCTGGTAAAGGTCGCTGGAGTCCGCTGGATGCGGGTGGCGCAGGACCGGTCATTGTGGCACTTTTTGGGGGAGGCCTATGTCCAGCAGTGGACGTCTTTCGGCTGATGTGATGATGTGCAATCACATGAAGTCATTATTATGATCGCCAAAAACAACAAAAAAAATGGTTCCATAATGAAATTGATTTAAATGGGCACATTCATTATTTTGTCCCCTTAAACGGATAGTTACGGATTGTAACAAAACCGACATTCAATGTCAATCGCATACGTTTAGTAACAAAACCGACAGGTTAGACGTGACTTAAATATCAATTTAGTTAACGTTAATCTGCCATTTTTTTTTAAATTCTCCAAATGACAAAAAACTTGGGCATCTAATTATTGACTATAGTGAGACTTTTCTTGTCTATGTATCTATAGCAGCGGTAGCCTTTTAATAGTTTAACATTTCAATAAGATACTAGAAGTCTTGCTTTAGTTAACTCTATTAACTCTAAATATAGGTCCGTAATCAACAAAAACCGTATACTATAAAGTAATTCAGACTACCGATGTTCTAACGGCTAGGCTGTCATCAGTTAAAAAAGTGTCACCACAGAGTAAAGAAATATAATTGGTTTGTCTCTTGTATCACTTACTTCACAGCGTTTTTTTTCTTTAAACGTCAGTTTACGTCTTTATTCACACGTTCTACTCGACTGGTCACGTAAAAAAACGCAAAAAACACGTGAGTCCACACTTTTTTTAATCGGATGATTATACGTTACTTTTTTAATTAATTGCAGTGTTTAAGCCCATGGAAAGGTATAACTACGTACAGGTGAAGCTTTTTTTTTCGTTTCTTTTTACTATGACTGCCAACACATACCATACAATCATATGGGCCCCTCCTGATGGTTACCGGGTACGGTAGCTTATAAATGCTTAAGACTCGGGAGTCAAAGCGCGTCACTGACTGACCCTTTATTAATTTGAGGATTCGCTGTGTTGGCAGCAAGAGACAAATGCAGGTCCTTCATTCTTGGAGAAGTTGGAGAGCGCTGGCGATCATACACACCACTACATTACTCTCTGGGTGCCCTGAAAACCAGCGCCTTTAGCATATATTGCTGCTGGCATATGCTGAGTGGCATCCATTTTGGTGCATTTCAGATGTAACTATACACTTGTGTAATTTCTTTATCACACTAAATAAATATATTTCTTCTTCTTCTTCTTCTTCTTCTACCACTCTCGTCTCGTGTCTCGGCCCGCACCTCGCGTGATCGATGGGAAATGAGCTTCCCGTTTACACTCTCGTGGTGAGTTCAGTTGTCTCGCGACTCGTACGCAAGTATAAACGAGCTATCGTAACGGTTTTTTGTGCACGAGTCAAAGAACCTCGCGACAAACCCGAATGAAGAGAGAGCGCGAATGTAAACACTACGCTCGCGTTTGTCGCGAAGTCCTTTGACAGGTGCTAAAAAACCGCTACGGACGCGAGAGCTGCGAGTCGCGAGACGAGACGCGAGGCGAGCCGCGAGCGTATAGCCGCCAAGAGCCAAAGCCAAGAGCATCATCATCATATCAGGCGAAAGACGTCCTCTGCTGGACATAGGCCTCCCCCAAAGAGTGCCACAAAGACCGGTCCCGCGCCACCCGTATCCAGCGGACTCCCGCGACCTTTACCAGGTCATCAGTCCACCTTGTGGGGGGCCTACCCACGGCCCGCCTTCTGGTACGTGGTCGCCACTCGAGAACCTTTCCGCCCCAACGGCCATCGATTCTACGTGCAATGTGGCGCCCACTGCCACAAGTCATACGGGCCGCGACACGAGACGAAGCACGAGGCAAGGTACGAGGCTAGAGTGTAAATTTTATGTAGTATAAAAGAAAGATATTTCTATAATACCCGCATTTCACTCGACTCCACTGCGCACCCCACGTCATTAAAGGTGATTATCGCGTACCCTGTTGAATGTTTCATGAGGTGATAGCTATTTAGTGCCTACGTGGCCGTTATAGGAAACTAGTCCTAATTGCCCATATAACAATGCATCGTAATTTTTTTCCAATTACATGCACTTATAATTCTATCGATCGAGTTGAGTAATATCACAGCATTAGTTGCTATTAATTAGGAAACATGTGTTAACGGCCTATAAATTAATTATGTTTCGTGACTATCGCCATAATATACGTCGCTATTCTGTGCGATTCCGTGTAGGTATAACGATTTGTATTGTCATGCTTAATTATTAGATACACTGCCAAAGATATCAAAATAAAAACTGAAACATGGTTGTTGGTTGCAAAAAATGAATTATGAATGAATATTAGGTAAGGACGGCTTGCAAAGGCCTCATTTGATAGTTTAGTTTACGTTAAATATGGCGCTGGCTGCTTTCTGCCCATAGAGAATATAGAACTGTCAAACTTCCAATACAAACAGATTTTAACCGATGGTTTGAAATAACCGAAACTAAATCTAATTTGTGTAACGCATGATTAACTACTCCCTAACTAGCAAAATAATGCTCTATGGAAACAATCGTGGTCCCGCTTCTGCATAAGGGGCTACCAGATCCCAATTACCTTCGATCTGTAACTCTCCGTTTTTTCATGTTTTTTTATAGCTTATCGCATTAACAATAACGAGGTTTACCGAAATAGTATCCCATATTTACTTCAAAACTCACAGTTTTCGATATACATGGCACCAAACCATGGCAAATTTAGGCCAAAAAAGGAGTTTTTTGGACGTAACTTTTGTGAAAATGAATTAAAAATAAAAATCTGCGATGGAATGGTAGAGATGTCATAAGGAACAGTAACATGTAGATTTTATATATAAAAGTGAATAAACAACATACCTACTTATAGCGAAAACAGAGCTTTGGACCATATTTGAATAAAATATTTAAAAAAACAATATTGATTATTAAAAAAAAAAAACTCTGTAGTAAATGGAGTGAAGAACCGATAAGCGTTTGTGACATAAATACATCTATCGCTTTGACAGAGGAGTTCCAACTCAAAACTCGTCAAAACTCGACAAAAAGCGCGGGGAGCCCCTTATTAAGAAATATAAGTACAATTTTTAAGAAGTTACCGAAAAGCTAATTAGTCATAATTATTAACTATTTTCTATTTCTGTAAGCTCAATCTCATCTCATGTTGTGTTTTATTTGACGTTTAGTGTTTTGTTTGTTTTCTGTTCTGTGTCGCTGTTACCGCTGGCGGTATACTTGTTCCCAACCAAAGTGACGACTGAGGCCATAAAGAAAGACAATGAAAGACAATGCAAAAGAGATAACGCGAGCCTATGCTTTTATGGCCTCAGTCGTCACTTTGGTTGGGAACAAGTATAGTTGTTGGTTGTGTATGGCTGCGTTCACTGTTTACGTAAAGACCTTCGCATGCAACTTTTCGCATGCCAACAAACTGCTGGGTTTGCATTTTCTTACTTATTAAATATTTTAGTTATTTTATTTCGTTTTTATGTTTTTTTAGTTTGTATGTTAGCTATAAAATGCTATTGTTATTGTTTGGTTAATTTTATATGTTCATCGGTCGTTGTTACCTACCCACCGTGCTTTCACCGAATGGACCCTGAGGAAGACCAGCGCTAGCTCGTAACAATGTCTTATGTGTTTTTGTATGTATTTATTTTATTCTCTGTGTGTGTTGTGTTTGTCACGAATAAATGATTGAGTTTGAAAAAAGTTTCCACCTAAGCCGTGGCGTCGGGGTTAAAAAAGGTATTCCTTATTCCTGGGTATTAGCTAACCTCTAGCCTAGTCATAAAATATTCAACGCGTATTACGTTAAACATGTCCGAAACTCGAATTCGGTGGTTACCGTAATGAATGGTGGCGGGCACAAATTATAGTGCATTAGCGAGGCCAGCCTTGGCGTAATACGGGGTTACTCCGTTGTCATGTATAGGTAGTACTGTATAAATATGGTGTGTGTGAAGATGCTAGGGTGTTTTAAGGAACTTGTTGTCCGAATCGTCCGTTAGATGGCGCTAAAACGTATTCTAAAACGTTCGAATTTTTAAACTCAAAACTCTGTAAAATGAAAACTGTGTTGTGGTTTTATACGCAAATTTTTGATTTATTTGCAGGTGTACGTTTAAACGGTATTATTTGTATGAAAATAACGTCTAGATTGGAGGTGTCCGTTCATACGTAAGGTACAAAAACGACTATTATGTTCAAAGCTGGTTTATCCATACTTTAGTGTCGCTACTCGCCGCTAGGTGGCGCTAGTCATCGAATTATTCTTTCGTAAGAACGCATTCCTTTCATTACTTTTGATTTGTGCAAAGTAAAAAATAAGCGTTGATAAATACCTATTTATTTTTTATTTCAGACTATTTGATAAAAGTACCTACCTAATATGTTTTTCGCAGCAAAGTGCCATGACAGTTCAGTAATTTCCACAAACCAGCAGTCCATATCCATACAAACGAGTTACAATTCGCATTCACTTCTTATCTACACATTGTATCCTAGAGCATTCTTGTATGCGGTTGTGCAAAGAGTGGAATTAACATACTTTAAGCCAATTGAACAAGGTCTACATTCCATTGGCCAGAATCATGTTGTTTGACAAGACATAACAAAAATGCGTTTGTATGCAAAACGTGCATTAGTATTCTGTAAGCACGCCGTGAATAATGAAGTCAGAAAACAGATCTTATTGTTTAATGTATAAGGTCGTGATATATCAATATTCAACGGCTTTTGATTTCGTTTTTACTGTATTGGGAATAAGTTGATACTGTGATTTTTATCTTGTACCTACACATATATGTACAATTTTTATTTTTTATTGTATAAGGAGGGTATGTGCATTATATTACTAATTTAAAAGTAGCTATAGGTAGCTCGTTATTATATTTTACATAACACTTTTTAACTACTGGTTCTGTGAGCTGTAGAACGCGCAAACCTATCTTTTTAAAAAAAAAATACATCTGTTCACAATGGCTGAGGACGATGATGATATATGTGGAAGAACGCACCTTGTCGGCACGTGAGTAAATGAAGGGTACACGGAAAGAACAAGTCTAGTCACTTTTTTATTCAAATTAGATTTTTATCTCAACATTTAGAGCTCGTTATGAACTATTAAGTGATATTCTCATATTCAAATAAGACCTTCGTAGTCCACATTGTTTATCTTTTGACGATTTGACAGTTCTGTCAATTTAACTGGACCAGCAGCGGGGCAAGTGATTGCATTAAACAAACATTTTATTAACTAATTGCGTCTCCCCCATACAAATCGCTGCTTGATTCGTTCAAATTGTTTTTAATTTTGACAAACCGTTTGATTACCGCTTCCGTTTATTAAACGGTGTTGTGTTTCTTTTTATTATGTGCTGTGACGGTGGGAACCTGGAACCGACCGGCATCGACGTCAGGTCCAAACTTATAGTAAACGGGTTGTACTAGGTCGTCTATTGCTTTATCGATAACTTCGTGCATGTCATGATCTCATGATGCTAAACGGCTATCACAGGACGACCCGCGCGCTGTGTCGCGACGACATAGACTAGGCCGGGGCCGCACTGGTGGGCCGATTGGCGACGCGACTGTGATTTCAGTATAACTTGGGCAACTTGATGTATGAACAACGTCGTCGCGTCGCTAATCGCTCTGCCAGTCCGGCCCCGGCCACCGTCTCTATGCGTTCTAATTAGAAAGAGACAGATAGTCTATCTCGCCGCGACACAGCTCGGGGGCCGTCCTGTGATAGCTGTCCAGAGGCAATCTGGATTCAAACTCAGTCTAGCTCTTCCAACATCGCCGACAAGGTCTCCACGGCTATCACAGGATGGCCCGCGAGCTGTGTCTCGGCGAGATATGCTATCTGTCTTTTTCTAATTAGAATGCTTAGAATGAGATGGATACCTTGTCTACGTCACCGCGACAAAGCTCGCGGACCGTCCTGTGCTAGCCGTGCTGCCGCGTCTGCTTTTCGAGTTCTGTGGTTCCCAATCCATTCAAAATATAATTTGTTTAAAAATGTAGGTACATAAAACAGACACAATAACATAATAGCTTTTTAATTGCTATAATCCTACTCAGAAATAGTCGAACAATAGTCAATAATAACTCTATCAACACCGCACCATGATTTCTTAGACCACCGACTAAATGACATTAGGTACTTTTTCTCTAACGAACCGACTGACGAGTCCAGACAACATTAAAATATAAATAATTATGCCTGTATCGTGATAGAGTTTAATCGTTCGTTTTATCTACCGGATAAAAACGACTTGTATTCACTATGGTTCTTGGCGTTTACGCCATTTGAACGATAATGCTCACCCGTCCAATTTCTTTATTTTACGGTTGGACAACATATTAAAATGTAAATCGAGCGGCGAGGTGGTCCGCGCTATCGATGTTAGCGTATCGATTAAAAATAATCACTCGGTTCTTAAGAACGGTTAGTGGCAAGTCGGAATGATTTAGGAGAATGATGAATTGCGGGACTAGCTTGTTAATCGTAAACTTTCTAGTTATTGTGATCTAATTTGCTTTATTTGTGCATGTTAAATCGATTAAATACGGAGGGTGAAGTTTGATACGATATAGGGCGTAATAGGTAGACAAATGTATTATGGACCTTTTATTTGTATGTAAAATTGAGCCGCATATTTAGGACACAATAACGGCGGTATTCAATACATGTCAATGCGCGAAGTATATTATTTTTACAATTTCTCTACAGAGGTCAGTGTCTTGCATGTTGTAGGTGTGGAATATTTACGTAGGTACCAATAACATTTTTCGTTAATTTGAAAATGGATAGTCAAATACTTATCTTATTGGAAAAATTAGGTATTTACTAAAATTATAACAGTTTAACCCTTAATTTGACAAACACTAACGAAGGTCCATACCTAAGTTCAAGCCTTGGTGACAGTCCCATGTCTTGCATGTTGTGGGTGTGGAATATTTATTTAGATATAGTATGGTATGTAGGTACCTACCAATAACATTTTTTGTTAATAAATATTGGATAATCAAATACTTATCCGTATTGGAACAATGAGGTACCTACTATAGGGAGGGTGATGGCCCAGTGATAAAGCTACGGAGTCGGTGACTTCTTAATGATAATCCAGTCTTCAGAAACATCATATAGTTTATTCAATTTACATTTTATTTTGTTTAATATAACATAGCGTCTGCACCCATGCAACTTCTGCAGCCGAATCATCTACAATTGGTTTACTGACAGCTTCCACGAAAGCTATTTTGAATTTAAATATCGAATAGAACTTTTTATGTTCTTTTCCTATGGCCAGCTTGCCAATGCATAGAACCTCTACACTACTTACGAAAATGTCAGTTTAACCCTTAATTTGACAAATACTAACGACGATCCATACATAAGTTCAAGTATATTCGTAACAGAAACTGTCATACTTTTTCATTTGCACCTGTTATAAGTCTCTGTTTAGCCCAATGGTTAGCTGGTAGAGAATGCCATGTGGCATAAAGCTCGCCATTTGTAATTTTTTTTTTGTACGTTGTGCAATAAAGTTTAAATAAATAAATAAATAAATAAGTTAAAGCCTCGGTGACGCAGGACTGTCCCAACAATCATAAGGTCAGGAAAAAATACAAGAAGACGGCTAAAGACTCTGTACAGCCGGCTGGACACTACCAAATTAAGGGGTTATATTATCTCAATTATCGATATGCGTTCGCTCATCCTTATCCCCATTAGTCAGATTACGTCTAACTGGCGAGAGATGGCGCCAGCGTCGGCACATCACTGAACTTTCGATACGCGCACGGGTCATAAAGAAATTACCGAAGTTTTCTTTAATTAAGATGACGTAAGAATGAGTCAGATGTTTTGGTTGAAACCCACAACTGGTTAGATGATGGGATAATACTCGATTTCTTATGTTTGGTGTAATAAATTCACTAGTTTGTGGAATTGAACTGTTCTATTTATAGTGAGTGGACTGACAGGCCAAAAATGAACAACTTTTGAAATTCAGATTCAGTGTGTTACCAAATCTAAGAAAAAAAAGGAGACCTTCTGTCTTAGGAATATCTCCTTTATTTGGCTATTTCTATTCAATATTTGTAAAGTCTCGTAACATCACCGTTAAAAACTTTTAAACCTAATTCGAATGATATTTTTAGTATCATCATGTGCGAGATGCATTACATTTTTAACTTAACTTACTGTGAATGTTTAGTTTTTAAATTAAGTATCATTTGAAATTATTGAAATAAAACGATAAAATATTTTCCAACCATTCCAAGTGGCCAACCGCGTACTTGCTCGTGTGTAGTTCCGCTATCGCTCACTAGATGGCGAAACACGTCTTAAAACTTATGTGAGCAACCTATCGTGTTTGGATCTATTATTATCGTCTTCAAGTTTTTTTTTCTCTTCTTATCATTATTATAATACATTCGTTTATGAAACAGTTATTAAATAAATGTACTTAAAAAGTCAGTCGTTTTAAATGAAAGTATGAAAATAAGCAAAATTTATAGGTACCTACTTATTAAATTCTTAATCTGAAATAAGCTCTACATCGAAATTTAATTTAGTTTTCTTACCTAGCCAAGTTATGATCATAAATAATCTCATCGATTTTATAATAAAAAATATCTAAATAATCAATTGATTGATTGTAAAGTATTTTTCGCTTATCGCCGCCCCACACTCGCTAATTCACAGCATAACTCCATATCTCAAGGACCCACCCGACCGAAACATACCTCTCTCGCTCTAACAACCTAGAGAAACCCAATCCAACTGTTTGTTTTTCCTTTTAGATCCTTTCAAATCTTATTTTGAATTTTATTCCTTCGTACAGGGGCGTTGCAGTTGTCGCATATCCGACCTCTCGTTCCATCTCACCTGTGAATATGTGCTGGCTCGCTCTAGCTTTTTGTAATTTTAATTCGCGGAACGGTTCGAAACGTGATTCGCGTCCATAGGAAAAGTTTTTTATTACAGATGTTTGCTGGAATTCGCCGAAGCAAGGACGGGATTTCGCCAAAGCAACATATCGATTGGATTTCGAATATTGGTGTCGACGGCTGCGATATAAAAGGTAGTAACTTAAGAAGCTTTAATAACACATAGGCTATTATATCGGTCAGCATTGTTATTTGGGTTTAGTTTAGATATGAATAAATGCAATTGCGTTTTTCAAGCTTGAACGATTCTGCACTATTTTGTTGCGGGGACCGAACGGTTATGAAGCCGCCCCTCCCTGAAAAAAATAAAGCTTTTGCCCGCGACTCTTTTCCAAGACCCATACCAACTTCTACCCTCTATTTCATCTCCTTGAGTGATGGTGTTCGGGATAAAAAGTATCCATGTTTTCATTCTGCTTATAATGTTCTGCCAAATTTTATCCAAATAGTTTTTACGTGACTGACAAACATCCAAACTTATTCATTTGTAGTTTGTATTTGCGGTCAATAAACTACTTATATTTATTATTTTTCTAAAACTAAACCTAACCTAACTCAACTTATTACATTCTACTAGGCACATAGTAACGTTTGTTGAACATTGTGTAGAAATGTAAAAGATAGGTACCTACTTACATATTATAATGTAGACTCAATTAGTAATCAATACCAAAATAAATAAACAAGATCATGTCTTTTAAAGTACCTATGTAGTTTCCATACTTAGTTAAAGATATCCCGGACAATTGAGAAGTAGATGTTTCTACGCTGTTACTTCTCATCACCTATAAATAAATAAATTCTATAGGGGACATCTTACACAAATCGAACTAGCCTCATAGTAAACTCAACAAGGCCTGTGTTATGGGTACTAGACGACGATAATATATATTTAATACATATATATACTTAAATAGTTAGAAAATATCCATGACTCAGAAACAAATATTCATGCTCGTCACACAAATATTTGCCCTTACCGGGATTCGAACCCAGGACCTTCAGCTTCATAGGCAGCGTCACTACCCACTAGGCTAACCGGTCGTCAATAGTCTAGTGGGACGCTAAAATGAGAGATAATTCTCTTGTGCCTTAAAACCGAATTATGAGGGACAAACGATCGCACGTTACTCATCATTAAAATAACCGTGAAGTCGAATATTACGTCGTCACAAGGAAATTGGTACCTAAGCATAGCTTTCATACAAAGCACGGCACATTTCCCGTCTAACACACATAACATAAAACATAATCACACAGACACATAAACTTACGCCTATATTCCCGCATAAGGGATATTCAGAGCACAGGAAATTTAATTTTCAGTGCGACTCCTACCAATTGTAGAAGAATACCTATACCTAGTTTCCAACGATTGCTAGAAGTGGCTCTAATTAGATATATCTCTGCATAAACTACAGAAACCATAGGAAGCCGATCCGTTAGCTCTTAAAGTGTAAAAGAACAAAACCAGAGGCCGCGCCGACAGATTACCTCGCCGCTCCACCAATATTTGCGTTGGCTGTTGACACGCAAACCGCCTTAGCCAAGTCAATAGAAGGGTTCACTAATGCCCTTTTTACCACAAAAAGCTTGGGCAAATATTGGAGCAAACACGCATGCTGGGAGCTCTTGTTTTGGTTGAATATTGATAAGTTTGTAATTATCTAGTCTAGTTAAGCGTTGTTATAACTAGAACTTGCACAAATTTGGAACCTTTTAACTCTACCTTGCCTCTTCATCTTTGAAACTGCTGTACGTGTATAAACAAATCCTAAATTATTCAGTACCTAAACAGAAATACCGACCGCGTTCATAATCTTTGCACAGTATTTTCTCGGACTTGCACATTAATAAATAAGTTAGGTAAAACTTAGGCTAACACATATAAGTAATAAGTATTTGAAATGATCTTCGCTCAGTTTTACGTCAAGGTGCCTTGTGAGTAGACCTTGACGCAGGATTACTTATTCTGAGACGCTGGTTTTCTGTGTATACCCTTCAACGAGAGTGGTGAATTTATTTATTTATTTATATATGGTGGTTTGAAATATTTTGGGAGGTTTAATAGTGATTTAACTTTGTGAAAGCATTTGCACTTCAAAAAATAATTACGTTTTTATGTGCACCTGGTATCTGATACTTCTAATTTATATTATTATATGGTGAAGGAACTCTACCCCATGCAACTATTTGTTTGCAAGTGCCTAGTCACGGTAGCTCTAAGACTGGCTTCGACCAAAAAATTCCAATGTATATGCAGCCATGTGGATCGTGTGCTATTCTATCACTACTCGTAGGTACCTATCAATAAAATATATATATAAAAACAGGCTTTAATAGTTGAAAGCCCGTAAGCGTAATCAAGCGGATATCGTCTTCAGATTGACGTAACGGCTGTGACGTCACTAAAGCTGAAACAATCGCGAGCAGGCCATTAGCGATTAACGAGCGATCGCCGGCGGGGTCTAAATTAAAATAAATATTTGCGCCCGCGCCGCGCTTTCAAGTCGCCGACACAGGTGCCGCGGTACACTTGCGCGCGCAACTCATAAGCCATGGGGCCCGGGGAAGTTACAATTTTACTAGTCTAAACTCACAAAAAGATGCAACACTTGCTAAAAAGGTCACTCGTTAATGGCACCCTCAGTTTTGCCAGCATAAATGGGAATAAAAAATGGCAAGGGTATCATTCGAAGACTCAAGACATATTTATATTTCAGATGCCAATTTGATCGCTTCTATAGTATTGAAGGAATATATGCACAAGATTAAAAAAACTAAACTAGTTTTTGCTAAATATCGGTCAAAATGATGTACGTGATCCTAGTTATAGTATTTACTTCTATTATTAAGTGTATGTACAAATTTCAAACACAATCATTTTATTGTTCATGAAGAAATGTTGAATGAATGATTTGAATGTGTTTTACGTGCTCGTGACAGTAAGTATTTGCATGACCGGTGCAAATGACCCTCGAAGTGACCCAGAACTTGATTATAATGGATATAAATGCTCTCTATCACTGGTCTGTCATCTGTTGGTTACGACAAGAAGCGTTTAGATCCCACTACCGGATGCTAACCCCAAAAACGTATGACTTATGAAACTTACGCAATACTGACAAAAGATAGATAAAAGGCAGAGTTAGGGAATATGACTTTTAATAAACTATCGGGTGTCTCACAAATGACGGCTTTCCAAAAATTTTGGTAGCGAACTCAATCTCAACTTAATATTATTTAATTAAACTGGGCTCAAGAATCGTTTGCTGGTCACTGTACCTTCTATGACATACGATACCCATACATGTCATGATTTTAAATATGGAAAGACTACGCATATGTATGTAGGTGCCGTCATATGAAAATTAATCTATAAAGTAGATAACACAAGAGGATACCGGTAACAATTAATATTTTATTATTATACTATCAAGTTGTCGTAACGTAACATTTAAAGGTTGTGAACTACTCTTTATATTTATTTATTTTGCGTGCGTCTTAGTAATTAATCTAAACTGTCATATATCCCTAATTATATGATGAACAAAGAAAAATAGAAGCGACTTTAATTTGGCAATGTATATCATCATGAAACATACTGTTTGGCAGACTTTAGGTATTTATTACCAGAATTATTTGGGCTATGGTATTTGATATTAATGATTTATTTAGCCGTTTTTAGTTTAGATCGTGAAATTTCCTAGACTATCATGTTATTATCTCTTGTCTCAAGTAAAACGTACCATTTTTTGTACAGGTTTTGTACGGAATTTTACCTACATGAGAATTACATGTTACGCAAATCGGATGGCCTGCGAATGTATGTAACCCAATCAGAAGTAATGACTGCAGATTACCTGGATCGAACCAATTGGAAATCAGGTTTGTTAATTACATCATAAAAATATATATATGTAAATTCAGGTTAAGTTTGGGATACTGACTTGTCAATATCGCAGTGGCAGTAATAACTGTACCTACTGACTTGTGTGGTCACAACACCCACGTACTTTCTTACTTATTTTGGTAAATTTCGACGAAATCTGGATTTACCCATACAAATTGAGTGTTTATAGCATTAAAATACTTTCATTTATGCAAATACACATTTTGGTTTTAATAATTTCATTAATGCGCAAAAGCACAAATGAAATATTTGGACCGAATCGGTAAGATCCCTTCACTTTTGTGAGAGAATATCCTGCGCGTTTTTACACCTTAATTTCATTGGCTATAAATGTATTTATAACTACTACATACTCTTTGACGTCGTTTGTACTAATGTTATATTGGCAATTTTCACGTTATCATCATCATCATCATATCAGCTGAAAGACGTCCACTGTTGGACAAAGGCCTCCCCCAAAATGCCACATTGACCGGTCCTGGGGGCCGATTTTTGAATCTCACCAAGTGACTAATTCTCACCGATGTGAGTGATTTCCGAAAGTTCGTATTTTTGAAAGTCATCGGTGACTTACATTTGTCATACCTATGATATCGATTTACGAGTGCCCCTACCCACTCGTAATTGAAATCACCATGCGATTGTTTTTGACAGTTGACGTATGTGACATCTGCCAAAAGTGCTAAAGTATGTTTTTCGGAAGAATTAGCAGCGGGGCTCGATTGTGATATTTATTTGTGCGACGATTTATTGAAAATATAAAAAATGGCAAGCCTGGAGGAGTACATTATGATGACGATGACGGACACGGACAGCGACGAAGACGACGACGTTCCTCACTGTCAACATAATCCAGCTGCGGTAGGCGTCGCAGAAAGAATTCATCACGAGCAGGCATTTGCGATGTCTAATGCGAAATTTAAAAAAGGGCATGTGTAGCCACCAAGTGGATGCCGCAAGTAAGGCGCGGACTGGGTAGGCCTAAACAGCGATGGAGGAACAATCTGGATGCTTTCCTTGACACCTGGCTGGAAAAATCACAGGACCGGGAGTTGTGGAGATCATTGGGGCCTTTGGCCTTTGCCCAGCAAAGGGACACAATTGTTGGCTCATAAAAAAAGACTTAGATTAGAGATAAGTCTGCCTGTTATTAGCTTATCACCTACTAAAGACTTTTTTTTGCAAATTTAAGTATATATAAATCTATAATTGTTTTATTTAAACGTAGCAACATTATATTATTGATTTAACGAATGTCGGTCAGTAACAATCCCCAAAAAAATGTTTTAAATTCCTAGTAATCCAAGTGAATTACATCAACCACAGTTCCATAATCCAGAGAACCATTATGTAGGATATGGACTTGTAGAGAGAGCTAGGCAGGTAGGTAGCTATAGGAACTGAATGAAATAAGGAAAGGTTGTGAAGCTGGCCTAAGCTAACATTTTAATAGGAACATCAATAGCACTTATGCAAGTAGTGCATCTATATTGATAACATCAGTCTAAATTTCTGAATTAAATAATATTCATCTTAAAACATAACAGTATACCTATTACTAGAACAAACAATCTAAAGCATTGATACTAATAACATTTTAATAAAACCGCCAATAGCAGTAAAGCAAGTACTTATTGCATGTACAGTCGCCATCATATCCAAGTTATTAGTTAATACAATTATTAAGTTAAATATACTTGTAAAACATATGCCACTAACAAATGTACATACCTTTTCTTATAAATTATAAAATCTGTGTTCTGTTTGCTCGCCGTTTTCTAGTGATTTTTTCAAAACTTTAATTCTCGTTTACGCTACGACACTGGCACTGACAGATACGCTACGTTTTACGTTTGACCAATTTGATAAAACTATTTTAAGTTATAGTATGAGAAATTAAAAACCGGTATCAAGGACAACACTATAACATCTGCGTAAAAAGGAACGTAACGGCAAGATTGTCTCTGACTGACATTGTAAAATTTCTGCATGTTGGTACACACCGTGTGACTTTCAAAAATACGGCTTTTGGAAAATGGTGACATAAAAGTCATCGGTGATAATTTTAGTCACCGGTGACTTTGATATCACCAGTGAGATTCAAAAATCGGCCCCCTGCGCCACCCACATCCCGGACTCCGGCGACCTTTACCTACACGTGTATCTGATTAAAAACGATAGATACTATTATTGTACAATAATCAAAGAAAAGCGGTGCAAAACATCACAATTTCAACAAAAACGTATTCTATTCGCTACAACGCACCTTTCCATTCACGCGGCGTTATTAATTATGCCGCCATCTGTTAATGAGTAGAGATATTAACGAGCCTTATTATAATTACACATAAAATAAGGCAGGTATTGATTAAACATCATACGCTTTTGATACTCTTAGCTAGGTAATGAGAGATCATTACCTAGCTAAGATTCGTTACCGTTCAAATAAAAAATTAAGTATACCGCTGTGACTTTCGTTGAAAAACTATGTCTATGTACATACTAAGTTTTTGAAAATAATAAAAGTCTAGGCGATATCAATCAGTAAACAACTAACTTCTGTTCATTACGATTCACAAAACAAGAGTAAGTAACATGACATAAGAAAACAGGAAACTATAAATAATTTTGGACATTTCAATAGACAATAGAGTAAATAATGGAAGCCATTGAAATTTCCATAATTTTTGGGCGCCCTGTATTGGTGTACATCTGAGGAGCCTACGTGAGATCCAAGATTATCTGTAGACTTATTCGTAGGCCGTTTCCTGATTTTTCGGGGCGGAATCTATTCGTATACGGTACCTATTTACTATTTTACCGGGAGTTTACTGATGTTCCCGACTTGTCGGTGTACTGCGCAATATAATACTGACAGTATTGTCAGTATTATATTGCGCGGAAACGAGGCAGGGTACAGATTTGGGACGTCATGCGCTCGAAAATTTAATAAAAGTATATACGATTATAGTGTCAAAATAGCAGGCACTTACTTTCTACCGATAGAATTGAATACGAGTGGTCAATACCACTAGGTTTTCAATTTTCTGTCGCTATTTCAAAATATCATTTGTCTGTTTTTGAGTGAAAGAGTCGAGCGCTCGAAAGTCAAAAATCGGTTCCCAGTTCGAATGTCACGTACAGTCGACGCCAAAAATACGTTTACACTTTTGCACCTTATTCCATTGCAATAAGGCGAATAGTGTAAACGTATTTTTGGCGTCGACCGTACCACCACGCTCATCAAAAGCGCTCATTGAAATGTAGACGCGTAGTAAAGAATCTGTACCTACTGACTGACTCAGCACAGCTTAGGTAGATACTGATAAGGCACCGCCAAATGGGAAAATGTCCTTAGCGTGAACGCACGCTACAAATATAGATATATATATATATTCGTAATAAGTAGACAGTTCTACAGTAAAAAGCCTCTTAGCACTTGTGAGTTAAATAAACCATCTCAAAGACACCGGCTCCGTAATCAGACTCCGTACAGAAGTGTCAAGTAGGGCCTGAGTACACAGTAGGTGTACCGAGGTCGTGTTACCGGGAAACCGATATACCGCCGGACGACATACAAAACCAATTAACATTAGGTAGCTTTACCTGGTATGGTTGGGTCAATAGTGATTTATGAATGACTTTAAAGGTTGGTTTTGATGTGATGGCTCGTTTTAGCTGACTTGGGTTGGTGCGATGGTAAGAAGTCATGTCCTGTTAATCACTTTTCTGTCCTACTAATATTATAAATGCGAATTGGGGTGTATATGGGGCGTTTTGCAGTAGGACCTGTTGAAGCACTGATCGATCTACTTAGGTGGATGGTGTCTTCTCACTAGGCTGCAAATACTCCATAAATCTCTTCACTGGTGGCTCCTCGCAGCTGTGGTGCACGCAGCGGCCACACCCCGGTAACCACGTCGATCCGCGGGCTAAACCCAGTGAAGGGGCCACGTTTTTTCTTAAAACGTGGTGTATTGGGACAATCCCTCCACTTTGTGCAAAAAGCCTGCAGCGGCTCTGAAGACGGACACCGCCAGTATGGCAAATAATCCGGCGACCGAGGCGCTGCAGCAGGGTATCCGTAACGTGCCTAAAAGGGCGCATGTCGGGATTCGAAGAGGCATGCGGCCAGTTACTGCATCCCCTAAGACTAACCAGTCGTAGCGGACCCCCGTTCCACTGGCAACTAGGACTAGGGGACGAGAGAGTGGGCCTGTGTTCGCGCAAGCGCTCGCCCACTTTAATATACTCACGCGCTGATGACTCCTGGCAAGCATATCTGGATTAAAAAGTGCATGTCCTGCGGCGATGGAGACTGGTGGTGGGGGTTGGACTGGTGGGTTTGGCCCTTAGCTGGTTCTCTGCACGCAGGCGGTTGGGCGGTGATGGTCGCTCCAGGACTCAAGTGAGGCGAGAGGACTGGTTCGGCAGCTCGTCCGATGACAAAGCAGCCCTATTTAGGGACCGCACTGCTTTCCCCAATCCGGGGAGGGGCCTAGAAAAGGTGGCCTAAACAAAGCTCGTCTCACTCATTCCCAGGCGGCTAACCGCGGTCGTCTGGTCACCAACTTCAGCGGTCGAAAGAAATAAAATAAAATAAACAGATCCCTTAATATTGCTGCGTGGAATGTAAGAACTTTATTGGACAACGAGAAGTGGAGACCTTTATTGTTTTACATGTCGCCGGAGCTTCAAAACCAAGTTTGGATTTGCGAGTCACTCTCGCGCCCATGCACGCAAATAATAACTACGCAAAGAGTCGATTTGTCAGGATGTCGCCGTCGACGGATACGTCTGGGAGGACATCATCATCATCATAAATGCGAAAGTTTGGATGTTTGTTACTAAATCACACAAAAAGGATGAACGGATTAAGATATTTCAGTATACAAATAGAGTACCTAACATAACATATAGAATACCTTTTATCCCAGTAAAAGTGCAACAAACGGAAGTCAACGCGAACGAAGTCGCTGGCAAAAGCTAGTACTAATATTGTCTAACATATTATTATAAAGTTAAGTAAGTTTGTAGGTACCTATGTACATCATTTCATTTATGTATGTCATTTCCAGAACTAGGTACACAACGGATTTCAAAAAAAATTTCACCACTTCTATTGACCTTCAGAAATGAGCAAATCGTTATAAAATTTGCAAAATTTTGGCATTACTAACCGCCATAAGGGTCTAACGGATCTTTTGAAACCTAAGTGTAAGGCCTGAGTGGACGTTCCGCTGTGAGCGGGGCGTCCAGCGTCCATATAAAACAAATGCAATTTATATGGACGCTGCACGCCCCGCTCACAGCGGAACGTCCACTCAGGCAGGCCTTACACTAAGGCTTCTAAGCTAACTATAGTGATTTCTATCTGACCGCCGAAACTAACCACAGAACACCACCGGACCGGACTGACAACAATAAGTTTGAAGAACGCGAAGGTAAAAATACGGTAAAAAAAGTGAATTGTGATCAATATCATCTTCCGGAGAATTAGCTATGTTCGATCAAATTTCACGGCTGTTATTCGGAACGCGCTAATGCACCTCGCCTCACTCGTCACGACTAACGAAACTAGACCTCTGATTACGCTTAGTAGAATCGCGGCGTCAAGATACATTTTGTAGGCGAACAGTGAGGTGAAGTAACAAGTTACAGAATAGCGGGGCAGCTATGGCGAAGCGGAAAGAAAGACACAAAGACATACTTTTCCTGATACTTAAGGTTACCTGGATTCATTGCATAGTCCTTAGGTATATACCAATTATCATTCCAGACTAGTTTGGAATGTAACAATTTAATACCGTGCGTGTAAAATTGTCTTGAACTTGACAGAACAAGTAGATAATTGTTTAAATGTGTGAGAAACTTTTAATTAACTGGAATAACAATTGCGGTCGCTGACTACCTTCTAACAAAGATAATAGAGACTGGTATCGTTTCGTTTAACAGTTTAAGTTTTACAATGTAAGTCAAAGGGTATATGGACGTTTGTAACCCAAAACCCAATGTTTATATGTCGTTTTAGAATGTAAAGATAAAGTTATGTGGCCGGAGTTCTTGTTATAATGTGCGAAAAGGTCTATTAAAGTGTTTCTTGGATAAAATTCCATTAGAGAGTGATTTCTGTGGAAATACGCGTAGTTCATTATAGATGTAATTATAACAGTTCCATACGATTCTAATAGGCTTGTGACCTAAGTTTTTTTTGGTAAATCAATTAAATTGCTGTTTCGGTCGCGAAATACTGCGTTTAGCTCCATACCTGTCTTACAATTTTGTTTCTATAAAAGCGTAAGGATTCTATTGGTAGCTTTAAATTTATTCTTGGACGATAAAAAAATTGCATATTTTTTTTAAACTTTCAAGGTCCAAAATCTTTTTATGTTTTTAATTATATTTTGTAATTAATACTCTATTATAATAATTTGATGGTTTACTATCCATTTAGTAACACTACGTTATCAATTTTAACATGAGGTCACAAGAATACTTAGTTTTAACGTCTAGTTCAAAGTTGACGCGACAGATGGCACTAACGTACTGAATATTGTACTGGTGATGAATAATAAAAATCAAACCAAGGTACAGTCAGCAGCAGAAGTAGCTAAGCGGGCCGGGTGTTCAAATTAACCTACACACGCTCTTAATTTCTTAAGAATAAAGTCGTGTGCAGGTCATTTTGAACACCCGGCCCGCTTAGCTACTTCTGCTGCTGACTGTATGTTTGAGACCGACTTTTTATAAAACTGTCATTGTAATTGGAATTAGTTGCTTTTTGAAAGAACCACTTTGATGCAATTAATTTGAAGTATAAGTATAAATAGGTAAACTTTGCGTATTGAGAGTATTTATTTAGTTTAAGTATTTTTCTCTTAAATTGGATTGATATCATAGGTAATATTTCAGCATCGTTCACGCTTTCATGTCGTTTTATTGTTGTAGCGAGCCTTAAATCTTTGTTTTAAAGGCACGCAATGCGTACTTATTGAAAATAGTAAACCATTTCAACTTGTCTCAATCACAATTGGACCTTATCGCCACTGCTTTGAATGCAATATCGTTCACAGTTCACACCAACATCCCTAGCTCATAGAAAACTCTATTGTAAAGTGATGGTTTTGAACTATAAAACCTTTTATACTCCTAGCTCAAGTATAAAATCATCCATTTAATAACCAATTTACGCGGACCCCTCACCACGAAACATTCCTTTGACGCGAGGGTTCTCTTTATTCGGTCGCGGTTAGTTCCGACGGGAGTCGTAATTGCGAGCGGCGCTACTGTCTTTGTGGTTGTTCCACATTTTAATGCGTGCTTCATTTAAATAGTGCATGTTTTAGTTAAAACAAGTGGGTGAGAGTTTAATACTTATGATAAAAACGACGTCTTACCGGCTTAGATTAATGAGGCTGAAAAAGTGAGCCAAATTCGTTTTAATTAACTGACAACCGATTTAGTTGGTAGTGATCCTGCCTACGAAGCATGAAGTCCTGGGTCCTCGAATCCCGGTAAGGGCATTTATTTGTGTGCTATTTTTATTTGTGTGATGAGCACCAATATTTGTTTCTAAGTCATGGATGTTTTCTATGTATTTAAGTATTGATTTATCTATATAAGTATATATATCGCCGCCTAGTAGGTAGGTACTCGCACTAGCTTCGCTTAGTTTGGGACTAGGTCGATTTGTGTAAGATTCCCCAAATAGTTATGTATTTAGTAGATGAACAATTAATTTATATCGACCACCTATCTGAAATACAATGTAGAATGGTAGGTAAGTACCACAATTATTAGCAAAACATAAAAATGCTTGCTGAATAATCTGCAATTAGGTACCTATAATAATTTAACACCACATTTTTATAAGTTCATTCGTTTATTGTATTTGATCATTCTGGAGACATAGACTATCAAACAGGTGGAATTATAAGTTATTTAAAAAAACGGGACTGCTTTTTTGCAAATATTATAGCCTATGCACTCCTACGATTAAGAGAAATCCAACGACACCTCATATGTCGAAATCCGTCAAACGGTTTAGGCTGCAGGGTGTGCCAAAGAATAATACATACACACATAGATTCATACATAGATACATACATATATAGGTACATACATACGCTCGAAAAACATTACCCTCCTTTCCTTCGGCAGTCGGGTAATAACCTGCCTTCATTGAAGTATTGGTGTCGTAAAAGTCGTCTCCACACAAAGGGAGATCGTAACAGATAATTTATACGAGCTATAAGTATGGGGCCATAAAACTTTATAATCAGCGCCACCTGTTGTCGGATAGTCGCACTACAGTTTTGTTGATGCGTTTAATTAAACTTTAAATATATTAAGTGGGTGTTTTAGTGCCCTCTCTGTCCTTTATTGTCATTGTGACAAAAGGAAAAAATAAGTGATTCAAGTTGCAAAAAAAATTAATTCCCACTTTAGGTATTCCTATTCCATCCTCACACATATACCTACCTATGTCTAGGCGATAAAGCAAGAGGGAGCGTACCTACATTTTAGTTTTTGCTCTTGTGAAAGCCAATTTTCTATTCGAAATGCTATCAGTATTTAGATGTCATACCATAAGTGAATTTATTTACCATACTAGCTATACCAATACCACCGCCATATGACAAGCTTAAACTTTTTCCAAGCGCAGACGCTTTGATTCTATTAGTTAGATGCGTATAAATATAACTTTTACAAATAAGACGACCGATTTAAAACGATAAATCTGCATTTGAGCTTCTAAAACTGTCCGTCTTTTTCGAAAAAGGCTCGGCTCGACTGCAAATCCCAAGAGCCATTCGATTCAAATTGGCTACCGCTCTCTACTCTGTCGCTCGAATACGCAAGTGCGATAGAGATAGTGATACACGAACGAACGTGCGTTTCGCGGTAGGCGTTCTGAATATGTCTCGAATACCTCTGTCATTCCTGGCATAACGTGACCTCCAGAATCGTAAAAAAACAATTACTCGTCGAACGACTTGTACTGGTTTGCATTGGGCTAGTTATCGGTAGTGAATAGGTACTCATACACCATCTATGCTATTCATAAAGGCCACTACACACCACGCAATTTGTCAAAACAACTGGTTAAAGCAGTGTGCAATGAAATTCGCTAATAGGAAGAGAAGCGTGAGCGAGGCGAGCAATGCTATTGGTTTTTATCTCGCACACTGCTTAGCTATCTCGCTCATCTCCGGTGTATACACATCCTCATACTGGTTCGCCAGAGGTGATGTGAGGCGTTGTAAATAATAACATAGGTCTCAATTCGGTTTATTTATTTCACGTCCTTAGCGCGTTTGTATGTTTCTATTTAGCTCTGTCAGGCGCGCAAGCTCAGCGCACGTAAAAGCGAGCGAGAGAGAAAATCCTATTGAAATGTGTTTGAGGTCGAAAGCGACAAAGAAAAATAGACCTCTGACATGCGGCGATACGGGGGAAAAGGGGAGATAATTGATTGGCTCGTGATTGATGAGCTGACTTTAAAGTCGGTGAAATTTTAGACTTTACAGTGCATTAGTTGAAGCAAATAGATAGTCTTAAACTTTTATATGTGGGTGCCTAATGGAGTACTTTAGACTTTAGGGGGATTCTTTTGCTTTTATTATGTAATAAGTATTAAGTATCTAATTTCCTAACGCTCAAGCGCACGGGCCCAGATTGAAACGCGTTTTTGACGTATTGAAATCGTTAATTACTGAAAGTCTCATTCCTATTTTAAAAGTGAGAGCTTTTTGTCCTAAGACCTGTTTGTTTATGAAACGCCATTACTGAGCTGACTTAAGGCTGTGTTTTTGGAAGACGGAGCGTTAAGCGGGGCAAGACGCTCACGCACAGGCGCACTAAGGCTATGGTCTCCTATAAATCACGCCATACGCTGCGTCAAAATGCTTACTATGGATATGTACTGTTGTGGTCGTCGGCCACAACAGTACATCTCCATAGTAATTTATAGGAGACCATGGCCTAAGTGTACGGCCTGTGTGCACGCTCCGCTACGAACGCCGTGCAGCGTAGCGTCCATATAAAAGCAAATGCAATTTGTATGGACGCTCCACGCCCCACTGGTAGCGGAGCGTGCACTTAGGCCATCCACGTAAGCAACGCCATAATATTATTATGTTTGGTCCGGCAGAGGCTCCGCTACGCTTGTCTCAAACACGGCCTTAGACTCATCACTGATATATAATTAAATAAGTAATGACGTATGGATGAAACGTCTATTATAAAACCAATATATCAAACTCCAATAACTCGCTCGTGCGCTTCAAACGAACACCGGAAATCTACATCCGTAATTATAAATTAATATAAAAACTATAAAAAACATAAGTATGAATGTCTGCAAATGATAGCTCTCCGTCGGAACCAAATCGAATTACAAGGTACTATGCAAAAAAAAGAATAATGATCACATATGTCATAGACAAAGTGAGAAAAGTTTTCCGAAGTCTTTATGGCATTGACATAAGATTTAATTTCACCTGGCATGAGTTTTTTTCACTAACTGCACAAAAGTAGAATTATTTAAACAAATAGAAAACAGACCTGTTCTAAACCGACAGCTGTCTAACGACAATATAACTATTTATTGCCTTAATTAAATACAAACGCTTGTTAGTTTTGTGAAACAAACCCCTAATCATATTGTAATTAACTTCGTTTTTACGCTAATTCTCATCTCTACGTTTTTTCTACGTCAGCTACGTTTTTAACGACAAAGGAAAAGAAACCTTCACACCGCTGCGCAAAGCTTGAATTAGCTTGTCTCAATCGAGTCACCTTTTTTTTCTTAAAAAGTCGTTATCAAAGAGTAATGAATCGTATTTCCAGGCAGTAAGGTGCTAATTTGTGAATAGGTGTGATGGTCAAATATTTGAGTTTGTGAGGTGTTCCTCTTCCATATAATTAGGTTGCAGACACCTTGGTGAGAGGACCATTGGCGCCTGGGGCCGTGTAGGGTGACCTCGTTTCAGAATTTAAAGCAGGACTTTTAATGGGATCTGTCTTTTCAATTCCATGTTTTTGTATTATTACTGTTATGGTTATAATCTGGCCACTTATTTTACCATCTTGCGAATGGTCTTCTAACAGTGACAATTGGTTATAAGTTTTTGGGTCGCCAAGTAAAAATGGTCGCTGGATATCAACACAGCAATGTACGTCTAATTGTCGTTGCCTGGAGATAATTGTCAGGTTGGTTAAATTGGGGTCTATTGGCATTTCTAAGAATAGGTATGTATATTTAGAACAGTTTCCTAGTATGTTGCACAATCTACTTGATTAATTAAATTATTGTAAATATATAAAGTAAGTTATCATGGCATTTTGAAATGCGGCAGCATAATAAATACATATATGTATGGTAAGTAATGTTAACTCAATAAACATTGTACCTAGGTAATGTGACATTACCTACAGTAGGTATTACATTATTAGTTTACACTTAAAAGGAGAAAATCGGCATTTACGTGTTTCGACAAAAAATACATGTTATCGCTGTATAAAGTCATCTTTACTAGTTTCCAGTTTGGCACGGTCAATTGTATTTTACAATTTATATCTACTAAGTCATTTTTACAGTTTTAAGTTATTAGTATAACTTACACGACGTATTTACATGGCTATAATATTTGTTTTAGTTGCTACATTTGTGAAATAGTAAACTCACTTAAGATTGGGCTGCTTTGATACTTTATACTCATACTGTACTGTTCTTTTTACTGTATTACTCATAAACTCATAGCAAACTTTCCTAACGTATGAATATCCTGCTAATTGCATAGGTACCTAAATATGTAGGTAAGTTTAAAGATGTATTTTACTCAATTGGGTATAAAAGGCTGAACGACTTGATCTTTGGTATAAAAATATTCTATTCGAATAGCCTGGATTAAAAAAAAAAACTTTTTATCCTGAAAATCATCCTGCAAAGGGATATCATTGATGACGGAAGTTGATACGTCACCACGCGAACAAAGTCGCCGACAAAAGCTAGTTAGTATTATGTAAAGTCGCACCGTTTCATATGTTATCTCAAAACAGATCACAGCCGATACTCCACACGATCGAAGTGACGGGTATGCTGTATTACACATGATTAAACCATGAACATGTCATGTCACTTGACACTACTAACTTGTCAAACGTCAAGCGGTGGTTACATAAAAGGAAGTTTCCATCAATCAATATTTATTGCGTTTGTTCACTTAGGTATACTTATATTAGAAGTTTCATATAGTTAAAATACAATTAATTATTTGTCCAAGTGCCTATTGCGGAACTTCGAGGTTGGACGATATTAAATACGACATAAGGCTTGTTAAGAAAAAAAAAAGTATTAAGTATGCTTTAAAAAATCTCCAAGTAGGTGGTGATGGATTTCTTTGAGTCATCGTTTTTAAACCGTTTAGTAGAATATACAAAACAAGAAGGCGAATTAATTTAAGGTAAAAAAAATTGAAACATGGTCACCTCATTCAAATTTCCAATAAATGCTAGTATGTAAATATCTCTATCAATATTTTTTACCAATTCGGTAACTGGGCAGTGCTTAGCCTACGGCGTAAAGCAGGTGGTTAACAAGTTTATAAAATATTATTTCTACCGAATTTTGATAACCCACAACGTGAATTTTATTTGGATTAAGAAAACAAAAAAATCAAACTTAAACTTGTTATCGGTATAGTTACATAAACTATTTGTTTGTAGTGTTTATTATAATCAACTATTAGGTACGCATCACACGTTACAACTCTGGAGAATGGCCGCAAAAAGTCTTTGTTGCAACGTCCTAAACTACATCTTAGAAATAAATCAAAATGTGGGTAGGTAACAGCATGTAACAGGTAACTATTAGGTAAAGTAGGTATTAGTTACCTACAATGAAGAATATTCTGGAATCTACGCTGACCATAACTACAAACCTTGAAAATCGCACATTTATTCAAAATTAATTTAAACCTAACATGGTCGTATTTGATGATAATCATCCCAAAAATGGAAAATAACACGGACGACTAACCTTTCGTTTACGATCGAGCATAAACAAGATAAAAAAAACGTAGACGAGCAGCCATAAATAATAGAATCATTAACATCTGCCGCTATGATTTGGATCATCAATTTTTTTGACGAAAGTTGTACAAACTACGAATAACTGGAGGCTCTGTTGGGGGCGGGAATCGACGTGTTTTGACGGTTATTCTCATGCCATTATCTTTTAATTTCCTTTACTAAATTAACTGACTTAGGTTATTGGAACGCGAACTTTAAAGTTCATCGAGATCTTAATGTAAGGGCTGATTAAAAATAAATATGTCCGACTAAATTAAAATCTAGACCTCAGATAGTCGAAGTAGTAAATTAAAGTGTTTTCAGAGTTGGCTAGGACTTAGACACACTAGACCATGAGGCAGACCGCTAATTATCACCTATACAGGGTGTACCAAAAATGGGATGTCAAATGTGCCTTCGAATACTCTTATAGCACCGTTCCAATACGGTTCAGTAACAACTCAAGCATTAAACTGGCTGTATTTAACAAACAAAAAACGCTGGCCTCGTGGCCTCGTGTAATGTATCGGTAAAATAAAACAAAATGTCTACTAACCAAATGATCTGAGTGGGGGTCTCTGGGCGCACTAGGGGCAGGGTTGGGCCACAGCAACTTTGACAACATCCGTTGGCTTTGGCTATAGATGAGCTCCTAAGAAAGGAGAAACAAGTACTTTAGTTATCTATGGAAAAAGGGCACCATAAGCCGCTACAGGATGCATTTGTTAATTTTATAGCACTTTCGGGTGGGAATCGTGCCTTCTGATAAATAATGTACCTAAGTCTATGTTAGAAATAATAATAAATAAACACAAATTTTCGAACAGTTCAGTTGTTTTGAAATTGGGCACAATATATGATTTTGAGTTCTTGTGTAACAATTTGTGTGCATGACATAATATAATAATAAGTATTTACAGTTTAAGCGAATCAGATTACTTTTATAAAATATTTTCGATTATTTTGATTAAGTAGGTGACTTTCGATCACGGTAAATTTTCTCTTCTCTGCACCTATCAAATGACTGAACAATAATTATGCCACGCCAAGGTAACGGTATATAATGGTTAAATAGGTACTTAAAATTAGGACACCCTAAGTACTTATGCAACGTTCAAGCAAGCGACTCCCGGACGTTTTGAGGATGCAACCGGGATAGCACTAAAATGAGGAGGATTATAATAGAAGAAGAATAGAAGTTTGTATGCAGGAATCACGTTTCTCTGCAGCTGACTGTACCTAAGTGCAGACGAAAGTTGTCACTCAATAAAAATACGTATATGTTCCAAAATAATCCTTAATTACAAGACAATAGTTATTGCGATTTACACGGAGGTCTTTCGCTTCTTAGAACGACCGATAGCGAAACGGCCAATACCGAGCACCGAAGAAGTTGAATAAGAGAGATTATTAATAATAATAACACGTTTTTTCGCTGCGCCCGCGCCGCCGGCGCCTGCGCCGTTGATATGGACAGCGCAGATCGAAAACCTTTGGTGAACGTATAAACTTCTAACTTAGTAGGTACGTATCATTTTTATAAGTCACTGTTACAAATTCAATTAGAAACCATATGAAACAGTTGGTCTTCTGAGATTGGGATAATTGTTCAGCAAATAAATGGATGAATGAATTTTTTCAATTATTACAAAAAATTGTCAATATTAAATACATTATTAATACATTCTCTATAAGATACCTACATATTTTATCACAGGTTGCTACATAGGCAGTAGTATGGATTTATTTCATGACGGTTTCACTTATGAGCTTGTAATAAACCATGGATTTAAAGGGGCACTATTAAAAACCAAATTTAAAAAAATCTACGTTAATACCGTATTAGATTAGATGTACCTACATTAATTACCACATTACAAGCGATGAACACGGAATTATAACAAGATGTATTATTAAACGAACATGAGTAAAATACAGGGCTCGGTAAAAAATCTCTTCTAAGTAGTCTTACAGTAGATTATTAAGCTGTATTTAGATCTGGTAGTTAAACACGAGTACAGCAGAGATCTATTTTGATAAGACAATCTGAATTCATACGATTTGAATCCGAGGACACCGTTACATTCATATTATTTTTATCTTATACTAATTTTGATTCTTAAGAGTGTCGAAACAATTTTTTGCGGCATAAACGGCCGTATCTTTTTTTTTGTAACTTAGAAGTTAGCTTTTTTCACAGCATTAAGGGACTGTAGACCTGAGAATATGGTTTTAATTTCAACTCGATACCTCGAGGCGTTCCCAAAATAAAGGGTCTTAACAGATACACAGACAGACGGACAACAAAGTGATCCTATAAGGGTTCGTTTTTTACTTTTGTGGTACGGAACGCTAAAAATTACACGTTTTTTCACCATTTGAGATTTTAAACCAATTATGGTCAACACACAAACGAGAACAAAAGCTTCAGCAACACATTGATATATGATGAACTCGCACAATCAAATCACGTGATTTTGCATTATAAGGAACATCTATCTCTCATCCATTTCTTTATCTTTAGTACACAGTAAAAGACACTACTGTACTTACTTAGTTCCCCAGCATACTTAAATTCAGCACTCTACCTGCAGTTTCAAAGAACTTTAAAGCCAAATGTTGGCAACCGCTGGCTGGTTAAAAAGTATAACGAGACAGTAATAATAGGTTGAGCAAACTTCTCGCCCGCAAAACAAACACGGTCGACAGAGTAGGCGAGTCCAGAGAGAGCCGGGTTTAGTGCCTCGACCGTTTTGACTCATTTACGGTTTTGATTTATGTTGAGTTTGGACCGTTTTTTAACTATTCTGCCTTGAATTATGATTTGAGACTGAAGTTAATTGAGGCATTTGATTTTAGGTTCGTTATTTGGGATAATTGTGATGGTATACCTATAGATGGGATGTATCAGTGCAAATACAGGCGATGTAGTGAAGCTTTACATTTGATAAAGTTGATTGATTTGATCAGATACTCACCGTTAAATATGCATTGTAAATTACATTAATTGATATATCTCTTTAGATATTTTTTTATTTAGGTATTATAACTTATCCAAGCGTGGATTGCCCTCATTCCCGCATTAATAATAAGTTGTAATTAATTATAACGATCAATGAATTCATTAATTTTTAATGAGAATGTTTAGCAGGTGGCGAATAGACTCACCTGCTAAGCTTGGGGTTTTGAAATATAGTGGCCTACATTGGTTAGTTAGTCAAAACTATTTTAAATGTAAGTACATACATACAACAAAATAAGGGCAACTTACATTTTTCTATTTTATTGTAAATTAATGGACATGAACTAATTGATAAGTGGCTAATTAATGACCCGCATCCTTCAGAAGCCAACCTCTTTCATGCTGGTGTTTAAGTCTAATAGCTGGAAAAATATATATTACTATTTAATATAATTTTCACGAAACGATCACCATACTTATACAAAAGTCAGACCTGTATTCCCAAACAAGGTAGGCAGAGACGATAGATCTAATTTTCAGTGCCACTACACACTTTCAAACCTAATCCCGCAGTCTACTCCTTCGACACCCTCGTTCCTGATTAAATCTGAATTTGCACAGGGGAATATATAAAATTACTGTTGACACCCGCTAACGCTCGAAATGTCGGTATGCAATTATAATGTACCTGTTTATTTCTGAAAGGAGAACCTTGAAGCTCCCTATTTATAAAAAAATCGATTGTGCGATGACATCAGGTTCGACTCGCGGCCTGTTATGCGTTTAATTTTTACTTTGTGCTCTTAATCTACCCCCTATTCCTCCTTAATACTAATCCTCTTGATTGTGTCTTTACTCATACACTAATACTGCGTCGTGGACCGGTATAAATAATTTTATTTTAAACTTTTTGTCTTTTATGTCTTATGATTAGGTTGTTTTGTTAAAATAAGTATCATACATGAATGAACCTCCAGGTCTTTATGCTTTATTTTTATTGGTACTCTATGTGTACCCCATATAAATTTGTTAATGTGACTGTTTGCGTTCTAAATGAATAAAAAAAGAATAGTTTTTATAAACTTAAAGATTTATAAAAAATTGGTGTACCTATAATATGACATAATATAATAATGTATTTAGTTAAAATAGGTAATATAATTGAAAGACATGTTAACATTATGTATTAGAGTAGTAATTGTTATTATTTAAGTGGCTATAAGATTGCTGTGCCCTAATAGGATTTATATTGAAGCATAGACTTACTTTTAAGATATTTTGTAACCATATAATGCAACGAATAAATTAATTATGAATCTAGGTACTTATGTAGCAATAGTTAGACTAATTTTAGACTAATTATCTGAATCAAGCCTTTAGGAAAGCCCTATCAAACTGGTTACTAGATTGATAGATATTCAGATGTACATCTACCTACAGTTAGCGCAGATAATCGTGACCCCTGTATAAAAGTTTGTATGCACTTTTGAGTACCTACCTAATTATTGCAATGATACTCGTACTAGTCTTTTTACGATGGTGAAATGGTTTACAGATTGGTTTGATAAATTAGAGGTGTTAGTAAGCGCTTGTCAATACATAATTTATTTGTGTCAATATTTACTTGAAATTTAATAAATACTTTTTTGTATTATTCTGTATTATTATATTGATCTGTGAAGGTACGGGGCTGGAAATTACAGCAATGATAGATGCTTATCGGCATTAATACAGCTGTCAGAATAATATGTACTTATCACGCCTGCATCCAAACCCGTTCGAGTCGTCAATGGGGCTCAACTAGACGCTTATATTATTTATGTACATGTGTGTATAATGCGTCTTTAACTGGATATTTTATGGGATTACTGTTTTAATTTAATTTCTATGATGATATATATCTATCAAATTAAAGGATTTTTTTAATGCTCTGAGCCGGATTCGAACACACCACAGGCGTGCGTCAACAACAATCCGTCTCGGCCACAAAAATGTTCAATAATTTCCCTCTTACAACGCCTTAGGGAGGCGTGTAGCGCACGCTGATGACCATCATTTCCTTATAATAAGGTAAACGTGTCTCGGTGCCCAAAACTGACCTAATACATGACTTATATGTGTCAACTATTAGGCATGAAGGTGTCGAACATTGGGACATTTACTTTATTTTGTGTCTTAAATGGGGTACTATGGGCAGAACTGTGAAAGTAAGCGTGTTGTGGGTAATGTGCAACTATTCCATGACTCATTTTCTCAATTTTCAAACCCATATTTGCTATAAACTACTTTGAATATTAGATTAGAGTGCTCTGCATACCCCTTTCCTTTAAGTTCCCGGTATTCCTAGGAATAGGAATATTGGCAATGACATATCAGTATGCTAGTCTATAGATAGATACATTAGTGTTGCCCCTTATTTGCTTATTCGATTACCTCATCTTCGTCCATGCCGTATGCATTTGTGCATGTTACTAGGGTGAGGTTCTCTCTTGACCTGGCTAATTAACTTCATTAATAAACCATCTACGTGAAAATAAATGGTAATATTGTAATTTAATGTGGCTTAGGTATCGTGATATTACTGCAAGTTCTAAGCATGAATTGAGATAGACTTAGAGCCGGGACGCAATTTTCGTGTTAGATTTAGAATCTCCTAGTAAAATGTACTGCTCAACTCAAATGGTAATTTGCAGAAGTTATACTAGCTACTAATTGAATGACAAACAGTGGGCCGTTTTAAGAAGCTACGCGTTACAATTTTTCTAGACTCTTCGCGCAATGCTAGCCACAGCATGAGGCTGTGTTTGGTTGGGCATTATAAGCAGGACTTTCGACGGGGCTAAGCGCTTGTCCATAACCACAGCCATAGAGCCTTACATTGCATTGTCAGTTAGATTGCACTACGAGAAAATAATCGAAATGCTAAGTTAGGTGAGTATGGAAACGCTCACGCCTGTAAACAAATGCCTAAGGTATTGTCCAGACATATATGTTTCTTTATATGCTTGCGCGTGTTCCCCACGCCGCTTGTCGCCCCGCTCGTCCATAAACACAGCCTTACAAGTTGCATTGTCAGATTGCGCCACGAGAAAATGATCCAAACCGCACTCCCCTAATTCCTACGATGTTTTACAACTTAATTCTACGACATCAGAATTTAATTTACAACTCCCTGGGCTGTGTTTACTGAAGATTGCTGGTCGCGCCCGCGTAATGTCTTGCCTTGCGAATTCCTCGTGAACAGCCTGTGAAAGGTCTTCTAAGTGAATTTTTGTTTTTGTTTTATACAATGATAGTAGCAAGCAGCCTGTCTTGTTAATCGTAAGAGTAACCTATGGACGCTTACAAGTCCAGAGGATTCGCATGCTGAACCAGAGGAATCACAGATCTAATGATTCGAGGGTTTTTGGTACCTAGGTACTTAAAATGGGGAAAATACCGACGAGTTAACTAATTTACTAAACGTCAGACGGAGACTAGAGGGGTAATCACGTAACGGTTCGAACGCGCGTTAGGACAGTCTAACTGTCATTTTCCCATACAAAAACTGACATTTAGATCTACCCGTGACGCGCGTACAATGCGTTACGTAATCGACCATGCGGGACCGGTATTACATTTACAAAATTTGAATTGTGTCTGTCATTCTAATAGAAAAAGACAGAGGGATATCCATATGACATGATGCATGCTGGGGACATGTGACATTTTAAAAGTCTGGAGTTGCCAGGATTTTCGTGCGTGTGTACGTACTGACAACACAGTACCTATACTACATATATATGTTGATGAAGTATAAACCAAATTAGGCAAACACAATTTGCTTTAAAATAATTATCACACGCTTACATTTTACAAGTGGGTCAATCAACTTTTTCTTGTTGTTATTCTGTCCCGGTAAGCCAAGAGACAACAGTGACAGAGTTTCTTAGAAAAAAAATACTATAAATTGGACTCCAATCATGCTAAGGAGATGTCCCACCACGAAACGGACCTACGGAATGGGTTTAACAATATAACAAAAATACGTGTTTAGTGGATTTAAGCCCCATAAAATAATAGTTTTAAAGAGTGACCCAGGAGACGTAACCATTGGCAACGAGCAACAAAAAATATTTGATTGGCCCAAGTAACATAATCTCTCTGACTCACGTTCTAGTTGCGATGTTGTACTCGTACCTATTGTTGTATCAACTTGCCTTTTCTAAACTACTCCCTTCCATAAAAAAAAATCTACTTAAAACAGAGGAGTTGTAATGACATCGTTGCCCACAATTGATACAACATTTGATTTATGAGGAAATAATAATAATGTCAAGAACTTAATCAGCCTGGGTCGAGCAAGCCTGCAATTAGTGTCCGGTTGTACAAATATGAATGGGCCTGGGCCGGCGCCTGCGCGGCCGGAGGGCGGGCTGTACAGTTCAACACGAATGTATAAGTCTAGAGTTACTTTAAATTAAATCATACATGCTACTACTTCATACATTTTTCTTTGTGCCTTTTATAATCCACAAAGATTAAAAAATTCTGAGAGATTCTGGGTTCGAATCCCGGTAAGGGCAAATATTTGTGTGATGAGCATGAACATTTGTTCCTGTGTCTTGGATGTTTTCTATGTAAGAATTTAAGTATTTGTATGTATTAAATATATCGTCGTCTAGTAACCGTAAACACAAGCCTTAAATAGAGCTTACTATGGGACTAGGTCGATTCGTGTAAGACTGTCCTCTAATATTTATTTATAATTTTTAGCCCAATGGTTAGCTGGTAGAGAATGCAATTTGGCATTAAGCTCGCCATTTGTACAATTCTGTGTCTTGTGCAATCAAGTTTACATAAATAAATAAATAAATACTAATAGGTAATAGCATGAATGTAAAAGCTTGGATGTTTGGATATTTGTTACTCAATCACGCAAAAATGGCATCATATTTGTATAAAAATTGCGTCACAGGGATTCCATGCGAATCATCCCAGATTGACCCCCAAAACCCAAAACACCAGGGGAATTCTCGATAAATTTAACATAATAATACTTAGGTAATGTCAGCTTTGAAATAAGGCAAGTCTCCAAATTATTGACCCAATAATGCCAATAATCGACGCTTGTTACCTTCTTTAGTTTCATTAGGTACTATTACTTAAGATTGAAGGTGCTAACTATAGGGGCATACCTACCTTAAATACGCCTATTTTGTGTAAATTAGGCACTGTGGATTGACTACCCAGTGTGCCTAAGTGGCTATGTGGATGACAGTGGTGATATTCCAGTCTTTGTGAAATTATTGGATACATTAATTTAATAAAAAACGAAAATACTTACCCTAATTACTATATGTTATCGTCTCAAAGAAAAACAAAAATGTTTTCCGTCCAGATATTTTCAGTTCCAAACTAATGGTTATATTACGTAAACTTCAACTATAAATCCGTTAGTTTAAATATATATACTGCTGACTGTACCGCCATAAACCGGATCCATGCAGATTATACCCCGAATATGGACTTGTGGCTACGTAATCAAATTATCCGACCGTTGCTCCAAGCGAAACTATTGTCACGATAATTCTATAAAAACCCGGCTGACGTGACATCTAGCCTGATCTCCGATCGCAAGATACGCCAATAAACTTGGACGTACATGGAGCCGAAGCCTAATTAAGAAACCTAAACCGAATATCGTTCAAGTCGTTACCTTTCACCGACAAACTCTAGACGAAAAAAAGGAACCGCAGCAATAGATTAATGATACGAGCCAACGCCGTGTTTAAAGACGAAAGAAAAAGGAACTAACAATGTATGAGCATCATACAATCATACTGCTTATGCGAGCTAAAGAGCTGCAGTTCCAATTTCGAACACAGAACGTACTATGTTAGCGCGATGTTCGTTTGTTTTACAGTGTTCGCCGTTCAGGAGTGTGGTGGTGTCGTGGCTGCGAGCGGTGACGCGGCGGCCGCCACCCGCGCGCCTGAACGAGACCGAGCCACAGGTTAGAAAGGGAAGGGGGAATAATCGATAGAGGCGCCACCGTAGCGCCGCGGGGCGGCGCCCGCGCCGGCCCCACGCGCACACGTTATTGAGAAATTCCCAAGATGATGCATAATTCTTTTTGGTTTCCTGTGTGGTTACTCCCTGTTAACAATATTACCATTTCGGTGCGCGTTTATCGAGGCTATCTTTGGCGACTTTGTATGCCCTTCGTTGCTGATTTATAAGTTAGCGGTGCGATTGTTTCGAGATAAACCGTTTAGCCGCGCGGTATATCAGTCCGGAGGGAGCAATTGTATTCGTGTACGAATCTTATAACACAAGGGCATATACTCACACATGTAAAGTTCTACAGGGGTAGACAGAAGGTAAACTAACTTTCTGATTGTTATGGTGTACTCTTCATGGATCCGACAATTATTACTTAATCTCGATCAGATGATTTCATCTTATGATATGAAATCATCCCTAGCCTAAAACGACCAATTTGTATTTACAAAAAAACAGTACTTTTACAGCCATGACTTAATCTACCATCATACCAATACAACGGGATAAAAAGCCTACAAAATCCCAACAAATCAACCATAAAGTCTTCTCACGCAAAACACGACTAGTCAGCGCAAAATGAACACATACCCGTTAAAACAGCAATCAACCCGTATCACAGTTATGGTAATAAGACATGCTAATTCTCAAAACCAACAAGCTTCGAAAAAAAGAAAATGGCCGCAGGCTAAAAAAGGAAGAAGCCTTGCAGACGGGCGCCAGGGACCAATTATGGCACGGTGGCCTAATCCTCGTGCCGAGGTAGGTATCCGAGGAATGTGGGCTTTCTAAGATAGACGTTTGGCGATGAACTCGGGTTTTGGAAATTCAGTTTCAGGGGTCAACGACCTTGGTCCAATGCTCCAAATTTTGCCAATCAGATGGTAGGCCTGGTAGATTGCTTAACGTTTTGTACGTACGTTAGTAGATCTAAATGACATGTTTTCTACGGGAAAATGCCAGTTTATTTGTCCTAACACTCGTTCGGAAAGTTACGCAATCACCCCTCTGAGCTACCTACTTTGGACCTCCCCAAATGGATCAACTGTAGTTGTCACGCGGAGTATAGGAATTCATTTTAAGGGGGAGGCTTAATTTTTTTTAACGCCATTCTGGCTATTATTTTTAAAATTCGTCATTAAATGGGCGGTTAATTGGTTAGATCAAAATTGAGAATTTAAATCATTTAATACTACGGCTATACTCGAAGTACTGTCATGCCCAAAAATTAAACTGAAATTCTGTAATGAGTGTGTCAGGCTTTGTTATTCAGTCAACTTGTTTGATCCTTTTCGGTTCGCATTGTATCTTTTATTTCTTCTAATTATATTATTTCAAAACAAGTCGGTTTGTGTTGGAACTGGAACAGTAGAATGCAGTTTTAATGAAGGCGAGATCATAGGCGAAATCAAAAGTGGTCGCAAATTTATAAGCCTTTTTTCGTTTTCTACAGCCTAAAAGAACGAAAACTCGTATACTAGGTGCAACATCTAGTCCATATATTGTACGTCGTTGATCTAGACTAAGTTCTTAGAAGCAACTAGGCTAGGGTAGCCGAGGGCACAAAAAAGTGGTAGGTAAGTACTAGCTATAGCTATTTATCACACCTGAACTCATCACGTTTAATTGGAATGTTTTGAGCATTAATTAAAAACGGTTAATTGCATTTATTCATCATTAAAAGGCGTAGAAGTACCTACTGAATAATAAAATACTTAGTAGTAGTGTTTAACGCAACACAAAATGTGTATAGCGCTTAGCGGATAGCTTTAAAGCCATCATTATTCGCTACAAATTAGAAAGAGAAGTATATACTTTAGGGTCAAACATAAAAAAAAAAGAATTGGCCCGGAAGTCTCGACGATATTATACAGTCTGTAATACAGCAGATACAGCTGCAGAGAAAAGTGGCCCCTGCATACAAAGTAAACTAAGGGTAAACGTCCTATAGTCCTCGAAGTTGCGTTGCACTAGTAGTGTAGGTATGACATGGATACTTTATGTTAAGTGACATGGCTATTGGGTTGTGTCCTAAATTTTTTTACGATGCCATTCGAACCAGTTTTTGGAGAGGAACAAATGTTTGTATGGGAGCAACTACAATTAAAAAACATAAATACCCAAAAAAAATAGTTAAAGACGGACCTCGCTGGCGGCAGCCAAAAACGTACTGATGAACATTGAATCGTGACGTCACAGTGTAATATTTATTGTACTAATCGTTGTATTGAAAATCTAGAAAATGTCGTACACAAATGCAACGTCGAGGACTAGGACGTTTAACTTACTATCAGAAAAAAAAAACCGGACAAGTGCGAGTTCAACTCGCGTGGTGAGGGTTCCGTAAAATATTGAGAATTTTCTCGTTACTTTGAATACTCAAACTTCTTATAGGTTTTCCTGCAATCTTTAGGCAAGGAACTACTTTCCATATTTTTTTCCGAATTATAAGCCTAGTAGTTTCAGAGATAAGGGGGGGGGGATGGTCAATTTTCGTCTTTTTTCCTAAATTACTTCAAATCTGTTTTTGCTAAAATTATAAAAAAAATATCTGAGATGCTTAACAACAACCCCCTCCATTTGATACCTATGTCACACAATACAGTTTGCGAAACTTTTTTTTTTTAATTTTCCAGTTTACCCCCCAAAAGTGGCCCCCTTGTCCAGAATTCATTAATTTACTTTAGCGTCCATCTTTGGGTCACCGATTTACATATATGTATACCAAATTTCAACTCAATCGGTGCAGTAGTTTCGGAGCAAATCGGACAGACAGACAACCGAGTGGAGTGATCCTATAAGGGTTCCGTTTTTTCCCTTTTGAGGTACGGCACCCTAAAAAAGGTACGGTTCTTCTTGTAAATGTCGCTAAACTTAAAGTCAGTGAAATGTTATGCATCCGATTGAGCCGGCTTACTTTATGTGGCTTAATGCTTCTTGTCAGGGCTTTGCTTCTATGATTGTCCAATAGGCATTGTGACTTATCCGTCCTAGACGTGACGCTATTGGCTGACGTCACGTCCCGCCCCTGTCCGGTCGGGTCCGGATGTGTTATATACATCTAGGTGCCAATACCAATAATTATGTCTCACTTTGATGTGCGACACGTCAGGACACATGTGGTGGGTATTTCTTAAACATAAGACTGTCGATTCGAGACCACTTTGGCAAATGTCATCTGACAATGACGATTCGCTGTACATTACATAAACCGGACAAGTGCGTTGCGTATAGTTTTCAGTTTTTTCCCTATAATTGTAGTATAAGACGATATTACTTGCCAAATTTCAAAGTTCTAGGTCAACCGAAAGTACCCTATAAATTATGATTCCCTTGAGTGTTGAAATATACGTTTTTTGCGGCATAAACGGCTGTATATTTTTTGTACGTTAACTTATTTACCGACTGTAGACCTGAGTATATTTATGGTTTTAATTTCAACTCGATAACCACGAATTCCCGAGATAAAGGGTCTTGACATACAGACAGACGGACAACAAAGTGATCCTATAAGGGTTCCGTTTTTTCCTTTTGAGGTACGGAACCCTAAAAAAAGGTAGCCTAGGTACTTAAGTCACGCATTATGTCGAATCGATTGACACCTCATTGATCAAAATCGGTTCAGTTTCTTAAATGCTACGGTGGAACACAACGTATATACAAACATAATAGACTGCTAAAATCATATCCCTCCCTCTCGGCTCTGCCGTAGTCGAGCAGAAACGTCATTAACCTTTTGACCGCCACAGTCAGCCATAGCCGACAGCGGAAAATCGTGACTACGACGCCAATGATGGCACTGGCCGACAATATTTTTTTGATGAAAATCTATTGAAAAACAGCATATTTTATGGTGGCGTTATTTCTTTACCCATTTTTATTTTACCCACGAGGCGTCACTGGCACAGCGTATTACTTCGCCGTCGAGCGTTCGAAAGGTTAATAACTACATACTTAGCTGCCCGCGAGGCTCTGACCGCGCATTACAAAGAATTTACGCAAAAACCGAAATACGTATGTATTCAACATCATGCCCCGAACTTTAATAAAATCGATGGTAAAAACCGATATTTCACTTCGAACTCTACAAACCCACTGCATTTAAAAATACACCCTCATACAATACTAATAAGACTCAATATCTAATACCACTTAACATAACTAGGGTGTCATAACCAAGGGTGTTATGATAAAGGAAGGATTAAAATGTAGTGTAAAAGGGGCTTAAGCTATTACGTCACGCCTCGGACCGCCGCCATTTTCTTATTATTTAATAATATCAAGCATTATGAGAGCTTAGCCATGTTTTTATTATTAATCGCTTTAATAGGGTGAAAGATATGCTATTTTGAAATATACTATAAGTAATTTTCAAAAGGGGTGAGAGCTCAAAGGCTTGTGTTATGGGTACTCGACGACGATATATTTAATAGATACCTATAAATACTGAAATGAATAGAAAAAATCCAAGACTCAGAAATAAACATTCATGCTGATCACACAAATATTTGCCCTTACCGGGATTTGAGCCAAGGACCTTCAGCTTCATATGCAGCGTCACTACCCACTAGGCTAACCGGTATCACCCTAATGGCCTTTATTTCAATTAGTATGTACAGACAGACCACACAACGCGTAACGCGGTGTTCTCGAACGAAAGTCACGAGGCATCACGGTCGTAGGTCGTAAATCGTCTATCGGCTAATCTCGAACAGGACGAGCTTCAATTAACCTGCGCAATTAAATGCTCAGATAAAGCGCCGTGGTGGTCCCGGCTATGTTCTGGTTGATTGGGTGATTAAGTTATGAGATATGATGGTAACAATATCAGGACGTATGTACCTACCTATCTATTACTAATTTACTACTACACAACGTGTAGAACCATCCAAATATTATAAGATAGCTGCCCGCGCCGCGCCGCCCGGATATTGCAAAGAACTCAAGCGAACCCGCGGAATTTAATGCCTCTTGTCAATCCAGGGCGACCTCACAGACGTATACTCTAGATAAACAAGCGAGCTAAGCGAACTAAGTTCTCGGTCTCAGCTTGGGCAAAAATTATTTCGTACCTATGTCCGGCCGGCGTCTGTCCAGCTGTTCTTCTCTACAGAGGGGTGATCACGTAACGTTTCGAACGCACGTTAGAACAACTCAACTGTCATTTTCACATACGAAATTTGACATTTAGATCTACCTGCGCGTACAATGCGTTACGTTATCGACTAGCAGGTCGCGCACTTCTCAACCGATTCTCTTGAAATTTTGTGAGCAGGTGCAATTATTAGATTTTTTTGTCGATTCAGTTTTTGTTTTTCTTTTTATTTTTTTATGTTGTTATTCCGCTCACAGATCCACTATAATGGAATCCACAATAAGGCGAACTAAACTGACAGGTGAAAATGCACAAATATGGCCATAGTTTGGACAGTGCTGTTCATATCGATATTATCAATATACAAGTAGCCATTGAGAAATTCCACTATCCACCTCCTGACTCCATCATCAGACCATCGTCACCAAGTGTAATGTATAGAACTCGTCAAAACAAAACAAATGAGATCAAACTCGAGGGGTATACAAGTAGCCATTGAGGAGTTCCACTATCCACCTCCTGACTCCATCATCAGACCATCGTCACCAAGTATAATGTATGGAACTCGTCCATAGAAACCAAATGATACCAAACTCGAGGGGTATACAAGTAGCTATAGTAGGTATGTATCCGACCCGAACTACATTCGTATTCATGGAACATTATTTAAAATAAAAAATCAGGATTAAATTTATTTGAATAAGAATAAGTTCATTCAATTTTCTCACATATGAATTATTCACGGCGAAATTATTTGAATAAGTTTGACGGGAATAAAATCAACGTGATTTTATTCTTGCGTTATTCTTATTCTATTCATGATTTTATTCTTGAATGCCCAACACTGGCTGGAGTTAAGCCGTGTGGAGTAGGAAGCTTGGCGCTACTTGCGATCTGATATCTTTTTAACACAACTTTGTACTGGGCAAGAGTTTCGAGACTTGGCCTATTTTTTACATGGAACGTTTTTTATGGGATACAGAAGCAGTCTGGAGTCACAAGCGTAAATAGGCTACGGTGTCTGCCGTATGCTTGTTTGCCACCGTCATGGTATTAAAGAAGACATGGTTTATCTGTGTTGTGATACTTGCGATTTGTAAACCGTAAGGCCTGAATCACATTTACTATTGACCGCCACCGCAGGCCGCGCCAGTCTGTTTCAGGCTTAAACAGATCAAAAGCTTACCACCTGAGTGTTTGCTGAGCTCGAAGGCCTTCAAATAATTAAGCATATCGTGTACGGTAATAAATCTCCCGTCGAACTAGTTAGGGATGTATTGACTAGTTTTATAGCTATTTTATCGGTTAAATTTATAGGTACAGTCAGCATCGTTAGACAAATGACTTAAGTACCTAAGTTAAAGTCCGTTATTTTGCCTATAAACAAATAAAGAGAGGACTCGCAAGTGGACAAGTGTCCGATTTTTTTAATAATTATTTAAATTCACTGTGTTTCAGTTACGTGTCCGTATAGTCGGGTTACGGTTTTTTTTTACTTGTTATGCTTGTTCTATGTATACTACAAGTACAGGGAAAAATCTGGAAACTGTACATTTGTAATTTTGTACGTGTTTAAGCCGCAAAAAATGTATAATTGATACTCTCAAGGGAATCAAAATTGATGGGGCACTTTCCGTTGACCTATAGAACTATGAAATTTGGCAAGTAATATCGCCTTATACTACAAAATACAGGGAAAAATCTGAAACTATACATTTGTAATTTCGTACGGAATCCTCGGTGGGCGCATTCGACTCGCACTTGTTTATTGTAGCTATTGGTATTTGATTTAATTATTAAAGGTAGGGCTCTGGCCGGACTCAAAACGGTCATGAAATTATCCTAATTTCGTAGACGAGATTTCGAAAAGGCCACTCACACTATTTCATTAAAATAACGAAATAATAAAATTCATTCTAAAAATAAACAAAACCCGAACTAAGATGCGGGTACAGATGCGGGCTCTCTTAAATCAAGACTGCACGTTTGTCGTCAAAAATATGTGCACATATTTCGCCTTATTGTAATGGTATAAGATGCAAAATTGATAACGTATATTTGACATCGCTTCTCATAGAGGTCACAAGTTTGCAGAGATACTATCAACTCATGCCTTTGTGTGTTACGTACGAGTATAAACATTACCTACAAGCACAGTTAACGCAAAATCAGCCCTGCTAGCATAACTTGACTCTCGACTCAATTCGCGCGCGAGATATACTGTCCGTCACTTTCTGATTAATGCTGTCAAAAAGTGACAGATAATAGTCTATCACGTGCGCGAGTAGAGTAGAGAGTCAAGCTATGCTTAGCAGGGCTGAGGGGCTACCGCAAACGGAAACGAATTTCGTTCATGTATATCCGACTCTGTTGCTCGAATTAGCAAGTGCGACAGAGAGGGAAATACACGAACGAAGTTCGTTTTCGTCTCGCGGTAGCCCTCTGTTTCTTATTAGAAGAAGCCCTAATGCCCTGCGGAAGACAAGCGCTGGCTGTAAAGCATAATGCTGGGCTGGATATTTCGTGACCAAGCCAAACGTATTATTTTTTATTTATTTCTTTTATTATCTGTGTGTAATTTTGTCATTAATAAATGTTTGAAATTCAGAAATTCCCTTCACTAAAAAAATTCGAAAAAATAATTGTATTACATATGACTAGTTAGCCCAGTAGCTCCTTTTTTTTGTTTTAGCAAATTTTTTTTAAATTCTAGAATATAAGCAAACTGGTCCCACTGAACATTAAATTATAATTGCATACCAATCCTATCTCTACATGATATCGTGTGTCGCGCCATACACACATTAGACTATGCGCTGACGCACTCTATTAGAGTGGTTGAATCAAGACGATTCACATTGATTTCAATATTAGTTTTCGAAGTAAATGTTAAATGCGTTTCCAAATTGGGTACCTACCTGGACGGTTAGCACAAGATAGACCAACGCCCCGTCCATTTCCAAGAGTCGTTGTCTGTCTTGTCCTAGCCGTGCCGGAAACTGGAAGGGTTAAAATCTACCTCCAAATGTTTGGTTTCCAGGTTGAATTCAGCCGAATAAAACCTTTTAAAGTCTCATAATGTCCTGTCTCATTCCCAATCGCTACTAAACTCAAATCAAACCCAGTACATCTGCCTTCAACAACGCAGCGGCGTGTTTGAAGTCTCAAAGGAGGCCGATTTGTTAGGCATAAAGAGCTCTTTATAGTAGTCGACAAGGAAACCCGCTGATATGCCCATTCAATTAATGCAAGGACAATTGTATTTCACAAAAGGACGTAAGAATGTTCAAGAGTCGTCCAGTCATACGACATTTTTAAATTAATCGAATTTACAGTTCAGAACCATAAAGTCTTATGTGTTAGTAGTGATTATAGTACATAGGACGTATATGGCTTGAGAGGGACTCGTCGGTCAGGTTTCGTAGAGAAATTAAAGCGAATTTTTAAAGTAAATTAAAACGACGGTTTATTGGCGGCGGGGACTTTTAGTGTTTGTGTACGGTCAACTATAAATATGTATACGATTTTGGGTTCTATTCCAAAGACGTAAGTTTGTAAATGTTTTGATATTTATGGACGCAAGTGCGAGCGGACTCCATTGAAGTGCGGTGTCGCAATTTTATTCGTGGGATATACGTTATAAAAGTAAGTACGAATTTTGTATTTCATGAATTTTATCCAATTCGGTGATATAGGTTGTATAAAATAAAGATTGGGTCAATCGTCATCATATCAGCCGTAAGACGTCCACTGCTGGACATAGGCCTCCCCCAAAGAGTGCCAAAGTGACCGGTCCTGCGCCACCCGTCTCGGGAGCAAAGGCAAAAAACTCACTGTAGGTAGGTAGGTAATATTATTAGATTTTGTCGTAACATAATATGTTATAGATTTAAACTTTCACGATTTTCACAAATAATTTTTACTAAACGGGACTTAGATAACTGCGTTTAGTTAAATTTAATTATTCGTATCCTCTTTGAGGGAACCTACCTACTTGACGTTTCGGATAATACAAGCAACATCCCTAGTCGCGAGAAAAGTACAGCTAACTCAAAAACTCGATGAGGTAAATAAAATATAACCTAGTGGCTTTGTGAGCTGTAGAGTGTATGTTTTTTTGCATTTTTTTTTTAATTTCGATAATCTTAATCGACTAAAAGTTCTATATCATTAATGAACCTGCTCACAAAATTTCACGAGAATCGGTAGAGAAATGCGACCTGTAGAGGACAACAGCCGGACATACGAAAGCATTTCGATAATAATCGCGTTTATTAAAAATAAAATGTGCATAAAATCTTGACATAATACTTATCAGGTGAATCAGGAGGTCCATGCTATTTAATGAGCTAAAACTAAGAACCAATGTCGACACATAAGCCGTAGGTACGCGTGTAAATAGTCTAGGTACCTAGGTACGTAAATAGTCAATAAGTATATTGGATAAATAAACGAAAAAAACCTATAAATTTTAAAGCATAAATCTCTATCTTCGCCAAAATGTTTTTGTATTCGCCAATTTAAAATAATTTCGTTAAATAAACGAGTCGAATAAAACCGCAATTTAAACAGTTGGGCTCCAACAATTTTAGGAAACCATCACATATTTGGAAACCCAGGTTCAGATCGCGACATTTGGATGCGGCATTATAATGTTTAACTGTATTTATTTATTTTAGAAATAATTGTAGACATCACTACAGCATATTAAATTAGGCAATAACTACACTACTTAATACGTATAAAAAAATGTAGAACACTCAGTCCAAAATCTATCCTGTACTCATAGTACCTAGTAGTTCTGTATTGTATACTAACAAATTATGGATACTACTGTCCGAAATAAAGAATTGAAATGAGTACCTAACTTAGACAAAGAAATCAACAAAAGTTAACATACGACCAACTGCTAAAACCAGAGACAAAGTCTAAAATGAGAGACAAAAATAATTGATTGTTCTCATAGTGACACGGGGGGGAAGATTTAGGTAGATTTCGTTATATATTGCAAAAAGTGCAAATCTTTTAATCTTGCCGTCTTAAAACAGCACTACGTAATTAACAACTTATAAAAGTAGAAAAACCCTGACATTTTTATTTCAAAGTTCAATAACTCAAAACCGGCTGAACCGATTTTGTTGAAACATAGCTAAGAACAATCACGATCACGTCCGCTTTCGGACAAGAAAAACCGCATTAAAATCGGTCTATTCGTTTAGAAGCTACGATGCCACAGACAGACACAGATACACAGACAAGTCCAACTTATAACACCCCTCTTTTTGCGATTAACCGTTGCAATTGCGTCGAAAACAATAACATTAAACATGTATAGATTATGCCGCGTCCTGAACCGCCGGTAGCGCGGCGCAGGCGCAGCGGTGACAATACAAATGAGTGTTTTAACGCAATCGCCGCCTTCATCTCGCCGCGTGTGGAACAGGGGATGACGTGGGTCGCTATCAGAATACTCTTTTAATACATAAGTACTAATACATTTACTCTAAATGTGATACTTAAAATAAGCATACCATAGGCCGGTACGGTCGACCTCACAAGGAGCTTATCACAGAATAAATAATAGTATTTACTAACGTACATAAGGTCCGCTAACTATCATACCTAATTAATTTATGTGCACAATAAATGCCGTTACAATCATAGTTGCATTTTAGTGTTATTTACAAATAATTATTACACTGTCACAATATTCTTATCGTAGTCATAATTGTCTCGTACCTAATAATAGATTGATATTACAAATTTAATTTGCAAGTCAGTGATACTCAAAGTGGGTATAATAATTTGACACGTTGATAAAACAAGATAAATCATAGGCCTGTACATCGAACTTTATTGGATTGAACTGAAAGTGTAAATAAACAATAAAAAAAACTAAAACTATAAATTTTAATGACGTCTCCACACCATACCTGTTCTTAAAGCCCACCAATACCCAATGACGATAACGTGTTTAAATACAATTTTTTATTGCGTCTTATCAGTAGCTTAAGGCCCCCACACACGCCGCCGCCAGCCATTTGTACACCTACACTAACACTAGAAGCCTTCGATAAAGTAGACATGCGATAAGTTGGGAATTAACCTTCTTTAGGTACGAACGTTGACACGCGGTGGCGAAGCGCGGAGCATTTATTTGTGTTGTACCTATGTAATCTGTGGCACCCGCGCACTTGGAGCGAATTTGTAAACGCTGTCTTGTGTTATCCGCCTAGGGTTCCTATCTTTAAACTCCAACTCCAAATGGGAACGAAGATATCTCGGTAAATGCTTACAAAATTTGTATGTTGGTGAAACGTGCAACTTGAGCGCGGAGTGATATTTGTTAAAAGGCTAGGACAGTACCTACGTTATACCTTGAATTAAATAAGAATTCGTAATTGTAACACCTACACGTTGACATTACCTATTTAACAGTAACCATTCTCAGATAATTATCTCAGAATTTATATACGAAATAAAACAAAAGAATGTCGCCTAATTGAAAACGCCTTCCTAAATCGGCGCCCTTTTTATCCGATTGTAAACCATAAACAATAAATTGACGTACAAACTTTTTAATCGGACCACCGAGGCGGTGACACCGAGGCGTTCTGCCATATCTCGTCACTTTACCGAGTCGAGGCCCGAAACACGGAACGCTACTCGGGTTAATACGTTTTTTATAAGGGCTGTTAAAAACATTACAGTGGCCTGTGGCCAGCTTTATCTTAACGGTATTAAAGAGCTACCGGTCTTGGGATGACGTTTGCCGGCGTTCTTTTTTTATTAAAATTTTGTGCGTTGGTGGAAAGACGATAATATCGATCGAGTTCACAATTGCAAATACCAGTTGACATTGACAACCTATTTTGGTAAGATAGGTAATGGAGCGAGCTTGGGAGTAGACAAATGCACAAAAGATCCCACTGGGTCGAAATGTATCCGAAAGGGCCCTCATCTAGATTAGATAAGATGAGGTAAATAGGTATACCTACTTATCTATCTATTTGTTTTCTTATGGCCGTATACATAAACGTTCTACAAGTCTATTTTAATTAAACTGGCGTTCAAATTCGTTTGTCTTTATCTGTCGCTTTTACATTTGTTTTCGTAAGAAAGGAACAAAGCAGATTTTATTTAGCAGAGGCATTTTAAGTCTTATAAATAAGAGGGTTAGACTTTTATTAATCTATCGTAGAATTCATAAATTCCATCAAATGTTTAGTCCGCAAAGTTACCATGGTGCAAATGCAATGTTATGTAGTCTTTTTTTTAAATCCGTATACGTATTTTCCTGTATATTCTGATCGAAAATCTATTTATTTCGGTAAACGCATGTCAAGTCAGTGTCGAAATGTTTTCCTACGACGTAGTAGTCAAAACAAAAGCACTCGAATCCATTGACTTGTAAAGCAATAAACAGTATGGAAGTTCCTTATTGAGGAAAGTTTTTACTGCGTGTCAAAACGCTATGTCCCGCCATTATTATTTACGACGGCCGTAACTTTTATGACACGTAATGTGACAGAATTTGTGACACGATACTATTGACTGACTGATCGCCATTGGAAAACGCCGCTTTTTCTAAACTATCTATGGTAAACCCGTTAAAACTTGTCTGTGACAATCAATATGACAGTTTAACTACATATATTATGTATATTAAATATTATATACATTGATACTATAGTTGTAAGCTGGAACGGTGTCGTATTTTGTAGGTATATAGCGCCTTTACTTTTTCGCTTAGCTATTTTTTAAATTTTCTGTGTACTTTTTTTACCTCGCATTAATGGGCTGTTTCTTTTCTGTCTACGTTTATAAAAGTATTTATATACATTCACAAAATTGATTTGATAACTTATAAGTTTAGATAATATACTACTTAGAACACATGAAATATTATAGTTAAACATCAAGATTTTCGTCAAATTTATCACAAACTTTTCACGCGTCTAGCCTAATAGTTTAACCGAATTCAATAAACTAAACCGACAATACAATCTTAAATATGCCCACACTCAAAGGAACCTTTCGTTAATTAAATACGTTATAATATACCTTCGCCCTTCGCCCAAAAGGGTTATACTTGGCTATTTCAGTGGTAAAATAGCGCAAGGGCATGACACAATTTGTCACTTACCCGTCCAATACACGCCCTAGAGGCGGTCCCGACATGGGCATATTTCACGCGAAACGGCCTGATGTTACAGTAATGTAGGTTTAGGGCTTAATTTTGGAGAGAATTGAGGTTTTCCGGCTACGAAATTCATTGTGAATGGGAACGGAATCGTTCTTATACCATATAAAAGCAAAACAAAGCACGAGCGGAATCGCCAACATAGCTACCTACAAACATACAATCTCACACTTTTCCTCTTGATAAACTAATAAAACAGTCACACTTATCAAAAACTATAACGTTCATTTAATACCATCGCCCGTAACATTATAATAATACGCAATTGTCATTATATTCTCGAACTGTCGATGTCGCTTCGAAATCATTTCATGTTATATTTTATCGCTAAAACAGAACCGGAGAGCGAGCATGTTTGCTTCGGCACTTCATAGGGTAAACATAACAGTAGTTGTCCTCTCAGACGGGAATATCAAATACAAGTATGCGGAAAATGCTAAAATTGGCGTTTTCACGAGCGAGGGAGCAGGTGTGATCGTGATACGTAAAATACCGACAGCGACTCACGAGTCATAAAAATAATGCCGAATGAAGAATTCCTTTTATTCGAAGGAGAAATATTAGGTTTGCGAAGTGAGAAATTCGCGTCAACGGCGCGATGGTGAATTTGAAATTGGAATTCTTGGGGAGATTATTTTCGAGCTGCAATTGTTTTCTTAACCAAGGGCGCTATGTGCTACGTAGAAAGTATCTACGTGATGCAAAAAACCTGAATGTTGCGTTTTATACCGTTTTAATACATAATATAATTTCTTTTTATTTCAAATGTTGATGATACCTACTAATCTTGAAAGGGTACAATAAATTAGTTAAGACCCATATTCGCTTGAAATGAACTTTTGGTGGTCATACATAGTAAGGAATTTGTTTTTTTTAAAGTAGCGTGTACAAGTTTCTGGGCTTCTAATATTAGCAAGTATTCGTATACATTTCTTTTAAATAAATAAATAACAAACATCCAATCACGCTTCTCTGTGGAATTGAATGTGTCTTATACTGGACGTCGGATTTTTCATATTTTTTTTTGCCTGATGTTTCATCAAAATGTTCAACTTCAACGTAATGTACTACTCTATTATAAGCTTTGGCATCAAATCTTGCAAATTAAATTGGATCCACTTCCCGGTAAGCGATTGAATATAAATTTAGTGACAATGACATGGTGCTGATCTGATAATGGAGCTGGAAGGTGGCCATAGGAACTTCGCAATGAAACGACACAACCTCATCGAGTTTGGGCTCGTTAGAATCGTCTCCATGAGTAGTTGATGACGGTGTACAAAAAAGTACAGTTGGCAATAAAAGCTTGTACAGTCGACTACAAAGAGAAAGATACAACCAAAGTTACAAAAAAATGTATACACGACCTTAATGTTAAGGCAATAAAGTCGACTGTACCAAAAATGAAATTTTGACAGAAACTTATTTTCAAGATATTATGATTTGAACCATTTTTACTCATAAGTTGTTCCCCTTACTGTTACTGTTGTTTATTCCATGAAGTTTATTTAAAAATATATCCATATTGGACCATGTCATATGCTTTCGTTAGTGCCTAATCTTTGGACGAACTACGCTTTACTAAGAATCTTTCTTCACTTATCATGTAAAGACATGACAACCCAAAATATCCACCTACTTGAATCAATCACTCGAAAACCATCGGCAGCCACATATCATCGGCCTACATGTCCCGAAATGGCGCTTACATCACCCTTGACGTATGAGGCTGAGCCACACAAGCCTCATTTGCATGGGGAACCCATAAAGATGTCACATTTGACGTAACCAAACGTATGACGGTGTTCGAAGGTTTTAGGACAATTTTAAAGTTAGCGTTGCATGTTACAGTTTGATGGTAGGTAAAAAAAATGCTTTTAGGCCAAATTAATATTATGATAATTAGATTTATGGAAAGTGAAGGGCTCTCCAGTACATTATTGCTTTAACTTTAAGCATACAACTGAGATATGAAAGAAACGAAAAAAGTTGGTCTATAGAAGTGATCATTATCGAACAAGATAAGACACCAGGGCTATAGCCGCGAAAATCTTTCGAATATATCCGTCTCTATCGCACTTGCATTATTCGAAATCGAGATTGCAGAGATCGAGATATACCAACTGTCATTTCCGGGCGTTCGCGGTAACAACACCCAGAGATTATGAAGCAAATGTATAAAAACTGGGGTGTCAAGACATTGCCTAGGTTAGGATGATACCATCCTTCGCCATCCTTAATGGTCCTTTGGTAGCGATGCACTGTCTGACCCATAACAACTTAATACAATGTGAGTAAACAACAAAACTCACCTGACAGTCTTATTAGGCTGATATCATGATAGATAGCCTCCACCACCCTTAAATTAGCAATGGCAAAATTAGCAAATAAAATTCCCTGAGTGTCCTAACATATACATTCTACGGTGAACAAACGCTTGCGCGATCTAGAATGCAGGCAGCGCCATCTATTACATGATTGGGCTAGCTGGTCTTTGGTAGGCTGGTGCTATAAGAGTTCAAATCCTAACCTAATTGAGAGCTAATTGCTCCTTCTCCCCGCCCAGGAGCCACGCGGCCATTCCCACGAGGCCAATGGACAAATATTTGCAAACGCCGAGTGGGATCGATTGCACCCATTGTTGCCCACACAGCTGTATGTAACTGTTACTTATAAATCACACACGCTACCGTTCTTGTTAAGAACGATTGAAAATGGAACAGAAAAGATATTCTAGGGGTCAAATACATTTTTAGTATGAGTTAGTGTGCAGTCTGTGGACGCATCCAAAGGTTTAAAATGCCTTACATAAAGCGCCTTTGCGACTAACGATATGAATGATCGGTGCTTTGGTAGGTACCTAATTAATATATAGGTACTTAAACCGGTAACTATTGTATCGTATATAGGAAGGTCACCTAGTTTTTGTTTCTGAATTTGACCCATTGACCCTTGGATACTTTACTGTCAAGATGAAAATGATTAGGTAGACCATTGTAGCGAAAAAGTGTTTATTTGACCAAACAAGTGTTTATCGCAAGATTAGTCCCAACAATTCAAGTTCCCCTTATTCCGATTCAGTCGAATCGCGCCTAAGGAGTACACGGATAATTTTTTACCCTTGCAACACAGGTTCTAAGCTAAAAACAATAGCAACACTGTTAATCCATTTACCGTATTTGCAGAGCGCCCTCGACAAAAGTGTCAAACGATACTTATGCCGTTTTGACGGACACTGTTTGCGCGCAAATATTTGAGCTTTGCACTTGGCGCTGTTTGATCCGGTCTGATTTCGCAGTTAATCAATGGGCTTGAGGCCATATGTGAGAGCTCTTATCGTATTTCACAGGTTTTATTTCAACTTTGTGGGTTACTTTGTCGTATTCTTTACTTGCCGCCATGTTTGCCAAACTGCGATAGCGGGTGGCACCCAAAGAAGAAAATTTGAAGAATTGTAATTTAACTGTGGTGAAAATGTGATTTCAAAATATTACAATCATAATATTGATTCATGGTAGCGGACAGAGAAGGACAGAGAACTACGCCAATTCTCGGGATTAGGTGCCAAAGTGGCCTCGGCTCTTTTAGGGCGCTACCGGAGAAAATGCTAGAAGGATAATGATGGTAGCAGACAGAGAGAAGTGAATATCATAAGCATTGATTCAAGTTTGCTACCTACACCGATGGTATGCATGAAAATATGTATGTATGCAAGTAATGTGCAGAATCCTTCTAACAAAGGATTTCATTCACGAGTAAATTGTCACTCCGGGCGCACGGGAACACTTACCCGAAGGAAGAACTGGAGAGTTCGAAACATATCGCTCGTAGTGACACGTGAGTGCGACAATTCGGTAGTTAGATTAATTCTAGGATTATTTACTAACCTAACAAGTCAAATAGACAAAGAAAATGTCGGCTTGTAACGCAGTGTGAACATTAACGAAACTAGTTATAATAGTGCGCGGGTGCGTGTTTCAGGCACGGTCGACACCTGAAGTTAGTTAAGAGTGTCGAAATAGCAGTATATTACCAACACGCGACAAGAGACGAACTGGGGTTTAAAAAAAATTAAGCGTGTGTTCCACTGGCATGGATTAAACTGAAATTGCAATTGGACTATATGTTAGCCTTTTTTGTAGTTCTAAATATTGAACGATTTGAGTACCTACGGTTACGCGTGAAGGTAAACAAAATAATTCGTTTACTTTTGAATCTGTTTTGTATCTACTTTGAATTAAAGGGCATCTGACATTAAGGTAAACTTTTAAATTACGTTTTAATATCATCAATTCATCGAGGAAAAACACAATGTTGTCTGGCATTGACTTTCATATTTCAAAATATCTGTTACTGACTGGACTTAAACTTAAAAAAACACAAAGCACTGGCTGTTAACACACTAATTTTTTAATTAAAATTTGACCTATCGACAAAAAATACTGGCAGCAAACAAGCCGTCTTAAAAGAAACACTTGCAGTTAACACAGCCATCTTCGATAATAGGCTTGTGTCCTAATTTTTTTTTACGATGCCATTCGAACCAGTTTTTGGTGTGGAACAAATGTTTGTATGGGAGTAAGTACAATTAAAGAACATAAATACCCAAAAAATTGAGTTAAAGACGGACCTCGCTGGCGGTAGCCGAAAACGTTCCATACTGATTAACATTGAATTATGACGTCACATGGTAATATTTGTACTAGTCGTTATATGGAAAATCAAGTAAATTGCTGTTTCGGTTGCGAAATACTGCGTTTAGGACCATAGTTGTCATACAATGTTGTTTCTATAAAAGCGTAAGGATTCTATTGGTAGCTTTAAATTTACTTTTGGACAATAAAAAAAATGCATATTTTTTGTAAACTTTCAAGGGCCATATCTTTTTATGATTTTAATTATATTTCGTAATTTATACTTAATTGCATTTATTTGAAGGTTTACTATCAATTTAGCAACACTGCGCTATCAATTTTAACATGAGGACACAACCCAATTCCAAAATCAAAATCCGGCACCCTCGCGTGCGTACCACGCGTGTCGCACCGGGCCCTAACTGCCACCATTTTCGGCCAGAAAATTGGAAAAACAACACTCCAAGTATAACCTCCAAATGTATGCAAACGAGCAGCGTGTGACTCGCACCAGTTCCGGAGGAAGCCAACGACGTCTAACTTTATAGACTACCACAATAATCTTCAAACTTTTTAGTTGTATTTTTATTTATTTTACAACTATATTTAATTTCAGTCCAATCCCATCTGATTATCAGTTTTTCGCGTGGTAAGACTAAATTTTCTGACAACACGTTCCCTGTCCCCATACAAAATTGTCCGTCAATGTCACAAGTCCAAGTGACAGTTGTAGTTCGTAGCCGTGAACAACCCGTGGACCCATAGTGGGGACACGGACTCCTGAAAAAATGCTTCATGTCTCCACATTGGGGGCCTTCGGACAGGGTAGTGGAAATTTTGATGGTTAAATAACTGAACTAAATATCGGTTGATCACGACACCAGGTAGGTCACAGGTAGGCTTATCAGGAAACTAGTTATTATGACAACAGAACGCCTTACGCCAAAAACCAATCGGTATAACTAATCGGTTTAGTAACAATGGCATCAAAATTAGTTAGTAATGTGTTTGTATTTATCTGGCATCTTGAAGTTTGTATGAAGCAGACGTCTGCAGTAATCGTAAGCGGTGTTCGTTAAAATCTGAATGTATGGAAAGTTTGACAAGTTTATATGGAATTGACCGCTGCCACCGCCATATTTAAGGTTAACCGGTCTGTAATCGTATATAAGTTGGTGCCACCCTTAAGCACAATTTAATTAACAGAGTTGTTAAGTATTATGAATAAAATGTTTGCATGTCTGTGTATTTCGCTCGTCTACGGCCGCAGTTCTAAGGAAGCATTCAAAAATGGAACAAGAAAATTCGAATTTGGAATAACGGAACGCGCCCAATAATGATCAGACTTTATGGTCTACGTCAGAAAAGTTCGAGGTTTGATGTGTCTATTAAATACTTTTTGGTCGGTGGTATTTTAGCGTTCTTGGAAACTATTTTGATGGCTGCAGATATAAAGTAAGTTAATACTAATGACTATTTGTTTTACGATGTGATGAGTATCTTATTTGGCAGAAATATGCTAATTGATTATAATTTATAAGGAAAATATGACCTTTATATTTCATAGAAATAATTGCTGCGATGTCTTATATGTTATGATGTGACGTCTTTGTGATGAACTATTCTATAATGTAATAATTTACGTAAAATTTACCTAATACGTCAAAATTTGTTTGTATTTCCTGTTTTCATTCATCCGTAAAAAAACTTTTCCACTCGTAGCGTAAATAAAGCAAACTTGAGCCACTTCAAGTTTCCTTTTATTTTTCCCTAAGAGCCAATAAACCCGTCACTGGGAACTTACTTCCCACCAACCTCGCAACTCAACAGAAACTGCCGGCGTGTGACAATAAAAATGGTCCGATATAAGTGGCGTTAGGAGGAACGCACTAGGATGGCTCTGAGACACGCATCCACTGATCACCAGAACACTCAGACCTCCGAGAAACCTAACAACTACTCACACCACTTAGAACTCCGGAGCTCTGGTTAAACTGGCTGGTGTTCTATATGGGAGAAGGGGGGAATCACCTATTATTAACCAGGGGTGCCAAACTAATGGTTCCACGTGTTATTCCTTTTTATGTGTTCCGTTGCACGCTCGGTAAGTGTTAGAAGGTATGTAGGTCATGTGAGTAGGTTTTTGACGGTGTGTTATCAGAGATTGTGATTAAGTGTTAGACCCTAGTTACAAGCGTGACCAGAATTTGGGTAATTTATTGAGCTAATATAGTTTACTTGTAGTTCTGTAAAACGTCTTAATTATGGTCGTTATAACTAGAAACAGGCACATACAGGCTGAATTCGATTCGGTCACCAAATTTCGCTGGCCTGATTCTGACCACAGCTACTTCGCACAAAATCTATAGGTACTGCCACACTACCTAGTCTAAGATCCCACGACACTAAACCTAGTTCGATAAGATTACCAGATGATATATATATAATTAGTGACGTCATTAATGGGGGAACACGAAATGGCAATGCAAACCTGGCAATTTTTTTTTGTGTAAAATTAAAAATCCGATTCCGACTATGTAACTCCGCAGCGGAATTCGTCCGCCTGTCTGTGGTTGGGCCATAGCCTAAGAGGGCGGGAAGCGATGGATGTACGCATCCATCAAGCAGAGAACCGCGTCTGTACTGCGCCAATGAATTAATCTTATCTGGAGTAGGGTATATAAAAAAAAACTTTTTTTAAGTTTAACTTGGATTCGAGCTTTTTAAGGCAACAAATCGCAGCCTTTTTCACGCATTTTAGCAACGCTGTTAGCATTTGTAATTTTAAAATGTAACCCTTCAAGTGAAAGGGCCCGTTAGGCCTACTTGCCGTAACTTTTTTCAAAGTTTAGTAAGCTCGGCGCCTGTTTAAAAAAATAAAGCAAGCAGTCAAGTACGAAAAAAGGATTAAGTTTACCAACTGTTGGATAGAACCTTTGCCGACAAAAGCTTATTGTCTGCAGCTTGTTATCAGTTTTTGTGTTAAAGGATTGAGCTTTCGCGAGCTTCTGGGTTTTTACAATTAAGCTTATGTTTGAAAAAGTAGTTAGCAGCCATGACATTGCGTGGATGATAGAAATTATTATTAACAAGCTTCTGCTCGCGACTCCGTCCGCGTGGAACTCGTTTATATAGTAGCTTCATATAAACTTCCACCCCCCATTTCACCTTCTTAGGGAATGATTTCCGGGATAAAAACTATCCTATGTCCTCCCCTGGGATTCAAACTATCTCCATACCAAATTTCATCTCAATCGGTTCAGCGGTTTAAGCGTGAAGAGGTCCTAAGACAGACAGACAGACACACTTTCTGAATTCAGATTATTAGTAAGGATTATTAAGCGGCAGCCTATTTGTAAAATGATTCGATCGATGTCTGCCCGTTCCGTTTGACGTACGGCCACTTCCTCCCGTGGAGGTGGAGATTTAGCGCGTTATCAGTAAGCCGTACCGACTCAATACAGATTCGTTACTGGGCGCCTACATTTTAGTGAATGCTTCCCGACGGATGCGGGATGTGCGGAAACGGGGGTATGGTTTACCCTTTATTTTGCACAATTAACACACTGGCAGTAGGTATACTCGTAGTAACAGTACCTATAGTAAGAAATCTGGCCGGCATCAGTAAGCTCCTAAAGTAGAAAATACCATATAATAACTGAGGAAGTACTTTGCCCGAAGCTAGACTAGTAGAGAATACTTTAAAATCTCTTATACGATGTCTCAGTAAAATAACTGACTTGAAGTTCCTAGAGACTAGACAGAGAAATCTCACCTCCGCCCAGCCGTTCAATACAAATCTAATCAGAGCCAATGCCCAATGAAACGACAAGGGCCCTATTCTGTCCTCTCAGCCGCACCAGTCGATAATTACCAACCCTTCAAGATGGCCCTCACTTACGAGATTTTATCACCCCATCCGACCCATGACGCTCCGCCGACTTCAAAAGGCTTTTTGATCAATAACTGTATATAAATTACGAAGCATATGTCCTTTCTTGCTCCGGTAACCGTGACGGTTCACCGGTTCTGCCGCTTGTATACTGGACCGAATTTGGGTATTGACAGATATGCCCGTGTTGCTACTTTCGCATTTGGCGGGCTTTCGGTGTGCTGTATTTGAGTTTTACCGAGGGGTTACTGATGCCGAGATTTTCTTAGTCGTAGTTTCATTAGTTTAGTTGTCAATACTACTTACATTTATGACTGCATGCATATTACTTAGAAGCCTAGCTTAATTTTCGACGACCTAAAATAGAATAAGTATTAGACAATAAACATATGCGGTTATCTGTAAACACACAAAAAATAAACCGGACAAGTGCGAGTTCAACTCGCGTGGTGAAAGTTCCTTAACCCTTTCAGACCCGGCCAATACAATTGTGCGGGTTGATTACATTTCATTGTCAAATCTAAAACATATGTCAATATACTTCATTTAACGTTAGTAGGGTCTTGTTTTTCCGGTCTGAAAGGGGTAATATAATCTAAATTTCATAATTCAAATGTTGTATTATGAAATTTTATTCAAATGTATCAAAATTGCTATGCTCCAAGCATCAGGCGCCCCATACAAAATACACAAAAATATTGAGAATTTTCCCATTACTTTGAATACTCAAACTTCTTATAGGTTTTCCTGTAATCTTTACGCAAGGAACTATTTTCCATATTTTTTTCAGATTTTTAAGCCTAGTAGTTTTGGAGATAAGTGGGGGGGAGGAAGGGGTGGTCAATTTTCGTCTTTTTTTCCTAAATTACTTCAAATATGTTTTTGCTAAAATTATAAAACAAATTTATCTGAGATGCTTACAACAACCCCATTCATTTGATATGTCACACAATACAGTTTGCAAAACTTTTTTTTTTAATTTTCCAGTTGACCCCCCAAAAGTGGCCACCTTGTTCAGAACTCATTAATTTACTTTACGCGTCCATCTTCGGGTCACCAATTTACATATGTTTACCAATTTTCAACCCAATCGATCTAGTAGTTTCGGAGCAAATCGGCTGTGACAGACGGTCAGACAGACGCACGAGTGATACTATAACGGTTCCGTTTTTTTTCCTTTTGAGGTACGGAACCCTAAAAATGGTTTCTATAAAATTAATATATTATCTAATTGTATACCGAGTCGTTCTCAATATAGGAAATAGTTAAAGTTAGGTAGGTATGCGAAGAAAGACTAAACTAACTTTTGAGTTTGTTTCGACATTTCTCTTTCGAACTCTTTTTAGAATCGCTACTAGAATTTAAACGTGCAAATGCTATTGCGTAAAACTAATTTCAAATTAATAAGAATTCGCAAGTTTCGCAATTCCTAACCGTGTTAGTGTTAGGAAAATATTGGCGTAAATAGAAACCCTTTAGAAGCCATTAAAATTGTTGTGAATATTGTTAGAAATTCGGAGTTTCTTTATTTCAAACTTTTCGATCATTGCGAAAGACATCGATCTTTACTTTGAGGTTAACTTTCAGGAAATTACATTTGGAGTATTAAGTTTTGTGGCTGTTACATTATTAACATAAACTTAGGTTTAAAGAGTGGAGACGAAAGGTCAACGTCCGAATGTAATTTGTGAATGTAAGTTATTTGCACAACATTTTTTTAGCATGAAAACGATTGTAAATATTAACATGGTTAATTTAGAACAAAAAAGTAGGTAGGTAGGTACTAAGACTAAATCATCCACAAGCGGGAAAGTCCATAGTTAATTACGTTCCAAGGCGTATAGTGAACAAAATATATTATAAAGCCGGATTCATATACTTATTTGACGAAGCTACGGTAGCCTAGTGGTTCACGCATGCGGCTGTCAAGCGGCGGTCGTGGGTTCGAATCCCGGCTCGTACCAATGAGTTTTTCGGAACTTATGTACGAAATTCTTACCGTTAGCTTTCCGGTGAAGGAAAACATCGTGAGGAAACCGGTCTAATCCTTTCACGCAAAATAGGCAGTTGAATGTGGATTTGCGGAAAATGCCCAGTAAAACTAAACTATACTTATCTGACGTGATGCCGCCACGTCAGATATGTGCAGTTGCGTCACGAAACGACACGTCAGATACCCATGTATGAATCCGACTTTATCTATTAGGAACAAACAACAAATTAGCATCTACTCATAAAATTGTTTCGCTATTTACTATTGATCAGTGAACATAGGAGTTTGCCTGACTATGCACTGATGGCCTAAACGAACCCAACACACAAACACACAAGTTTTTGCCGGTGCAGCTGTACTACACAATGGCTCGACTCGAATTGTTCTGAATCAGGCTGTGGATTAGCCCTTCACAATTAAAGCGGTGCTCGCCATCTTTGGCGTTTAAAATGTCAGCTTACACTGCTTACTACTTATGCAGATATAAGTTTGAATCTGGAATCATTATTCCTTGGCTATTCCGCTAAAAACGTGCTGGTCTATTAGCGATGATGAGAACCTATTTGCGTATGTTTGCATTCGATTAATGCGATCAACCTCGCACGTGCAAATAATTAGGTACAGCAAACCACCACCAATAATGACAAAACCTGAGGTTATGTCGTAAGATTAAGTTTGCATGTATATAGGGTGTCCTCCGGAACTCATCCGATTTCACAAAATCTTTCACCAGTAGGTCACACACAATATGTGTCAATTGTTGTACATTGTATGTACTCCCTTTGTCTCTGTGTGTCTTTTGTGTAGTGAATAAATGTCTTCTTTCTTTCTAGGTATATGGAATGGTCTTTCAGAATAGGTTAGGGCCACTACAAACCACTGCCAAATGGCTAGGCTCGCTCGCTCCGCGCGGGGCCACCTCTACTGCGCTCTCTCTTTCACTTACTTGCCACGATTAGTGCGACAGAGAACGCAACAGCCGTCCCATTGCCACATATAGAATGGTTTTCGGGACCCTAAACGCATCAAGCGTTTGACAATAAGTACTCGTAGTATAGAATCTTCCTTCAGTGTGGACAGCTCGGAGGCAGTGTAACCCCACCGCATTCAGAAGGCCCCCAACTCAAGATGTTTTGGTAAACCGTCCGATTAGTGCTGGTTCGCCTCTCTTCAATGGGATTTCATGCTTGTCCGTCCGCCTTTATTCGTAATTGATACTAAACATTTTGATGTCTTTATAATTGGGAAACATATTTCTTGAACAGAAAACGTTTTTTTTACTATAACAAGCGAGAAGTCGGATTGAATAAGAGATAATAACTTTCTATTTGAAAACAGTTTGGCACGAAGCGAATTCTCTTACACACTTTGAAATCATGCCAATAAAAAAAATACAACCGAATCGAGAAACTCCTTCTTTTTTTGGGGTCGGTCAAGATGAGATATATTTTTTGGAATCTGATGCACATTATTGTATTGTTAAAATTATTTGTATCGTTGACTCGGAGACTCAAATCTCTCAGCAAATACATGCCCAAGTATTTTTCGATTGTGTCAATATTGGTCTGCATTTTCATATTGCTAAAGAGCCGCGAAATAGTCCAAAAGAATCAGACGACAAGCGATGGCCCTTAGCTTTTGAATTTCGGCTTGGATGGCATCCGAACCGACGTCTGAGTGGCCCTGCCTTTGCGGTTCCCGGCATATGAATAACGAAGTTTCATCACTCTGAACCGCAACATAAACAAAGGTACACGAAAATTTACAGCCGCATAAAGCCGCGGCCACACTGTGCCAATAAACGCTTTGGCGACAGACACCGAACCGCCATTAACACGTCCATAAACTCCTGCGCCGCTGTAAATACCGAGCCGGGTCTACACCAACCACACATGATCTGTGACGCTACAAAACTATAAGTAAAAGACATTACATATTTAAACTTCGTGACACAAAAAAAAAACGCCTATTAGAACAGTCCGCAACTACATGTCAGACCGGCTTTACAAGTTTTTCACCTATACGTTTGTCAATGCAAAAGTCCGAATGACAGAACGATGAACGAATTAATAAAATAAATTCACGCCTGTCTTTCCAAAGGAGCACATTAGTAGTTATTTGTTATACAAGGGTGCAAAGTTGTATTTTAACCGCGAGTGTGGAATAGAAAAACGAGCTAGCGAATGGATTCTAGGGTTGAACCACGAGTGAAGCGAGTGGTTCGATAATAGAATCCTAAGCGAAGCGAGTGGTTCAGAAATAGAATAGCATAGCGAGTGTTACAACACACGAACCTTAAAATAACTGCACCCGTGTGTAAGATAAATCTTTTCACCTCAGTAAAGCGAGGAAAACACTACATAAGAAAAACAACTGAAATATGTAAAATCAACCATTATTTTAACTAGTACATAAATAATTGTACATAAATAATCCTATGAACAGTCAGCAAAACTATGAGCAAATTTTTAACAAATATGTATGCAAGGGTGCTAAACGAATAAATTTCTAAATTTGCTGACTGTACCCAAGAACGTATAATATTTGTAATACTTACATACCAACTTGTAAGTAAAATCTGTTCAAATATTATTTGCACTCTTGTGAATAAAATGCAGTTTTGTAAAGAACAAAAACGGTTTGTCCGAGCTAGTGAGGTGAAAATTTAATGAACAGTGTCACTTTTAACAATTGTGGGTATAAAGACGGACAAGATATGATATTGCAGGTAGTTAATAGGTAGCTAGATATCGCCTACAATACACTTCAACCTTATATACTTATAGGAAGTGCTGTTCTAAGTTGACACCACACGGGGAATAAATGATTAAGCCTCGAAATTAATCATGTTAGTTCATAAGTAAAGAATCAGGATTGCCCCCGAAAAATTGCAGTATTTTATAGCGTCCATCAATCCAAAAGACTATACCTATTTCGTACTGGACTGGTCTCCAGTTGTTTGATTGGTTTGGGGATAGATAGTAGGTACAAACGTACCGACAGAGGCAGCAATGCCATGCGGTGGCGCTAACGTTTGTAATATTCGAAGATGTATGATAGAGGTCGCATGCTTTGAATGAAATGAAATGAAAAATATTTATTCCGGAAACATAGTAGTCCATATACAGTATTATATCATTATTTTTATTAATTGAATTAAATTAAAAAAGATAAAAAACAAAATAAAACAAATAATATATTAAACTAAATTAGGTACTACAGGGAGACCTTTGGGCCATCGCGGGTCACCCCGATCCCGCGATGACCGGCCTATGGTACTCCCTCCAGCGCTCATGTAGCGGGCTGGCGTCCCACTCTCTGACCGCCGAGAGCAGTGTGTTGGAGGAAGCATAAATAGCCTTTCTGGCGGTGGCGGTCCTCGCGCGCAGCAGCGCGGGCCAGCCCGGCGCGCGGCCCTCTGCGAACATCGCGCTCGCGCTGCACCAGCGTGGCAGCCGAAACAAGGCGCGCCACGCGTCGTTATATTGCACGCGCATGTCTCGAACGGCAGCGCATGTAAAATTTGACCACAGTTCTACTGTGTACACACTGGTACAGAAGCTCAGGAATAGCTGCCTTTTGACGCTCTTGCTACATTTAGCGAATCTCCTGGCTAGCATATTCGCTCGTACTGCAATAGCTCGTCTTTGCCTCTGGATATCTACGTGATCTTTCATGTTTGACAGCAGAATGTGGCCAAGATATTTCACTTCATGCACTCGACGTAGTTGCACACCGTTAAGCAGCAGTGGAGGTACGTGTGTCGGCATGTTTGCAGCCTCCATGAGCATGAATTCTGACTTGTCAGGGTTGTAGGTCATATTGTGCTGGCTCGCATATCTCTCGCATTCTGTGAGTAACTCCCGCATAGCTGCCACCGATGGAGCAAGCAGAACCATGTCATCCGCATATGATAAGTGGTTAGTCATCGTGCCATTAATAGAACAACCGACTCCTGTCTGCGTCAGGGCCTGTGATAACCCGTCCATATAAACATTGAACAGCGCCGGCGACATGCTGCCTCCTTGTCTGACACCGCAATTCAATAGAGAAGCTTCAGATAGTTTGCCTTTCCATCTCACGACGTTCCTCTGCTGGGAATACCATTTATCCAGTACCTTAATGATCGGTGTGGGTGTTTTTCTAGTGCTTAGTTTTTTCCAAAGGAGTTGGTGATCGACCCTATCGAAGGCTTTGCTCAAGTCCAGGAAGCAGGCATATACACACGTTTTCCTGGACTTATAGTATCCCACAATTTGTTTGAATGCATAGATAGCCGAGGTAGTTGAGACATTACTTTTAAAACCAAATTGGGTGTCGGCACTACACAGATGAGGGGCGGCGAGATGATGAAGCACCCTTTCCAACAGTCGTGCTATCATATTTGCAAGAGCAATAGGGCGGTAATTGCTTGAGCTAGCGACATTTTTCCTTCTATTCTTGCAAATAGGTACAATCACAGTATCCGTTAGGTCCCGCGGTAAGTGACCGGTCTTAATAATCGCTGTGAAAAGCGATGCCAGCATATGCAGCAGTGCAGGCTTTCCCAACGTGTGTTCATACTAGTTCGAATATTACCACCTACAATCACTATCGCCGCTGCCGCTGCCTGTGCGTTATCATCTTACGTCATAATGTTGGTATCTTACGTCAGTGAGAGGCTATGTGGTCGGTTCAGACCCGGTAATTAAACTTTAAACCGCAGATTGATTTGGGATTGACAGCTTTTTATAGTTACTGCACAGTCTAATTAGACGCCGTTTTTATGCGCGTTGTAAAATTAAACTGGAAAGGTCGGGTTGCTTTGATATACAATTGTCCTGCTTATTAACTGCCATTAATATCCTGAGTACCAGGTTCCTATAGAAATAACAAAATGGTTCAATGGACGTAAGTATATTAAAGGAAGATAATGTATTGCATTTCTTTTGTCCTACTAACTATCATACATGACTGTATGTATACAGCGTGGAAGTCGACGAGGGACTTTTGCGGAAATGGGAGATATTTTAGCCTTAGCACTATATTTCCCCCCATACAAACTATGTAAATATGTGCGCCGTTTTCAACTTATAGCCTTTTAAACAGCCACGAAAAAACTACTTGTGCCAACCCTAAACAGGTGACTGGGTCAATGAACTTGCAAGTAAATAATATTTCATAATTTATTTGATTTATTTGACATTTATGCCTCAATCATACATCAGTGCGATTACGTCAACGCTCGGTAATAAGCTTAACCTCTTCACCGCCATAAAACTAACGAAGTGACGTGCTCTGTACGCCAAGGAGATGCAATAGGGTCATCACTACAGTGAAAAAGTAGTAAATTTGTTTTTTTTTTTTACTTAATTCATGATTCTAACCATTACAAATCTACTGTATATCACTAAAACGATTAAATATTTCCGGAAACGTCCCGTCCGGAAACCCTCATCGACTTCCACCCTGTATTATGTGGTATCAGGAGTATTGTATACTGCTTAGTAACGGAGGTAGTATCATAGCCATACTGATGTTGACTCTTTGAAATATTGTCACAAAATAGCAACACACGCGCCTATGTCATTATTCCATTGCTACGGGCACTAAAGCTGCTAAAATACAGATAGGTACCAGTAGTGCAGGTTTGAGCTTCCAGAATGTCCTAACAAGCCGACGTATAGTAGGCAAATAATAAGAGAACGGCAAAGCAAAGGTTCTATTCGGAACCACGTACTAAAATAATATAGCCGAGGCAAAATACGGTTTCGAAAAACATTAATTTATAATAGCGTTTTTTTTGTTTATTTCATTTTAAAACATTATTCTAAGATGCTTTATTCAAGAATCCACCAAACTTTCCACCCGGAAGTAATTATATAGATTTAAATTAAACATTCATGGTCTTTTTTATTTTATTTATATTGAATATTGTAAAGCAAATGTAAATGAACCTAAATAAAGATAAAAAAAAATATATATATTTATCCGGACTTTTTAGGAGCTAATTAAATATAGATTTTTTTGATGTCTGATTTTTTGTTGGATTTTGCCTCTAGGTAACAATTTAATTGATAATATATCCGTTACATTAAAAAAATTAGCTATTATAAATTATTTCCAAATATGTCATTTTTTCCATACAAGTTGTCATTTTTTTCATTGCCTGGACTAATAAGAGACTTGGCCCTCTTATGATTTACACTGACACTATCGCTTTCAAATTCGATACGAAGACATAACTAAATGTCCCCTTAGGCTTACGCAGCTTGACGTACTAATAGAGTTCGAGTATCAATTACTCAAAGAGCTTGATTAAGTAATCAAAATATACAAATCTTTTAATCATTACATAATTAGTTATTCGTCGCGGCTGGCGCGTTTATCACCAATTGTCACGTCACGGTTTAGTAAGCGGATTTATAAATTACTAGCTTCTGCTCGCGACTCCGTCCACGCGAAACTCGTTCATATCGTAGCTCCGTACAAACTTTCATCCCCCATTTCACCCCCTCAGGGGATGATTTTCGGGATAAAAACTATCCATGTCTAAATCGGTTCAGCGGGTCGGTGTTTGGGTCACCAATTTACATATGTGTACCTCAACTCAATCGGTCCAGTAGTTTTGGAGCAAATCGGCTGTGACAGACGGATAGACATAAATATAAAATATAAATAAATATCGTGGGACAATTCACACCAATTGATCTAGTCCCAAACTAGGCAAAGCCTGTACTGTGGGTACTAGACAACCCACATATATATAATTAACGAACCTGCTCACAAAATTTCACGAGAATTGGTTGAGAAATGCGACCTGTGAGGAGAACAGACGGATAGACGGACACCGGACATCGTGACAGTCACCGGACATACCTACGAACGATTTTCGGCTTAAGCTGACACATAGAACTTAGTTCGCTTCGCTCCCTCGTTCGATTAGTATGGATCGTGGAAAAGTCTATTAACACTTTTGCCAGGCATTGTTTTATTGCCGAGATAATCGAGATTTTAAAAGAATGAATGCGTACTTTGAAGTTTATGTGCGTTTTACAAAAAGACGGATTTAACGATGTAATATACTCATAAGTTATTGTTAATGAAGCAAGTAATTTATTTTTCTTATAACATCAATTATGCAATTTTTATTGAACTAGTTTAAATACTGCAAAACGTCCGTCTGTTACAATTAATTCAAATAAATCTGCAACTATAATAGGCTTGTGACCTCATGCTAAAACTGATTACGTAGTGTTGCTAAATCAGCTAAATGGATAGTAAACCATCAAATTATTGTAATTAAGTATAAATTACAAAATATAATTAAAATCAAAAAAAGATATGGTGCTTAAAAGTTTAGAATAATATGCATTTTTTTTATTGTCCAAGAGTAAATTTAAAGCTACCAATAGAATCCTTACGCTTTTATAGAAACAAAATTGTAAAACAACTATGGACCTAAACGCAGTAGGTATTACGCGACCGAAACAGCAATTTACTTGATTTTCCATACAACGATTAGTTCAAATAGCAAAGTGTGACTTCATACTTTTATGTCAATCAGTATGAAGCGTTTCGGCTGCCGCCAGCGAGGTCCGTCTTTGACTCAATTTTTTGGGTATTTATGTTATTCAATTGTAGTTGGGTCGTTCTACTTTTCGACCGACAATAGCCTGTCCTTTGTGTTATTACGGCATCGCATTTGAGTAATGAATGATGTTTACGGTTTTATAATGTTCGAATGAACGTCCATATTATTTTATTAATTACTATTATTTAACATTTCCCTTTCTCTAACTAGCATTTTTTTAAACGATTTGTTTTTCGTAGAATGCCGTGACAGAGTGGTAAACCAAAATGTGGTCCCCACTGAAAGAGTCCACTTTGTCACATTTTTTTTTTTTAAACCAACAGTAAAAAAATATTTATATTAGCCGGAAAGGAAACTTTAATTAGTTATAATGAAGAAACCAAAGCATTTTTTTAAAAATCGCACTTCAAAACCACAATTTTCGATAGTTCAAATACCAAAAAAACAGACAAACCTCTGTTCATTGTCGGTAAAAAAGAAGAACGACCCAGTTGCTCACATACAAACATTTGTTCCTCTCCAAAAACTGGTTCAAATGGCATCGTAAAAAAATCTTAGGTCACAAGCCTATTGTGCCATTCTATACATAAGTAGGTATAGGTACTAAGTGTCAATTACAATAATAGAATGCAGTTAAACATGTGCTTGACATCTCCACCAGCCATACACTCGAATTCACCATCATAAAATGAATGTCTTGGAAACACATAAAAATTAATAACCCGCTGAAGTTAAAAACAAAAACGCAGTGCCCTGTACTAAGTCAGCTGTTGTCAAAATTCTACGCATACCTCGCGGCGACCGTCGTTATTTCAATTACCCCTCGTCAAAGACAAAAGACCTGACACGAAAAAAGTAAAAAAAAAAACAAACGCGCATCCAAAAAAACAATCGCCTTATCTATGATTGAATCGCGGTCGTGTAAATGCGCTCAAGTGTATTATGTTTAAAGAGCCGCTTTCTTCGGTAGCGTATTTGAAATCGAAACTGGGCTTTACATTTTTTCCCAATAGCCAATCGGTATGGCTCCTCGGGTGGGTCTCGGACTGCTAATTAAGTTTTTGGGGTTTAATTACGTGCGTACGTGCTCAAAATTTTATGAAGCTGGTCAATTATATCTGTTCAGCGTTATTTTATTACTCGTGAAGATATTTAGAGCTCGTTGATTTCGCAGACTTTCCAAAAAATAACTAAGTATTTTTTGTGGATGTTAAGAAGGACTACTTTACTTTTCGGACTATAACGGATTCTGATGGGAAAGAGAACCGTCATAGGATCTACCTGATGGATGATGATTTACAGTTTTTATCATGTTGACAACACTGTCACGTCATTATACTTTGACACTAAAAAAACCAATATATTTTTCCTCGCTAAGAAAAGCGTTTAATATGAAATAATATGTCCTTGTGGCACTATCCATGGCTTTAGGTACCCTTTTTCAACATGGTTTTACATACAAAGTGTGAACCCGTACCCTTGGGCGATAATACCTATATACTGATAACGGCAAGAAAACAAGTTTGTCAATTGATAGACAACAAAAAGATCCTGCCAAAATCATGCCTTTTTTTGCCGCGACGGTTCTCGTTCCGCACAGAATCTAGAATATTTCAATAAAAAAAACTAAAGTAGTAGTCCCGAACCCCCAATTCAAACGGCGCCGTTGAAAGCACGCTGATCTATCGCCATTGAAGCCCTAAATACTCGAGCTGATGGTTGCCCAAAGTAAATAGCCGTAATAACCGTAAAAGGCACAATGCTCCCCCGCTGTCCGCCGACAGGGGTCCTACCCACGAACCTCTTTTTAATTATAATATCACCCACATTATAAACTTTTTGCTCCAAACAAAAAAAAAAACCACTCGACCCGACTGCTACTTTTTGGGACGTTTTTTGCAGTTTTGACATGAGCACCATTATTTAGGTTCTCAAGGTTTTGTTGATCGGAATAATAAAAGCAATGACAAGGATAATGCGTTACACAATACAAAAGCGGGGGGTTTTGGTATCGGTGAAATCTTTAAGGTTTGTGGAGTACAAGGGCCACAAGATTAGGTATTAACCTCGACATCGCGTAGTACAGGCAAAGATAAGTATCTGAACACTTTTCTTTTATAACTTTCATGCAATCCTTTATGGCTTCCAGTTTTTAAAGTCACACGCGCGTTCGAAAAGTTATGCAATTACACTGCTTATTATTCACGTCAGTCAGATTCTGAGTAATGGGAATGGGCAAACGATTTACAAGCTTTCATTACATACTACATACCTACGTAGTTTAAAATTTCACAATTAAAATTAAGGCTTGTAAAAAATCTGACTAAGGCAAGACACGATCAAATTTTAAGTTACAGCAGGTGTACTATCTAAAAATTGAGGTTACAAAAATAATAGTTACATATCTACTGGAAACTATTTTATAACGTTCTTGTACCGAAATCAGTAACTATGCCTAGATGTGTCTTCTTATTTTCGTAGTATGAGTGTCAGAATCTAAAATATATAACGAACAAGGCGTTTTTAAAAAAATCTCTGCTTAGATACTTTTCTAACTTTGCCTGAGTTACCAAATTAATTGAACAGTCTTTAAAGCTTTACAAAGCATAACACCAACACCAAAACCTTTAAAAAAAGTCGGTACTCACGAATCCGTGTTTGTCGCTGATGTTGTTGGTCAACTTCAGCTTGTGGAAGGAGACGACCTTCTGCATCCACTGCTCGCCCGTTGACGGCGAGTCCGGGTGGATGTACATCCTCTTCGGCATTTCCGGGTCCGCCTTCCCAGCGACCATCCATCGGCTCCGGGAACAGAGAGAAAAGATACAGGACCCCGAAAGACAAAGAGGCATAGACAACTTGAAAGTCTTGAATCTAGCTTATAAAGAATTCGATCAAGAAAATTGACCGATTTCTAAACGCGATTAAAGAAGTTGCTTTAATTAAATACTTTACGAGGGAACTATTCATGAGCATGCTCAAGACAGGTGGTCGGTTATAATTATAGGTATAACGTTTCAAATAAATTTATAGCTACCGCTAAATATGTGCATGCATTGAAGCATGAAAATCGAGTCATAGACTAGCGAAAAAACGCCCAACACCACATGCAGAGTACTTGTTTTTATTTAGTAAAGACTACATAACTGACACGCAATCTGCTCTTAGAACTCCCATAATGCGGTTATTAAATTGCAATAAAAAAGCAACTAACTAGTATAATGGTAGTACAACAATAAACAATGCATGAAACATAATGTGAGTGAAAAGAGATCTGCGTACAGCGGAACACAAAGAATGTACAAAACCAAAGCAAGTTTGCAGTGTGAAGCAGCAAATTACTGAATGGAGAGTAATTCTCAAAGAGATAAGTGTCACAATTGGGGTGCGCAGGGCTCCAAGCGCTAACTTCCTTTGGTTTAAAGGGCTATCTTGTTTAAGAATCAATGAGCGAATTTTGGAAGGTTCTCCCTCGCAGCCGCGGGCAAAGGAAAGGGACTTATGTTTAGGAAAGCGCAGATCCCCTATCGGTTCACATCAGTACATAAATACGCATGCTTCTTGCCTTTTGTTTTCAATATCACGAATTACATTAAAATAAGATCAGCTACCGACCGTTAAGCGGCACCCGACACAATCGCTACCAGTAAACTCTTATTTTAATTTAATTCCTTCAGTTTATTTATACCTGTTGTGGAATTTGTATCTGCAATCGTCGGCAGCTACGATGTCCATTAGCAAAATGTACTTTGCTTTTTTATCAAGACCAGAAACGCGAACTTTGTAGGCAGGAAACATACGTCTGCAAGCAATACGAGAGAAAAACATGGATTGGGACTCGTTCTTTGCGACAACGATTTGACATCACGTCGATTGTGTGACATGCCGCTGGACTAGTTTCACTTTTTACGTCCTTATAGTGGCGAGAAACGACCGTTTTAGCTTGTGATCTCGTCCCAGCCTAATTACGCTTCGTTTTTTTCCCGAATAATCTAATATGGTTTGCGCTCTAGTCAAGCCGAGAAGGCTTAAAGAACAAAGCGCAATCGTTTGTCCTATATTTGGAGTTTTCACGAATCAATGCGGGGCCTAATCAGCGGCGCGGTGCAATGAGGTGTCACCGAGTATTTGCTACAGACAAAAAGGCCGTGTTTCCGCCACAGACGACCAAAAATGGCGAGGTACGCGCCCATTGTGCGAGTTTATGCCGTCGTGCAACATCGTGACCACCAGACGTGAGTAAATGCGGTGTTAAACGAAAACCCAGTAACTCAAAACACGCCTGCCAAACGCCGTCTAGTAAAAAACTTGTCCCCTGACATATCGAACAGAGGTCGGAAACGAAAAGCCCGCGATCGGTGATGGCGAGTTAATCGATGAGCCTCACAGATTTCGCGTAATTTATGACCGTATTAGCCGAGTTAGGCAGCTGGAGGCTTTTGTCGGCGTCGATATCGGTTTACGGCTGAATCACTGTCGCATATTCGGCCGGAATGCCCGGGTCGTATTAATTAACGGATATTAAATCTGAATTTATCAGCCGAATCTCGACTTGCCAAACCCGCGTGTCGGCGGTTTTGATATTGGACGTCGATCGACTGACATAAAGCGGACGAGCCGTTCTTATCGGCACTTGTCATCGGGAATTAAACAATGTACACGATCGTTTATGATAATTATCGATCTCCGGCGCTTCGGTACGCGGCAGATGCATCCTCACCGACCGCTGACCCGGAAGGTTCGTATCTTTTTTTCCCTAACGAGATCTCCCGGCCTGATTGTCGCCGCGTTTAGTTCCAATTTCGATTTAATTTAGTAGAACACTACGAGTCGCATCGGTATTTCTCACCTCTGGTGTCGGCCCGCTTTTTACGCCACCGCCGCGGCGTTTGAGACAAAGATATTTTAATGATATTACCCATCTGATGCGAGTTGAATCCTTAATCGTCGGGCTATTTGTAGCGTACACTTGTTCGACATGTCGTTGCCCTTAAAATTAAGCGTGCTTCGTATTAGATTGTTTGTACGCAATTAATGAACGCATCTAAATTGATGATTAGGTGCGTAGCGTGAGGACCACAAGCTAAAGTAAAGAAAGCGTTGAGAAGTCTCCAATCGACGGACATCAAATGGCTCCGAGAACCTGGTGTAGCGACGCCAGGTTCCCGGTGGCGTACATTGGCGGATTGAGAGGGTGAAATCGTGATGGTCGTTAACACCAGCAGGCAATGGGTGACCAGGCAAGCTACCTGTTGTGGAACTTATATCTGTAGTCGTCAGCGGCGACGATGTCCAGAAGGAGGATGTATTTGGCCTTCGCGTCCAATCCGGATACGCGGAACTTCATTTGAGGGAACATTTGTCTGTAAATTGGAATGGTTCCTATAGAATTGATATTTATTGGGCTTGATATATAAATATCAAACTCTTGTTTAACGTTTTTCATTCAAAATTGCAGTTCGAGTGAGATTAGATTAGATTACGAACATTAATAAAGACAAAACTTGATTTTCAAGTCCATTCAGACTTCAGATTCAAACTGCTATTTTGAAATATTTTAATAAGAACATCTCAAAGAACTTCGATGCTCGTTGATCTTTGTGTGATGTGATATTACAAACTGAAACCATAGGCATTATTTAAATTTAAGGCAATTGCATACAGTATTTCTATTCAGACCTGTAACGAAACCAATGCATTTGAAAAGTGTTTAAATGATTGCAAAGAATTGATTCCTGTAAAAACTTAAGTAGTTACAAAAACTTCACACACACACATACATCTGCTATGTAAACATGTCGTGTAAATGCAAAATCAACTGCTTTCTACACCGACTAGCGCGTGCGAGAGTGCAATCTGTCATGTCATCGGTCGTTGCACAAGGCACATTGTTATGCCACTTACTCTACCTGTTTACACAATATTAATTGCTACATATTTGGTTTGTAAGGAATCATTTGTTTAAAGAAGAGTAATGCATTTATTTATTTATTTGTAAGCAATCAGAGACAGCCCGAGTAGCAGAACTTTGCTCAATAGTTACCATCGTTCGCTTCTTGTCGTAATACTTAGGTTGTTACCTTACTTCGCTCATACAACAGACAAGACTTTCGATTTCAAAAACGCTCTCAAAAGCTGGCTCATCCATTTGGGAGTTACTTTGCCACGGACAGACACAAATACACATAATGTAGAACTTATAACACCCCTTCTTTGCGTCGTTAAGAAACTAGTATAGAATCATTCGAATCTTGGCATATAATTCTTAGTACTCGTAAAAATTTAAGTCGAATTATTATAGTACATTGTTTAACGAGGGGCGTAAGTGGAATATTGCTAACGAGAGTCTATCAGAAGCCCGACGCCGAAGGCGGAGGGCTTTTGATGACTCAAGTTTGCAATATTCTTGCGCCCGAGTCATACACAATGTTTTTCGTCACATTTGCGAGGAAATAAATAACTACAAAAGACAGAAAAATCTAAGTTTCATACAGCCGCACCAATCAAAAATTTATGAAATTGACAACTTCACTTCCAGATCAGTGCTAGTGGAGCGCGCAATTTCAATATTTCAACCAATCACGGAGCAGTATTCTTGCGGGGCGGGGCGGCTTGGCCAACTAGATTTTTTTTTCAACCAATCACAGAGCAACCAGATTTGCTTAAGCCAATCAGAGGGTTCTATATTTTAAAACTAAACTTAACAGCCCGTGGGAGGTAAAACTACTGTAACTGCTCTGTACGCTCGCAAGTAATAACGCCATTGACTAGCAAGTGTGATGAAAAAATATTCGTTACCCCTCATATCCCCCAGCCATTTATCACGACTGCAAACACTAGGTGCATCAGCCAATAGGCAATCTGCATGTATGTCACGTAAACGTGATATATAAAATACCTAATGACTCCAAAGGTGTTTGCGTCATGCATGTAATCGTATAACAGCAAGTGTAGAGTATCTCCACAGCTCAGAAGTAGGCACAACGCACTTTGATATGGTAATGAATTTAAGATAAAGAAGATTTTGAAGGAGCAGCGGACTATCATAAAGGAGGTGTTAACAACTGATAGAGTTTCTCCATACCTCATTCCATATAACATTAGAATTTTAACGTACAAAATAGTCTACGTTTCTTGGTTTATCTAGGATATCAAAGGAACATATTATATTAGATTTACTTATTCCGATTATTAAGTACCTACTTTTCAAATATAAAATATAGGTTTTTTACGTTTTAATATCTTTTCCTTGAAATCGCAGGACGATTAACGCTCAATTTTTTAATCGTATCTGGAATAGGGTATAAGTGTTCACAAAATTCATGCCTAAGATTCACAAAGATTTTATCAAACTAGAACCTATCAATGTATAACTGCTGGCATGATAGATAATACCTACTGAAATATAGAAGGAACCCTGTATTGACAAAAATCCGACGTTTAACACAAAATTATACCCTATACCGTATCATGATTTTCTTGCTCTGTGACAGAACATTTGCTGCTCGGATTGTACTGTCAGTTTGTCATCCTCACCTTACAATTGATGACGAAGATGAACTGACACTGAACATATAATTGTTTTTTCTCTAACGTTCCATATCTGCGAAGTATCACGTTTCAGGTGCGGCGAGACGAGGGCCTAAATTGGAGGCCTAGGCCTGCAAAGTGATCGTCTTTTGTTTCATCTTCAATTGGTGAAGAATCTTAGGATTGCCAGCCTCGTATCCCTATGCTACGCTCGTCCGTCTATATCTACTTGGCCGGCAATCCCTATTTTCCCGGCCTCTGCAGTAATGTAATATTAAATGCTAGGTATGCATGTAACACCCTCGACCTCATCATCACTTACCATCAGGTGAGATACCTAGTGGTTAAATGCGTCCATATATACGTAAAAAAGAAAAATTAACAAGCGCGCGGCCGACCCTATATTGATTTGAAGATAGCCAGCAGCAGCCTCTTGATTACAAGAGAGAAAGAGGTCACCGTAGCAATCATTGCTCCCAAGTCCCAACCTTCTTCTTTTTTTTTGCAAAGCAGTTATTAAAGGTGATTCTGTAATCTGTTCCACGTCTTTGCTTTGAGTCAACAAGGATGGACTCAGCAGTTTTGTATTCGCGCCTCGTAGACACGACACGACATCCATCAGAGACTGTCTGTCGTCACGTATGCGCCATAAATAAGATTCCTAATGAGCCTTAAGGCGAGCTTGCCTCACGATTGTAAAAATGGCATTTAAGAGATTCGCGTTTGATTAAATTGTGTTTTCGATTTTTAGGTAACAAATAAGCTCAAATTTTAAATTTCATAAGTGGCAATAGTCCATAGCATTTACAAATATTGCAAGACAGAGCTAGAGAGCACGGTATGTCGATAATACATGTGACGTAACATTTTTTTAAAGTTACCTTTCGAACTAGTTTTTGGAGAGGAACAAATGTTTGTATGGGAGCAACTACAGTACCCATAAATACCCAAAAATTTGAGTCAAAGACGGACCTCACTGGCGGCAGCCGAAACGTTTCATGCTAATTGGGAATTTATTCGTTTAAAAACGCGTTATTTTGTGATTTTATATGAAATGCATTTTCACATCAAGAATATTAGTTATATAAATAAAACCCTTTAAGTAGTAGTATTATGCAACGTGCAGTTCTGTAGTTCACCACATTTGGATCCACATAATACCAGCGTCGTCGTTTAGACTTCTATGGAACGACATTACGCTGAGTGGACTCCGATTTCGCATCTAATCTTAGTTTTAATATAGCATCTAACTGTAAATGTAAAAATGTACTTTTACAGTTAGATCTAAAGTTTTGTTTCTATTTTATTTTGACACAGAAGTATGACACCTCACAGTTTGCTATTTGTGCTAATCGTTGTATGGAAAATTAAGAAAATTGCTCTTTCGTCGCGAAATACTGCGTTTAGGTCAATAGTTGTAGTAAAATGTTGTTTTTATAAAAGTGTAAGGATTCTATTGATAGTTTTAAATTTACTCTTGGACAATAAAAAAAATGCATAGTTTTTCTAAACTTTCAAGCCACCATAACTTTTTATGATTTTAATTATATTTTTTAACTAAAACTTTATTACAATAATTTGACGGTTTACTATCCATTTAGCAACACTACACTAAGTTATCAATTTTAACATGAGGCAACTACCCTATTACCCGTAGATCTATAGAAGGTATTACAAATCTAGACGACCAAGAAGATAATCTGGGGTAGAGTAACACGGTCACAATATCTGGGCACATCGCCGCATGACGTCATATCGACGCCCTGGATATGGTGTGAAGCGCATAAAAATATAGTGAGCGCGGGAGGTAAAAGAGGAAGCGGGAGAGACGTCACATTCCGGAGAGGTGTGCAGATTTTTCGTATTTCAAGTTAGTAAAGGTAATATTGTAACTAACAATATGCAAACTCGAGGAGAATCTAGAAGCCTCCAAGCCTTCTGTGTTGAGTGTTGACAGGTCAACGAACCCACTTCTCTCATTTAACGCGGCTAGGCGTCGATGATTTTTATGAGTTTTATGCTTTTATAATGCCATTAGTGTAGCTTTTATAGATGCCTATAAAGTCCCATTTATTTGTAGAACGTTAGCACGATTCGAATTTGTTTTTAGTGGCTTGAATTTCTTGTTACCACCGTAGAGATTTAAATTTGGTTTTTTATTGTGTTTAAATCAAATTGAAAGCGTGAGAATCTCGGTTAGTAAAAAAGGCGCAAGTGTATATTTTTTACGACTGTTTATGAGCAGGATAAACTGGAAAATACGTCACTACGTTTGGTATTTTTTGTGCACTACGATCTAGGTACATAACATACAGCCTTTCCATTCTCGTGCATTAGAGGAGGCCTGTGCCCAGATGTGGGACGTAGGGTAGGGACGTACATAGGTATGTAGGACGATGCGCCCTGTAGCCCGGGCATTAGAATACGGCAACGGTATCCCCTGTCTGTCGTACAAGGCGACTGAAAGGGGTCCAAGGGGTGGTACACGGTTGCAATAGGGGGCTGCAATCGAAAAAAAAAGGTAGGAATCACTTAGACATGACGCTAGGGCGGCACTGGTGCGTTCCGTAGGAGATCCCAGAGCCGTCCGAAATGCGTCGAGGAGGACCATCGGGGGGTTTTTAGTCGGTGCGAGTCCGACATAACCTCCGCGCTATCCCCGTGGCGCGGAGGTATCCATAACGGATTTTCCTCCCATAAAAAAAAAATTAGGACGATGATGATTCCGGCTTCCTTACCTCAGTTATATGTATGTATTTGACGATCTCTGTAGCCTAGTTGGTAGTGACCCTGTCTACGACGCCGGAGGTCCTGGGGTCGAATCCCGGGCAGGGCATTTATTTGTGTGATGAGCACGAATATTTGTTCCTGACCTGAATCATGGATGTTTTCTATGTACTTAAGTATTTATTTATCTATATAAGCTTTGCTTAGTTTTGGACTAGTTCAATTTGTGTAAGACTGTCCCCAAATATTTATTTATTTATATATATTTTATATATCTCACAAAAACTTAAACGCTAGTTTAACAAAAAATTATCCGCCATACTGAGTTCAGTTTGCTGGCGGATACTACGCTCGTTACCTACAATTGTTTTTATCCGAACTACCTTAACCCTTATAAACTAAAACAAGGAAAAAGAGTTTCTACAAATAACTAGTCAAGTAAGTTATGTATACCACGGTTATGCAACACGTTATGCCTTGTGCTACTTAACACTTTAATCAAATAAATCTTTTAAGAGTTCTATACATTTAATATTTTCTTAAATACTAGCTTATTGATATACTTCTCTAAGGTTATACTTATTTTATTATGTACCTTAGGAACAATATGGTAACCATGTTATGGTTACGTTACCTAAGTAAAATAAACTAAAAGAATAAGTCTTTTTATGAAAACATTTGTTTTTGTTGAGCGATTTTCCGCCTGTGCTCTTCCAATGAACTATTCACGTTAAAAAATGTGCACACGCAAGCCTTACAAACCCTGTCCTTGGTATAATAAAATACTGTACCACCATTTTAATTCAATAATGGCGTATTTAACTTGACATAGTGAGAGAAATACGACCTTTTGGAAGTAACAATCAGACCACAAACCACAAGGTGTCACTGTAACATGATAAATTAATACATCGACATGACAGATGCCAACTTAAGTTGAGCTTTGACATGTGAACGGGTTGTATGTCAATGTAACAGAGCGAGGGTTTTTGACAGTGGTTGACTTGACACTTGTTTGTCGTGTTTATTTAAATTGGTAGTTAAGTTATTTATTTAAACTTATAGCTTAGAACAGACTTATAATATAGCACATATAGCAGAAGTATGTGTCGTTCAATGCGATGATTCACTTCACGGCTTAATATTAGTGCTAGCACCAAAGATTAGTAGTTTATGTGACTGTACATAATGAGAGGCCTTAAATCACGAGTGTGGTTTTATGAAACGAGCGTCAGCGAGTTTCATAATAGGATCACGCGAGTTTTTTAATTTATATCGTCATTATTTTATCAATACCTATCGATATCTTAATGAAAATACGTACAAAATGACCTACGGCCAGAGACAAGTAATTTATTTTTATAAATCTTATTGATATAATGCTGGTCATTACTGTCAGTTTCTAAACGCATTTTAGCGGGTTTATATGATATGTGTAGATAAAATAAGGTACCTTCTCTCTGAGAACGACACATATTTAAATTTAGAATCCGTCTCTCTTTTATTACAAAACTTAGAAAGAGAGGTATCATCATCAATTTAAGAGCTAGGCTCTTGTCGGTGGAGTAACCGCCACTGATTTTTGTCCTCTGCCAGCCTCTTCACGTCAAAGAGAGGTATAGTGCGAGAAAAATCGAGAGAGTCGCGCGCCGTCTTGTGATAGCCGTACTAAAGCCCTAGCACGATAGGTTTTAGCGACACGTTTTACGGCGAAAATGTACTGAGACGTCACTTAAAACATAACGATGAAACGTATCCTGCTAGCTGGGCAGCTCGATGGGTTGACTACATAAAAAAGACCGCGGGTCGCCCCTGGATGAGACTAGCACGGGACCGGGATAAGTGATGTAAGTACTCGAAGAGAGGCTTGCTTAGCAGTGGGCGATTACAGTCTGATAATGATAATGATGATGATGATATATATACTTTACGGCTGAACCAAAGTCCAAGCATAAGCTGGGCGCTATCTAAACGACGCAATACCGAAATAATTATCAATCACAAGACAGTGCTTACTTAATCTCACAGAGAACCCTTCACACTGAAGTCTTTATCAACTTTAATGACTTGATAACACTACCTTGCTTCAAAAGGTCCTATCTCCATATCTGTCATTTTACATTAAGAAATAGCTAGGGAACAGGGGCTGTTCATTTGGAAACCATTAGATTTCACTATCGATAAATTCGTTCGAAAAGCGACTTTATATTCCAAACTAGAAGATTACCATTGCAATAACAGTTGTAGGTTCATAGGTTGTCACCTCAAATAATATCAACGTCTACTACAAATATAACCTTCGAGGAACAAAGAGTCATCTGAATGTATGCTTTCTGATGCGTCTGTTAGCCTGCAATTAATTTGAATGATTGAATGAACAAGCATGACAGCCTATCAGTTCTCTTGGATTTATTGACTGTGTTGACCCCAAATTCACTTGGTGGAACTTTTTACATCAAGTTTTTCTTTGTTCAAAGAAATGTATATTGAGCAGAGATTAAGCCATTTTCTTTTTTTATAGAAGCCACACGACTAAAAACGGAGACGTGGTAGACCTAGTAGGCGATGGCAGGATAACTTGGACTCTTGGACTACAAGACTGGCCAGATATTGCTCAAGACCGCGTAGAATGGAAAAAGAGGGGGGAGGCCTTTGCCTAGCCACTGCTATATCCCGCACTGGATATAACGGGATCGATATAAAAATGTAACCTACTATATAGATGAATACCCTTGATCTGTTGACGTACGTTAGGTAGCTATATCTTTAATGTCATTTTAGTTTCGAAAATGACAGTTGATTTGTCTTAACGCTCCTCCAAAAAATGCCGAAATGACCCCTCGGAACTCGAGGTTTCACAGAAATGGAACAAGTTTGTCAGTAGGCGAAATTTAAGAAATGCATTGCAATATCATGAGATTTTTCACAGGCACTGCCTCAATTAGTCAATCATACATTTTTGGTTAAATGTATTTTGACTATTATATTTTAAATAAATAAATTTTATGGGACATTCTTACACAAATCGAACTAGGCCTATAGTAAGCTCAATAAGGCTTGTGTTATAGGTACTAGACGACGATATATTTAATACATATAAATACTTAAATACATAGAAAACATCCAAGACTCAGAAACGAATATTCATGCTCATCACACAAATATTTGCCCTTACCGAGATTCGAACCCAGGACACAGATTATATAATAGTTCTAACGAACAGATACTCGACTCTGAATAAAAACGCGCATACCTACCGCTTTCCATGCCTACTAAATTTAACAATGGAGCAACCTTGAACGCGCCGGTCGTTGCCCGCACTCCCCGGTCAATAGACGCTAGGGTTGACACCGCTTAGAAATGAAGTTATAATTAATAGTTGAGTGAAATAAAAAACGGTTTATTCTTTGAAATATTTTTTATAATGATGTGTAACCAACTACAATTGCTTCACCTTGATGTAATGTTGCACGAATTTTTATCCTTCTCTAAATGTTTAGCGCGTGAGCGCGTTTAGAGGCTGCTCTAATTCGTACGCACCTTAACGATAGTTTAAATTTATTGTAGTTTTATTAGAACATCACATGTTCGTTACTCAGATACTTACATGTCAATTTTAATGTTAAAGTTGAGATTTATGGCATGACAATTTTGGCAGTCTGGTAGGTGATATGTACGGGCACGCGTATGAAGAGTTACGCAATTGCCCTGCTGTATGTATCTACGTAACAGACGTCGTAACGTTTTAATAAAAATACAAGTTTTTTTTAAGAACCTACTTTATATTTTGATATTCTAAGGTTTTTGTATAAATTATAACGCATGTGGTGTTTACCTATAAGTGATTGTGACATCTATCTTTACAATGCAAAATGAATGAAATCATGAATGTACTGATGTTAACAATTAGTTGGTGAACCCAAATAAAAAAAATAAAAATCTCCGTTCAGCTGTCACAACAAATCCTCAAATCAATAAAGGGTCGGCAACGCGCTTGTGATTCTTCTGGAATCGCAATCGTCCAAAGGCTACGGTGTCTGTTTGCCACCGTCGTAGTATTAAAAAAAAAACATTGTGTCGGCTAGGACGTTTTATTATTCGTGCAGAACCACACATTCCATGCACTTCACTGATTAGATTAATTTAATTGTTATCGTTTTTCAATATTCATTTTTCAAAAGACTTGTATTTCCGGAGATTCTGCCTGTATCTGAACTCCATAGCTACATACCTACATACAGGCATATCAACGCAGCATGTTAAATAAAATGTAATGTCAAGTATCTCTCACCCTGTCTATGGTTACGACAGTCTGAATGTAGGTACCTATTAATTTACCAGCTACCTACCACATAGGTTTAACAAAACGAAACTTGTTGTGTAGGTAACTTATTTTTTTTAAGTTAGTAGGTTTATCCCGACGACAGTACGAAATAAAGTTTGGTAGGCAGGTAGGTACCTTCCTATCTTCGTTATTTATAACGTAAGTATATAAATAACGACATATTGTATAATAGTTTAAAAGTAGCATTGCAAACTTGGCATTAGTCACTAGGCATAAGTTGTTTTAAAATATTCTGATTAGATACGTGTTTCATCCTCGCGAGTGCATTCCAAGCACTTCCAAAAGGTTATAAGTCCCCATAGCAACGACGATGTTTACGCCCTTTCTTAGGCCGTGCAATGCATGCACCCCGCAAATCTTACTAAGTAAACTATTATACTAATTGCTGCTAGACAGGGATAAATATAAACATGAAATCAATACAAACAACGGAGTGGCGGAGTACCTAAACTTGTCGGAGGCTCGGGGTAGGTACCTATACAAAATTACCGAAACTCAAGCAGGCCTTAAAAATGTATTACGTAAGTATTTGAAATAGGTATTAGGTGTTCCGTAAAAAACATTACGAACTCATTTTTAAAGAATTGGTGAATAACTTTTCTTGTACGCGTAAGCAGCGTCCGGCCGTGAGCGCGTGCGTCAACCCACTGGCGGATGTACCGAATGCGGCGCGCAAAGTTTAGGTATAATTCTGAGTTCCCACGGCGCAGTTAGGTAGCACTGCCCAGGACCTTCAGCTTCGTAGGCAGCGTCACTACCCAGTAGGCTAACCGGCCGTCAATTTTGTTTGTATGCGGCAGGCGCAGCGTAGGTAGACCCCCCACAAGGTGGACTGATGACCTGGTAAAGGTCGCGGGAGTCCACTGGATGCGGGTGGCGGGGGATTGGTCATTGTGGCACTCTTTGGGGGAGGTATATGCCATGTATGTTAAATTTCCAGATTAGATAGAAAAAGATCATGTACGCAATCCCTTTTATAATTAAAAAGGCACTGACTTCTGTATTTATTTGCTTTGCGGAATTTTCCGTGAAATTCTTTCAAGTTAATGGCTTTTTCGAGTTGAAAAACAAAGTTTAATAGTTTTCAGTATACCTACTTGGCTGAGTGGGATTTAGTTTAGTGCAGTTCTCGGTACTTTTAGAAAGTCAGGGTTTGAAGTTGTAGGTGATTTATTTGTTTGAAAATATGCTGCGAGGGGTGGAATCAAAAACCAATTCCTCACTCAGAAAATATTTTGAGAAATGAGCAAATTTTTTGGTTTGATTGAGCCTTTTTAACCCCCGACGCAAAGAGAGGGGTGTTATAAGTTTAACGTGTCCGTGTATCTGTGTGTCTGTGTATCTGTCTGTGGTATCGTAGCTCGCAAACGGATGGACCGATTTAAATGCGTTTTTTTTTTTGTGTAATTGATAATTTTAACCCGAGTGTTAACCCGTTTTTGAGATACCTATTGAACTTTGAAATGAAAAATCGGGGGTTTTTCAACTTTTTTAAGTTGTAGTTATTTACAATATTTATTTGGATATGAGAGCAATATCTACTCTGAATCTCTCTCGCCGAACTCTGAATTAAATTAAATACCTTATATTTACTTTCGAAGTCACTGAATTACTGAATGTATGTACAGTGAAGTGTAAAAATATGTGTGTATGCAACTTACTCATAAATATGTCCCATCGCTCCTAGATGTCAGCCGATTAAGGTTTCGGTACAACCTACATGTTTATGAGAGGATTAAATCTATACATATTTTTGCACTTGACTGTATAGTGCATTACATGCACTCAATTTTACAGCCCATTTGAGACATTCCCATAACACCTTTAGTCAACGACAGTACCTACCTATAGACAACTGACGATCAAAAAACTAACCCAAAGAGTGCTAAGCAGTCACCAATAGGGAATGGATGAAAATTTTAGAAAGGCCTGATTATTATTTTGGTGATAGGAATAACCTTCCTTAGCACCAGAAAAAAAGTTTCAGATTTTTCAGCTGCGACAATTATTTTTGAAAAATATAAACAGTTTCCTCATTTACGTTTTCGGTCAAGAACGGTAAATAGACACTTTCCTTGATCTGTCTCATATTACAAAAAACTATCTTAAATATCTGTGGTTAACTGACACTGGTAATGACCAATATAGCTGCTGCAAGTGTCAATATCATTGCCAGTGTCAGTTTACCACACATATTTAATATATTTTTTTGTAATATGAGACCGATCGAGGAAGGTGCCGTAACTGACCCAAAACGTAAGTGAGGAAACTGTTTATATTTTTCAAAAAAAATTGACGCAGCTGAAAAATCTGAAAAAAATTTCTGGTGCTAAGGAAGGTTATTCCTATCACCAAAAAAATAATCAGGCATTTCTAAAATTTTCATCCATTCCCAATTGGCGGTTTCCTTAATTGGGGGGTCATCATGGAAATTCGCTAAGCGACGGGGGTAATTAAAGGGGGGTGAGGGGTGTATCTGCTCGCGTTGACGCATTCTTGCGGCTTCGCCCGAGTGCAGCTGGTTGTTCTAGTTTTTTTACTGACGGTTAATATCTGGTTCGAAATAAGTTTTTGGACTTTTTTGAGGTTACTCATTATTGCATTGTTATCGGGATAGATAAGCACATAAAAAAATCAACCCGGCTTCTGGAATTCTGAATTTATAAAGGAAGGTATTCAAAAATCAAAAATCTCCAAAAGTATTAAAATTTCAGTTAAAGCGGATATTCAGTTACACTGTTTATCTTATACAACATAAGTTTTACATAGCTACTGAGCATAAAATGTTTTTTTTAAGAACTACAGCTCCTGAATAAATGCAAATATGACATTTAGTCAGGCACCTCATACCTAAAGGTGAGGAAAGTAATGTACCTAGTCAAACGCTATTACATATACATAGTGAAAGTGAATCTACGTTAGTTTAGTTAATAAACGTGAGAGAGGACAGATGCGGTCAAGGCTTCCTTTTCTGTTTCGATAACATTTTGACTTTTGCCAGCGATTTCATCCTCATTCATTTAACAAACTATACTTTCACGTTTTTAATATCATGGATAATTAGTATCCATGCCTATGTCCAGCAGTGGACGTCTTTCGGCTGATATGATGATGATGATGATAATTAGTATTGTCTGAAATTTAAACTGGATAAGGAAAGCCCAGAATCGAACATTAAGCAGCAACTTGATGGAGGTGTACGTTCAGCAGTGGACGGACTAGGGCCGATGATTGAAGTTTAAACACTTTAAACTGGTTAACTGCTGGTTAACGGCGTGCCACCGGGCGCGAGTCATCGACACTGCTCGCCTTTCACACGAATCTCTATACCTACACTGCCTAGTCTGCCTGCAGCCGTATTGAACCCACCAATCTAGATTTTTACACGTACGAAACCGTACTAATACAGCTTGGGATTGTTAGATTAACAATTTCAAGTGACACACAGTGTCATTTTTGTAAAATGTTAACATAAAGTTTTTTTTTTTTTAGTATATGTTAAGTGAGGGAGGAACGAGTAATGCTGCTGCATTGCTTAATTAGGCGGTTATCACACTGCCGCCGTATCCCGCTCGGCGTGCGGAGCCGCATACACATTTCGCTGGACGGACGCGCGGTGCAGTGTGTGGTACCTACCGTGCGCAATTTATATACAAACTGAGTTACCTCAGCCTTATGGCTTGTGCACGAAAAAAAGTAGCCACTGTTGTATAATTCAGGTTTTCAAATATGAAATGAATTTTTTTAAAGAATTTAATTAAAAAGAAGGTATCTTCAATCTTTACCTATCGTTTTGAGTGGCGTTATGGATATTATTTATATCAGCTCCTATCCATTTAACTAACTTTGGAAATATCTGAATTTAAGTATTAGACTTTGTACTTTTCACGTTTGGGGTCATAGAGGTTCTTTTTTTTTCTTTACTCAAATAGATAATCAATGCTGAAATGTTCCGCAAATAGCTTTCCACTCTTATTTCCCGTATGCAAGGCATAAATTGTTTTAAATCATGCTAAAAGTAGACACATTTCTATGCAATCATTTTAGCTTTAAGCCTTATCTGTAATTCTGTAGGATTTCACAACTTTAAAAAAAATGAATGGATTTTTCAATCTTAGGCAAAAAAGAATGCTCAGTTGGCTATCTAATTGTGGTTTGCTCTACGTAGACCTACTGGGTGACAGTGGAGACTTAGTTTTCTATGGCTACTTTTTTTCGTGAACAAGCCTTACTGGCATACAACGTTGCGAAACTTGCGAACCATCGCTCCGCACAGCGCAGCGGGATGCGGCGGCAGTGTTATGAACGCCTAAGGGTGTTCCTCTCATTTGTTTTTGAACGTTTTCTATGGGGGTATGCATGGCAGTTCAGACTTCATATCTGATGCGTTTTGTTTCGAAACTCAAGATGCAATTTGAATCATAATATTTACGCAATGATGTAATATAAGAAAGAGGTAGATATGTGGTCTATACGAAATTCCGTGTTTAAAAATGGCCACCAAATTTGACAGCTAACGTTTCCATTGACGACGCAAAACTGAGGCAAGAGCGCTTATAACCTATCTATCTCTTTTTTTATATTACATCATTGTATTTACGTATCAAAAGGATAAAAAACGGAAGACTGAACATTTATTATAAATCTATCTATATATGTTCAGCCCGTATACTATCCACTGCCAAGTATATACCTCTTTATTACGATACTCTCCTTGGTCCTGTGCCAATTTCATCCCCTGAGTACTTGTTATCTGGGTATCATTTGACCATCGAGCTAGTCTACCTACCTACTGATCGTTTTGATGACCTGTGTCACCATTAAATTCAAATTCAAACATTTATTCGTGACGACACAGAAAATAAAAGAAGAAATAAAATTAAAAAATAACACAGGTTAAGTAACGAAATGTTGCTAGCTTGACAGCCAGCGCTGGTCTTCCGTTACAATGTATGTAAGTAATCTCAGTTTAACTATTCGCCATGACGCTATAATTGTTTCATACCTTTTCAAACAAACGCAAAATACGAGTAATAATTATATAACTACTTCTATATTACCTACTGTCACTTTTAACATACAGTCCATTTTAAACCTTCATACCATGATATACAGTGGAATCTAAATTGCTTCGATGTAGTCATTGTAGCACAATGAGAATTGAATCGAAGCGCATAGGAATAAAGCATTTTTTAATGTGGCACTAATTATCAACCGTTTTTTCCAATGCCTAAATCGAAACTAAACCTTAAATAGAAACATTTAAAGTTCAAACTACATTGCTACAGTACGATCTTAACAATTGAAAACACGCTTACGGAAATAACATAAATGACTAAGCTGGTTGACCCCTAATCTCATTCAAAATATTCCTCCACAAGGGTCAACCAATCAGTTCACTTATGTTTTTTAAACACATCTTCCATTGTGGACACTAAAAATTACTGGCCATTTACAAGATGGCTAGTTGGTTAATTGAAGTGTGAAGACCAAAGGCCATAGTGTTCACACCAGCTTGCAAACAGTGGAAATTGATGTTTGCTTGTAACGTTGAATTAGCAGGTATTATGCGAGTGTCATGTTGTAAGTTGGTACTTAATTGTTAGGTACAATTGCGCAGTTGTTATTGTGTATGATATCCAGATAGGTATGGATTTATGCGATTAAATAGGTAGTGCATTTGCACGCGCAGTTGGAAGTAAAATTCAAGGTTCAAAGAAGGCAGTAAACATGACTTCTATATTAAGTACACCCAAAACAACTGAATGTCTATGGACAGGCGCCTAAATATAAACACATGGCGTTGATTATGTGCATTTATGTATATATATTAGGCGTTAACGTTTTCATAGACGTCTGACAGCACGCGTCACCTGTTCATAATCAAGGCCTTAAGGTTATTATGTAAGTACCCAACTTAAAATAACCCTTATATCATTCTTATATCGGTTCCAGCCAAGTGTTAAGGTGTTAAGAATGCCTGTAAAAAAGGTATTGTAGCATGCTCAAACACCCTTATAACCACGACAGAGGCCCACGAATTAGATGTAAAGGTGTTAGAAAGCCTGTAGAGCAGTGTTATCTGACATCCATAGTGTTGACCAACGCTCTACAAACACCGTAGTAACGGTTAAGGTGTTAGCTGAGAGTGTTATAACACTCTTGCCCTCACCCAGTTTCAAGTGAGCATCTTACTCTTTTCTTTACTATAAAATTACGAGACAAATAGTCTACCGACAAAATGGCGAAGATAGTTAGTAGGTATTAATATTTGACAGCTATGGAGTCGTACTAATTTAAACTGAATTAAATTGGACGTGTTTGTGACATTAAGTGAAAACAATCTGCCCTTGTGATTTTACGGTAAGTGTATAGGTACCATGTTTCATCTCGATTTTAACGCGCCCAAGATTTATTAAAGATTTCTAATAAAATTTATGAAATCACCATTATGGAGATAGGCCAAATTTTATCCTGTGGCTTCGCCTGTGTTCTTTGTAAAACACAGGCAGCTGCTGGTACAGTCATCATCATAAACATGTATACACTTTTCGACTTTATGTCTAAGTACAAACGTCTGACTGTACAAAGATATAGGCGCTAATTCTCTTTCCGAAACTACATCGGGAGCGGGTAATGCAGATATGTACCTATCTAAAGTCCGACATTTCTTTTTCCATTGTCAGTACGCAAGTACCTGCCATCTACTTCTTTAGCTTTTACGATTACCTTTACACACGATGTTCCAAATAACTTGTATCTAATTACTTCCTAACTAGGATGTTTATATTCAACATTAATCAAAATACGTTATCTATTTACATGCACGTAAATATAGGACAGGTGTTTTAGCTAAAATTGTAACACGATTAGGGGACTTAATTAAAATTCCTCATTAACGAATAACACATAATACAGACCAATAAAGAATAAAGTCAAAGACATCGTAACATGTGCCTTCTCCCTATGATAATGAGGGATAAATATATACGTGACTCAATTCTTTCACCGTACCTACCTACAATATTGCATGGTCTTACTTTACAATCATCCATAAATATATGAATAGGAGCTGAGAGATTCGTCCTACCTCTTTCTTACACTAGCGTTGTTATCGCAAACAAAAGAGATAACCTACTTTATTTTCAGCTGATTCTGAAACGATTGGTGGCATTTTTATTAAAAATAAATCGGGTTGATTTGCATGTTTTTAAATACGAGTACAATCATGATGGCGTAAAATATAAAACAGGGTTTTTTATACATGTTCGAACCGATTCGATTTTAAAAACAGGGTAAGTTGAAAACAGGTACTTTTTTTTAAATAAATGTACATCTTAACTGGTCCATATTTTAAAAGGTTAAGTCATTATTATATCAAACGTAAACATTAATTTCAGCAATAATATACCTAACTCTATATTAAACAAGTGACTAAAGTCGTTGTTCTTATAAAATGTCGTTGCCAATGACATAGCGCGTGGGCATGTCAGATGGAGACCGTGTGATTTCGAACTGGTTAGAATTTGAAATAGGAATTGAAGTTATAGCCCAGAGTTGCGAATAAACAATTGAAAATAAATTTGAGACCTGACTGACACAGTGAAATGTATTCAGAGCAAATGTTTATTTTTAGCCTGGTTGACTGGTAGGCCTTAAGGCATTAAGTTCACCATTTGTACTGTCCTATATTGTGCAGTGAAGTTTAAATAAATTATTTATATCCTAGTTAATGAGTGGATTGCAAAAAAATTGTACATAGTTAAGAGCTTTAATCTAATCTATGCTTTAATTTTTTACAGTTTCGTGACGGCAATTACCCATATATTTTATATGGGTAATTGCCGTCACGAAACTGTTAGATTAGATTAAAGCTCTTAACTATATAGAATTTTTTTGCAATCCACTCTAATATATTTATCATCTGGAACAAAACATTAGGTAATTTAGCTTTAGCATCAAATTATTGTCCACATATTTTCTGTAAAAATGCACGTCCCGAAAGGTTTACATTTTGAGTAACATGCTGGTTTGATAAACAATAAAAAAAAAACAATATCGTAAGTAGGTACTACATACATGTTATTGTATTGTTTCTCTCTGTAACAGCTTTGTTTGTGCGAGGTGTGCAATAAAGAGTATTTGTATTGTATTGTACTACTGCCTCTTCCAGCACTCTAACTCTGCCGTCCTACGCTGTCCGTAATGTAGAGCTGCGATCGACTATAAAGATAACCCCGAATTCCGCTACCGGACACCATCTGACTAATTAATAAAAGTAATAACGGAAATAAAAAAGACGTCGCGTGCTCAACAAATCCAAATTCCACTAAAAAGTCCATATTTGACACCTAAAAAATATTGTAATTAATCTTATTAGCCGTACAAGATTTTTGTAAAAGAATATTGTTTTCTGCATATCTAACTAGAGGTAAAATTAATGTATGAAATAAATGCGTAAGCATAAAGAACGTAATACTTTTTCGTCAAAGACCTTTATTGGCAACACCGAGACTTGCCCCATAACGGTCGGCCAGTGGCCAATTGACCAGTTATGCCTGTCGAAACTCGTGAAGTTGTGACTTGCTTCACAAACTCTGAAGTTAGAAAAATGCACCAACAACGATCTATTGAACCCATATTCACGACAAAAGACGTTCGTGTATATGACATGCACCTATGATCGCATTTTGTAACAGTTTCAGCGCAAATTTAGATCTAGGTTACCCTACTAACTCAGAAAGTACAGCCAGTAAGAATACCTCTACACGAGGACTTCACAGACACTAAGGCGAGAATTGAGCTTTTGTCGCCCACTGTACTCGGCGAATAAAGTGTGGAGACGGGTTAGACAGGCATCCCCACTTTAGGAGTGTCAAAACTAGCACGGAATGCAATTTAGCTGCATTTTATAATTCTTTTAGCGGTATAAAATGTCGGAACGAGCTAGTGACAGGTACTGCTTTGTGAAGTCTTGTAATGGTGGAAATAAGGTGATTTATACTGGGAAATATTTTAGCGCAACTTTTCACCACTTCCACGGTTATTCCGTGAGAATTTAATTCTATAATGTTAAAAAAATACCGTATATAGTCTCTCCCACTTTTAAAGCAGTTTATAAGTCTTCAAGATAGCCTACGTTTTGTCATCGTCACCTTGAATAACATAACTTGAATGTAGAGACGAAGCTCAAACTAAAAAAAATATAAAGCGGTCACCAAAAAGTGTCAGACTTAAGTAAAAGGCGCCGCTAGTTCCTAATAGTTCTAACGTGATTTAAGATGGCCGGCAGTTAAAACTAAGCATTAATAGCTACATATTAACAAAAAGCGATCATCCCATCTCTTATCAGCTGAGGGTCTACCTTGGCGGTAGTTCGAAAAAAAAAACTGTTGAGTCGTGTTTTGTTTTTGGAAAGATATTTATGTCAGTGTTGGAGTAACAATTGTACCTACCTGCTGTTTGGCGCTTGGCGAACCTTGACAAATAGCGTCAGGTTGGCATAAATGTTTATGCTAGCTATTTGTTTTCGCTTTTCATTTGTCTAGTGTCATAACTGTATATCACGGGGTTGTGTAATAAATTTACGAGCATTTTTGCACACCTATATTATACCCATTCGTCATTAGAATGTAGCAAGTTTTGTCGTAATATGTTATCGTCAAAGTTACACGTGTTGCCAAATAGAACAGTAATTACTTAGCAGATAAATCTGCAGTATTTCTCACACCTATTTACTTTTAGACGTAACAAATTGAGCAAGCTGTAATGAAAATTAAGTCCTAATGTTATTAATGTTATTAATGCGAAAGTTAGATATTTTACGCTTCAAAAATTGAACGGACTTAGAAAGAAAAAAGTATTTATTCGTGACATTAAAAAACATTAAATTGTGGACACATACCTACACATAAGATTTAGATGAAAGGCTATATACTAAATATTAAAAACTGCTTGTTTACTAAAAAACGTCCCTCAAAAGCATTCAATTGGGGATTGATCAAGCGAACGAAGTCGCGGACAATTGATAATCATTAAAAAAAGAGACGTATCAACTTTTTTTACGCCAGAAGCCGGTGTATCATAAAGCTCCCTAGACGTGCTTCCGATAAGCGGGACGTGACGTAAGCCCACTCTCGGCGCCACCTTCATACCCTATCACCTTTCCAAACCTAAAAGGTCATAACTACAATAAAACACCTATTAAAATACGTCCTTTTTAAAATTAACCATATCCCTATCGCCTACTTCTCGGTAGTTTCGTATAATTGGATAATCGTGTTTATGAGTTGCTTTTTGGATTAGCGAACTCACCATTTAGGCATGTTACGGGTGACAGGATATTGTTTGTTGTATTGAGATTAAGTTGTAAAAATAAAGACATACCTACCACATAATAAAGGTCCATCAAACCTGTTGTGAAATGTTATATTTATGATTGTGAGAAAGTCACATTTTAGTTAAACGAGGGTTGTATGAATAAATTAAAGACTCATAATTCCAGGTGATGGTGATAAAGTTTGAAGAACCATTAATACACCTAAAACCTAAATTATGTGAAGTTGAATACCAAATAACTAAAACTTAATTGAAGACTTTATCAAGTGAATACGCTCCTGTGTTTAAGTACCTATGACGTTCCGGGATTGTGTGGGTCTATAGGTGTCTGTATCGTTTTCATAATGTAGGCGTCTTTATAGACCGACCTGCTATTGCATTCGACAGATTATAAATGGCCGATAATGGCTCTTAAACATAAATATGATTGTCCTTAAACATCATATAAGTCAAAGCAATAATAACACTGACTGAATTCTCCTTCGGGCGCGCTTTCAAGCGGTTTTCAACTTAATTAAAAGCAACGGGCAGTATGATTTTCGACGGCGGTGTGTGTGGTGACAAAAGAACAAAGTTGCAAAATACGATCGAATTAAATATTTTTTAATCAAAACTCGAAACACAATGCCATCAATTACCACACGTCATCACTCGTTTCGTAAAAAATACTCAAAAGCGGGACTTTTGATGGAATGGACGCTCTGTAGGGTTGACACTTAACAGTCAGTGCCATAAAAATATGTGTTGTAATGCAATAGTTATTTGTGTCTCAAGGGAGCAAAATGATGTATTTACGGCGATACGACGATACGGATTACAAAACACACTTTTAGCGTGTTTCACACACGCTGAGGTTTAATTTTTATTGAAGGATAAGTTTGTATTTAAAAATTATGGAACAATCAGCCCCATAGCGGGGTTAGTTGTTCCGTTTCGATCGATCTCATAAAAAATGATTTTATAAGAAAACTGCTAACGATACACAAAATAATATCACTATTCAGAAACTCCAATAATCATTATTTAAATATGTGCGTAAGTCACACAATATACCTATTCATAGCTCAATTTTGTATTTTATGAAAATCGGCACTTTCAGCTCCGCTCTCCCTATAGAATGGACATAACTGCGGATTTGCCAGCGGTCTTCGCAAAACACGGGCGAACCCGCGCGGGCAGCTAGTATATTAACACCATTTTTTCCTAGATCGCATCCATAACGACCCCCAAACACCGGTATTCAAAGATCTGTCAACCCTACTCGTCTCGCGGCCGACAAGGTGTCGATTAGTGGACGACAAAAAGTCGACAGCGACATCTTGTCGTTGTCATGTCTACAGATCGGACGATAGCGGCCGTATAATTATTCACAACTCGTTCGATTTAAGATGGGCTTGATAAAATTTGTTTACCGGAGTGCAATTCAGATTATTCTTGCTACTGGGTCTAAAATTATAATCGGTTATGGTAGTAATCGATGTTTTCTTTATTTATTTTTATTTATTTAAACTTTATTGCACAAATGCCATTAGGCATTCTCTACCAGTCAACCATTGGGCTAAACAGAAACTTTAGTGGTGTAGGATCCTGAATACTGTGACTCGAATGGTAACACAAATCAATTATATACCTACATGAATATACATACTTATATAATGCATACAATATACACTAATTTATACATACTGAAATACATACAATAAGCTACTTTCCTAAAAACACAACGGAAGACCAGCGCTGGCGCTGCCAGCATCACGCTGAGTTGTGACCATTTCGTGGCAAATGTGTTTGTGTGTATTGTGTCTACAGTTTGTTTTTATGTGTTTTGTCACGAATAATTTTTTTTTCTTTCTTTCTTCTTTCTTTCTAACGGCCTCCGTAGCCCAGTTGGTAGTGACTCTGCCTACGAAGCTGGAGGTCCCGGGTTCGAATCCCGGTCAGGGCATTTATTTGTGTGTTATCACGAATATTTGTTCCTGAGTTATGGATGTTATATATGTATATAAGTATCTATATGTATTTATCTATTATATATATCGTCACCTAGTACCCACAATACAAGCCTTATTGAGCTTACCGTGGGCCTAGGTTGATTTGTGTAAGATTGTCTCGTAATAATATTTGTCTCGTAATAATATTCTAAAAAAAATATATAGTCCGTCAGTTAGATTATCAAAAAACATTGATGTACCTATACGTATTTTTTTGTTTGATGAAAAATGACGAAGATATGGCCCGTTAAAGTTCCGTGTGACGTCACATTATGGTACACTTTTTAGCATAATGTGACGTCACGCGGAACTTTAACGGACTATCTTCGTAATGTTTTGTTTAATTGACAAACAAAAAAATACCTATCCAATATTTTTTGATAATCTTACAGACGGACTAAATAAACTTTTAAAAAATGTATCCAAGAAAGTACCCAATTATATGTACTCGCACAAAGATATCACGAGGATCATCAATCTTAAATAGTAGAAAAGAGATGCTTACGCATCTTGCGTTTAAAGGGCAATTTGCTGTGAGCTTGCTTGACGGTAAGAGAGAGAGGGAGATCATTCCATTATTAAGAACGAAAAGTGTTTAAGTATTATTGTAATACAGTAGAATGTAAAAAAACTCAATTACATTTAAATTGATTAGAAAAATATTTCAATGTTTTCTTTTTGAACGAGCGAGCGAAGCGAACCAAGTTCTCCGTTTCAGCCTGAGCAAAATTCTTTCGTATGACCGGCGTCTGTTCGGCTGTGCTCATAGAATAGTAAACTGTGCTCCACTGCAGGTCGCATTTCTCAAACGATTTTCGTGAAATCTTGTGAGGATTTTTTTCTCGATTCAGTTTTTCGAAATATAAATTAAAAAAAAAATTACAGGCTCACGAGTTTTACAGCTCACAGAGCCACTAGTAATATTTATGAATAAGAATTTAAATAGTGTGTCCAAGAATTAATGCTGGTACAATACAAGACGAAGACAGTAAAGACAATAAATGGTTACTTAACTATTTTGACTTTGAGTAACATTTGTAAATTGTTGGTTTGTCATTACAATACGTTATACAATATAGCGGCTATCCGCTGTATTAGGTAACTATATAACAGCTATCTGTTTTACAATATTCACAGTAACTTCGTTTTTAACTGTACTGTGTAATTATTTTTAATAAATAAATAAATAGCGGGACACAACGACATACATAATAACAAACAGAACTGTGCACCGTGTGTGTGTGTGACCCACAAACATGTTCGGTTCTGGCGTTTAATCGCCGCGGCCGCTACCCGCCGCACGCTCGCTCGGCTCGCGCGCTGAAGGGTCGCAGTTCTGCCTAACACTTCTCCTTGCTTTGCTCGTCGTCGTACCTAACGGAGGCCTTTGACAATCCAGCGGATTTTCATTCAGCGGTATTCAATTCGCCTGATCGTCAACCCGCCGTATTACAAAACAGCGCTTTTTTTTGTAAAACAGCTAGCTGTAATGTAAAACGGCATCACTGTAATACACAACATTAATGTCTAGAGAAAGGAGACAGAACCATGTCACTCTCAAATACAGAATACTAATCAACAGAAAACGACTTGACATGCATCGCACGCCTCGCGGCTCGCGGGAGCTCCAGTTTCGTAAGTCCCCCAATAAACCTAAGTAGCGATCAATTAACGAATCAATTAGAAGTCAAACAATTAGCCAAAATACGGTGATACACATGCGGGGTGCTAGTTACGTGAGAAGTTAGCCAAGTCGTGTGAGAAACTTGCGCGGACGTGCGAGAATTTGGAATGTTCTGGATGATTTCTAGTTTTATAACTAGACTATTGAAGACGTTCGGAGGATTCTAAAACTCTCAGACTTGTAATAAAGACCCGCAAGATTTAAATTATATACGTAATCTACGTAACTACAAGAATAGAACTGCATTCACAATTCTTTGTGATTATTGCTATGCAATTCGATTCATCCTAAGGCTAATTCAATTTCAGAAATAGTCCAATTGCAAATATGGAATTTAGTCACTGCCATGATTATGTGCAGGTAAAGATAAACATTAAATAAATCTAGAGCAAAATATAAAATATATGTATCTACGTATTGTCGTTTTATTTTTGGGGGAATAGATTTTAGTCATAATGTCCCAGCGTGTCAATTGGGCTTTAAATTGGGCAATATGTAGAATAGGTATAATTATTAGTTCTCTTTTTCACAGTACCCCTGGGCAGTTAACTCAAAGGGTCTAATACAGCGGGGGCTTTATGAGGCTGTTAATGTAGCACTTTGTAGGTAACCTATTAACACAACGACTGAAGTAAAATAACGAGCCAGTCGGTAAAATACCATGTAAATATAGTACAGTACATTGTGCCACAAGTAAGGTAAGATATGATTTACGAACGAGAGTCTATTAGAAGCCCGACGCCGAAGGCTTTGATGACTCGAGTTTATAATTATAACATTATTACCGTACGTGTCACATACAATGTTTTTCATCACATTCGCGAGGAAATAAATAACTACAAAAGACAGAACAGTTGTTTCATACAACCGCACCAATCAAAAATTTACGAAATTGACAACTTCACTTCCAGAACAGTGCGAGTGCCACGCAGCTTCAATATTTCATTCAACCAATCACAGAGCAGTGTACAGCGGCGCATGGCCAACTAGATTTTTTTCAATCAATCACAGAGCTGAATTCTTGTGGCGCACGGCCAACTAGATTTGCTTAAACCACAAGCTTAGATCACACACAAATTCATAGAAAACCATTACGCCCTTAGGCGTAATAAAGGCAATTGTAGCTCTGTATGCCTGCGCGTTATGAAGCCCTTTACGAGCAAGTGTGATGGAAAAACTATTATTACCGATATAGTATTATTTATATTCTGTGTTCACAATCTTAACTATTAAAACATATGAATATAAGTCCAGTTGTGGTGCTTGTAGTTAGAGAAATACTGAAGTGAAGTACGATTTCAAGGTTGTATTTACAAGTCATAATTTTTATGTTCTAGTTAAATATTTACAAGCGCCATACCTACTTTGTAAGCTTATGACTAAAGAAGGCAATTTTACAATCCGGAGTCTGTGCTAAATATTACAGAAACGCGTGTTTTTATCATTCATAAACTTTCCACAGAATATTCGCACCGCAGTATCGTCAAGAAACTAAGACCTTAAGTTTTAAACCATTGAAGTTTGCTTCAGGCATAATTACTACTATACTAATAACCTAACAGCGTTATATACTCACCGGCAGAAAATTTGGCCCAAATTAGAAAAAGTTTATTGTGCAGAAAAACATTATTTAATTTATTCAATTTATAGTTTGAAATCACGAAAAGTTTTTGGGCAAAATTTTCTGCCGGTGAGTGTACTGCTCAAATACAGTGGCTTGTTCCCATATAAACACTCGTAAAATAAGAAACTTACCACTTAAATGACAACAAGTAATTCAGTTTTGCTTTACGTTACAATTATCAAATACCCTAATACTTTATTAAGTTAATAAGTTTGTGTGAAAAAAGTATTTTTTGTGCAAGCTTTTATTGTCCATTTTGGATGTCATTTCATCAACTAAGTACCTACTCATTGTTCAGATCAGCGCTATTATTCGGAACGCGCGAATGCGCCTCACCTCACCCGCCTTGCCTAACGAAAGTAGACCTCTACCTACGCTTAGTTACTGCGAATCGCGGCGTCAAGATATATTTGTGTGTGAAGGGTGAGGTGAGGTTAAAACAAGTCGAAGGGTCCACGGAAAGAACATGTCTCGTCACTTTTTTTTTTCAAAATGATATTTTAATGTCACGTAATAGTTCATAACGAGCTCAACATTTTGAGAATAAAATATCATTTTGAAACAAAAGTGACTGTTCTTTCCGTGGACCCTTCAGTTTATAGAATATCGGGGTAGCACGGTAGTCCAATAATATTGCGCTGTAACCCAACTTACATCTATGCCACATTTCAGCTCAATCAGATATTTATTGGCAAGAGACTGATACATTAATTTTATAGGACAATTTTCATACATTTATTAACATACGAATATGGCATGTTTAATAAAAGCTTGTGAAACTTAGTACAATTCAAATGTTGAAATCATCAGACCGATTAGGAAAACTAAGATTATTTGCAAAATATTGCGATTTCCTTATGTCGCGCTAGCAGAACTAGGGGCACAAGCGACTCCCAACATTCCCGATAAAGCCCTAAAAATTCGCCTAGTTTCCTAGTATCAAACAAAAACCAGTTCTGCGTAAGTCGCGAGCCAAAAATAAAAAGCAAATGGCGGCCTATGCTTGGCAGTTATGGTACGACGAAATGCCGGGAATGCCACGTGGGCTCACCCCACGAATTCGGTCGAATGTGAGACGGTCCTGCTTTATTTTGGATGTCTACCATTTGTTATACATAATACATGTAGGGTCCCTATCTCGAGATCGCGACCGCCTGAGAATTCGGGACGGCGCCACCGAACCAAGCCGGGATACAGGATGATGCGATTAGGGAGACATTTTTGGAATATTTTATCAAGCAGCCTTTGTAGAGTTTTGTGTGTTATCCTATACTATTAAACGAGCAATATTTGTATATATATATATATATATATATATTTTGCAATCACGTTGTCGAAAACGGCTCTAACGATTTCGATGAAATTTGGAATATACCTAGGCGTTTACGGGGGCGAGAAATCAGTCTAGCTATAGGTCTCATGTCTGGGAAAATTCTTTTTCTCCGTATTTTCACCCGCGCTAAGCTCGGTTGCCCAGGGACTATTATTAAAGTGCGGTTGCGTTGTAGCAAAAATTGATTACAACAAAGTGCCTAAGGAAAGATCGTGTAGATTATTTAAAAGGCCATCAAGAGAAGATGCTACTCATAAGAGTACATCAGTTTCCTTTATCATTGAAAGACGCGGGTTTAAATTCCTTGTACATTCACACTCGCACACTTGTGGAAACGTGACTGGCCTCATCCGCAGCGATAAATGATATGTGGTTCTGTCAAAAAAATCGTTCTTGGTACAAGCTTTTATAGCCGACTTTACTTTAATTTTGCAGTCATCAGCTAGTCGTCGCTTGGAGAATGCCAATGAGCACAAACACGAATGGTATATCTTGTGTGGTTTAGGAGCCGCTATGGCCATCATCATCCTGATCAGCTCGGTGTTCGTGGTCATTATGTAAGTCATAATATTACATTGTCTAACATAAGTATCGCAGAATTCAGCACTGTTGGATGCCGACAAGTGACTGGAAAATGGTTTGCAGATTTCGAAAAACAACTTACATACTAACATTGAGACCTTTGGGGGAGGCCTAAGTCTAGTAGTGGACGTCTTTCAGCTGATGTGATGATGATGATGAACAGTGCACGTAAATACAAAGGTTGTAAAAATGGCAATGCGTGCTGTTTACGCCCCACCCTGTATTTGGCAGATATAGAAGATCGAACTGGTCGGAGAATGCGTCGCGACATGAACTTATGAGTTACAGCCACCGAGTTTTTTGTATGGATACCGGGCGATTCGGAAAATTGACCTTTAAATATTGGACAAAATATGTCGTCTCATTTGACGGGCTATTATGTAAATGGACCTCGGTTGTTACTAATTGAGGTGGGTTTTGGGGTATTTAAGGGTTGTATAGTTTTATCTCACGAATTTGGGTTGCTTGATCTATTTTATATGTGACATGTTAGGTACAGTCAGCTGAGAGAAATGTGACCCACTGCGTCTATAGAAGTTTGTATCCCCTGCATAAGGTAAACGTCCGAGTGCTCGACGCTGTACTAGTGTATGACATGGGCACTCTATGTTAAAGTGACATGGCTTAAATTCGAATGAAGCAAAATCCTCTTAGTTCGAATTTAACCCATATTGCTTTGAAATAGAGTGCCCATGCCATATACTAGTACCTACAGCGTCGAGCACACGGACGTTTACCTTATCACATTTCAAAAAAACTCATCGGTACGAGCCGTGATTCGAACTCACGACCGCTACTTGACAGCCGCATGCCTGAACCACTAGGCTACCGTAGCTTGAGTACTATTATTTATTCTGTGGTTAGGCAATGCGGGCGCGGCTTGAACAAATAAAGTAAGAGTATCTTAACATCTGTTAGACAACGCCAAAAATGTTATTCAGATCGAAATATACGTATAAAGAAGTACCTAATGCTGAATAAACTCTTAATAACAGCGTGCCCATTGCCCAACTCAAATAAATAATTCAAAATCGCGTGCGCTTAAATGATGCAAATAAAAATGATCGACGCCAGTTCCACACCTTACTGCTTGACAACGGTATCTTACCCATTTCCGTTAATAAAAATTCAATCTTAACTCGAACACGCAAAGTTCAATATTTTATCAAAAGTGATGGCGATATACTAGCTCGGTAAAGTAATCATTGACCAGATTGTTATTCAAAAGTCCTGTTCAATTTCTGTTAATTATCTTAAAGACTTTGTTACTTTATTTGACTGTTGACGTTTAATATTGATAACATAGCACTTAGATTGAATGTTTTTATACACTTTTATCGGTAAATTTTACGTGTTACCTACTCAAGTTCTGAGTGGCAGTGGGCAGGGCACATTGCACGTAGAACCGATGGCCGTTGGGGCGGAAAGGTTTTCGAGTGGCGAATGGTGACCACATACCGGCAGGCGCAGCATGGGTAGACCCACGCTGGCCCGATATATATACTCTCTAAAGTCTCTTTGCCCCATCTAAAATACCTTCAGCCCGTTTTCCAGTGATTGACTAATCTTATTATCGCCTACAAAATACATATATATTAAGATTTAGATCTTCCTAATGTACGGTGTATAAAACGTTATAAAATCACCAGTAGTTTTCAGAAATCGGTATGAATCATACCAATTCACACACCTAACCTACTAAAACAAATGACATGCTAATTCTTTTTATCTTACCTCATAGAACACCGAAAAGCGTGACATGCACGCATTATACGATTTTTTCTGGGTTTTTCTCACACAGCACACTTATTATTCACAACCGACTACCATGATTCCATACGAGGAGCGTACTTGACAAATTTCTTGAAACGGAACCGGGGTTAACCAAATTAGTGGAATGATGTCTCAAGGTTCACTTCTCGGACTACAGAAATAGAATGATTTATATTGGTTTTTGTTGTGGATTTATCGCGTCTGGTTTGATTTGGTGGCTGCATACTGAGTGATTACAAGTGGCTTTGGTGATGGATGGGTCATCAACGCCTAGGTTATTAAATACGTGACACTACTTTGTTTTTAAGGGCAAATCTAACGTCCGAAGCAGTTTCAATTCCTTGAAGTTTTTGCGATGGTAGAAGAGACAATAAATAATCTAAAGCGTATTAATATCACTTAACGATTATTAGTCCTAATACTTAATTTATAACGGACTAGTTATCAACGGGGCTCCTCTCGTGTATAACTGACGACCCAGGCGGGATATAATAAGTATATCTATATGACCTATCGTTCATCTAGAAAATCCATTCTACTTATGTACTTCACCTACACAGGTGAAAGAATTTTTGAAATGGGATTTTTAGATCCGCAATTTACCCACTACATACAAAGTACTACATACATTAGTAGTAGTAGACTTTTCTCTTTATAATATTAGTAAGTACATATACCTAGATAGGTATGTTACAACCAGCTAAGTTCCATACAGTTAAGTTCTTGCAACGGCCGCATGTTTTGTCAAGTGGACGATTGTATCGCAAGAGCTCGATGCTGAATATTGGCAAATAATTGAGGAAGGAATAATAAATAATTCCTATTCAGATGAATAATTTATGGAGGTACAAGACTGCGGTCGAAATAGAAGATGTTTCTGTTGTAGAAAGGAATTATGGTAAAGATGGTGATAATGGGTCGCGAAAGGATGAGACGCTACATTCTCTGTACGTAAATATTCAATTATATAAGGTGTATAAATACGAGCAATAAAACAGATATACTTTATACAGAATTTCCATAATAAACGACCCGCTCTCATTAGTCTTAAATACAAAAAGGTACCTACACTTATAAAAATTGAGACAAACCAAAAAAATACAAAGTTACTATTGATAATTTTGTATTTAAAATGCAAAAGATTTTCACCCCTCCTTTGGCATTCAACACAACCCAATATGTGTGTTTGTGAACTGTTTTTTTTTCCTAATTCATTCCTTACAATACAAATAATCGAACCACACTGTACTTTTTTCATAAAAGAGAGTAAAAAATAATTTTCATAGTTTTATTTTCAAGGTGCACAATAATTGATATGAAATTGAGTGCCGCCATACTCGTCTACCTACTTATAAAAGCTGTATTTGGAAAACTGTGTCATAAAGCCAATACGGTGCACCGTGATAATGTATATAAAAAAAACAGACCCGTGTAGATTATCCCAACAAATATGATCCTGCGCATATTCGGTGTATTCTCGTCACGATCCGAAAGCTCTTCAATTGACGCCTCATATATCCTCCATTTGGACAAGTAATCGTCGGTACTACGCACTGGGAATATTTGATTCCTCGATTTAGACAACTAACAAGACTTTCGGAGGTTACCATTAGGTACCTACAAACAAACTTACACTCTCACACCGCCACACGCATACAAAATAGTTATTTACGATACAAGTGCGGAAAATAGGAAATTCGCAACGAGTGGTGATAAATTAAAACACGACCGAAGGGAGTGTTTTAAATCGACACGAGTTGCGAATTACCTATTCGCACGTGTATCGTACAACGTTTTACAGTACATATGGCTCTTTAAAGTTTTAACATATGCACGGAAAGTGCTCATTTTCGCACTAGTGCGGGAAAGTAACACCATGTGTACTGTAAACCCTATATTATATTGATTTAAACTATCACGGTTCACACACACTATTTTTATTACACGGGGCTTCATCGCTATTAAAACTCCTCTAGTAAAATTAAATCCTATATTATTACATTATTAGTAGGTGTATTCATAAAACGCGTAAAATCTGTTGATAAACTCTCATTAAAGCCCATGTTTTTCTAGGAAGCTAGTCATCGCAAAAACCCGACCAAACCGCTCCTGTTCAAGAGTCCAGGCACGTCTGCGTCTGCGCAACGAGGTGCCGTGCAAATCTTTTGATAAACTTAATTATACTTTTTGCTGGCTACAAGCAGAATTATAATCGGGAAAAAATCTGTTGCAAGCATCATATGGCTACGTTTGACGCAGAGTCAACTTACCTATATGAACACCGTTAGATACTGAGAAGATTTTGTGCGGTTTATCATCATCATCATATCAGCCTAAAGTAGTCAATAGGCCAAGAGTGACCGGTCCTGCGCCACCCGCATCCAGCGGACTCCCGCGACCTTTACCAGGTCATCAGCCTACCTACGCCGCGCCTTCCGTGTGCGGTTTACACTTACGTTTAATTATAGTTCAGTTTTATTTATAGATTTCAAATAAAAGATGCGTTTAGCAGACGTTACTGCTTAATACAAAAACATAAAAAGTTAAAAAAACTGGTTTCCGACTACGGAGAACTAACTAAAAAAAAATGTTTTTTTTTCATACAAAAGGTAGCATATACCCAGTGACATATCACCCGGAGCATAATTTTGAATCGATTAATACCTCATTTATCAAAATCGGTTCGGTATCTTAAACGCTACGGTGGAACACACGTAAATACAAACATATAGACTGCTAAAATCATATCAGATCTCTTCATTTCAAAAGGTTATTCCGACTCGAGTTCGAAAGTTAAGATATATGTAGATAACTGAACTAAAGTACCTCGCAACTAAATGTAGCGACTACAATATTGATATCTTTCTCATAAACACAGTAGTAAACTTTTTCTCACACAATTTCAATAGTCGTTACCATAAAACCGGTAATAAAACAAAGTCGCTTCAAAATACATATAAACGCTCAAAATGACGAACTCGGTTATAAACTCTGACTTATCTTATGCATAAATCGTTAATATTTTAGTACTTTTTAAGTGGGCATTATCTTACTGATTATTCGATACAAAGATTCCTTCTCTCGGCTCATGAAAGAAGCTTTGAAAGTAACCTTAAGGTTAAAAAGATAAGTTATAAATTATTATAGATAAATTATTAGGTCGAGATAATTTATGTGAAGGGGGCACGGATGGCGCTTCTTTTTTACGCCAAAGACATTATGCGGATGATTTATTGTGAGATTTTCTAATTATTTGTTACAACTTATCCTCCTAGCGTTATTCCCAGTTAAGCCCTAAAGGATCCCGAGGCTTTGGCACCTAATTCCAAGATTTGGCATAGGCACCAGTTTTACGAAAGCGACTGCCATCTGACCTTACAACTTATGTCCTACTACTACAACATATAATGTCAATCACAGAGGTCCATTTTATGTTCTGGTGTTTTTTTTAAAAATCGGATGAGTGGTTCCGAATATAACCCATGAACTTACATTTTGAAAACGATACCTTTTTTATGATATGAAGCAAAAAAAGCGTCTTCAACGAGACAGACAATTAAAATATCAATCCCAAAACCTATCTAATATTGAATCGTGATTGTTCGGGAGCTTGTAGATCGTTCTGCCTCTTGACTCGTAATGTCGTCTCCGGTCACCCCAAATGTCAAGTTTGAGGGCTCTTGACACCCTCAGGTAAGTGGGCACCAATTTTAATTTCTTCATTTTCTTTTGGGAGTTCTTGATCGGTGCTAACGGCTTCGACGTTTATTTAGACGGTACCTTTATATTTTTGATATTTTTGCCAGGCTTATTTATTTATTTATTTTTATTTATTTTCAGAAGAACCGGCAGCTATAAAAAATATTATTAATATGAATATTAACAAAAAAGCCAATTAGTTAGCTTATAACAGGTATATATTATTTAATAATCCATGAAGACGCGTGGCACGCCTACTTTCTACGCTAATATAGAAAACACAAACTAGTAAGAACGTTGTAGAAATTAGTCAAAGGGTATAGTGAGTAACCGAAAGTTGGTGTAGATTGCGTAACGCTTTGTACGTATGTCAGGTAGATCCATATGTATTTTTTTGTTTAGGAAAATGACAGTTGACTTTTCCTAACGTATACATACGTTCGAAAAGTTACTTGGCTTACTTTTCTATTTGACTCAATGAGTTGGGGTTTAGGTACCTTCGCGAAAATGTCCCGGAGTGAGATATTCAAGATGGCGGCCAATATGAATCTGAAGCCTATATGATTTTGAGCACAAGTTCAACAAATTATAGAATTATATGAATCTGAAGCCTATATGATTTTGAGCACAAGTTCAACAAATTACAGAATTATATGAATCTGAACCTATATGATTTTGAGCACAAGTTCAACAAATTACAGAATTATATGAATCTGAAGCCTATAATGATTTTGAGCACAAGTTCAACAAATTACACAATTAAATGAATCTGAAGCCCATATGATTTTGAGCACAAGTTCAACAAATTACAGAATTATATAAATCTGAAGCCTATAATGATTTTGAGCACAAGTTCAACAAATTACAGAATTATATGAATCTGAAGCCTATATGATTTTGAGCACAAGCTCAACAAATTACAGAATTATATGAATCTGAACCTATATGATTTTGAGCAAAAGTTCAACAAATTACAGAATTATATGAATCTGAAGCCTATAATGATTTTGAGCACAAGTTCAACAAATTACACAATTAAATGAATCTGAAGCCCATATGATTTTGAGCACAAGTTCAACAAATTACAGAATTATATAAATCTGAAGCCTATAATGATTTTGAGCACAAGTTCAACAAATTACAGAATTATATGAATCTGAAGCCTATATGATTTTGAGCACAAGCTCAACAAATTACAGAATTATCAGCCAAGTGCGATTAAGACTAGCTCAAAATCAAGAATTACTACTAATATTATAAAGAAGAAAAGTTTGTGAGATTGTAATGGGTAATATCCGGAACCGCTTCTCCGATGTCAACAATTATTTCACCTGCATGTAGAATGGACTTTCTGGATAGTTATAGGCTATATTCTTTGTGATACGCGGGCGAGGCCGCGCGGGCAGTTAGTAATAAGAATAAAGCGTGTGTTTCTAGTCTTGGTTCTGAACCAACTATTATCAACTTTTCAAATTCCTTTACACTTTATGTAAGTAATAGTCTGTTTTAATTATTTAACAGAGTCTTGTCGCAGTAATTAAGAGAGATCGTAAACGGTGTCAATCTCGGAGTGAAATATGGCGGCGTCAGGCGAACAGAGAACTTACTGTAAATTGGATACGGTAAAATCATTGAATCGTATACATGTCTACGTTTTGTCAATGTCAATTTCGTGTTACAACTAAATTGTTTTATCTGCGCCACCACTGCCATTGCCATTTTTATTTCATTGCGTTGCACTCGCACACATATGACAATGCAAACATAAGAGGGGCAGAACCAAGATGATTCACATTTAATTTAAATACACAAAACATGTCAAAAACGTAATGTTTTGACTCGAGATGATTTGCAGCAATCACGCTTTAAAAACTCAAAGCAAATCCAACGAATACATAATCATAACTATAATCAATAATGATTATTATCTTTCAGTTTGTAATACCTTCCGTATCGAAAACGACGATTTTAACAAGCCTCGTAATTATTATGAACAATAGTAACGAAAGTAATTAAACATTTTAATGCTCCAACAGGAACACCGGTTGTAAAATTATTAAAATCAAAATTGCAACAGTCAACGTTAAAAGAGCTCCGAGCCATATAAAATGTATGGGGGCAAGGCCGTAAGATGGCCTTATTTCGTTACATACAAAATGATTCAAAACTTGCTCAGAGTTATCATAAAAACTATTCATGCTAGCTTGATGTCTATCTGTATCTAATAAAATAGTATTTTGAGCAACTTTGTGACACCTCAAATTACAATAAACATACTGTTTTCGGATTTTAGAAATGTGAGATGAAGACGCTCTTGCATAATTTGCATACAAACTGAAAATGCGATTTTGTGCCACAAAACACAAAATGGCATATGTTTTTTTTGATTCCTCTGTATTTACGATCTTATTCAATGTATTTTTCAGCAAGTCACCTAGTTTGAGAAGCGTTTACGTTCACAACGTAATTAAGCATTAAACTAATTAGGTACTCATTTCATCAAAAAACTTCGCATGACCGATTTTACGCTTTTATGTAACAAGACGTTTACAACCATTCTTTTTCATTAAAATCTACCAATTACTTGGAAGAAATCGATTTAGTAAATTGACAACACTGTACTACCCTCTCCGTGAAGTAAGAACATCGCTGTTCCTGTCAGCCATATTTAGTCGCGTACGGACCGTTGAAGTGAATGCACGTGGCTTCGTCATCCAATATGTAACACGGTATTTGGTGATTTTATTGTCAAGTTAGCACGGTTTCAGTACAGTTTTACGTAACTATGTAACTTTTTTATACTACTTTTATAAAACTTATATATAACTTTGTAACAGTTTTCTTATCTAACGTTTAACTTAAACAGTAGTGGGTAAAGCTTAGTCCGCTATTGGCACCAAAATAATTTGTAAGTAATCTGAAATAAGGGATTCTAACGGGATTTGTACAAACTTGAAAGATTATGCTGCTACTGAAATTAACAACATGATCATTTGGCCCTGTTGTATTTTTTTTGTATTGCATTCGAACAGGGTCTAATCACTGGTTTGTTCGTTTCAGCTAACTGCTTATGTCGTTACTTTTTTATGTGACATTGCTGTGTGTGGTTTTCATATAGGCCAACGTAACCCGAGTTCACGTAAGTAGGTATAGTACTCGCATAACGCATCAGCATTGTTGTTAATTCAGCGAGGAAATGCCGCCAGCATAATCTGTACAATGCCTCGAGGGCCTTTTTTGAATAACTTGTTTTTTTTTTATTATTATAATTGTGAGCCCGTAGTGTCCCACTGCTGGGCAAAGGCCTCCCCCACTTTAATTTATTTAATATAAATTATCATATTGTTGATACTAAGAAAATAAAATTATTATATGTAGAGTTTAGTTTGTTTACATAAATAAATTGCCGCATCTCGCTTTACCACATCCACCGGCGGAGACGATTTATAAGCAACCTTAAAGAAATAAGTCTGCCTGTCAATTTTACGTCCAATGTCACCGAACTCAGCTCGAAGGTTAAATGAATTGACAGAGCACGTCAAAGTCGTTGCAGAACTGACAAATTTAATGTATTGTCATTGTATTGCTAATAGTAACATGAGGACATTGTCCGCGCGGCTTCACCCGCAATAGCAAAGCACGCATATTGTATGTTTTAGGTAATCTCTGGAACCGCTTATCCGATTTCAAAATTTCTTTCACTTGCGTGTAGAATGAACTTTTTGGATGTTTATAGGCTATTTATCCCGCGGGTTTGCCTGCGTTCTTTACAATACGAGGGCAAAGCCGAGAAGCTAGTTTCTTATAAACGATGTTTCTCAGTGTAAAACGATCAAAACATGACAATATCTTAGTATTCTTACCACAAAGTAATCACTTCGAAAAACTCAATATAAAAAACATACATACACTGTGAGCCCTTCAAGTGACCAAAATGCCAGTACTTTCGGTTAGTTTACACTTGTAACGAAGGGGCCAATCAATAAGGACGGGACGGGAATACACGATGCGAATCAGGAGGTAATTCGCCTACTTTTTTGCAACTTTTTATATGCCCGCCAGTGTATTCCCTTTTATTTTCATCTCGCTTCAGACGGACCAGTGTAATAGAGACCTCCTACCACGTATTTTCTACCACGTACAGATGTAGTGTAGTGCATAATTATTTTCCATCGTATTTTCACGGAAACGCACGAACGTGTCTTGCTATTTCAGTCAGTCACAGTACAAAAAGTACTGAGGTTGACTGACAAATGCGAATGTTTCCGAGAAAATACGATGGAAAACAATTATGCACTATATCTGTACCTGTAGTGGTCATACTGGTCATGGTCAACGGTCAGGGTATCTGCTCTGTCTCTTTACCAAAATCTAAGCACAGCGGGGTCAATGCGAAAGTAACTCTGTCTGTCTGTCTGTTTTCATGCTTAAACGGCTGAACCGATTCAGATGGAGATAGTTTAAAATACAATAAGGAAGATAGTTTTATGTGTGTAAATGCTGATGCGTATGTGGAAAGCCTAGCATAATCGAACGAGCGAGCGAAGCGAACGAAGTTCTGTGCTTCAGCTTGGGCCGAAAATAGTTTGTATGTCCGTTCGCTGTCATGCTGCCACGATGTCACGCTGTCCGGCTTTTCTCCTCTACAGGTCGCATTTCTCAACCGATTGTCGTGAAATTTTGTGAACAGGTTCGTTAATTTTAGGTGTAGACTTTGTTTGTCGGGTCACTTTTTCGATTTTTTTTTAAAAAGAAAGGTTTTTGAGTTCTACTCTAGCTCACTGAGCCACTAGTTAGGTAGTATAAAATTTTGCACATAATACGTAAAACTTATTTTTTAAGGCGATCAACGAGTAGTCTAATATACCAGACAAAGTCACAGGCAAAAGCTAGTTCCTAGTTCCTAGTATCAATATCTGGACGCGGTATTCGTTATATTATTATAACCCGTATTCGGAAATCTGCTGCGTTGTGTACCGTTTCGTAGGTGCATTATGTAGATCTAAATGTATTTTTTTGTATAGGAAAGTGACAGCTGAGTTGTCCTAACGGACGTTCGAAAAGTTACGCAATTAACCCTCTGATGTATCAGCAAGAACCAAATTCGATGATGGCCCATTCGACTGGAGTTTGATAAGGCGAACTTGTGATATTCCGGTTTTTTATCGTTTCCGAAGCAATTCCATTTTGGTTGGTTCGATTTAGGTGAGGTGAAAAGTTATGTACCTACTTGTGAATCACTACCCAGTACTGTCGAGAAACGGAAGGTAGTATAAGTACCAACGTACCTACCTTACACAAGTTTATTCTCTTTTAATTTTGCACGATGCAACTGTTCGGTTTATACTTGAGATTATTTGAGTTGGCCGAATTGCATCAAAGTAGTCCATTCAAAAAGCAGCTCTACCGTCCAAGGTAGAAGATTCCAATTCCAATGACAGGTTTATAAAAAGTCGGCCACACTAAATAATCTCAACTATACAATGTAACGTAATTAAGATGTCTGAGATGTTTATGTTTTTGAACGTGTTGTGTTTGTAATTTTGATATGTCTTGTCATAAGCGGTTTAACTGTGGTTTTGTACGTTGGTGACAAATAAGTGTGCGGTCCGTTTGGACACCGCAGCCTATGACCACATGAGCCTTTAAGGCCCTTAAACACATCTTGCAATTTGTCACAACTAGGGCTTCCAAATACCGTACTTTTTGGAAAGCCGGTATTAATACGGGATTGGACTTCATCAATCCCGGCATCCCGGGATTGATACAAGAAATCATAGGTCCATGGTCTTTGTCGATTCAGTTTCTGTTTTTTTTTAAACTGCAGTCTCGCGAGGTCTGCAGCTCACAAAGCTAAAGATAAAATTTAATTAATACCGTTGTGAAAAGAAATTTGTCATGTCAAGATGTAATTTGTGTCTAACTAAGCAAGTGAATGAAATAAATTGTGGACCTCTTTATAAGCACTCTACAAACGATGCAATGAGTCACAGCAACTGACAGAGACGCAACTCTAGGTAGAATTAAAGGTGTATTGCCGTCTCATTCCAACTATATAGTTTCGTCACTGTCGGTTGCCGTGACAAATTGCATCGTTTGTAATGTACCTAAGGGCATTTTTTCTGAACCACATATTGTATGTTACTTAATTATAAAATGATATCTTTTAAATGGCGTTTAAATATAAAGATATATATGACACATCCAAGCAGGGTCATCAAAAGGTACCCGCAAATTGTCGCGGATCCATACACTGTAATTAAAATACGGTCGGCTCACCCCTAATTGGCAACCCTCGGAATTAGGGGTTCAAATGCCAAATCTTTTAACTGTTAGTGTAATGGAATTAAATTGGTTTTCATTGAAGATGATTATTAGATACATGTTTGTGGGAAAATTTGATATATTTTTTATAGGTATAACTCAATAGAATATTTAATGTGCGTTTTCACCCTGTGCGGACGTGCAATGTATACCTAATAAAACAACTTGTAAATGTGACATTTACACTTTGTTTCTTCACAGCTTTTTCTAACAAACTCGCACAACAATGCTCATGTCCGTATAATTCTCCCATAAAATAGCTAATCGTAATTTTAATTGACATAATTATTGACCTTTAGCGGTTTCGCGGCTTGTATGCGAATTGTGCGGAGTCGCTACATATTCATCGTTCGGGGAATCGGCATGATAATTGTGCGTTTTTGCTTTCCGGTAACGCGTTTCACAATACGACGACTGGTTCGTATTTATTTTCAAATCTAACGGTTAAAATATAACGTGATGGAATCTATTTGCACTTGAGTGTTTAAAAAAACCAGTCAAGTGCGAGTTAGACTCGCGCACCGAGGGTTCCGTACAAAATTTCATACATTTTACCCCATAGTAACAGAAACTAGTTTCAGACCTATTAGATATGGCGGATCACATTTTTAATACAAAGTTGCATGTTATTCCAGTATGAAGTTTTAAAATGAGAACCAAACTACTTTTGTATGGAGAGTCGCTTTGAGTCAACCATGCTTGAACGTTTGAACGCAGCTATTGACGGTCAGAGGCGTTTATTTTTTTAATGATTGTGAATTAGGGACTATTTCGATTCGATTCGATATCGATTTTCATAACGATTCCACAAAAATCTAAGTCCATTTTTAGCTTTTTCTATGTAGATAGGTAACTTCTTCTCCCGTTTCCAAGAGGGTCAAATATCTTTTTATCTATTGGTTTGTGCATCGTAAAGAAAGAAATTGTAACCAAATAATATTGAATTCACAAAGATTTGCACGCCATCGATTAGTCATTTATTCAAACATTGCTAGTTGATTTTGATGACTTTCCCGATAAAAAACCTCAACTTCAAACCGTTGTACCAAAAAGAACCCTCTCAAACGGACAATAAAACACCTCCCGCCGAAACTTCTCTTTTTTCTTTTTAAACATTTGACAGCGGCGCCTGCAGGCGTCGCGATCTCTGCAAACGCTCTACTTACCTATTCCCCTTGACTGGGACCGCGGGACGGCGTTTACGAAGCGAGCTACATACATTTACTATTGACTTTGGCTTTTTAGCCCGCCATTTTGCTTTGCTTTTGAGGTTAGTTTTGGATGCTCGAGTTTATTATTAAACGTATTTCTGAGATATTTTGACGGCTGCAGTGTATTTTTTAACAATTTTCAAAGGCAACTAAATCGAGTAGGTAGGCATCTGCTAAATTATACATATTTTATGATCTAAAATACAATAGGTGTTTTTTTCATCTAACTAACGCATACGCAAAGAAATGTTGACTAGTGTGATAAATAGGTACCTATTGACACAGCATGCGTTATTTCAAGCATAGAGATAAGTCATTTGATTTGCTATGCGTAAAATAGTCACAAGTCGGTTGCCCCTATTACCTACCTATATTCTACTGCTAGTAGGAAAAAGAAAACCGGTGGTTTTCCGGTGGTTATTATGTATATCGATAGCCTTTCATGCACGTTGCTGTACCTACATGGTTCTGCATTTTGTCTACCTTGATTCACTTCTCTCCATTAGGTACTCAAAAAAAATACTGGAAGAAATCCCGCTATGGGATAAATTGGACTTTGTGTTCAACTTCTCTTTTTGTAAATCGTATTAGGCACTAGTAGTATAAAACTTTATTTTAAAGTAATCACAGTAATGTTATACTTAGTAATATTGCAATACAACATAAAACAAACACGAAAGTGACACCATATAAGGAATCCGTTTTTTACAAAGTCAGACCTACTTATGACCTTAAATAGAACACACGAGCTACAAGTGTTACTTATTAGTATCGGTTCATGTTTGCAAGCAGTTAAACAATAACTGCTCGAAAAGGTGGCAAGTAATACGATTGATTTATTGGTATTGCGTGTGGAAACGGTATATCAAGCGGAATCACAGTTATTGAAAGTTACATTACCGCAAAAACACGACATACCAGAATCGTGTACGTGTCGTGTAAGTGAGAAGTGATTGATCGCGGGAAATTGAGCTACTGGAATATTCTTACTGTAGAGTTTCGGCCGGTGGTTCAAATCTAGAATCAAATCGGCAAATCTTGGGAATGGGTGCCGAAGCGAATGATGAAACATGATGGTCATTTCGAAAACTTACTAGAATAAATGAAAGGATATGAAAACAATGCATTTTATTCATTTTAGACATCATGTTTCAAAGTGACATTTACTGCTTAAGACCTACATAATCGATATCTAAATAGAAATAGTGTTAGTTTTATTTTTCAATTCCCGAGCGAAGTACAATTTTAATTTTAATGTATGAATGCAGTTTTTCTTGTTACTAAAATTGATGACATGGTTCCTTTCCCATACTGACCGATCTAAATGTACCACCCTGTATATCTACAAAGTTTACAATAGTACACATAAGTGTCCTGAAAATGTCACGATTTCAGAGACAATCACTTTTATGGCAAATGATAATTACGGGAAACACTGGCGTTATGGCAAATGAAATTATGGATATTGTAGGTATCCGTACCGACGGTATCTGTCAGATATATATGACGGACGGTATGTGTAGTCCACTCTAAATCCATTTCCCACTACAATAAAGCGCTCCCTGAAGACAGTGGCTCCATTAGTGCGATCTAGGCTGACCATTAACTTTAATTTAGTCGGCCATGTTGTGGGCGTGGCGTAACATGATATGTAAACAAACTGGATAATCGAGGGTTTATATTTTAACAAGCTGATGGCCTAGGTGCATGTCATGTCAAAGCTGTTCCCAGGGAAAAGACGTCTTTTTCGGTGGTCAAGGTGTTGTAACGGTGCAAATAATTGTCGTTTTACAGGAATATGACGAAAGATACTGTACATTTTTGGATTGTAGGTAATAATTCCAGTAATCTAAAGTTTTAGAAGGATCTGAAGTTGAAGAAATGTATAGTCCATAATTGTTTAGTGCAGTTTGAAGACTAGGTACACGCTTCTTTATTTATTTATTTAATTAGGCTCACAGGACAAGTTAAAGTCTATGAAATAATACACTTTATGCAATAATGTTCGGGACTCAAAATTTGTGTACACAGAAAGAGTTATTTTACATGAAATTTATTTTTAGAGTAAGGCCGTACAATTTTAGTCGGTGGTTGTTAAACTACTTAAATATTTAATATGATGAGATGACAGTGAAAAAATGTGATTGATATATTATGTGAGATTAATCAATCACATTGTTTCACTTCTGAAGTTTTTATGATCATATCTATATATTTACATAAGCCTACCATACTATCCATATTAATTCATACGATATTATATAGGTACCTAAATGCTATAATGTGTCGGTCTGCAACTTTTCACACTTTAAGCGCTGGTCCGATTTAGGTAGATGAAAGGTAGAATGTATGTAGTTAGATATGGAAAGACAGTATCATGTGTCAGAATTAATCCCATAGGTGAGAAAAACGAAAAGCGAACATTTGTGTGGAAGTACGACCAAAGAGCTTCTCTCTTAAATCTCCGATAAAAGCCAGTTTTTAAATATTATAGTTTCACATTTTGGTAAATACAACATACCTACTGTTTGAAAATCGCTTCGGAATCATTCGGTTGCCAATCTTCAACTATCCATTATTGGCGAATTGGCAGCTGGCATGCGGAGGAGCAATTAATTAGATCCATACACACAGACAGACGGGCATTTCACGCGCGGACACGCGTTACGCATCCAAGAGTTACCATATACATTGCTGTTGCATGTCCAGCTAATTGAGATTTGCCAGCAATGTATAGTTTGGGAATTTGCACACTGGTAGCGAGCGCTGGGGCAGCTATAGCGAACTACCCGCGAAAATGTCTGTGCATCTACGCTGAATGCGACGCTCCTCCCGGTTCCCCTTAGTGTGCGGCCTGAGCGCACGCTCCGCCACAAGCGGGGCGTGGAGCGTCCATATAAATTGCATTTGTTTTATATGAACACTGCACGCCTCGCTCACAGCGGCGCGGGCACTCTGGCCGTACACTTATGCCTCCTCGCGCTTGCTAAGAGCAGGGAGTTGTAGATATTGTGACCGGGTTGTATCTGCCGACATGGAGACAACAGAGAACCTACCTATAATTTGGTCTCGAAATTCATTTCAACTAGTAGCCTAGGTTAGACTTATACTGATTAGTATTATTTTGGTTGCTTATACCGGCAAACGGATTTTGTGCTTGATCGATCGCAATGGAAGTTTCTGAATCTGATTAAATTAAGTTACATTTATGAGTTAAAAATATCTAAAATGCTCTAAAATTCTAGTATGTTCGTCGTTCTTTAAAAGTTAGTTAGTTCGAAACAAAGTTGGCTATGCTTATTATGAATCTCTTTTTATGTTAAGGGCAGTCTCACACAGAGCGGAATTCAGCCACTGAATCATAATCTGAATCACTCACGTGCAAATAAAACGGTAGATACACTTTGTGCCAAATTGCTACCAGAGTAGCAATGCACCGCGGAGAAGTTTCCAAAGTTGCAAAAATTCTAATAAGGAAAGTTCTCAGAACTTAAATTGTATAAACACTGAAAACATGTCAAAAACTCTCTGGATACATACGTTACCAGCTGTTTAATTTGCCTGCTTAAAGAAGCTCTTTTTGCTCTTGAGTGGTCCAGATGCATTCAGCGCATGAATTCAAACTGTGTGAGCCCAGCCTAATACGTTCTTTACACCTAAAGTTACAAAATGTTGGTTATAGTGATAAAGTTAGGTAATGTAGTAGGCAAATATTATTTGATTTAAAGCCTCGTGATGCAGCTTTCAGTGTGTTCTCGCCTTAGTACAGTCAACAGCGTACCTCTGTCTCTTGATATTACCATTGCTTTGTCAATGATAATTGTTCATGAAGTATATCGCAAAAACGCTGAAAGGTGCCACGATCGAGTGGTTCTCTCAGTTAGCCATGTCGCCGCTATCAATATGCTTTCTTTTTTTCTTTGGTGTTATTGTGTATTCGTCCTCGCATCTTTTATATGGAACTAAAATAATGGAGACAATGAATCAACCCGTCTGAGGCTTTATTTTTGCACAATAACTTTTGATCTATTTTATATTCTATTCGGCGAGTAGAGCTTATTACGAGTATATTGCACCTGTAGCTTTTAATGGAAACTAATTTGGATATACTCGTAGTTATTCAAAAAAGGTATTTTTTTCACGAAAGTTTAAAATCATTTAAGGCATTTTTCTTCCCTGGAGTGGTTAACTTTGAATTAGGTAATTACTTATATCTAATTAATTGATAGTGCTGGGTACATTTTAGTAAGGTAGTGTTTGTACCTACTTCATAATATGAGACAATAAATATATTTTTTGTATAAGAAACGTAAGGTTCCGGTTTATGCAACATTTCTACATACCAACATATCTATTTATTCACCACGGCGTGCTCACTCCTTTCTCCGTTAGCAAAAATACTGAAAAATTAATTATTGTTTTGTATTTTGCTCAGAATTGTTATTAGTCAAGATGAATCCATTTTTTAGGGTTCCGTAGCCAAAATGGCAAAAACGGAACCTATAGTTTCGTCATGTCCGTCTGTCCGTCTGTCCGTCTGTCCGTCTGTCCGTCTGTCCGTCTGTCCGTATGTCACAGGCATTTTACTCGAAAACTATAAGGTGTATTTGAATAAAATTTTGAAGATAGGTGTATTTTGTTAGCCGCTACAAAGTTTTGTAATTAAAATTACAAAAAAAAATTTTTTTAGGGGTGTACTCCATACATAAAACTAAAAGTCAAAAAAATTTTTTTCATCGTGAGCCCACGTGTGGTACATGAATCGATAGGCCTTTCAAAATAAATATAAGGTTTCTCGGGATTTTTTTTGATTAAGTGAATACAGTCAGAGATAATCGCCCCGAAAGTCACTAAAATTCTGTCCCCCCCCCTCTAATTTTTTTACGGTGTATTTTAAAAATATGAACAAAATTCATGGACACAGCGCTTATTAAGTTCATTCACCGAAAATTGTTTTGAACAAGATCAGATGAAAGGTTTCCGAGATATTGCTGAAAAACTGCCTTCCTCAAAGAAAAGGACGTAAGTGCCGTAAGATTTCTATGACGATACGACCTTTTTAATAGGCACGGAACCCTTCGTTTTGCGTGGTCCGACACGCACTTGGCCGGTTTTTTTATAATTTCATTCATATCTGTTTCCACATGGATAACATCACTTGAATAATATAATTTAGGTATGCTTCATGGTGGTCCAAGTGCCAATGCTTATCTTTCAGTTAATTAATAAGAAATAAACAAATGAATAGATAATATACAAAATATTTTATCTATGTTGTTACTTGCGTTGATAACAAGTGTACCAACCACTGTAGGTATTTATAAAATTAACCAGATTAAAATCGACCAATCAGAAAACAGAATTCATTTCAAATATCAGGTTTTTTTAGTCCCTAATTCACAATCATTAAAATAAAACGCCTCTGACCGTCAATATATAGCCGCGTTCAAACGTTCAAGCATGGTTGACTGCATAACATGGCATAAGCTATGATATTGAGCGGGATAGACTTCTGTCTATCTCGCTTTATCTTATGCCCCGTATGCTGTCCGCCGCGCTCGGCCGTTTGGACGCGGCTATTGACGGTCAGAAGCGTTTATTCGTACCTGTGTCAATAATTTGTATTTGTGTCAAAGCAGTTTGTTAAAAAAAACATGCCGCTAAATTTAACAATCCTTTCGCTGTGGAATTTATTATTGATTCTGGAAGGATAAAGTTTGTTATTACTATTTTCTCGCAGTCGAAGTAAAGAGTAGAGTGTATAACTCTGGTCTAAAAGCCATATTACCCCTCGAACAATTTTCCCTGACTTCGCGCGGGAAAATAACCTTCTCGTGGTAATATGGCTCGCGTTGTATTTAAGCATATACAATCTACTATTGATGCAATTTGGCCATCTCAAATAATCTCAAGTAGGTATATGGTAGAGCGCGGAGGAGATCAAACAGTTACACTTTGGATAGAATTTCCATACGAAGTGTACCCGATTTTATGCTCTTGAAAATTTGTACAGTCAGCATCATATACATGTATACATTCTATGACCTTATTACTTAGACATAAGGTCGAAAAGTGTATACATGTTTATGATGCTGACTGATATTACCTTTATATTTATTGTTTTTAATGTTTTTCAATACTTCTGTGTCTTAACAAAATAAATAAATTGAATTGAATTGAATTAACTTCTACACCGGACTTGAAGACGCAACGCTGTTTCGTCGCCTAACTAAATAATTCGTCTTTAATTTTATAATTGTATAGTTTGTATGTATGTTAGTCTTTAAGGTATTCGAAGCTATGGGTCTTAGATGCTTGAAATAAATAGTTGAACAAGCATTCGGAGAATATACACAAAATTGAGGACACACTTTACGGCAGAGCGTATCTAACTGATGGTTTTTTTATTATTCACGCAGCCGACTGTACAAAAATAACGACCGAATCGTGTGGTCCACGTAATGCCGGTATATAACGACCACACGCATTACAAGGCAGCTAACTGAAACACTTACAGCGATGATAACTAATGACTATAATGATGACCAAGGTTTTCCCGCGGTCTTTTTGCCCTCTCTAACATTTTACATGAACACGGTATTTGACAATTTTTTATAAAATATTCTTAGATTGCCAATATAATTGAAAATGAAAATGAATGAAAAAAGTTTATTCGGTTATAAAAAGGATTTTTACAAATAGCCAAGGTGTCAGGAGACACCGCTCTTCCAAAAACAAGAAGTGGTAAGTTTAACCCATAATAAACTACTACTTGGTTTAGAGATTAAGGTAGGTACAAACATAACTTAAGCTATACTAAACTATTTTAATTTAGAAGTAATATATATATATATATATGTGTTGAACATATTCACTATGTATTTTTTTATTTGTATAATATATTTGTATGTATAATTTAATATAATTAAAGTCGAGAAAAATTAATGAAATGTCACGGTTCAACTTATATTTGCAATTGTAAGGATTTATAAATACAGATCAAAAAATGGACGTCATTCGCAACCTACTTCCTTATTAAAGCCTGAAACACACTGGCGTGGCCTGTGGTGGCGGTCATTAGTAAACTTGACAATTATTGTCAAGTTGTGTGTTTTTAGAAGCTTAAGATGCGGCGTTGCATACTGGTTTTACCGAATATGAACATTCAGCCGAATATTTCGTCCAACTTATGCTGAACCAAATATTCGGTTCAAAGTAATGCCTTCATCAGCCGTTCTAGAACTGACCGATTCAATGGTAACAATCTTGCTTGTTTTTCAGACATGAAATCTGGACAATAAAGTAAGTTAAATATCTAACAATAATCAACAGTGTTTAAGAATAATATCTCACAATGCAATATTTTGCAACATGCAGAGAAACACCTTTCAAGTCATTATTACATACTATATTCGTAGACGGCAGTTGAACCAAACACAAACGGATACTGAATAGTTACCGAATATTCAGCTCATTCCCATTTGAAACTCTTACAAACCATCAAGCTTAACACAATAAGCACTGAGGGCCAAAATAGCATAAAATATATTAAATTAATTATTATTGTAACCTACTAACACTTAGATTCATAAGCACACAATTGTAATACTAACTAACACTATATTGGGTTCTATGTCTGAAATAAATAATTGGATTGAATTGAATTATCAGACTAATTCTTAGAAGTCAGCTGCCACAAATATCCAAAAAAGATCAACATAGAATATCAAGCTATAAAAATGTCTTCTTTTCTTTTCTTTTTTTTTCTTTTCTATAGAGTTCGCGTGACAAAATGCTCCCGTTAGTGTTAATGGAACAGTGATAACCTGATAACCAGCCCTGGTGGCTCTTTCGTATGCCGTGCTAAATGAAACACTGTTACAGATATAGGTAGGTAACTAAATTCGGATAAGTTAGCAAAAAAAACTTTTTATTTGGTGGGCATCCATTAATTACGTTAGGCGTTTTTTGAAATTTCCTGTACAAGCTTTTATTATCAACTGTATTTTCTGTATAGGTACCGTCATCAACTACAAGTGAGACGCTTCTAAAGAGCCCAAAAATTCAACGGGGTTACGTCTATTAAGTCCTGAATACCCATGGCCACCTTCTGTCTCCATCATTAGGTCAGCTCGATGGTAGGTACGGTCAAGGACTTTAACTGTTTAGCCATTTAGGTGTCAACCAATTTTGTTTTTTTAATAGTTAAGCTGTGAAGTGTCCAGTATGAAGTGAGCTCTAAATGGCTCAACAATTAAAGTCCGTGACTGGTACATAATATAGATTTGTCATCCAAACTATACTAATACCCAAAATTTCAGCTTAATCGGTTGAAATTATCTGCTTCAAAATTGAGTTGCAAGATTCCGCCCGAACAAACATGCACACATTGCAAGTTAATAAAAAGCTTGTGAAAGTCCGTGTAATTGTAGCTTTGTCAAAATGTAAGATTGTATGTAACAGCATCGCTTATCCGAATTCAAAAATTCTTTCATCTGCGCGTAAAATATACTTTCTAGATGGTTATAGGCTATATTTTATGCCTTTGTTTTGCGTACATTCTTTGCAATACGCGGGCGAAGCCGCGCGGCGGCTAGTCTGTTCTATTTGGGTAAATAAATAACAATTTTCAATGATCTAATTTAAGTCTGTGTCCCGTTGTACGTACTCTCAGTGAATAAATTCCTATAAGACTACTCTAGCCTCACTAACTATAGGTAATTTAAGATAAATACTAAATACCTCGATTATAATTGATGTAATGTCTTAATCGCGTTGATAAGTAAATAAGAACGCAAGGCTGTCTTAGATAATGTTAGTAACAGTTTAATATCATGCGTTGTAAACTATATCATAAGAACTTATTTGCATAAACGCTTACAGCTGGTTGTTATTATTTTAATTATGTAAGCTTGACAGTATTTATTTTCCAAAGCTCTGCCTATAAAATATATATAAATAGGTGCTACTAGGTACCTATTGCGCTACGAAATTAGTAGGTATTACCTATTATATTATAACACAGTAGTCGAATTAAAAGAACCATAATTGAAAAAAAACTGGCATTTTTTCTATAAATTACTTATACAGCTAAGCAACGCATGATTAATTAGGTAATTATTAAGTGTTAAACTTTACAGGTAAGAGCAAAAGACATTTTTTTAATCTGAATAGGTACTTACCTAATTATTTTAGGTAACACACTCCTACAATCTATTAATGCTACGAAGCGTGTAAAAAAAACATATTATTATTAAAAACATATATCCATAAATCGGGCAAAATTCGCACCCATGTGTTCGGAGCTTTATTTTAGAGCAAAATTGAAACTTACTCGGTAGCTGGATTTGATAAATTGCAGGGTTCGCGCTGTATAGGGTACAATAATAACTGAGTATAGGTAATAAATAATAATTTGACCCGAGTTTCTCATTTATTAGTAGATATTTTTATTATGTGGAAGTATAAACTGGACACGAACAAAAATATTGATTTAAAATTTTGCGACAGGCGGAAATTTGTTTGGTAGGTACCTTTTTTTATTATTTTTTGTACTTACAAGTACAATAATAACCGTGAATAGGTAATAAATAATAATTTGATCCGATTTTCTCATTTATTATTTAGGTACTTTAACTATGTGTAAGTATACCTAAACTGGACACGAACAAAAAGATTGATTTTAAAATTTGCGACAGGCAGAATTTTCTTTAGTATGTACCTACCTACCTACCTACCTGTTTTTTATTATTTTTTGTACTTACAAGTATTAATAAGAAGAAAATAAATTCAAACAATAATATTACAAAAATATTTTAGGATACATTATTACAATTTCAACAATATATATCAATGATGATGAGATATTTGCCGTGAAGGTACTTTACAAGGTAAAAATACAATTTAAGTTTCAAAAGGTCTTGGTTGAGGAATGGTATTATTTATTATTTCAGAAGTATTTCGTCTCTTTTTTCTGACCTTATTTCCATAGTAGTTTATCATTTTAACATTGAAATTGTTAAGATGACCTCCTGTAATAATTCAATTTAGATCTTATAAGGGTTTATCTTATTGGATTGTACAATACACAGTAAGTAGAGCAGTTTTTCTCACGCCATGTCACAATATTTCAGTTTTTACATACGCCTAGCAAAATACAAGATAATATAGGTCTCGTGTAGTTACACATACTTACTTACTTATAAAGTGCACTAACATTTTTTCTACTGTACGCAAAAAGTCCAATAAAGCAACTAGTAAAAATCTGTTTGCATATTATAACTGTTCCATTTATTCAATTAATTTTCTCATTACAAAATGTCTTATTAGAACAAATAGAACACCAGCAAAATTTATTTATCAATTCAAATAAAATCTTATAAGACTGATGGCGCGGCTCTTTTCTGCATGTAAAAGTAATATCGTAACACTATGTTTTTTTTTTTTAATTTCAGAATATTTTTTTATAGTAATAACCTAGTAGTCAAAACAGTGAATCTTTATTTATTTATTTAATCTTTATTGCACAAATAAAATAAGTTCAAAGGGCGGACTTAATGCGACGAGGCATTTTCTACCAGTCAACCGTAGGGCCAAACAGAAACTTGCTAAGGTGGGTAGGTACAGAGAGAAAAAAAACTGGTGAAAAAATTGGATTCCATTTTAAGAACTACTTTGGTTTCACCTTAAATGTGACAGAAGAGAGTATTTGCACATTTTACGCCTTACTACGCGTTAAAATAGCGTTTGTGAAGAAAATTCGCCGCCAACCCTTCATGTTTTCTTCCATGTCACAAACTTTTCCTTTTTTGAACACCGTTCTTTCATCTCTGTTGCCCTCTGAATTTGGCACCGTCACCCCTGAAGTGTTTGTGCTCTTAAAATATCTACGAAGGTACTTTTGAGTATTGAATTCCCAAATGTAGCTTTATTAGTTCGAAAATTTGCCTATAGGTATAGAGGTAGATAATAAAACCGTCGTAATAACTAGTTTATATTTGCGATAGTTTTTCTTATTGTGATAAGAGATATATTGATTTTGATCATATAAAAAAAATCTAGTTCATTTATTACGTTGCAATATATCTTCTTGTTAAATAAGGAAATACAATATGCCTTTTTGTTTCTGATAAGTATCTACGAGGTTTTTTTTTTTTTTTTGATGAGTCTGTATATTTTACATAAAGTTGTTTAGAAATACTCTATCAAAAACATTACAAATATTATTCAAGTGGCCCGAACGAAATCCTAACGTGTTTTTTAGAGTACTAAATCGTAAGTTGTATGTTTAACACAAATTACCTTCTTACTAACCAATACGTAATATACGTACGTACAATACGTAATTTTCCCTCACAATAACAAATTTGAATATTATACAAAATATTGGCTCGGCAAATACGGAATAACATTTTCTTTACCCAACATTATGACTATTACGATTGTGCGTGAGGGGACTATTCGTTTGCCTACAGTAAAATCGGCAAACAAGTACCTACATTACTTTTACGTGTCACTTGGGCACAACTAAAAAGAAACAACAGTTCCTACTTCTAGATACAGGTGCTAACGCGTCAAACACTAAACTCATTTCAATATTACAGTTCTATTGCGAATCAGTATTGGTTTACAGTTGAGTTAAAAAAAATAGCGCACCATTGATTACCAATACTTTTTGGTAGGAATGTAACTGACATAGACAACAGGATTAGGGGGAAGGTTCTTAACCCACACACAGACCTACGTGGATTAGCTATCTTTCTCTTTATTAAACGAGAATCATGATTGAAGAATCATAAAATTCCTCACTCTATTGAATTAATCAACAGACCAAATTATTAAACCCAAGAAGGCTAATTTGTATGTGATCATCGATCTTGTATCTTGTAAAGTACCTACCTACTTAACATAAATGAAATAAAAGCCAATTAAAATTAAACACCTACAAATGCGCTATAGTTTCAAGTATATCAGAGAATTACCTACTAAAACCAAAACAATTTGTACTTCTCCATCATCCAAAGACTATTTTGCGATATTTAAAAAAACATAGTTTGGTAGTGCAAATTTCCCCGCATCCGAAACGAAGCCATTTCTAAATTCAAATAATTAATGCGAGTACACGACTGCAAGTCCCGTCGGTGCAGTGTTTCGGCGAAAAAAAGCGCCTACTCTGCATCTGTCAACATGGCGTCTAGTCGGCGTGCGAAATAAGGTTATGTTCTCAATTTTTACGGCAATTTTCTTGTTGAATTTTCGTTGAAAGTTGCATTTTTGTAGACGAGGTGTGCATGTTAGTTATTTGAAGGCCGTTGGTTAGCTGGATGTGAGTGACAACGTAGTTATAAGATTTTAAACTTCTTATAATGAATTTATTTGCCTAACGTAACGAAAACAACGTAAAGAAATTAAATTTAGGACTGTAGTACTTAGATTCCTATAAGTATCAAACATTATTTTCAAGTAATATTTTTTTCTATAACTGGGTTAGGTTAGTTAGGTTAATTTATTTTATAATCAATTTATAATTATTTGTTTGTTCCTTTATTTTATCTATTAAATTATATCTATTCATAAATCCATATTTGAAATAAGAAATTCCGTAATTTAATTTAAATGCATTCAAACATCTTTTCAATGAAACTATGACTTCCCTTCAGAAAATAAGCATGTAAAATATTGATAATTATATTAACATCAACCAACAAATTATTTGATTTATTTATTTACAATTTTAGTTAGGTACATTGCCCATCTAGGCACACACACCTTGAAGAGATTTGTTGCCGATGGGGAATCTTACCACGTTTGAAGTGATAAATTCGAATATTGTTTTGTTTTAATGAATTACCTAGGCACGATAAAATTAGAATTAAAGGATAACGTCAAGGTTATAAACCTCATGTTTTTCTTTGATTCTGTATTGAATGCCTGAGCTCATTTACCTAGTGTGGCAAATGTTTCTTATCAGATTATCAGTTTCAAAGTAGTTCCGCCTGTTTGTGGGTAAACAAATTCGGCGCTCCGCTCGTAACGGATCAAAACAAAACTTGGTCCATGCCTATCCTAGCCACTCGCTACTTACCCTACCGCTTCGATACACGCGTAACGAGGTTTCAGTTGCAATATCACACACATCACTGGTACACGTTAAGGCACGATCACAACTAGCAACGGACGCGACGGCCGTACTGACCTGCCACTCTTGGTGATCACCATCTCGGTGCCCAGCTTGTGGAACTTCTCCCAAAGGTCCTTGCCCTCCAGCGTCACCTTCGGGTCGTCTACGACGCCGTCATCGTCAGGGGGCAGCGGCGCGTACGGCGGCGGCGGCTTCAGCAGCGGGCAGGGCGCGGACAGCGCAGCGGCAGCGGCCAGGGCTGCCGGCAGATACGGCGGCGGCGGCAACGCGCCCGCCGTCAGCAGCGCCGACACCGAGAAGTCGCTCGGCCGCGGCGCCAGCAGCGGATGGAAGGCGACGGCGTCGCGCCGCTCGGCGCCCTCGTAGCGCATGCCCGCGCCGCCCGGGACCCACGGGGCGCGCTCCACGACCGGCGTGCCCGTCGGCTCCAGCGGTCGCGGCCGCTCATGCAACGTCCATAACCGGCCGGCGGCTCACTCGTCACTCGCTCTCGTGGCGACACCCGCTCGCACGGCAGGCGTCAAACGACTGGCCGCCGGCGGCGCCGGCTCCGACACCCCTCCGCGCGCCCGCCCAATGGCGCGCCGAGCGGCTCCCCGCGCGCAGGCAGGCGGGGCCGCGGCGCCACAAGCGTTGTTTTTTCGTCGCGGGCGAGGTGTCCGCCGCCGCCACACCTCGCGCGCCGGCCGGCGCGGGCGGCGGGCGCGGGGCGCCGCTAATCTCGTTAATACGCGGGGGCGACACTACACCACACTACACTCGCCACCGCCGCCGTCTCCTTCTAATTGGACACGTTTCCGTTCGTTCGTCAATTGAGCTCGTTACTCGGTATATCTTTTGTGCGTCTAGTGCTGGCTGCTGCCGCGGGCTCGGCCTAAGCAAACAACGGTCCGATGTCTTTGTGGCCGGCCACAATCACGTTTATGAAAACAAAAAGCAATTACCTAACAATTGAATTGTGATATTTTTATGTGTACAGTCAGATGTAAAAATGTCTTCACTGCAAAAACGCTCATAAACATCTTGGCACTGATGAAAATTGAGTCGTTGTTATGTTGCAATAATAATAAATTTTTTAACAAGTTTTCTAGGGAAGACATTCCTCCGTTCCGTTGTTTAACTAAACTAAATTACATTTTATTCGTAGGTAGGTACTACATATAATATTATTAAGTTTAGGCACGATTATGCGAATATTGCGTAACTTTTTGAAATGGTTGGCGCTGAACCGCACTGAAAGATTACCAAAAATGACAACAAAATTAAAATATTCACAGTTAAGCAACGTTTTAATTTAAAATATGTAAGAAATGTTTGTTTTATCATAAGTAAACATGGTCGTAGGTAATAATAATTAGCTGTAATTTAGGATTAGGCATACGTGGATTGAAAAACAAAAACAACAAAAGTTGAAGATACTGAAATCAAAGTTTTGGCTTGGAAGTAAATAATGTCCCCATTACTCGTGGCCTGTCAGGCCTCTGCTGAGCCTACGAAAATTGTGAGCATCTTCGACTCCCGTATTCTCATCTACCAAAAATTCATAGACCCGTGTAAAATAATAATTTAAATATGTGTAGGTAGGTACAAAGCGCGAGAGTTTAAAGGGTTATAAGAATTAATCTAAGTAGGGTTTTAAACATTTTAAGGGTGATAGACTCCACTAGAGATGTGCAAAGATGTGTTTTCATATATTCGACACCTCACGTGACATTTCAGTCATAGTTATATGAAAGTACAACTCTGAATATTCGCCCTGAGAATGAGCACAGTCAGTCAAAGTAAATATATCATAGATTTTATTCTAAAAGTGTGCAGCCGTCGAGATAAAAAGTTAAACAACTAACTATCCTCTAAGAAGAGCGGCGTCGTCTCAACTCTCAACTTGGTGAAAAATCAAGAGAATTTAATAAGAAACCTTATTTTGAACTAATACATCATTTTTATTTTCCTTGCTAGCAATCGTGAATTAATTGAAGATACCGTTTAGAATGTTCAATTAATAACTATTGGATATCTACAGTTTTTAGTATTTTAAGGCTGTGAATATGCATACTTGCAATAGACCAATTGTTGCCGTGATGAAAATAAGTTTAGAACAAAAACATTTAATTATTTACGACTTATCGATTTAAAATAATTTCTCTGAATAAGAATATTTTTCTAGAACTCGCGCATTTTACTCTACATAAGGTCGATTCCACGTCTGACAGAGCGGAATCTGTATGTAGAGCTTAATTATAGGTATTATAACGCCCTGAATTATTGACCACTCGTCGGTACATATATCTAGTGTCAGAACCTTTTTTTTCTGAGCCTTTTTTGTGTCCCACTGCTGGGCAAAGGCCTCCTCATTAGATTTCCAACTATCCTGATTTATTGCCAATTCTGGCCAGTCGCTTTGAAATATGTCAAGTTCATCCCAGAGGAGATGCCTCTACGGCCGACCACGGCGCCGTTGCCCATCGGCCACCTACTCTGTAGCTGTAGCAAACGAGATGACTATGACGCTCGAGTGTCGTGACGTCACGATCCCCGAGTGTTTTCTCTCTAACAAGCACTATTAAAACGGTTGCAGCTTCGTAATTTTTTGAGATATCTGAATGGGATTTTATTATTTCTCCCATTTCGAAGCCTGCTACCAAATCTGGCTACCAGATGGGAAAATCGTTGCCATTTCATACCTGGCTACGAGACGGGAAACCACAATTCTCATTTCGAAGCTAGCTACCAAATCTGGCTACGAGATGGGACTAAAGGCCTACGCCGTAATCGCTTTCCGCTACATACGAGGAAAACCACGGGATCGGCTACGAACGTAGCGCGCAGCGATTCTGGGCACTGAATGTGTTAACCCATTCAAGGCCAGAGACTCAACATATGAGTCATGCCTCTACTTGCGATTTCCGCTACAGAGCGAAAAAACGCTGCTACGCGCTACGGCGTAGCACACGTAGCGGTGCTTGGCCTCGAATGGGTTAACCCATTCAAGGCCAGTGACTCAACATATGAGTAATGCCTCTACGTGCGATTTCCGCTACAGAGCGAAAAAACGCTGCTACGCGCCACGGCGTAGCACACGTAGCGATGCGTGGGTCCTATGGGTAATTACAGTTATAGTATCTGTTCTGTAAGGAGGTAAAGCTCTCCGGGGGGCTCCAAATATGGGCGATATAATAATTATGATAGTATTACTGTAAGTTAACACATGCAGTGCCCAGAATCGCTACGCGCTACGCTCGTAGCCGATCCCGTGATTTCCTCGTATGTAGCGGAAAGCGACTACGTGTAGGGAAGCATATGTGTCGTCACGGGCCGGGAATGGGTTAACCAATGAACAATGGTATACGAGTCAAGTCTCTACGGGTGATGTCCGCTACAAAGCGGGAAGATGCTGCTACGCGCTACGGCGTAGCACTCGGAATAGTGTTGCTGGGTGATGGGTCGATGGGCACACCAAATGCGTGTGGCGCGCACGCATGTGGTGTGGCTCGGCCTTTGACCTTATATTTTCCTATCAGAGCTCACTTGAATCCGTCGGTACCTCGAAGTAGATTTAGGCCCAGTTTTAAAAGAATGACCAAATGTCAGATCAAATTTTAGTAACTCAGTATACAGTTTTTGAACCAACTGACCAAAATAAGCCTAACAGATCTTTAAAAAACCGGCCAAGTGCGTGTCGGACCACGCAAAACGAAGGGTTCCGTGCCTATTAAAAAGGTCGTATCGTCACAGAAATTTTAAGGCACTTACGTCCTTTTCTTTGAGGAAGGCAGTTTTTCAGCAATATCTCGAAAACCTCTGAACCGATCTTGTTCAAAACAATTTTCGGTGAATGAAATTAATAAGCTCTATGTCCATGAATTTTTCCATATTTTTAAAATACACCGTTCAAAAATTAGAGGGGGGGGGACAGAATTTTGGTGACTTTCGGGGCGATTATCTCCGACCCTATTCACTTAATCAAAAAAAATGCTAAGAAACCTTATGTTTATTTTGAAAGGCCTATCGATTGATGTGCCACACGGGGGGTCACACTGAAAATTTTTTTTTTGACTTTTAGTTTTATGTATGGAGTGCACCCCTAAAAAATTTTTTTTTTGTCATTTTAATTACAAAAGTATGTAGCGGCTAACAAAATACACCTATCCTCAAAATTTCATTCAAATACACCTTATAGTTTTCGAGTAAAATGCCTGTGACATACGGACAGACGGACAGACGGACAGACGGACAGACGGACAGACGGACAGACGGACATGACGAAACTATAAGGGTTCCGTTTTTGCCATTTTGGCTACGGAACCCTAAAAACTGGGGTTAGCTAGTATAAGGACGGTTTACTCTCCGATGCTTTACAGAAACTACACGGTAAGTAAACCATTTATTCAACGTCGGGCCACTTAGTCGAGCTTTCAAACAATAAACGTGATGCCGGTGATGAAAAACGCTGTAATTCAATAGTCGCTTGAATACAATACTGATGGATGTAGATTTTGTTTTTCATATCCTGTAAGAGGATTAGGCGTAAAATGTTTCAATAGGTAAACGGGTAAGTTAATGTTTATTAAATTACGCGAGCTTCTCTAAAGAGAGTACTGTTAGTAAGTAATTATTTACTTACTAGCTCGCCTGGCTCTGCCCGCGTATTAGTATAGATAACGCAAGGATAGCTTCGGCAGAAAATCCATTCCGAAGGTCCATTTTAAATATTGGTGAAAGAATTTTTGAGATCGGACGAGTAATTACAAATAAATATTCCTGTTTAAAATGTTAGTAGCTATTATATTATTGTGTATAACACAGACAATACAATTTCGAGTAAAGATTCTTTCAAAATCATTATGGCAACGGCCAAGATAAAAGCTGTAGAAATTACTATATCTACGATTATGAAGTGATTCATCTAGTTTCAAAATAGTTTCTTACGCCAGCGCCATCTGTGGACGGATAGCGGACTGTTTCAATGATTCTCGTAGCTTTTCAATTATTTTATTTCGTATTAGTAAGCATAACATGGCATATTTCAAACCTGAATTTTCAAATGTATTTACATAAACGGAATAAACATTAGATACGTCTACTCATGTAAAACTAAAGTAAGAAGTTATTGGCGAAGGTAGGTTATTTTAATGATAAGTACCTACCTGCCTAAGTTTTCGGCAACTAAAATCTTAATAAAATAATACAGAATCTACGTATACGAGTAGGTATCTATTAAATATCTCATGCAATTAGCAACACTTTAATTCGTAGTATCAACACTAACTTGTTTTAAAATAACTGGTCCTTGATAATTTACCGTTTCATATTTCGCTTGATTCGCTTTATTTTTAGCCCAACGATCTCATTATCTCAAACACCTGTAGACTGGAACAGCTTGAGACACGCTTAACAAAATAGAATAACTCAAAGATGCGACGGGAAATGTCGATAATCTCACAAGTGTGGAAAATCGAAGGGAGAGTCAATCTTGGATTATTGTTGACTAGCTTTTGCCCGCGACTGCGTTCGCGTTTGCTTCCTTTTGTTGGATTTTTACCGCAATAAAAAGTATTCTATATGTTAATCCAGGCTATACTCTATTTGTCCAGCCGTTTTTGCGTTTAGTAACAAAAGTCCAACATCCAAACTTTCGCAGTTATAATATTAGTAGGATACTGCAACTACGACCACAGAATGAATAACCGTACTCATCATCATCATCATCATCATCATTATCATATCAGCCGAAAGACGACCACTGCTGGACATAGGCCGCCCCCAAAGAGTGTCACAAAGACCGGTCCTGCGCCACCCGCATCCAGCGGACTACAGCGACCTTTACCAGGTTATCAGTCCACCTTGTGGGGGGCCTACCCACGCTGCGCCTTCCGGTACGTGGTCGCCACTCGAGAACCTTTCCGCCCCAACGGCCATCGGTTGCCCACCGTACTCATACACGTACATAACCCTACTCCTTGGGCCGTTCCGCATCACGCGTAACGAAACTAGACCTCTACCTACGCTTAGTTACTACGAATCGCGCCGTCAAAATATATTTGTGGGTGAGCGATGAGGTGACCTTAAAACAAGTTACAGAATAGGGGGGCTGTGGTATCCCCTTGGATCGCATAATGGTTTTTAGACTAACGTAGTTTCGCATAATTGGTTTGGCATAATTATTTGTGGCTTAATAGTACTTTCGCATAGTAATATTTTGGCCTATTGTTTTTCTGGCATACTACGCTAATAGCATAATTTCAGTTGAACTAATCTGTATTGGCCGAATATACATTACGCATACTATTGTTTGGGCTAATAATTATTTGGTGTATCTGTCATTATCCATAATTTCAGTTATTTTGTTACGGGCGCATTGAACCTGTAAAATGAACAACAACACACTATTACGTTACGTAACGTTAGGTCACATTAGATAGGTACATTAGATTAGGGTCGGTTAGTATGAAATCCAGGCAATGGAATGGGGTCCGTCGACATCGCCTTAGTTCCTAAATATATACACAAAAATAGCAATATAGCAATTTTATTACTATGAGCCTTTTGTACATAACTTTTTTTAGGACATTACTGTTATGCATTTTGATATGTTGCCAATTGATTATTATGCTTATGCTTTTTGACATTAGTCTTCATGAAGATTATGCTTTCAGTTTTTATGCTTTTTAATGTTATGCGTATATAATTATGCGAAATGTGACTTATGCATATCTTATTTTCGGCGTAAAGTAATTATGCGTAATCTCACTGCCTGGTAATAAAGACTATTAAATATAGAGACTCTTTACATCTCGTAGTCTGTGGGTACCTAGTTATTTTTATTCTTATTAGTCTTAGATTAGAGATTCTATACGTCTCTGTATTATAGGATCCGCAGACACTATAATCAAACCGCGATTAGAATGGGATTGGAATAGCTGTCAGTTTATACAAACTATGATGTATTCATATGGCAAACAGTCACGTTCAATCCCACTCTAAAGCTCCGGTTTCCTAGGCTAGCGGTGACGTCATATGACAGCGGCGTAGACTATCCGTCTCTTTCTAAGTGTTCTAATTAGAAAGGAACGGATAGTGTACGTCGCCGTCATATGACGGCACCGCTAGCCTAGGAACACCGGGCTTAATCGTGATATACGAGTATCTTACATTATGGAAAAAAATGTGTGTGCCCAGGTATTAGTGTGTATGTTGCTCATTAGGTACAGTCAGCAGCAGAAGTAGCTAAGCGGGCCGGGTGTTCAAAATAACCAACACACGCTCTTAATTTCATAAGAATAAAGTCGAGTGCAGGTCATTTTGAACACCCGGCCCGCTTAGCTACTTCTGCTGCTGACTGTACTATTGTTGTTATTGAAATTCAAAAATTTTATTTCGCAAAATAGTAATCCATATAAAATATTAGTAACAATGGGTTTATAAGGCTATGTTAGTGACAGTCAAAATAATTAATTGTATTGTATTAATACAGTATTGTTCTTATTGTGTATTGTGTGATGACATATGTTATGTAAGTTATATAAGTTTTAAAGTTCCTAGTAACATACTGAAATGTCTTTACTTTGCAATAGTAGATTCTGTATTGAGCTATGCCCTTGACTACAATTGCTTACAAGCAAATGTCACTCAAGTTTTTAGCACGACGCTTTATATGCGTACTTACGAAATAATATTACACAATATTTAATACATACTAAATAGTTAAATGAAAATGAAATGAAAAATATTTATTCCGGAAACATAGTAGTCCATATACAGCATTACATCATTATTGTTATTAATTGAATTAAATTAAAAGAAATAAAAAATAAAACACAAACACATATATTAAATTAAATTAGGTACTACAGGAGACCTTTGGACCATCGCGGGTTAAGTTTACTATAGAGACTCTTACCTGCAGACAAACTATTAAAACAGTTTTGCAGGGAATTAAATGTAATATATTAAGTTTTGTATCCCATTGCTTAGTAATAATAAATAATAATAAAAATGGCACTGAAACGTGGTCGGTTACTATGGGCCTCGTAAGAAGGTTTAAAGACACCCAAAGGGCAATGGAGAGGGCTATGCTGGGAGTTGCTCTGCGTGATCGCATCAGAAATGAGGCTATCCGCAGCGGAACTAAGGTAACCGATATAGTCCTACGAATCTCTAAACTTAAGTGGTGGTGGGCGGGGCACATTGCACGGCACAGAACAGATGGCCGTTGGGGCGAAAAGGTTCTCAAGTGGCAACCACGTACTGGAAGACACCCACACGGTGAACTGATGCAATGACCTGTGGTACCTAAAGGTCGCGGGAGTCCGCCGGATGCGGGTGGCGCAGGACCGATCACTTTGTTTGTTCTTATTGTAAGACCTGTCAAAGAGCGCGTGTGCAGGCATACAGGTAATAATCATTTGATTTTGACTTTTGTAGATCATTTTGCTCTCTTTGTACGCGTACCTACTCCGCTGCTGATTGGCATCAATTTAAGACCCTTAAAGATTCACACACGACAATAATTATAATACGACCAGATAATTGAGTTAACTCATCGGTTGCCCTCGACAGTATAAACGTCCAGTATTTTTTACGGCTCGTTTTCGAAGAAAACCCCTTGGGTGGCTCGTTGGGAAAACCAACAAACTTACGCGATCCTTATCAACCTTATAAGAAGACTTTACAGTCTCTTTTTCTTCGATTCACTTTTTAATTTACTTTGTTATTTGATTAATTTTTGGCTGCAAGGTGATTGCCGCGGACCTAAAGTTTCTATACTTAAGGTTTATATTCGTTTGACCGTTGTTGAAGTTATGTTGGTTTTTTGATTAAGTTTTGAGTAAGGCCGTTTCGGATATTGTTGATGTTTTATTGGTTGTACATATTTATAAGTTTAACTGCGACTATGTCTGTGGCGCCATCGTTTGGTGATACTCGTTTTTATGATGCTGGTTATGTTTCAATAGTTATATACAGGTAATAATCAATTTTAAAAGTAAGAGTTAGTGTGCACTTTTCAACAAAAGGTTTTCGGACTATGGTACTTTCCTGGGTAAAAAATATATAATTATATTTAGTCCGACAGTTAGATTATCAAAACATATTCGGCACGTATTTTTTTGTTTGTCAATTAAACAAAAACCGGCCAAGTGCTTGTCGGACCACGCAAAACGAAGGGTACCGTGCCTATTAAAAAGGTCGTAATATCGTCACAGAAATCTTACGGCACTTACGCCCCTTCCTTTAAGGAAGGCAGTTTTTCAGCAATATCTTGAAAAACTTTGAACAGATCCTGTTCAAAATAATTTTCGATGAAATAATTTAATAAGCTAAAGCGAAAGTTAATGTAATGTCGTATCAGGAGCTCAAAACAGTGGCAGAAAGAAGAACAGAATGGCGATTACTCCACCGACAAGAGCCTGGCTCTTAAATTTATAATGATGATGAATTTAATAAGCTCTGTCCATGATTTTTTTCATATTTTTAAAATACACCATGCATAAATTAGAGGGGGGGGGGGGCAAAATTTTAGTGACTTTCGGGGCGATTATCTCCGACTCTATTCACTTAATCAAACAAATTGCTGAGAAACCTTATATTTATTTTGAAAGGCCTATCGAATGATGTGCCACACGTGGACTTACAATAAAAAAAAAATTGACTTGCAGTTTTATGTATGGAGAGCACCTCTAAAAAATTTTTTTTACTCATTTTAATTACAAAACTACATATCGATGGCAAAAAGCGAGAACGTAGTAACCGCCAAAATGCAAACTTTACACCAGAGCCAAAAAACTTTTCGATTTCGAGAAAAAAAATCATAACTCTTTCATTTATGAACGAAAATGCTTGATATTTGGATCTAATTCATAACTTATGGTTTTCTTTCAACTGGCATATTTAATATTTAACAAAAAATACTGGTTTACGACTTAGTGGCGGTTACGACAATTGAACTCTTTTTTTCGTTACGCGAAAACGCTGTAAACGCCAGAAGTAAATGTACTAAAATGGTGAAACGAGTATTATTTCCATAAAGCATAAATGCTGTAACCAGATGCATATTTATTTGAAGATTCAATAATTTTGACGTAAATGTCATTACGTTCTTTATAGGACTAACTGAAATGTGGTAAGTGTCCACCGGCAAAAAGAAACTGTGAAAATAAAACGACTTAAGTATCAATCAACTTTTATCAACATACTTTTTTAAAATGTTTCCAAATTTTAAATGCAGGTTTCTTACAAATTAAAAGCTCAGAAGCAACAATTACCGTCTTAACATATCAAATACTATCTAGTCTCAATTTCTCTGTATAAAAACATTACGAAAGTTACTTAAAACCTCCGTTGCTTATAACATTTCAAAAGGTTAATAAAATATCTCATATTATAAAATCACAACCTTGTACTAATCGTGCTAAAAACAAACATAAATATTCTTAGGATTAATCAGACTATAATATTGTTATCCGCTAAAACTAAATATTATAGGTAATGAGGTTTAATATTCCCGTGAAAACTTTAAAACTCTCTACATTTTATCTTCAGTTTTGGCATTAAATTGTCTTTTAAGTAACTTTTATCGATATAAAACTCACTACCTATTAAACCCACTAACTATAAAAGATGTTTTGAATGTAAGTTTGTAAGTATTACTTATTATATAAGTTTCCAACATAATTCTTAAATAATTGTTTGAACACAACTATCACCTCAATTATAAAAATATTTCTTTGAACTAATCTCACTGAACCATTAATATTTAACTTAAATAACTAGACGTTATATTACTATGGTACCGTACAAATTAAAATTGTTATTATTTATTTAAATAAAAACTCGGAGTAATTTTTCTTAGGCAGGATATCAATTGACACTTCTTCACGGACACACAGAGTACACAGACTACGCACACCGACTCGCTCCGGCGATCGCCGATAGACTAAATCACAGGTCGTATTCACGAGCCACATCGCCGCGAGCGCACATTTTTATTGCTGTATCTTCAAGCACTACCCACTTCACGTTGTGTTTCAAATGTCGTTACTGTAGCTTGCTGTTAATTCATTTTCGAATGAAATGTAGTAAGCGTCAATCATAGATAATTTATTTTAGGATAATTGCAGTAAGCTTGGTTCGTAATTTTTTCACTACATGCATAAATGCTGTAACCGCCACGGAACAAAATTTCGGCAACGCTGTAACCGGCACACCCTTTGATTTATGAAAAAACAAAATTAGCGTAAATGTACTCGTTTAGAAAATTGCTACTATTTGGGTATTTACAGCAATTAGATGTGGGCATCGTCAAAAAAATACATTCGTTTTGCAACGTAGTCCAGTTTTTTCTAAGCGTCGTAGAGCCATGGGACCCAGACCAGTCGATGCAGAAAAATTCGCTGATTCCGAATATGCAAAAAAAATTTTTTTGACCAAGTGGCGGTTACTACGTTCTCGCTTTTTGCCATCGATATACACCTATCCTCAAAATTTTATTCAAATACACCTTATAGTTTTCGAGTAAAATGCCTGTGCCATACGGACAGACGGACATGACGAAACTATTCCGTTTTTACCATTTTGATCCCTAAAAATGATGAAGATATGGCTTGTTAAAGTTCCGTGTGACGTCACATTATGCAAAAAACTGTACCGTAATGTGACGTCACGCGGCGCTTCATCATTTTTTGATAATCTAACTGACGGACTAAATATCATTTTTTAGGAGAGTATTAGCCAATGACAACTAACAAATACAATACAATACAATACATATACTCTTTATTGCACACCTCAAAACATGAATGAAATACAGGACATAAAAACTTAAAAGTAAAGGTTAACAACAGGCGGTCTATCGCTAAAGAGCGATATTTTCCAGACAACCTTTGGGTAGCGGAGAAATTGCAACAAATAATTACAAATAGGTAGGTGGCAAAATTAGAAGTAAAGTAACTAACTAAATAAACATATACCTATGTAGGTATATGTTTGTTTGTATGATTTACGTGTATGTTGATTGTTTGTTTGATTGAATTCAAACAAACAATGTTATTAATGTTTTTTTTAGTTAATCACATCACTATAAATCTTTATTACCTACCTATCGAAAAGTAGTAAAATAACCATTAACGTATAGCGACGTTAGAATATCTATTTCCTTATAGAATACTCTCAATGACTCACGCGACCCCAGGTCATAAAGTTCGCCTCAAGTTGTAGAACTAGTGTGAACGCTATTTTTTATTAGCTCACAACAAATTATTTCAACTCTAAAAGATAGAGTCACTCTGCAAAAAAATTCAAGTCTACTTAGATATTTGTGTAAGGTCAGCACAGCAAGATTAACTTAATTGTGGTGTTTAGGTAGGTATAGTGCCTACCTTTTGTTTAGTAATCCTTTATTATTAACACTCTAAAGTACCTACTTACTCTAAACTTATGGACCTTTGAATCTAAAGTACTGCCTTACTTCGAAATTGAAATAAAATTTGGGTTTGAAATTTTATTTATTTATCTTTACGTTTCGGATGTCCTCCAATATCATTGGTCGCGAGATAGAGTACCTATTATACGCGATTAAGTTCCATTTAGTAAAACTGTTGCTACGGGTAAGAGGGTCACGTACAAGACCTAAGCAGTGACTACTTACACATCTTGTAAACAAAACATTAGGTACGAGTATTCAACCACGATGAGTTTGCGAATGGAATAGATGTCAGTTCATATAACCTTTGACGTATTTATATTGCAAAACTGACACCTACAATTCCATTCTAATCGCGGTTTGATAATACGCGTATCCAAGTTCTTAAATATTTTGTGACTTTGACTTTGATGACCAGTTAGGTTATTACATGTTTTTTCGTAACGGCAAATATTTGTATAATGAACACGAGTATTTGTGCCTAAGTACAAATACTCGTACAGTCGCCATCAAATATATCGGAGCGGCCCAAGTGCTCACAAATATCTGAACACGTCTCTAATGCCTCGACAATAGAGACGTGTTCAGATATTTGTGAGCACTTGGGCCGCTCCGATATATCTGATGGCGACTGTACCTAATGACGACGATACCTATGTGTATCGTCGTCTAGTAGGTATACTAGGTATATCTATAATACAAGCCTTATTGGGCTTACTGTGGGTCTAGATCGATTTGTGTAAGATTGTCCTATAATATTTTGTTTAAATTTAGGGATTTAATAGATTAAGTACCTGTAAGTACTTGTAATACTGCACTAGTAACTTTTTACCCTGCACAGTTTTTTTGCAATTTAATGGCCAGACACACCCTTATTAATTTTTTCACCAGATCAGACTACAAACGTAATTTACGACGCACGAATATGTCCGTTAGCAATTCCTAATAGGTCATACTATATTCTCAGTAATTAATACTTCCATCTTAATACTAGTCATTTAATACACATTTTGCACCTTATTTGTAATATATTAAAGTTGAAAACTTACTCCATTTTTTGTCCTTAGTCTTATAAGAAATGAATAATTACAGCAAAAACTGTTCTATGTTAACGTTCAGTCGGTATAGAGCTTGCTAGAGAAAAACATATTCGAAACAACCTTCTATTCTCAGAGGACTTAGAACCTTAAATACATGGCATAGATTAGAAATTCTAATAAATGATTAAGGTGAGTAAGACGTGTATTAGTAAACTGGACGCCATTAAATTATTGATTCAGGTGTTTGTACGTTTTGTAGAACCGACGATCACACACACATTATTATGATAATAATTGATTAAAGTACTTACTATTTTAATGAAGTTGAGGGATCTGCATGCTTGCTGCTGGTCCTAACAAGTCATTATTATAATATAAGTGAGGTCGACAGTGGCAATTTTCTTATGCTGGAGATATCCTATGATCCTTGCATGCTTTCTTGTTTTACCTAGCCTAGCGCTATCCCGGCTTTTGCCAGGGTCCACTTTCCTAAGAAAAGCGAGTGCTTTTCTCCACTTTGCTCGATCTTGAGCGTAAAAGCCTTTAGTTATACTTTCTGAGTATGTAGGAATGTTATTAAATTGATACATACCTACCATTGGATTTCGAAGATATACCTTAGGTAGGTAAAGTTCCCTAAAATTATAATGTAAATTTTAGAAAACTGTGATTATAAAATAAACACTATTTACATTATGTTTGTAGCTTAATAAGTACCTACATAACGGTATCGGAGAAAATAGGTTTCTATGAATTGAAAAAACGGCGAAATTAAACATTCTTCTAAATTTAATTCAGAAGAACAAAGGTTGGTACCTACTTTAATCACCAGCACTGTAAGAGCTCAATAACATTCCGAATTGTATGATATCTTATTCAATTACAATCACACGCTTTTGTAAAACGAATGCCTTTAGGGCACAACCGGGAAAAACGCTATTAGGAGGATGTATCTTCAATTACAATTAAACGTCTGTTAAGTAATCAGCTTTCGTGCAATGCTGATAACGAATCTATGACACTAAACCTAGGTGTTTTCGATCTTAGTAGGTATTTGAGCTTAGCTTAGTAAGTAATGAGGTTAGAAATTCAACAGAAGTTTAATCTATGTTGTTGTTGTATGTTGTTTATTACCTTTCTAAACGAATACAGGTATATCATAAAGAGGAAACGTCAGTGAGATTGTATTTTGGTAAATATTATGTAGGGGGTAAACTCCTCACTCATTCTATAAAAAAAATATTTCACCTGTGTATAGAAAGTAGGTAGTTTGTGGATGGTTATAGGCTATGTTTTATCCTGCAGGTTTTCCTGTGACCTTTGCAATACGCAGGCGAATTCGCGCGGGCAGCTAGCACCTACTTAATTAAGAGGAGCAGTCTGTGAGATTGTATGTAGAGGGGGTAAACTGCGGACTTACACATCCAATTTCGCCTATGTCCAAAATATAGGTACTTTCTGGTTGGGCACAGGCTATTTTATCCCGTCGGTAAGCCTGCTCTCTTTGCAATAGACAGGTGTAGCCGCGCGGACAGCTAGACATATTTATAAATTGAAAGAGATGTGTCAAGGATAACTAAATTAAATCCAAATTCCCATTCAATCTCGTTTTTGCTATCGGCCTAGCAATCGGTTTGGTAGTAATTAATACACTTTTTAAATTTTTGCTGCGCTTTGTGTCGAGTTGCGTCTGTTATTTGATTTTGTAAAGGTGCTCATACACCTGAGCATTCACTTGTAATGAGCATTCAGCAGCAAAGGGCCGCAAATACATCGGCCTCACATCAGACACGCATGTTTTTGCGGCTTTTGCTGTCGAAACACTCGGACCGTGGAGCCCAGGCGCTCACCAACTATTTGGCCAATTGTCAAAAAAATTGGTACAAGTATCCGGAGACCACAGAGCTGGCTCGTTCCTTGCCCAACGGATCGGCATAGCTATCCAAAGGGGCAACGCAGCCAGTCCAGTCCAGTGAACGTGAAAATGTTCTTAGCAATTTTAGGCTCTATGCTTAGCTCTGTTCGTTGTTCAATGTGACATATTAAAAAACGGCGAAGGCTCGATGTATTGAAGCCTCTATAGGCTACGTGGTCTGCTAAACACCATCCGGTATAGTATGCTGGTTTACCTGCAATCATACCTAACATTGTGCATCGGTTACGCTTTAGGCGAATGCTGTGAGGACGTATTTTTCAACATAACTGTGCCCTTTACTTTTCTCTGTTTATGTTCAGTGACCATGTCACGATGTCTCCATTACTTTTGCTGACGTGCTCAGCGAGACGACTCTAGTATGTCACGATGGGAACCGTTTAGATATGATGTTCCACTCACGAAGTTTTGATGCCGCGTCGAATATAAAAGATGATAAGCAAGACGACAACTTATAGCCTAATTTGGCACCCTTGCCCGCGCAGCTTCGAATCTTGGTTAAGGTAAAAAACAATCAGGAGCAAAAAATGGGGATTGAATTTCGATACAAAATGTAGGTACCCATTTTAGCTCTTTAGTGTAATATTTGAGCACGAGGACGTAGGTGTTAGTTAAAAAAAAAACAAAATCATTAATTAACCAAAAAGTAACACAATAATGACTATCCATCAGACTCCAAACTAGGCTGAGTATGTGTCTTGGACGTTTGCGAGAGCGATTGACAGCATAATTAACTATAATAACTAAAAAAATTATCACAATGCAATTAATGGAAACTCATAACTTGAGCAGGGCATTGAAATGAATTAACTTGAACATTCATTACTTAAGCTAAATTACACGGGTCCGAAAATGCCTCATTAACTTACATAATTTCTGAGACAAAAAAAAATATTAACGCCAGTACTACCTTGTGAACGAAACCTTAGTCTAAAGAGTGCAAAAGAAAACTTGACGCTTCACGAACGTCACATTATTAAGGCGTGTTACCCTTGAGAGTTTTCAACTTGTGAATTACTGTAATAATTGAATAACTATCTCGAAAATTAGTCTTTATACAGCAATTTTTAATATGTTTATTGTCCTTTTTTTGTCCAAATAAGCACTTAGAATCCATGGTTAAAATCTGTCGCTATACTTGCCCACTAACTATTACTATATAGACCTGGGGCTCGTGCGACCTTACTCACCACCAGAAACAAATCACATAGGTATACAGAGTCAGTATACTGGTGTTATTATGGCAGCTTTTAGTACGAAGCTTATTGAGCTGACTATACTAAGTAGTCATTTATTTTCCCAACAAATCATATTTCAATCTGAAATCCCTTATCACACTATAAAACGTACATGTAGACGTAAGCTATACCTTTTCCACGCATGGCCGAACGTCACTTGGCGCTGAGAGTGGGGTCGCTAGGGGGCGCGTCGAGCGGTTGTGACCTATGTAGATGTGCCAAGAAATCTAGCTCTAGGATTCTGTAGTGTAGGTATATATATGCGAGTATAAGGTGCTAGTTATATTTATGTACAGGTTTATGCGTACCTAGAACATGTACAGTAGTTATGGTGGGCGGGTTTGACACTGCCAGGTTCAACGGTGATTTATTTATTTAGGGTCACCAAACGGACAATCCATAAATATCTTAAGTACCTAATATGCTCAGGTTGGTGGTGTAAGAGACTCCTTTAATGACGTCGCTGTCACATTGACTGGTATTAGATATGGGAGTTTTATTCTACCCACCAATTATATTTACAGTTTCACATTACTTCGACATTCTTACATCAAAAAATCAAACCTCTAAAACAAGCACTTCACGTAATATGTCGCTTCTGAAAGATATAACATTATCACCACACGCACTGCCTAAAATCGTTCTACAAATATGGGTGTGTACACATCCTAAAAATACCTACTTATTAATTTTCCAGCACGGTATACCCTGTTAATTAGGCACAACACAATAAAACACTTACGTCGCAAAAAGTGTTCCACTAATTTAATATCAACCGGCCGAAAAAACCCGTTTCATATTTCTACAACCTTATACAGACACGTTATAAATAATGAGGGAATAAAATTGAGTTTACGGCGTGATAATGAGACATTCTTAGCGAGTAGTTTTGAGCGCACAGCGCCATCTAGCGGCGAGTGGACGGAGACAGAACTATGCAAACAAATCTGTGAAAAAAATACGAACGGCGCTGAAATTTTAATAGAATAAGATCTATTATATAATTGTAATCAAATTGATATTTCATTTCACTAGATTAAGACTGAAACCGACACTAAAAGGTTATATTATTATTTTACGTCTTACTTTAGTCTAAAAATACTTTCTCACTAAGTAGCAATAGCAACGGCAATTATGTTTTAATTTGTGATTTTGGTTTAAGTATCGCATACCTACGTGAAACTTTAACTAAACTATATTTTACAGACGTCGCGACTAAAATTCCGCGACACTGTCAACTTCATCAAGGGGTAAAAAACGATGTCTAAAAAGAGTTTCGGCGCGTATCAAACTGGCCGATGCCAACTTACTTTCAAATTAGACGTCTAAAACGCGGATAAAAAACGATCTATTCGATACAAATATTGCACACGACGGCGGCGGCGGCTCAAACAAATAAAAATAAAAGCTGACATTCTATTTTTCTCTGGAAGGAGCTTGCGCGCGCATTGTGCGCCTGAGTCGAGAAAACGAACAAAACCGAACGTCGCCGACGCGCCGCGACCGAGAGAGACCGCCATTCCCACCATCCGCACAAAAGACCGGGATAACTATAGTATGGGCGTTCCGTTATCAAATTTCTCATCCAATTAATGCTCAGTGGGCTTCCAAGTGGGCGTGGTCAGAATGATCCAGGCTAATAGGGATCGAGCGAAATGATCTATAGCTCGCAGTGCAGACTGTATTGTTGTTAGTTTCGTGGATTTATTTTATATCTACGTTTGATGGCTGAATAAATTTCCATGTGCTGGTTTTATGAATTTTAATCGGTTTTTCGGGCGACGTCTCAGACATTTTTCAGAGTGTAAAACCAAAGGAGTTTTGTAGGTATTTGGATTTGAAATTGAGTGCAGATTGGAAATTGAAAATTGCAATACAGATCATTCTCAATGAACTCCTAATGATGCAAACATGAAAAAGAAGCAGATCTGACTCAACGTCATAATACCTAATTTATGTTGTGTCGAGGGTCTGAAATAGTTTGTTATTAGATTTAAGTCCTCGCCGTCATGACGAGAGTCCGCTGGATGTGGCGCAGGACCGGTCATTGTGGCACTCTTAGGGGAAGCCTATGTCCTTGTCAATCAATCCAAGTGTCCCTAAATCATGACCCATAAAACAGTGATTTAGATAATATATTAAGTCGGTTATGAAATGCGCTGAGACGGCCGGGACCATTTATAGTTTGGGGTTGACTTGCATGACTCTCCTACTTAGGTTACCTTACTACTCCGCCAAATAGGTAACGTGCCGTACCTATAGGTACTAACCGATAATGAGATGTACCTATCTACCTACCTACCTAATGCAGCAACAAACGTGACAAACGAAAATGACTATCGTTTCAAAAGATGGCGCGTTTTGATGATGGAAACGGATAAGTTTGGATACCTACCTACTTAATAACATTGTGATTATCTACTTTCTTGTGTTACTTTTTTCTCAAATAATTTTTCGAGAAAATTCTACATTATTTTATTGATTAATTTATTTGGTGTCAACATCCCTATTAGGTACTTGGCTACACTCAGGCAGCACCCGTTGTATAAAATAGACGAGGTCTAAACCACCCGCCCGGCAACCCAAGCAGACTTCCGACAATGGCTGCCACCTTAATTAGAGCCACAAAAGCGCGTCTTACGTATACTCCTGACTTCATTTACATCTAATAATGTACCTTAGCCCTCTATTAAGGGGTATAGATGGTTAACAGGAACTTTCCTAGTCTACTAATTATGTCCTACTTTAGTTAGGTTATCATTCGTTTTTTTATTACAACTGTGGCAAACAAGCATATATAAACTGCCTGATGGTAAGTAGACACATGCTATACAGCCTATTGACGCTTGCGACTCCAGAAGAATTAAAAGCGCTTTTTGATTTGGGGATTAATTCGTTGGTAGGTATCCAACAATGATCCACTGGTACCTACACAAAGAAGCAACGCTTTTATTCGAAAATGCAACCTTGCCAAACCGTACTACGAACATAACCAGGCTTCAATATGGTCGCGTGCCTCGCTCTTCAGTCGGCGGCCCGCACACTTGGTGAAGTATTTTCTGATTTTCAACATCAAAACAAAAAAAAAACTTTCGTTGTTTTATTTCCGAAGAATCATCATCATCATAACAGCCGAAAGACCTCCACTACTGGACATAGGCGTCCCCCAAAGAGTGCCACAATGACCGGTTCTGCGCCACCCGCATCCAGCGGACTCCAGTGACTTTTACCAGGTCATCAGTTCCGAAGAATGTTTTCAATGTATTCAAATTAATAAATTGTATTAAGTTACTATATTTGGCCATCGTTTCGATATTCACTAACGTGGCTATCTTGTTAGATTCATCTTTTACCTAGCCTAACACATCGAAAGGTGTAGGTCAGGCACTCATACAGAGTTTTTTTTTAAATAAAATCTATTTAATGATTCATTGTGTGCTTGGCCGGTTCATTGAATACCTGGCACCGGTTCAGTCTCTACCATTGAATGTACACAGTGAGCCATTTCTCATCTTTATGAAAAAAATCTCGTCTTCTATTGGGGTTTAGACAAAACTCAACACCAGCGTGCTGCTATCTGCCCTCCTGCACTTTTTTTTCTTAGGCTGTTTAGGTTTCCACTGCTGGGCAAAGGCCTCCCCCCTTTTCCTCCACTCGGCCTATTGCTGGCATGCTCGCGCCAACCCAAGCAGAACGCGTCCAAATCCTCCCGTCAACTCCTTTTTGGTTTGCCTCTGCTCCGGTGGCCATCTTGGCGGGGTCCATTCCGTACTTATCCTGGCCCATCCCCAGTTTGGTGGTCTTGGGCTCTTGGCACCCACATCTACAATTTGTGTTTTGGAGCGCAGTTCCGCGCCCAACATTTACTAGTCCAATATGCGGTCATGCCTACTCGTAGCTGTCGCTTCCATATCGGTCTTACGATTCATGTAACGTAAGTCTACTCCGGTCGTCTTTCCTTAACTATAGACCTTATCCTACAATACAATACAAATATTCTCTATTGCTCACCAGTAGGTAGGTACCTACAATAGAAAAAAACAGAGGTGAATTAAACATAAACAATGGCAGACAACAATTGGATTGTCCTACAATTATTGGTGAATGAAAAGTAGGTAAGCCAAATTGGTTGTCTTGTCAATGGACAGGTATCGAGCTTCATCAAGGTAGGTACTAGGCTAAAAGGATTCCTTACATTGCTGAAAAACAGTAAGCTGTACTTATTCCACCTTTTCGTGTGGCTAACCCAATGAACGGTGCGCTTAACCCATAATTATCGGTTCCATTTTATTACGGAACCTTACAAAATCTATTTAACGTTTCCCAACGCATGTTCTACAGAATCGGTTATACTATACTGGGGTAGGTAGGTAATTGTATTGTCAGCAGCCGGCCGTGCCGCTTCCGTGCCTCATAATTAGGGTAATTTGACACTTCTAGCCGGCACGGTGTTATTTACCTACGCCAGGAACTAGCTTGTGTGAGTTGTGTGTTCACCACTCGTACCTATTTTAATTCCAGCCTGATATGAGCTTAGTTCGATTCGAATAAGGGACTCCGGAAACAGTTTTATGTAGATAGACAAGATCGGATAATGAAATGGAATTGGAAAGTTTATTCGTTGTTTATAAGTTTAAATTGAACTACTTACATGGTTTTCTGTAACTCTAACGCTGACCCTTCTAAATTAGTAAAAGTACAACACGACGATAACAAAGGAAATGGGATTGCGGAAAACGTACTTATTAAGATTACTATAAGTACGTATTAGGTACGAACGAAGTCGCAAAGCTTAAATCGCTCACATTCTCATAAAGATTGCAAATCTCAACTTCAAAACAGGATCTACGGCCATACCTACTTAAAAACCTCCACCCAAATAAATACAAGAAAAAAACACCCCTATTTCCTTTTCAATGACAACATAGATTCGAAATTCGAATTTAAACATCTGCCATTCGATTCTATAGGCGATTGTCATTCCTTTTTCAAATTTTCAACAATGCAATCGGAAATTCGGGGTGTTCATCGTATGACAGTTGCTCTTCAAAATCGTTCTTTATGCGGGTCTACCAACTTAACAAACATATGTCAATCAAGCAGAAGTAGACTCTCTGTGGAAGCGTTAAGTATTTTTTTACAACCTGGGTAAGTTGGCGTGGCCGTTTAAAATTCGATCGTGTTGCGTTGCGTGTATTGGTTTATCTGTGGATTTTCGTGGTTAGTTAGAGATTGGAGAGGTTTAGGCCTGAATCACACTGGCGCGGCTTGCGATGGCGGTCAGTAGTAAACTTGACAGCTAATGACAAGTTTACTATAAGTAATATTGACCGCCGCTGCCAGGCCGTGCCAGTCTGTGATAGGCTTTACTTTTTTGTCTATGGTTTCGGGGCGATGTATTAAGCCAGTATTGAATATCAAAGGTTGTTCGTTACCTACCTATTAAAGCTCAAAGTCTAGGTAGGTAATATGCCACACGCTGAAGGTTTGAATGAAACGCTTTTTAAACACTGGACTAGAAAATATCTACTTAGGTGGTTTTCGCAATGTCCGAAACATGTCTACTAATAAGTAAATTTTTTTTTTATTTGACTGACGCTAAACAGTCACTAATAATTTCACGTAGCTTAATTTGTCACTTAATCCGGTGCAGCACTTCCTAGCCTCGTTTATACTTTACTTTTAGTAACCGTATATACTTATCAAAAAGATACAATAAAAATTGTGGCGTTTTCTCATTGACTAATTTAATTTGTCTTCAATATTTCAAATAAATTTACTATCCATTAGGTTACAGTGAACTATTGTTGAACCATTGTGTACAGTGTAATACAGTCTGTAAAATGTAAAACCAATATATGTAGGTATATCGCCACAACAAAGCGCGAATACCTACCTATCTGACACGAATCTATTTCTAAGGCCGTTAGGACGTGTCAGATATTTTTGCCAGCTTCGTTATATTCGTTATTAGATATGAATGCTAGTGGCTGCACAAAATAAAGAAAAACCACAACAAAGCGTGAATACCTATCTGACACGAATCTATTTCTAGGGCCGTTAGCACGTGTCAGATATTTTTGCCAGCTTTATTATATTCGTTATTAGATATGAATGCTAGTGGCTGTACAAAATAAAGAAAAGCCACAACAAAGCGCGAATACCTATCCGACACGAATCTATTTCTAGGGCCGTTAGGACGTGTCAGATATTTTTGCCAGCTTCGTTATATTCGTTATTAGATATGAATGCTAGTGGCTGTACAAAATAAAGAAAAGCCACAACAAAGCGCGAATACCTATCCGACACGAATCTATTTCTAGGGCCGATAGAACGTGTCAGATATTTTTGCCAGCTTCGTTGTATTCGTTATTACCTAGATATGAATGCTAGTGGCTATACAAAATAAACAAAAGCCACAACAAAGCGCGAATAGGTACCTATCTGACTCGAATCTATTTCTAGGGCCGCGGCCGTTAGGACGTGTCAGATATTTTTGCCAGCTTCTTTATATTCGTTATTAGATATGAATGCTAGTGGCTGTACAAAATAAAGAAAAAAAATCTGAACATGCCTTTTGTTGAATGAGTGATAATGATAATAGAGACTTATTTTTGACGGTCGGTCTGAGCAAGCATTGTTGATAACTGTATAATTAGTCGCCACTTGCCAGTAATCCTTTACCATTGCGTTTACTTTATCTTTAGACGACTGTAACTTTCATTGAAAGCATGTACGATGTACATACATATATCGTAACTAAGTCGTTGGCACAAACACTACACTCATACCTTGCTCATCAAATGACTACAGATCAGTGGTTACCACTCCATACTGCTATATTCTAACGATTAAATCTAATCTAGTCTTTACGCCATGGGAATAGAGACTAAATCAAACATTCTAACCATTCATCAATTGGAAACAGAAGTCATCTTAGTTCAGTTGCGCATTGCGATGTTAGGATCTATGCTCGCAGCCGAAATGTGTCATTGCCAGTGTATTATCGGTTTTCTTGCGTGGTATTAAGAGGGTCTATTGTTTTGTGAAACTGCATATTTGTGTTTGTTTGCTACACCTTCATGGAACGCCGGCTCTTTACACCACTTGCCCCTAATTGATTCGTATTAAAAGTCTAATTACTGTCCAAGCGACAGAAAACGCGATACAGAAGTTTGACTCGACTTAATTCACAATCAGTCTCACAGGCCAATGACTAAGTACAGCTACATACGTATTACCAAGCTACTTACACACCACACATCTAGATTTATGTTGAATACTATGCAGCCAAGCTTTCCTAAAGGCCATCACACACCTAGCAATTTGTCACAACAACTTGTTATACTTAGTTGGAATCAGACAACAATACCTACATACCGTTTATTTGTAATATAGCAGGTAGGTGTGACAAATTGCATCGTTTGTAGTGTGCCAAGTTCGTTCTTTTGTACGGACACCATACTACGGGGACATGTAAGTATACATTATACCTATACAACACAATACAAATATGCGTTATTGTTCGCCAAAAAACTACATTAAGAGAAAAACAACACTTAAATGAAACCAGAGAACCTTTGTGTAGTGGAAACAATAAAAACAATTTAACATTAGGTACTTGAGTAGGTGAAACAACAGTGTTGGAAACACGAAACCTACCTAACTATAAGAATGATGATACACTTACATAATTAGGTAAGTAAGTACTTAGATACCTATATAAACCACACATAAATAAGTAAATATCCAAGAAACAATACAAAACAACACACACAACGTAGATAGCTACATTAGCTATATACAGGTGACTATGGAAGGGATAAATACTTTTTTTTTATTTAACGTAAATACAAGATTATGATTAACATTAACTAAAATAAATTAAAACTAAGTTAAATCTAAAAAAGGCCCTCGAGGCATTGTACCGAGGTTGCTGGCGGCATTTCCTCGCTGAATTGCAATTGCAATGCTGATGCGTTGCGCGAGAAAGCCACCAGCTCTTCGATCACCAGTTACATCGACCAGACGTTTCGCGATTTCAGTAAATAACTTATGCGCACTGGGACCCCACGGACCAAGGGTCTCGACGCCAAAGGGTACAAAGTCGTTCTCTTTTAGTTTTTAGTAAAGGGATTATATGAGACTTCTGCCCTCCTTCTGCTGTTGTCATCTTCTGTGACGACATTGAATTATCGTTTGAGACAATAACCTGCATGTTTGAAGGGCGTTTTATTGCCTGTTAATGTTGCATGTGAATTAAAAACATCTGCCGCACATTGTTCATGATTTTTCTATAAATATCTAAAAACCTGTACTTAAGTAATTAATGTCTATGTGAAACGCACGTTGACATTAACTTCACTATAGCGGCAGTTATAAACTAGTGGTTATACTTTCACTAGTTTATAGTACAGGTCTTCGAGATGGATTATGCTATATTATTTGTTATATTACGCGGGTGGAGGCAAGGCGAAACTAGTCCTTATAATATAAATTCACACAGCAACTGCACGTACCCTTCGCGGGGACTGAACTGGGTCATTTCACAGGAAAAAAAACCGGCCCAGTGCGTGTCGGACCACGCACAACGAAGGGTTCCGTGTCTATTAAAAAGGTCGTATCGTCACAGAAATCTTACGGCACTTAGGTCCTTTTTTATAGGGAAGGCAGTTTATTAGCAATATCTCGAAAACCTTTGAATCGATCTTGTTCAAAATAATTTTCGGTGAAAGAATTTAATAATGTCCATGTTTTTTTTCATATTTTTTAAATACACCGTTCAAAAATTACAGGGGGAGGACACAATTTTTGTGACTTTCGGGGGATTATCTCCAACACTATTCACTTAATCAAAAGAATTCCTGAGAAACCTTACATTTATTTAGAGAGGCCTACGATTGATCCACAACTGTGGACTTACTATGTTTTTTTTTTTGTTTTTGACTTTTTTTTTTTTAATTTATTTATCTAAAGTACAAAACGATTACCAATGTTATATTACTCGCCAAACTGCGATAACAGTTTGTTGGCGAGACCGCGCTCATTTTAACTAGTGTTAAGTACCTACGTTAAAACTATGTTATGTATGCTATGTGAACTACATATAATCTTAAACACTAACTTACACACTAAACATGACAATGCCTGAACACTTCACCCCTGCACTTAAAGTGCTATACTTTACAATTATTTATGTGTTTAATTATTTTTTTAACTGCAAGTATTTTTTATCTATAAGTTTTAATGTAATTTTTCCAAAAATGTCTTTTTTAATCTATTTTTTAATTCAACTTTGCTGCACTTTTTTTCTTCTCTTAACCAATCAGTCTCGTTATATATTTTTGGTATCATAAATATATTAGCTCTTTTGCCATAGTAGTTTTTAGCAGAATTCTGTACATATTTCTTTGCCCTTACATTTTTAGTTTTATATTTATTTATTTACTTGAAGATTTATGTATGGAGTGAACCCAAAAAAACATTTTTTTAGTTATTTCATTACAGAACTATGTAGCGGCTAACAAAATACACCTATCCTCAATATTTTATTAAAATACACCTTATAGTTTACGAGTAAAATCCCTGTGACATACGGACAGACGGACATGACGAAACTATAAAGGGTTCCGTTTTTGCCATTTTGGCTACGGAACCCTAAAAACGAATCATGATTTTGCTGTAAATTTAATTAAATACCAATGTCATGACAAACTTTTGCTCTCTAAAGGGCGTTTAGTCCCAAGTTTTTTATCCCCAAAAAACGGAAGCCTAAAAACTATTCCCAAACTCAAAAAATCGCTTGCCAACCGCAACTGTCAAAATTTCACAAATCGATTAAAGACTAAGACCTTCCTGTGTATTGTGACCAGGGAAGGAACAGAACAGACAATAGGAAGGAAACCGTGACCGCAGTATTAAATTACCCGGCACATCCCTAATTACACAATTTTACTATAATTTTGTGGCCACCAAGGATACTTAAAAATCACCACCTCAATTCTGACTGTCGGTAACTACTAATCAAATAAAATTAACAGGGAACTTGTGCCTTTTGTGGGGGTTGAAAACGGTTTGGTATGAATGGGTGAAAATTAAGGTGAGGTTGGCAGCTTGTTGACCAATTGTGGTATCCTGGTTGTTACGGAGGTGCAGTGCCCGGTTTCTTGTTAAGTTTTAGGGATCCATGAGCTAAAGAATCCATATTATATCAGAGACTAGTCTATACTAATCGACATTAATAGTATAAAGAGCTTTGTAAGTTTATAAGTTTGTATATAAAATGGGTAGATAATCTCCGAAACAGCTTATTCGATTTCAAAAATTCTTTCACCTGCGTATAGAATTTGACTTTCTGGATGGTTATAGGCTGTATTTTATCCCGCGGGTTTGCCTGCGTTCTTTGCAATACGCGGGCAAAGCCGCGCGGATAGCTACTCAATTACAAAGAGTGCCAATAATTATGCAATGTCGCATTTCTTTAAAATAATGAAACTACTGTAGTTAGTTTCACTATATATACAAGGTATCTGCACCATTACTTTGGCGCCATCTATTCGCAGCTTTTTGATTAAGTTCATTAGAATTCTATAAATTTATCGATGTAGGCATTTAATTAAAGTAACCATACAACTTAAACGTTTAAAATTGACTATCAGGGAGTCCTAGGAAAAGTTTGCCGAAGATACAGATGTATATAGCGCAAACGAAAACGGCAGAGTTGCGCGATGGATCCTAGTTTGAGACACTAGCCTAGGACCTGGTTCGCAACCAGAGCCTCTGGCATGAATTTCGTCTGCCAGAAATGTGGAAGATCATGCCGGTCTCGTATAGGTATCTACATTCACCAAAAACGATTTCTCCGTAGCAATGTTTAAATCGTCTTAAACAGACGCGAAGGAATGATGACGATGACAACTAAAATCACAATTAGCAGTTTTCTATCACACTCACCCATTTTTTTACTAGTAACCTATAGCCATAAGTTTGAATGACAACTTCACAAAACCATGTCGATAAACATGTCATTTCCCCTTCACCGACGACATATGTAATTCAATACACATGTTACTAGTTTTATGGTAGCAATGCGATAGTTTAGGGTTTTGAAATGGGTGTATTGAATAATAATTGCCCGAGACTTATTACTTTTTAAACATAGTATAGGTTATAGGTAGTTGTTTCGTAAGTCGATTCTGTCTTTCACTTTTGCCGTAAGTACATAATTTCTAATTTCATAAGTTTTATTATTGTGTAATGTTCTGTGATGTAGCAATGAGCTAGAACCGATGTTATGATTTCGGAACCTAATTAGTACAAGATGCAAGAAAAAGTCCAAATCACGGACTTAATGCCACAAGGCATTATTTACCAGTCATCCATTGGGCAGAAACATTCGGTGCAGGCATTTTTCATTGTTGAAGAGATTCGATGCTCTTTATCATAATATGCATAACTCGATGCTAACCCGTTTAGGCAGGCGGCGCCTTAATAAGAGCGGTTTATAGAGGAAGGTCGATCGTCAATTAATATCGAGTCGGAATCTGTGGGATTCCGCGCCGTCGTCCGAATTTTATAGTGGCGGGCGCCACCCAGGCCGAGGACTACCTACAACTGTGGAGTCGCTGTTCTAGAAAGAAAAGATCATCATCATCATCATATCAGCCGGAAGAATTCCACTGCTTGACATAGGCCTCCCCCAAAGAGTGCCAAAGTGACCGGCCTGCGCCACCCGCATCCAGCGGACTCACGTGACCTTTTCCAGGTCATCAGTCCACCTTGAATGAAAAGAAACATGTGTACTTATAAATACAGGGTTTTACAGAAATACCTCTAAAGCAGAAAGGGGGTTAAAAGGTCCGTTGTAAAGAGTCTATTGGCAATATTTTAAAACCGTAGTACCTATAACCCCATTTTTTTTGGATAAAACTTAAATAATCATCATTGAAACGCAACCCTGAAGTCATAAAACTAAAGAGTAGACTACCCAGATAGATATTTACATTCTTACCTAATTTCCTCTGAGAGGTAGACACCAACAATCGCAAAGAGTTTTTTTTATTATTTACAGTAATAATAAAAACAGGTTTCGTTTTACACTTTTAGAATACCTGAATGATGTTCTAATTTTTGAGTCTACTCTACTAATTTAGAGGAGCGACTGAAAGTGTGCTTCGTCTTGCTGGATACATAAACTCCTTTCTCGAGAGATCGAGATTTGTATGCTACCTACCATCTCGCTCCTGTCCTGAGTATATTAAGTATAGGTCCATGTTCAGATAAAAAAAATTCTGTGTAGAAATGAAAATGGTTCAAAAATTTAATGTTTGAGTGAGAGAAACCAGATGAGTGTGCATTGAATTCACTCACTAAGGTTTTCGTGCGTCTGCAAATAATTAAACGCTCGAATAGTGTTAACATTATCACGATCGAGCATAAAACGCGAAAAAAAACACGTTACCTAATTGAGTCGGTACCATGATTTAAATTACATGTTCTTTTTGGTTGTGATATCGGCTCGTGTCTGAGAAAATTTCAAATGGCTACTTGTTATGTTCCAAAAATATACAGCTCTGTGACAGGTGGGTAGGCTCCCCTTAGGCACACTTTGTGTACGGAACCCTAACCAGTAGAAAATAAATACAAAGTAACTTATGTACGATTGTCCCCAATATTTATTTATTTTCTTAAAATTAAATAATTTAACTAGCCTCTCTCGACTCCACGCCACTTTTGACCTCTCCGCGGCGCCTAGGCCGCAGCGGGCGGCGCGTTATGCGGCCATGCTCCATTATTTATACACCAACAACATACCCAACATATAATGTTCAACATATCATAAACACGCTCGACTTGGGAGTCCGCGCTATCACCTAGTTGGTAATGCGTTTGTTCAATGATTTCGTGCTCGTGAAGTGATTTCGCGTATGATTGTAAGGTAGGTAATTTAGTTAGCTGGTATATGTTTTGTGGAAGTTTTATTAATTTTGAGTATGAAGGTACATATTATGGTTATGCATATGCTTAAAATTGGCGTACAGATGATTTGATTTTGTATGTAAACGGAGTTGTGGGTAGGTATATATAGGTATTAAATTTGTGCCTAATAGTTAGTAGGTATATACCTACTTACCTTCTACTTAAATACCCTTGGGCCCCTTCAGGATGCAAGGAGAAATATTTGGTTGCTAAATATGATTACTTGTTTATTTTTGAGCCATGGATGTTTTCTATATTAATCTATAAAATCATTATGTGGTTGTCATACACCTATTATTGACCGACCGAAGCGAAGTCCTAGGGTTGCCAGCTCGGAGGAAAGATGCTTAAATTTTGGAATGCTTATATAGTATGTATAGTATACAATCTTGTGAATGAGCATTTTTAGTTAAGTAAGGTAATAGTGTGTAGCAATGATGTACGTCAACTCTGTCATATTTTTAATTGGCCTCCTTTTACTAATTTTTTAACTCATTTTGTTTTTAATATAAAAATTGGACAAGTGCGAGTTCAACTAAAATTCCTATTCTATACAATATTGAGAATTTTCCCGTTACTTTGAATACTCAAACTTCTTATAGGTTTTCCTGTAATATTTAGGCAAGGAACTATATTCCATATTTTTTTCAGAATTTTAAGCCTAGTAGTTTCGGAGATAAGGGGGAGGGGGATGGTCAATTTTCGTCTTATTTTCTAAATTACTTCAAATCTATGTTTGCTAAAATTATAAAAAAAATATATCTGACATGCTTACATTAACTCCTTTCATTTGATAGGTCACACAATACAATTGGCGAAACATTTTTTTTAATTTCCCAGTTTACCCCCTAAAAGTGGCCCCCTTGTTCAGAATTCATTAATTTACTTTACGCGTCTATCTTTGGATCACCAATTTACATGTGTGTGTGTGTGTGACAGACGGACAGACAGACAACCGAGTGATCCTATAAGGGTTCCGTTTTTTCCTTTTGAGGTACCGGAACCCTAAAAAACTCAAAAAAATCGAATTCTGAAAAAAAAAGTTCATGTACCTAGGTACACTTTTTTTGAAAAACGGCCAATTACCGTAGGTACCTACCTACGCTCTCATACTATAGGTAAATCAATCAACTATCCAATATTTCCATAATTTTCATTTAGCAGATCGGAGCAGATGCTAAGATACAATGGTTAAGAACCTCGCAATGGTAAATTAAACATCGCAAGGTGCAACCGCTATCTTCAAAGGAAACCTTCACAATAGGTACAGCCAGTAGCCATCAATTACTGTACAATAAGCACAAATAAGCGTGGACAGGATCTCTAGAGAAAGGTTTTAAGTAAGTGTGTCTTTATTATGGTTAAATGAACCACAGGTTTGCGTCGCCTGCTTTGGGTTGTCAGTAGTTTGACCATTTACCTACCTACTTGTCGGTAGGCTAAGTACTTGGGTAAGGTGGTGCAAGAGTGCGCACTTTTGAAAGTAGACTCGTTAAAAAGTAAAACATTATAGTAATCCAAATCAGTTTTTATGAAACCTTTGTGTTATTTTTAATTATCTGAATGTAGGTATTTGGGTAAGGAAATCAAACTTTTTCAAACTCAAACTCAAACTCAAAATGATCTTTAATCAAGTAGGCCTAGTAACAAGCACTTTCAAATCGTCAGTTAATTTTTAGAGTAATTTTTAAACATAAAGAATATAATATATATGATAAAAAAATTGTATAAAAAATACTAGTAGAATATTTCTAGAAAACCAATCTAATGTCAAAAAACAAAATATTACGAAAATAATAGATTAAAAATTCAGTCAAAATTAGTTCCATGGAGTTTATTTTTCATGTAGTCTTCTGTGCTATAATAAGCTTTCGAGATAAGTTTACGCTTCACATAGTTCTTGAATTTATTAATAGATAACTCAGTTAAGTTTCCTGGAAGTTTGTTATAAAACCTTACACAATTACCCATGAACGATTTTTTTATTTTTTGGAGCCGAGTGGTGGGCACCGCGAGCTTATGCTTATTTCTAGTATTAATATTATGTATGTCACAGTTTTTCCTAAAATTGGCAATGTTTTTATGTACATTGTAGTTTTCATAGATATATTGACAATGTAATCTCATTATATTAATATTTTTAAACTTATCTCTAAGTGAGTCTCTATGGTTCAATTTATATATCGCCCGAATAGCCCGTTTCTGCAAAACAAAAATCGAATGAATCTCTGAAGCACTGCCCCACAATAAAATACCATATGACATAATGCTATGGAAGTAGCTGAAATATACTAATCGAGCTGTTTTCACGTCTGTTAATTGACGGATCTTGCTCACTGCAAATGCTGCAGAACTCAGTCTATTCGAGAGATTAGCAATATGGGGACCCCATTGGAGCTTAGAATCTAGCGTTAAACCAAGAAAAACTGTACTATCAACTAGTTCCAATTCCTCATCCTTCACAAAGACACTCCCTTGCTCGTGCTTAACGTGATTCGTGACAAATTTAATACATTTAGTCTTTTTCTCATTTAACAATAAATTATTAACATTAAACCAATTTACTACTTTAGAAATAGCATTGTTTACATCATTGCAAGTTTGTTGCTGTTTTCGATCGCCAATTGCTAAGGTTAAGTCTGCAAAGTCCAGTCACTTTTTAAAACTTTGTTATTATGGGTGTAAATGCACAAAGTGTAGGTAATTTTTGACTTTTTTTAACGATTTATGGGCGATCTGCTAAGCATGTTTAGAAGTGCATGCAGCAACCATTTTTCTAAGATAGTCTGTCCTTGATTTGGTTTAATATTGTTGTCTGCGTGTAATAGTCTGTATGTAATAGACTCAAATGTAATTGATGATGATGACGTTATTAAAAAAAAATACGGTAAAATCAAAACGAATGCCCAACTACACTGCAACTAGATCACAAGAACCCACAATTTTACTTATCTGACTAAGTACTTCTTCTGGAATGCAGAGCCCTATTTTTCAGTGCATTAGGTAGGTACAGTCGCCATCAGATATATCGGAGCGGCGAAAGCGCTCACAAATATCTGAACACGTCTCTATTGTCGAGGCATTAGAGACGTGTTCAGATATTTGTGAGCGCTTTCGCCGCTCTGATATATCTGATGGCGACTGTACCAAACGCGAGAGGAAGTCACATATTGTTTCAATATTCAAAATCACTTTCCAGATTGGACCCTGTATCTACGGATCTACCTATCACATAACATTGCTATCAGATTTAACAAATGTCAATAAAAAATGTTGCGTTCCAAACCATGTATATATTACCTACTAACCATAAAATTATCACGATCCACTTAACCTACAAACATTTCGAGAACATAGCCGCTTAAAAAATAATCAAAGGGATCATTAGCTTTTGTAATACAGCGACAAAACCCTTGTCCCAAACATGTTTCACTTTCGTAACGTGAGAACTCGGCCGGTACGAAATCCGAAACGTCGTCTGTCCCTTTCACTCGTAACTACTCTTCACAATGACTAACAAAGACGCAACGATAAAGAATTAGGATTAGTGAAACGTGTATAAAACACTGGCCGGTTGGACATTAGATACCAGAAAAAACGGATAAAAAAGAAATTGCCCATCGACGCGTTACGTTGACAGCTCTGTGGCGGTGAAAAAGAAAATGAATTTGAAAAAAGAATATGTCATATTACTTTACAAAGCTCGTATAGCGGTACAACGCGTGGTAAAAAAATTGAATTTTATTGATTTGAGAGAATGTACTTTATAACAACATTTTTTGTGTTAAAAATAATTACAAAGCTAATGATAGGTATATTTAATAGCGATTCGCTGGACATTTACACGTAATGAAACGTGTTGTAAATAATTATCATGATCGTCATCATCATATCAGCCGAAAGACGCCCTCTGCTGGACATAGGCCTCTCCCGAAGGGTGCCAAATAATTATATTGTCCTTATGTACCTAGTCCTTGTGTTGTCTGATACGTATTGTTTGATTATAGTTGCCTACGTAACTTTTATGACACACACTCAACATCATACATAGGTTTCTATATATTTATAAAAAAAAAAAAAATACAACTTAGCTACATATTTTTCTTCTTGCCGTGCTAACATCAATTAAGAGCCAACAAAACCTCACGTTGAAAGTGTACCTAATAACCTGAAAGTGCTATAAGGATAGCGTCTATTTATTTATTAACCATGACATAGGTTCTATGATAGAATTCAATAATTCCTCAGAGGGCGGGTGTCTATCACGGATTATCATCTACAAATATATCAATACAAGCCCACCAATAGTATCGTGGGGCCAGTACACAAACAACGCTTTCTAGGTGTTAAATTTAACACCTCACGACACACACAAAAATACACTCTAACTCAACCCATTACGACCCATAACCGCGTGTGACGACACAACACTATAAATCTTACAAAAGAATTCAGTGTCAGTCTAAAATCGACTTTATATCAATGGTGTACAGTTAAATCCGGTTTGGATACGCATGAAGCGCTTGCCTTAGCTATAGGCGTCAATTTTCACACCTCCCCCATCAGCAGAATTTGAACTTTAAGCAGGCGTGTTACGGTTGAAATTAGTTTGACGTAATTGTTGGAATTAATTCGTTTTTCGAATGCAGCCGGATAAGGTGTCGAATTTCTCGCCTCGAGTGTGAAGGGTCCCTATTCCGAACGCTGATTGGTGGACGACCCTACCGTTCCATTCGCTAGGTGTTGATTACAGATTATTTTATATTATACAGCTATTGCTATAAACTTATAGTTGGCAACGGTGCGATCACGGGCGTGACGGCATTTATAGTTTTTGAGTCAATTTATCATCGTATAGGTCCTACTTACGCTTTCTCTAGCGTTCATTAACTTATATGCGTAAAATACTTTTTTTATGATAAAAATGTTCTTCTTAGTAAGTACAGATGCCCCACAAAAATGAAAGTGTGATAGACTTACAAAATTTCCCTCTCAGAATACATGTCATATTTGACAACCCTAGAATGTAAAAACCGGACAAGTGCGAGTTCAACTCGCGTGGTGAGGGTTCCGTATATAATCTAAATTTCATAAGTGTTTTTGAATACTCAAACTTATTATAGGTTTTCCTGTAATCCGGCAAGGAACTATTTTCCATATTTTTTTCAGAATTTTAATCCTAGTAGTTTCGGAGATAAAGGGGGGGGGGGGAATGGTCAATTTTCGTCTTTTTTCCTAAATTACTTCAAATCTGTTTTTGCTAAAATTATGAAAAAAAAATATCTGACTTGCTTACCCCCCTTTCATTTGATAGGACCCCTTTCATTTGATTTGTCACACAATACAGTTTGCGAAACTGATTTTTTTTTATTTTCTAGTTTACCCCCAAAAGTGGCCCCCTTATTTAGAATTCATTAATTCACTGTACGCGTCCATCATCGGGTCACCAATTTACATATGTGTACCAAATTTCAACTCAATCGGTTCAGTAGTTTCGGAGAAAATCGGCTGTGACAGACAGTCAGACAGACAACCGGCGAGTGATCCTATAAGGGTTCCGTTTTTACCTTTTGAGGTAAAATACCAAAAACTGAACTAGGCCACCCCACTTCCACGTGGTCTTGTCTGTCCTACCCCTATAGATACTAGGTACTATCGCCCAAGGCTACGGGTTCACACCTCTAGGATCATTTTCGAGCGTTCGCTATGCAAGTGCAGACGATTTTGAACGGAAAGTGTGAACCCGTACCGTTGGGCGATAGTACATGAAATCGGAGCCATACGCTCGCGTAGGAGGTCTTGAGTTAAACTGACGCACAAGGCCGAAACGAAGTGATTGCTCGCGACCTCCGATGAAGGGCTGACGAAGCGACTTTCTAGCAAGAACCCGGATGGCAAGAAGGTGGACACACTGGAGGGAGCTAATAAAGTAAGATAATAAGAGTTGAAATAAAGCGTGAACGTATAGCACAAACTTGATAGGATTATTAATTTAGGACAATTGAGCGTTAGGGATAATTATTACGGAATTAACAATAAACAAAAAGGGAACTCCCGCCGAAAATTCCGAAGAGTCATTAGTTTGTCCGAAAGTAGGTACCTACTTAGGTACCTATCACATTGGGTATTCGTAGACGATTTAAAATAATATCTAATTAGGTTGGGTTAGTGGGTATTTCATCCTGATAAATTAAGTTTTCATCAGGATATATATAAAATTTAAATAAAAATCGGACCATGTAAAATTCATATTTTGTTAGTAAGGCTTACAATCTATGTTAATTACATAATAACAAAAAGAAATGAAAAGAAGAGAAGAAGTGAAACTTTTTAACAATAATTTAAAAACCTGTTAGGGGGCGAGGCTTACCAATTGGATATGGTTTTCTAAAAAATATAGTTCAGGACTGATGACTCTTGGGAAATATATATGTAGGTACCTACAAAGGTAGGTACACACAAGAGCTCACTAACATTGTCAACCAAAAATTGTAGACGTACATACTTAGTCGAATGTGTTGATTTCGCCCGTATTTTTAAACACTTGAGTAATGGTTTCAAGCCTTGGAGAAGGCACCCAACTGCATCTAAATGTAAAGTGAGAACAAACCTTTATTATAATTGTAATTATTCAAAGCGGACGCCGTCCGAGGCACCGCTATTCCCAGCGTTCCACGAACGCGCGTGACGACAGATAAAAGCGATAGAGATACTCGAGATTAATCGCCTCTGGGAATTACGAGCGCTTTTAGAATAGAACGCTATTTCCGATCTCTTGAGGCGCATTCAAAATAAATAAGTGAATGTCGAAATGTAGCAATGAACGCGACTGCTACTTGACACTCGATCGTCTCACTCGTATAGGTACCTACCTACTTAACAAAAATAAATGAATAAGGCCTAAATCACACTCGTGCGGCCTGCGGTGGCGGTCAATAGTAAAATTGACAGTAGGTACTAATCATCAAACTTACCGCAAAATCCATACTAACTAGGTATAGGTACCTAATTGGGAATGGATGAAAATTTTAGAAATGCCTGATTATTTTTTTGGTGATAGGAATAACCTTCCTTAGCACCAGAAAAATAGTTTCAGATTTTTCAGCAGCAATTTTTTTTGAAAAATATAAACAGTTTTCTCATTTACGTTTTGGGTCAGTTATCCTCGATCGGTCTGATACATTGATTTAGTATAAGTAACTAGATACACAATCAGCCGAAAAAAGTGGCCGTCCAAAAGAACCGCGCGATCGACACTTGCGGCTCTTTTGCGTTTAGTCTGATTTCGACCGTGAGACTTGACGGTTGTCAAAAATGACAAAAATTATCTGTGAAAAAAATCGTTAATAGCAAATATAGCAATAGAAAAATAATAAAAAAGGATTGGATATATTTCTTTCACTAAGTTCTATTGATAGCGTAAAGAATTTCATGTAAACTCATTGGCATTTCATGGTTTTGAATAAATAATTTCGTTAGTACAAATGACAGATTATCACGGAACAAAAACCTAAGGAGTCAGTACCTACTTATTAGATTTTTTTATGGAGTAGTACAGTTACGTTATTTGTGGTTTTCAACTTAAGATTCCCGAGAAATCCTTAGCGATGTGCAAAGTAGGCCGCAGTTATAACACGAGATAGGAGACATCAACGACGAAGAGTGGTGACGACTTCGTCGTGTGTTTATTTTTCAAGTTTATATAAATCTTGTAAAAATAAATGTTTAACTAAAGATAAATTGATATTCAGATTGTAAGTCATTATTATACGTCGCAAAGGGACTAATTAGATACGTCAAATATACCACGCTAAAATGATCTACATACCTAGTTTTTATTCCCTTTTCACAAGTCGTGCGTAGAATTTTTAAGGAGTTTGACAGCTGCACTGATAATACGTAATGCCCACCGAACAATGTTTTATGTATATGTATTTATAAAAAAAATGAACGTGTATTAACACGTGTTTAAGTATTGCCTGCTTGTAAAAATAAATAATCATGATTTATTTGTGTTTTTCGTCTTCCTGTTTAAATAAATAAAATATTATAGATTTTATTCATTAAAGTGTGACATGTAAAATACTTCCAAACAGCAAAAATCCGCAACATACTTCGTCAATCATTTACAAATGACTGTATTGTTTATACAATATTATTAAAATAATTTTATAATGCGACTCCATTCATTCGCTATTTAGTTTTGACATGAGCAATCAAGTCACATTATGATAAAATCTCAATAAACTAAAAAGTTTTTAATCTATTTGATGCTAATTCGCTAATATGGCCCTTACAGCTCAGAACACTAAGTTCTCTTTTATATGAAGCATATATCTCAACGCAGGTTATAAGTAAACGCGATTGGCATCAACTGAAATATAGCTAGAGTTGTCAAATTGGGGCACATTTTTTGAAATTTTTGTTCGACATTGTGCGTCTATTTACTTTATTATACGTCAATGGTCTGATATTACAAAAAAATATATTAAATATCTGTGGTAAACTGACACTGACAATGATATTGACACTTGCAGCAGCTATATTGGTCATTACCAAGTGTCAGTTTACCACAGATATTTAAGATAGTTTTTTGTAATATGAGACAAATCAAGGAAAGTGTCTATTTACCGTTCTTGACCCAAAACGTAAATGAGGAAACTGTTAATATTTTTCAAAAATAAATGTCGCAGCTGAAAAATCTGAAACGTTTTTCTGGTGCTAAGGAAGGTTATTCCTATCACCAAAAAAATTATCAGGCATTTCTAAAATTTTCATCCATTCCCCATTATGCGAGACGGGCATGTTGCCATTGTTTGTTACATTTAGGTATAAGTACAATGAAACCTCTGAACTGATTTACTTAGATGAATTTAATAGTGAAAACAGGCGAAGAAGAACGTAGAATATTTTCTAAATCTTCTTCAGAGGGTAAAATGGCGGACGGAAAGGCCGTGAACAAAGTCACGGGCAAAACCTAATCAGTATATAATGAGATTATTTGAGTTGACCGAATTGCTTTAAAGCACTCCAATCAAAAAGCAACTCTACTGTCCAAGGAATTAGATTCCGATTCCAATTACAGTTTTATAAGAAGTCGGCCACATTAAGTGTAAGTGGTGTTTGAAGATCTACATTCTGATAAACCCGGTTTTCGATACGATCTGCGATGCTCAGTAACCGATGTCTTGGTATACTTTGCTTAGTTCCTTTAACTTCGATTACCAGAGCAAATGTTTAGAGGCTCATTTCTCGTAATTACATTATACAGAGGCCTTTAAATATGCTCTATGTTCATATAACGTTATCGTTCATAACGTTATTTCACACAAAAAAACGTTATAAGTAAGTATACGTAACATACTACCTACCTACTCACAACGAATTTATGCTAGCGATAATTAACTGGATTCCTAACACTTTGTATTTGAATTTGAACAACAATATTATTTACGTCACGCCTGGCCATAAAGTAGCAATTAGGTACATACAATTTTGTACTCACCACGGGTGGTAATAAAGAAAGCCCCAGATCACATATTTATCGCCCTTGCCTTCGGCTCAGGCGTCAAATACCTGCGATCTGAGACATTCCTTGTTTTACCGCCCTTGGTAAGTAATGTAAGTATACCACACTCCATTACACCAAGAACACATTACCGAGTCACACCAACAAAGGCCACCCCGCCCGGGATCAATTTCGGCGCCCTCCCAGCGTAATCGTCTTACGGTCATGTGACTTATGTGGCAGGCTTAGTGGTTGACCGGAGGTTAGGCTTTTTGGCTCGCTTTTGGAGGTATTTTACCTTTAAAAATAAAATAAATAATAAATATTGTGGGACAATTCACACCAATTGATCTAGTCTCAAACTAGGCAAAGCCTGTACTATGGGTACTAGACAACGGATAAACATACTTATATAGATAAATACATACTTAAATAGATATTAAATATCCAAGACTCGAGAACAAACATTCGTATTCATCATACAAATATCTGCCCCGACCGGGGATCGAACCCGGGACCTCAAGCTTCATAGTCAGGTTCTCTAACCACTAGGCCTTTATTTAGTAACATACTTGATTCGAGGTAAAATATTCTAGAACCCAGAAATTGAAACGAGAAATCCATTAGGACTGAAGACTATATTATGATCTAAACAGAGTTCGTCTTGAAATAAAATGATTCCCTCGAACCAAGAGAAAGAATTCTCAAGATAATTTTGCTTCAATTTCTAGGTTCTAGAATATTTACCTCGAATCAAGTATAGGTTGGTATTTTCCTTCAAAGTTATGAAGCTAAAACCAAAAAGTACTACCTATGTGTCAAAATTTCATATATATATTTTTAATAAAATTTTTAATAAAACGGTGGAGGCTTGCTGTGACTGAAAAAAATCGCCTCACGAGCAAAATGATCATTGGTGGGCTAATTTTCGGTAAGTTGATCAAGCTACATCTGTTGCCAGTTGGAAGGAATGTTAGCGTTGCTATGGTGTTTAGAACAGACATTTCGGTATTCTCAATCGAATCCGAAGATTGATCCACGGTATCCGTATCAGTTAGGGTATATAACTTGAATGTACCAAATTGCGGATCAGTGACAAGCCGGTAAAGCCAGTTTTGAGTATGGCCATCAATATGTTTATCATTAACATATCAGCCCCAACATAGGCCCAATGAGTGCCCAATATGTTTGTGCATCAATATTCTTATGTCTCAGAAGTCAGAACATTATCGATGTATCTGAAATAGAGTGTAATTGATGACATAGTGAGTAGCTCAGAAAAGAGAACAACGAAGAAGAGAGAAATGAAGAACCGACTCCAGACTCCAGATAATGGTAATAGCTTAAGACAATAAATATCCTAACTTAGTTCAAACATTTTAACCATTGCTATTGTGCAGTTTTAGCTAAATATCTACCTACCGTAATATCAAGAATCCGTCCGTTGGTCTAAACTCTAAGCCATTATAAAACACAATAGCATTCGGCAGTAAAACACCTCTAAGCCGAAACTTGGCCCTAACATTTCATACGTTGGTACTGTCGCGCGCACAAGCCGCAAAACGTGCGGAATCTGGGGGCCGCCCCCCCTCCCCCACCGCCCCCCCTGGACGACGTCCTGTCACTGACAAATGGCCCGGAGGAGAGCTCGACCCCGACACCCTCTCGAGGCTCGCCGTGTGGTGAGGGAGACGTCTTAGATTAATTTTCTATGAAAGAAATTGTTCTTGGCGCTTTCGGGAATCAGAAAGCTCGAAGCATTGAAGCTAGGACGAAGTGTTTATTTGATTAGTGATTTTGAGATTAACAGATCGATAATTATAATAACGTCTTCATCGCTATTTTGCATGGATTGTCAGTTATCCAAATGAACACGAAAAAAAAACAAATCGTGAAATGCAGACATAGTTGCATGTAATCCCATTGATAGGTACTTACACAGTGTGTATCAAGGCTGGCAAGTGATATCTATGATTGACATTGGCATTATACTATTAATGTAAACACCTGTATTGAATTACAAATAAGCGTATTGCCAACTTATATTTAATATCGATGGAATTTCATTTCATATGGCAGGCCTATCCCAGGGCCGTTAAGTACTTAATTTTTTAAGCGGCCTTCAGTTCTCTTTTAATATACTATCTTATTATCCGTAGAATTTCAAAAGTGTCAATCGACCTTTATTGGGCGATCGTCTATGGTATACCTACCTACTTAAAAACAAGCAACAGATAAGATTCACCATCGTCCTGTGGTATGTACCTTCGTAGGTATAAATTATCATGGAACAGGACTGGACATAGGCCTCCCCCAAAGAGTGCCAAAGTGACCGCTTCTGAAAAGCGCGGCGTGGGTGGACTGATGACCTAGTGAAGGTCGCGGGAGTGCGCTGGATGCGGTCGGCGCAGGTAGGTATGCGATTGTTCTCTATTACTGTTTCAGTGGCACCACCATGCAAATATGTGCGTCAGAAATGGAAATATCAAAACTTTATGGGCATTTCTCCGAGCGTTTCGAACGCTGTGATTTCGGTGGTCGCATTATTGACAATGTCCTTAGGTTTTTGTGGTCTATTTAGAAAACAATGATAGCACTCCCCGCGCCTTCTCCACAAAAGCTCAAAAAATCGTCTTCTATTAAAATCGTCTTCAATAATACGACCACCGAAATCACAGCGTTCGAAACGCTCGGAGAAATGCCCTTAAATTCTATTTTCCTGGTTACAGCTCTGCTCCCTCGCTACACGGCGAGCCAAACAGGAGGCGCTATAATTTCGCAGGACGGCGCCGCGACGCTTATCTCCAGCGCTGCAGGCGCCGCGTACAGCGCCTCGAGGGGGGTTAGGGGTGGGGGTGGAAGGGGGGAGAACCTTACGTGTTGATGCTGGATTTTATACCAAGTATATGGTGTAAATAAAGCGGGTAGTGGTAGCATAGGCTTATTCATATATATTAATATGGACGTCTATAGGTATGTTAAAATGGTTTTTGTTTTTACTTTTATTTAACTTGCAATGCATGTGGGTATGTTTGTTCAAGTAATATCTTGCAATTGAGTTTTACCGACCTCAACCGATTGAGCTAAAATTTTAGACATAAACGTTTGAAGTGGCATTGAGGACCGAAATGAGCCACCTAGTGCCACTTGTGTCCATCTCTAGATCAGCTCGTTGGTTCCATAAATAATAGGTATTGCGTTGTTTTTGTTTGTTACTTTTACATAGATATGCCAGATTTCAGTTCAATATGGATATCGGCAAGTGTCTGAAACAGTGTTTGCAAGTTTTTACATTGTTTTTAAGTACAATATGTATGTCCATAGTTATTCTTATGAACTTTACAACGAACAGTGTAAGTAAATAAAAGCTTGTAATGGGGTGGAAGTTCCCCGTTCGTTTATATTTCTTTCTTTCTATATCAAAGTGGAGATTTCCAGAATGAATGGATGGAGCCTCATATTATATTACAATTTCTCCGCTACACAAAGCTTGTCTGGAAGAGATGGCTCTTTAGCGATAAGACCGCTTGTTCTTTCAGTTTTTGTTGATCCATATTGATTGTATTGATGATACTTTGAGGTGTGCAATAAAGAGTAGGTATTTGTGTTGTGCCTACTGTATGGTATGCAATACATATATCAGTTACACTTTAGCTATAGATAGTTAGTTACTTGAAGCTGTGTAAACATGACTTACGACAGCAGAATATCTAAAAAGAAACTAAAAAAAAAAAATGGGCACACTAATATCCACAAGACAAAGGGTTGCCAACCTTTTTTGGGCGAGATATAGCATTTTCAAGAAAAAAAAACGACAAAAATATAGTGGGCTACATATATCAGTTACACTTTAGCTATAGATAGTTAGTTACTTGAAGCTGTGTAAACATGACTTACGACAGCAGAATATCTAAAAAGAAACTAAAAAAAAAAATGGGCACACTAATATCCACAAGACAAAGGGTTGCCAACCTTTTTTGGGCGAGATATAGCATTTTCAAGAAAAAAAAACGACAAAAATATAGTGGGCTGTAAAAAAATATAGTACTTGGCTGGGTAATGTTGCTATTTAGTAAAATCTTATTGAAATCTGCGTTGCTGAATGCGGGTGGCTCTTTGGCGGAGCTATGTCCAGCAGTGGACGTCTTTCGACTGATATGATGATGATGATGAATTGAAACCTGGGCAATTTGAAGCACTTCCTAAGGACCCCCAAAATATAGTATTTTTGCGTACAATATATTTCTTCAACATTATATAGTACAAAGAGTCAAAATATAGTACACTACTATACAATATAGTACCGTTGGCAACCCTAACTGGACACAGATCTTATTCTCTAAAGCAAATGCGCTTAAATACGACTCTATGCACAATTATAAAGGGTTCAAAATCAAACGGTAACGTCTACGTTTGAAATTTTATACAGTCTACATCAAAGACAACAAATACGTAATTCTGCCCCTTACTCCATTGCAATAAGATCGTAATAAGATGATAAATGGACCTTTTACCTCGACTGTACACTTTCAGTCGTTAAGCGTTTTCGTCAACATCCCTTCCGTGCGTGACTGTACTTAACGCAGTGCGTGCGACGTTGAGAAATGGCACGTTAGAGGAAAGGTTCTGTCTTTACTGGCGGATATATGTGTACACAAGTGTAAATATACGCACTCTTGCCTGCTCTGGACTCTGGGGTGTAATATAACGGGGGAAAAACATCAGTTGTGTCAAGAAAACGGTTTTGTCGTTCGAATTAAGTATAATATATATTCAGATTCGTTTATTTCATGATACAAATTAGGTGCTAGGTCTTAAAGTGGATCTTTTGTAGTAATGAGAGAAAATAAGATCGTATTGATGGTAATATCTCGATAAGGATCTTCATTACACAAGGAAAAACAAATTAAAATAATCCCTTGTCAGGTTTTTGTTTACGCTTGTGTGAATAAGGGCCGCGGTAGTCTCTCCCTTACCCAGAAGATGGCGTGATGATTGCGCCGATGGAGTTCTGTCATTCCTTCCAAACTACAAGCTACTTCGTTCCTGTTGCTGTCACAAGAGGGGGCGGTGTCTACGCTGTCTTTGGCGCCTACGTTCCCGCCAAAAAGGACCAATTATCAACGACCACGCCACTATTTTCCGTAACGTGATTGTTGGTTCGCAAACTGACCATTCCGGAGTGAGTTAGCTTTGGAGGGAGGGGTTGCTTGGAATGGGGAGTTTGCTATCCAGGAGTATTCATATTTGTTCGAGAGCTGGTGGCAGAAAGTAGTCTGGAAAAAGTTGTGCTTCTGGTGTCCATAAAAGATAAGTATCTGCCCCTAAAAAGTAATTTATGTTCAGATTATAGCAGTTTAAGGCCTTATTGCTTATTAAGGTTGATTTGTTGCATAATTTGTTACACTTATTGCACTTAATCGTATCTAGTTGATTAGTTTTGGAGTTTTAAAAATTAACGGACTGTTGTTTAAAGCGTTTGCGCATTTACATTTTAGCTAAGAATTGTTCCAGTTTAAACATCTTCCGTGCTAAGATTTCGTTAACCTTTTGTAACGATGGCTTTAGTTTAAATCTCATTAGTAATGATTGATAATTGCGCTGTTGGTTCTTAACAGTTGATTTTCTAGTTCCTGTCTGTTTTATTGAAGGTGGATGATTATGAGATGTTTAATTTGCTTAATGTTTTAAAATCGGAATTCAATGATGAATATACTTCGTGCAACTATGGTAAATAGGTATGTAGAATTGTAATAATAGGAAACCTTTGGTAGTTGATTAAATAATGCATTTGATTTTGTGTTTTCCAATAATGAAGTTCAAGTTTTCCCTTAGTAGTTATTGGTGAGTAAAAAAAGATTAAAGAAGCTATTATAGCTTATAACTAGTTGAGTGTTTGCTTGTTCTATCTATGAATTATGTTGAAGTGCAGTGTGGATAAAATAAATTGAACTGTCTTATGGAACTTATTGGTTTTATTTGTGTTCTAACGTGATTGCCTTAACAATTTTCAGAAGTGGGATATGGATTCGCGAAGCCGTAGTCGGTCCCGCAGCCCTGTTCGGTGGGACAATAAGCGGTCTGAGCGGCGAGAGCGCGGCAGCAGTAATCGCACGCGCAGCCGGGAGCGGACACCGAGGCGCTGGGCACCATGGCGGCCACGGGAGTCTGTGGAACGAGAGCCTCCTGCATCGCGGGATGAACCTGGTAGGATCAATTCAAATTATTATGGTGTAATGGTCAAGCCTGATATTATCCCAGAATTTGATCCTGAAAAGTCAGAGTTACCGGCGCAGCAGTGGCTCAATAAAATAGAACAGCTGGGAGCAATACATGGTTGGTCTGATACTGTTAAAAGTTACTATATGCAGGCGCGGTTGTGCGGTCTGGCGAAGATGTGGCACAACGCCTTGCGTAGTTACGAAATGTCATGGCAAGAATGGAAGGAGAGAATTCTGGAGGCTTTTCCCCAAAATAGGGACTATGCTGAGGCTCTTAAGGAAATGATAAATAGAAAAAAAATATTTTCCGAAACAATGACTCACTATTTTTACTCAAAATGTAATATGCTAACCAAATGTGAAATTACGGGTGAGAAAGCGGTGGCATGCATTATTGAAGGATTACCATTTCACTTAAAAACCTCAGCTAGAGCAGGGAATTATAGAACCCCTGGGGAATTGTATTCTCAATTCTTGTGTATGAATGACGAAAAAAGGGGACTTCCGAATCAACGGTTTCTCACAACACGTGGCAGAGATCACATCGTTCCTAGTACTTCAAAAGAGGCCTCCGCCGGGGATCAGAAGACGGCAACACCATCGAACCGATCATCTGTAACATGCTTCCTCTGCAAAGAACCTGGACACATGGTGCGATCCTGCCCAAAGAATCCCAGCGCTATCAAATGCGATATATGCGGGAAGACCAACCACAAGACGGAGCAATGTTTCCGGAAGGCTGTAAACGTCGTTGATACTAAGGTAAATGAATGTTATTTTAAGAAAATACAGTTAAATGGGCTAGAGGTAACAGCGTATTTAGACACAGGGGCCCAAGTCAATCTGATTTCACTGGAGTGTTCTCAGAAGTTGAAGCTTGAATTGCAGCCGTGCGAGATCTTTGTTAGTGGGTTTAGCGGATGTCCAGTAAAATCATGTGGTCAAGTGTCGGTCGAGTTTATTATTGATGGAATACCAGTGAAATCGGAGGCCGTGGTGGTCAACGTTCCCTTGAAGCAAGCTGATGTCTTCATAGGCCAACCAGTTCTTAATGATGAACATTGCAGGTTAGTAATTTCTGGAACAACAGTCACTTTAGAAAGGGTTGACGTCAAATCCGCTGACGAGGAGATTGTTCACATAAATGCAATAAGTGATGAAACCGACATTTCAAAGGTAAATATACAGTGCTCTAAGGAGATCGTTATTCCTCCCCTTACTGCTCAATTTGTGGAGACGTTTAGTAACGATATTGTTCAAGAGGCCACCTTGTTATTTGTCGATACTCGTACGTGCAGTTTCGAAGATGTTCAGTATAGTATCCCCTCGTCCCTGTACTGTTTTCCGGTTAAATCGGTATTGATTGTCAATCACAGTATAAAAGCCTTGACTCTTCAAAAGGATATGGTGTTAGTTCGTGGATACGTTACAGTAGAAAAGGTAAACCACATTGCCCCAGGCACTAACAATTTTGCTTCAAAATCGGTCTTGAGTTTCGATGTCAGTAAGATTCAATGTGGCGTTCAAGATCCAGCAGTTCAGAAGCAACTGACTCAAATTTTGCACGAGTATTCAGATTGCTTTTCGGCGGATACTCGAGAATTGGGACTTACTAATAAAGTCGAACTTAACATAGAGTTAAGTTCTGATAAGCCGGTCTGTTACCGACCTTATAGGTTGTCCTATTCTGAAAAGACTGTATTGAGGGAGAAAATTGAGGACATGTTATCAAATGGAATAATCAGGGAGTCTTCCTCCAATTATGCGAGTCCCATGATTTTGGTTCGTAAGAAGAACGGTGATTTTCGTCTTTGTGTCGACTTTAGGAAGCTTAATAGCATCACTGTGAAAGATAAATACCCCTTACCAATCATAGAAGAGCATGTTGAGAAGTTAGGTGGCAAGAAATATTTCACTAGTCTCGACTTGACGCAAGGTTTTTATCAGATCCCAGTAGCTAAAGACTCGATTCATAAGACTGGATTCGTGACCCCTGAAGGTCATTACGAGTTCCTGCGTATGCCTCTGGGACTTGCAAATTCGCCTGCAGTTTTTCAGCGCTTAATGGATCGTATATTTTCGTCTCTGCGTCACGACAAAGTCTTACCTTATATTGATGATGTACTCCTCCCGACCAACTCCATAGAGGAGGGTCTTGATCTTCTCAAGGTGGTGCTACAAATTATAAGAGATGCAGGATTAACTCTGAATATTGAAAAATGTTTTTTCTTACAAACGGAAATTGATTATTTGGGCTATGAAATCAGCCAAAACGGCATCAGACCAGGTAGTAAAAAAATCGAAGCAGTGGCTGCTTACAAAGAACCAAGCAACATCCATGAGCTGCGAATGTTTTTGGGACTCACCAGCTACTTCAGGAAGTTTGTAAAAAACTATGCAGGTATTGCACACGATCTCTATAGGTTGTTACAGAAAAATGTCACCTGGCAATGGGGCCCAGATCAACAGGAAGCTTTTGACCAGCTAAAAAAGGTTCTGACGACTCGTCCACTACTTTCACTCTATCGTCGCGAGGGCGCCATTGAGGTTCATACTGACGCCAGTAGCAAAGGTATAGCCGGCATTCTTCTGCAGCAACAAGACGGTAATTTAAAGCCTATATCTTACTTCAGCCGAAAAACAAGCAAAGATGAATCCATGTACCACTCCTACGAGCTTGAGACTCTAGCGGTCGTGGAGTCATTGAGGAGATTCCGTATTTATCTGGTGGGTAACCATTTTAAAGTTGTAACGGATTGCTCAGCAGTAAGGTATACGTTTCAGAAAAAGGACCTGACGCCGAGAATAGCACGATGGTGGTTGCTCATACAGGAATATGACATGGAGGTGGAACATAGACCAGGTAAATCTCACAGTCATGTAGATGCCCTGAGCAGATGCCCTGTCGAGCCTCCGCAGGTAGCCGACATTAATACGATTGACATCTTCGACTGGATCGTGTGTCTTCAAAATCAAGATGAAAAGCTTCGCGTCATCAAAACGAAATTAAAATCTGGTGAGGCGGAGTCTGACATTAAGAACAATTATAAATTGAAGGAAGAACGGTTGTATAGAATAATTACAGGTGGAAATGAAAGGTTGGTTGTGCCTAAGTATGGGAGGTGGAACGTGTTACGAAAATATCATGACTGTATAGGACATCCAGGTTTAAAACGGTGTGAACAGATCATCAAAGAAACTTTTTGGTTCTCTGGTATGACCAGATTCATTCGTAAGTATGTCAATGCCTGTTTAGATTGCTTGTACAAGAGGAGTCAGTATGGACGACCTGAAGGAGAGCTTCATCCAATTGAGAAGATTGCTGAGCCACTACACACGGTGCACATTGATCACTTAGGGCCGTTCTGTAAGAGCCGAGCAGGTAACAGTTATTTATTAATGATTGTCGATTCTTTTACAAAATTCACATGGGCTGTTCCAGTCAAAACGACGAGGGCTCACGAGGTTTTGTGTGCCTTATCTAACACGTTCTGTTTATTTGGGTATCCTAAACGAGTAATATCGGACAGCGGTTCATGCTTTAAAAGTAAAAGTTTCAAACAATTTTGCTTGGACAACTTTATTAAGCACATCATAAATGCGGTAGCGTGTCCTCGCGCCAACGGACAAGTTGAAAGGTACAATCGTACGTTATTAGATGCCTTGAACTCCAGCGTGGACAACGAAAGAGACTGGGATTTGAAGCTTCCTAATGTGACTTGGGGTATGAATAACCTACAGAACTCGTCTACCGGATTTACACCCTTCAGATTGATGTTTAGCGCCAGCCGCAGCAGGTACCAAGGTATAGCAGGAAACTCTTTCGACGACGAACAGACGGCAGATCAGACTAGGCGCACTGCAACAGGTAATCTTAAAAGAACGGCAGAAGTTATGCGCAGGCACTTCAATGCGAAGCGAAAACCACCAACAAAGTACAAGGTAAATGATTTAATTCTATGGAAAGGAGCAGCAGACAGAAACATCAATGTTAGGAGAAAGCTGAAAGAAAAGTTCAGCGGACCATATAAGATTTCAAAAGTTGCTGGTAATGACAGGTATGTGATCACTTCACTTAAAGGAGTAAGAGGGTACAAGCGATTTGAAGCTTTAGTATCATCGGACTCTATAAAGAGATTCCAGGGAGAGACTGATGCACGAGAAAGCAGCTCGGACGATAGTCAGGTAGATAGTACAGAGGAGTTAATAGATTTATTAGAGGGTTGACCATGATGATTAAAATGATGGAAATGTATTATTTTGGTACATATTTAGGATAATTGGTTATATTATAATGATTTTTGGAATAATTGAATACAATGATTTTTGGACATGGATGTATTTTGTATGGTCAAATGGTATTCATGGAATATATTTATTGTGGTGTTACAAGTTTATGGATATTAAAGAGAGTTTATGGCTATACAGGCTTATGGATATTAAAGAGTTTATGGCTATTAAAAAGATGAGTAATGAATATAAGTATTGGATTCTATGGTGAAAATACTGGTTAAAAATTAATTTTAATTTGAAACAAAAACAGGAAAATGTTGGAACAATTATTGTAGGAATATAGATCCCATTTAGATGGTTGTAAAAACAGATAATCCCGGCTATATTTTTTTTTCTTTGCAGAGTCGCAAAGTCGTCAGGATGGACGAGTGTGAATAAGGGCCGCGGTAGTCTCTCCCTTACCCAGAAGATGGCGTGATGATTGCGCCGATGGAGTTCTGTCATTCCTTCCAAACTACAAGCTACTTCGTTCCTGTTGCTGTCACAAGAGGGGGCGGTGTCTACGCTGTCTTTGGCGCCTACGTTCCCGCCAAAAAGGACCAATTATCAACGACCACGCCACTATTTTCCGTAACGTGATTGTTGGTTCGCAAACTGACCATTCCGGAGTGAGTTAGCTTTGGAGGGAGGGGTTGCTTGGAATGGGGAGTTTGCTATCCAGGAGTATTCATATTTGTTCGAGAGCTGGTGGCAGAAAGTAGTCTGGAAAAAGTTGTGCTTCTGGTGTCCATAAAAGATAAGTATCTGCCCCTAAAAAGTAATTTATGTTCAGATTATAGCAGTTTAAGGCCTTATTGCTTATTAAGGTTGATTTGTTGCATAATTTGTTACACTTATTGCACTTAATCGTATCTAGTTGATTAGTTTTGGAGTTTTAAAAATTAACGGACTGTTGTTTAAAGCGTTTGCGCATTTACATTTTAGCTAAGAATTGTTCCAGTTTAAACATCTTCCGTGCTAAGATTTCGTTAACCTTTTGTAACGATGGCTTTAGTTTAAATCTCATTAGTAATGATTGATAATTGCGCTGTTGGTTCTTAACAGTTGATTTTCTAGTTCCTGTCTGTTTTATTGAAGGTGGATGATTATGAGATGTTTAATTTGCTTAATGTTTTAAAATCGGAATTCAATGATGAATATACTTCGTGCAACTATGGTAAATAGGTATGTAGAATTGTAATAATAGGAAACCTTTGGTAGTTGATTAAATAATGCATTTGATTTTGTGTTTTCCAATAATGAAGTTCAAGTTTTCCCTTAGTAGTTATTGGTGAGTAAAAAAAGATTAAAGAAGCTATTATAGCTTATAACTAGTTGAGTGTTTGCTTGTTCTATCTATGAATTATGTTGAAGTGCAGTGTGGATAAAATAAATTGAACTGTCTTATGGAACTTATTGGTTTTATTTGTGTTCTAACGTGATTGCCTTAACACTTGTCTAAACTAATCGTAGAAAGAGGTTCGTACGTCAATCTGGCAATCTCCAAAAGTCCTACATAAATAGTACATTACTGCAGACGCCGGGAAAGAAGGGCTTGCCGGGTGAGTAGGTATAGACGGATAGTGATACGAAGCCGGCAAGCCCTTTTCACGGCCAGGCATGTATAGTGCTTTTCTCAAACATATGCAATGAAATAAAACAATACACCACTCACATTAATTTTTCATGTACATTAATTTTCCCTCCAATCCCTCCATACTTAACGTTTTTTTTACGAAAGTCGTCCGTATTTCGCGTGTGTAGTGTTTGAATAGACCCTATTAAGGCCATTATACATAACTTGATAATAAGAATCTTAATTTCTATAATGAATAAAATAAATGCAGAGGATTTTAAATATTGTCTATGGTCCTCTGGTGACTTACGTATAGATAACATTTTAATTTATTCATCAACACATTGAATCATACAGATTTGTTTTCTTAATAAAGGTTCGTGTGTAATAGGCATTAACGCGGATATTTTTGGTCCGATAACCATTCAGCCACTAGAAAAAATAAAAAAATATATAAATTAGCTGTTTAGCCTGTTGATGAACACAGACGCCATGTTAACATTAAAATTTAAAAAAAAAATACTTCCCGGCCTAGGCCTTCAATTTTGTATGAAATTCCTTTACAGTTCTCTCGAGTTGTTCCGCCCGAAACGTGATACTTTGAAGCCTGTTATAACGCACGTAAGGACGACATTTCATTGCATGTTTGAGAAAATGTACTTCATAAGTAGGTACATATATAGAATGAACCTTTGTGGTGGAAATAAGATATATTTTTACCACGGCTTCGCTTGTGTTCTGAGATTATCCTACTATCCTATACTAATCCTACTAATATTATAAATGCGAAAGTATGGATGTTTGGATGTTTAGATGTTTGTTACTCAATCACGCTTAAACGGCTCAACCGATTTGGATGAAATATTGCACGAAGATAGTCTATAGCCTGGATTAAAATATAGAATAGCTTTTATCCCGAGCCTACGCAGACGAAGTCGCGGGCGGAAGCTAGTATATCAATAAAAGAGCTAACGTTTACGAAGACCGTTTTCAGATCCAACGAAATTGGGAATAAACATTATTGTTATTGACAACAATCAACATTAACTATTCATGGTCTTGACCGTACCATACAAAAAAGGTTCTTTTTATGACATTTACGACTTGTAATTAATTAACCGAAACAAAACGTCTCGTAAAAAAACTCGATCGGTAATTCTATTAAGTGGTCATAAGCGTCCACGGCCGCTATTTAGAAACAAAAGAATCACTCCGATTGTATACCAACACTATCTAAATATCAGTGCGTCCAGTGCTCACACATGCTTGGCGCAGTAGGTAGGTACATTTTTTTTCTCTTACATTCATCACATATCAATCATACCTCGAACAAATCATGCGGATGACGTAAGAATGACGTACCTAATTTTGCACACAGGATGATGTCTGTATTGCAACATCCGTATGACATATTGCACGAAGTAACAGATTAACCGCGTATAATTTCAAGAAATCTATACAGAATTATCTGAATGATAGGATGATGTACTTAGTGAATAAAATAAATGTTGCGAGATTTGTTTACGTAAGTACGATAATTGATAATAAAAGTCAATATGTCACTAAAAAAAATTAATGACATTATGTACACAACTATTTCTCTAACAAGTCTATAATTGCGGTCACACACCGATAATTGATAAGTAGTAATTGTTTATGAAAATACTTTTTGAAATCATCCTATGAGTGGTTTGACGTCATCCGCATGATTTGTTCGAGGTATGCATATCATCTTCCAACTACTTGCTAAAATATCGCAGTCAGGTGCTGAATTTGAGAAGCGCGTTTAGGTAATCTAAAACGCGAACTAATGGTGATTTCCTGTATGACACAGTGCGCGCTTTGGGAACTGCCAGTATATTTCGCTATCTTTACCATGGCAAATATGAGTTACGGGTCACTGAATGCCAGTGCTTTAAAAGCGTAACTAAGAAAAAGAGGTGCAAAATTAAATCGGAGGTAGGCAATAATAAGTATTAGTATTTTAAATAATTGATTTACTCTTTTAAGTAGGTACGATTTAACTGTAAATTTTGTTTAACGCCCGTAATAACAAACTTTAACAGCAATCAGGACCTCACTCGCCAGTGGCGCCAACGGTAGCCTATATTAGGATGATTCACTTGAACTAATAGAAAATTATCTTGAAGTGAATTCGTTCTACAATAATAATTCGCACCACAAGTACCTACCTCTACTTTACTATTTCAATAGGTACGGCAAAAACGCGCCCCGCAATTGGCCCCTGGTCATCTCAAAACGCTGATTCCGTACTCATAAAAACCCAGTCTAGCCGATGTTATAAAAATTCAGCATTGGATAAATAAAAATATGGAATAAAATATGAAATGAAAGTGGCGCGTGACGCAAGAACTCGCGATCCTTTGAATGTGCTTCGTGTGGCGAAACGGGAGGCATGGAGTCGCTATAGGAAAACAAATACCTAATTATTATACGACGACCGGACGACCGGTTAGCCTAGTGGGTAGTGACGCTGCCTACGAAGCTGAAGGTCCTGGGTTCGAATCCCGGTAAGGAAACAAAACAAATATCCATCCTCATCACACAAATATTTGCCCGTACCGGGATTCGAACCCAGGATCTTCAGCTTGGTAGGCAGCATCACTACCCTGTAGTATGCGTAGCGTCGGTAGGTGATGGGGTACTTTAAGAATACATTCAACAGTGATCGAATATAGTTTTTGTGTACACAACTCTAATACAACCTTCGTCATTACAATCAGTTACTCTATATTAATGTATGTGCTCTAAGAGGAAAACCTTTATCCGTAGTAGACAGTATGTATCTGTATTAACACTCTAACATGCTTGATCTGCACATACGTGTAGATGAGCGTGTTTGCCTATCACAACCCACTAGGCCAACCAGTCGTCATAAGATAGTATTTGTAAGCTAATGTAAAAGAACTCTTGAGGCGTATTTGCATAATTCTAATTAAGAATCCATACAAAATGATTTCTGCGGATCGTGTGTGCTGTGCTAATTTTCGTGTTAGACCATAATTGTTTTTTTAATACCCGTTTTGACGCGGAGACGCGGCAGAGCTCGCCAGCGATGGCGGGACGAGCTAGACTTCTTCATAAAGGATTGGCCAGAGGCCAGAGGCAAGTCAGGATCGGGGTGTCTGGAAACGGAGGGCTCTTTTGCCCAGCAATGGGAAACCGCAGGGTCCTATGATAATATTTATATACTCATAACCTCAGAAGTCTCCACAGATGGCGCTGTCGCACGGAGTGTCTCTGGCCGTAACAATCTGAAGGCGGCGCCACGGGTCAGCTCGCGACACGACGCGACCGCGCGCGGCAGAGGGCACGACATATTCTGCCTAAACAAAACTGTGGCAAACAAGCATACGGTGGCCGATCCAGGATTTTGGTGCCCCTTACCCCTCCTCCCGCAGTGCACGAGGCTGGCTGGACTGCCGTATATGCAGCATTGCCATTCGAGGCATATTATAGTAAAGCGTCTACTAGACGGTCGCCAACAAGCCCCTCCGACCGAGTGACCTTGGTCGGCACCGACCGTGTAGACTGTAGACAGTTGTTTGCAGCAAAATTTCATGCTACAGCGGTCGGTGCCGACCAAGACAGCCATCCAGATCAGTTGAGCCGTTTAAGCGTGATTGAGTAACAAACATCCAAACATGCAAACTTTCGCATTTATGATATTAGTTGGAACAAGTTACAATTATTAATTTTAATCTTTATTATTGAATGTTTGTAATTAGTATATAACAATGAGCCCTCTTACTTACAAATTTAGAAAGCTACAATCTCACAGACTTTCCTATAAGTATAAATACAAATAAAACATCTCCAGTCTGTACAATAATATTCTTTGGCGGTCGTAGCTAGCGCAGGGGTGGTCAACTATTGGGGCGAAAGCGCTCGATACTACACCTATACAAAAGGAGAACAATTTACGTTGTACTTTCTTTGTATCAGAACGAGTATGTGCAGTCGAGTTTGTAGATACGCGAGATATATTTATATTCTTCTTCTATTATAGAATACGGCGAATGTTTGTACGAATTGAAGGCAGTTTTTATTAAATGTATAATTATATATTTAAACATTCTAAATTAATATTAAAAGAGGAAAGGTCTGTGAGTTTGTGTGTCTGTATATAGAATGGACCTTCAGAATGGCACCTGCGATATGCGGGCGGAGCCGGTCCATTCTACTAGTGAAAACATTTTAAAATCAGATAAGTAGTTCCGGAGATTACCCCCTAGCTACACACAAACTAACAAAGCTAATACACACTTACAAACTTTACCTCAGTGATATTAGTGTAGATAATTTTTAAGTTGATTAAAATCTGGTTACAGGATATCAAAGGAAGGATGATATCAGAGGACATAAACCTTGACATAATCACGGAAGTGAAGATGAATTCAAATTAAAGACCAAGTGAAAGCTACGGAAATAACCATATTACAACCTTTGTTCCGTAAATTGACCAAACTCCACCAACTCTTACTGACAAAAGGCCGTATCTGACTAATCACTCCATTGCGAGATACGTCATTTTTACACTAAGGGAAGGAAAAGGCCGGGGAAAGTTGCAAACAAAATATTAACCCGCGGAAAAGGGTAATTAAGAGACCGGCCAACTAACAGCTTAACTGTTTCGGATACCTTAACTGAGGGTGCTTCCAACTTTCTTCGCGGTATAAACATCATACGCAGTATTTTGGGCAGGGACTGTAACGGGGAGAACGCTGTGATGGAATAATGAAAACGATAGACTACTAACCTTGTTTTATTTAGGACCCAAAGCCTCGAGGGCGACCGCTCGATGTTTTCAATGTTCATCTATTTATAACAATCCAGATGTACAGTCGCCATCAGATATATCAGAGCGGCGAAAGCGCTCACAAATATCTGAACACGTCTCTAATGCCTCGACAATAGAGACGTGTTCAGATATTTGTGAGCGCTTTCGCTGCTCCGATATATCTGATGGCGACTGTACATTGAAAAAAAACCGGCCAAGTGCGTGTCGGACCACGCAAAACGAAGGGTTCCGTGCCTATTAAAAACTTCTTATAGGTTTTCCTGTAATCTTTAGGTAAGGAACTATTTTCCATATTTTTTCAGAATTTTAAGCCTCGTAATTTCGGAGATAAAGGGGGGGGGGGGTGGTCAATTTTCGTCTTTTTTCCTAAATTACTTCAAATCTGCTTTCGCTAAAATTATAAAAAATATATATCTGAGATGCTTACCCCTTCCATTTGTACTGTATTGTGTGATATGTCACAATATACAGTTTGCGAAACTTTTTTTTTAATTTTCCAGTTTACCCCCTAAAAGTGGTCCCCTTGTTCAGAATTCATTAATTTACTTTACGCGTCCATTATTGGGTCACCAAATTGCATATCGATGGCTGTGTGACTCAACCTCGTATATGAGAAATGTTCACTTTAGGGAAACACGTAAAAACGATTTTTTTCGTGTTCATTGTACTGAACATGTTTAATGTTTATTAATATTTAGACAGCTAATTCGTCATTATAAAATAATCAAAATCGATAATATCTCATTTATAAATATGCTTTTCGTGTAAGACGAAAATGTGTCTATACGAGTTTGTGTTATACAGGTATGGCACTTTAAGATGTTATACGTGTTTCTGCCAAGAGGTCGATTTACTTATTTTGTTGAAATAAACGACTACTGACCTGCCCTGCCTGACTGACTTGACTGCTTATATTTAATATATTTTTGTTTAATTTAAGAAGTTCACTTTTGTCAGTGGAGCAACCGCCATCCGTTTCTATCTTTCGCCACCATCTTCAGCGTTTGATAAATAAAACTTTAATTTGTGAGGTTTATTTATTTTTAATATGGGTAGTGTAATAATGATAATGATAAACAAAACGAAACAGGTCTTCTCTTCAAAAAAGTGTGATAAAAATTAAATACTCTTTTGCATATTATAACATTTAGCTAGATTCGTGGTTCGGTGTCAAAGGTCTATGGGGAAATAGGACTATAATATGTTAAGTAAGTGTTTAAATTTACACACCATTTTACGGCATACGAATAGTTGTAATGTATTGTCATGTATTCCTTAAGTGGCTGGCCATTGATTATTTCTATATCTTCCCCAAACCATTCTGCTTCATAAATATCCTTTTTAGTTGTCTGTCTGTCCGTCTGTCACAGCCGATTTGCTCCGAAACTACTGGACCGATTGAGTTGAAATTTGATAAACATATGTAAATTGGTGACCCAAAGATGGACGCGTAAATTCCCCCCCCCCTAATCTCCGAAACTACTGAGCCTAAAATTCTGAAAAAAATATGGAAAATAGTTCTTTGCCTAAAGATTACAGGAAAACCTATAAGAAGTTTGAGTATCGGGAAAATTTTCAATATTTTAGAGCATATCAATTTTACAGAACCCTCGATACGCGAGTTGAACTCGCACTTGTCCGGTTTTTTTATTAAATTTATTCAGTTAATCACACATGCGAGAGTTAATGAGATTATAAACAATAATTATTTACGGGGTTGTGTCATAAACATATATTTCAATACCAAATACGTGTTTGGGTTTTTAATAAATTTATACGTAAAAAATGTGTTTCATCCTGTATGATTTTGCCATAACGTAAATAGTAAAATTTTACATAGTTTTGTATAATTATCTCATTTTCGCCAAAATTTCATATACGAGTTTGAGTCACACAGCCATGTTTACCAAATTTCAACTCAATCGGTCCAGTACTTTCGGAGCAAACCGGCTGTGACAGACGGACAGAAAGACGCACGAGTGATCCTATAAGGGTTCCGTTTTTTTTCCTTTTGAGGTACGGAACCCTAAAAATAAGAATATTGAAGGAAATTCGATAGTGCTGTAAAAAGCTGGTATTGTAGAACTTTAATATACCTCTACAGTCACAGTGAGTAGCAGAAGTATTTACGCTGACGAAAAACTCAACATGATCTAAACAAGTTTTTTTTTATTTAAATTAATATTTTACACGGGTCTAACGCGATATTTATTTACCTTTATTTAGCTTTTTTAGTTTAATATCGCGTTAGACCTGTGTAAAACGATAATTTAAATATATGTACAAAGCGCGAGAGTTTAAAGTGTTACAATTTTTTTTTTTTTTCCGAATTTGACTTTTTCGTATGCTTCTGTTGCGGATTGTATTTGGAGTCTTGGACCTTTCTACTCAAATAGTGGTGTTAAGAACATATTTTTTAAGATAGGGTTTTATATATTATACACCAATTTAAAGAGCGGAAAACTTCAGAGTTTGATCAGACTAAACTGTATAATAAGCATACCTACATTACCTACTTATCTCATTTTGGCCCATTATGTCCACGTAGAATCGATGGCCGTTGGGGCGGAAAGGTTCTCGAGTGGCGACCTCATACCGGAAGGCGCGGCGTGGGTAGGCCCCCACAAGGTGGACTGATGACCTGGTAAAGGTCGCGGGAGTCCGTTGGATGCGGATGGCACAGGACCGGTCACTTTGACACTCTTTGGGGGAGGCCTATGTCCAGCAGTGGATGTCTTTCGGCTGATATGATGATGATGATGATGATGATGATGTCCCTAACCCTAATTGAACTTACGGTCGACGATATTTATACTGTGTCCCAGGCTACTAAGGGGAAAGAAAATTGTCCGAGGGTTGCTAAGTACAATTCCGTTCTGCCACTTTAGGGGTTGAAGTTGAGATATGATTTAATGCAGATTAAGGGATCTGTCTCACCGCGGGTTATTCTTACCGTGATTCAATAGAGGGTTGTCATTATGGTGACACCACACTTGGCTGTATTTGCCCAAATGTTCGTGTTGCACCTTTTTCCTTCCTACGGCAAATGAAAGAGAGGCAACGATGCGACACGAACACGCAACCCCAAGTGTGGTGCCAGTATTAGATTGCCATGTTTGCCAGTGTGTTTGTCTATCTCAGTTGTTAAATAAATTGCATTTTTTTAAACAGCATGACATCTCTAGTCATCGCATTTTGTCATGTCGAATATAACCCCTGTATATTATAAGTATATGTGAATATAACTCTGTCTGTCTGTCGGTTTGTTACCTTTTCTCGCTATTGATCTGATTTGTAGCCGATATAAACTTATCTAAGTATTTTAATTGAAAGCATAACACGTCTAGAGTTTCCTTGGATAGGCCCAAATATATAACAACGGACAAGCGAACCTAACTATCTACGGCAATGATGTAATATAAAAAAGAGGTAGATAGGTTATACGCTCGAAAAATGGCACACTAAAATTGAGTCAATTGGCACAACTTGCCTCAGTTTCGAGTCGTCAATGGAAACGTTAGCTGTCAGATTTGGTGGCCATTTTTAAACATGGAATTTCGTATAGACAACATATCTACCCTTTTTTATATTACATCATTGATCTAGGGATCATGTCAGAAAGAGGCGAGCTAAGGGCGGCAATACACGTCGTTCGCTGAATTTCAGTTCCGATTGTCGGATCCGAATATGTATCGTATTCATTCAATGTGTCCAATTCATGCATTCTAATCTATGTCATACGCGGCGCGTAGTTATGGTACCTACCACTATTGACAATGTCGGAAGGCAAAATCGGACCTGTTTTTTGCCCTTCTGTAAAATTATGCAGAGTGCCGCCTTTTAATAATCTAATCGGCAAAAAATTGGCATAAATGCGAGCGCCTTGGCGTTGCTTCCGAGTCAAACCGGCGATCCGATTTCTTATCGGACCTGTATTGTCTCTCTGTTGATGTGTTCATATAAATATTTCTTCCAATAGTCTGAACACACTATCACGTCTGATTCTTGCATCTGACTATTTCTGAAATCGCTATCTCTATAGTTATTCGAGCGCATAATATATGCATTGACGACCGGTTAGCCTAGTGGGTAGTGACGCTGCCTATACTAGGTTCTGGGTTCGAATACCGGTAACTAAGGGCAAATATTTGTGTGATGAGTATGAATATTTGTGTCTGTCTTGGATGTTTACTATGTTGTATTTAATTATTTATATCTATTATACAACCTTAGTCAAAAGTGTTGAGCACCCATGCGTTTTTCATACAAAAGTCAAACTTTAAAAAGTGTATTTATATTCATATCCATACTAATATTATAAATGGGAAAGTGTATGTGTTTGTTTGTTTGTTTGTCCGTCTTTCACGGCAAAACGGGGCGTCGAATTGACGTGATTTTTTAAGTGGAGATAGTTGAAGGGATGGAGAGTGACATAGGCTACTTTTTGTCTCTTTCTAATCCCCCACTTCCCCAAAAAGGGGGGTGGAAGTTTGTATGGAGCATTCCGCAATTTTCAAGTTAGAAAGCTAAAAATTGGTATGCGGACTTGTGACTAACAAAAAAATCGTGTATCATTTTTTTTTGGAAATCTGCACCCAACCCCTTAAAAGAGGGGGTGAAATTTTATATGGGGGTCCAGATATGTAGAGTCGATATGTAGAGCCGATATGTAGAGTCGATATGTAGAGTCGATATGTAGAGTCGATATATAGAGTCGATATGTAGAGTCGATATGTAGAGTCGATATATAGAGTCGATATGTAGAGTCGATATGTAGAGTCGACACCCAGTGTTGGGCATTCACGAATAAAATCATGAATAGAATAAGAATAACGCGTGAATAATTCACCTGTGAATTATTCACATGTTATTCTTATTCAAATCATTTCGCCGTGAATAATTCACACGTGAATTATTCTTGCGTTATTCTTATTCAAGTAAATCTAATCCTGATTTTTTATTTTAAATAAAGTTCCATGAATACAAATGTAGTTCGGATCGGATACATACTATAGCTACTTGTATACCCCTCGAGTTTGCTATAATTTGGTTTGTATGGACGAGTTCCATACATTACACTTGCTGACGATGGTCTGATGATGGAGTCAGGAGGTGGATAGTGGAACTCCTCAATGGCTACTTGTATACCCCTCGAGTTTGGTCTCTTTTGTTTTGTTTTGACGAGTTCTAAACATTACACTTGGTGACGATGGTCTGATGATGGAGTCAGGAGGTGGATAGTGGAACTCCTCAATGGCTATGTGGCGCCTCTCATCAGTACTCTCTCTATGAACTCACGTTCAACCTGCATATCGACGTTCTGGCCACTACGCCGCGATATAGGTTTTGTTGCGGTTCTGTCAGCTTAATTCTTCTTGTCAAAAATGATAAAATATTATTTACGTTTGTTATTATTGTGGGTTAGAAAATATATTTAGTTTTGAGTAAATAGCGTGTTATTTACGTTTTGCTGATCCCACAAATGGTGACCCCTGTGAAAAATTTAAAGTTGCAATACGGACTTCTTATTTATTAACCATGTCTAAAGACGGCGAACTATTCGGCGTGCCCGTGTTGACGCCCTCCAAGCCCTCGGCGGGTAAATCTTCGGCTGACGGGCCCTCTATGGACAGACCATCCCCGGACAACGAGCCCGCATTGTGTCGTGTTGGTGTTAAAGTGCCCCCGTTTTGGCCAGATAAGCCCGCACTGTGGTTTGCGCAATTAGATGGTCAATTTAAGTTGTCAAATATATCTACCGATGCAACAAAGTTTTACCACGTCATTTCTGTGGTGGAATATAAATATGCAGTAGAAGTTGAAGACGTAATCATTGCTCCCCCGGAACATGATAAATACGAGACCCTTAAAAGGGAGCTGATAAATCGTTTGTCAGCGTCCAAACATCAGCGGCGGACCCAGCTGTTAAATAACGAAGAGCTCGGCGACCGAAAACCCAGTCAATTCCTTAGGCACCTCCGTAGTCTTGCCGGGAATGATGTTGGTGATGATTTTCTTCGATCCCTGTGGATAAGCCGTCTGCCAAGTTACCTACAAGCTATTATTACCACTCAGGACAGTTGCCAACTTGACGATGTGGCACAATTGGCTGATAAAATCATGGAAATACCGAATCACGGCCGTTTTTCATCTAATGCCGCAGTTTCAACTCCATCGCCAGCATTGGAAATAGCAGCTGCTTCATCACCTTCTACACACATTCGAGATCTTGATCGGAAGATCGATGAATTAACGCGACGCTTCGATAATATGAGTATGCCGCCACAACCGTGCCGCAGCTGCCGCCCGCGCTCCAGGTCGCGCAGCCAGCGACGTTTCCGATCTCGTAGCCGCTCTACTACTGATGAAGGTCAACGGTTTTGCTGGTACCACGACAGATTTGGAGAGAATGCGCACAAGTGTATTCCACCATGCTCGTTTGCAAAAAAAAGTCGCTGTCTGCGGCGAGTGACTGCGCTACTCTGTCAGGCCGACTTCGTTAATCGTTTTCAGAGGCATATGCGAGATATACAACCGTCGCCGGTCGTACGTCACGGTTCTTCGAAGATATTTGTGCATAAGGATCTCTCGACGGCTACTCATGTCTTTTTGAGACAGGATGCTGTCCGAAAACCTCTTCAGCCTCCATACACTGGGCCTTACCGCGTAATAAGTAGAGGGGAAAAGGTCTTTAAGATCGATATTCGTGGAAAGCACATTAATGTGTCTATTGATCGCATCAAGCCTGCTCACTTACTTGAGAACGATGTGCAACCACAGGAAGCACCAGAGCGGCGCACGCGTTCTGGACGAGTTGTGCGTTTTCGCGACTGTTATGGACCCTAAGGATCTGGAGGGGGGCTGGTGTGGCGCCTCTCATCAGTACTCTCTCTATGAACTCACGTTCAACCTGCATATCGACGTTCTGGCCACTACGCCGCGATATAGGTTTTGTTGCGGTTCTGTCAGCTTAATTCTTCTTGTCAAAAATGATAAAATATTATTTACGTTTGTTATTATTGTGGGTTAGAAAATATATTTAGTTTTGAGTAAATAGCGTGTTATTTACGTTTTGCTGATCCCACAGCTACTTGTATACCCCTCGAGTTTGGTCTCTTTTGTTTTGTTTTGACGAGTTCTATCTATTACACTTGGTGACGATGGTCTGATGATGGAGTCAGGAGGTGGATAGTGGAACTCCTCAATGGCTACTTGTATACCCCTCGAGTTTGGTCTCTTTTGTTTTGTTTTGACGAGTTCTATCTATTACACTTGGTGACGATGGTCTGATGATGGAGTCAGGAGGTGGATAGTGGAACTCCTCAATGGCTACTTGTATACCCCTCGAGTTTGGTCTCTTTTGTTTTGTTTTGACGAGTTCTATCTATTACACTTGGTGACGATGGTCTGATGATGGAGTCAGGAGGTGGATAGTGGAACTCCTCAATGGCTACTTGTATACCCTTCGAGTTTGGTCTCTTTTGTTTTGTTTTGACGAGTTCTATGTATTACACTTGGTGACGATGGTCTGATGATGGAGTCAGGAGGTGGATAGTGAAACTCCTCAATGGCTACTTGTATACCCCTCGAGTTTGGTCTCTTTTGTTTTGTTTTGACGAGTTCTATACTGTGTAGTGTAATGTATAGAACTCATCGAAACAAAACAAAAGAGACCAATCTCGAGGGGTATACAAGTAGCCATTGAGGAGTTCCACTATCCACCTCCTGACTCCATCATCAGACCATCGTCACCAAGTGTAATAGATAGAACTCGTCAAAACAAAACAAAAGAGACCAAACTCGAGGGGTATACAAGTAGCCATTGAGGAGTTCCACTATCCACCTCCTGACTCCATCATCAGACCATCGTCACCAAGTTTAATAGATAGAACTCGTCAAAACAAAACAAAAGAGACCAAACTCTAGGGGTATACAAGTAGCCATTGAGGAGTTCCACTATCCACCTCCTGACTCCATCATCAGACCATCGTCACCGAGTCCTATACATTAGTATAGGACTCGTCAAAACAAACAATGAACCCAAATTTATCATAAACTCTATATTGTGTGAAAATTAACTTACAAAATTATACCGATGATACCAACCACAAAATTATTCTTATTCAAATAACATTTTATTTGAATAAAACCTTTGTGGAATAATTATTCCGGATTTTATTCTTATTCAAATAAAAAGTAGCATGAATTATTCACCTTCATGTTATTTTAAATAACGGGCGCATGATTTTATTCTTATTCACCTCGAGTTGAATAAGAATAACAATTCTGTTTTCATTCTTATTCCTATTCAAGTTAACTTTTGCCCATCTCTGTCGACACCTATCTAAGTACACAGTGGACATCTATCTAAATATGTAGAGTGGATATGTAGTCGATATGTAGAGTTGATATGTAGATTCGATGTTTATAGTCGATATGTAGAGTCGATATGTATATTCGATATGTAGAGTCTATGTTCAATATGCAGAGTCTATGTAGAGTCGATCTAAATATATAAAAGACTGAAACTGAGATGCACCTTTTTTGTAGACGGTTAACATTACTCTTAGTACGCGGGCGAAGCCACGGGCAAAAGCTAGTATTTTATAATAGAAAGTAGTGTATCTATCGGAATAATTGGTCATAATTATTGACGTTAAGGGAAATTCCGTTAGAAAAATATACAATTAAACCTTTATTGTAAAACCCGACTTTTTCCAGCTTCAGTTTTCACATGTAAATGATAATTTCAAAATGATCTATATTAATGATTTGCACAAGTTCAAACACTTACTATATTTTACGTCTTCGTGTATTTATGAAATTGAAAAATAATACTTTATCCATAAGTTACAAAAGGAAAACGTGGGGTGCTCAATACTATTGGCCAAGGCTGTATATATCGTCGTCTAGTACCAATACACAAGCCTTATTGAGCTTACTATTAGAGCTAGTTCGATTTGTGTAAGAATGTCCCCTAATATTTATTTATTTATTGACAAAGTCAGTAGGAAAAATCGGACGTGTACAGCTGCTATATAGTGACGTCATAGCTCTGCGCGCGGGTAAATCGCTCGGAAAATGGCCGAGGGACGGAGGTGTAATAGCACCCCTAAACGCTCTGCGGCTGTGTGCGTCCGTAGAGGAGAGGTTAGAATATTGAGAGCAGCACGAACTATTTTATAGGTAGGGCAAACCTTGGCTAATTGGTGATATGAAGTAATTCGGTGATGTCGACGGAAGCACTGTCATTCAACATGCTAACGTGCAGCAATAGGCATGATGACTCCTGGCCCTGTAGCATGGTTGGCCTTGTCACGCGATAGGTGATAGGATAGAGCGTGCGTCACTGGCTGACACCGTTCGATAGAACGAGACGATCGCTCTTATCAATTCTTGTCACTTGTCGCGTGATAAGGCCAACCATGCTACGGCTCCTGTTAAAATTAATAATAGTGTTGCTAAATAGATAGTAAACTATCAAAATATTGTAAAATCTTATAAATTAAAAAATATAATTAATATCATAAAGAGAAAGAGCAAGAGGAAGAGAAAGAATTCATTTAGGTATTCAAGTAGGATTCATTGAACCACTTTTGCATCGTCATCAGCTACATATTAGACAAATATGAATAAAAAGATATGAACCTAGAAAGTTTACAAAAAACTTGTTTTTTTTTTATTGTCCAAGTGTACATTTAAAGCTACCAATAGAATCCTTACGCTTTTATAGAAACAAAATTGTATGACAACTATGGAACTAAACGAAGTATTTCGCGACCGAAACAGCAATTTACTTGATTTTCCGTACAACGGTTAGTACCTTTTTGTTTGATTGACAAAATAAAAAATACGTGTCCAATATTTTTTGATAATCCAACTGATGAACTAAATAGTTTTTTTTAGGAAAGTATTAGCCAAATTTGTAATCAAAAATATTGTGTTTCCAAATTGTAGGTGAGATCGACAAACAACAAACAGACTCATAAAGATGACCAAGTTAACTTAGCTTCAATTTAATATTGTAAAAGAACTATTATCCGGAGAAACTGAAACAAAACAGAAGTAAGTAGTAGGTAGTAAAAACAACACAGTTTCACAGTTATTCGGTAAACAGCAGCAGGTTCCGGCAATCTGTGCGGCTAGCATGACCGCTATGTAAGTTGATTTAAGGGCGTCAATTAGTACCTAAATATCGCGTTCTCCGAAACGCAGTTCTGACTAGACTGGAAAAAGTAAAGACAGATTTCCAGATATATAAATTAATAAAATTAATGAATATTTGGGGACAATCTTACACAAATCAACCTAGTCCCAAACTAAGCAAAGCTTGTACAGAGGTGTAGATAAATAAATAACTTAAATACGTAGAAAACATCCATGACTCGGAAACAAATATTCATGCTCATCACACAAATAAATGCCCTTACCGGGGTTCGAACCCGGGACCTCCGGCTTCGTAGGCCAGGGTCACCACCAACTAGGCTACAGAGGTCGTCATATGATTCTTGACTGTATGATTGTTTATCTGTTTTAATTGATACATGATTGCTTAAAATTGTCTCGATAGAAAAACAATCCAAAATTGGGTTTTTATTTTCCTTTTTTTTCTCAGCCTACACAACAAACAATACATTATTTTACGACACAATCAAATTTATACGATGGTTAGTGATTTTACCTCATCTAAAATCTTACTTAATGAAATATGAATAAAACTTTACGTAATTGTCGAAAATTGTCCAATAAAACCGCCCCGAAGAGTGTTGCATCTCTTTTTCTCGTGTGTGGATCTCGCACAAGGGTCTCTCACGCAATTTTGTCAAAAATCGAAAATACCGCGAATTTTATTGATTTCCGTGATTATGACCCTAAAAGACTAGTTTTTGATCGCCAAAATTTAAAATAATCGCGGTATTTTTAATTTTTGACAGGCGACAAGGTTATTGGGTTATTAGAAACTGTTCCAAATAAAAATAACCCTTAATTTTCTACTGCGTAACTGTTTTTGCATTTACACATTGCAACGTTTTTCAGTTCTTCGGCAACGCAACAGCGACACAAAAAACAGATCTCTGAAATTGAAATTTGTGTGGAAATAAGTTTTAATTACAAGCATCATATTTTGGACATTGTTTTTAGGACTTTATCCTATTTTTGAGGTACAAAATCTGAGCTGAATATTTTAATGAAAACTGAACATTATTCACCTGTCAAAAACGGGTGAACACTCTCATGCTAGCCTGTTGATGGGAGGGGAGGTGGGAGGTAGGGGGAGATAAGCTGTGAACTGGAGGTGAGGTGAGATAACAATACCTGCCTCCTGCAGTTAAAGTTTGCGGATTAGTCATTGGCGGATAGGTAAGGACTTCGAGAGGTTAAGTGTTTGCTGAAGAACTTCTTTTCAAAATGGCGATTCAGAAAAGTATTATTTAAGGAGGTATTAATCCTCAGGAAAGTGTAAAAGAAAAAATAGTGATGCATTTTAAGTCTCTCACAGACTGGCGCGGCTTGGCCGCCGTCAAATTTACTATTGACCGCCACCGCAGGCCGCGCCAGTGTGGTTCACGTAACGTTTTGAACGCGCGTTAGGTATAGATCCACTGTCATTTTTCCATATAAAAAGTTACATTTAGATCTACCTGACGCGCGTACAGTCAGCATCATAAACATGTATACACTTTTCGATCTTATGTCTAAGCAATAAGGTTATAGAATGTATACATGTTTATGATGTTGACTGTACAATGCGTTACGTGATCGACCTGCTGCAGGCCTTACCTACTTGTGTGTGATGTTTACACAAGGTCTGTCACTTTATAAAGAAAATTCTTCCAAATGTACTAAGTCTAACACGCCAACGTAGATAGAGGATTTAATAGAAGTAGTCCTAGCTAATGCCCAAAACGGATGGAGGTAAATTAACCTGACATAATTGAGAGGGATCAGAAGACTAATACATCCTTAATATCTCGTTTCCTATATCCTTTAGTCGTATTATATCCGTGGCGTCAGTTCAGTACATTTTTTGACAGCTGGTGACAAACAAACAATTCCTATACGCGATGAGGGACAAGAAATATGAAATTCATTGTATCTCTTTCCCGCTTGTGTTATTGTCTATGCTTATATCTGTCACTCATGTGTGTATGTGGCTGTGAGTCCCTCTATATATATTATTTCTCTATGTGTCAAAACAAGCGCGCCTAACAAATGTCATACCAATCCAATATTACATGGATTCAATACTTCTAGACGAATAGACCCTCTGGATAAACTTTCACACGACTCAGTTCAGCTGTTTAAATACCTAATTCGACTGTAAAATGTATATACCTGTACACACAACGCACGTTCATTATAACACGACACGAACAGACGGTCTAGACAAATGAAAATAATCTTGTTTCTCTATACTCTATTCCAGATAAGATTAGTAAAATCGTGCGTTAACCTTTTGACAGCGAGGGAGCAAAACAAAACGGTGCCCAACTGTGGCCAAAACAAAACAATAGCCAGACAAAATATGAATAAAATGAAACTTCTGATAAATATTGTCATGCATGTCAAAATTACAATATTTATCAATATTATCATGTGGCCGTCTGTGGCTTCAGTGGCACGAGTTTGTCTGTTAAAATTCTAATGTTATATGCAATTAGATATAAGGTAAACGTCCTATTTGCCGACGGTGCACTCCGTGCACTAGTCTATGACATGGACACATTATGTCAAAGTGACATGTCTTCAATTCGAATGAAGAAAAATGATCTTAGTACGAATTTAACCTATTTTGCATTGACATTAAAGTGCCCATGTCATACACCAATGCACCGTCGAGGACGGGGACGTTTACCTTAGTGAACTTGTTAGGGTAGTACTCGTAGTTTGTTGAAGCTGACGTTGACAGTTGTGGCAGGTCGTGCGCGCCAAGATGGCCACGATCCTATCTGATGATGTACCACGCGGAGAAGAATTTTTATAACGTCTAAGGTACTTAAGTAGCTATAAATTTATATATTTAACAAGAGCTGCCGATGCGCTGAGTTTAGCCCCGATATAACTCCCATTGAAATTTCTCGAAATCTGAAGCATAGTCGGATTTTTTATAATTAGACAATGAAAGAGAACCGATATACCTGCTACGTAGATAATATAGGGATATTCATTTTTAAATCAGCCTTTATTCTTTTAAATTATACCTGCATATCTCCCTAAAGACACTGATTCAATGAAACATGTTTTCGTTTAGATATTCCGTCAAGATTCAATATAAAATGTCTTCCAGAAAACTTTAATTAATTAGCAAAACATCAACACGCGTCGTCAGCATCAATCGTTGGTCGTCCGGCCACATTCACAAAGCTTACTCAATTCACCTCAGCCGAACCAGTATATGTCAAGTTTCGAGTAACCAGTAGTTATTATAAGAATCTTAAGGTCATGTTTTACAGGACAAATGGTGAGGTGAGTCGAGGCAGGTTATGAACCGAGTAGCTGAGCAAATTGGGACGGGCCCTTTTGAAAAAAGAAACTTGGAACGTTGGCGCCGACGCGCTCGCTATGTTCTTTATTTGAATGTCTGCCTGTTTTTTTAATGTTGCCGCATTGTTGAATCAAATATTCATGTTTTTATCGTTTCCAGCCAGCTTTTATTCTATGGTCTATTTTACTGGTGCATCGCGAGATAATATTCGATTTGGTAAGGAATTGATAAATGCACCTTTAGTGTTGTGTGTGTTCGACGAAGCTAAGTGTTGAACATAATTGATAACATTATTATCTACAGCTAGATGTGCCCGTGGCTCCGCCTGCGTGGGATTTGGTCTGTATTAATTCCACTTCCTCCCACGCGGAGTAGATTTAGAAAAATAAAGTAGCATATGTCAATCTCTAAATCTTAAAGTCTTATCTCATCACAATTTTATCGTAGTTTAGGCGAGAAAAGGCAACAAACAGAATTAGTTTTCAGTTTGTAATATTAGTATGGATTTATTAGTCCCACTAAACGTCATCTGCGTTAACAAAGGCGTTGGGAATTTTGAAATTTTGGAATAATGACTGTTCAGATTTTTTGTGTGTTCCTCGATTGGTTGTCCAACTTGTTAGTTTTCTATTTAGTCTGTGGTCCGGACGGGTCGGACAGACGGGACACGTCATAGAATTTCGATGACAGCGATGTCGGGTATGATGAAATATTTTATGTGGTACTCGCCGCGGGGCGCCTGGACCACCCGCCCTCGACTATGACTACGTTGTTTACATAACTCCATGTCTGTTTCTTAACTATTATATTATTTTCATCGAAGCTTGGTTGCAACAAAGGTGCAAATAATGCCTGCTATTGTACCAACTCGATAATCTGGCACTTACAATTCTATGTACCTACATTGGTCGGCGAGTAGAGGTGGTTGTTGGACTCCATCGTTACAATGTCAAATTGTCAGTGCCAGGTGACAATTGTCAAGTTAAAGAACCTGTGTACAATTTATGACCTTGACAAGTAGGTATACCATCGAAAAGTCACAAAATTAGCCATATGGCCGCCATATCGCTTCCCCTACCTGTTATATTTTTCGTATCACACTAAATTGCTTGCTCAGTAATTTTATCCTATACAAGAGCAATATTTGTATATACCTATGTAAATAAAGTAAATATCCATACACCTATAAATATATTTCTAATGATTTCAATGAAATTTGGAATATAGGTAGGGGTTGGTTTATATAAACTACCACCGGTAGTGCAGGATTTTATCGCTGCCAAATATCCCTATCCATGATGTACCTAATCGTTTATCTTATAATATGCTTTTGAAATAAGTGTCTGTTTTACGACAGATTTGAATTTAGAGTCAGTAAGTTCGGTAATGTGTTTTGGAATTTTATTGTAGAATTTTATACAATTTCCCAAGAACGACTTTTTCGCTTTTACTAGCCTGTAAAAAGTTGTTTTGAGCTTCCTTGCGCTTCTGGTAACCTTGGGCCTACGACGAACGAATTTTAAAGGCATTTTATTGGAATGTTTGTGGCAGAATGCAACCGCAGTTAAGATGGTGGAGTATATACCAGCAGCAGGGTTTTTGACGACCTGTTAGCCTAGCTAGTGGGTAGTGACGCTGCCTACGAAGCTGAACGTCCTGGGTTCGAATCCCGGTAACGGCAAATATTTGTGTGATGAGCATGGATATTTGTTTCTGAGTCTTGGATCTTTTCTAGGTATTTAAGTATTTATATCTATTATATATATCGTCGTCTAGTACCTATAAAACAAGCCTTATTGAGCTGACTATAGGCCTAGTTCGATTTGTGTAAAAATGTCCACTAATATTTATTTATTATGTATATAAGAATTAATCGTGAAACTAGTAACTCTGATGTGAGCTGTAGAACTCGCGCAACTGTTTTCTTACCTGACTGCCGAAGGAAATGTTTTTCGAGCGTATGTATGTTTGTATTTATGTATGTATTATTCTTTGGCATGCCCTGCAGCCTAAACCGATTGACGGATTTTGACATATGAGGTGTCATTGGATTCCTCTTAATCGTGGGAGTGACATAGGCTATAATATTTGCAAAAAAGCAGTTGAGTTTTCTGAAAAATCTTTTAGGTCCACTTGTTTTATTTTTCATATTTGAATTTCGAAAAACTGAATCGACAAAAAAGACAACTTATAATTATTGAACCTGCTCACAAAAATTCACGAGAATCGGTTGAGAAATGCGGAGGAGAACAGCCGGACATCTGGACATCCGGACATAATAAAGAATTTTCTTCGCTTCGCTCGCTCGTTCAATAAACGCCACTCCACTGATTGACATTGAGAGGTGAAGAAGAATTTTTTTTATTTCAACACTTTGGAAAGTATGTAATTCTGAAGTGTTGCAATTTTTTTCTCTCATTGAACCATGCGTTCGCTTTAAAATTGGTTTTACTCTAAGATGGGTGATTGAATCGAGCAGCCAGGCGGAAAGTCGATGCAACTGTAGAAAAGGCTCTCGTGGGATTGGATTGGTATAATCCTCGCAAAAACACAATGGCCGACATTCGGCCGGGTGCAATTTGTGCTAAACGTCGCTAAACTATGTGTTTGTTCATGTGTAAGGAAGGTTTGTGACGGTAAAATATAAGTACGATAGTTGGTAACAATAAAAACGGTGAGATACGTAATAGGTACTACAATTGACAACAGTAAAAATAAATTATTAGTGCATTACCAATAGACAAAACTCCCGAAACTTGGAAAACACCACACTTCCACTTATTTTTGCTATTTTAAAGATTTTGATATAGGCTACCTAACTGCAGCAAAGATCGGAAAATGAAATTCTTCTAAACATCTAAACATCCATTTTTTCGCATTTATAATATTAGTAGGACTACGTCGGTGACAAACAAGCGTACGGCTCGCCGAATGATGGACGGTCATCGTAGCCTATGGATGCTTGCAACTCGAGGGGTGTCACAGGGTGTATATGTAGTTTACTCTTCGTGGGTTAAACAATTCCAAATTTTATTCTCTCTCTCACACACACACTTTCTATTAAGCCCGTATCTACCCACTGCTGAGTAACGGCCTCTTCTTTATTACAGGGATCGGATACCGGTATTTTCACCATACAAAAATACCGGTATTATTTCGTTCTTTGGTTTATAATATAATTTTTGATCGGGCAGTCTAATAATACGAAAATGTTACATATACATGATAGAGTCCTACATTAAGAGCCTAAAATAATTCAAAATATTAGACTACTTCGAGGATTTTTGAAAAAACCGGTTCCGATCCCTGTTTATTACGCCACTCGCTGTGCTAATATTATCCAACTTACTGCAAGATGTATTATATTATAACCGTTACGCCACAATTAGCTCTTCACTTGTTAGCTTCAAGAGTAGCAAACTGGGTTTTTGACCACCGAAAGCGCAGCGCAATCGCATCTAAAAAGGCACTTTACGAAGGATTGGATTAGTATAATCCCAGCAAAAACACAATGGTCGACGACATTTGGACGGGTGCAATTTGTGCCTAATGTGGCTTAACCAATTGCTTGCTCGACTGTAAGAGCTCTTGGAGTAAAAAGTACACCTTTTCCAAGGGTAATGTGTAGGACTCCAGCACTTTTATCCAGTTGGACGATTACGTGACGTTTCGTACGTAGGTACGTTAGGTACATCTAAATAAAAATAAATACATAGATCCATATAAATTTGACAACCGGTTAGCCCTACTGGGTATATAGTGACGCTGCCAACTGGCTTCGAATTTTGTAGCCCAACAAAATAATGTTCTCATGGCTCACCGCAAAAACCGGCCGATTTTTTTCTCTCCAATTTGTTTCACGAAACTAGTTTCCAAATGACAAATTAATCTGTTGAAAGTTGTGGGCGGCGTTTTTTTGGGATGTATTCTGAGGCAACGAGCCGAGGCGGATCGGGGACGTTTTTGGGGGCTTCGGCCGCGTCCACAGTGACGGAATGCTACGTAGAGATTTGTATGCAGTGGGGCCACGTTTCTCTGCAGCTGATTGTACATTGAGTCGGAAATGTTGTAATGGGGTACAGGTTGGCTGTGTTAATGAAAGTATACGGTCAACTAATTTGAATCCTAGGCCACTTTAGAACCCAGTCTTATTGACACCCTGCTATTTATTTATGTATTACCCATATAGAAGTCACTTTGACGTTTACTGTGGAAATCGTTCTAGAGTGGCCTAGGATTCCAATTGGTTGACTGTACATACATTGCGACATAGTCTCAACCTCAACTCACCTCACAGCTCAAAATTTGACTCCCAGATTTGTAACAACAATAAATAGGTAATAACATGGACTTCAAATACCGAATCAAATTGATGAAACGCAACATACATATCTGTTCTATTTAACCCTGATTTAAACCGGTCATTCATAAATGATATTTATTTGCTCAAACAATCTTCTGTAAGCTAGGTTAAGATATACCTGATAGAATAATACCTACTTACTTTTAAAACCACGCACCTTCACTCCTCCATGTAGCCACGTACACTTTTTTTTCAACATATTTACTTTAACTACTCCACCGTGCATCCGGCTTTACAATAAGTATAAAATTCGAGCAATTATATTCAATTTGTAATACCGAATTGCGTTCGGCAAGTGTCCCCTTGTAAAGTTACCGGGGCACCCGAGGCGGGACGTTTTTTGCCGAAATGTCGGGAAACTTTCAAATAAGTCACGTTAAAAATACAATTTAAGAGAACTATAAAACAAAAAAACGATGTTTCAATTTGTACTGCAATATTGATAAGAAGCACAAATTTTTACCCGGCTGTGCGACAGCAATGCCTGCTGGGTAATGTTTTTGACGTGTAGACCAGGGGGGTGATCACGTAACGTTTCGAACGCACGTTAGGACAACTCAACTGTCATTATACCATACAAAAAGAGACATTTAGATCTACCGCGTACTCGTACAATGCGTTATACGTGATCGACCTGCGGGTAACTATCTATGTTGTATAAACTGTACATACTTTACTCCTTCGAATCTTAACTACGAGAGGGATTTTAATGATTGTGATATCTATAATTTTTAAGAACCTGTAAATGGCTAGCGAGCTAGTTTTGTACAGGGTCGGTTTTCGATCTTTCTATTTTCCGTTTTCCTTTAATGACGGTGTAATATGACGAGCATGTGGCCAAGTTTGTATTCGCAAAGAATACTAATAATTGATTTAGTTTATCTTTTTACAAACTAATATAAAAACTAAAAGGGGATGGGCCCCTTATAGCCTTCGGTTTCTATCTCACTAATTGTCGATTATACCTACTGATAAGCTCTATTCCACGTATTCGCATTAAACACTAATCACAGTGCAAGTATATCGGCCATGATAGTGTTTTTTATCTGTAGCTTTTGTATGGACTTGCACTACACAACTTAAATGTGCTTATGAGCCCAAATATTTTTACGCCTCAAACTGCAATTGTGCGTGAAGCATTTCGCGCAGTTCTAAGATTTGGAACCAAGCGCCTCACAAATTGCGTGAGACGACGTGACGGTTCCTGAAATCGCTTCCTCGTAGCAGCTCGGTAGGAAATCATTCGTTCGCAAAATAAGTGTGCACAGTTCAGCCATATTAACATAAAAATTCTGTGAGTATAATTGATGATGTTTTGGCCGATTTTGGCATAATCACATATGACAATACGTTGTATAATGTTTCGTGTTCATGCGTGAGACAAAACGTTGTAATTGCCAAATTCTATTTCAATTTTAGGAGTCAAAATTTTGCCACGGGTACATATTTTTTTATTAGAGAGTAGCAGTTAAACTGATACGACGTATCGCATACCAAATTATAATGTAATTTTTGTTTGCCCGCTCGCTATAACACGTCAGCTCGTCGGGCGTGGAAGCGAGCACATGGGTCGTTCTTCTTTTTTACCGACAATGATCCGAGGTTTTTCTGTTTTTTTGGTTTTTGAACTATCGAAAATTGTGGTTTTGAAGTGCGATTTAAAAAAAAATGCATAGGTTTCTTCATTAGAAGTAATTAAAGTTTCCTTTCTGGCCAATATAAATATTTATTTACGGTTGGTTTCTAAAAAAAACATGTGACAAAGTGGACTCTTTCAGTGGGGACAACATTTTGGTTTACCACTCTGTCACGGCATTCTACGAAAAAAAAAACATTAAAAAAAATGCTAGTTAGAGAAAGTGAAATATTAAACATCACTAATTAATAAAATAATATGGACGTTCATTCGAACATTATAAAACCGTAAACATCATTACTCAAATGAGATGCCGTAATAAGACGAGGGACAGGCTATTGTCGGTCGAAAAGAAGAACGACCAACATGCAATTCTGTTCAGAGCCGAATAGTTTACGAAGTGGCATCAACGATCAAGGTGACATTAAAACCAAGCCTAATGCAATTGCAATGGGTGTTGTTGAGTCAAATCAACGACCTATACCTATAAATAAATAAACCGAATGGTGTAAAACTGTGGCGTCAAAAATTAACGTGACACCAAAACCAGCCTGTTATTAGGCGATTTGTTGAGTTAAATCGACCTCCTATAAAGAATCTGAACGGTTCACGGAGGCGGCGCGGCGTCAACGATCAACCTAACACTAAAACCGGCCTATATTGGTATTGGTACGCGATTTGTTGAGTCAAATCGATCTCCTATCAAGAAGCCGAATGGTTCAGTGAGGCGGCGCCAGCGCACGTGGTGGCGGCGCTTTTGTCGGCACATCAAAGCCTCATGTGACAGCGATACATAGGCCATCACCAGGAGATTTTTAATGAGATTAACAGCCAGATTAATTCATATTTGAGGTTATGGACTGGATTTCCGGTTGGGTTAAAGTAGGAAAATGCGCGCCTGGTTTTTAAGTACACGCACTCTCTACATCATTATGATTTATGACACTTATGATACATTCGAAAAACAGTAGCAAATGGTTTTGATAGACTACATATACCTACACAATACAACACAACAACAACTACAAGGTGGACTGATGACCTGGTAAAGGTCGCGAGAGTCTGCTGGATGCGAGTGGCGCGGGACCGGTCATTGTCCTATGTCCAGCAGTGGACATCTTTGGCCTGATATGATGATGATGATGAGACGAGATAAGATGTTGAATATTGATGACGACATGTGGGAATGAGGTACTTCCTTGTATGGTCAAATGAAGCACTGCCAACTAATCAACGCAGGTATTACTAGTTTTTGAGGCCTTTGTCGGTGCTTCGAACATAATGCGCGACACGTACGAACGATCGTAAAAAAATAATTCATTTTTAATTAATACAATTAATTATTGATGATTCTGATTACTTTGTAATGGGTAAATAAACATTTTTATGGCTGGTTGCCATGGTTACATCTCCTGGATCAATTTTTAAAACTGCGTTGTCACCAAAACCAAATTTGTCAGCTTTCGAATAATACTTCAGTTGAAGAAACTCATAATGCCATATTCTTAGGCTTACATTTCGACAAACATCTAAACTGGAAACATCACATTGACGCTGTTTGTTCTAAATTATCAAAGTTTGTTTTCGCACTGAGAAGCCTAAAAAATTCTATCTCAACTCGGGCTGCGTTAACGGCTTACCATGGATACGTGTCGTCCACTCTGAATTACGGACTTTTGCTGTGGGGAAAATCTGTTGATGTCCAGAGGGCATTTATAATGCAGAAAAAATGCCTAAGAGCATTAGGTGGCGCTAGATTTGACGATAGCTGTAGACCTCTTTTCAAAAAGTTTCAAATTCTTCCCTTAGCTTGTATGTACATTTTTAAAGCTTGTTTGTTTGTCAAAAGTCACCCAGAATATTTTAAAAAGCGTGAGGAAATGTTCACTGGAAAGCCGAGAGCGCAGTATGCAAATTTGTTATATCAGCCAATTTGTAGATCTGATATTTACAAGAAAAACGCATACAACATGTGTATAGTCCTATTTAACAAACTCCCAAATGAGTTGAGGACCTTGCATGCGAAAATTTTAAAGACAAAATAATCAAATGGCTACAAGATCATTGTTTCTATAATGTTAAGGACTACTTAGATTTGAATGCACAGTAAATTGAATTTGACATGTTATTACCTTACTTCCATTCTGTTTTATAATAATTCTGAGCATAGATTAATATCTGTTATTATGCATATATTTTGCATGTTGACTTCAAGTTGACTGAATACTGATTCTGTAATAATTTTAAGACCACCAATTGTAACGTATTCTGGCAAATAAATATTTCATTCATTCATTCATTCATTCATTCATTCATTCATAAAACTAAACCCTCTGCACCGGACAATTTCCCCAGATTGCTTTTCACACATGTAAACGTCATGCGCTTCTACCATCGACTTGTTCATGTGCACTAATCGCTAGGAGCACTGCTGTTAGGTACCTACCTTGGTGTTATTTTCGATGAAAAACTCACTTTCCAGCAGCATACAATAATTACGGCAAATCGTGTTCGCAAACTAATATACATATATCTTTAAAAATCTACACAATTCCGATGACAGACGATTATTAAAAACTGTCTATGTATCCATATGTCATACTGTCATCACATATTGTATCAAAAGGTGCAAAAAAATATATACTTTTCCTGGAAAGAGCACAAAGAGCGGTCCTTAAAGTTATCCTAAGGCAACGTCGCCGCTACCCGACTCAGCTGGTCTACAAGAACATGGATGTACTCAATGTCCGTGGGAGTTTTATTATGCGGGTGATATTGAAATGTCACTCAGAGGTTATTAATTCTGCCGAATATACAGAACTATCGCAAAAACGTAATTCCAGAATTCCTGTTCCCACTACAAATTCAGTTTTTACCCAAAGATTTAGCTCGTTTCTCCATCAGGAAATCTTGTACAAGATTTCCTTTGCAAGACTACTCAACGAGGGAAGTAAAACTCAAGGTGCAATCATGGCTCAATTCACTTTCTTATGAGGACATTGAGAAGATCCTGGAAATAGTCAAATAAAATATACACAACATTCACACACACATTGTATTATTTATTTAAATTGATATTTATAATATACCATCTAATTATTATTTTAACATGCATGTAAAATGTAATATGGGGTCTCCTGCGATACAGGCAAAGCCTAGTGGCGGGACTGGTACTTATTACTTGTAAACGTCTTTGCTAAATAAATGTCTTATGTCTTATATGTTTAAACCCAAGTGAAGGGTTTTGTTGACTTTTTATTAACCTTTTTATGGGTCATGTTCTATGCATTTTAAAAGTCCATGATGTAACTAAAAAAATCTAAGAAGATAAAAAGAAGAGATGTGGATGTCATGTTGTCTCACAACAATAATTTGTTGTACTTACCTACTTGAGTTGTTGGATATGCGTTGAGTGTGCTGGTTTGAATCAATAGTTAGGTACCTACTAGGGGCCCAATTCGTAATTCGATATGTGACATTTCGTCCGCGTGCTATACGGATATACTCATATGTCTATGTCTTTCAAATCAGGCAGATGGAATTTCCTCTGTTCGGTTGTGGCGGATTGAGTCCATTTATTCCCCGGGAATCTGTTAGATTGTATTGAATTAGGAACGGTTTTGTATTTCTCGTACACGCTCTGTTTTACGTAAGCCGACTAGATGTCCTGATTGTAAGGTCTCAGTCTGGATGCCAGTGGACAGCGGAGCGACCAGCGCTCATAGATGGAACTCAAGCAAAGGTATAAAAGAACTGCTGCGGGCGCCATATTTTTTTATAAATTCGTGCAACCCCCTTTCTCTCTCTTCAGTTGTTCACTCTTGACAGAGTGGTCGTGGTTTCATGATGATGTGCCTATGGATAAAGCAGCCCTGGCGATGCTCCTCCACAGCCTCCACTTGTTACGGTCTTCAGCATCACGGGAACACTGGACTACCGTGGGTTGTGTCCACAGAACACTAAATACTATTGAAAGGTTATCAAGCGCGAATTCTACCGGTGTCGCCACCTCATACCCTCCAGGGGGGCTAGCGCAACTGACGCCGCACTGCGACGCGAGTCGAGAAAGCTCTACCCCCTTTTTCTAATTTGTACGGTGCGAGTGAGATAGGGGACGCTTAGTCACGCGCGAAGTGACTGAGCAGCAAGTTGTGCTAGACGTGCAGGTCGCCTACAACTTTTTGATCGGCGATCAGGTGACGATGGCGCGAAAGTTTTGAGTGCATGCTCAAAGTAGTGGCGCGCAAGTGCCACGCCCACATCGCCTTTCTATAGTATTTAGTGTTCTGTGGTTGTGTCGCAGTTTTTTTTTAATTCGTCGAGCGCGTAGGAGAACGAATGCGTGATAGGTTTCCTTCTACCCGTCTCTGGACAGCGAGTCGTCCCATGGAGTTTTGGTTTCGAGTAATGTGCCCGAAGTACTTGAGCATTTGAGCAAACCGCCCTTAAACTTGTAAAAATGTAGCTTGCATCTTCGTGGAATGGGCCACAGACCGCGGCCCGAGCGCCGCGCGCGCAGCGGTCAATTAAATTCGACCGCGCATGCGTATCGCGACGCCATCGCATCGCACGTTCCCAGGCTCGATGTGTCGCGCGCGCATATAAGTGTAAGTAATTTTACGGATATGGATATTAGGTACCTAATCCTTACTTGCGTAAACACCTGCTTAAACAAAAATTCGACTAAAATCCACCCACATAATGATAGTATGTATTGAATAAGTATGTAGTAGTATTTGTATATATCTTATTTATATTTTTCACTTCTCATGCTCGAAAAGTGCATCATATTAGGCTTAGCAAGCGGGGCTAAAGTAGTACATGTAGCCCCTAGGGAAAATATGTATAAATATTTATGATTTTTAAAACATTTAATTTGACCAATCAAAACACTTCGCTGTATTAAATCCACCAATTACCACTCTTTAAAAAACATTTGTATAACTAACCAGATTACAGCTAATATTAAAAACGACCAATCAGAAACCAGAATTCATTTCAAATATGAGGTGTTTTTTAGTCCCTAACCCACAATAATTATTAAAACAAAAAACGCCTCTGGCCGTCAACGACGCGCCTGTAGACGGTCAGGCGGCCAATACATGGTGATTAAATACTGATGGTCCACCATAGTTGTCTCTATCTATAACATGCAATGAGAAAGAGACAGCGCGTGGATCGCGTGATAATAATACTTCACCGTGTATTGGACGCCTCAGAGGCGTTTATTCGTTGTGTCAATATTGTATCTGTCTCAAAGCAATTTATTAAAAAAAGTTTGCCGCCAAATTGAATAATCTTTGCGCCGTGGAATTTATTATTGATTGTGGATTGATAATTTTTGTTTTAATATTTTCTCGCAGTTGAAGTGAAAAGTAGAGTGTATAACTCGGGTCTAAAAGCCATATTACCCCTCGAAATATTTTCCCTCACTTCGCTCGGGAAAATAACCATCTCGTGGTAATATGGCTTATTTTAGCCCCTTGTCATACAATCTACTATTATTCATGTATGTACGTGTTCGTATTCGTAACAGAAATTATCATACTTTTTAGGGTTCCGTAGCCAAAATGGCAAAAACGGAACCCTTATAGTTTCGTCATGTCCGTCTGTCCGTCTATCCGTATGACACAGGCATTTTACTCGAAAACTATAAGGTGTATTTGAATAAAATTTTGAGGATAGGTGTATTTTGTTAGCCAATACATAGTTTTGTAATTAAAATGACTAAAAGGGTGCACTCCATACATAAAACTGAAAGTCATTTTTTTTTTCATTGTAGGCCCACGTGCACATCAATCGATAGGGCTTTCAAAATAAATATAAGGTTTCTCAGCAATTTTTATAATCGCCCCGAAAGTCACTAAAATTGCCTTATGATACACTAAAATTGGTTATTTTTGAACGGTATTTTAAAAATATGAAAAATATCATGTACATTATTAAATTATTTTGAACAAGATCGGTTCGAAGGTTTTCGAGATATTGCTGAAAAACTGCCTTCCTTAAAGAAACGGACGTAAGTGCCGTAAGATTTCTGTGACGATACAACCTTTTTAATAGGTTCCGCCCTTCGTTTTGCGTGGTCCGACACGCACTTGTTTCTTTGCACCTTTTATAAATTTAGTTTTGCCCAATGGTCAGCTGGTGGAGAATGCCATTTGGCATCTTAAGCTCGCCATTTGTACATTTCTGTATTTTGTGCAATAAAGTTTAAATAAATAAATAAATACTCAACCGCGATAAGTTTGGAAATGGTGGTGACAGTTGTACCAGATAATTACGTCAAAGTTGTGTATGAATTGCCAGCAACTAGACGACCGGCGCTTAACCTAGTTGGTATTGGTACTACCCTGCCCACGGTTCGAAACCCGGTAAGGGCATTCGTGTGATGAGCACAAATATTTGTTCACAAGTCATGGATATTTTCTATACTTTTCATTCGTAGACAATCCTCAGCTTAAATGGCCTACTTTTCAAATAAAAGATTAAGCATAATGACTGTGGTCTGTATATCATTTATGATAGACAAGCCGGCACTTATCGAGCGTCATTGGCGCCTCGCCATCGCCACTGATGCTTTGAGAAATTTCTGAAAGCGTTTAGAATAGAATAGAATAGAATAGAAGAGAAGATAATTTATTTCAGTATAAGTATACAGGAACACAGTAAGTAATACAATTACAAAAAAAATGAAACAAAGGAAGACCTTATCAGCTATATACTAATTACTAACTTATACTGAAAAAGGTGAACACTCAGCATAATGCCGGGTGCTGCTAGAGTACCCGACGCTGGTCTTCCGTGATCACCAGTAGGGAGCGTAGTTGCGCGTAGCTGCTAATTGAATCCCGTTTATCTATCTCTTGAGTCGTTTACTCTTGACAAAGTGTATGATGTATGGACGATGTATTTACTGTGGGTATAGCAGCTCGCGATGCACCTCCACTTGCTTCATTCAGCGTCACGGGAACATTGCACTTTGGTGGTTGGTGTCGCAGCTTTTATCAAATCTGTCCAGCGCGTAGGAAAACGACCGCGAGACCGCTTTCCCTATCCATGCTTGGACAACGAGTCGTTTCATGGAGATGATAGAGTTTCGGTTTCGAGTAATGTGTCCAAAGTATTTGAGTACCTGGGTCGTTCTTCTTTTCGACCGACAATAGCCTGTCCCTCGTCTTATTACGGCATCTCATTTGAGTAATGATGTTTACGGTTTTATAATGTTCGAATGAACGTCCATATTATTTTATTCATTAGTGATGTTTAATAAATCACTTTCTCTAACTAGCATTTTTTTTAATGTTTTTTTTTTCGTAGAATGCCGTGACAGAGTGGTAAACCAAAATGTTGTCCCCACTGAAAGAGTCCACTTTGTCACATGTTTTTTTTTAGAAACCAACCGTAAATAAATATTTATATTGGCCAGAAAGGAAACTTTAATTAGTTCTTATGAAGAAACCTATGCAATTTTTTTTAAATCGCACTTCAAAACCACAATTTTCGATAGTTCAAAAACCAAAAAAACAGAAAATCCTCGGATCATTGTCGGTAAAAAAGAAGAACGACCCACCTACCTATTCGTATTTGCGCAGTCACCAATAATCTCTCCTTAATTGGTGTTAAAGTGATATGGGCCATACAGATTGAGTAAGCTAAAGTCGTCTATCCTGTGGTCAATAGTTAAGGGCTTCCTTGTTGTATAAAAATATTTTGATCGCATAAAATGATATAAGAGGAGACGCCGCGTTTAAGTGGATTAAGAGTCCAACTAAAAATTGGGCATTCACCCTTAACTTTGGTAATCTCCACAGAAAAGACGCGAATCTAAATATCTGGACGACCTTAATACGGGTACCTAATGCTTTTAATTATATTTTTTCATCCTCAAAATCATAAACGTTAACCTCCCGTACAAAAATGCGTGTAAGTGATGTTTGGCGGTATAGAGATGAATAAATACATAAATAAGGGCAGACAAGATATAAATAAATACAAATGAAGGCTACTGGCGCCACGGCCGCCGCCGCGCGCGCTCTTCTTATTGCTCGAGCAGGACAGAGGTGGGATGGAGAGGCTTTAAATAGGTTATAATCAGGTCAATATATAGGTATGGTATGATGATTTCGATGTCATAGTGAATAACGTGATTCTCTCGAAATATATCAGGCTTTACCTCTAATAAAATTACCGATATTACACCAACTTTCCAATCGTCACCAGACTTAATAACAATGTTGTTTACCGACCTATTTTTCTTGGCACCCCTGAGAAGCATGGCGAACTGTCAGACAACTATCCCTGTGTGTGTATATCAGATGACAATACAATACAAAAGAAGTACACTTTTTTGAACACCTCAAAAAAATTCACAGTACCTACAGACAACACAACACTACACACACACCAATTGACAATTCCCAACATTCTGAAATAGAGGGATGCAGTCAAACGAAAAATGATTTACAGATTAAATCTAAATCTTCATAATTATGTAATGCCACCCTATTGTTATCAGAAATCCCTAAGCCTCGCTTGTCAGCGTGAAGAGTGTACGCCCGCACAATGTTTTAGTTAGCGTCAGCGCTACAACAATTAACCCAATTAGAACACTAATTAAAAATAACAAAGTTTTTTTAGGTCTGCCTAAAAAAAACTTCCGATGTCTCATTAAATAGCCCAGCCATCAACCAGCGATAACTCGGTTCATTTAAATTCCATCAACCAGAAATAGTCCCTAGGTTGTATACCCTAGCGGGTGCTGTCTGCTGTGCGTCCGATAATACCTACTCATAAAGTTATAAAGGCTGCTCATAAACGGTTTAACTAGATGGAGTTTTATGAGCAAGCTCTAGCTCAATTGAATATAAAATGACATAGAACTTCGACTTTACTTATACAGCTTATTCTAGAACAAATATTGCACCCAAACTAATATTATAAATGAGAAAGTGTGTCTCTGTTACCTCTTCACGCTTAAACTAGTGAACTGATTGAGATAAAATTTAGTATGGAGATATTTTGAATCCCGAGGATATAGGATAGTTTTTATCTCGGAAATCATCTCCTGACTATGTGTTATGTGAGGGATGAAAGTTTGTATGGAGCTACGATATAAACAAATTCTACCGGACGGAGTCGCGGGCAGAAGCTAGTCCTTTATAATTTTCTAGACTTTGTATTCACGTTTTTTTTGGTTGAATTTTTACTTAGCAATTTATTTATTTTTTAATTTAAAGCGTCCAAGGGTAACGATGTTAATGAACCGGAAACGGTCTGCAAGGTTAAGTAACGTTGGCCATAGTCAGTTTCTGGATAGTTGACCGGTTTCAGTGGTGGTTACCCATTAGGTATCAACTGTGAGGCTAGCACAACTGACGCAGCGTCTAGACGCGAAACGAGAAAATCTACCCCCTCTTTCTCATTGGCACAGTGCGACTGAGACAGTTGTCAGTTTGCAGCAAGTTGTGCTAGACATACCGAGCAGTGGCAGTCGTTCTTTACAAGAAAACCAACACCACCAAGTGCGAATCGGACTCGCCCACCGAGAGTTCCGTAAAAATTACAAATGTATATAGTTTTCAGATGTTTCCCTGTACTTGCAGTAGGTATAAGACGATATTACTTGCCCAATTTCATAGTTCTAGGTCAACGGAAAGTACCCTATAAATTTTTATTCCCTTGAGAGTGTCGAAATATACGTTTTTTGCCGCATTAATGCCTGTATATCTTTTTGTACGTTAACTTAGAAGGTTTATTTTTTCACAGCTTCAAGGGGCTGTAGACCTAAGTATATGGTTTTAATTTCAACTTGATACCTCCACGCGTTCTCGAGATAAACGGTCTTGACAGACGGACAACAAAGTAATCCTATAAGGGTTTCGTTTTTTCCTTTTGAGGTACGGAACCCTAAAAATACCTAGGTATCAAATAATATTCTTACAAAATTATTAGCCCTCTCCACCCCTCGCCCTGTCACGTACAAGCTTATCCGATTTATAAACGAAATATTGTATTCGTATAAAAACAATAGCCTTATTATAGGTGGTTCTGGCGTCCGATCGTTTTGCTCTGCTTTCCAGGCAGAATCTCCAAAAAGTTGTCTACATACATTCTTTATTGCTAAATAGTTTTATGCGGGGCTGTAGCGCGGCTGTTTAGGCAAATTAAGTTTTGTAAGACGCGTCAAGTTATTCTTTGACTGCTCACGACTTCGTTAATTCTGAGACATGGTCGTGGTCATGAAATATAATTAAACAAATAAATACTAAAGGATAATCTTACTTAAATCCCCGTAGTAAACTCTATAAAGCTTGTGTTGTGGATACTAATGTAGTAAATGACAGTATTTCCTTCTGCTTAATATCATGAATTCCTGGAATCGGGGCCATATCGTGTATTGCTATTAAAACAAGTTGAATTGAGGCTCTGACGTTCGTTCATTCTTTTTAACATTTAACATAAATTCACATCTATATTCCCAAAAAGATTAGCACCATGAAATTAAATTGTCTGTGCTACTCCTAAAAACTCTAGGGTTTGAGATGATGAAAATTTGATTATTACAAGATAGATTAATATCAATATTGAATGCGAATGCGATTTTTGTAGCGCATCTGGCATGTTCGCGGAGGCGTGCGTGGATAGTTTTAGCGCTATAATTCGCAAAAGGACTGCCTCCCTGATGCGGCGCGTGCGCGAGAGTCCCAACAGTCTCCTGAAATTAGTGGTGGAATACCCGGCCAGTGCAATGTGGCAACACTGGGATACTTTACCAGGGAGTGTTTACCATTTATTATGAATGATGTTCTAACATAGTAAGTAAGGCTTAGTGTATTTTTCCTAAGGAGGATTGTACAATGACCATACAATTTGTTTATCAGACAGCTCATTCAATCTGCTATTTAACTTTAAATAAAGAAGCTGTTCTTTTTGTTTGGTCAGCCCGCTTAAACATCAAACCTCTACAGTACCTACAACGCCGGCCGCGGTACCCAATGAGTGTCATTGTCGGTAGTGTCATTCGCGGGTGACACCTCGGAGGTGCGTGACAGCCGCGCTTTGCCGAAGCCGCCAGCACGGCTAGATAGAAATAGAATATCTTCTAATTCTCCTTCTAATTAGAACTTTTAGAAAGAGACGGATGGTCTATGCTGCCGCGACACAGCTCGCAAGCCGTCCTGTGATAGCCGTGCAGAGCGACAGTTCTGACGTGGTACCAACGCGCGAAACACGTTCAAGTCACTACCTAAGGCCAAGCGGTCGGTTCATGTAACAGAAATCGCCATTCACGCTTTTGCAAAATTCTCGTGAGCCTGTGCGTGCCGAACAAATAACATCTTACATTTTACACATACATACAAACATTACGTATCATCCCCGCGCCACCCAAGGCTCGTTCTGAGGAGTTATCGTACTGTTTCGCTTTTATTATTTCAATAAATATAAATCGAACAACACCCGTCGCGCCGCGAAGCGGGGTTAAGAAGGCGTAGATATGACCAGGCTGAGATTCGGCCATAACTAAGGTATTGAATATGACACAAAAAGACATAAAGGACGAGGTAGGCCAGAGTTATGGTTATGGTTGTGGACTGCACTGTTTTGAGGATTTGAGTCCGTTGTATAGCTACACCTTTACATTCCAGGATTGACGACTGTTCAATCGGTTGACCGGCATTCTCTATGTAAGGGGCTGTCGGTCCCACCTAGAACATTTAAATGTTTGGTGGGTGGACAATGTTCAGCGATGATGATTACGAGTATAAACATTGACGCTTGTTTAAGAAAAAGCAGACGCCTATAGCAAGTCCCCGGATGCGGCACTGTTTCCCTGGATTGCATCTGTCTGAAGTGCTATTCTAATGTTCTGTGGAGTTAAAGCGTAGCGGGAGCATCGGACTGGGGTCAGATGCAGGTCGGCTAGACCCTCTCCTAGCCAGCTCGCCAGCTACGTCTTTATTTAGAGAGTCACTGTGTCTATTTATCTACTGCAGGGTAACTAGGTGTTCATGCCTATCCCCTCCAATGCTAGATGGGTCTAGTATGAGCGCAGACTGAATGATATTGCTGTCTAGGGCGCGCAGTACTGTAGGTAGATAGGTGAAGGATGACAGATGATATGAATAACAAGGAAGTGAGTGATAGGGCCCAATGCTAGATGGCACTCTAATATGAGCCCAGACTGAATGAGATGGCGGTCTAGAGCTTGTAGAACTACTGCAGGAAGGCCAATAATGATGGGGTGATATGAATAAGAAGGAAATAAGTGACAAGATGACGTGACGACATCCATAGATGTACCGAAGAACAAGATTTGCTACGCAAGCATGGAAATGAGCAATAAGCATGGAAATGAGAGTGTAATATATTATATTTGAAAACAGCAAGCAAATGATGATAGATTCTAAAGCCTAAGAATCACTTAATACGAGGCAAGCTTATTACCACCGTCTTTAAAAAAAAACCCTAGAAATAGATTACTTAAATGTTTCAGGTCTAAACAATGACCACGTCTGCGCATGCGCGCACGCCATTAGGAATCCGTTTGTGGTGCCGACGCGCAGCCGATTGGCCGGCGTCCGATGCCAACGAGTCATTTAACAAATTAACGATGAATGTTCAAAATATCGTGTTCTTACATAGCTCGGATTACTCCCCATTGATAACGGATAGTTTGGTTTTGTAACTTTCAAAAGTCACCACCGGTTTTCCCTTGTGCAAGGATTTTGCGGGTGAATATCAGGAATAAAGCTAGCCGTCTTTCCTGTAGACAATACAAAAGATAACGGTTCAGGTACATTTAAATTATGTTTCGGTCCTACAAGTCATAAGTCGCAAGGGCACTTTACGTACCCGTAGGAATCCGGGGCCAAACAGTACAGTTTCCATACTTCCACACGAAAAACTCATTCTAATAAAACTGTTTAGCACCGTGCATGTTTCGAGAGAGAATTCTACTACCGCAGCCATAATATCTTTCTCCCTGGCATGCGACGCCCCTCCCGCTTTCCCTCTGACCTCCCCGCGCTCACTATGCTTCACACCGTACCCAGAGCACCGATATGACGTCACGCGAGGTGCACAGATATTGTCACCGGGTATTATTATAGTAACCACCGGTTTTCCCGCATGCCTGACTGTTGGAACCGGGCATTTTTGGGGGGATAATCCAATAATGTCAATGGTAGACGATTTCGCGAGAAATTCGCAGCCTTGAAAAAAATGAAAATGAACATGAAAAAACTCGCGGGATAAAATATAGACCATAACCTAGAAAGTCTAATCTACATGCAGGTCAATTTTTCGAAATCGGTTATGTTGTTCCGGTGGTTAACCATACTTACAAACTTACAAAGCTACAATCATAGACTTTTCCTCTTTATAATATACATATATACAAATATTGCTCGTTTAATAGTACCTACCCATAGGAGTCTTACGGAGTTTTTATTACGGAGAAAACGAATTTTCCCAGACATGAGACCTAGCTGAATCGATTTCTCGCCCCCGTAGACCCCTTTATTCCAAATGTCATCGAAATCGTTAGACCCATTTCCAAGAACGTGATTGCAAATATATAAATACACATAGGTACAGTAAGGAAAATTTATTAAAGTACCTTGTTATGCCTTATTGTCATAGTAAGAAGAGCGAAAAAGGTACGTGAATACATTTTACACTTATATCGGTTTAAAGATATTTATTCCCATAAGAATTTATACAATTCGCTTATATGAGAACTTAAAACTAGTAAGTACAATTAAGTTTACGTGAAGTATACACGAGTAGTATAGATAATTAAACAATAACAATATTATTAAATTTGCCATTATGAAGGTACAAAAAAGCCGATAGATGTGAAATTAGCGGGTAGGTCAACAAGGTGTTCACGATATATATACATACAAATATTGCTCCTTTAATAGTAGGTATATAGAATATATACCTACATATATAGGTGCATATACATATGTACATACAAATATTGCTCGTTTAATAGTATAGGATTAGCACAGATACCTACCTCAAGAAAGCCCAGCTGGTCGAACCGATAACAAGCTGAGTAGCACGAGTTAGAACAGTGAACTGAGGAGATCCGACCCCAAAGTATTGGAACAGGAGAGGAAAAATAATCATATCTATGTCTGGATGGTGCTTAACATAATATTTTTTCCTAATATTACTGTTTCTTGCTACCAATTTTTTTTTAAATTAGAAACTAGCTACTCGCGACTTTGTCCGCGTGGAACTCGTTTATATCGTGGCTCCATTCAAAACCTTCGACCCCCATTTCACCGGCATATAAAACTACCCTATGTCCTTCTCCGAGATTCAAACTATCTCCATACCAAATTTCATCTCAATCGGTTCAGCGGTTTAAGCGTGAAAAGGTTTCGCATTTATAATACTAGCATGGATATGGATAGGTAATATGGATATTTGACAAGAATATACAACTGCAATCCAACCGAAAGTAAAGTAGTCACTGAAGCTATACTTCAAAAAGGAACGGTAATATATGTAATCATGAAAGCTTATAGGTACTTAGGCAGAAGCTAGCGAACTATAATTATTCAACACAGAACAATAGCAAGACTTTACTGAACGCAAAATAAGTAAGTAGCCACGAAATCGATTTAATTAAAATCACACAGAGGTGGGGTTTGACACTGTCCTATACGGACTCGTGATATCGCCAATCTGGAAACAATGGCATAACAAAATTCACTGTTTCGTGCACTTGAGTTTTTTTATGCCAAACTGGAGTGGCATTCGGCACCATCTCTATAACTCTATAATTTTGTAATATATGGACGCTATTTTTCTATATTTATCGTAAATAAACCCACTTCAACTTTTAGGTATGTCAAAATGTTTCGATTAGCAAAAGTTTACAAATCGCCCTTTGGCGCTTTGGGCTTTCCCTATGTTTTTTTTACAAAAGACTAGTTAGTGATTGATCCTATAGTCTTACTTGGCCACCATTTCACCAAATCGACAATTGTCGCCTGACAATGACAATTCGACTTACATGGCTGTGTGTAGACAGGTTAGGGTAATACTGGACAGCTTATTGACCCAGCAATGCACGTGGAATTGTCATTGTCAGGTGACAATTGTCAAGATGGTGAAATAGGGCCCTAAGGCCTAAGAAGATGGTTGAGAAGTTCTCATGCAGTCATGCCAGATATGCCTTTTCTTTCTTGAATGGCTTTTACTCCTTGCTGATTTTGCCAATGCCGAGGTAGTCACATAATTCAGGCGAGGAGAATATTCGGTCAACTAATTTAATTGTTGGGGAAGGATCAGGCCGGAGACCTAAAATTAATAAAAAATTGGACATCACAGACATTCACAAGACATATAAAAACGTTATGAAAAGAAAGCAGGAGAGCGGAAGACAGAGTGTTAGAGTCTGGCAAACGAAAGTTGAACCCACTTGATTCAATTACACTGCAACAGTGTTTGTCGAAATGTAGATTGTAAGTATGCTTATGACTTTTAGTATTGCCGCGTATTGAATCTAATGGGTTCAATTTGCGTTTGCCAGACTCCAAACATGCCAACATAGCGGACATTGCGGAAAAGATCTAATGGAGCGTAAAATAAAGACAGAAACATTAACACGCTGTTATTTTCTAAAACAGTACCTATTTGACAGCTAGTTGATGATATAGTCACTTCAAAAAGGGGACACATGGTCAAGTCACAAGGTATCAGTACCACAAGTCGCATCGGGCTTTTTCTGTGTCACTTTAGTTAGACCGCACGTTAGTAATTTGACAACCCCTGTCTTGTACATACTTAATGTGTCCTATGCTTCCTTTACTATCGACTAAATCACTAGGCACGATTTTGTCCGGCCATTTTTACATCAATAATTTACCACCCTCGTACTTAAAAATACGCCGCTTAACCCTACCACAACTCCTTCATCTATTATTTTATAATCCCTGCGGGTGCTAATGTCACGCCTCCGCTACCTTTTCAGAACAACAATCGAATAATAATCACTCAAATATCAACTTTAACTGCATGCTCTTAAGATTAATATTCGAGATGCAGCGTAAGAGTAGTAAAGGGGTTATATTGCACACGCTTCTAAAGAATAAGTCTTCAGGTGGAACGGCAAAGTTAACTATGCACTAATTGTTATCCTTATTACGTCGCGTTAAGACGCAATTCTGATTGGTTTGTGGATAAGTGGTAAAATAGTGCAAGCTTAGGTGACAATCGTGACGCCATGTTGGTTTAGTTTGTGGGGGGAGGGGTGGGGTGACTAATGCCAGGTTTATACCACTATAATTGGCTTGGGACGACGAAAATTTAATACGTATCAAGGAAATCGATAGGCATGTTTTATTAAGAAGCCGGTGGAAGTTTGTTACAAAGTTGGGAGTTTTACTAAATGTCTCTAATTACCTCGGGGGACTTCAGGATTAATGAATAAGGAAAATTAAGGTTTGAGCGTGACAGACCGACATGTACTTTGACATGAAGATCAAAGTGGGAATTTTTAATGGAGAATAGGGGCGGTTTACATTTTGTTTTGTGTTAGCGGAAACCACGATTTCTTACTCGTATTATGTTTTGCAAGGCATATCACTGTTTTTAAGAGTCATTAGTATTCGTGCAATAAGTAGTAAAGTTTGCATGTGGGTCGTTCTTCTTTCCGACCGACAATAGCCTGTCCTTCGTCTTACTACGGCATCTCATTTGAGTAATGATTTTACGGTTTTATAATGTTCGAAAATCAACGTCCATATTATTTTATTAATTAGTATTATTTAATATTTTAGTTTCTCTAACTAGCATTTTTTTTAAACGTATATTTATCGTAGAAGTCCGTGACAGAGTGGTAAACCAAAATGTAGTCCCCACTGAAAGAGTCCACTTTGATACATATTTTTTTTAAAAACCAACCGTAAACAAATATGTATATTGGCCGGAAAGGAAACTTTAATTAGTGTTAATTAAGAAACCAATGCATTTTTTTTTAAATCGCACTTCAAAATCACAATTTTCGATAGTTCAAAAACCAAAAAAAAAGGAAAACCTCTGTTCATTGTCGGTAAAAAAGAACGACCCATCTGTATACGAGTATGTAGTGGGATTAGCTATAAAACGTAAAATGCCTAAGTTAAATGTCCAGGTGCCCGATATTGCCCCACTTAGTTGGCAGCTTCGATCTTAATTCATATCCATAAATAAAATACATATTTGGGGACAATTTTACACTAATCGAACTAGCCCCATAATAAGCTCAATAACAGGTCTGTTCTGTAGGGGAGACCAGGGATGAACGTAACAATTTGCAGTTTTTGTGACATAGCTTTGGTTTGCTTCTATTTTTTTAATGTTAGTCCAATAGGTATTGTGCAGACATCCTTTACGCACGTTTTAGTATAGAAAACATGCAACATACCCATTGATTTTGTAGAAAAATAGCTTTCAGTGAGAGATGGAATTTATTACCCCCTATTGAAAAAAGTAATTGTATTTTTTTTTTCTTTTTTGTAGGGCAATATATATAATTAATGTCATGTAATTGTCTTTATTATATGCACATTATACGTGACGCACGTCAAAATCGGCGGGCTAGAAAAAAAAATTGAAAAAAGATCTTTTTTTTTAAACAGTTTGGGGGCTCAAATTTTGCATACTTGTTACCAATACAAAGTCACATCATCGAAAAAAATTACAAGCCAAAACTCGCTGGGGGCAGATTCACTTAGCTTATCCTGGCTTTTCAAATTTCGAATCCGATAAATCCACCGGACTTTTAAGTGCGCAACTCAGTAAAAAAAGTTAATTTTTTTAATATCGTTCTCAGAAGTTTTTCGAGTAGCAACACAAAGACGCGAAGTATTTCATATTGACACTGGCCGGAGTATTTTCGAGGGCTAATTTTGAGCCCTCGAGGTAGGTTAGCTCTCGAGGGCAATCGGCCGGCCCCTTGGGGTGAAGTGTTGCCATACTAGCTCCGGTAGGTGACTTTACTCGTTGGAAGGTAAATTTTTCCTTCGCCTTTGCTTGGAACGTTAATTTATTTGATAAAAATGGCGTTACAATGTTTGTATACTTAAACGAGAGTTTTGTGATTATATGAAACTTCGGCACTTTCATTTTATGTGAATTAGTAAACTTCATTTCAACAGGCGAAAATAATTTTAAGGTAAACGTCCCAGCGCTGACACTTTCAATCTTAATTCATAAAAATAGAGGTCGACTATTACAAATTAAGATGCCAAACATTGGGATTTGGGACGTTTACCTTATAGGTAGTGCTTTCGACTAAAATCTGCTTAGAATGTTATATAGATATACCTAGTCCAGAAATTGCTACCTGTAGATACAACGTCCAATCTAAATGAGTTAAGACTGGTGTATCTAACATGACATGTATATAGAGTTCTAATATCGCTGACTTTATGTGTTTTAAAATTCTGATAAAGCCTGAAGTTCCAAACAGAAATCAATTCGAATAAGGCTATCTTGAATATGTACGGACAGACGGAGCCACAATAGACGCGCTAGCTCTCGCCCGAGTGAGCCGAGCCGTCTCCATGACACTTTTGGGTGTCCGGCGACGGGGCTACGCGGAAATCTCACTCAGCGAAGGGTTGAGTTGAGTGAGTATCTAGTGATTTGAGGGATACTAGCAGTTACTTATCTCATCATTGGCACTCTTCTTTATGAGGCAAGAGTTATGGAATGTGCCGATAGATCTTAAATATGACGGACAGACGGAGCCACAATAGACGCGCTAGCTCTCGCCCGAGTGAGCTGTCTGTCTCCATGACACTTTTGGGTGTCCGACGACGGGGCTACGCAGAAATCTCACTCAGCGAAGGGTTGAGTGAGAATCTGTAAAATGTATATTTTATTAATAAACAATTTGAATTGAATATTGGATAGGTACTAGCAAATACTTATCTGATCATTGGCACTCTTTTTTATAAGACAAAAGTTATTAAATAAGCCGTGAGAACTTACATAATTATGTACGGACAGCCCGAGTCAGCCGTCTCCATGACACTTTTGAGTATCCGGCGGCGAGGCTACGTGGAAATCTCGCTCAGTGGAGGGTTGAGTGAGAACGAAACGAGTTGAAGATTATCAGTAGTTAATTACCTCATTATTGGCACCCGTCTTTATGAGGCGAGAGTTTGGAATATGCTGAAAGATCTTAAATATGCTCTTAGATGCTACGGAGAGACGGAGCTTCAATAGATGCGCTAGCTCTCGCTCGATTGAGCCGGAAATCTCGCTCAACTGAGCGAAGGTTGAGCGAGAATCTAGCTAAGTAGATGAGGGATATGAAGTGTTATCCTAAATCTGTAACTTTTACTTATTACAGGGAAATAATTCTTACCAGACTTCCAATGCATTGATGGATATACTATATGCTGCTCTCACCTGCTACGGAAAATGTTTGCTACAAACCGAAAAAATGGCGCTCCACGCCACGGCATAGTATATAAATAGTACGCTTTGAAAGGGTATGAATGGACAGCTGAGGAAAAGACAATATCTTTGTAAGTAGTAAGTACTACATCACGTCATCATGTACCTAATGTTGATCTCTCAAATATATATTCGGACAAAGTGACAAGACATTAGACTATAACTGGGTCATTGTCAGATTTAGGTTCGCGTCTCCTCTGTGACCATTGCCAAAGTTAAGGGCTATAAAGCCTAATTTTTGGTTGAAATATGAATTCGCCTAAACGGCGTCGCCTCCTCTATAATTCTATGCGATAAAAACATATTATATATAAACATAAACCCTTAACTATTGACCACAGAAAAGTAGATTTTTGTTTTTTGGACTGACAATGACAAAACTATGTCGAAGACAGTTTAGGTTTTAGTGGAACGAACGAATTTTTCTTACTTCTTATGTCTTAAATAATTGTTTCCAATAAGATGAATATTTATTAACAGAAGCGTTCTCGTTCAAGTAAGATATTTTGGAATCCTACTAATATTATAAATGCAAAAGATGTTTGTATGTTCGATGTTTGGATGTTTGTTATTCAATCACGCCTAAACGGCTCAACCGATTTGGATGAAATTTAGCAAGAAGATAGTATAAACTATCTTCTAAAGATATATATCTATAGGCTATAAAGCCTGGACTAAAATGTAGAATAGTTTTTATCCCGGGTCCATGCAGACGAAGTTGCGGGCGGAAGCTAGTGTCTAATTAAGTTCAGAAGCTCGGAAATTAATATAATATAATCGAAAATAATTGGGGTGATTAAACCACTACTTAAGCAGAATCTTATTAGACGGAAGTTAAAGTGATATATTTCCAAATAGGCAGGTTCGAATTACTAGCGAGTACCCGTAGTAGCGCAGCAAAGGTCAAGCCAAGTGGGGGTAAGAAAGGGGGCATAGAAAGGCGGGGTGGGAGCACTCGAGGGGTCACCCCAGCATTGGCTTTTGACAGTCCGAATAGCGGACTCCTTGGTATGCGGGCATTACTGGGATTGGTCCGTGCAACAGAATTTCGTTAGGCCTGTATCACACTGGCGCGGCCTGCGGTGGCGGTCAATAGTAAATTCGACAGCTAACGACAAGTTTACTACTGACCGCCGCGGCCAGGCTGCGCCTGTCTGTGAGAGGCTTCAATTGTTTCGGTTAAGGTGAATATGCATCATGATGTAGTTGATGCCATTGATGAATGGGGTGGTATTCTAGGCATCCATAGATAATGAAACCTACTAATATAACGAGCGGTTGTTTCACAAACAAAATGTTTCATATCATAGAAAACATTATTTTTCAGGAACAGTAAACTTTTGAGGATTGTTATAATACAAACCTAACTTAACCTAGTGGATTCTATTACAACGACCTAGCTGTACCCAAAAAAATACGGTTTCTGAAAAAAAACATAGGTAGATATCTATGAAATGAAAATTCTGCGAAAGCATTCATTTGATTGATCCTTTTTCGATGTAATAAGGGGACACCATAACGAGCTTATTCATTCAAAGTTATCTTATGTCAGCGGATTAAGGTTCGATACATATTTATGAGAGGATTAAATCGATACATATTTTGCACTTGACTGTACTATTTTCATTGAGATGTCATGATTAGATTAAGAGATATGTCTTTGAATTCAAACTTGACTTTGAGTCGATTTTTTTCCTCGCGAGTCGCGAGTGTACGCTACGGACGCCTACTACGTTAAGTTTTTTAGTTCTTTGTTCAGTGAAATGAAATTGTAAGTTGCAAAAGAGGGTATGATTCTGGGTGGTCCGTCTAAGTAGGAAGCGATGCGGTCAACTGGCAGTTGACTGCAATCAGCGGGTCATCGGATAGATGAAGGGATTAATGTCTTGATGACTTGGAATTGGCGATGAGTTGACGATTTAGAGCTGTTGTGGCGGCGTGTGAATCAATTTTGTTTGATAATAGTTTACTCAAGTTCGTATGTGAATAACAGAACAGAACCTACATTATTGATTTCACGAAATTTTAACACAGTAGTTATTTGAAAGACTCTTAACGCTACATAATTTTTGGATTCAGATATGATAAATAAATAAATATTAGAGGACAACCTTACACAAATCGAAGTACAGCCCCATAGTAAGCTCAAAAAAGCTTGTGTAATGGCACTAGACGACGATAATAATTTTTGTATTTATTAAATATATAGAAATTAACTAAGACTCAGAAACACCTCATCATATATTTGCCCGTAGGTACCGGGATTTGAACCCGGGATCGTCAGCACTCTACTCAATAGGGCTAATCCTGTCGTCATTCAAATTCAGATACCCGATACCCATAGCTACTGGAGAATGGAGATCAATTCGATACGCATCCCAATTTTGATTAAATTTTAATGAGTGGCGCGTTCTCGTTCCAAAACGTTTGCTCTGTGCGAAGCCGAACACATTAAAAACAAATTAGAATGTGTAACGTATGTCTTGATGTTGACCTTATTAGAATAAATAGTAAGTGTTGTAATTGCATTAGTTATGAAGAAGTTCATGTTTTATAACTGTACGACGCTTAAAATCCATATTAAAATTATTATTATTTTTGAGAAAATTTTATTAATAATACTTTCGGTTTCTTAAAAAAATATTAATAACTAGACTGACTTGTAAAGATACAATACAAATAAATAATTTCAAAATGTTGTTTTCTATTTTTGATTCGAACAAATTTCGATTGGTGCAAATTTGGAACGCACCGTTTAAAAAGTGAATTTAAGAAAAACTCATATACATTTAATTTTGTTTTGTTTCGTTCTACAGCCACAGTAGTAAAATCAAAATATTGGAAGTTATTTATAGATTTTAGTGCAGAAGATATATGAATTTGAATGCCTGCTAAGTTAGCGGAAAAAGTGAAATATATGCGTAGATATTTGAGCCTTAGTTTACTTGTGAGTAGGTATACCCAGCAATTTTTTACTTTTTAATGTAAGCGTGTTATTTAAAGATGCAAAAATGTTTATGTTATATTTTATAAAATGCTTTGAAAAATCAAAAGATGAGATTTAAACAAACTATTATTGAAAATGGGTATAAGGTCCAAATGACTTTCATTACATTTACAATTTTCCTCGCGGCGGTGAGGTGAAAAGTCGTGTGTTTCGCTCGGCAGCAAAGTTGTTTGGCGACTCGTGCCTTGAAAGCCTCGCTATGCTTAGTATTGTACTTTTTGAACCATTCGCTTCGCTCATAGTTCAATCTTACAATCCTTCGCTAGCTCGGCTTCAATAAAAGCACTTGCGCCAAACTAAATAACTATTGTCTGTCTAAACACAATACTTTTTTCACTATGTAAGTGTGTATACTTTTATACCTGTGTTTTAAAAGTAGGTTCTAAATACTAATATATAAGCATACTCGTAGTTTGCCTTTACCCTCCTAATTTGAAACTGACCCTCTTTTTTCTTGAACATGACATAAAAACCTTCAGGCCAAGACAATATAGAAAACGTCAGTCAACTACAATATCCAATTTAGGACCTATCTATTGTTAATCCGAAGACAAACCCCCGAGCTGTATCGATTACAACATCACAACGAATTGGAAGCGAAAGAGTAACATGTCATGATACCTTTATAAAATAGAACATGTTTTTTCTAACCTCAAATTTTTGAAAAACGTATTAAATTTAAAGTTATGTTTTGTTTTTATGTTGTTGTTTCTATCTGCGGCAGAAATGGGATCGTGTCATGATATGTTTACTCGTATAAAAAATCTTTGTTACCTATCTCAAAACCCTGTTGATTGAATTTAATCTAAACGGATCGTACAGGGTTTTTTTATATTCAAAATGTGATCTTGTTTTTTCCAGTTTTTGGTTACGAACATACACACACAGTTTTTGGAAACGGATATGAAAGTGATTTATTGCACCAATTTTCGAAAGTTTTTTTTCACTTTGTGATAGTTCTGGCGTACCTAATGAGACGTAGACTCTGACTATTAAGCTACTCTCTAGTAATAAACAGGAAGGTTGGTTCTATGCCCATACTTTTAATTAAAGATAATCTCAATCTATAAAAGTGGAATATCTAGGAATTGCATCGCGTAGAGTGGAATCACGTTTTGGAATAGACTCTCCGGACGAAAACTTGTAGAAACTCAATCACAATTTTAAGTAAAAAAACATTTCTTAATTCGAACGAAAGTATGTCAAGGTCATTTCCCCAATCTCCAACAAAGTTAAGATCGATTAACTTTGCCACAGATTCCTGTGACAAATTTGTAGTCGTCTAATGAATTTGTTCGGCGTTTGGTAGTTTAGTCTGAATTCTTGTCGGTCGAGAGTTTTGTTTTTATCGACTGCCATTTCGACTCGAATCGATGTCGCTATCTCGGAATCTGTTTCAGTCGCCGTTTTTGGTCGTGTTTTGTTTTGGGGTTCTCAAAGTTTATGAAGAGAGAAAAATATATTATACCTAATGTATTTTTCTCTCACAGTGTGTGCGTTCGGCTAATTTCGGACAGCGGGTAAGAACGTATGATTGAAATTGACGCGTATTGCGGGGAGTTTTTTTAATGCTAGCAAGGTGACACTAGCGCCATTTTGTCCCGCACCCGTCTTCAGTCCGCACTTGTTGCTCCGACCGACGAGTCATGTTTTATGCGTCCCCAAACGAAAATGTTGTTTTTAGGGTTCCGGTACCTCAAAAGGAAAAAACAGAACCCTTATAGGATCACTCGGTTGTCTGTCTGTCCATCTGTCACAGCCGATTTGCTCCGAAAGTACTGGATCGATTGAATTGAAATTTGGTACACATGTGTAAATTGGTGACCCAAAGATGGACGCGTAAAGTAAATTAATGAATTCTGAACAAGGGGGCCACTTTTCTGGGGTAAACTGGAAAATTAAAAAAAAAGTTTCGCAAACTGTATTGTGTGATATATCAAATGAAAGGGGTTGTGGCAAGCATCTCAGATATATATTTTTTTATATTTTTGCAAAAATACATTTGAAGTAATTCAGGAAATAAGACGAAAATTCACCATCCCCCCCCCCCCCCACCCCTTATGTCCGAAACTACTAGGCTTAAAATTCTGAAAAAAATATGGAAAATAGTTCCTTGCTCAAAGATTACAGCAAAACCTATAAGAAGTTTGAGTATTCAAAGTAACGGGAAAATTCTCAATATTTTTGTGTATTTTGTATGGAGTATGGAGTGCCTAATGCTTAGAGAATAGGAATTTTACGGAACCCTCACCACGCGAGTTGAACTGGCATTTTTTTATTGTAGTGTCGGAAAATAGGTAGTCCTTGTCCTTGTAGGATTTTTGAAGATCTGAACTGAGAAGGAGAAGGAGTTTTGTTTGTTTTAAAGAGTGGATTTATTTGTATTAAATTCGTAACAAATCTGTATAATTTGCACTGTGATGGCTTACCCGTGGTAGTGAAAGATCGGATTAAAATCATCCAACCTTAAACGTTCAGTGTTTATCAAACTTTGCACCAGGAGACTCAAATGAATCTGAATCGCTATACAAACTTACCCATATGATTTAGCATTTATTTTAAAACAGATTGCTGTCAATCATGAAATACACAAGTTTTAATCGTTATTATTTTATTTGGTTAATAGTGATATACCTACCTAGTACACAAACAAATTATAAATACATATAAAAAATCTTAGTGGCAGGTACGTAGGTATTGTGATAACCAGCGTTTATAGTATGGATATTATATCCAAACTATAACTTATCTACGTCATTAATTTAACTCAGCCTACGTCCTAGTAAGACAACCTACACCAAGACAACTGCGAAAAGTTTGAGATCCACAATTTCTTCAATTTTGAGCGCATGGTGTAAGACCGGACACAAAAAGTACAAAAAAATAAAATCACCTCCGAAATTACGGTTTGTAGTACTTTCAGGCTGATTCTTTATTATAAATGAAACAATGTAAATGAATATTATTATTTAAAGTAAGATGGTAAAATTATGTTATTTTTTATGAAGTTTTAACTTGTGGGAGACATATTGTGTGAATTTTTAAGAACGGACCTTCAGGATGGACAGAGGCTATATGCACATATTCTCTGTAATACACAAGTGGAGCCGCAAGGGCAGCTAGTATTACAACAAAACTTTGAGAGCCGCGGCCACACACTACCTGCGCCAGCGCGGGCGCCCGCGCCTGCGCCGTTTATAAATCACCGCCATCTTGAACCGCCGCTCCGAACCAAAACGACCTAAGAACCTCACCACACCAACACAATACGATGTTCCGTACCGAGCGGTGTAGATCGCCCGATTAACCAGTCAACTGTTAACGAACATAGATCCTTCGTGTCCCTGGCTACCATTACAGACCGTGACAGTTAGAAAAACAAAACACTGTCGGATCTTGAACAGATTCGATTTTTGAAAATGGAACCCGGAGGGTACTTTGTGTAAGGTTTGGCGACACCACTCTGATAAGAAATTTGACATTAGAGTTTTTCGCACAGCGCTTTTACTTAAAATACGAAATTTGTCGTTAGAGTAGGTAAGTTTGCTATAGTTTTTCATTAGGCTCAAAGTACGCGTCAGGTACTATCACCCAAGGGTACCTACGGTACGGGTTCACACTTTCTGTTCAAAATTGTCTGCACATGCATGGCGAGCGCTCGAAAATTATCCAAGAGGTGTGAACCCGTACCCTTGTTACCCTTGGGCGATAGTACTCGATAGTTTTGAAGTCGTCCTGATGATGGAGCCAGAAGGTGGAACTCTTCAATGGCTACCTAATTAAAGCTTGTACAGAAGAATTAATTTTTACAAAAATCTTTTTGCATCCGGAATCTTAGGCATGTTACGGTTTGAATTGAATAGCGTGCAAGAAACCGGTAGATACAAATCCGATTTCAATTCAATACAAGTGTATTTTAAATCGAGTTGAACCCCATGGCCCAAACTGTATTGTGTACATGTAGGGTGAGGGTGACGTAATAAAAGTTAAAATGTTGCCACTCTTTTAATTACCTCGGCCCCCAATAAATTACTAAAGTCATAAAATAAATGGTAAGTAAAATTCACTTCTCTTGAAACAAAGATAAGAGTCTTCGAACTCATTTATAAGATTAAGGGTGTTACAATTGTCCGTAAAATAAAAGTGATTTAAATAAGCGGATAAATGGTACAATAACATAAAATTATTAGAATACTTAGAAAGAGACGGATAGTCTATCTCAAATAGGTTGCTAACCCATCACCCGCGACACACTGCAACCCTATTCACAAATTCTACTCTTACGAAAACCACGCAAAGGAAGGATATCCGCACAAGCTTTATGAGCCTAGACAGAAACTTAGAATGTTTAGTAAGAATGCTTATATTATGGCAATAAAAGTGTAGGTACAATAATGTGCCAAATGACATGAAATGTTTACCAAATATTCCATTTGACAGGAAATTATTCTATTGGCTGCTTGACATTTGTTTCTATTCTATAAACGATTTTTTTGATTATTGATTGTCCATTATTTTGTTACTTTTCTCATTAATTTATCGTATTGTATGTTGCATTTAATTAATTGTTACGTCTTTATAATTCGAATGATCTATTTTAATTCAATAATATTTCTACGCCGATGTCGGCAGGATATGTGAAACTGACATGTGTAAAACCACAAATTATACCAACAAATGTACCATATTCGGAGAAATAAACTTATTCTATTCTATTCTATTCTAAGGAGTGGTAGGTATTGTAGCCTGACACTGCAAGATGGAAGAATATTGTATTCATTTAAAGATGGTTGATGATAATTATATAAAGACTAACTAAGCCCGCCACTTCGTTCGGTGGACATCGTTTACATCGTATCTCCATATCACCCCCCATTTCAGCCCTTAGGTGATTTTCGGGATAAAAACTATGCCCTTCCTAGGGTCACAAACCATGAGATACCAAATTTCATCTCAATCGATTCAACGGTTTAAACGTTAACCTAACATACAGACTGAGTTACATTCGCGTTTATAATATTATATGGAATATAGTATACATAGTATGGATTGTGCTGTACATGATCGTTACTAGCCCCTTATAGGATCACTTTGTTGTCCGTCCGTCCGTCTGTCAAGACCCTTTTTATCAAGAACGCGTAGAGGTATCAAGCTAAAATTTATATCAAATAATCAAGTCTACTGTCCCTTAGAGCTGTGAAAAAATCAAACTTCTAAGCCAACGCAATCAAAAGATACAGCCGGTTATGCCGCAAATTTCCGCAAATTTTCGAAACTCACAAGGGAATCAAAACCTACAGGGTACTTCCCATGAACTCAGAATCTTGAAATTTGGTACGAAGCAACGTCTTATAGCACACATAAAGGAAAAATTGCGAAAACCGTAAATTTTTAGTTACATCATATAATAAAAATATTTTTAATCATTTAATAAAAATATTTTTAATTTTAAAGTTACTACCCCTTTCCTCATGAACCGTAGAGGTATTAAATTGAAATTCATATCAAATACTCAGGGCAGTCAAAAGAAACGGAACCCTCGGTGCGCGAATCCGACTCGCACTTGGCCGGTTTTTTTGTTTGAGAAAGTGATAGTTGATTTGTCCTTACGCACGTTCGAAAAGTTATGTAAATACCCCTAAGCTGAGGGGGGTAAGCACGTAACATTTCGAACAAGCGTTAGGACAAATCAACTGTCATTTGCCCATAGAACAACTGAAATTTGGATTTAGATCTACCTGACGCACGTACCTACCTACAATGCGTTACGTAATGGGGAATGGATGAAAATTTTAGAAATGCCTGATAATTATTTTCGGTGATAGTAATAACCTTCCTTAGCACCAGAAAAAAGTTTCAGATTTTTCAGCTGCGACAGTTATTTTTGAAAAATATAAACAGTTTCCTCATTTACGTTTTGGGTCAACAACGGTAAATAGATACTTTCCTTGATCCGTCTCATATTACAAACAACTATCTTAAATATCTGTGGTAAACTGACACTGGTAATGACCAATATAGCTGCTGCAAGTGTCAATATCATTGCCAGTGTCAGTTTACCACACATATTTAATATATTTTTTGCAATATGAGACCGATCGAGGAAGGTGCCGTAACTGACCCAAAACGTAAAAAAGGAAACTGCTTATACTTTTCAAAAAAAATTGACGCAGCTGAAAAATCTGAAACTTTTTTCTGGTGCTAAGGAAGGTTATTCCCATCACCAAAAAAAATATCAGGTATGTCTAAAATTTTCATCCATTCCCAATTGACCAGCAGTTGCGCTTTGTACGTTCGCCAGGTAGATCTAAATGTCATTTTTAGTATCGGAAACTGACTGTTGTGTTGACCTAATGCTCGAAAAGTTATGTAATAAATACCCCTTCGGTTATAACACCCGTATTGATTGTTAGTCGACACATAACTGGAAGCAAAGAAATGACTCCCATTAAATACTCACTCGTAAATCTCGTATGTCCCTTCCGAAATAGACCTACCAGTATAAGGCCGCCTTTAGGTACACCTGTAAGTTACCTACTTACGTAAGTTCAGTACAAATATTGCTTACAGCGACTTTGAGCAGTATTTGTACTGAAGTTACGTAAGAACTTAAAGTAACTTGTAACTACACAGGTGTAAAGGCAGCCTTAGACTTTAATGTTCCTATTACTTACTAAACTGAAAACATATTCCTGATAAAAGAAAAATTCTACAGAAATAAAAAATGTAGAATAAACTGTAACCTAACCGACTAAGGAAAAATAACAAAAAAAACTTTTTTTTTTCATCTTACAAAAGCCCATGTCACCCGGAGCATAATTAAGAATCAATTGACACCACATTCATTAAAGTCGGTTCAATATCTAAATCGTCTGCTAGACGGTCGCCAACAAGCCCCTCCGACCGAGCGACCTTGGTCGGCACCGACCGTGTAGACAAATGTTTGCAGCATAATTTCATACTACAACGGTCGGTGCCGACCAAGATCGCTCGGTCGGAGGGGCTTGTTGGCGACCGTCTAGCAGACCCTTAAAGCGTCTGCTAGACGGTCGCCAACACGCCCCTCCGACCAGCGACCTTGGTCGGCACCGACCGTGTAGACAAATGTTTGCAGCATAATTTCATACTACAACGGTCGGTGCCGACCAAGATCGCTCGGTCGGAGGGGCTTATTGGCGACCGACTAGCAGACCCTTTACGCTACAGTGGAACATAGACTGCTAAAATCATATCACTTCGTAGTCGGGCAAAAATATCACAAGCCTTCAAAATTAAATAGGTCATCACACTTGCTCGTAAAGGGCTTCAGAACGCGCAGGCATACAGAGCTGCAATAGCCTTTAATACGCCCGTGGGCGTAATGGTTTTCTTCTTAAATTGTATCTGTCACTCTTACGTCAGTTATAAAGCAAGGAGGTTTTAACTCAAACACGATGTTTAAAAACGTATTTATAAATAAATTTAAACGTAAAAACACGAATAAAATATGATTACCAGAATGATTTGAAGATTTAAAAAACTTAAATGTAGCAATTTAGTATCCATGTAAAATATTTTTAACTGTGATTTTAAATCGTGGCTGTATGCAGAAGGGTCTTTGCTCTAAGCGCCTCACGTCAAATTCAACAAAATGGACGATTCTAATAGACTCTCGTTCGTAATTCATATCTTACCGTACTTGTAACACAATGTAATGTTATGTAAGCAAGTATAATCAATGATATCAAAATATAGAGTACTTATGTAAGGCTACCTAACCTACTGTTTATTTCCTTCGCTATAAGTAGCATTACTTTTTCTTGTAGCTAATTATAACATAAAGAAGCGGATATCATGATCATGTTATTTCAAATACAAACAAAAGTACATCCATAATTGATGAAAAAACTGCTATTCGTATTAGTATTTTACCATATTTTAGCGATTAAAGATGCCTAATTTAATTCTAAACTCGGACAAATTATAGTTTCCTCGGTGCCTCTACAGAGTAAAAAGCTTTGCCTTTAGCTTGTACAAGAAATTATGATCATACAGGAAATCTTCAATATAGCAACACTAACAATATATTATAAAGGGTTCTACACACGTCTTGGACAACGATAGTGCAGACCAAATTCAAGAAATTGTTTATGGTCCTTGAAGGATCATATCGTCACGTTAGTATACGCTTGTCGGAGGCGACAGAATGAAAGAATGAATGAATACAATCATAGACAATCTGTGCATTTCATTTATTATTACTATCAGAGGCCCTCCTCCGAAATAAGCATATTGTTGAGGTCACACACACAACAACATGTCACGTAATGACAGTGGGACTTTGAAATTAGTGTTCTTGTACCGATAGCAAGATCAACTCCAAACTGCAAGATTAACAAATATTTTTTTCAAAGTATTTAGTTTTTTTAGGTAGAATGATATATAAAACACATCATAATATTATATAATTTTCCATACGCGATAACATTTATCCGTTTAAAATAGTTTTATTTAAATGAATATGTATCTGAATGATTATTGGATAATATACCTACTCACCGGCAGAAAATTTGGCCCAAATTATAGAAAAAGTTTAGTATGCAGAAAACATTATTTAATTTATTCAATTTATAGTTTGAAATTACGAAAAGTTGTTGGGCCAATTTTCTGCCCGTGAGTGAATTACATGAGTTATACATGAGTATCATCATCATCATCATCATATCAGCCGAAAGACGTCCACTGCTGGACATATGCCTCCCCCAGAGAGTGCCAAATCGACCGGTCCTGCGCCACCCGCATCCAGCGGACTCCCGCGACCTTTACCAGGTCATCAGTCCACCTTGATTAATATACATGAGTATATTAATCAGAAAATCGAAAGAAAATTATATATTGATATAGCGTGCAATTAGATTATAAAAATTATATATTCAGTCATTCCTTCATTGACAACTTTTTGTGGCTGTGTGTGTGTGTGATCATTCATCTCAACGTCTATACCTGATGATGACGATCTATAACGGACCATCAACTCAGCGTATGCACCATCGTCGGAGACGTGCGTAGACCCCTTAAATCGCATGAGCAGTCAATTCGTACTTTCCGTTTATTAGACCCCCATCGACTTCCCAGAAAAACCAATCGAAATTGGCTAACTGATCGCGTTTTTAAAGTAACATCTGTCAATACATCTAGCGATCACCTCGAGATCGCTGCCTTCATACTAAACGGACTATCATAGCAGGAGCCACTTTCCTCACCCACCTTAACAAGCCAGATACGAGACAGAAAATACAAGATTAGACAAACACGAACGAGACGGAACGAATTTACTTCGCCCAAGCGAAAGTAGAAAAAGATGGTCTTATGTCTAAAGTAGTGTATAAGAGTGAAAGGTATGACGGTCTGGGTGGCCACCCCCCACGGTTGGCCGATGACCATAAAAATGAGTATAAAATTGAAACATCAATATAATAAGCAATCAAGGAGAGTCAGGCCGGTTCTAATTATACGGGCGAGCATCGATATAAATTACTTCATGACCAGATACAGTTGGCTCCGAAACTCTGGGTGCTTACGAATGATTGTAAAACATAATTTTAACTGTAGGTACGAGATTACGTGATGTATTGGTTTGGACAAATTACAGTGTTTGCGAAGCTGTACATATAAATGTTTCGAAACTGACCTGATTTATTTCGTAGGAAAGAACTTTTACAATAATAACACCATAATCAGATTTTTTCTGGAGCTGGAAATAGAAACACGTGCCTTTTACCCTTTACCTACCCATGACAACCTATACCTACTAAAGACGGAAAGTCTGTGAGATTGTAATTGTAACTTTATAAAAGTCTAGCTTCTGCCCGCGACTTCGTCCGCGTAGAACTCGTTAATTGCCTAGACTGGATAATTAAAAAAAAAATTAGACTCACGTATTCAATATTCGTAATTCAATTAGAATTTGGGTCAAGTGCGAGTCGGATTTTAGTTGTCCCATACATTTTGAAACCCAGCGCCAGATGAAGACAACGAGCAAAATTATTTGGTCTCCAGACAAAGTTTCATCCTCTTTTTCGTCTCTAAAAGGGACGAAATTTGACACAAATTATAGCCTATATCCTATTCCGATATATAAGGTAAATAACTGGAAAGTTTCATATAAATTAGTCCAGTAGTTTTTGAGATTAAGTGGAACATGCAATACGTACATCCATCCATCCATACATACATTCACGTTTATAATATTAGTAGGACTTATCAGACAGGACCGCGGTCATTGTGGCACTCTTTGGAGGAGGTCTATGTCCAGCAGTGGACGTCTTTCGGCTTATATGATGATGATGATGAAAAGACTTATCTAATTTTAAAAATTCTTTCACCTGTGTATAGAATGGACTTTATGGACTTTCTGGATGCAACATCAGGTGTGTCTGCGTTCTTTGCAATAAGCGGGTGAAGCCGCGCGTGCACATAGTATGAGTATCGGATAAAATGGTTCGTGTTTAAGTTTCCCGTACCGTACATGCAAACGAAAGTATGTTTGAAACAACGACTGAAAAGTTTTAATTTAGCCTTAGGCAATAAATACGAGAATTTTATGGACCAGATTTTAGTAGGCTTTGTACCAAGCTTTTAGGTAGATCAAGTTTGTGGTAGGTATTTACCTTTTTAGAATTGTTTAATTATTTTCTTGTCAGAAAATTGCGCAGGGCTGTGATACAGTAATAAGTAGGTAATTATTTTTACCCGACTACTTCAGAAGGATGGTTATGTTTTTCGAGCAGATGTATATGTATACATCCATCTGGACAAGTAAATTCTAGCTTGATGGATTTTGACATAATGTCGTTGGATTCCTCTTCATCTTCATATTTCTCCCTCCTCTCCCACCTCTTATATTTGCAAAAAAGCAGTTAGGTTTTTGGTTTTTTTTTTGCGAACGTAGACATGAATTCGTTTGTTTACATAACCAACATTAATGCTATTAAGCTTGAAATAATTTGTACATAGTTATAACAACTTAAATACGTCCCAGTTCCGTTAGCTAACAAACACGTTTCCGCTCAACAAAATAGAGGAAAACACAATTAATATCAGGTATGAGAACACACTATAACCACCAATAACCTCGTGTCATAACTGGGTAATGCTTATGTTTAAATTTCCCTCCTCCGAATTCAATTCGTCGAAAGTAATATTTAAATTTAGAAGACATACGTCATTTGTTTCTTAAGGGGTAATGTTCGGCTCGAGGCGGAGGTGCCGTGATGCCCGGTTTGTTGGTTTTTCGACCTTTGTTTTTTATATGGAGCCAATTTTCGAGTTAAATGAGGTTGTATTAGTATGGATGGTCTTCATTCAAGCTTTCCGAATTTTGAAGTATCTTTAAATGATGTAATTTTCAGGGTATGCTCTTAAAGTTAAGCTGAAAAAGTTAGCGCTTATTCAATTACTAAATTTTATATAGGTAAGCGTGTAGGGCATGGTGACCGCTTACCATCATGCGGGCCGTCCGCTTGTTTGCCACCGACGTCCACACGTTACTTGTTTACAGATAATTTGTTTGCCATTTTATGAAAAGTTGTCCCTGACTTTCCTGCTCAGAATGTTGAAATTTTAGATTATTACAACGCAATTCAAAACCTTATTCATCCTAATAGGAAAGTGTTCCATATTTTTTATAAAATTTCCATTTACCCATTTTGTTACTTTTATACAAGCATGTGTGGAAAAGTAACGGAGTGGAACTTTAAAAATTTGGAACCCTTTTTTCTTTATTAATCATAATCATATCATTTATTGCACTCATGTTAGTGTTAGTATAAAGTTCTTAAAGTAATGTTAACAAATCAACATCAAAATTAGGCAAAATAGAATTTACGATTCTGCGTAGGGATAACCTAAAATTTCAAAATTCAGTATCAAGATCAGTGCAGGACTCTCCATAAAACGGCTCTTTTAAAAGAATTTTACAATTTAATCTTATCCACATAAATTCCCGAGTTATCATTTAAGGCCCACAAATTTGGCAGTCAGCACGCCGAGGCTCCCATAATTTACGTCTGCTGGTGATAATCACGTGCTTAGACCTCCGCCTCGGCTGCTCTAGCTGATGTGGGTGGCGACACAGAACACTGTTCCCTACAGATGTTTCGGTGGCTAACAATGAAATGAAATGAAATGAAATGAAATTTACTAAGCATGTCGGAAATGGGTACAATTTGCAACAAAGGGTTGCCATAAACATGGCCACGTCGACCGAGACCAATATATTATGGGCACGTCGCCGTCGACCAGAGGGGTGATCACGTTACTTATCGGACGCACGTTACGGCAACTCAACTGTCATTTTCCCATACAAAAAGTGACATTTAGATCAACCTGACGTGCTTACAATACGCATTGCTTAATCGACCAGCAGGACAGGTAGTGTAAGTAGATATAAAAAAAACAGGACAAGTGCGAGTCGGACTCGCCCACCGAGGGTTCCGTAAAAAATTACAAATGTATAGTTTTCAGATTTATCCCTAGTTGTAGTATAAGACGATATTACTTGCCAAATTTCATAGTTCTAGGTCAACGGGAAGTACCCTATATATGATTCCCTTGAGAGTGTCGAAATATACGTAATGACGCATTAACGGCCGTATCTTTTTTTATCCTTATCACTAGCCTGCGACTTCGTCCGCGTGGAACTCATTTATATCGTGGCTCCATACAAACTTTCGCCCTCCATCTCTTCCCCTTAGGGGATGATTCCCGGGATAAAAAGTATTCTATATGTTAATCCAGGCTATACACTATATGTATACCAAAATTCATCTTAATCCGTTCAGCCGTTTTTGCGTGATTGAGTAACAAAACATCCAAACATCTAAACATCAAAATTATCGCATTTATAATATTAGTAAGATAGGATTAGTAGGAAATAGGATGTCCAGTGTACTGGACCGTCCAATAATTTCGAGTTGTCAATTTTCCATTTGTGCTGAATGACAGTTAACCGCTTCCCTCCCAACTGGTACATCTGTGGAAACTTAGTCCCGTATAGCGTGATCGCCGTCGATCGCATATTGATTGCCGTCCAATCGTCCGCTCGTGACCGCGCCAGCCATAATGTCTCTCTTCAAACCAAGCTTTCCGAACTGAAGGCACAATTACCCCAACAAACTCATGATTAGTCATTGCGATTACGCGGTAACCTATGACATTTTCAAACTTTCGTTTTGATGACTCCGGGAGTCATTAGAAACTCGGGCAATGGGTTTAAAATATGCCAGTTGGTAACTAATTGGCTTAATTTGGTCGGGATTTCATCTCGTCTTTTATTGCCGTTGCATTACAACATCCAGCAACTCAGAATAGCGAAAATTTTTAAGCATGTCACAAAGTTTCGCTGGGTTTGACAAAAGTGGATAAGTAAACGAGGCGGACCGAAACATTTTCCATCAAGGACTCTATTTCACATTGCATCACCATTTACTTTCCTATTAAACCGAAAACCAACCGATGCTATTACTGCGGTAATAGTTCCCAGTGTTTTTCGGAACTGTTTCAACGGAAAATCTAAAAAAATATGTATCTTTACAAACTGTCAAAATAAGTAATTGTGCCTACGGCATTTATAAATGGATGTCAGTTGTCAGTATGTTTGAACCCGCGAGCTTTAACCACCCATGCCGACCACGCTGAGTTTAATACTCTCTAAACTAGTCTAAACAGGCCTGATGTAAGCATCCAACTGTATCATTTCATCGAAGATTTAGCTCCTGGCCGTTAATTATCACGGCACTATCCGAGATTTATGTCTAAACGATACTACATTCTCACGAATACCTCTTTAAACGTTCGTTTCCTGAACAAGATTTATATTTCGCATAAAAAAGTCACCTATTAGATTCCTAATTAGGTCGAGGAGCCTTCATCCTGTTTTATAACCGTGGGTGTCGCAGCGGCTGGCAATTTGACGTATAAATCATGTGATGGCCGTAACATATATTTATAGAGCATAAATGTATACCTAACTATGTTCGAATTTGGTAAGGTATTTGTAGAGTTAATGTGGGTTAAATCGATATATCAGACACAATCGATGAAGCTCTTACAAAATGTTTCTTGAAACTACAAAAGTGCGATGTAGGTACCTGTGTAAAGTCGATGTCAAAGACATTTTTAGGGTTCCGTACCCAACGGGTAAAAACGGGACCCTATTACTAAGACTTCGCTGTCCGTCCGTCTGTCTGTCACCAGGCTGTATCTCAAGAACCGTGATAGCTAGAGAGTTGAAATTTTCACAGATTATGTATTTCTGTTGCCGCTATAACAACAAATACTAAAAAACCGGCCAAGTGCGAGTCGGACTGGGGCTCCCATACAACACACATGATTTTTTTGCCGTTTTTATAGATAATGGTGCGGAACCCTTCGTGCGCGAGTCCGACTCGCACTTGGCCGGTTTTTAACTTTTGCAAGGGAGAAATATTTATACAACATTTATTTGACACCAACTGTATTCTGATCTGGCAGATAGAAATCTTAAATTATGCTCTATCGCATAGCACGTGCTTTTTCTTCTAGTTAAGGTCGTCACGTTTAGGCATCAGCGTCATATCACAATACTGGCCAGGCTGCAATTAGATGAAAGTCACAGCTATCCGCGTTGATTGAAATATCACCTCGCAGCTGCGTGACAGCCGAGGTTAGCGAAGCACAGAACAAATAATAGTATTTACGTAGGAAGTAGGTACCTACAGAAGGTCATCTGTCTAGGAAAGCCGATATTTGACAGCTAAAAAATGCCGCATAGCACGCACTTCACGCTCGTTCCTAACGCGATCAGCCGTATCGACACCTCGAAGGTGTGCGAGAGCTGAGTTCAGACGAAGCGGCAAGAGAAACAGGCCTGGCCGAACTAGCAAAAGTGAGACAGGCTTGCCCTAAGTGTTAAGTGTCCGCCTGATAATAATTCCTGTCAACGTAGCTAATGTTTGAAACCCAGAAGGGTTGAAACGTGTCGTGGGTCGTTTGCGAGGCAGCCATCGCCCGCCGTGGTAGATCGATCACCGTATTATCACCTGCAAGATACAGACACTCGCAACCATGGAGTCGCTATTCGTATTTTATTATTTTAGTTTCAAGCTTTTTCCAACCTTTGATGCAGTTAAATATTTATTGCGTAGTAGACAAAGTTTGTAATATTTATTTACATAAATGACTCTAAAACTAAATTAACATTAGGTACAAATGAATGGGAATAAAATAAAAGTATATTAAAATAATGTCAATCAAACTAATTTTGTATTAAGCAGCAATATGTAGACAAAAAATATTATCGTCATCATGGCGACGAAAATTATAAATATCAAATTAAAGGGAATAATTGAAACATGTATTGCTCTGAGCCGGATTGGGACTAGCGATATTCCTTCTGGCATATGCGGTCAAGCGCTGTAACCAATTGAGCTATCGGAACCGTCAAACTAGTACTAGCAGCTAAGGCCGAAAAAGTGGATTCCGAAAGGACTTCTGTACAGATAACAGAGGGTTCCTGCCTTCTTAACTGCGATGCGGAAAGTAAGTGAGGATACTACTGCTCTTATATGTTGTCAAACGTGGAGTAATGGATATGAACAGAGAAGAAAGGCAATAACACCACCGACAAGAGTCTAGCTCTTTAATAATTATGATTAGATAGAATAGAATATAATTATTTTGATTTTTGTGAGATATCACGTAGGTAGATAAAGTAATTATTGGTATAAACAGTATTTGAACCCACGTCTTCTTGTTTAAAGCTGTATTAAAACGGCATCATTTGCGGTTCACGGTCCTGCCACCTGTAAGAAAGAGCGAGAATCCGATCTCCCCATCTCGCTCTATCTTACAGTTTGGATAACACGGCGCAATGCATCAAGGTGGACTGTCATGCAGAATTTAATGGACGCACCTAAAAAAGTCACACGCACCCACTCGACTTCAACAAAACACGCAGAACAACAGCCTCTCCGCGCCTCTGTTCCTAAACGCCGTCACGTTCTAGCCCATCTCATTATCGAGTTGTAGCTTTAAGATATAAATAATGCCCTGGACGCGGCGAATTGACGTGTAATCATGGGTATACTGATTATCTCAGTATGCTGATTAGCGGTAAATATAGATATTACCAGCGCGCCTTGGGTGGCGCTGACACACGGTTCAACTCGAACATTATGAGATTTTGATGCGTGTGATAGGGTTCTATGAAGTGATTAGGCGTAAGTAGTTTGGTTTAGATTACTTTAATGAGAACGGTGGCGTTGGTAGTTTGGGCGTGGATACTTGCCCTTAAACGAGTCAAGGAATTTTTACTTCTTTGTCGTTTTCACTCTTGACAGCGTGGTCGTGGTCATAATTTCAGGTGTTGGTAGCATAACACGCCGCCATTTCTCATCGCCGTCAAGGAATTTAAGGTGTTTTATATGATATCATCATCATCATCATCATCATCATATCAGCCGAAAGACGTCCACTGCTGGACATAGGCCTCCCCCAGAGAGTTCCAAATTGACCGGTCCTGCGCCACCCGCATCCAGCGGACTCCCGCGACCTTTACCAACTTAAGTGGCAGTGGGCGGGGCACATTGCACGTAGAACCGATGACCGTTGGGGCGGAAAGGTTCTCGAGTGGCGACCACGTACCGGAAGGCGCGGCGTGGGTAGGCCCCCCACAAGGTGGACTGATGACCTGGTTATATGATATAACGGTGGCAAACAAGCTTACGGTCTGCCTTACGAGTATAGTAAGCTGCAGATGAATCACAAGCGCGTGGCCGACCCTTAATTGGCTTGAGGATTCATTGTGTTGTTGTGTAGAATTTTTTTGGTGTTAAGTTATCCTATATTCTGGGTAAACCAAGCTTGAATTTAGTCAGATTTAAGGCAAGCGTTCCAATATTTAACACCGTAATTTCAACAATACCTTGTCACCTTCATTGCTATGAATTAAGACTGAAGATGGCAACGATTGGGGCAGTGTCCAACACCGGGAAATTTACCTTAGATGGTTCATTAGTAAAAAATGCGAAACCTTTGGAACGTTTCATATATTTCGGAGTACCATCCACTTAAATTGAAATTTCAGTAACATTTTAAAAAAATTTGCATGATTTTTGGGACACCCATTATTTATGAACGCGGCTGTACCTACGTGTTGCAAAATACGAGGGATATTTTACTTACCATGATTTAGTAAACATCCACGCCACGGCATGTTCCCCGGGTTAGTAAAGACATCAATGTCCTCATGTGAACGGACAAAGCAGCAAGATCGGTCTCTGTAAAATTAATAGACGTTTCTTTTATGGCGTGGGGTGGCGCATTGTTTGCCGGCCACGCAGCGTGACTGGGTCATTACATCTAGGACCGATAGCAGAATATATACTTATCCAATTTGGTATAAAAGAGATGCCATAAAAAATATTCCATGTAAAAAGTAGGCCAAACGTCTCGAAAATTTTTCACGATTAGTTAGTTTTACTGGGCATTTTCCGCAAATCGACATCCAACGTGCCTATTTTGCGTGAAAGGATTAGACCGGTTTCCTCACGATGTTTTCCTTCACCGAAAAGCTAACGGTAAATATTTCGTACATAAGTTCCGAAAAACTCATTGGTACGAGCCGGGTTCCGAACCCACGACCGCCGCTTGCCAGCCGCATACCTGAACCACTAGGCTGCCGTAGCTTCTCAAAATAAATATTAATAAGAATGCCTGACTTGGCTCTACGAAATATCTCACAACTTTTTACGGTGGAAGAGTTTCGAAACTTGGGCTATTTTTTACAAGAATTTTTTTTATGGGACCTCACTTCTTTTTGTAGGTTATTGTGTTATCAACACGTACAAATTTATGAATGCAGCCGGGAATAATAATTTTGCATAGAATTTGTATGGAAATGTTATTTTACCAACCACAAATAACGATTGTATACCTAGTTTTCTAGTGTGTTGTACACCTAACACAAATCGCATGCAAATACATCGTATTGTACCTTGTTATTACTACTTATTTGCAGGAACTACAAGAGTAACTTTGTAATGTAATCGTATGTATTTGTATAGGATTACAAACTTACTTATGCAGAATTATCTCTGAAATAGCAATATTTTAGGTGTTTTGTGAATTGATAGGCTAAAAACTGATTATATTTAAAATTTGGAGCTTGTGGGTCTGCTAGAAGTACCTTTTTAGAATTATGATGATCATCAGTCAGCAGGGTACTCAAGTGAATCAATGTGACAGTGACAAAACTAAGGAACTTTGACGGGCTGTAGTTCTTAAACTAAAGTTCAACTTGAATGTTATTGAGAATATACCTAAGCCATATATTATGCCTATATTTTACTGTAAATTCAGGGTCCTAACTTTAGCCAGCACAAAATTACAGGATATTGAAAATGGCCTGAATAGCTTCGAGATAAGGATGGTACGGCCGTGCCTCTTTGTTTTGCTCGACTTGGCGTGCCCTCAGATTGGTAAGTTTGGATTTGGAACGTAATATTAAAAAAAACCGGACAAGTGCGAGTTCAACTCGCGTGGTGAGGGTTCCGTAAAATATTGAGAATTTTCCCGTTACTTTGAATACTCAAACTTCTTATAGGTTTTCCTGTAATCTTTAGGCAAGGAACTATTTTCCATATTTTTTTTTCAGAATTTTAAGCCTAGTAGTTTCGGAGAATAGGGGGGGGTGGTCAAAATTCGTATTTTTTCCTAAATTACTACAAATTTGTTTTTGCTAAAATTATAAAAAAATATATCTGAGATGCTTACAACCCCTTTCATTTGATATATCACACAATACAGTTTCCGAAACTTTTTTTTTAATTTTCCAGTTTACCCCCCAAAAGTGGCCCCCTTGTTCAGAATTTATTAATTTACTTTACGCGTCCATATTTGGGTCACCAATTTACATATGTATACCAAATTTCAACTCAATCAGTCCAGTAGTTTCGTAGCAAATCGGCTGTGACAGACGGACAGACAGACGCACGAGTGATCCTATAAGGGTTCCGTTTTTTTCCTTTTGAGTTACGGAACCCTAAAAAAACAAATGAATAAATACACGGCATTGGACAGGAAAGCCTGGCGGTCTTTATTGTCTGAAGCTAAGATCCACTTCGGGTTGTTAGCCGTTGCGCAACAGCAGTAAGAAGTGAGTAAATAAGTAAGGGCTTGTGCACAAATCACGCGAGGATTTTTCGGCTACTTTTGACCCCGCCCTCCCCCTTGGTGATATTTGGTGAGGTTCTTGTCTACCCCTCCCCCCCCCACATAACCTCACGTATATTTTTTTCATTCGACCTAATTGTAAGATAAATAGTGTGGTATATAGTAAATCTTGTTTATTTTTTTATTTTTACTCGTGTGGTAGATATTTTTTCTTAGCTTCGTTCACTGTAGAAAAATACACGTGAGGTTTCCTTATTCCTATTTGAAAATTTGAACCCAGGACCGTTAGCCTCGTAATCAGGGTCAGTATATATCCACTAGGCTGACCCGGCCACAAGTAAGTTAGGAAGCTTTGCTTTAATTTAAACTTCCAAATTAAATTTCGAAGTTTATAACAGATTTAATTAGAGATTAATTGAAAAGTAGGCCCAGAATAAGTCCTTGTGGGGCGCAATTGTATTTAGTAAAGTAAATGGAGGTACATTACGGAGGTTTCTGTTTGCATCTTGCTCTCTAAATATCGTAAATATGTTTAGCAAAGTGTACTATTATCGATTCTGTGGCAAAGTTCACAAATAATTACCTACACTAGTCGAGACATTATATTATGATTTATTGTAATGTTATGTGAATTTATTACCAATGGTTCACTGAGTGATGCCTCTATGAGCGATTTCCGCTACAGAGCGGAAAAATGCTGCTATGCACTGGGGCGTAGCACGCTCAGCGTTGCTGGGACTGAGTTAAACTGAAAGAGAATATGTAGGCCGATCCATTTATCACTCTAACCCAGTCTCGACTCTCGACATAAAAAAAACCGGACAAGTGCAAGTCAGACTCGCCCACCGAGGATGCCGTATAAAATTGCAAATGCATAGTTTTCAGATTTTTCCCTGTACTTGTAGTATACGACGATATTAATTGCCAAATTTCATAGTTCTAGGTCAACGGGCAGTATACCCTTGAGAGTGTCGAAATATACGTAATGCGGCATAAACGGCTGTATCTTTTTTTACGTTAACTTAGACGTTTGATTTTTTCACAGCTTCAAGGGACTGTAGACTTGAGTATATGGTTTTAATTTCAACTCGATACCTCCACGCGTTCCCGAGAGGTCTTGACAGACAGACAGACGGACAACAAAGTGATCCTATAAGAGTTCCGTTTCTTCCTTTTGAGGTACGGAACCCTAAAAATTCCCGTCACAGCATTGTTCAAACGAACCCAGCTACGAGTACTATTACACATGTAATGCTCCAAAACACTAACCCATTTCAGAGTCCGTGTGAGAGTGGCATCATTTACCCCAACATCATTTCTGCTGTCCGTCCCACGCAGCGTTTATTTTCACTCACCTACATTAGTTCAGTGAAGGATAGTATCAATGAAATATGTGTGGGTTCGCGTGATACCCTCCCTCAGAAGAAGGGAGGACCACCCTCTACTTAGGTGATTGGATTTTTATAAAGATGTTAGCTGCACGCCTGCGCTTTGATGTTAAATAAATAATGTTGGTGTGTTTAAAATGTCTCGAGTGCAAATAAGGGGATTCTGCATAGTTTAGCTTTAAAAAGTCGGTGCTGTTTTAAGTTTTAATACTGCACGGCTATCACAAGACGGCGTGCGAGCTCTCTCGATTTTTCTCACACTGTCCGTCTCTCTCTTATTAGGAAATTTAGAAACAGACGTATAGTCCGAGAAAAATCGAGAGAGCTTGACCGTCTTGTGATAGCCGCACTTGGTTTTCGTACGCAGGAACTGGTTTAGGGGAAAAGTTGCTCTATTTCTGAATGTCTGGTTTTTTTCTGTAATTTAATTTCTTACGAAAATAGGAGGGAATGCGAATGCGACAATAGTACAAAGTAGATATATCTGCGTGGTGCTATAAAATGTAACCTTTACTGCGCTCTCTGCTTTCACCTCCAATGATTGGTGCGACAGAGAGCACAACAACACGGCTATCACAAGACGGCGCGCGAGCTCTCTCGATATTTCTATCACTATCCGTCTCTCTCTTATTAGAAAACTTAGAAAGAGAGATATAGTGTGAGAAAAATCGAGAGAGCTCGCGCGCCGCCTTGTGATAGCTGTGCTAAGGTGTCCTGTACCCACATAAATAGTTACGTAGGTATAGCCCCGCGTGAAGCGAGCATTTGATATAGTGTTTCGAAAATCTCTTGCAATTTTGAGACTGATTATAGTTGTATAAGTGTTCTTCGTAAAGCTCGTGCTAGACGGTCGCCAACACGCCCCTCCGACCGAGCGACCTTGGTCCGCACCGACCGTGTAGACAGTTGTTTCCAACAAAATTTCATACTACAACGGTCGGGGCCGACCAAGGTTGCTCGGTTGGAGGGGCGTGTTGGCGACCGTCTAGCAGACCTTTAATAATTGAAGCCAAATATGTATGTGCTGCTGATATAAGAAATAAAGAAAGAAAAGAAGAAGAAAATACATTTATTTAACGTCACAAATTACACAATTAAACAAACAAACAAGCAAAAGAAAAAACTAAATAAGAGGACGTTAAACAGGTCCCCACTCAGCACAAAGCCACAGCAAGACACAGCCAGCTGAGGCGCTGATTTTCGGTGGGGACCTGACTTAAAAACTATCACAAGTGGCGACACAAACGCCAGCAACCTGGTATTAACAATGAGAATATATATATATATATATATATATATATATATATATATATATATAATAAAATAAACCTATACAACATTGGTCACATTTTTTTAAAATTAAATAGATAAAGAGTGATGTGTCGTACACGTGGTTATGCCTATGAAAAATTAAAAATACGACAAAAGTAAATAAAAAGTTAATTTTGTTAAAAAAATCATTTTTATTACCACTTAAATAAAAAAGTGCCCAATGCTCCCCTATCTCCCCTACATCAAACGCCATTCACTGACGAATACAGTTCAATATATACAGCAAAAGTCCATTCCAGTGTTCTACACTGGCCTTATACTTAGCATTGGCATCTACAATCTTAATTAATAATTAATAGCAATATAATATGTGAACAACAGGATGTCAAATAGCGTTCCCAACGTTACCTTAAATCCTAGTGATTTCATAAAATTATAACTACTGAACAGTATTAAATTTACTGTTCCTAAACATTCGTTTTAAAATTAGTGCATATTTCTATAATTTCAAGTTTTAAAATAAAACCCCCGAAAAACTCCGTTTGAAAACTGCAGTAAAATTGAAGCCACATAAATCAGATTGGATTTAGGGAAGTTGTTCTAAATCGTCCAAATATTTATTGTGTTTGGTACCTATGTTTCTGAAAGGGTGGTTGGTCACGTGGCGTTCATGCGAGGGGAACAATCCCCACTGTACTGAGACCTCCCATTCTCTTATCCTTTTGTATTATATGGAGATTTGTTATAGTTATCTGCGGTTCAAGTTATGCTAGTTTTTAGAACAGTAATGGAAGATTTTTATTTAATACGTTTAAAATTTATTGCACTCTCGTTGCTTGTTTGTTGGTCAAATTTGATTTGGGTTATTATGAAGTAGTATTTTATTGCTGGGATCGTCAATAAAGTTTATGATATCGTTAGTGGTCGTAAATTTAGAATTATCTTTGGGTGTTGATGTATTTAATATTAGGTTGTTTGTATTCGAGTACGATTTGATTTAGTTGGAGAGTCAATTAGAAATCAATGACTTATATCTACGGTATAAATATGTAGTTGCGGAACAGATTTAAATCGTGATTTTTAGTACCACGATTAAAATTTAAATATAGTGCTATGGTTTTCCAAATTATACTGTACCATCATTTTCAAGAGATTTGCTTGCTACCTACCATTGAAAGTTATTGTAAGTAAAGGTTTAGTGTTATTCGTCACAAATGGAAAATCGTCAACACGAAATTACCATTTTGAAATTGGACCAAAAGTAATACCATCAAAAGTGAATATGGTGAAAATATAGATATAATAATAATATTCGTTTATTGTACCACAAATAACAGATATTTTTACAAGATCAGGCAAAACAAAAATAATACATACCACACATAATACCTTTATATGACAATTTTTTTATTTTATTCAAAATTATTCTAGCCCAAACGAAATTTTGTCCACTATGGAATAGGACCATATTTAAACATGTGCAAAGTGAATGTTGTCTAATTTAAATTAATATCAAAAAATATATGAAAATCTACTATTTTGTACAAAATTCAATTTCCGATTGGTCATATTTTTAGAGTGTACGTAATTTCCTACGTTATATAATTCCGTATTTCCAAGTCGAGTATGTAATATTGCTTCAATTTCAATTTACTTAACGATTTGTGTTAGGTAGGTAACTTTAGTGTACGATCTACTTATATGGTACATGTGCTATCATGTTTGGAGTGGTACCTACTCTAACTCTAATAATCCAATATTCTGTTAGCGTTTTTTTCGGTAGTGCTTGCACCTAATCCCAAGATTTGGCGTAGGCACCAGTTTTACAAAAGTGACTGCCATCTGACCTTCCAACCCAGAGGAAAAACTAGACGTTTTCTTACGATGTTTTCATCTAATAATTCAATAAGTATTCCGATATAATACAAAGTTTGTTTAAACCATAAAAATGCAAAGGCAAACTATTAACCATCCTCCTAGGGGAGATTCCATAATATCATCTCACGACCATTACCCGCCGCCACCGACGCGTGACCTAAAATTATTAGTAGAATCTCTTTTTTGCACGTCCGACTAGTCTATTGTCGGTCTCAGTGCGTACCGGAAGTTGTAAAGTAGTGATTTGTAACGCACGCGCCGCGGCGCCTGACTCCACTTCCGTTTGGCGGCCATAATGACGCGCGCCAAAATGTCTTGTCTATGGTCCCCTCGTGGCTGGGATGTGCCAGAGACTATTGATTTTGGACAAAGGTTGAGCTATTTGCCGAGGGTTTTGAGTGGATGCTGTGCTCTCTGGTGGGTCACTACACTTATACAGGGGATACTAATGAAATCCATAAGTTCAATTGCCATTACTGTAACGTTTAATTAAATATAGTAGAGCTAGCCTCCAAAAATATATGGAATAAAACAAAAAAAAACAAGGGTGAATCTGGTCGAATATTCAGTCAGTATCCTGCCTAGCTACCAGCAATTTTCAAGTCAAGCGACCACTAGTAAAGAAATTAAGTAAAAATTTCAAAGTGTTTTGTGACAGTGAATTTGTTAGTATGGGACTTAGAAAATTTCGAGTAAATTTTGTCGTGAATTCGGCTGTTTTTTAGACAGTCATTTTTCTGTCAATGCTAAATTTTGTCAGTGTTTTATCTTAGAGTATTTTGTACTACACTCAAGAGCAAGTTGCGGGTACAGTTTGTACTGAAATTCTATACAAAGTGTACTCGGAACTTTTGCTCTTGAGTGTATTATCGATTTAGTGTTTTGTAAACATTTTGGGCAGCGTAATTTTGATTATTTTTGGGACTTAAAAAAATCATCAATGATTGGGACTTGTAAATTAAATTTGTGTAAATGAGGTGAGGTTAAAACAAGTTACAGAATAGCGGGGCTGAACGCGCTCATGCACCTTATTTCATCCGTCACGCCTAACGAAACTATAGATCTCTGATTACGCTTAGTTACTAAGAATCGCGGTGTCAAGATATATTTGTGGGTGAATGGTGAGGTGAGGTTAAAACAATTAACAGAATAGCGGGGCTGGCCGGGCAAGTCATGTCACTATCTATTTGGCCGAAGGGAAAAAGTTTCGGCGTGTTCGCGGTCGGTTACCTAACACCACGAAGTTGCATAACACATCGCAGTTATATTGTGAATTTGTTGTTTTTAAATAAGTTTATATAATACCTACAAATAAATAAAATAGGTAATCCTATTCTACTTTATTACAAGTATCATTCGTATTTCCTTTTACCGAAATAACACTTTATCCGGACTCCGATGCCCACTTCGCAGTTCCGACTAGTACTTATACATCAAAATATAGCGGCTGCAGCATTCAAAGGGTTAATAAAACTCCCAAGTCGTACATAAGTTGTACCTCATAGACATCACACGTAAGCCGCCCCGCAAACCGACGATATATCCGCACAATCAATAGGTCTAAATTTACCTGTCACTCGGCCGTATTTACGAGTGCTGCGGTCGGCGCCGGCGCACATGGCTACGGAGACATACGTTTGCATTCTAATCTCGTCTCGATCGATCTGTAAGGGGTCTATTTTTAAATGAAATAATTAAACGGATTTTATTGTGTATATCGTGTTTTAAATGCATCCCGACGTTTCGAGCCTTTTCCAGTGCTCGTAGTAAAACGGGTAGACTGAGAATAAGTACCCATAAATTTCCTCATCATCAACATCATCATATCAGCCGAAAAGATGTCCACTGCTGGACATAGGCCTCCCCCAAAGAGTGCCACAATGACCGGTTCTGCGCCACCCCCATCCAGCGGATAAATGTCCTACATATGTCAAATTACAGTGTGTGTTATACATGCCAGGTGAGATTAGTATATTACTTGACCGAGCCTTGCTGAGGCATTTTTAACCCCTGACGACGGTTCCAACCCAGGCTCGTACAAATAGCCTTTTAAACGGCCAAGTGCGAGTCGGACTCGCGCACCGAGGGTTCCGTACAAACCTGTAGATATATAAGTATGAAGAAGAACTTTAAAATTATTAAAAATATTTTTATTATAAAGAATGTAACTAAAAATTTACGGTTTTCGCAATTTTTCCTTTCTCTGTGCTATAAGACATAAGACGTTGCTTCGTACCAAATTTCAAGATTCTGAGTTCACGGGAAGGTAGGTTTTGATTCCCTGTAGGTTTTGATTCCCTTGCGAGTTTCGAAAATTTGCGGCATAAACGGCTGTATCTTTTGATTGCGTGGGCTTAGAAGTTTGATTTTTTCACAGCTCCAAGGAACAGTAGACTTGACTTGTATTTGATATAAATTTTAGCTTGATACCTCCACGCTTTCCTGAGAAAAAGGGACAGACGGATGGACGGACGGACTTAAGTGATCCTATAAAGGTTCCATTTTTCCGGAACCCTAAAAAACTTTGCACGAAATATCATTTGATATTTAACAGTATCTTTTTGGAGAAGGAAAAAAAACATCGTGAGGAAACCGGTCTAATCGCATCGTCAGATGGCAATCGCTGTAGTAAACTAGTGCCAAATTTCCTTTACCACATTCACTGCCAAGAATCGCTACGCGCTACGTTCGTAGCCAATCCCGTGGTTTTTCTGCTAAGTAGCAGAAAGCGCCCACGGCGTAACTGTTACCTGTTTGGCTGATAAGCTTCCGACATGAAACGTTTAAAAAAAGAAATTAAGAAAGTAATAATGTCATTCGAATCTCTTAACTTTTACGCAAATCCAATTTCAATTTTAAGTCATTATCACAATAATAATAATATCCGAAGAAAAACTGTTTTCATTTCGTGAAAATGGAAAAAAAAACTGAAGTGCGTGCTGTGATTATGTTTTGAAAGGCAAAACCGCAACTCAGATAAAAATAAAACTGCACCGCGTTTTGGGTGCACCATCTTTAAGCACCTTCACACTCGGGTTATTTACTTCAGACGCGGTCGGCAGAGATGTACAGATGCTCCCCGCTGCGGACGGTCCAATGAGGTATCGACTCCAAATAATCAATAAAATTAAAAAAAAAATGTATTGGATGGTCGCCGTGTGAAAGTTGGTGGAAATAGTAGAGATGGTAAACATTTTCAACATTTTGCACCAACATTTGGAAATGAACAAGCTTTTTGCTCATTGGGTGCCGCGTCTGTTGACATACAAGCAAAAACAACAATGCAAGGATGATTCGGCGATACATACCTAACGGTTCACGAGACATGGATCCACCTCTAAACGCCGGAGATATAAGATCAACCTAGGCAGTGGACACATCGGGTGAGCCCGCCCCAAAGAAAGCGAAAACGATTTTGTCCGGTAAAGTAATGGCGACCGTATGGATTCCAAAGGACTGCTTTTTGTAGACTACTTCCAGAAAGGAAGAACAATAAACGCCCAATACTATGCTGATCTACTACAAAATCTCAGTGACGCATTAAAAGAGAAAAGGCGTGCTTGCGAAGAAAATTTTACTGCACCAAGACCGCTTTTCATACCGCTAAAGTAGCCAAGGGCAAAATCAAGGAGTTGTACTTCGAATTGTTACCCCATCCCCCATATTCGCCAGACTTGGCCCCTTGCGACTTCCACCTGTTCGCAGATCTTAAAAAGTGGCTAGGTGGACAAAAATATTCTTCAAACACTGAAGTCATTGAAGCTGTAAACGGGTATTTTGAGGGACTTGAAGAATCATACTTCAGATAATGGCCTTGGAAAAACGTTGGGCTAATTCTGCGTGGAGTTAGAAGGTACCTACTTTGAAAAAAAAAATATTACATTTATATATTATATTGTATTATTTCTGTGCCGTTTCGGCAACTTATCAACCCGCCCGGGAAAACGTTAGGAGATTAAATTGATGAACAGCACATCACTATTTGCACTCACACACTGGCGAGTAGGGGACAGTCTCATTTAAACTTTAAGCAAAATCAGTTGATTCAGCTTCGAGCTGGACTGATTACTGGTTAGTTGAAGTTTTAACTAATCAGACCAACTTCTAGGGTAACAAACAATCCGATAACATGCTACCCTGACGCGCTAGGTACTACCACAGTACAAGAATAGTCAGAATATCAACTTCATCCTGTAGGTGTCGAAAGGGTGGACTTTTGGTTTGCGAATAAGTTTGAAGTATGTTACAAGCCAGCTAAATGTACAGACATTTTCATCGACAACAATCACTGAAGTGGTGGAACTGAAGCGGCACTGAAAATCAAATTTCATGTGCTCTGTCAATACAGGTTTGTGTTTATTATTCTACTGCCTGTAAATTTCATACGAGCTTATATTTTAACCAGTCATAATTTTCGACCGTACAAATGATATGAGAAAGCAATTTATATTTAATTAATAAAGAGTTAGATATATATTTTTTATAAGTACGACCGGGCAGCAACGTATTACATCCAAGTTGATTTGACTTAACGAACGTTTTGACTTTTACGGGTGTTGATAAATAACATGACGTGTAGTAAATACATTGCGTGCTCAATTATTTTGTATGATAAAAAATGAAGCAGTTAACGAAATTTATGTAAATGTGTTGTTTAGGACCGATACTAATCGTCATCAAAATATTCGCCCGTATAAAATTTACACACAGTAGGTATCTAGGTATGTATCAATGTACCTATTTTTTGTTACTTCTTTCAAACCTCAAACTACATAGTATTCGCTGAGCCGTAGGTACGTGACGCAAATTGATACCCCTCTCGGCCCTCTCATTTTTTGAACTCGACTCCACTTCAAGAAGTTACGTAACTACGTAAAGAAGCTAAAGTATGTGTCTAGTAGTACTACTTTCGAATTTTGTACCTATGTTAAGGATCTACGTATTGAGTAATTTAGCATAAGTAGATACTTATTACTCGTTAGTATACAATTTTCGCCTGAAAACATATATAAGAAAATGCACGAAAACGTTATCCCCCTTATTCATAAAACTTTTAAAATGGCTGTGTTTTGTCTCTTTCTTACGAAATATCAAAGTAACGAAAAAGACAAACAATGTTTTACGGCATTTTAGCTAGAATGGGTTGTTTATGAATACAGCCATAAGTTATTATACTGTGAGCTACGTATACTGTGTGTCTGTTTGCGTTGTTAGCGGTCAGGCAAACAGCAAAAATGGCCAGTAACGAACCGGTAATCCGATTCCGAGCGGTCAGTTCCGAAGTCCCGATCGGCAATCAACTATGCCAACAGATCTCTTTCGTGGGCAAACAGACGCACATGCCAACCTTAAACAGGATGCTCTATTCTGACAATATATGAGAATTTTATGGGAATTAAAAGAAATGTTTATGTTGAAAAAAATTATTAAAAAAATATTATGTTACCACGAAGATAGTAAAAGAACATACGGCCTGCCTAAGCAGACACCATAGCCCATAGACGCTTGTCGGCCAGAATATGCCGTCTGAGATTGATTTGAGAATGTATTGTGTTGACAGCTAATAATGCTCTGGCGAGCTTACTCACCACCAATCACTAGGAACACAACCCCTCCATATATTACGGTGTTACATTGGTGCTATTCTTTTGCAAGGGTTTGCAAAGGCTCGAAGGAAAAAAACACGACTCAAAAAAGACTTCAAGGGCACATTTTACTCAACATTAGCAAATCCTAACTTCCTTCTAGTTGCAACTATACGCACTGTATCTATCTAATACGGTAAGAACTATCGCAACAGTCGAAAACTCGATGCTATATGCAACAACTTAGGTTTTAATTTCGAGCAACCCATGAATCGACATAAGATATTTCAAAAGATTACATTTAGCGCGAGTAGCGCTTGATTGTCATTTGTTTTGGGGGTGATGTTATTGTGAATTGTGGTCATCGGTTTGCCGAGTGCTTCAGATATTTGCCATTTGATTGGGACCTTATCAAAACAGCAGAAAGTCTTTTCTTGTGTGACGTGGTGATTCAATATGAGTGATTTCTATATGAATGCTCTATCATTTGTCGTGGTGTTTTCGTGTAAAGGCACAGAATAAGTTAATGTTTCAGCAAAAAGCTTTATAACTGCGTGTAGGTAAAAATGCGCTTTATCAAAGACATTTGTAACTAATCAAAAACGCTGTTAGTACAATAACTTCATAAATGAAGCTTTAACAATCACCGCTAAAACCATTCCACTCAAAGAATCCGATGCAGTCTGTTACATTATAATTACGTTAAAGTGACAAGCGAGAACTTAAATGTCTTAATATAACAACAAATACACCAATCGACTAATATAAAAAGTTAAATGTGCTGAGTAGCTAAAATTCCCAATTTATTTTCTAACTTTCATTAATAAACCTACTCTTCAGCAAAAGTAGTATGGAGTCAAAAAGTAGTTCGTAAAAAAACATAAATGTGAAACCAAAAAATGCGTGCATTTAAGTGCTACCAAATAGGTATAACGCTAAGTACTTTTTTGTACAAACTCTAAGGAAAATTGACTCACTAAGGTAATTCTAACTTGTTCCAAAACCCCGCCACAATAACTTCATCAGCAAGCCCTTAAAAATCACCATTATGCAGCCGTTAATCAGCCTCATTACCACTCTTCGATTCAGAGATTCCGATGCGGTTCGAAGGACCATCAATCTGGGCCGCCAATTACGGCGGAGACCGCATGCCACCAATTATGCATTCCGCCACTATTTTATTTGCTTACCTTTAGTTAAGTGTGCTGCACACTGTCAGTAATACTGGTACGTGTTGTAATATAACTGATGAAATACATAGAACAATGCCGTACAGTAAAGTTAGTAAGTATCACACGTGTGATACTATATTAGGGCGCTCAAGGTGTTAAATTATAAACAAGGGCGACACTAATTATTGCACAATTGGCTACTTGACAAAAAAAAATCGGCGTGGCATTCGGACCAGTTTTCTGAGTGGAACAAATGTTTGTAATGGACTAGGTACAATTAGAGCACGTAAAAAGACAAAAAAGAAGGTTAAAAGCGGACCCTCACTGGCGAAGACAGCCGAAACGCGTCATACAAATTGACATAGTAATATGACGTCACAGCATTATCTTCGTATTAACCGTTGTATGCCAAATCACGTAAATTGCTGTTTTGGTCGTGTAATGCTGCTAAAAAAATTTATAGTTGTTACACATTTTTAAGTATAAGAAAAGAAAAGAAAAGAAAAGAAGACATTTATTCACTACACAAAAGACACACAGAGATAAAGGGAGTAGACATACAATACAATATAGGGATTCTATTGGTATTTTGAATTGGAGGATTGTATTGCTTTTAATTTGCCTATGACCGATAAAAAATACCTACTGAAACTTTCAAGTCTCATAATTTTTACATGAGGAAAGTACTCGCCCAATTGTTGAAACACAAGATTTTCCCCGCGACTTCGTTCGCGTTTAGTTGCGGATTAATACTACGCCTGCACGAAATCTAAAAGCCAATATGCTATAAGACTTTCCACATACGTGGCAGCAATTATCGAACCCATATAAATTCCCATTCCCTTTTACACACTTTAAAGGAGTATTTCCGGGATACAATTACCCTATTTTGCTTCCCAAGGTCTCAAACTATCTACATACCAAATTCCGTCTAAATTGGGTCGGCGGTTCGAGCGTGAAAAGGTAACAGACAGATAGGCAGACAAACAGACTGAGCTACTTTCGCATTTATAATATTAGTAGGTATGGATAGTATGGATTGATAAACTATTCAAGGATAACCTCTTTGAAGAGACTCCCGACCGACCGACCCCGGGACCTCGATCCGGTTAATGTCATTACATTTTCAATTTATTAATAGTAAATTGTACAACAAGTGCATAAAACGAGCCATTTTTCCGCCCGAGACGTTTTTAATTTATATCCACCCGAGCCACCGGCGAGTTTGGATAGTTAATTCGAGGGATAAAATGGCTCATTTATGCCCGAGTTAGACGCACTGCTTTTCACTTCGATTGCGAGAAAATAACAAATATTTGAAAATTTAATAAAATAATAGGTACCTAGTTAATTCCCGCCACTTTACTTTTTAAAGTTTTCATGTTTAATTTTCGACTCTGATATTACTATGGAGTCCTGTGTTCCGAAATAAAGATTTTATTCTTCCAAGCCATTTAATGGTTCGGTACGTTTTTAAATAATAATTGACTTCTGCTTTATCTGGTTTTATTAATTTAGTAATAGAAAACACAGATGTGAAATTTATTACCGCAAATGAAATAAAAAAACAAGTTTATTCTACGAAGTTTTATTGTGCGTGTGGCTGTTAGGCCCGATTATCTTAGTCTTTAAAACAATTTTACTTTTTACAGAGACGAACAATAAATAACAAAGCATAATTGAATAATATTAATTTAATTTAATATAATATTGTATTTGCCATACCCCCTTGCTGTATAACTACCCTAACCTAACCTAACAGGGCCCATGTGGAACTGTATATTTTTTGTAAGATTTTAAACGCCATGGTTGCAATAAAAATTATTGATTGATTGATTGAACTTTGCAAGCATGAGAAGTAAAAAAAAATTGTGTGTCCCTTTAAAAGTTTGATATATGAATAAGGGAGTAAGAAAAGTCTGGTTGATGTAGGGTAGGTGGTGACAGTGGTGACCGAAGAGCTTGGCGGCTTTTTCGCGCAACGCATCAGCATTGCAATCCAGCGAGGAAATGCCGCCAGCATCTTCGGTACAATATGCCTCGAGGGCCTTTTTAGATTTAATTTACCTACTTTTAATTTAATTTAGTAATGTAAATTTATCAACTTGTAACAATAGGACTTACTTATAAAATAAAAAGTAAAAAAAAACGATTATTGTGGGGAACTTTTGGCCTGTTCCATGGAGCTTAGGCTGTTCATATATACTGCGTTTAGATATTACGCAAGTTGAAACCATGAAATTAGTAGATTCAATCACGCGGCAACACCGTTCAGAATAATGCTATGCGAATGGCGTTTAGTATTGCAACGTAACTAATCCAGTTGTTCCAACTTGCGTTTACCTGGAGCCGTAGCATGGTTGGCCTTGTCACGCGATAGGTGATAGGATAGATCGGGCGTCACTGGCTGACACCGTTCGATAGAACGAGACGACGCTCTTATCTTGTCACTTGTCGCGTGATAAGGCCAACCATGCTACGGCTCCACTCTTAGGTAATTCATTCGCGTTATTTTCGGTGGGGTTAGCACTCCATAGTAAAGTTAAAGGGCTCCACGGTACCCAATGCGAGTGTGTACCACACTTAACCCGGACTGACACTTGATGAGCCGCCAGAGTTACCACATTGAATTTAATTCGGATAGTTGCATCGATTCAATTGTGAACCGCCTCGAATAAATGATAGCTATAATTACTTCGGATATGGCGCCGCTTGGCCCTCGAGGGACATCTCTAAACCAATTACGTATTCTATTGAGCCGTTATGAGAGCGTATTCAATTAAGCGCGCATTCTATCGCCTATTTAGGATGTTTTCATGTTAAAAAAATCTACCACGACGGCGGTAAAAAAGCATACGGCCCGTCTGAAAACAAACGGTAGAGTAGCGTATTATGGATGCTCGAGAATCCGGATCAATAAGCGCGTTGTCGACCTTTCTTTGATTTGAGGGTTCATTGTGGCAAATGCAGGTCCCGCACTCTGAGCACAGCGCATCTTCGAAAACCTTTATGTCTACTTTTTTAATTGTTTTGCGTGAATAACTTTTTTTAGGTATCTTGTGGTCATATTTTTTACGTTATCTATTATATCTACATAGACTAAGTACCTACCTACAGAGTCACGTAGTTAAAAAACAAAAAATAAATGAAGGGAGTAAGGTACCTACGAGGTACGGTTTTATTTGAATTAAAAGAGTAAATTATAAAGGTTATAGATACAAGTGACGTCACAGTCCAATAATTTAGGAGAACAAGTGGTAAAACTCCGAAATGCTTTGAAATCACGCTTATTTCGAAATCTGACCACACAATCTATTTACAAGATAATATGCTTTATTCATAATTGAAAGTAACTAACTTACTAAAGTAGTAAATACATAAAAACTATGAATAATTGATTAATTTTAAAAGCGAAGATTCATTTACTTCTTATTTGAAGCGAAAACTTGTAGTTCAGTGTATTTAAGCGTCAGAAAGTACTGACATGGAAAATTTTCACGGATGCATAATACCGCCTCGCCAATAAAACGATCCTTCCAATCAAGAACAATCGTCTCGAATACATAATGAGACTCGAGAAATTAAGCAAAAGGACTCTATTGGCGTATCCTTATCAACACAGCAGACAGCAACATCCTGCATCTAAAAACTGACGCGAACATCCGATTACGAACCACCGAAAACAGAAAAACGACCAACCATATTACTATTCATTGCGGCGGCACACTAAAAGGTAAAGAGATTGATATATCCTGCTAATTTGCCTATGGCGAATAAAATATGTCATATCATATGGCCTTTTTTCGTTGCAATCGAGAACAAAAACGAACGAGGTATATCCTGCTGAATTCATTGCGGACAAAAAAGGAAATTTGAGTTTGAGATCGTCAATTATAGTGAGAGAAAGGCTTAAGTGATGGGGGCCTGGAGGACCGGTAAATCAGTTTAGTGGTATTTAATTATGGTAATCAGGACGTCCTTTCTGTTTTATTAGCTCTTTTGTAGTCTAATTCATGATATGAATTGGGCTGAAGATGCTGCGGCGTGTTGGCCATTTTTATGTTGTTTTCGTCTTTGGGTCTGTTTTGGTAGTTAATTGCTTGATTTTTTGGAAGCTTGTTATTGAATCAGATTAAGTAAAGGATTTTAGTAATTAAAGCTTTAATGATGGTTTATAAATGCATTTCTTGCTTATAAATACCTCTTCAAACAATAATGGTTTGTGTGCCAGTATATGTTTTAAATATAACACTTAAGTAGTTAGGTATCTACATTTTGTTCTATGGATAGTTTAAAAGTGTTTTTAAGCGACTGCGACTACTCTAACAAAGTAGTTTATTTCGAAGGTCTAAACGTTTTGAACGTCTTAACAAATATTAAAAACTTTTCGGAAAATGGAGTTAAAGACTTGCGGGTCCTTGTGGAAAATAACCGCTAATTATTTTTTATCAGAAATCTGTTCCAACTACTTAAAAACAATCTATTTCGGAAGTTTGCTTAAGTGATAGCAAACAGACATAAGACTGTAGCGTATAGACACTATTAGTAACTCCAAGTATGTTACATGCGCATTGCAAAAAAAAATATCATAATATAATTTCAGTTAAACCGCTCACCCAAATTCAATCTTTTTCGTACTTTGTGTACCTACCTACTTGTAAGCATAAACGAGTGATCTACGCATCATTGAATCAATAGACAAATAGACCTACACCCATCAAAGCCAAAATTCGATAAGACTTCGGTGTAATAAGAAGCTACCTACTCAACATTCGCTTTCATTCGAAATAAGTTCTTATAGCAGTTCAAAATAAGATACATTTTTGACCTCTGTATTTTAGAGATGCGAGCTTCTCTAAAATATATCCTTGCAAATGTTGTTATAATGGATATAATTAACGTATATTTTGTAGGAAATGCTCTATTTTATGCGCGTTTACTGACTCGTAACTAATACGATTATAAGTAAGCATTAGGGAATTTTGTCCCAGCAAATTATCAATTTGTTATTATAATTACAGTGTCAAATGACTTTTTTTACATATATTTTATGCCATTTATATAATTTTATTTATTTTAGAGAACCATTACAAAACTTGGTATTAAATTATATTCTGTACACAAGATTAGAAAAACTAATTGTTTCGAGCTAAGATTCAAACCTACGACCTGAAGATTGAGAGTCGCACGCTAGGCCTAGAAGCACTTGGCTACCGCCACCTGTTCTATTTATAAATAGGTACTTGTTTTTTTCCTGTTTTACCTAATAGTCTCCTAGGATTATTCCTAGCTTAGGATTTTATTAAGACCTGTAAAAGACATAAATAACGCTTTAGTTTATGATAATAAAAGTGAAATCCTCATGAATTTATCCACACTTTCCCCTTTTCACACACTCGACACAATGACACCATTAAGCCGAAATCTCAAAACGCCAATATTTTGACGCGGCAACCCTAAGTTTCTAAATTTCAAAATCCGAACGCTTGCGAGTCGGAAGTGACGTGCGCGTGCGTCACTTCCGGCCGCGTGCGAACCAAAATGGCGGCGGCCGCTTCCGGTTGCCGTCGGAAGCTGCGCTAGGGGTGCCCTAGACGGATAAATTATAGGGATGCCGCTCATTGTCTGTGAGGAGGATTTTGCGCGCCGAGTTAGTGGTTTGCGTGCCGACGGCAGATCACTAATTCATCTGAGACCACGGCCAAACCCGTGTCGAAACGTCAGAATATGAGGTAATAGTACATTTCGATGCTAGTGCGGAAAGTATGTCATTACATCACGAGTAACGAGATATCTTGCCACGAGCCGTAGGCGAGTGGCAAGACTCGGGACGAGTGAAGAATGACATTTCCGCACGTGTATCGAACGACGTTTTTTAATACAGTTGTGAAAAAATAAGAAAAACAACAAGTAAGGAATTCGAAACTTTTATATTATTCATTCTGTAACATCATTGTAATACAGTTGGAAAATAATTAAGTTTAATACAGTTTAAATACAGTTTAATACAGTTCTATCTTATTTATTTTATATTAACATAATAATTAATGGTACAATTTGTACAAGGAAAAGTAAAAAGCACTAGTGCGCGAAAACCAACTTTCCGCACGCTAAACAGCTAGGTAAAGTAGCACTTTTTGAGCAACTGTATTAAAAATAAATGTTGCGTTATACCCGTGTAAATTAATCTTGAATTAAGATTACTAATTGTAAGTCCATGTTGGCGTAAAGAGATGTTTTTGTACACTCCGTGGGCTCTGTTCTTCAGTCTTCGGGTTCGGGTAAAACCGTTGATTTTGTCATAAAAACGTGTAAGTAGAACAAGCGAGATAGAATAACATACCAGAGGGGTAATTAATTGCGTAAGTTTTTGAACGAGGGTGATGATATCTCAATTGTCATTTTCCCAGACAAAATATGACATTTATATTCCATTTTATCCAACGTAAGTACGAAACGTTACGAAATCGACCAGCAAAAGATTGTTTTGAATGGTCTGTAAGTAGCGACTACTGACACCGTAAGAGTAACCTTTGATTCTCCCTGACCTATTACACGCTTTGAGAATTAAAACTCCAATAAGATTTACAAGAGATTTTGTAATGTGTTAAAATCAAACGCAATGAAACCAATACAACTATGTCCCAATTTAGAATTATGTAAAATTGATGAGACGGATGCCTTTTAAAAGAACTTTGAGTGGTTAGAGGCACCTATCGGAAAAATAAGTGAAAAATACATATTTCAAATGTCGCAGATTTTCCGTTTCACTTTGTTAATTGTGAGCATATTCCCTCACGACATTTTTTACGGCCGCACTACCCGGATTAAAGTTATACGCGACACAGGGGGGCAATCGGATGCCATATTTGTAAGTGATATAGCCATATAAATCAAATGCCACGACTCAATTCACGATGGTGGCATTACTTAATGGTTTACATCTAATAGTTCGCCACTAAGTTTATTACGGTTATGAAGAAAAAAACACAGTTCACTCTCGACACATACATCCCAATCCATACTAATATTTACTTATTGGCTCTGTGAACTGTAAAACTCAAGAGATCAATAAAAAAAAATGAAAAAACCTGTAAACTTAATTGACAATTTTTTTAATATAATTATCGAACCTGTTCACAAAATTTCACGAAAATCGGTTGAGAAATGCGACCTGTAGAGGAGAACAGACGGACAGCCAGACATTCGAAAGAATTTTGGCCCAAGCTGAAGCAGAGAACTTCGTTCGCTTCGCTCGCTCGTTAAATTATATATGCGCATGTAACTTTGTCTGTCTGTCTGAAAAGGGTTTCATGCTAAAACCGCTAAACCGATATAGACAAAGGTTGGTATGCAGATAATTTGAGTTCCTGGAAAGGATGTAAGACAGATTATATCGAGTACCGTAAACCTTATTATTTTAGGGTTATTTTAGGAAAAATTGGGAAACTTTTAGGAAACTTTGATCATTTAAAATGTAGTTTAAAAGCAGAAAATTGAAATTAAGAAGATTTAATCAAGTATAAAGCAAGAAAGAATACTAATATTCACTGCTACAGTTCACCCACAATTAAAAACAATGATTTAAGAGAAAAACCTATTTGATCAAAGTCGCCCCCCGAATCAAAGTAACCACCCCTAGATAGGTAAATGTCCTTTAAAGGGGTGAAAAGGGAGTGGAATTTTCTATGCGAGTGTTATAATTGTGACTTCGTCCGCGTTTACCTACTTCTTAAATTATAAGCCTTAAAAGAGCCCCACGAAAACCGACCCTGCCATGCTTGAATAACATGAAACTTTGCATACACAATGAGATCCGCTATATCTAGATCAGAAACTAGTTTCTGGTGCTAGAAATGAGAGACAAGCTGCGTTTGTATGGGTTGCCGACTTGTGTCAAGCGTTACGGTAATAGGTACTAACTAACTAATAAGCCGGTACAAAATCTAATAGAAAATGTGCTATTAGACCTCCCACAGGTGCAGCATCAATTGTCGCACTCTCATGTCCTTTACAGGGTCCCAAACTATCTCCATACCAAAAAACTGCTTTTTTATTGAAATATCAATAAAAAAATATTGGTAACTACTAACTAATAAGCCAGTACACAATCTAATAGAAAATGTGCTATTAGACCTCCCACAGGTGCAGCATCAATTATCGCACTCTCATGTCCTTTACAGGGTCCCAAACTATCTCCATACCAAAAAAGTAGCCGATGAATTTAACAATTTCTTTTCCAAAATTCCGTTCCAGACAACAAAAAGTTTGCAATCGTCTAGTACATTAGCTGAATCCTTTCTGAGTGAGAATGTAAAGTTAGAGAACGTAGATATTTTCAATTTTCATCATGTTTCTCCTCTAGATATACTGAAATCTTTTAAATTGATAAAAATAAAGAGCACGGAGGACTTATGGGGCGTGTCAGTCAAGGTACTGGAAGCCATTCTGGAGGTTGTTGCACCTACTCTAGCTCTTATTTTTAATAGTTGTATAGACAATGGCATTTTTCCAGATTTAATGAAATGTAGTAAAGTAGTTCCTATTTTCAAATCAGGCCATAGAGATAATCCTTCTGATTATCGTCCCGTATCTATCCTACCCGCGTTTAGCAAAATATTCGAAAAAATAATGCTAACGCAATTGATTTCTCACTTTAATTATAACAAGATTTTGCACGCACAGCAGTTCGGCTTCACAAAGGGTAGGTCAACTACTGATGCTGGTGCAAGTTTGATTAAATTCATTCTGCAGTCTTGGGAAGAGTCGCAGGACGCCATTGGAGTCTTCTGTGACCTTTCCAAGGCATTTGATTGTGTAGATCATAGTACCTTAATTTGTAAACTTAAATTTTATGGCATTAGAGGACATGCATTAGATCTCATTGAGTCATATTTAACACAAAGGAATCAAAAGGTAGCGATAAATGGGGCCATTTCGTCAGAGACAGTGGTGGAGATGGGAGTACCTCAAGGATCTATTTTAGGTCCATTCCTGTTCCTTGTTTATGTAAATGATCTACCATATATGGTAAGCCGAAGATCAGGCATTGTCATGTTCGCCGATGACACCTCGTTACTGTTCAAGGTTAATAGGAAAGATACTGAACTCATTGAACCAAATAACACCCTGTCCATGATATCTGACTGGTTTGCTGCCAATAACTTAGTGTTGAATCCTATTGAGACTGTATTTATTTTACAAAAAAGGGCTGTTAGAGCAATTTATAACCTCGGGTCGCGTGAGTCATTAAGAGAATTTTTCAAGGAAACAGATATTCTAACACTGCCGTCGCTATACGTATTTGAAATAATAATGTATGTTAGGAAGAATTTATACAACTACCCAACAAACACTGATAGGCCCAAGGTTACCAGAAGCGCAGGGAAGCTCAAAACAACTTTTTACAGGCTAGTAAAAGCGAAAAAGTCGTTCTTGGGAAATTGTATAAAATTCTACAATAAAATTCCAAAACACATTACCGAACTTACTGACTCTAAATTCAAATCTGTCGTAAAACGGACACTTATTTCAAAAGCATATTATAAGATAAACGACTATATCATGGATAGGGATATTTGGCAGCGATAAAATCCTGCACTAGAAACCTGTCGTAAAATAAATAGGCTTTCTACTGTAGCAATGTAATTTTAAAATTTTATAATACTCTGATACTGATATGATATATTGTATACTGTTTTGAAAAAATGACACCTCGCCGAGTTTTTTACGCCGGTTCTTCTCGAGGCAGAGGTTTACTTTCCGAACCGGTGGTAGTTTATCGACATTCATAGGTGCATGTAATATGCCTAAATTGAAGAATAAATCACTTTGACTTTGACTTTTGACTGCTTTTTTATTGAAATATCAATAAAAAATATTGGTAAGTACTAACTAATAAGCCAGTACAAAATCTAATAGAAAATGTGCTATTAGACCTCCCACAGGTGCAGCATCAATTATCGCACTCTCATGTCCTTTACAGGGTCCCAAACTATCTCCATACCAAAAACCTGCTTTTTTATTGAAATATCAATAAAAAAATATTGGTAACTACTAACTGATAAGCCAGTACAAAATCTAATAGAAAATGTGCTATTAGACCTCCCACAGGTGCAGCATCAATTGTCGCACTCTCATGTCCTTTACAGGGTCCCAAACTATCTCCATACCAAAAAACTGCTTTTTTATTGAAATATCAATAAAAAAATATTGGTAACTACTAACTAATAAGCCAGTACAAAATCTAATAGAAAATGTGCTATTAGACCTCCCACAGGTGCAGCATCAATTGTCGCACTCTCATGTCCTTTACAGGGTCCCAAACTATCTCCATACCAAAAAACTGCTTTTTTATTGAAATATCAATAAAAAAATATTGGTAACTACTAACTAATAAGCCAGTACACAATCTAATAGAAAATGTGCTATTAGACCTCCCACAGGTGCAGCATCAATTATCGCACTCTCATGTCCTTTACAGGGTCCCAAACTATCTCCATACCAAAAAACTGCTTTTTTATTGAAATATCAATAAAAAAATATTGGTAAGCCGGTACAAAATCTAATAGAAAATGTGCTATTAGACCTCCCACAGGTGCAGCATCAATTATCGCACTCTCATAGAAACGTTCACTAACTTTTCACCCGTTGAAGGGATGATTTTCGGATAAAAACTCTCCTATGTCCTTTACAGGGTCCCAAACTATCTCCATACCAAAAAACTGTTTTTTTATTGAAATATCAAAAAAAATATATTGGTAACTACATTTTTGACTACTAATGGATTTAGCACAATCTCTTTTTTAAAGATTATAATGCTAAGCTGAAGAGCTGGCGGCTTTCTCGCGCAACGCATCTGGAGCCGTAGCATGGTTGGCCTTATCACGCGACAAGTGACAAGATAAGAGAGTCGTCTCGTTCTATCGAACGGTGTCAGCCAGTGACGCACGCTCTATCCTATCACCTATCGCGTGACAAGGCCAACCATGCTACGGGGCCAATTTAGCGAGGAAATGCCGCCAGCATACTCGGTACAATGCCTCGAGGGCCTTTTTAGGGTTCCGTAGCCAAAATGGCAAAAACGGAACCCTTATAGTTTCGTCATGTCCGTCTGTCCGTCTGTCCGTCTGTCCGTCTGTCCGTATGTCACAGGCATTTTACTCGAAAACTATAAGGTTTATTTGAATAAAATTTTGAGGAAAGGTGTATTTTGTTAGCCGCTACATAGTTTTGTAATTAAAATGACAAATAAAAATTTTTTTAGGGGTGCACTCTATACATAAAACTAAAAGTCAAAAATTTTTTTTTCGTTGTGACCCCCCGTGTGGCACATCAATCGATAGGCCTTTCAAAATAAATATAAGGTTTCTTAGCATTTTTTTTGATTAAGTGAATAGAGCCGGAGATAATCGCCCCGAAAGTCACTAAAATTCTGTCCCCCCCCCTCTAATTTCTGAACGGTGTATTTTAAAAATATGTAAAAATTCATGGACATGGGGCTTATTAATTTCATTCACCGAAAATTGTTTTGAACAAGATCGGTTCAGCGGTTTTCGAGATATTGCTGAAAAACTGCCTTCCTCAAAGAAAAGGACGTAAGTGCCGTAAAATTTCTGTGATGATACGACCTTTTTAATAGGCACGGAACCCTTCGTTTTGCGTGGTCCGACACGCACTTGGCCGGTTTTTAGATTTAACTTAGTTTTAATTTAATTTAGTTAATGTTAATCATAATCATGTATTTACTTTAGAAAATAAATGATTGCATGCTAAGCTTAGCTAATTTCTAGGTGTAATCTAGATCCAATTACTTCACTTAAAATCTTAAAGTATTGGTCTATGATTTTGTTACACATGACTTTCCTTAGGGTACATTTAATCTTTTTCAAACCACATGCTCGACAATGCCGAATTATAGGTCATGTAAACCCTACCGAAAGCAAGACATTAAATCCCTTGGTATTAGCCGGGTTATAATGTTGTACTGAATTTCATTATAACCCGCTGGTTAATAATATGATTTCACTTTTCATAATTCTTATTACTATATGCATAAAGTTTAATTTTGCTAAACACAATTTGTCCTAGGCCATGGCCTACTTGATTTGACAAAATAAATGAAGTTTGCCTCCGTGTGAACCCCGGTCCGGAGGAGCGCGGTGTTCGAAATTCGAATTTCGAATCTAGGACCACGGCTTGTGCTTTCGAATTTGGAACGTCGCGCGCCTTCTTTTGTTCACGCGTGACGAACAAATCGAGTTCTTGTAGGTGCCTATAGAAGATTTTATTTCAAAAATAATATTGAAAATGTCGAGTGATGAAAGTGTTTTGACTCCTGAGTTTATCAAATTAGATGCCATAGGCATTGTCAACAATCTGCTGCCAGAGAAGTCAAAGGAAAAATACCTAAAAGCCTACAACGATTTTGACAAATGGAAAGCTGTAAAAGGCGTAAAGTCTGTGTCTGAATCAGTGCTTCTGGTCTATTTTGAATATTTGTCAGCTACAAAGAAGCCAAGTAGCCTGTGGTGTATATATTCGATGCTGAGGGCAAGAATAAGTGTCAAACATGACATACAAATTAATACATATGCCAAGTTATTGGCCTTTTTAAAAAGGAAATCGGATGGACATCGAGCAAAGAAATCAAAGATACTTACGACACAAAACGTGGAGACTTTCTTGAAAATCCACCTTCCCCAACCTTTACGGTACATCTCGACCCTCAGACGCAAGTATCCGAAGCTATGAACGCAACTCAAATAAACTCCAACTCAACCTCAATAAACGTACCAAATAAAAACATTACCTTATCTTTCCATAATTGGACTAACGTGTCTAATGTTACTATGTACTTTTAATTTGCTAAATAAACATTATTTATCTACTGAGCCTGTTTTTTTGTCTCGCATAAGGTGTGAAAAGTAGAGTATACACCTCGGGGATAAGACTGTTTTAGTCTTGGGCGGTTGAACCCCTCACTGCACTCAGGACTCAGTCTTAATTCCCTCGCTTCGCTCAGGAATTAACTTATAACTCCCTCGCTACGCTCAGGAGTTAAATTATGAGTCCTTCGTTACGTTCGGGATTCAATTCGCTCCCGTGACATAAAACAGTGCTTTATCCCCTTGGTGTATAATCTACTATTAGGATATATGCGGTAAGTGACCAAATTTTATGTAGGTAAATCAATTCACCGGTTTAAACGTGAAAAGGTTACAGATAGAGTTACTTTCGCATTGAAATGTCTAATATGCATTCCACGAAAGGGTCTACACTACAGTCATTACACTGGTTCAGTGCGCGTTGGTTACTGGATTTCGAATGCGAAACTTAACTCTCAAATCAACCCCTAGTTTCCTCCATAGTATTCTGCAGTCCTGTGGTCACCTCATCCCACTCGTGCCCGAGGTTCCAGAGAACGACGTCAAATTTCCTTGCTTTTATTATTATGTGTTAACCTACTGTGTCCTCACTGGATGGACCCAACGGAAGACCAGCTCTGACTGCAAAGCCAGCATCGTGCTCTGGGCTTATTTCGTGACACGGCACAGATTCTCTTTTTTTTGTCTTGTTCCTACCTCAATTTAGATAGCATTCGATTTTTTTAACGGACAAATTCGCCAACTCAAGGTTTCTTCGTTTATCTAGGATATCAAAGGGAAATATTGTACTAATTTTACATATTTCGATCATTAAGCGCTTTTCAAACATAACAATACTGTTTTTTTTTTTCAAGTTAGTTTTCCTTCAAATCGCATGACGATTAACGCACGAAAAAATGTTTGATTCTGATTCTGAAATTGTTCTGGTTACCAGGCATCTTCTTTAGAAAACCTATGCTTACCTATCTAAATTATTATTTATAAGATTCAGTAACGTGATTAGGAATAAAAGTCAATTTGTCTTGTAACTCGACACACCAGCATACGAGATTGATGAGTCTTTCATTCCGTCAATCTTCATAATGACCGCACGGTTCCACATCAATAGTTCGTTAGATTAGCGGATTATTCTATGAAAGAGGAATATATTATGGTTTTGTTTAGGTACCTACAATTCGAGGAAATGGAGATTGTGCTATGGCTATATCTTAATTATCGGCATAGTTTCGATGTTCTTGTTGTTCGAAAGAATGTCATGCGAGCTGAAAAGTACCACATTCTCAAACTTTATAGTTTGACCGTTGTAAAGTAAGAAGCCTGCGATATAGTAGCACAGAATTAACTAGTGACTCTGTGTCTGTGTAATGTCGAAAAACAAAATCAACAAAAAAAACTATACAATCATTGAAATTGTTCACAAAATTTCAAGAGAATTGGTTAAGAAATGCGATCGGTAGAGAAGAAATCTATCGAGAGAGAGAGAATCTGTCGGACAGCGGGACAGCCAGAACTTCGTTCGCTTCGCTCGCTCGTTCAATAATAGCACTTACGTAGGTACATGAAGATCCTCTACTAACAAAACCGAAGTATGACTACCGAACTATAGAAATCTCAAATCATGTGTCATATCTCTCGCATATCTTCCCCATCGGCAAAGGCATATTCAAGGTTTTGCCTAGATGGGCATTGTATGGTATTGTAATCATGTATTTTCTTTTTGTCTTAATCAATAAATTTAAAAAAAAACTCGCATAGCTCGTGCTCTATCGGCCTGAGTGGTCGCTCCGCTGTGTGATCGGAGCGTCCACTCAGGCCTTACACTGACGATGACAACGCCGCCGACCGCGCGACTATGTGCGACCGATAGTGTCAGGCGCGTTCGAGTGAATTTGGACATTTTCAAACAGTTGTGTACTCAATTAGCGTGAGTCGTAAAACAAAAATTAACTCGATGACAGTTTTGCGAAGAAAATTAAGCATATATATGTAAAAATTAACTAGTTTCACATTTAAGTAGCGTGTTTATGCATATCATGTTTTACAAATAGAAAAGAAAAAGAACTTTCATACAAACTGGGGTCTCTGAAAGTAACATTTGGCATCGAGTTCACCTTTTACATCTCTTACCTATCTGTTACTTTGCAATAAATTTTAAATAAGTTTGTAACATTTTAATGTTGAGATTTTAGCGATGGAAGCACCACCCATTGGAACTATGGTAAAATTCATGAGTTGCCAATAGCCGAAAATCATAATCAATAGGTAGGCTACGGCGATTGCTAATTATCAGACGGGCTGTGCGTGCGCTTGTTTGCCATCGACGTAACATTAAAAAAAAACAAAAACTCGTTATTCTGCAGTTAGCTATGTTCGTATGCTTTATCTGCATCTGAAAGAAAATATGCAAAATTATGTTAGTGTTTGATGTAAGTATTGTAAGTAGGTACATGACGCCTGTTCATTTTTGTGTGGACAGTTTTATGTACGAAGGTTTGTGAGTCTAAAACTATAGGGGAAGGTGGGGCGTTAATTGTGTTTTATGTATACATACATATGTATATGTTGTATGTGTACAGTCAGGGACTTTAATTTTAGAGCCGTTTAGAGCTCACTTATACTAGACACGTCATAGCTTAACTATAAAAAAACAAAATGAGTTGTCACTAAATGGCTCAACAATTAAAGTCCTTGACCGTAATTACACAATTTGAAAAAAAAAGTATAATAAAAGGTGCGCCTACAACACAACCAAAAGTTTCAAGCTAATCCATACCGCTAATAAAATAAAAGCTCGTACAAGTAATCTTCTTAACTTAAACTAAAATGTAAAATCGCATTTAACCGACGAAAAGAGAAAAGACACCTTCCACATGCCCCATAACTAAAACATTGCTCATTTGGACAAAAACCGATCCACACTGTTTATCACGTATCTACGATCCACAAATTGCGGTACCAACCCCGGCTCCGATATAAATCTTCCATTGAAAGAGTCCCCATTCAGAGTCCTTTCAGCAGGACAAACAGCGACGGCAAACACTCCTGCAGAACCGAGATCAAAGTACGATAAAACACACGCAGTTTAATTTGGCGCCAAGCAGCGCCATTTTGTAAGATTGGCGAGTTTTTCTTCGCGACGCTTGACGCGGAATGGGAATGTTTTGAACGGTTTGATAGTGATGCTCGCGGGCTGCGGCCGTGGTGTTTTAGGAAAAACTGAGAATAAACGATGATTTCCAAGAAAAAAGACTTCGATAATAGACTTCCTCCGTTCGTTGATATACGATGTTATTGGGAGGTACCAAAGAAAGTGTGGCTGTACCCATACCCTACGTATTCCCTGATTAGAAATATCGCGCGTTAATTGTCATGCAATTTCAAGAAAAACATTTTTTTTATATTATTCATTTAAATTTCAATATTGAAACGCAAAAACATTAGTATAGTTATGTTAGAAAAATAAGTAAAATAAGTAAAACTAAGTACAATATTTCCTTTTGATATCCTAAGAAGCGTAGACGAATTTGTGCGTTAAAATTCTAATGTTATGTGGAATGAACCGCATTTTCCACTGAAACTGTCAAGATATTATTATTTAGAGTAGATAAATATATACTTACATATTGCACAAGATTATTATTTGCAGGTATACACGCACGCAAACCTTTCCGTCGTAGATATTTGATTGCAAACCCCCATTTTCCGTTCAATCAAAATAAACACAGATGTTTAAAAACCGTACTAATCGTACCCCAGTCTGTTTTAATTTATAAATTTGAATTCGGAGAGGAGTAAACACGAGATAACAAAGAAAAAGTAAATTTCCAGTAATCCTTCGTCGCGTTCCTTTACCTACACCCTAATAGGGGTCAGAGGTAGAGTGTTTATGAGTTTTGATTATTCATCCGCTAGGGGTCGCGTCTGCAAATACAGTCAGTGATGGCTGACAATCCGGCTCACAATAGAAAGGTCTTAGATACATGGATTTTGAACAAATAAATTACATATTAGAAGTAGGTGCTTGTAGCGGTATATTTATTCTACTTTTCACACGATGAGATGCGTCACGTGTTTATGATGGTATTCTTTAGACATAAAACAGAAGAGTGATGCGACCTCGCCAACTTGAAATGTAACTTTTTGCTGAATGAGCAGGCTCAACGATTCATGGGCCACAATAAATAAATATACCTAGAGGCAAAATCCAACAAAAAATCAGACATCAAAAAAAAATTAGCTCCTAAAAAGTCCGGATAAATATTTAAAAAAAAATTATCTTTTTTTAGGTTCATTTACATTAAAATATTCAATATAAATAAAATAATAAGACAATGAATGTTTAATTAATTACTTCCGGGTGGAAAGTTTGTTGGATTCTTGAATAAAGCATCTTAGAATAACGTTTTAGAATTAAATAAACAAAAAAAACGCTATTATAAATTAATGTTTTTCGAAACCGTATTTTGCCTGGAGTAATAGTAGACTATAGGGCTTGTGTTGTGGGTCGCCTAGACGACGATATCCATACTACGAAGTACTATAAAATTGCGTCTGACTGTCTTTCTTTCTGTCTGTCTATTACCTCTACGCGCTGAACCGATTTGGATGAAATTTGGTATAGAGGTAGTTTGAGTCCCGGGGAAGGACATAGAATGAAACGGGGGGTGAAAGTTTGTATGGAGCTACGATATAAACGAGTTCCACGCGGACGGATTCGCGGGCAGAAGTTAGTATTAAATAAAAATTATAAGAAATACGGTTAAAAATTACTTTTAGTATGCGGGCGAAGTCGCGGGCAAAAACTAGTATTAGTATAGATAAGTATAGATACCTATAACCTTTCCAAAAAAAAAGTCATAAGGACTCCGACTAAAGGTTTTGCCAAGATGGGCATTGTATTGAATTGTAATCATGTACCGTATTTTCTTTTTGTCTTAATCAATAAATTAAAAAAAATCTCAGAAATTGCAAAAATCCGTATCATCCTTTCAGACTCACTACACTGTCATACATATTGTAGATTAGTTAGATACATAGGTTTTGTGGTAAACAGAGACAGACACCCCATCTCTTCACCCCAAGTGTCGCGGCTGCTGAATAATGCAAACCACCTCCAGTCTAGGTATGTCCTGTTTTTATAATACTCTGTAGCCAATCGCATATTCAAATTTGGTTTGCGATTGCAGATGTAGGTACTAACCGACTAAATTAAGTAGACAATAGACATGTATTAGGGTTTCCTACATAATTGGGTTGTGTCCTCATGTTAAAATTGATAGCGCAGTGTTGCTAAATTGATAGTAAACCTTCAAATAAATGCAATTAAGTATAAATTACGAAATATAATTAAAATCATAAAAAGATATGGCCCTTGAAAGTTTACAAAAAATATGCATTTTTTTTATTATCCAAAAGTAAATTTAAAGCTACCAATAGAATCCTTACGCTTTTATAGAAACAATATTGTATGACAACTATGGTCCTAAACGCAGTATTTCGCAACCGAAACAGCAATTTACTTGATTTTCCATATAACGACTAGTACAAATATTACCCTGTGACGTCATGATTCAATGTTAATCAGTATGGAACGTTTTCGGCTACCGCCAGCGAGGTCCGTCTTTAACTCAATTTTTTGGGTATTTATGTTCTTTAATTGTACTTACTCCCATACAAACATTTGTTCCACACCAAAAACTGGTTCGAATGGCATCGTAAAAAAAAATTAGGACACAAGCCTATTCTACGGTATTTGACTGATAGTCGAATCAGCAACTTTTTATGAAACGTCAATAATGCTCGGTTAGTATTAAGTTTGGAGGGAAATACAGAATACCTACTTATATAGTAAAGTCACAATTGTCAAACAGCGTTTTTTTTTATTTTAATGTATTTATAAAACATTTAAATAGCAAACTAGTTTTTGAAAATTGATGCTCGGCACTTCAGTAGGTAGTCATGGTCATACTATTTTATACCCGGACAATACAAAATTCCGTTACAAAATGCGGCGAAAAACAAAACTTCAGGATGGCCAATAGCTCAAGGTAGTACCAACAATACTAATATATGCTATCAAATAACTCTAAGAAACACTTAGATGACTATACTGAAGTAATGTGAATGTAAACGATGGTGTACGTAAGCAATGGCGTGACAAAGAACTCGCAGACATGCAGGTTTCCTCAGGAACTTATGTGAACATTAACATACTAGCCATAGCATTTTGAATCTTGATTTGAAGATTTAAGAACATTATTTGAAAAGCTAACTTTAGTATAAACACAACAAAAGGTAATTTTTAATTGTCCCTAATCACAGTTAAACAGAAATGGTAATTGTACGAAGTAAAAAGTCCAAAGCCAAAGCAATGCAGTGAATTACCTAATTGATAGGATTTGCGGCGGCGTTATTTACAGCACATATTTGACCCACCTCGAAGAAAATTCTACCACATAAAGGTTGGTTTAGATTGATCGAATATTTCCATTCGTATCCTGAGACCCAGAGTTGGTACTTACGCTTTTATGTTTTTGAATTAAGATCTTTTTGGTTCTCTTAAAAGTAACAATATGTACTTACGATAAATTTAAATGATAAATTATACACTGCTTATCCATCAGAACAAAGATTGAATTGAAACGGCATGGGTAAAATTGGCAATTAAACGGTTTATGTAAAATTAAATTTGCCGCTCCGATTCTCGCTATATAACAGTACCTTTTTTGTTATAATAACATCGCGATGTTACCTATATACCTACCCACCAAGCTGAAGATGGAGCCAGCTCAATCGAATTTAATAATATTGCTTAACTTATTGTTAAACTAGGCAAATCATCATTCTTCTATTGTTTTCCATCAGGTTGTACCCATAAAGGAGCCCGGGGTCCGCTTTGACACCTAATCCCAAGATTTGGCGTTATTAGGCAAATAGACGCTAGTTTTATGAAAGCGACTGCCATCTGACCTTCCAACTAAACCTTGATGGGAATAACAAAAATAAAATAATGAAATAGTTCAATTAGCTATTATCAATTCTTAGATTTCCATAAAGTTAGTCATAGTCACCATGAACTTTTGGTTGAGCTAACAGTATGTTTATGTACCGATCGTTCAAGCGCCTGTAAATTTACAATTTTGATAATTCAGATACCAAACAAAAGCCTTAACTGCATTACTGCAAGCATTTACGAAACTGTGTCTAGACCCGCGGTTTACACGAATACCAGCGCGCTCCGAGCAGCCATTATGTCCAGTACGGTATCCAACCACATACCCCATGAACCATGAGTGGTATATAAGGCGAAAACAACTATGATTAAGGACACCACGACTGGGCCACGGCTTCGAGCGGCGGCGGGAGAGGCAGCGGCAGCGTTGCGCTGTACGTCGTCGTAACCCAGCCGTTGCGCCGTGTTGACCAAGATGTTGCAGAATTTCACAACCGCACCCGCAAACGCAGAAATCTTACATCAATTTCAATGTCAGAAAAATCAGATGACAAGTTTTTTCTTTGTTTTGTTCGCAACGGTTGTAATTCAGTCGCAACGTGCTTGATTACTGCGTGACATATAATGGGCGTTGATTATTTGACCCTTAAATCGGCATCCGTATCCGCAGATGTGAGCCTCGAAATATCCGCATCCGCAACATCCCTGGTTCCGACGCGTCCACTGCGCCTTCGATGGCCCCACTATTTCATACACATGGCCTAGAGACTATGTACAATCAGCATCAAAAGTAGCTAAGCGGGGCAAACGCTCAAATGACCTATACACACGACTCTAATGCCAAGAGGATAAGAACTGTCTAGACCATTTTGAGCGTGTTATTTTGCGTAGCTACTCCTGCTGCTGACTGTATGTCTAGAGGTAATTTCAAGCAAAAGCTTCTGTTTTTGGTTATAACTAGTGGCTTTAAATTAAAATGGCCAATGAGTGAATGAATCTGCAAGGTGATTTATTGGTGCAATAAATATTAATGATACGTTAATCAGGCGCAATAAATTACTGTTTATCGCCCGCGTATTGGTAGACTATGGCATGTAATATTTTGCTTATTTACGATTGGTTGATCTGGTGTCGCTCATGTCTTGTGCGTGATCCGTCAAGTTTTTTAGCGAATATATCATTCCTAACTGCAAAAAGTTGTTCGTTAGTTATAACGATGAAAAACATGCATATCAAAAGAAAATGTCCCAATGCTAGAACATCTTAATTCCAGTAAATGACACCCTGTTGTTTAATTATATTTAATTAATTACTGTTATTAATTAAGATTGAAGGTGCCAAGTAATGGGCCAGTGTTGAGCACTGGGACATTTACCTTATGTATCAATAAGTATTTAAGAACGCAGACAGAAAACTTGGGAACAAATATTCGTGCCAGTCACACAAATAAATACCCATCCGGGATGAACCCAAAAGCACTAGAGTCTGGCAAACGAAAGTTGAACTCACCAGGTTCAATTACGCAGAGCAACAGCAGTACCTCCCTATTCACTAATGGAATGTAGTGGTTCATCTTTCGTTCACCAGATTCTAGCTTCGCAGGCAGAGTCACTACCAACTAAGCTGAGGGTGCTGATAGACTTGATTATTCACTTGCAATGAGCATTCTATCGAATGTTACATTGTTTACAGGTAAAAACTCACAAAATAAACAGGAGCGTGTTAGCGAGCATTCTAGCGAGCGTTCTAGCGAGAATTCTAGAGAAACACAATTTTGTTATTGTTCCGCCGCCGTCCCTCTCCGCCCACACCTCCCCCACGCACTCACTATACAGTCTATACATTCACTAGAATGATCGTGAAAATGTTGGAACCGAAATTTTGCTCTACGCTTTGTTCTCTCCGTCGTTCAGTTCGACAAATTTAAAAACAGTGATTGCTAGATGTTCTGTTACATGTGAATGCCCAAGTGTATCAGACGACCGCTTTAGCCTAATAGTTGGTAGTGACCCTGCCTACGAAGCAAGAGGTCCTGGGTTCGAATCCCGGTAAGGGCATTTATTTGTGTGATGAGCACGAATATTTGTTCCTGAGTCATGGAAGTTTTCTATGTATTTATCTATATAAGTATGTTTATCGTCGTCTAGTACCCATAGTACAAGCTTTGCTTAGTTTGGGACTAGGTCGGTTTGTGTAAGATTGTCCGCAAATATTTATTTATTTATTTATTTATCAGCACCTTATCATTTCGGCTACATATGAGTAGCTAACAAGTATATCCAGTTTATCTAGTATCTTTTTTAACGCCTTCAACGAGTCGCTAAATAAACATTTCCTTCTATTTCCCACGGTGTCGCTGCATGCATAATAAATTATCTGTTTTCACGTGTAACCTAATTAACAGCTAACATAAAAGGCATGTTTTTAGCATATTTTCCGTGTTATCTTGATCACGCACCCGCGACACACCTCCTACTTTGGTACCCGCTAGTTCTTTCGTCATCCTTGCGTTCACTTACACACATTGCACACATATATATGAACAAACAGCACCTATGTAACACCTAACCGTGTAACACCAATGCAGCAAGTGCATGTACGCTTCCTAAGTCCATGGGAATAGTGGTGTTATTACCTTAGCAAGAGCACATTCAATGGTTTTTTACTGATATGTTCCTGTTAAGGCCCGCCCACTTCGAAGCACAAGTTCTTGGAACAAGTAAATTACTTTTTGCGGTGTTCCGCTTACGTGACAGAGTCCGACGTGTCGGCTTTTTGCCTAAGATATAAGGACTATTATTGATAAGATTTCTTGGGGGCTGGAAATGCAGTCTTAGAAATGATAAACACGTTATTATAAGTGTGTAAAAAGTTATTGTACATTGCATAGCGGAGAAATAGAAAAAGCAATTGCAGTGACACAATACTTAGGACGAGAAAAAACAAGAATTCTCATTTGTACGAGTATATAACTGAGAGCGTTTATTTAGTCACTAATGTGTTGTCATGTCTCAATGTCTATTTCCTCGGTTTTATTGAGTGTTGACATCCAAGTCATGTTAAAAGCAAGTAATAAAGCCGTTAATCGGGACTGGGTAGTGAAGTGATTCAACAAATGTCTTCGTTAAAGTTTGTGCGGAAAGAAAAACGTTGTAGGTATTTGAGGGCGTAATATAGCTAGTTTACGAGTTTTGTTATATTAAACAACATACTAAACTACAACAAATAATCTTTCAATCATGATTTTGTCCAACGTTGATTTTTAAACGATCATTTTATCAAATATTTTTAATAATGATACCTACTCGTATCGTACCCATTACACACAAACACACGTAAACTCTGCCTACCCCTTCGCGCAGTCGTGATTATATGATATGTATGTACAAGTACATTTTCAATTTGCTTTACCATTAAAACGCGGAGACTGTATTATTTCTCCTTCGTTTAAAATCGACGTGTACGTATTTATTAGGGAGTAATAGCTGACGGTTGGCGTTTATAAGTTTCCTACGTCGCTCGTAAACTTTCCAGTTATGAAGTTTATGATATCCTCCGGCCGAGTTGCGACTAGCATGGCGACGTTTTCGCTAGGGATTTTTAACTAACGGAGCTAATTGTCATTTTTTAACCCCCGACGCAAAAAGAGGGGTGTTGTAAGTTTGACGTGTCTGTGTGTCTATGTGTATGTCTGTGGCATCGTAGCTCCTTAACGAATGGACCGATTATAATGCGGTTTTTTTATAATTACAAAATTGGTTCAGCCGGTTTTGAGATATTGAACTTTGAAATAAAAATGTCGGGGGTTTTTCAACTTTTCTAAGTTGGTTAGTTATTGCGCTGGAAAATTGCCGCCCCCGCCAGACTACAAAAGTCAAGAAAACTTGCTCAAGTCATGCTGCGTCGCAAGGTCTACAATTATCTGCCAGCAGAAATAGTTGCTGCCCAAAGCTCGTCATTATTTAGGACGAAACTTAAAAAAATGGCTGATCGAGCAGGCTTTCTACGATTTTAGGGAGCTATTTTGCAGTATTTTAATAGAAGATTGTATGACAAGGGGTTCAAATAAGCCATATTACCACGAGATGAGACGAGATTTTTAAACTGGCAGACTTTTAATAAGTGATTCATACTGGTCCATTATCCTCTCATCATGGCCATTTCTGCCGCATGCCGAGTGTACTATGGGCCAAGATCGCCCTGAATGGCAGCTCGACAGCTCGAAACCGAGACGAGACCTCGTCGGTGATGGCGAGACGAGCTAGACTGATTTCTGAAGGAATGGCCAGAGACTGCTTAAAATCGGAAGCATTGGATAAAGTAGACGACGCCTTTGCCCAGCACTGGGACGTTACACTACAGGCTCACAATGATAATAAAATAATAATCCTTGTGGGTCATGCTAGGGCATCCTCGCACTATACAAGTATATGATTTAGTCCAACAGTGGCCAGAGTCATTTACAACGCTCGTTGCCGGCAAGCATCAAGCTGTAGTACCTACGTCGCCCTATTTACTGAATACTGTGCTACTGGATATAAAGCATAGTGAGGGACTCAATGCCGGAATGTCGTGGACGAATTATGGCGGTTTTATACTTACCGAGCGAACACACACGCATTTTGTCATAGTCGTATCAGGATTCGTTCCTTCATTTGCTCTAAGCCAGTGTATTTCAGCCTGTGGTTCGCGACCGGCAGGAGCCTTGCGACGGCTCATAAAGGAGGTCACAGCGGATCTTTAATTAAAATTGACGTAAACGTTCAATATTTGGTAAATACAACATATAAATAAGTTAAAAACTGCGGTGGGCGCGGGACGCAGTGTTCTTTTTCATATAAGGCGGTTGCGCTATGATCAAGTGAAATCTAAAGATTTTTCAAAAACTCGAATGCTTTTTTCAAATATTTATAGCCTATGTCACTCACGCGATTATAAGGAATCAAACCACACCTCATCAAGCCGTTTGGACTGTAGCCATTGAAATATAATTTTCTGGTCCACATACATATATACACATTACACACTCTAAAAACATTACCCTGCTTCTGAGGCAATCGGGTAAAAAGTTAGAAGCCGATGCTCTTTTTAACTTAAAAAACAAATGACAGCCGTCATCCCGGTACAATAAACGTCAATGATGACATATGATGACACAAATTGTACGTGGATGACATCAGCTGTCAAATATTGGATATGTGGGCATTTTCACTATAACTTCTGTTAACAAAAAAAATGGTTGTCTGTAAAATCGGTTTACGGACGATAATTTTACGTGATAACGTCGAAAAATTGAATAACAAGTATTTAATAATTTATCGTTAGAAATATACTCCTGTGAAGTTTCGAATAAATGGTCGATTTAATCGTGTTTCCGCACACAAACTTTGGACCCCCATTTCACCCCCTTATAGAGGGTGAATTTAAAAAAATCCTTTCTTAGTGCACCATTAGACCTTATAAGGAACCTACGTGCCAAGTTTGAAATCTCTAGAACCAGCGGTTTGGCCTGTGCGTTGATATTTCGTGCGCGCAGCCAGCGTTCGGGACGGGACAATGAGTCACACTTTTCGCGCGTGCAGCCGGCGTTCATCGATTTATAAGACGTTATCACGTCAAAAGTTGTGACCCCCTTCACGACCAAGAAATCAACAATGTGCAAAATTAAAATGTACCTACATCAATGACATAGTTACATATGTTTAAGGTTTAAAACTGACAGTAATACAACGTAATAAACTTGCACGATCGTATCGAATTGTGTGTAAAGGGTTACTTTGCGTGGCCACTCTACAAGCACTAATACGCTACAAGTTCTCGCGTAACCACTGGATTCCCGTCACGCGCCGTATCTAATCCGGTGCTGATTGTAATCAGCCCTTATTGGGTTTGGCTGTTTGGACCGAATGTTTGCGAATTATCGGCGGGCGTGGATGTAGCGTAGCGGTGCTGGATGCGGCAGGACCAGCGAGCCCGCGGCGTGGGACGTGCGTCGGATCGGAACCGATCTACCTCATCTTATTCCAATGCGCATCTAATGAGTTTTTTTACCACTAGATACTTTCCTATTTACAATGGATCTACTGAGATTTTTTCTTTCATAACGTGCAGAAAACAGTGACGTCACTAGTCTGTTTATACTAACAGAGGGTGTTTGAAGTATTAAAAAGTTGCTAACTTGACTATCACTCAACATCCCTAGTTGACAAGAAGGGTGTGAATTATTGAAATTGGGTGGATCGACAGCAAGCTATTATATTGGCATATAAATGTTAACTACATTACTTACCCAAGTTTCTGCTTGGCCCTACGGTTGACTGCTAGAGAATGATTTTGATTTTTTGTTTTTTTTTTACTTTGTGCCATTAAGTTTAAATAAATAAATAACATTACAAATCATTTGTATGGTATTATTCTTTTGTTAGTTGGTCACGTCACCTAATTCCCGCAATAATAATAAAATTTATAAAATACGCATATGCGTATTTTATGAATTTTATATATACCTACATATTATTTATATAAATAATATGTAGGTATACTTTATTTTGAATTGTATTTTTTAATGCGAATTTCAAAATAAGTACTAAAATAAACCATTACCTATTCATGACTTTTTTATAAGTTTTGTTAATGTCGCGGGAATTAGGTTATATGACTGACTAAATAAAACAATAACAGTTATTTTTTTGTAATTCAGTAATGTATTCCAAAAAACGTTTGTATGGAAAGATGACGGTAGCGTCCCCCTTAAGGTGTCAAACATACTTATGGACGTTTCCCTTACCAAAAATGAATCGAATTCCTCCACTACATAGATTCAAATACAAGGCCACATTTAGTTAATAAGATACGCGGTTACGGGGTCCAATTGCCTTTATCTTGCGATTTATCAACTTTTATATGATATTCGCTTTGCTATGATATCCAAAAGATACAAGGAAAGCGGGTTTCCCCTATAAAATACGTCCTATTATAATAAGGTGGGTGGTGTTGTTTACTTAACAATTTGTATGATTTGCCGTTGATGTCCACTTTCTATGGAGTTTCTGTGTTATGCTGACGTTATCTGAATTATTTTTATTCTTGTGCGGAAGAAACAGTAAAAGTCCTAATTAATAAAAGATATTTTTTTAACTGTGCAGTCGAACACACGCAACGCCGACGAGATTGAATATTTTATTCAAATATGTTCCTTGTACTTATTTAGAATTTTGCCTAAGTACTCAGGAGAATTTTATAAAGTATGAAAATTTTATGGTAGGGGATACCCTACCCCAAAATTTCATATAAATACGTATTGAGATGGAAATTGTCTCCCCACTGGAGCCTTTTATCTGTAGTTAAGTATGTGATTTTTTTTGTTGTAAATATTTGTTTTGTAAACGATATGTTTTATCATGCTCTGTTATTCCTGGTGAGTATCGTTACATTAGCTCCAAAATATAATATTTTCTAGCTACAATAGGAATAGAAATGGAGGTGAAGTTTTGGCATATGCATACCTATACCATTACCATAGATTCAAAGAATTATTTGTCCAAAACCAAGTTTGTATTATAATTTTTTCGTAAATATAGTTTATTTTATTTCTCTTTTGTGTGTTCTTAAGTTTGTATGTTAGTTAAATAGTAGTATTTTTTTCTTTTTAATTATCTTTTGTATTTAAATATGTATACCTAACTATGTTATTGTTAAATTTATCTTCATTTGTGCACCTGTGAGTGTTGGCTACCGCGTGCCTTCACCCTGAGGAAGATCAGCGCTGGTTATCAAGCTAGCAACTTGCTAAGCTGGGTCCATTTCGTGACATAACCTGTGTTCTTTTTTAATATTAGTCACGAATAAATGTTTAAATTTGAACATGCATGTGATCCATATCTATCATCGCCAAGTATTTACATATCACTACTATTATTACCTTGGCACTTCTGACTTATATTTTAATTTATTAGTCCTACTGGGTAAAAGTGCCTTCCGTATTTATAAATAAGCGTATTTTACAAAAATGTACGCAATCCCGAAACCATTAAATATTACTGGGTGTAAAACGTTTACTAACAGTCTAAAATATAACCCAAATAAACCTTTTTGCCGCTTTCAGCTTTTAAATAAAGAACACCGAATCAATATTACACGCTTCCGTTAACGTATTTTTTGAATCCCACCGCGTTTGGAGCAATCGAATAATCCCGTAACGAGCGTATCGGTTACCGAATGTAATTCTGCTCCTACAAATCAGCGCGTATTTAATAAGCCGCTCCAATTTTCCGTACCACAACTACAAGCCAATCTCAACTTTATTTTCACTGAAATAAGACAGTTTGAGCCGCATTTGCAACGCGGTTCGGACGTATTCGATTTTCGAAATTCGGCTGTCATTGAGCCCTCTCGTCAATTTATTTCGCCTTCATTAGTTGTAAAAACCTGATTTGCGATGTCAATATTCATTACAATTTTTGGTGGAATTTAACAGAATGGATTCTTTTAGTTTTTCACCGTTTTGTGCTGATTTATTGAAGACAAAATTCATGAAAGTAAAGTGGGTGTACACAAAAGTAGTTTTAAGTCAACACAGTTTGATTCGAAGTTTTAGAAAAGAGTTAAGCGATTGGATCGCTCATAGGTCACCTGGAAGAGATAAATCCGTTAGATAAATAGTTTTTCACACCTCTCATTCAGAAAAGTAAGTTTTGGTCCCCGACGAGAGGGAGCAAAATGCCACTTTTCTGTTCAAGCTACTTTTTTAATTTATTCATTGGCATGTACAGTCAGCATCATAAACATGTATACATTCTATGATTTTATTACCTAGACATAAGGTCGAAAAGTGTATACATGTTTATGATGCTGACTGTACCTAGCACTTACGCAATGTGCCAACTGAACACAGATCTTAATAAAATAATTGATTGTAATTTCATCGCAATCGATGAAAAACGAACATTTCAAGTTTTAACTTTAACAACGTTATATGTACATTTACATGTTAAAACTTGAGAATTTTTCGTAATATTTGAAAAAATTGTCACAATAAACGTCATTCTTCAATAAAACTTGAATAAAAGTTATTTAATTATTTTTAGAGCATTTTATTTCAATTTTCCTCATAATCGGTGTGAAAAGTTACATGTGTCACTCAGGAGTCGGGGACCAAAACTTACTTTTCTGAATGAGAGGTGTGAAAAATTATTTTCGTCATAGGCGTTAACGCTTGAATCCTTCGTTACGCTCAGGATTCTAACTTAGAATCCCTCGCTACGCTCAGGATTATATCGTAGAACCCTTCTCTTCACGCTGGATTCAATGTTCGCCCTCAATAATAACTTTTAACTTTTTAAATTTGAGCTTGTCAGTAACGAGGAACTTCACGTACTATTTTTGCTACAGTAAGGCGCACATTTCCGAGCATATTGGAGAAAATATCTTTATTTTGCAAAGCATCATCTCCTTAAAATGTAAATCTTCTCTGCAAGTCATCGCGTGCAAATCGCAGCGCGGTATGGTATTATGTAAAATAAGGCAAATTAGTACAAATAAGGTAAATTTGTGGTTTCGGGTGACAACACAATGACTAGAAATTACCGACGATTCCTCTTACACTGTTATAATGAGACCAAGTTTCACGATACAGTACTGTATCTACCAGTATGTCCATTTTGTGCGTGTTTAGACTGATGAAACCCATATCCATACTAATATAATAAATGCGAAAGTAAGTCTGTCTGTTACCTTCACTCTCAAATAGTAGACCGATTTAGATGAAATTTGCTATGGACATAGTTTGAGATCCTAATTTATCACAGAAAACATCCCTTAAGAGTAAATAAGTCAGTGGAAGATTCTATGAGATTGCGATACCTAATTAAACGAGCGAGCGAAGGGAATGAAGTTCGCCGTTTCAGCTTGAGCCAACATTCTGTCGTATGACTGGATGTCCCGGTGCCCCGCTATCCTGCTGTCCGGCTGTCCTCCTCTACAGGTTGCAATTCTCAACCGATTTTCGTTCGGAACCCTTATAGGATCACTCGGTTGTCTGTCTGTCCGTCTGTCACAGACGATTTGCTCCGAAACTACTGGACTGATTGAGTTGAAATTTGATACACATATGTAAGTTGGTTACCCAAAGATGGAAACGTAAAGTAAATTAATGAATTCTGAACAAGGGGGCCACTTTTAGGGGGTAAACTGGAAAATTAAAAAAAAAGTCAATATCAAGTGAAAGGGGTTTTTGTAAGCATCTCAGATATTTTTTTTTATAATTTTAGCAAAAACAGATTTGAAGTAATTTAGGAAAAAATACGAAAATTGACCATTCCCCGCCCCCCTTATCTCCGAAACTACTAGGCTGAAAATTCTGAAAAAAATATGGAAAATAGTTCCTTACCTAAACATTACAGGAAAACCTATAAGAAGTTTGAGTATTCAAAGTAACGGGAAAATTCTCAATCCTTTTGTGTATTACATACGGAACCCTCACCACGCGAGTTGACCTCGCACTTGTCCGGTTTTTTTTTTCTGGAAAATACTATATCTCCCCTAAAAATAGTTGGCAACCCTATGTGCAACCATTACACTAGCGCCCTCTAGCATCTACTCAGTCATCTAGCAGTACTACGAGTACTTCGCTTTCATTAACACATTCAGTGTGAAAAATCGTTTGTTCTCATTTTAAAACGACAACCTAGAATAACATGAAACTAGTTTTGTTGCTAGAAAATAAAAAATTAAGAAAAAACCGGACGAGTGCGAGTTCAACTCGCGTGGTGAGGGTTCCGTATATAATTAAATTTCATAAGTGTTTTTGAATACTCAAACTTCCCATAGGTTTTCCTGTAATCTTTAGGCAAGGAACTATTTTCCATATTTTTTCAGAATTTTAATCCTAGTAGTTTCGGAGATAAGGGGGGGAATGGTCAATTTTCGTCTTTTTTCCTAAATCACTCCAAATCTGTTTTTGCTAAAATTATAAAAAATATGTATCTGAGATGCTTACAATAACCGCTTTCATTTGATATGTCGCACAATACAGTTTGCGAAACTTTTTTTTTTAATTTTCCAGTTTACCCCCCAAAAGTGGCCTCTTTGTTCAGAATTCATTAATTTCCTTTAAGCATCCATTTTTGGATCAGCAATTTACATATGAGTACCAACTTTCAACTCAATCGGTCCAGTAGTTTCGGAGCAAATCGGATGTGACAGACGGACAGACAGACAACCGAGTGATCCTATAAGGGTTCCGTGTTTTCCTTTTGAGGTATCGGAACCCTAAAAATGTGTAGACACACTGGCACCGTCTCTCCTCCAACGGACTACTTCTAATACACTATTCTCTGTCATCGTACGCAATTATTAAAGAAAAACCGCACGTTTAGACCTTTTCGATGATTTATAAGTTTATAACCGCATTTTACTCTGCCCACTTATTTACATTTCCTTTTAAAAAAATGCCAAAATCAACCTTATCGCTTACAAACAGTGTCCTTCAATATGTAAGATGTAAGAAATCAATCTGTGGCAGCTCCCGTTTGCAATCTGTCGTTTACATTGTTTTGTATTAACAATAAGTACAGTCAGATTGTTATTTATGCATGTAAATAGAAATTACATTTTGGGACAATAATTTAGTTTAAAAACAAAATTTCAACCGAATTCAATTTGAGCGTGAGCCACCGGGGAAGGATACCCATTTAAACAAAAAAAACATATTTCCAAATCAGTCCAGGTGGCTTCGAATAATCAGGGAACATACCTACATAAAAAATAAAATATTCCGACGAATTAAGAACCTCCCCCTTTTTCGAAGTCGATTAAAAACGAGCACCATAAGACCATAGTTAGTTAGTTTTACTTGGCATTTTCCGCAAATCGACATCCAACGTGCCTATTTTGCGTGAAAGGATTAGACCGGTTTCCTCGCGATGTTTTCCTTCACCGAAAAGCTAACGGTAAATATTCGACCATAAGACCATAGCACTCCACGTAAACTTCAGATGCGGTTTCAGATACCTATTTAAGATATTAGCTATGCATTGTATCAGCATTGCAATTCAGCGAGGAAATGCCGCCAGCATCCTCGGTACAATGCCTCGTTTTAATTTAATTTAGTTAATGTTAATCATCATCTAGTATTTACTGTAGTATTTACTAACTTTGTGGATTGCGAAAAATGGGACAAATTAAGATATTTACAAATATTATTGATTTATTTTATTCCCTACAGGCCATTTATTTATTTATTTATCAAGTACATCCACATATTTTTTAAATATCTATGTGTATTAGGGGTCCTCTAAACGATTATAAAAAAGACATCCTTTACCGCTGCAAAAAACGTATCTCGCCACCGCCGTTTTTAAATTTGTCGAAAGTAACAACGAACAGAGGCAGACATCGCTACGAACATTTTCACGATCATTCTAGAGAACGCTCTAGAAAATGCTGTGCGGGTGTGGCCGGAGAGGGAGGGCGGCGGAACATTAACAAAACTGCTCGGTTTAGAGTGATCTCAAAGCAAATTTACTGTAATTTCGCTAGAATGCTCGCTAGGACGCTCACTAGAATGCTCGCTAACACGCTCCGGTTTATTTTCTGAGCTTTTAACACTCGCTAATGTAACATTTTAATGTAACATTCGCTAGAACGTATGCTCAAAGTCTATCAGCACTTTTGTACGCGGGCAGAAGCGCGCAAGCAGTTTTTTTATATATAATTGAGTATAACTGTACTTATCGACATGACAATCCTCACGTCCGCCTTATGTCATCACTCAAGTCATTATCTTCGTTTATTGTCGACATGTCAAATAATGTCGATACATTTATCGGTGCTTTTGAACTGATTTTAGTGAAGTCAACTATAAGTAGGTGCTGTCACAAACTCGTCACCGTAAATACGAAGTTTTACATAATAACATAAGTATAATGATGAATTGTATAGTGAAATCATATTTCCTGTTTATTAACTTCTTCACTGCATAAAAACTAAGTATCTACTGATGTATTACTTACCTTCTATATTCTATATTTAAGTAGAGGAGTGGGTTACCTGAAAGTAATTTTAATAATTTAACAATAAGGTAAGCTGTTAGGGTCCTACTGGGACTTAAATCAAAATGGGCTGTAAATTCTATAGGATATATTAAATTAACAAAGTATTTTTTCTATAATTTTTACCATAGGAAATACGAAAAGATTGCTATTTTGTTATAAAAACATAAGATTTTTTTTAATATGAAAATTAAAATCGTAATTTTATTAATGAACGTCCAGGTTTTTATGCTTTAGGTATGGTTACTCGTCATGGTACTCTATATGTACCCCATATATATTTCTTTATGTGACTGTTTGTGTTCTAAATAACAAAAAAAAAACACGTGACCGAAAACGCCACCCGCCATTTTTTTCTCGTTAGTGACGTCAGTATATTAGCAACAAGTTTTCGTGGCATATTTTTTTTTAATTTACTATTCAATTAGCACTAACAGTTACATAATTAGCAAGGTCATGCACATTTGACATTTCTATGTCTAAAAGACATTCTGTTCTTCTGACGTCACGACGAGCAGTGGACTTCTTTCGGCTGATATGATGATGACGACTTTTTAAATGGACATATAGACTATCAATATCTTTCTAATTAGAACGCTACGAAAGAGAAGAATAGTACAAGCCGTGTACTATAAGTTAGGACCTGGCGTCTATGACGGTCGATAGACCAGGCCTGGTCCAAACCTATAGTAAACTGGTTGTATCTGTCAAATACAAATACAAAATATTATATTTGTTAAACATAAGTAAGTACATCGGTGTTTAAGTTTATGGATTGCATCACCATGTCTTGCCTGTTAAGGCATACAAATACAACAACATGGCATGCAGCATGCATACTTCCACACTAAATATAAAATCGTTAATTATGCTATCATTCGGTTATGTTACTCGTATGTTATGTTAGGATCATTTAAATATTCTTGTACAGAATAGTATGCTTTGGCAGCTAGAAATTTTAACAATGTTTTTACAAATAAATGAGGGTCATGGAGTTTCAGGATGGCTGTTTGCAGTTTGTTAAAAATTCTAGGCGCCATTCCAAATATGCTTTTTGAAAGTAGGGCAGTTTTGTATGGTCCATAGCTTATCTTACCCTGTTTACCAAAACTATTAAAGCTCGAGAACTGGTTTCTGTTGTGTTTAACATGCATTGCTACTACCGACAAGTGGCTGAATAATTTACTTTAAAAACGAAGTTTGAAACGACTTCAATTCAGTACTTCGCCGAGCCACATACTTACCTACACAAAAAAACCCAAATCACTAATATTTGGGCCTATAATATTTAAGGAATTCCGTCGATTTCTCAAGGATCTTAGAATCACCTTTGGCACTTCTATAGTTGCTACTTCAACGGAATCATATCAGAATCTTTGATATACCTTACATAATTTGATGAGTTCCATAAGTCATCTGTGATCTTCATCATCAGTTCCACTTCACCTAACTTGCGATTTTCGGGTGATGATAGAAAATACCGAAATCACTACACGAGTGCCTATAAAATCTAAGGGTTGCCCTCATTTTCCCTGGAATCCCGTCATCAGATCCTGGCTTAGTAACAATGGGCCCACTTCACGAGTATATATACTCTTTAATAATAATAAAAACATACAGAGGAACATTGAACCTTCTCCTTTTTTAAAGTTGGTTAAAACTGGGTTGCAAATTTTGAAGGACAACTTGCACACGAACAGTGCAAGTAATAAAACCTCTAAAATAACACGAATACCTCTACAATAGCCATAAAATAATGTCCCAGATAATTTCTACAAAACATAAAAACCTTCCCCAACTGTCTCCGAGCCCAGACGTCGACAGTTGCAAACAATTATAATTGTCATTTATGTATTGTTTTCTTGTTACTGCCCTAATTTTGTTATAAGAATTAATAGGTCAGGCAAATTATGGTATACGGGGACAAATGTCGCGATCTTTTAGTCCTTAACACTGAAAGGTCGGATGTGCCGATAAAATGTAGTGACATCAGACATTTAGTTGAGATGGTTTATTGAACAGCAATTGTTTAACGTTTTGTGTTGAATGAATGGCGACGTGTGACAAAATGCATTCGTCAATTGTTTGTTCCAACCATATGTTGCTGGCTTTTTTTTCGCGTAGTCGGTATCTTTTTTATAGAATTGTTGCAGATTAAACTTTAATTCCCTATTTCATGCTATTCCTCGATTTGAGTAAACCATGGGGGAAACGTCACTTATGCATTTAACTTCACGTCACTTAGACATCGGTATGCAGTCATCACCATCATCATCATATCAGCCGAAAGTCCACTACTGGACATAGGCCTCCCCCAGAGAGTGCCTAAGTGACCGGTCCTGCGCCACCCGCATCCAGCGGACTCCCGCGACCTTTACCAGGTCATCAGTCCACCTTGTGGGGCTTGTTGGGGCACAACCGGGAATAACGACGGGAGGATTATGAATACCTATTATCAGTTGTGGATATGACTATATACCTACTATACTAGATCTTTGCCTGCGTATCCGCCTGTGCAAAACGGGATAATTTATGCACCAAGTCTATGTCCATGTACTATATACTATATTATTATGTATATATACTGAACAAAAAAAATAGAGGCCACAAGTATGGTGATCGTTACGTGAAAATTATATTAAACAGTACATTTTTTTTCAGCTAAACTTAAACACCCATGAAAGAGGTTGGATTCTGAAGTATGCGGGACATCATTCATTAGCCACTTATCAATTAGTTTATGTCCAATAATTAACAATAATTTAGAAAAATTTAAGTGGCCCTTATTTTGTTGTGTGCAGTATAGTATAAAATAATATAAACTAGCTTCCACCCGCGACTTCGTCTGCGTGGACTCGGGATAAAAACTATCCTATATTATAATTCAGGCTATAATCTATCTTCGTGCAAAATTTCATCCAAATCGGTTGAGCCGGTCAAGCGTGATTGAGTAACAAACATCCAAATATCTTAACATCCAAACATCTAAACTTTCGCATTTATAATATTAGTAGGATTAGTAGGATGCGAATCTGTGTCTATCGGTCTGTCTGTCCGTCTGTTACCTCTTTACGCATAAACCGCTTAACCGATTGAGATGAAATGGAGATAGTTTGAATCCCAGGAAAGGACATAGGATAGTTTTTATCCCGGAAATCATCCCCTAAGGGGATCAAATGGGGGTGAAAGTTGGTATGAACCTACGATATAAACGAGTTCCACGCGGACGGAGTCGCGGGCAGAATCTAGTTCTAAATAAGTATAGGTAAAATATTTTCGGAATTCGGAAATATGTACTCGCAAAACTTACCTGTTTATAAATACGAGTATTAAATACATGTGGGCACCAGGTTGTGCGAAGAGGTCGCCGCTTGAAATTGACATAGTTCCTAACAGGGACTATTTGTACATCCGGCACCTAATTTGATTACTAATTCACAATAATCATCCCTGGTAACACCGTAAAAAACGCCCTACGGTCGGAAGACTAAAAAAAAATCCAGACACGCGATCACAATATTACAATGAATACAAAAATACGGGAACTGTAAGGGTTCCGTGGCGATCCTTTACAAGCTTCTGTTACTCTTCTTGAAACAAATTCCCGAATTATTATTATCACGCACGAGGTCTCCCACACAATGTTATTGTTCTTGCGCGTTTTCTCAGGCGGTTATCGATTTCAGCTCTCGACGCATGCGATTAAAGTTCATTTCTGCTTGTAACGGATGGTCTGGTAAATTAGTAGTAGGTCGAGAATGAAGGAAATTTATAAGTCTATGAGTTAACCAATCAAGGCCAGTGACTCACATACGAGTCATGCCTCTACGAGCGATGCCCGCTACAACGCGGAAAAATGCTGCTACGCGCTACGCCGTAGCACTCGTAGCGCTGCTTGGTCTCGAATGGGTTGCATTTCGATTTCGCATGGGCACATCAAAAATGCCACATGCTATAATCATTTATGCTTAATATTACTTATTGTGGCCGACTTTTTATAAACCTGTCATTAGAATTAAAATCTTTTACATTTTACGGTAGAGTTGCTTTTTAAGGGGCTCCCGTCAAAAATCAACGAAATTTAGTAGTTTTCATTTCGACACTCGTCCTCGGTTTATTGAAGCTAACTTTCCAGGTACAGATATGGGAAAATTTGATTCCTGTTTAACATTTTTGATATTGAATAACTTGAAAAATGTTAACACTGAATTAATTATCCGTTTTTAAAGAAAGGTCTGTAAAAATACAAAACCCGACACTTCTTCCTCATTAAAACTTTTATACACCCGAGACTCATACCCACTCATACATACTGAACATACCTATAATTTTGATATACGTTTTATAATCTTTTTTGTATCTCACAAAAGCTACGTCCAAATAACTGATTTTTTGGCCTAAATTTGCCAAGGTTTGGTGCCATATATATAGAAAACTGTGAGTTTTAAAGTAAATATGGGATACTATTTCGGTAAACCTCGTTGTTGTTAATGCGATAAGCCATAAAAAACATTAAAAAAACGGACAGTTATAGATCGAAGGTCATTGGGAGCTGGGAGCCCCTTAAATGGACTACTTTGATGCAATTCGGCCAACTCAAATAATCCCAAGTACGTAAACATTAGAATTTACACGGTTCTCGTATCTCCCGCAGTACCCTAAACATAACAAGAAACTTTTTACAACAATGCGAGGTAATTAGTAATTGGCACGACGCGACCGCGCATGCGTCCAAATTGCGGTTTTCGACCATTATATATGCCATATGGCGTCTAACGGTTCGCTTCCTCCGCCTGCGGTTGTGCCATGCATCTTGAAAGGATGAGGTGTGTATACCGATTGCTTTTACATTATTTTATCAACCCTTTCAACGCTGAGGGCGATCAGAGTTAGCAAGTGGTCGTTACCGCAGCGCGAAGAACAACTGTAGTAGTGTAGTCATGGTATTGCATTTTATAATAAGATCGGTTTGGCAAAGTGGGTAACACTGTCTACAAAGCTGGTAGCATGGGCAAGTATTTCTATAATGAGTATGAATAGGTATTTGTTTGAGTCTTGGATGGTTTGTTTGTACATACGTTTTTTTTTTCTTTAAAAACGTCCTCGTTTAGTACCCATAACACAAGCCTTATTGAGCGTACTATAATATTTATTTATCTTAGATCACATAATAGAAATTATAGTCGTGCTTGGCTGCGATTTCAAGGGTAGTATTCTCCACGATATTTCATCCAAAAGGACATTTCCCCACTTTTATGTAGGCGTTTCAAAATCAGTATGATAGAGATATCAAAGTGGAGACATGTTCTCTCCCACCAAATATGGCTAATGGGTTGTTTTTTTTTACTGTAGTTAATCTAATCTACGTGTTAACTTTTTTCCATTGTGTAACGGCAATTACCCATACATTTTATATAGGTAACTTTCATTAAACAATGGGAAAAAGTTAACGAATAGATTAGATTAAGACCCTTAACTATGTACAATTTTTTTGCAACCTACCGTAATAATGTACCTACCAGCCTAAGTGTTTTGATTACAAGAGAATACGACCCTAGAACATCACTATTTTTTATGTCTCTAGGCTGCGATTCCATCTGAATTTGATTTTTGTAGACACGTGAAAATGGCGATATCCCTATGACTTGCCGGGGCATCTCATTTTGATTCTCTAATCGAGCCCCTGAACTGAAGTACCTACAGATGTAGTGCGTAATTGTTTTCCATCGTATTTGCTCGGAAACGTTCGTATTTGCCATGCTTCTTCAGTCAACCTCAGTACTTTTTGTACTGTGACCAACTGAAATAGCAAGACACGTTCGTACGTTTCCGTGAAAATACGATGGAAAATAAATATGCACTACATCTGTACCTCTATAGAAGGATCACTGCCAGGTCATCCCTTGTTATTTTAGTGCCCTTTTTCTGTAGATAACATATGCTCTTTCGACCTCGCTTGGGTTATTCTATTAGTATGTCATGGATGTCACATTACTTGTTGCAATAATAATAAAATATTTATTTCAGGCAACTAATGCCTTAAAGACATACACATAATATAACATTAAAAACTTTTTTTATCATTTAGGCGACGAAACAACGTGACTCCGTTGCGTCGTCAAGTCCGGTGTAATAATGCCTTCATACATTTAAAGTATGTAAGAAAAAACACATTATAACTAACAGAGGCACTAAGTTTTATGATAAACGGGTTAATGTTTAACTAGTTAATCACTCCAAACATACAGAAACAAAACAATCACCATCCCGCCGCATTACCGACTCAATTTGAACCCTTTTAGCTATATAGCATGTAAATATTGGCTGCGGAAGTAGGCACAAAGGAGCCCGCTCTTTGATCTTACCGCCACCTGGGCTGCCAAGGAAATTAATGGCCGTCCTCAAGTACTGTCCATGACAGCCCCTCGGTAACAAAAACGGCTGCAATCGATAGCTTGATGATATTTGGTTCACCTAATTTACGAGTTACTTACTTGATCTCGAATCTTAGTCATACATTAAACTTAACAAGCCTCTGTTGGTTAAAATGTGTACTCTTTTTAACCTTTTTAACCCCCGACGCAAAGAGAGTGGCGTTTAGGTGTACCACCAGTTATCTTCATATACACTATTCTTCATGTAAGAACTTAGAAAAGTTGAAAAACCCCCGACATTTTTATTTCAAAGTTCGATTTTATTAAAACGTATTAGCTAAGAACCATCTCGATCACGGCAGCTTTCGGACAAAAAAAAACCACATAAAAATCGGTCCATTCGTTTCGAAGCTACAATGCCACAGATAGACACACAGACAGGCACACAGACATACAGACACACAGACACAACAAACTTACCACCTCTTTTTGTGTCGGGAGTTAAAGTTGTTGTTTACCATGACAACATTGACAACCCTATCAATGATTAAGACACACGCGGCGTTGATTATTGAAAGAGCGAGCGAAGCGAACGAAGTTCTCTGCTTCAGCTTGGACCAAAATTCTTTCGTATGTCCGGCTGTCCAGCTGTTCTCCTCTACATGTCGCATTTCGCAACAGATTCTCGTGAAATTTTGTGAGCAAGTTCAATAATTAGTATTTCGAAATTAAAAAAGGTTTTTTTTTTTATAACGGGCTCGCGCGTTGTTCCTACAATTGTACCCATGGGGGCGATTTTTGCCATTCGAGCGCTCGAAAATTGAATAATCGTTAATACGATTGTAGTGTCAAAATTGCAGGCACTCGTTTTTCAATTTTCTATCGCTGTTTCAAAACAGCATTTCATTATTTTTGACTGTTTTCGAGTGAAAGAGTCGAGCACTCCAAAGTCAAAAATCGGTTCCCTGAATCTCTCAAAGTATTCCAAACCCATCATAAATCGAGCAAAGTAATATACTTAAAATTAAACATACTCACCTAATGCGTTTGCAATACATTTCCTCTCGTCCTCGGTACTTATATTAACGACATAGATATAAAGCTGTACCATTATTCAATTGAAAATTTTGGGGTCCGAACCACTTAGATGAATTTGTTTGGTCCGGCCGAGTCAAATATTACCAAAACAGGGGCAGGCAATTGTCAAATTGACCGAATGATTGTGGGGGAACGAGTGAAAGAATGGGGACCGTCTATGATGTTGAATTTGGAGTTTTCATTCCCATTAAGCCTGAATCACTGGCGCGGCCTGCGGAGGCGGTCAATAGAAAATTTGACAGCTAATGACAAGTTTACTATTAACCGTCTGACAGTCACGGCCAGGCCGGGCCAGCGTGATGATGCGGGCTTTATGAGGAACAGGAATTCGTGCGCATCATAGAGAAAAAATAAGTATAGATAGAGGGACTCACACACGCATGCACACACATGAGTAACTAAGATGTAAGCATAGACAATAACACAAGTGGGAGTGAGATACAATGTCGTATCTTCTGTCGCTCGTCGCGTAGGTATAGGCCTTTTTTGTTTGTCACCAAAATATCAAAGATCAACTAAATCTGACGACACGTACCTATGAAACACGACTAATATTTAAGAATATGAGATGTCAAGGATGTATTGTCTTCTGATACCTACTTCTCAATTTAGTTAGTAGTCAATTTAACTGCTAATCTAACCTGCTCTTAGAGGAAGAATCCCGCAAATCTACCTACATAATATGTAGGTATAAATCATCAGCGTTGTAGGTGTCTGACACCTCAGTAAAATGCTGAGCAAGTGCCTGGTTCACTGCCGCAGCGACACACACACACCCACTTGTTTCATGTGTCTTTTGTTTATTTTATTGTTTAATAGGTGTCCCATGTGTGTTTGTGAATAAATGTAGGTATCTTTCTTTCGTCCCGGTCCTTTGGGAGTCATGCGTGGGTACCTACAAAGTACCAACTGAGCCAACACGTAGAGGCCCTTTTGACAATTTAATGGAATGCAAGGAGTACACCGAACGGATGCTGTCCCTACCCGTGTCATGGGACGCGCATAGAGACAGCACCCATTGGGGATATATAGGGACTATTATTTGGTATTATTATTAGGAATTTGCGTAGTCACTTTAGTTCTGTGCTATTACTAGGTATTTATATAATAAAAGATCTGTGTGCCAATTTAATCTAATCCGTTACATCTAAATGCATGTAGGTACAAACTACCAAACACAATTTTATTTTACAAGTTGCCCGCGCGGAATCACATGCGTATTACAAAGAACGCAGGCAAACCCGTGGAATAAAATATAACTTATAACCATCCAGAAAGTCCATTCTACACGCAGGTGAAAGAATTTTTGAAATCGTATAAGTGGTTCCGGAGGTTACCAAAAACATACAAAGTTACATTTTACAAAGGTTTGTTTACCTACATCTCATCAAAATCGAGGCATTTTATAATTATTAAACGTAACATACTTTAAAAAATTGCATATTTTAATAGTCTCCACGCTTACATTAAAAAAGTCAAAGTTTTGTTGGGTACTCACGAGTAAACTAAGGCTCTAATACGCATACTTATTTTATTTTTTCCGCTAACTTAGCAGGCATTTTAATTAATTTATGTATATCTTCTGCGCTAAAATCTATAAATAACTTCCATTATTTTGATTTTACTGTGGCTTTAGAACAAAAAAAATTAAATGTACATGAGTTTTTTCTTAAATTAACTTTTTAAACGGTGCGTTCCAAATCTTAGTCTTGCTACTCGACGCACGATGGCAGCACTATCATATGCGAGTATACATTTGCAACGCCTAGCGACATCTGTTGTCTGATAGTATATGTATACTTTTAAACATGCATGCGTAGTTTCGTTGTTCATATACAATTAGTAATGAAATAATCCCTTAAGAGGCTAATACAATCTATGATTTTTAAACAAAAATACATATTTAAGGACTTCAGTACTATTCATCTACAATTTCGCTATGGTGTAGGTAGTGCCTACAGTAATTCTAAGAAGTCTACCACTTGTAGACGCAAATTTTTGTACATTAAGGTTTAAAAGTGGTAGACCACTTTTTGGCTGACTGTATGACTATTTTTGTTAGATACAAAAATAGTCATACAATTTATAAGTAACTTTCGTTGCTAAATTAAATGTAAGATTTAACGGCACTCCCAATATTTTTATTCCATCTGGTAATTTGAAACGAAAAGAATAGTGTTTAGTCCCTTTTTCGTTTCTGGTGCAAATTAAAGCAGTCGTTTTTTAACAATTATAAACTAAATGTATTTTTTTGCAAAAAAACGTGATGACAGTTTTTTTAATCGGTGTTTTTGCATTATATGTATACGTTATTATTTATTTTATTCTGTACATAAAGGTCCCATTGAAAATAAATGTACTGATAACTAATTTGATGTACAGTAAGGGAAACGTACCTTTTTCGCTCTTCTTACTATGACAATAAGGTAAAAAAGGTATGTGAATTCATTTCCCTTACTGTACATACAGTCAGCAGCAGAAGTAGCTAAGCGGACAGGGTGTTCAAAATAACCTACACACGCTCTTAATTTCTTAAGAATAAAGTCGTGTGCAGGTCATTTTGAACACCCGGCCCGCTTAACTACTTCTGCTGCTGACTGTACCTAAACGACATTTCACTTTTCTTAGACTCAGGGTGTATGTTGTCAAAAACAATGTATTACCTAGGTAATGAGTAAATTAATACTATCGTACATTTAAAAAACGTTGGATATTACTTATTTATTTCATTTGAAATAAGTACCTATAATCTATATATTTATATTTGTTAATTATTTTTTAATATAGATCCCTACAGAGGCTTGTGAGTCTAAGAAAAGTAAAAATCCGAGATGTATGTGTAGTTGATGTAACTGAAAATTCTTCTGCGTCTTTACGGGGTATTTTCCACTTTTAGCGTCTCTGAGGTAAGACCTAAGATTTACCAAATTAAATGTTGTAAAAGTTCGAAATGAGCATTTCGGACTTACCAACCAATGTTGGTAAATCTCAGGATTTACCGCATTTCGGACACAATAAAATTAATAAAAAGAAATTACAAGCATCTTGTCACTGGACGGCAGTTCACCCGTACTACAGATACTTACAATCTTTGTTTATACGCTATTTTTAACATCAGTAAAGTCTTGTACGAATGCTATCCATTTTTTCTGAAAGACCTTAAACAACTTCGTCTTCCTCTTGTCATCCAACGTACTGTACCTTATGGAATTGATCGCCAATTGTTTCAACATTCTCAGGTCGGCGTGCTTGCTAGCGATGGCCACGAAGGCCACGTACATGTCGTCGGAGAGAGGCTTCGCCCCCCACAAGCTCGGGTTGCTACTCGACAGTACTACGGGCAGACCCAGCGCCAAGTATGTCGCCAAAGGATGGCTCCGCAAGTCCTGGACTGATGACAGTACCGAGCTAGATATCACATTACATTCTATAGCTATGTCGTTTTGTACAACAGCTTTCACAAGTAACGGGTGCTTGATCAGTGAATTTCCGTGCCCTATTCTTTTTGCTCCCAGCAAAATGGCATCAAACAGATTTTCTTCCAACAGAGTCCCGTATTGGTTAGTTTCACCGGGGTTAAAAAAGTAATCTATTTCGTCTTTCGCTTCTAAAAGAGTGGGCAGAAATTCTGTTAATGGTTTCCCTTCACCAACAAGATCAAAGCCGGCGACCAGCTTAGGTAAAATCTGTTTTACTTGACGAGCTAGGTTTAATTCTTTCCGCAGTTCCTTTATATTCCCACTTCTCTGTCCAGTTATGATTAACTTTATACCCAAAAAGTCAGGATAAGCCTTTTTAAATTTCCTTGCTACTTCATTATAAATGTATGCCGTGTACATTTTGTTATGTACCGTACCATTCAGCTCGTACAAGTTATCCAACCCGGTCCTAATCTCCACATACATGATGTTGTCGCTATGAAAGTTTTGTAACGATTTGTAAATCATTTTCTCGTGTACAGATCTGTATGATATCAAGGAAGAAATAGTCGATATAGTTTGTACAAGTTTTCTAGAGACCTGGTTTTTGTAAGCATTCAATCCGCCATTTAAATCCTCCAGACTAACAGAAAGGCGGTCCATCAACATTTCGTCGAATGGTTCAACATTGTAATAATTGTCACTCCTAGCATCGCTAACTAGAGTCCACGGAACTGAGCAATGTTTCTTTGGGCTGGTATCAGAGAAGCGAAATTTCAAATCGTCCAATGAAATACAAGCGTACAAATGATCTTCATAAGTCAATTTCAACAAATCATCCGGTTCAAGCATAAACGTACTGTGGACGTGCAGTGCCGCTCCTTTCGGCATCCGGCGAATCATCTGGTACCCTTTCGAGTGCCTCATAGCATCTTTGTATACGAAAAACGGTTTAGAAACATCTAAGTAGTGCGAGTTGTTGGAGGTACCATCAGTGACCATCTTTTTCAAGCGCATCAGCGTATCATTGGCGATTCGTTCTCTGGCCGAGAGGATTATTTTACTTCCAAGTAAATTCTGCAATTCTGTATCAATCAAGCTATTTTTCTTTTGCACATACTCACGGAGCGATTCGGCACAAATCTGCTCAAACAATATTAAACACAAAACGCTGGTGACCGCAATACCACTCATGGTTTCTCTTTCATCGGTGTCAGACTTAATACTGGCCAGTGGCTCGCTTCGTTACTTCAGAATCACTGATTTCATATAAGCGTGCTCATTATTATTACCTGTGTCATATGTTTATTTTTAGTTTCGCTATTGAATTCGGGGAATGTTTATGTAACCAACTGAATAATCTCCAAAAATAAGCGATGATGACTGAATGAGCTAATCCGTCGGCCTATCTCTGCCATCTTCATATCGCCGTTCGGTGCGTTGTTTGGTTTTACGATTTCAATTTATGTGTATATCTACATGTTTACATAGATATATATTTTTTCACCTACACCTAGCATGTGAGGTTTCAAATAAGTATATGAAAACGTATCTTTGCCCATTCACCCTAAGATCACAAAAAGTCATAACCGCGTTATAGCTAATTTAAGAAATAGTAGATTGTGTCTCAAGGGAGCAAAATGATATATTTACGGCGAAGGCAGTTATTTAATCCTGAATGAAGCAAAAGATTTGAGAGATTGTAGAATCTTGAGCGTAACGAGGGATTCAAGTGTTTATGCCCAAGACGGAAATAGTTTTGCTACCGAGTGGCACATACCTACTGCTTTTCACACCTTCTATGAGATGACAACAATCACTCTTTTCTGAATATCAGGTGTAAAAAAACAATCCTCCCGCCTGACGGCGTAATAGCTAAAAGAACTTGTGGCTGAGTATGCCTACGTATTACGTCAACATTTCATTGTCAACAAACACGAAGATTAACTTTAAATTAGAAATATAAAACATGTCTACATATCGAACATAGCTAGAAACCTTCTCGACAGACAGACATTCGATTTACAAAATCACACTCAAATCAGTTCATTCGTTCGGGAGCTACGGTGCCACAGACTGACACACAGGTACACATGTTAAACTTACAATACCTAGTTATAACATCCCTCGCTTGCGTTGCGGGGTAAAAAACAAATTAAACATAATCAACCACTTAGAAAAGTTGAAAAACCCCCTGACATTATCATTTCAAAATTCAATATCTCAAAACCTGCTGAACCGATTTTGTTCAAACGTAGCTAAGAACCATCTCGACCATGTCAGCTTTCGGACAAAAAAACCGTATTATAATCGGTCAATTCATTTAGGAGCTACGGTGCCACAAACAGACACACAAACACACAGATACACACACACGGCGGTTACGAATTTTTCATTGTATGTGTGCTACGGTGCCTAGTGGTTCAGGCATGCGGCTGTCAAACGACGGTCGTGGGTTCGAATCCCAGCTCGTATCAATGAGTTTTTCTGAACTTTTGTACGGAATATATTTGATATTTACCGTTAGCTTTTCGAGAAGGAAAACATCGTGAGGAAACATGCATACATCTGAGAAGTAATTCAAAGAGGTATGTGAAGTCCCCAATCCGCACTCGGCCAGCGCCCATACGCCCATATGGACTACTGCCCATTCCCTCTCATTCATGAGAGAAGGCTTGTGCCCAGCAGTGGGACGTATATTAGGCTGATGATGATGATGACTCTCTGTATTTAAAAAAAAAGTGGTAACTTTCACGTTAAATTAATAAAGAAGAATCAAAAATATTTTACTTAACGACCGAGCGAAGCGAATGAAGTTCTCCGTTTCAGCTTTGGCGTAAATTATTTTGTAAGCCCGGATATCTAGATGTCCAGATGTCCGGCTCTTCTCGTCCACAGGTCGCATTTCTAAACTGATTCTCGTTAATAAATTTTATATAGATTTATTTCGTCGATTCAGTTTTTCGTTTTTTAGGGTTCCGATACCTCAAAAGGAAAAAAAGGAACCCTTATAGGATCACTCGGTTGTCTGTCTGTCCGTCTGTCACAGCCGATTTGCTCCGAAACTACTGGACCGATTGAGTTGAAATTTGGTACACGTATCTAAATTGGTGACCCAAAGATGGACGCGTAAAGTAAATTAATGAATTCTGAACATGGTGGCCACTTTAGGGGGTAAACTGGAAAATTAAAAAAATACACACATATTAAATGAAAGGGGTTGTTGTAAGCATGTCAGATTTTTTTTTTATAATTTTAGTAAAAAGAGAGTTGAAGTAATTTAGGAAAAAAGAGAAAATTGACTGTTCCCCCTTATCTCCGAAACTACTAGGATTAAAATTCTGAAAAAAATATGGCAAATAGTCACTTGCCTAAAGATTACAGGAAAACCTATAAGAAGTTTGAGTATTCAAAAACACTTAAAAAATTTAGAAACTGCTTAAAATTTTGTGGACCTCAAAATAAGGAAAAACTTAAACGTGTGTGTAAATAGTTACTTAATTAATTTATATAAAATAATTTACTTTAAAAACAAAGTTTTAACCGACTTCAATTTAGTACTTACTCCGCCAAGCCAAATTAACATTTCTACATTTCCATTCCACGTTACCACATGGATTGCTTTCCTAGAGTAAATACGTTGATTATTACAAACGAAAACCATATCACTGTCTGTGGGCCGATAATATTTGAGGAGTTCCGTCGATTTGGCACACTTGACATTTAGGACTTCATTAGTTGCTATTTCAAAAAATCAAATCAAACATTTATTCGTAACACAACACAATATACAACGTAATCATATCAGAATCAGTAAGTAGTTAGTTAGTTAGTTAGTTAGTTTTACTGGGCATTTTCCGCAAGTCGACATCCATTGTGCCTATTTTGCGTGAAACGGCAGGGTGGCGCTACTCTAACCACCCCAGCTCCTCCAAAAAGTTTAAGAGTGCCTTGGTATTACTGACTGCGTTCCTTAGTGTGTCCGAAGACCCTAGGTGCTTTTTCCTGTATACTTCTACCTGCTTACAATCCAGTAGAATATGTTCAGTCGTTTCTTCTGCCTCCATGCACGCTCTGCACATGGGGCTGTCTGTGATACCTAAATTATAGAGGTGTCTGTTCAAGGTGTTGTGTCCGGTTATCATCCCTACTATCTTGCGTAGTTGGTTTCTGTGTGTCTTCATTAGTGTGGTTGTGAGTTTGTGGTCGCGCTTCGACAGAATCTCTTTGGTCTGTCTGCATGTGTCTATTTCCTCCCAGTGTCATCAGTAAGTAACGCAAAGTTTTAAGTACGAGTTCCATAAATCATCTGTGGTGTTCATCATCAGTTCCACTTCACCAAATTTGTGATTTCCGGGTGTAAATACACTAGTTATTATAAAAAATACCGAAATGACTACATGCTTGCCTTCTATATTTATGGAATTCCCTTAATTCCTCATGGTTCCCATCATCTAACTGAAGTTTTGATAACAATGGGACCAACCTGGAAGCATATACTTTCAAATAAAAAAAAGAATTGTACGAATCGGTTCATAAATGACGGAGTAAAAATATACAACCGAATTGAGAACCTCCTTCTTTTTTTGAAGTCAGTTAACAAGGTAGCTACATGTCCTAGTCTTTGACGTTGTACTAGTGTATGACATGGGCACTTTATGCCAAAGCGATATTGGGTTAAATTCGAATTTAGATAATTTTTCTTCATTGGAATCTAAGCCATGTCACTTTGACATAAAGTGCCCATGTCATACACTAGTGCAACGTCGAGAACTAGGACGTTTATTATACCAGTAGTTTGTCAACTTAATTTATTTTGTGTTTTTCTCATATCCCGCACCAGCAATGATTATTTTTGTTTGGCCTAAAGGTTGGTAGAAAAAACGTGTTACTGTGCAAATTTAATTTATGCAATAAAGTTTAAAGAGATAAAATTAAAAAGCCGCCATCAGGAAGAAACTTAAGATATAATATTATGTATCGAAGCCACTGATCATCAGCATTATCTACTACAGCAATATATATTGTAGTTGTCTACCTACACGCTATTTTAAATATCAGTAAAGTCTTGTAAGAACTCTGTCCATTTTTTCTGAAAGACCCTAAACAACTTCGTCTTCCCCTTGTCATCTAACGCACTGTACCTTATGGAATTGATCGCTAACTGCTTCAACATTCTTAGGTCCGCGTGTTTACTAGCGATGCCCACGAAGGCCACGTAGAAGTCGTCGGACAGGGGCTTCGCCCCCCACACGCCGGGGTCGTCGCTCGACAGAACGACGGGCAGGCCCAGCGCCAAATACGTCGCTAGAGGATGGTTCCGCAGGTCCTGCACTAGAGATAACACCGAGTTCGATATCACATTCACTTCTACAGCTATGTCATTATCACGGACAGCTTTAATAAGCGCTGGGTGCTTGATCAATGCGTTCCCATGACCTATTCTTTTCGTTCCTAGCAAAATAGCATCGAAAAGATTTTCATCCACCGTCGTGCCATACTGGTTGGTTTCACCGGCGTGGAAATAGTAATCTATTTCGTTTTGCGCCTCTAACAGAAGTGGCAAGAAATCTGTGAGTGGTTTTCCTAAGTCTTCATGGCCAACGAGATCGAAACCAGCAAACATCTCAGGCATGATTTTCTTCACTTTACGAGCCAGTGTTATTGCGTCTCGGGTTGTTTCTAAACTTTTTCGAGTCGAGCTCAGAATTAGCTTGATGCCAGCAAAGTCAGGATTAGCGTTCATGAATTTTCTGGCTACTTGATTGAAGAGCGATACCATATAAAGTCGTTCGTGTACTGTGCCATTTAGTTCATACAGAGGGAATAGCCCAATCCTGAACTCAGCATACATAACATTGTCATTGTATAAATTCTGTAGCGATTGATAAAGCAGTTTTTCCCGTGCAGGTCGGTATTCTTCTAAAGAAATGATTGCACGCATAGTATGTTTAAATTCCTTCCACGCTTCAGTTTCGGTAGTAAGCAAACGGTCTTCGGAGCCTAAAGTTAAACGTTCCTTAAGCATTGCGTCAAATTGGGTAACGTTTGAATGTTTTTTTCTGAGTTCTTTCACCGGGGCCCATTGACCTGGACAGCGCAGCGTCGGAACGGTATGAGAGTAGTGAAATTCTAAATAGTTTTCTGTAAGACAAGCGTACAAGTGTTCATCGTAAGTGATCTTCAACAAATCATCCGGGTCCAGCATCAAAGTACTATGAATATGCAATGCCGCCCCCTTTGGCATCCGCTGGATCATCTGGTACACTTTAGAGCGCCTCATGGCATCTCTATACGAGAAATAGGATCCAGATAAATTTACGTAATGTGGATTGTTGTATGACTTATCTATATTTTTCCATTGCATTAGTTTTTCGTTGATGTGGAGTTCTCTTTCAGTGAGGATGAGTTTGCTTCCGAGTGAGTATTGTAAATCTGTTTCCAACAACCTTGCTCTTTTTAGCTTATACTCGGCGACGTCGTCCGCATTCAACTGATTGAAAAAGAGCAAACACAAAACACTAGATAACGCGATGCCTTCCATTGTGATTCTTCTTAGGAAAACTTGGAACAAACTGGTAAGTATATCTGCTTTATGCCCACGGATGCGGACGTTTACACTTCGTTCATTTGTTTTCACAATACATCCAAGGTACCTACTCTCATTTCTTTGATTAAAATATTTCATTAAAAATGGCCTGATCTGTGCTGTTAGCTTGACGTAATGCGTTAGTGTGCATCAGGGTCGGACCATTATCACAAACTTGTTCTAGTATTACAATGCGATAAACGGGTAATTTGAAACTTAATGCGCATCATATCACGAATGTTTGCTAGGAGTTATTTTTTAATACAACGATGGTGATCAACAAGCATACGGACTTCCTGATGATAAGCAGACACCGTAGCCTATGAATCACAAGCGCGTGGCCGATCCTTTATTGATTAGAGGATTCGTTATGTTGACCGCTAAAAACAAATGCTCCCTCTCAAGGATGTTGCACAGCTGCGCATCCGCATCCGCAACCGCGGAAGTTCCACATCTGCAAAAATCTATGCGTAGTTTTTACGGATGCGGATGTAGTACAAGTCGCGACAAGAAAGGGGCCCAACGCGGCGAGTGCCGCACGCGTTTTAGGTATTTACAGCATTAGCCAAAAAATATTTAATTTTCGTTTCTGTAATCTGCCAATTCGGCACATTTGCTCGAGACAAGAACACGCCTTTTTTTATTCTGTTCGCTACTATATTATCAACGTGTTTATTAACTACTTGATATCATAAACGCACGTTGTTTATTTACGTTTTTGAGTATTTGACTCTAAAAGCCGCATCCGCGGATGTTTAAAAAAATGCATCTGCGACATCCCTGCTCCCTCTTAACACAGCGCAGCCTTGGTAGCTCTGACGACCTTACTCTCCATCAGGAGCAGAACAACACATACCTACATTTTGAAGAACAACTTATATACTGCGAACAAACACTTTTTTTAAATCGCTGCACGTGGGACAGCATCTTTTACGCTCATTGTCGCTCCTATTATGGCAGGTGAGAGGTGAGCAATTGAGCATAACCAAAGACACCGACCGGCTCGAAACACGCGGGCAAAAGATCATACCATTTTCTTTGCAGTACAATATGAGCAGGCGTCGAGATGTTATGAGAACAACAAGTTTACTAGTGTTTCCCTCCCTCGGGGTGCAATGTCTGTTGTACGAAACTTGCATATACATATACATACATATAGAGGCGCGGTGTCCATAGAAGATTCAGATTTCTACCAGCATGTCTATTTTAAGGGGTTACTAATGAAATCTATAATTTAATTTGCCATAAATGCCCTTATTAGTTTCTCTCAGAAACTGTCAACTTTTCAGGATTTTTATAAAATAAAACTAACCTAATCTACAGGGTTCTATACAAGGTTTAAAGGTTAACCCTAGGGGGTCCATGGACCCAACTTTAAGAAACCCTCTGCTATAACGCTACTGCAACTGCATGCTTAAAGCTAAAATGAAGGGAATAATGTGTTTATGAGCAGTCTAATGCAGATTTTTTTCAACGAGCAAAAGCACACATTCTGCATTAAATGTATAAAAGAGTGTATGTCTCGTTTTGTATCAGTGTATAGCCATATATTTCAGGTAGTTAAATTATTTGACAGATTCCTTCAAATAAAATGTAGGTATCTGTAATTACTTACCTACTCGTTTATTCTAATGTATACTTAATTAATAGTATCAAAGTTATAAATGGAATGGAGTACCTAATAAGTCATAGGGTACAAAAGGTCGAGCAAGAGGGCAACAGAGAGATATATGGGTGGAAAAAACACGATGTCCCAAATAAATACTTAGAATATGAGGGCAAGTGAATGATGATTATTGATAACATATTGATGACGTAAAGAGTATTACCTACTATTCTTCATTTGTTATTGTTTGTTGCTTAATTTCTCGTAAATGTTATGAGATTATAACATTGATAAAGAAATACAGAGAAACTGTAAATGTTAACATGTTAACCTAAAAAGACGTAAAACAGAATTGGAACATCACGCTCATGATGTTTCTAAATAGAAACTTCCACTGTATTCTATGAGAAATGATTTGTCTCGGTTTGTAACCTCTAAGTAATCAAATATAACAAAACAACATTAATATAAAATTTACTACCTACCTATCTCGTCTATTTGGAATAGTTTAACAGGTTACAGGGGAGTACTGAAGGGCAGGGTAGGTACTTTTCAGAACTTACCTTAGTCAGTTGGTACCGTACCGTTGACGGCATTATTTTTATCTGAAGAAAATATTATTATTTGTTTTAATTTGGTATAGTAACTTCACATTCTTTCGTTTATTAGTATCGTCAAAAAATTGTGTCAAACTTAAATCAAAGCATCCCCGGTTTACGGCCAAATTTACGACTTATGTTTCTCAGTGATGCTGATGAGTAAGATCGCCAAATCTTCCGTCAAGGAGACACAACTGACGCCGCTATACGAGATGTGAATGTAGGTATATATTCTCCTCTTTATCATTTGCACACTATGACTACTATGAGTGAAACAGGCGTCGCTAAGTCGCCAGCACCTAGGTCGCATAACGCGAAATCGGAATTCGGATTTTGAATGTTTAGCTACGTAGGTATAGACTTTCATGGATGGTCGCGTAAAACTCGACGGGGCCTGGTTTGAGCTTCTTGAAGGTAGAAGAAGGAAAAGCACTCATTGTATTGTATGTCTACTCCCTTTATATCTGTGTGTCTTTTGTGTAGTGAACAAATGTCTTCTTTCTTTCTTTCTTTCATCACCTCTGCGGAAGACATTGCCGCTCCCGCATAGGGCTACATACCCATTTAAAAAATTGCGCTACTACCTACTCACAAATCGCTACTTGAAGACGTAGTGGCCAATGATGACTTAATAATGACAATCAAGGGCAAATGCCAGAAAAAAAACCTACATCATATTTGCCATTATTGAGTATGAGCAAAATCATACAAGATTAAAGATGTCTCGATATAAATAAATTGATAAAACGACATGTCTTGTTTTTATCTAATAATCCATTGTGGGACGATCCCCTGCATGTAATTGAAGCAAAAATTACCGGCTTTTAATATTACCGACTTGTGCAATTATAGTGTTTTTTTTTTTAATGTAGTCATTTTTCTGAGTTCTTCAGGTAAAATAGTATTTGGCGCCTCACGTATTTTTAATTTCCGCGCGATTCCTTCTCTCGCGTGTCTTCTGTACCAGCCGTCAGGAATGCGGAATATGAGAATATCAGGAATTTTGAGACGAGAGGTTTTTTTTATAGTGTACTATATTATTTAAATTAATACTATAACAAATCCAAACCCCGGTTCTGTACTTCTTTTTTAACGCTTGCAAACATTTTATTTCATCATTTTATCATTTTTTCCATATTTATATTTGGTACCCTACTTCCGTCCGTAGCGGTTAGTTCAGGGCGTATTCTTTACGCGCTCATGCGTCTCACTTCACCGGTCACCCCTAACGAAACTAGACCTCTACCTACGCTAAGTTACTACGAGTCGCGGCTTCAAGATATATTTATGGGGTGAGCGTTGAGGTTGAGGTGAGCTAAAGACAAGTTACAGAATAGCGCACATTTTCTATTTGTGCACAATAGATAAAGAAATGCTGGAACAACATCCCTCCGCCTATTCGTAATTGTGCAACTTTGGGTACTTTTAAGCTACACTTTAAAAAATATTTATTTCAACTACAACTCTCCTAGCCCGGGTCGTTAACAACCATTATATATATAGATATATATGTACTTATTACTTGAATGTAGCTGTAGCGTTACGTTGGTCTCTCAAATCGTCATAATTTATCCTGGATATTTATTTATACTACATTTTATTTATAGATGCTAAGTACATAGTACGAGTATTTAATATGCATGCAATTTTCCACGTACAAGCACCTCCCATAATATCTCCTCATATGTACCTAGTTATTGTTATTATTATTATTTTTTAACAAAATATGTGTAGTACCACGGCTGCCACTTTTTGCTGCTTGAAATCTATCCTGCAGCCCTGGGCTCCACGGAAGACCAGCGCTGTGGCATTACTAAATGTCATAGCATTATGCTGAGTGGTGTCCACTTGCGGCCACTATAGCAGCACCCCACCAGTCTTCTTTCTTTTTTTTTCTGTTATTCTAGTTTAAGTGTAATAGTTAAGATTCTTTTGTATATTGTATTTTCTTATTATGTTGTGGTGTTATTTTGGCTGGCAATAAATAAATAAATAAATAAATAAATAAATAAATAAATAATAATGTAGAGAATGAATGAAGCGGGAGGGGGAAAGTACAGATATTATTGTGACCAGATAGTACTTAGGTAGAATAGAAGCAGCAAATTAAGAAAGGCCGAAGCTCCAAATGATGGCTCAATGAATTGCCAGTGTTCTGGGATCTTCCTCAGGCAATAGAAAGAAACTCTTAGAATAATGTGCTCAGGCAGCTTTTATCCCATTCAAGAGCAATGATCCGATTGAAAAGGTAGACGTTATAACACTTCTTGCACAATTTTTGGTAGGTCGTGTGACTGGTGATAGTTTGGGATAATTTTAACAATGTTATAATCATATCATAACGCAGCTGTCATATCGGCAGATGGTTATAATTAGTCAAGCCTCTCACAGGCTGGCGCGGCGTGCGGTGGTGGTCAATAGTAAATTTATCAGTTAATGTCAAGTTTACTATTGACCGCCACCGCACGCTGCGCCAGTGTGGTGTGATTGAAGCTTAAACTAGTTAATAAATCATGACTGGAGATAGGTAGACATATCAATTACTGTAGATAAGTTATAACAGAACTAACTTTATTTATTATGAGCCATATTAAAACCGTCCAATTCAGAGAAATGTAAACGATAAGATATCTAACGAGAATAAAAGGTCAACGCATGTTGACGCATGTTAAGATATAGATATGTGTCGTTTTCATGGAAGCATTAGTGCGGTCGAAACTTACGTCACGAAGCGTCGCATTTGTATTCGAGCATCAATACTCGTACTAATACTATAAATTTGTTACATTAGGCGATTTTTTGCAGCGTTACAAACGCTATACGGTTTTGATACAGCAATAAGTACATGGCAAATGTCGCGCGACACGCGTTCGTGACACGCGCGTTTGTATCGATGCAAAAGTCGCAGTGTCTCACCGGTCAGCAAGAGGAAAATTCTGTGAGGTTGCAAGTTTGTATGTATCTCCGGAACTACTCCGTTTTCTAAAACTCTTTCACATGTATATTGACTGGACTTTTAGGATACGGTTCTCCGTAATTTCTCCCATTTCTATTTCACATATGCGAATTACAACAAATCGGGTCTGAGGGACATTCCGGATGCATATAGTCCGAGTCCAAAGCATAATAAAAACGATATAATATGTCACACCAATATGCTATAGTTAGAATGATATATATTGCTGCGTCATCGCAACTACAATAAGTTGTTGTGACAAAGGTGTGTACTTATAATGGCATTTACTTATGTCTCCTCCCTAGATTAATAATCGTAATCGTAACACTTGTCTTTCTCTGTTGTCAGATCAAGTGTCAATTCAACCAAAAAATAATAGAAAAACATCCAAGACTGCCCTTACAAATGCCCTTACCGGGATTAGAACCCAGGACCTTTTGCTTCGTAGGCAGGGTCACTACCAACTAGGCTAAAGCGGTCGTCAAAGGTCAAGGTACCTACATAGATTTTAATAAAATTACGTAATACGAGATTATTTATTAGACACAGGCTCACAAACTCGCAAAGTCACAAACAATCTCTGTATAATGTAAGGTTAATAGGTTTAATTAGTCGGGCCAATCAACTATTTTTAGGGTTCCGATACCTCAAAAGGAAAAAACGGAACCCTTATAGGATCACTCGGTTGTCTGTCTGTCCTTCTGTCACAGCCGATGTGCTCCGAAACTACTGGACCGACTGAGTTGAAATTTGGTACACATATGTAAATTGGTGACCCAAAGATGGACGCGTAAAGTAAATTAATGAATTCTGAACTGACCCCCTTTTGGGGGGTAAACTGGAAAATTAAAAAAAAAGTTTCGCAAACTGTATTGTGTGATATATCAAATGAAAAGGGTTGTTGTAAGCATGTCAGATATATATTTTTTATAATTTTAGCAAAAATGCCTAAAGATTACAGTCAAACCTATAAGAAGTTTGAGCATTCAAAAACACTTATGAAATTTCTCTGTCACTGTTATCTCTTGGCTTACCGGGACAGAATAACAACAAGAAAAAGTTGATTGGCCCAGTCCTTAAACCAATCGTTTTTGTTTTTTTACAGTTAATTGTTATTAGTAAACATTTCAGATCTTCTGAATTGAGACTTTTTATCGTAGGTATTATGTTTCGTGGAAGAAACAGAGATAACATAACTTATTTATAATCGTATTTCCTTAGCAAACTTGGATCAGGTGCGGTACCAGCGGTACTTAATTAACAAATACTATAACTGTTACAGGTCAATGACCCTCAAACATATTGGCTATCGCTCAGCCGAAAGTGCCAATTAAAACTTCTTTATACTTACTTACCTACGTGATACATCGTTCAATAACCGGATGACCCAAGAATTTAGCGTAATATTGATAAACGCACCACAATAATAAAGATCTCGAGTATATTGGCGTAACTTGGCCATTACCTTGATTTTTTTAATCCGTTGTGTTTAAAAATTGTTCACAGAAACAAAAAATAACTTTACTATATAAATGGACGGTCGTGAACACTGGCCACAGTAATCACTCTCGAGTCGGCGAGTCCAGATCGACTTTCCAGTGTCGCAGTCAATCGTGAGCGAAGAAATCAACGTCATGCGGCTTATTGTGATCGCCAATATTTTGTGTTTACTCTCCGTAACGCCGACCCGCGCGAGAGCCATCGACGATTACAAACAACCAGCTATATACGGATACACACACAACAGGACAGAGTTAATGGAAATGGAACTCCACGAATCTCTCGGAGGGAGACTGCATCTCACAGATAAAGAGCAAGTGGTGAATGACATACTCATGCGCTTGAAAGAGAAAGAGCTGGACAATTCCTTTGACAACCCGCAGTTTTTCAACTTCTCAAGACCGTATTTCACGTACAAGGATGATATGAAGAGTTCTAAAGTGTATCAATTGATGCGGCGGATGCCAAAGGGGGCGGCGTTGCACGTCCACAGTTCCTTGATGCTCGACGCCGATTACTTGGTGCAGCTGACGTATGAGGACCACTTATACGCTTGTCTCACCGACGGCGATTTAAAATTACACTTCTCCGACACCGATCCCCAGCGACCTTGTCCTGTTAAGTGGACACTCCTGAGAACACTCAGACAAGCTTCCGATGACGTTGCCCTATTTGACGGAAAATTAAAACAACACTTCACTCTTGGCCCCGAAGACCAAATGGGATTTCATACAGACATAAACGAAGCGTGGAAAAACTTTAACAAAGTTTACCACACGATTAAATCTTTGATAAACTATAGACCTGTTCGGGAGAAAATGTTTTACCAAGCCTTGCAGGATTTTTACGACGACAACGTTATGTATATTGAAATTCGAAGCGGTTTGTCTAGCCTGTACGAGCTAAATGGCACTAAGCATGACAAAATTTATTTGGCAACTCTATATAATCAAGTGACAAATAAATTTAAGAAGAACAATCCAGATTTTGTCGGTATAAAAATAATCGTTACCAGAGTTCGTTCATCAACAGTGGAAGAAGTACGGGATGCTTTAGACTTAGCTTGTCAAATTAAGGAAACCATGCCAGACATTTTCGCTGGCTTTGATCTCGTCGGACAAGAAGACTTAGGAAAACCGTTAACAGAATTCTTACCAGTTCTGTTAGAAGCAAAGGATAAAATAAATTACTACTTTCACGGTGGCGAAACTAACTGGTACGGGACATCCACCGACGAGAATCTGTTTGATGCAGTATTGTTAGGATCTAAAAGGATAGGTCACGGATACGCGCTGATGAAGCACCCAGCGCTTATCAAAGCGGTTGAAAGTAATGACATAGCTATAGAAGTGAATGTGATATCGAACTCAGTGTTATCTCTAGTACAGGACCTGCGGAACCATCCTTTAGCGACGTATTTGGCGCTGGGTCTGCCCGTCATGTTGTCGAGCGACGACCCCGGCGTGTGGGGGGCGAAGCCCCTGTCCGACGACTTCTACGTGGCCTTCGTGGCCGTCGCCAGTAAACACGCGGACCTGAGATTACTCAAGCAACTTGCGATCAATTCTATAAGGTATAGTGCGTTAGATGACAAGGGTAAGACGGAGTTATTTAAGTCATTCGATAGAAGATGGAACGAATTTATAGATAGCGTCTTTAGCGATAGTTTGTAAATTCTTAGGTTCCTATTATTAGGAAACATAGAAAGTGTAAAGTGCATCGACTGATTGGGCCATCCTCATTTTTGTGTGACATCAGAGTGCACAAAAATGAAAATAGTCCTGAAATAGAATAAATATGTAGAATGAAGCACTTGTTGTGCAGATAAATAAACGAGTTGACAGTTCCGTTAGAGATAAGTTAGTAAGATATTTTTTTGGAAATTCTCTGCTTAAAATTATTTCAGATGAACAAAATTATGACTACTTATATAATTTATACTAATGTGGCTTTTAAGATCTGTTTAAATTATAATGATAGTATTTGCAAGTTTCGTATTCGTTTGATCCAAATAATTTTAACCATACCTACTATATGCACAGCACAACCGAGACGTGTTCTTGAATACAAATCACTCTTATCTTATCTACTAGTGTGCAGTCTAGTTAGGTCTAATTAACGAACTTTTCCGTCAATTTGTATATATAATCACCAAATGATTTAAGTAAGCATTAACATTAGTATAATTATGTATAATTAAAGCATAAGAAATATGAACGCCGTTATTTTATTTGGCCATAACAAACATTATTGAGAATGATCACCACGTAGAGTACGCGAGTCGTTAACAACAAAAATGCAACAAAGAGAAAACACACGTAATACTAACTACCTACTGTTTAACTGAGATGGCACCTGTGATGGGACAGGGGCAAGAGAAGACATTTTGGGGACTACTGTCGCCTTAAAAGATCGACATAATAGACCTTATAGTGTCAGTGAACTTATTTGTTAGGTATAAATAATTAACAACTTAGAAAAGTCACGATATGATACAGAGAACATAGGTACTTAATGGAAAAATAACCTAAAATAGTCTCTTCTCCTGGTCTGGTGGTGGGCTTCAGACGATGATGGTTTATTTTTCCATCATATTTGTTCTCTGTGTACCATATCGTTTAAAATTTGATCGTGGTAACTTCCACGTCAAATTGACACGAAACAAAAAATATTTAATAAAATAATTTGTTTCATTAAGATAACTTAGAAACTTGAAAAACCCTCTACATATTTAATTTATGTTCAAAGTTCAATACCTATCTTAAAACCGGCTGAACCTATTTTGTTGAAACATAGCTAAGAACCATCTCCATTACGTCAGCTTTCGGACAAAAAAACCGCATAAAAATCGGTACATTCGTTTAGGAGCTACGATGCCACAGACAGACACACAGACACGTCAAACTTATAACCCCTCTTTTTGCGTCGGGGATTAAATAGTTAAGGAATTTCAATAAAATGCGTGTGTGGTGTCGCTGGTCATACTCTATTACCTAAACACAACACAAAATTGAATATAGAAACATATAACATACAGTCAGCTCAGAGAAACCGAACCTAACCGAAGCTGAGTCACCAGTATTAATATCTGCCAAATCAAAGCAGGCAAAAATATCAGGCCCTGGCAATAAACTCATGTGAGATATTGAAGTTTATTATGCACGCTTTTTTGAGGCAGATTTTAATGTGGGTGACTGTAACTACGAGTAAGTAAACATCTCGCTAGGGGCTTGTCCATCATTTCAAAATCGGGTTGGAGGGGTTTCCCTTATGGGCCCCCAGAGAGGTTATCCCTAACCATACCTGTAGCTGGCCGAGATGCAGGCCAACCAAACAGGGCAAAAAAAACATGGTGTTGTCCAATATATGGAAAAAAGGTTTGAAACAACCAGTGTATGAAATAGAGTTGAATGGGAATGGGAAGTGGAGGGGAGTCTGACCATTCGATGACGATAGCATGACGCAGTAGGGAGGGGGGGGGGGGGGGGGGGGGGGTCTTGTCGAAGATGATATCATCTTTCGCATCTTCAAAAATTGCGTAAAAATAATTAGTTTAGTGTTTTCTAACATCGGCGGAGGTCTGATTAGTATAAGTACGGAAAACACGACGAGTCGAGTTCATAAATTTATATACATTCGCAAAGATGCAAACATATCTAAGCAACCTTTCGAATTTTCCCAGACATGAGCGTGAGACCTAGCTAGATCGGTTTCTCGCCCCCGTAAACCCCTATATTCCAAATTCCATTGAAATCGTTGGAGCAGTTTCCGACAACGTGATTGCAAATATATATATACAAATATTGCTCGTTTAATAGTATACACTCGCGGTCAAAAAACCACAATAGGTATTTTTAAATATTTTACTCCAGTTTTATTTACATAATATACTACTCTTCGTAATACCTAATGTAATAGCAATTTCCGGGATCCTATCATAAAAATATCGATATCCAAAAATTACCATTTTTGCGATATTTCGCTCCGTTAACGTTGTTTTCTTCAAAGGTCTTGACGAGTCCGATTTAAACCTGGTAATGTTAATTATTTAACTTTTATTTTTACAGTTTAGATGTAAAATTAAATAAAGATCACTACAGGATTTTTAATAAATCCACAACGCACTATTTTAGGAAATACGACAGTAATTTACCGACCCGTATTCATTGTCCGCGAGTGTAGATAGGATTAGAAAAATCGTACGTTAATCGTCATGCGATTTCAAGGAAAACCATTTTGAAACGGAAAAAATGAGTAGGTATGTAGTTTCGGAAAGCACTAAATGATTGAAATGTAAAACTACCACAATAGGTATTTCCATTTGATATCCTAGATAAACGAAGAAACTTAGACGTATTGTCCGTAAAAAAATATTGTTAGATGGAATGGGATATAGGTAAGCGAACAAGCGTAATATTGGCCTATTGATAACCTGTCACGCGTAGCATATGGTCACTTGCAAATCATCACATCACAAGCACGTGACTACAGAATACCTACTGACATACTTACTGTAGTGCCTCGGGAAAACATTGGACCTACTTCCATCTTTCCTGTCTGTCTATTTGTTATCTTTTCACGCTCGAACTACTGAACCGATTAAGTTGTGATTTGGTATGGAGATTGTTTGATTCCCGTAGAAGGACATAGGATAGTTTAGTTAGGAAGGGGGTGAAGTGGGAAGTTTGTATGAAGGTCCGATAGAAACGAGTAGAACTCGGATCAACGTCACGGGAACACTAGTATGTACAATTACAGAGTATATATTTGAGTTATATTATAAAACATAAAAAACCTGCAAATAGTTAAATTTGTTACAACACTTTTATCTTGGCACGTTAGTAACATCAATTAACAGCTCGGTCTGGTAGAAATGTGGAATAACCTTTCAAAACGACTTTATTACTCCCGGCTGAACATTCAATAAAGAACCTTATCAAACGAAACTTAATGTTAAATTTAGCTATGGATTAAAAGATGAGATACGCCTTTTTGATGACAATCTGCTTAAATGACGCGTGACTGTGAACATTCACGCTGTGTCTGTCACAGATTAAAAAAAAAACACTGGAGCGCCTATATCAATTCTATAAGCAAAGATACGAGTGTCAAAGAGTAGTAAATTATCATGATTGTAAATTATCTTGCCTTTCATACTGCAGCTTAGAAACCAAGGGGTTCTCATTTCTCACCTCCTAATAAGATAGGTTTAAGAGAACCGGATGGAACCTTCGAGAATACCTCGACGTACCTTGCTTAGTGCAGTAGCAAACGCCTAGAGAAACGTTGGGAGACCGATGTTGCGTTTTAAGGATTGCCCTAAGCGAGATATATGGCTGCGTTTAAAATTGACTATCAGGCCTGGGAAAAGCTTGCCGAAGATAGAGATGAATAGCGCAAACGCGTTGCGGACGGCAGAGCGTTGTGCGATGGACCCTGGTTTGAGACACTAGCCAATAGAAGGTTGCGTAGACAACAAACTGAAACTAGAGTCCCTGGCATGAATTTCGTCTGCTAGAAATGTGGAAGATCATGCCGGTCTCGTATATAGGTATCTACTCGTCGTATAGGCCTTTGCGTCTGAAATAGACGCAAAGGCCTATGATGAAGAGAGGTAGGACACAGTGGAATGTTATCTCGCTATTTGGAGCAATCCGACTGGGGACGTACCTCTACTAAAGTAGAGGACAAACACAGACTTACAGAAGACCACAGCCATAATCACTACCTGCTTTAAGTGGGTATTTGGTGTTGTGTTCCTGGGTGGTGAGTAAGGCCGCGAGAGCTCCTGAGGATTGTTACTATGTTTGTTCCATACGAGTATTGTGTTCTTGCCGAATATTTGTTGTGATTTTGTAAGTGTTTTATACGATTTTGTTTCATTGTTTCTGTAGCAAACAAATAAATGCTTTATATGTCTACATAGTAGCCTACATCTCAGCCTTTTCTGAAAGTCAGTAGAAAATGGCTACCTGATCCAACTGAAAGTATCTCTTCTACAACTTCACGACAGCTGTAAAACAAACTACACAATCCCTAATGAACTAATTAGTGTGGTGCGGCTATTATGTCGACACGGTGCATAATAAATAACTTCACTGACTTACTGACTAAGAGAGATGTTGGTAGCATAAGACGTATCATGAAGTTGCGTCGTTTTAGCGTCACGACAGGCGTCACGGCTCATGGGAAAGCGTCACGCGTCACGATGCGTCGCAAAGCGGCGCCTGCATTAAGAGTGCACTATTACTTGATTAGCTGCGCTTCTACGGTATTCACAACAGCTAATCTACTTGACGAAGACGAACCAGTGGCCCGTTCCACGAAGCTTGATGTTCCAATTGAACAAGTCGAAACTGGCAACACTGGTCAAATGACCAGTCGTTATGGGTGTAACGCGTCAGTCAGTCAATTGTACATGTCGTGTCGTATCTAGAGCCGTATAGGCTATCAAAGAAAAATGTCAAGGAAAAGATTTAATAGACGTTCCGCCGCCAAGAGCCTATTACTTAAATTCATGATGATGTACCCCTCGTATAGGAGGTTAGGCTTACATCTTACACTGGTTATATTCCAGCGAATCCTCGGTAAGAGTTGTGAATATTACCCCAGGAATAGATTTTAGGTGTCCCTGTAATAACGTTGCAAACGATTTATATCCGACGAAGTGGAGAAATTGAGGCATTTAGTTTGAGACACCGAGTCTAAGACGTTAGACACGGTGACTTTTCGCAACCCGCGACTGTATCGCGACACACAATCATCACCTATCACAATACCATACCTACTGAATCGCTGCAAAAACTGACCGTGTGTCGCTCGCTCTAATGTCGATTTTTCTAGCAAATCTTGCCTGATTTTGTATCCTACAACTTGAAAAACCTTTAGTACTTAAGGATAGTACAGTTTTTATCCCAGAAAGCGTCCCAAAAGGGGGAAAATGAGGAGAGGGGGGCCTTGTCACGCTGGCGATTTGTGAGCGTGTTGTGATTGTGATCGACGCGACTGCTCAACGAGCTCGCTGCGTCTAAGCAACAAGCACACGGCGTACAATCATCGTTTTGAATAGTCACACACAAAAATTCACGACCATGGCGCGCGCGTTGCGGCGACCGGCGAGTTTGCCGCGGTTGCGCAGCGAGCTTTCCGGGTGCGCCGCTAACTCACTGCGAACACGCTCACTGATCGCTTCGCTTGTAAACCGCTCGCAAATCGCAAGTGTGAAAGTGCCCTTTCGCGCGCGGAAAAATCGTGTGTGATACGTAGGTATACCCCCTGTATGCGGTTGGCCCTTACTAGGACGAAGTTCTCTCTAGACAAAATGCTGCAATATTGCATCACATGTGTTTTGTTTTCTATGTCATTAAAACCGAACACAATACTAGAGCGCAACCTCAACCACACTTGTAAGCGATACATGCCCGATTGCCAATTACTGATAGAAACAATAGACAACACGTAAAAGAGTACACCTCTACGAGTTTACAACAGCATAGTGCCAAACTCAACCTTCTTCCAACGAAATACAGTCAATATTTAGAGTAACAGTAGAGGCACGATAAGAGTTTAAGGAAAATATTCGTGAACAACAAACGGCAAAAAGTAGTCTTCAAACATGACTCTTGTTATTGGGTTTTGTTTTCAACTTCAGCTACGAACAGTTATTATTTGCTCCTGTTTTTTACCCGACTGCCGAAGGAAAGGAGGGTTATGTTTTTAGGGTTCCGTATCTTTAAGGGAAAAAAACGGAACCCTTATTTGGATCACTCGTGCGTCTGTCTGTCCGTCTGGCTCGTCACAGCCGATTTGCTCCGAAACTATTGGACCGATTGAGTTGAAATTTGGTAAACATATGTAAATTGGTGACCCACAGATGGACGCGTAAAGTAAATTAATGAATTCTGAACAAGGGGGCCACTTTTGGGGGGTAAACTGGAAAATTACAAAAAAAGTTTTGCAAACTGTATCGTGTGACATAACAAATGAAAGGGGTTGTTGTAAGCATCTCAGACATATATATTTTTTTATAATTTTAGCATAAACAGATTTGAAGTAATTTAGGAAAAAAGACGAAAATTGACCATCCCCCCCCCCTTATCTCCGAAACTACTAGGCTTAAAATTCTGAAAAAAAAGGAATATAGTTCCTTGCCTATAAAGATTACAGGAAAACCTATAAGAAGTTTGAGTATTCAAAGTAACTGGAAAATTCTCAGTATTTTACGGAACCTTCACCACGCGAGTTGAACTCGCACTTGTCCGGTTTTTTGGAACAATGAACAATGATAATTACGTAATGTTATAGGTAAAGTAATTCTTGAAAAGCTTGGGTTCTCTGTATTATATAATATACACGGTAGAAACCGCCTGGGCAGCTACCAAAACAAAATGACCATTACAACGAGTAGCTATAGAAACTCATGGATATTATACATATTAGCAGTAGCGTTTTAATACTAAACAAATAATGATAGTACGTACTAGCTTCCGCCCGCGACTTCGTATGCGTGGACCCGGGATAAAAACTATCCTATATTTTAATCCAGGCAATAAACTATCTTCGTGCAAAATTTCATCCAAATCGGTTAAGCCATTTAAGCGTGATTGAGTAGCAAACATCTAAACATCCAAACACACAAACTTTCGCATTTATAATATTAAGTACGAAGTAGGATAAGGTTTTGTCACTCCTTAGAGTATAGATTTCTACAGAGGAGCTATGGTAATAATAATACCACGACCGAGCGAACTGGTAGTTTACAAATCGACAGAAAGGAATACCTTTATAATTCTTTAACCTTGTCAAAGTAGTTCCAATTTTTTTTTGCCGCAACTGATCCATTAGGTACCCGTCCAAGAGCCTTTCCGTCCCTTATGGTTCCAACTTATAGCTCCTCCGTAGATATTTATATTGTATAGGTAGGTACTCTAAGTGTCACTCATTACAGTACAGAGCCATAATATAACCCATAACCACGAAAATCGAAACTCGAAGTTCGAATATCTCAGTCTCTATTTCACTTATAGCATTTGGGTGACAGTGATATATTGGGGAGATATACGAAGTAGTACCTACTCGTAATTTACGAACTTCGAGATTTGACTTTCGTGGTATACTTATTTACCACGAAAGTCGAATCTCGAAGTTCGCTATTGCTCCGCAGTTCTGTTGTTTTGGTGGCTTTTCATACGCTCAGGTAATAGCTATTGATATTTTAAATAAAAGTGGTTTTATTTTGTATCCCAACAATCTAGCTATTAGTTTATTTTTTAATCATAGAGGTAGTGGCTAGGTACGCTATCGACCCAAAGAAGGTCTTAGATCCTCCAGTTGAAAATCATACATATTGCCTATTAAGTTAAGATCTTTAAAATCTGACTTGAAAACCGTTCTCAGTTAAATATTTTATAAACTGCCAATTTCGAGTGCAGTGTTTATTTTATTTTGTGTCAATAAAGTTGATTGGTTGTATCTAGTGCAAAACTTTGCACTTTTAGGTTATCATGAATATATAAGTAGGTATCTGTGGTGTGTATCACTGAGATCTTGACTTATTTTTTACATGTGTCGGCACATGGCAGCAATAAGAAACAATCGATCAGAATCAAAATAGATTTAACAAATAAGATAACTCGATTCGCATTCAGCATTTAACAGACAATTTTAACATGGTGGGTAAATTTATAAACACTTTTACCTATATATTAATAAGAGGTATGACAGCGTGAACTTTCTATACAAAACGTTTTAAAAATATACAATTTAAGTTACTACACTAAATAAAAAGTACCTAACAGAAGTGGCTCGCACTTATCGCTTACGACTCTTACTTACCTATAAATGTGAGTTATATAATACACAATTTATTATATTTACCTATGTATGTATATGTATGATGGGTTATGGGTTTAGGAAACCTTACACAATACTACGATAGAGCCCTGTCACAATGTGTGAAAGCCAAGTTATGACGTTTATATCACATCAAAATCGCTCAAATTGGAACAGACGCACTCTTCATAAATTTAATATCATAGACAAATAGAAAGTTAAGAACGGATCACTTCATTAAATTCACCGTTGCCGATAAACTTCGCCCATCGCTTTTCAAACTCGAATACAATTTTTTCTTTGTCAGGGTAAGTGCTATAATATAAAGAGTTCAAGGCAAGCTTCTTCAGAAGTCTTAAATCAGCACGACGACTGGCCACTCCGAGGAACGTCACATAGAAGTCGTGAGTAATGGGGTCCGCCTCCCACACTCCTGGATCGTCGCTGGACAGCACCACAGGCATGCCCTCAGCAAGGAACGTGGCTAGAGGATGGTTCCGCACATCTTCAACTAACTTTAAAACTTCGTTAGACACAACGTTGACTTCCAACGCTATGCCTCTCTTCTTGACCTCCTCTTTAAGAAGAGGATGCTTAGCAATAGCAAAACCGTGTCCTATACGTTTTGTATTCAGGACTACAGCGTCAAAGATGTTCTCATCGCTCAATCCTTGCCAATTAGTCTCACCAGCGTGCAGGAAATAATCCAAATCGTCGGCAGCATTAACCAGTTCAGGTAAATATTGTATGAGAGGCGGAGCTGTATCTTCTTGACCGACCAAGTCAAAACCAGCGAAGAAAGTAGGCAATTTCTTCTTTATGTTCTTCGCTGTTCGGATGTATTCTTTTACCGTTTCTGCGTCACCCATTTTTAACGGCGCATAGATTAATTTAGCCCCAAAAAAATCTGGATACTCGTTCACAAAGTCATCGAGCACGCTTTTGTATGCTTCGGCGGTTGCTACGGCGTCATAGGTGTTGCCCTCCAGGTCGTACATGTTTGGTAAAACACTTCGTATTTCAATATACATGATATTATCATCTCTGAAAGCGCTCAAAGTATCGTAAAAGTATCGCTCCCAGAGTGGTTTATACGACAACATTCCCGAAGTACTGATAAAATAAGTTTGGAATTTAGTCCAAACTTTATTAATATCGGTATAAACATCTTGATGATTGGCGATAACAATCGTGAAGTGTTTCCTCAGTTCGGCGTCAAATTTTTCAACATTACCGGACGAATATCTGAGGTTCTTTAACAAATGCCATTGTTTTGAACACGGCAGGGTTGGTGTGTCACGTGAGAACTGAAATTTCAGCATATCTTCGTAACAAATGTATAAGTCGTCCCAATATGTATAATTCAGAACTTGATCGGGGCTCAGCAGTCCAGTGTCATGAACATGAAGTACGGCTCCTTTCGGCATCTTCTGTATAATTTTGTACAAAGCAGTTTCCTTGACAGCATCCTTGTAGTCAAAGAAGTGTTTAGAATAGTGAAAGAGCTCGGGATTTTTAAACGCATTGTCCAATTCACTTAATTTAAGGGCCATAATAGTTTCATTTGCAATTTGTTCATTATCACACAGCTCGATATCGCTTCCAAGCATCATGTCAAGTTCTCTCGCCAAAAGAGAATCCCTTTCATATTGCACTGTTTGGACTTTATTCGAATACACTGATATCACGGACAACAACAAACAGCCGAACACCCACATGGTTGGTAAATAAAGTCAACAATCGGGCAGCGGACACTCAACTTTATAAGAAACGAGATCAAGGCTGCTTTCTCATAGTTCGAGAAAAATACTTTGAAGGTAGCTCATGCGCCGTAGTCGACGCAGCTGCTACTGTTATCAAAGCGTTGATTCCGATCAACACCGATTGCCTATTACTAAGCCAGCTTAAACTACATAGAAAGATAGCAGCCGATATGCCGCTGCCTGCATGAGCGTAATTATCTGTTTATCTTGAACGGATAATTCTGTTAGTACTTGCTTTTGTACCGTAATAAAATACCCGATAAATGAACAAGGATCGATTCGTTTTGATTATCGGGTTTTTTTTCTTTTTTTATATATTCAGTAACAATACAAATATTGTGTTTGAAATATCTACATTAAAATTAAAATTACTTATATTATACATAAAAAAATGTTTAACTATACTATTATCTAACTATAAATTGTACATTTTATTTAACTTAATACATGTCATGTCTTTAATTCTTATAACTAGATATCACGCCCAAAAATTAATAGCATGTCGGCAATGTTTGTGTAATATTGATAACTTGACTCGTATTGAGCGAAAAAACAGTGGGTAGAAGTAGGAAATTGATTAGCGTTATCTTTAAACTAAATGATATGAAGACTGAACATGTCAACTGCTATTTATTATCGTGACCTTTGTTATAACGAGTAACTTATTCGAAGAAGTTAAAGGAATTATCTAAAATGTATAAGTAGATATATTGTATACCTATTAAATATATCGTGGTCTAGTACCCATATAACACTGTCTTAATGAGCTTACTGAAGTAGAATCCACAATCAGGCGAACTAAACTGACAGGTAAAAATGCACAAACGTGGCTATAGTTTGGCAAGTGCTGTTGATATCGATATTATTTAAAGGCTTTCTCACACTACGTAGAGGTTGCGTAGTGTGAGAAAGCCTTTAATAATATCAGTGATTGTGGATTATATTTTAAGCATGTCATGTGTGGCTAATTCGATTTGTATAAGATATATTTAAATTTATCTTTGATTTTATGAATATCGTGGCTCGTTTTACTAAGCTACAAGTGATAATGTTACAAGTCTAAACCAGTGATTTTCAACCTGTGTGTAGCCGCTTGTAGGGGCCAGGGGGTCGCTGCTACTAGATTTTTTAAATTTGTTTGTGGTTTAAAAAACAGCACAAGAAAATGCCTTTGACCAACAGCCATCGGTCAGATTTTATACAGGTAACTGCGAAGTAAAGTTTTATCCATTTTCAAAACCCTAAAAATCTTGTTTAGAGCTAAATCGTTTTTTCAAATTAAAAATCTGTCCGACTAAAGAACTCATGAAATATAAACTAAATACGGCCTTTTGTGTTATAAATACATAACCGTTTATAAACTATAAGGCACCAAAACACTTAGTCCTGGTGTAAATTACAGACCGCGGCGTGGCTCAAAAGGGTTCACTTTCAAAGCATTCTGAAGAAACTTAAAAAAAGCAAAGAACCCGCTCGTCGGCCATGCTGATTTTATGCGAAAGGGTTGGGGTACAAGACAAGTGGCACTTCAACGTACCGCCCCGCGCTACGCATTCGTTAAAAAAAAAGAAATATGGCTGCACAGGGCGTCACGTATGAATCTCGAGATGAATATTGCAGTCTCAGTGTCACCTACCCTTTAATCTTCTGATTACTCCCTCCTGCGTCGTGTAATAATGTCAAGTGCTTGCCAACGAACCTGTATCGTGTAGGTAGAGCCTAATAGATGGATTTGGTGCTATTCATAAGATGTTTTACAAGTTTTGAAGTGGTGTAGTGAGTTGATATGCCATCTTGAGAGGACAGTGGAGAGAGGTAGATTATGCGCTAACACGTAGATTCGTAAACGATTGAATTACAAGCCCGATGTGATTATTAAGCCCTTTCTTAAAATAATACAAATCTGAAACTATTCGAGTTTATGCAGCTTTGTGTATAGACAGAACACTAAATTAAATACTACACATGTAACAATGTCATGTTAAAATTATACTAATAATAACGGGTAAACAACGATCTTGTCACTTTCGAATTTGTCACTACGAACACTCATCCTGAAGAACTCCCAACGCGTTCGAAACATGTCGCCCGTAGTGCCAATTAATACATACCTACATGAGTTTAACCGTTAAAATTAGTATAATATTTTATACTAATTCAAACGGTTAAAACAAATATTTTAATAATAGTTAGCACACTGAAAGTCATTTACGAAATCATTCCATTTAACGTTAAACTTATCTAATGCCTTCACTTTAGCATCTCCTTCAAGCGCACTGTACTTCAAAGAGTTCAAAGCCAGCTGTTTCAACAGTCTTAAGTCAGCTTGCTTGCTGGCTACTCCCACGAAGGCTACATAAAAGTCGTCAGACAGCGGATCCGCTTCCCAAACTCCCGAGTCGTCACTCGATACAACCACCGGCAGACCCTGGGCCAAGAAAGTGGCCAAAGGATGGTTCCGAACATCTTGCACCAAGGACAACACAGCGTTTGATATCACGTTCACTTCTAATGCGATATCACGTTGTATTACTTCTTTCACCAGAAGCGGATGTTTTGACAGAGCGTAAGCGTGACCTAAACGCTTCGCTTCCAAAAGAATAGCGTCCACTAGGTTCTCATCCGTTGAAGTGCCGTACCAATCTGTTTCACCAGCGTGAAAGAAGTAATCTACATCTCCCCCTGCCGCCATCAATTGCGGGACGAAATCTAGCAACGGCATACCCAAGTCCTCTTGACCGACTAAGTCGAAACCAGCGAAGAAATCCGCCACTTAGGCTTTAACTCTTTTCGCTATTTGCAAGTATAGGGACATAGTATACGTATCGACTTTCCTGGTCGGAGAGTATACTACTTTCGCTCCGATAAAATCCGGGTGATCATTCACAAATTTGCTGGCGATTTTCTTGTAGGCTTTAGCAGTGACTACAGGGTCGTGCGTAGTTCCATCTAGCTCGTAAAGAGGCGGCAATAGACTCCTTATTTCCACGTACATAATGTTTTCTTCTCTGAACGCTTTTAATACGTCATAAAAGTACTGTTCCCAGACCGGTCGGTAGGTTACCAGTTGGAATACAGTATTAAAATAATCCACGAATACGCTCCACGTGTCCTTGATCCTCGGATAAGCGTCAGCTGGGTCGTTGACTACCATAGTGAAATGTTTATCAGCTCAGAGTCAAATTTCCTGACATTACTAGACATTCTTCTGGCGTCGCACAGTAGTTGCCAACTACAGGTGATATTCGGTACTTTGTATGCAAACTTAAACAACACGTTGGTTTTGTCAAAACATATATAAAGTCCGTCCATGTATGTTACGTTCAACAAATAATCGGGTGACAGCAGACCTACATCGTGCAAATGCAAAGCGGCACCTTTAGGCAAGTCCTTGATGATTTTGTACACTTTTGATTTGCTGATTCCGTCTTTATATTTGAAGAAATGATGAGAGAAATTGAAGTATTCGGGGTATTCGAAAGCGTAGTTGATCTCATCGAGTTTGTGTTTCATCAGGCAGTTGTTTACTTTGATTTCTTGTTCTGTGAGTGTAATGTTGCCGCCGACTGTGAGTTTTTCTTCATCTTGGAGTATCTGGGCTCGCTTGCTTGCGTGGTCGCAAAGGGAAATGTGGCTGTAGAATGGCTGAATGCAATAAGGACGGAGATTTGCATGCTGTTTACTACACTATTTCCAGACGCGAAGTCGGCAACGAATATGAAACAATACTGAGTTACGTTAACACATTGGCCCGATTCGTTGTCGTATCAACATTTGGGTTTTACATTTAGAGTGCTTATCCATTGCAGGTGTTCCAAACAATATTTCCGGTTAGTTTGGTGTATAGAAGATAAAAGTCACTGCAAACTCTAGATACATCTATTTATTATTACTGTTAAAAAATTAAAATTAAATAAATATATAATAATATAATATTATTTAAATAAAATAAAGTGGTTTTGCATGTTGCACTTTCACAGTGAGGTGAAAAGTTATGTGTTACACACGGGTGCAAATGTATTTTACTTCTCGTGTGTTGAAACACTCGCTACGCTCAGGATTCTATTTTAGAACCACTCGCTTCGCTCGTGGTTCAACTATAAATTCCTTTCGCTTGCTCGTGTTTCAATTCCACACTCGCGGGTAAGATACAACTTTGCACCCTTGTATAACAAATAACTATATTTTATCGTGATAATCACGTGATAAGATCTCTGTCGTGATCTTACCGTCAGACGATGTCAGACAAGAAGTCAAAATATAGAATATTATTGTCAAGTTTATGTAGGCAAACATTGGAATACTTAGGTGGAATTGGATTATTTTAGTATAGTTGCTTTTTGAATGGACTACTTTGATACAATCCGGCCAAATCAGAAATGAGGCTATCCGCAGCAGAACCAAGGTAACCGATATAGCCCTTCGAATCGCTAAACTTAAGTGGCAGTGGCCGGGGCACATTGCACGTAGAACCGATGGCCGTTGGGGCGGAAAGGTTCTCGAGTGGCGACGACGTACCGGAGGGCGCGGCGTGGGTAGGCCCTCCCACAAGGTGGGATGACCAGCAGATGCGGGTGATGAAGGACCGGTCACTTTGGCACTCTTTGGGGGAGACTTATGTCCAGCAGTGGACGTCTTTCGGCTGATATGATAATGATGATTATATCTATGGATTATTTTAAATAATTGCTGTTTCTTAATATGCAGTTGGGGGGAAAAATCTACTAGCATACCGCCCAGATTTTATCGCGTACAGTCTTTATTTTCATTCGAATAAGTATTTACAGTATAATCAATTAATCATTGACCGATGATGCTTGAGGAGGTTTTCCATCAACGACAATTTTAACGTGGAAATCAATCAACAATCACAAGGGTTATAGTGTCTGCTTACTGGCAGGCAGATGGTGTGGTTGTTTGCCACTGTCGTTGGTTTTTTTTGTATGTGCCTTACTATAAGTAGGAAGAGGAAGGTTAGCAAATACCTTTAAAACATTAAATAATGTTTTACTGTGTGTTTATAGCTATGATTATCCGTGGATTACTACTTCCAGACGCGTTCCCGGAATGATTTTCGGGGGCATTTCATTAATAGAAAGTGTATTTCGTGAATATATTTCAACAAATATTGTTGATGTGTTACTGGTGTGAGTTGATATCAATGATTTGTATACATATGTATTATTTTGATAAGAAACAATAAATTCGATGATTTAAATGTCCCAAACACAAATTTGCCACCTTGGTGATTTTGAGCCTTATGAACATCAATTTTTTTATTCATTTAGAACACAAACAGTAACATAAACAAATTTATATGGGGTACACATAGAGTACCAAAAAAACAAAGAGCATAAAGACCTGGAGGTTCATTTATGTATGAAACTTAAGTTAACAAAACAACCTAATACTAAGACATAAAAGGCAAAAAGCTTAAAAGAAAATTATTTATACCGGTCCACGACGCAGTATCAGCGTATGAGTAAAGACATACACTGATACTGCGTCGTGGACTTTTATGTCTTATTATTAGGTTGTTTTGTTAACATAAGTATCACATGTATAGCATAATAGTGATCTAATAGTAAATATTAAACATTGTTTCATCGCATAAATAAATAACATTGGTATAATTCTAATTAAATGAAATAATAATAACAATCAAATATCACTCTGTTTCACATACTTCGTCAAATCTATATTTTAAAAATACCATAATCCAAAGATTTAGTTAATAGTCGCAGTTCCAGTCTTTTCTGTTTTTTATCTTCTTCTGAGTGTTGAGTTTGTTTCGGCGGTTCTTCTTGTCAGTGGTATTCTTTTTCAGAAACGCTGGTAGAATTTGATTTGAAAAAGTGCCATTGCGGCCTACTTGCAGAATAATGTACTATTATTTCATTTAACAAAAACAAGGATGAGCTTCCCGCATGCGGGAGTGGGGCTGTATCATCCGTATATAACGAGCAGTGAAAATGCGCCTTTACACTTCCCGCGTTCGCGGCTTGCAGATTGTTGTGTCGATCCACACGCGAAACTGGCTCCTCGTCCGTGACCCGTAGTCATGCGGCCCCCCGTTGTGATAACATTGCTAGTAATCTACAGTCACAGCAGCGCCCTTTGCGACCACGCGAGCAAGCGAGCCCAGATACTCCAAGATGAAGAAAAACTCACAGTCGGCGGCAACATCACACTCACAGAACACGAAATCAAAGTCAACAACTGCCTGATGAAACACAAACTCGGTGAGATCAACTACGCTTTCGAATACCCTGAATACTTAAATTTTTCACATCATTTCTTCAAATATAAAGCAGGAATCAGCAAATCGAAAGTGTATAAAATCATCAAGGACTTGCCTAAAGGTGCGGCGTTGCATTTGCACGATGTAGCATTGCTGTCACCCGATTATTTGTTGAACATAACATACAGGGATGGGCTTTATGTTTGTTTTGACAAAAACAAGGTGATATTGAAGTTTGCAAACAAAGTACCGAATGCCACCTGTGATTGGAAACTAATGCACGACGCCAGAAGAATGTCAAATAATGTCAGGAAATTTGACGCTGAGCTCAGAAAACATTTCACTATAGTAGTTCACGATCCAGCTAACGTTTACCCGAGCATCAAGGAAACGTGGAGTGCATTCCAGGATTACTTTAGTACTGTGTTCCCACTGGTTACCTATCGACCCGTCTGGGAACAATACATTTATGACGTACTAAAAGCATTTAGAAAAGACAACATTATGTACGTGGAAGTAAGGACTTCATTGCCGCATTTTTACGAGCTAGATGGAACTACATACGACCCTGTAGTCAGAGCTAAAGCCTACAAGAAAATCACCGACAAATTTGTGAAAGATTACCCGGATTTTATCGGGGCGAAGGTCATATACGCGCCGAACAGGCAAGTCGATACGGATGCCTTGACGCTACACTTGCAAATAGCCAGACAGGTTAAAGCCGCAGTGCCGGATTTCTTCGCTGGTTTCGACTTAGTCGGGCAAGAGGACTTGGGTAAGCCGTTGCTAGATTTAATGCCGCAGTTAACGGCGGCAGGGGGAGATTTGGAATACTTCTTTCACGCTGGTGAAACAGATTGGTACGGTACTTCAACGGATGAGAACCTAGTGGACGCTATTCTATTGGGAGCGAAGCGCTTAGGTCATGCTTACGCTTTGCCAAAACATCCGCTCCTGGTGAAGGAAGTGATAAAACGTGATATCGGTTTAGAAGTGAATGTGATATCAAACGCTGTGTTGTCCTTGGTGCAAGATGTTCGGAACCATCCTTTGGCTACTTTCTTGGCCCAGGGTCTGCCGGTGATTATATCGAGTGACGACCCGGGAGCTTGGGAAGCGGACCCGCTGTCTGACGATTTTTATGTAGCCTTCGTGGGAGTAGCCAGCAAGCAAGCTGACTTGAGACTTTTGAAACAGTTGGCTTTGAACTCTTTGAAATACAGTGCGCTTGAAGGAGATGCCAAAACGAATGCATTAGACAAGTTTAACGTTAAATGGAATGATTTTGTAAATAACTTTCAGTGTGCTTCCTATAATTAAAGATAGGTATTAGTATCTTAACCAAGCTGTGTTTCATTTCCTTATACACAAGAATAGACAAGCAGAGAGCCTTCACTAAAGTCATAGTCTCTCGATCTTCTACAGGGTGGGCCCTGTAACACGAGCAAAAAACTAAACGGATCTACCGCTTAAGCTTGTGAGCAATTATTTCCAAGTGGTTTTAATTGAATTTTTTTATTCAAAATAAATTTACCTGTACTTGTACTTTTCTGGTGAGTACCTAAGTAACTTTTTATTTTAAAAACACTAAAAAAATAAGAAAATATAAAAAATCACAAAAATATGTTTAGAAAACAAAAACGCACTATTATGAGTCACTACCCAACTAGCACACTAGCGTTAAAATAACCCATTATATCATTCTTATATCGGTTCCAGCCAAGTGTTAAGGTGTTAAGAATGCCTGTAAAAAAGGTCTTATAGCGTGCTCTAACACCCTTATAACTACGAAAGAGGCCCACGAATTACAGGTGTTAGCTGAGAGTCTTATAACACTCTAGCTCTTACGCAGTTTAAAGTGAGCATCTTACTCTTTTCTTTACCCATAAAATTATGAGACAAATATAGTCTTCCGACAAAATGGTGCAGATAGTTAGTATAGGTATTAATATTTGACAGCTATGGAGTCGTATTAGTTGAAAGTGAATTAAATTGGAAGTGTGTGTGACATGAAGTGAAAACAATCTGCCCTTGTGATTTTACGGTAAGTGTATACCATGTTTCCCATCTCAATTTTAACGCGCCCAGGATTTATTAAAGATTTCTAATAAAACTTATGAACATTAAAATATACATCTAAAGTTTTTATGATTTTCTATTCTTGTTTCTTGGCCAGTGGCATGATAAATTAAGTGGCATCCATAATGGCAAGAGTAACATAAATAATGAAGTATCTTGATGTCAAATATTGAATAACCTAATCAATTTGTAGGTTAGAGTCCACCAAAACAATGGCGAATTACCTTAAAGCTTTAGGCGTCAGTTAACTCGACTATAACGCTTATTGAGTTACAACACTCTTACAGTGTCTTTAAAGTGTATCTGCCTAACACCTTAAGTGTTAGAAAAAGTTTCAATACTTACAGAGAGTTAATTCTGTTATAAAGTCTCTGCCTGTAGCTAGCACTCTTGTAAGTGTTTAAGTGTTAAAAACAGGTTAAATCTTTAACATCTTAAGTGTAATTGCTTTGAGTAACACTCTTATAATGCTTTAGGAGTTAATTATTTTTCTTAACTCCTTTATAACAGTATTAGTTACAACTGAGAACATTATAACTCACTTATAAAGGTTAAGGTTATAATAATACCCTTAGCTGACACCCAAATGTTAGTTGGGTACGTAATGTTACCTCAAAATCTGCATTGACTACTGTGCTATGATCTCGTGACGTGAAAAAAATGAAAAGAAATTGGACACAAGGGGTTACTGCAGATGTTCTAAGGAAGCGTCCTTTTAAATATTTGCTCCTGTTACAGGGCCCACCCCGTATAATATATGGCTTTAGAAGAGTCAATAGTCGCACTGTAGGTAGTCAAGTATCATTAGTTTTTTAAACCAATGAGAATAAATGAATAATGGTTTTCCTGTTTATTGGTTGCTCTTATACCATGCTTATACCTACCTAACTTGATATCGTTTAATAACAGAAGAACAAACGATTTACTGTCATTCAGCACAAATGGAAAATTGACAACTTGGAATTGTTGGTCGAATGTGCATAATGTAAATTTGAAATTTCTTGACATGGAAAATTTTCTAGCCTGAATAAACAAATGGAAAATTGGCAACTCGAAATTGTTGGTCGAATCTGAATAATGTAAGTAGATTTGAAATTTCTTGACATGGAAAATTGTTCAGTCTGAATAATGCCAAATTTCATATTTGTCCTAAAAGTAAAATTGACTAAAAATACGTCCATACGGAATTATCTACACTGAAAAAATATGACCAATCGGAAATACGTCATGTATGAATTTTGTACACAATAGGTAGGTAAGTAGTCGATTTGCATGTTAAATTATGATATTAATTTAAATTAGACAGCATTCACTTTGCACGTATTTAAATATGAACCTCATATTATACTGGACAAAGTTCCAGTATAATATGAGGTTTTTGAAGACAAGGCTCTAGGGACTTACAACTTTAAAAGTGGATTAACACAAAAACAACGTGAAGACCGGATGATCGCTATACAATACAGTATTCAGAATTTCAACGTGGCCGATTATCCCTCACGAACGACGCGCGTGAAGGTCGACCAAAATCGGCAGTTACGCAAAAAACGTTTAAACCTTGTGCGTTAGCTGATAAAAGTAGACCGTCATGTGACATATCGGGAAATTCAGGAGTCTTTGGGAATTGGAATGAGTCAAATACAAATTATTTTACACGAAGAATTAGGTGTGCGAAAGTTGTTTTCCCGTTGGATCCCTCATTTATTGTCTGACGAGCAGAAAACGACTCGTGTCCATTGGTGCCGCAAAACATTGAATTAATTCAACGGTCCTCAGTGTCACCTACCCTTTAATCTTCTGATTACTCCCTCCTGCGTCGTGTAATAATGTCAAGTGCTTGCCAACGAACCTGTATCGTGTAGGTAGAGCCTAATAGATGGATTTGGTGCTATTCATAAGATGTTTTATAAGTTTTGAAGTGGTGTAGTGAGTTGATATGCCATCTTGAGAGGACAGTGGAGAGAGGTAGATTGTGCGTGCGCTAACACGTAGATTCGTAAACGATTGAATTACAAGCCCGATGTGATTATTAAGCCCTTTCTTAAAATAATACAAATCTGAAACTATTCGAGTTTATGCAGCCTTTGTGTATAGACAGAACACTAAATTAAATACTACACATGTAACAATGTCATGTTAAAATTATACTAATAATAACGGGTAAACAACAATCTTGTCACTTTCGAATTTGTCACTACCAACACTCATCCTGAAGAAGAACTCCCAACGGGTTCGAAACATTTTGCCCTTAGTGCCAATTAATACATACCTACATGAGTTTAACCGTTAAAATTAGTATAATATTTTATACCAATTCAAACGGTTAAAACAAATATTTTAATAATAGTTAGCACACTGAAAGTCATTTACGAAATCATTCCATTTAACGTTAAACTTATCTAATGCCTTCACTTTGGCATCTCCTTCAAGCGTACTGTACTTCAATGAGTTCAAAGCCAGCTGTTTCAACAGTCTTAAGTCAGCTTGCTTGCTGGCTACTCCCACGAAGGCTACATAAAAGTCGTCAGACAGCGGATCCGCTTCCCAAACTCCCGGGCAGGGATCGGAACCGGTTTTTTCAAAGATCCCCGAAGAAGTCTAATATTTGGAATTATTTTAGGACCTTAATGTACGACTCTATCGTGTATTTAGGTAACATATTCGTATTATTAGACTGCCCAATCAAAAATAATATCATAACCAAAGAACGAAATAATACCGGTTTAATTTGTATGGAGAAAATACCGGTATCCGATCCCTGCTCCCGGGTCGTCACTCGATACAACCACCGGCTGACCCTGGGCCAAGAAAGTGGCCAAAGGATGGTTCCGAACATCTTGCACCAAGGACAACACAGCGTTTGATATCACGTTCACTTCTAATGCGATATCACGTTGTATTACTTCTTTCACCAGAAGCGGATGTTTTGACAGAGCGTAAGCGTGACCTAAACGCTTCGCTCCCAAAAGAATAGCGTCCACTAGGTTCTCATCCGTTGAAGTGCCGTACCAATCTGTTTCACCAGCGTGAAAGAAGTAATCTACATCTCCCCCTGCCGCCATCAATTGCGGGACGAAATCTAGCAACGGCATACCCAAGTCCTCTTGACCGACTAAGTCGAAACCAGCGAAGAAATCCGTCACTTAGACTTTAACTCTTTTCGCTATTTGCAAGTATAGGGACATAGTATCCGTATCGACTTTCCTGGTCGGAGAGTATATTACTTTCGCTCCGATAAAATCCGGGTGATCATTCACAAATTTGCTGGCGATTTTCTTGTAGGCCTTAGCAGTGACTACAGGGTCGTGCGTAGTTCCATCTAGCTCGTAAAGAGGCGGCAATAGACTCCTTACTTTCACGTACATAATGTTTTCTTCTCTGAACGCTTTTAGTACGTCATAAAAGTACTGTTCCCAGACCGGTCGGTAGGTTACCAGTTGGAGTACAGTATTAAAATAATCCACGAATACGCTCCACGTGTCCTTGATCCTCGGATAAGCGTCAGCTGGGTCGTTGACTACCATAGTGAAATGTTTTCTCAGCTCAGAGTCAAATTTCCTGACATTACTAGACATTCTTCTGGCGTCGCACAGTAGTTGCCAACTACAGGTGATATTCGGTACTTTGTTTGCAAACTTAAACAACACGTTTGGTTTTGTCAAACAAAACATATATAAAGTCCGTCCATGTATGTTACGTTCAACAAATAATCGGGTGACAGCAAACCTACATCGTGCAAATGCAAAGCGGCACCTTTAGGCAAGTCCTTGATGATTTTGTACACTTTTGATTTGCTGATTCCGTCTTTATATTTGAAGAAATGATGAGAGAAATTGAAGTATTGGGGGTATTCGAAAGCGTAGTTGATCTGATCGAGTTTGTGTTTCATCAGGCAGTTGTTTACTTTGATTTCTTGTTCTGTGAGTGTGATGTTGCCGCCGACTGTGAGTTTATCTTCATCTTGGAGTATCTGGGCTCGCTTGCTTGCGTGGTCGCAAAGGGAAATGTGGCGGAGATTTGCATGCTGTATACTACACTATTTCCAGACGCGAAGTCGGCAACGAATATGAAACAATACTGAGTTACGTTAACACATTGGCCCGATTCGTTGTCGTATCAACATTTGGGTTTTACATTTAGAGTGCTTATCCATTGCAGGTGTTCCAAACAATATTTCCGGTTAGTTCGGTGTATAGAAGATAAAACTCACTGAAAACTCTAGATACATCTATTTATTATTACTGTTAAAAAATTAAAATTAAGTAAATATATAATAATATAATATTATTTAAATTAAATAAAGTGGTTTTTCATGTTGCACTTTCCTCGCTACAGTGAGGTGAAAAGTTTTGTGTTACACAAGGGTGCAAATGTATTTTACTTCTCGTGTGTTGAAACACTCGCTACGCTCAGGATTCTATTTTATAACCACTCGCTTCGCTCGTGGTTCAACTATAAAATCCTTTCGCTTGCTCGTGTTTCAACTCCACATTCGCGGGTAAGATACAACTTTGCACCCTTGTATAACAAATAACTATTATTTTATCGTGATAATCACGTGATAAGATCTTTGTCGTGATCTTACCGTCAGACGATGTCAGACAAGAAGTCAAAATATAGAATATTATTGTCAAGTTTATGTAGGCAAACATTGGAATACTTAGGTGGAATTGGATTATTTTAGTATAGTTGCTTTTTGAATGGACTCCTTTGATGCAATCCGGCCAAATCAGAAATGAGGCTATCCGCAGCAGAACCAAGGTAACCGATATAGCCCTTCGAATCGCTAACCTTAAGTGGCAGTGGCCGGGGCACATTGCACGTAGAACCGATGGCCGTTGGGGCGGAAAGGTACTCGAGTGGCGACCACGTACCGGAAGGCGCGGCGTGGGTAGGCCCTCCCACAAGGTGGACCGATGACCAGCAGGTAAAGGTCGCGGGAGTCCACTGGATGCGGGTGATGAAGGACCGGTCACTTTGGCACTCTTTGGGGGAGACTTATGTCCAGCAGTGGACGTCTTTCGGCTGATATGATGATGATGATTATATCTATGGATTATTTTAAATAAGTGCTGTTTCTTAATATGCAGTTGGGGGAAAAATCTACTAGCATACCTACCGCCCAGATTTTATCGCGTACAGTCTTTATTTTCATTCGAATAAGTATTTACAGTATAATCATTGACCGATGATGCTTGAGGAGGTTTTCCATCAACGACAATTTTAACGTGGAAATCAATCAACAATCACAAGGGTTACGGTGTCTGCTTACTGGCAGGCAGATGGTGTGGTTGTTTGCCACCGTCGTTGGTTTTTTTTGTATGTACTATAGGGAGGGGGATGACTCAGTGGTAGAGCTACGGAGTCGGTGACTTCTCAATGATAATCCAGTCTTCAGAAATATCATATAATTTATTAAATTTCCATTTTTTTTTTTTTTAGCGTCTGCGCCCATGCAAGTTCTGCAGCCGAATCTCATACCATTAGTTTTCTGACAGCTTCCACGAAAGCTATTTTGAATTTAAATATCGAATATACCTTTTTATGTTCTTTTCTCTATGGCCAGCTTGCCAATGTATAGAACCTCTACATTCTCCCTCCTTCCCGGACTGGAAAATGTAGGATTCTAATAACAAACAACACAGGCTAGTTTGAAAAACTTACCCCGCACCTCCACCATATATAGGGAGGATATTTGTATGTTCTTTTCTCTATGGCCAGCTTGCCAATGTATAGAACCTCTACAGTACCTTACTATGAGTAGGAAGAGGAAGCAAATACCTTTAAAACATTAAATAATGTTTTACTGTGTATTTAGAGCTATGATTATCCGTGGATTACTACTTCCAGACGCGTTCCCGGAATGATTTTCGGGGGCATTTCATTAGTGTATTTCGTGAATATATTTCAACGAATATTGTTCATGTGTTGCTGGAGTGAGTTGACATCAATGATTTGTATATATATATGAATTATTTTGATAAAAAACAATAAATTCGATGATTTAAATGTCCCAAACACAAATTTGCCACCTTGGTGATTTTGAGCCTTAAGTACCTACATCACATGTAGGTATAGTATAATAGTGATATAATAGTAAATATTAAACATTGTTTCATCGCATGCTTCATCAGCTATACTAAATAGGGATGTGGACAAAATTTCGAACCTATTTTTATACTATAGATATACTTTCAAGGAATACGGAAAAAATATTTATAAAAATTATAGATCTTCATGTGTGAAAAAAATATTATTTATAATTATTTTCAAATTTGCCGCTCAAACACTGAAAGCTGTCACGTCACGTGACTTGACGTGGCGTCACCGGTCTAGAGTTAGATAATTAAGCGTTATTTTAATAAATAACTATACTTACAAAGACGATTTCACGCTTCGGAACTCCGCCTCACAAAAATCCTTGTTTCTCGCAAAGAAATTTGCCACCATCAATGTATCTATTTTCGGCAAGTTAGCACTGTCTCCTTTCACGAACCCTGTCTCCATTTTGATAATTAATAGGATAAATTTTGAAAGGAATTGCGAATTTATCTTAAAACCGTTGATGCTCCCGATACTTTATGACAGTTTGCGAAGCTTGTTTTGAGACTCGTGACGTAACGCGCTCTGATTGGTGTTCGTAGTCACGTGATAATGGCTAAAAAATATCGCTCAAAAACCTATGTTTATTAAATTTATTACATTTAATATAGAAAAGATGGCATGATTTCAGGTATTTAAATAGTACTGTTAATCGATCTAACATATTTTTTCATGAAATTATGATTTGTGTCACCATCCTTATTAGATTGATTTACGAGTATACAGGGTGTGGCCCGTAATAGGAGCAATAAATTAAACGGTAGATTATTAAGCTTGTGAGTAATTGTTTCTAAGTGGTTTTAATTTAAAAAAAAACTTTTTTTTTTGTTTTTTTTTGTTCAACTTAGGTTTTAGTGTACTTTTTTACTCTTCTGGTGTGATATAAGTAACTTTTTTATGGTAGAAACACAACAAAAATTGAAAAAAATTTAAAAAATCACAAAAATATCTTTTGAAAACAAAAATGCAAAAACTATTATGACTCACTACATGATGTTACCTCAAAATCTGCATTGACTACTGTGCTATGATCTCGTGGTGCCAAGATACATTACTCGGAGGTCATTACTTTAGATCAATTTTTCTCCGAGTTAAATAAAATTGAAAAGAAATGGACAAAAGGGGTTACTACAAATGCAGTAAGGAAGACTCCTTTTAATTTATTGCTCCTATTACGGGCCACACCCCGTATATAGGTAGTTCCACCAGAGTTGAGGTCACGCACACAACAACATGTCATGTAATGACAGCGGGATTTTGAAATTACTGTTATTTTTTCGTACCGATAGCAAGTTCAACAGTGAATTGCAAAATAGACCAAAAAGTTTATTTAAACTATTTTAATACATCGACTTAAAACAAAAAAAAATATATTAGACTAGAATAATAAATTGCCTTTTTTTGTTGAGATTTATGTAGCAGTTAAAGTTGTCATTACATTTTCATTAATTTGTTATTTCGTTATCGAACTTCTTCAAAGGTGACTGAAACAACTGGCACTCGTTACATCGTTGTCATACCTATTGACAACTGCATTTTCCACGAGATAAGAAAACATACAGGTGCTTATTAGAATAACTAAGGAAACATGGCGTTATATATATATATATATATATACAGGGTGGCTCATTCAAATCGGTCAGTATGGGAATGTCTGAAACTATAAGACATACGAAGATTTGTTCTTAGGAACCATGTCACCGATTTTGATAAAAAGAAAAACTGCATTCATACATTTGAAAAAAACTGTACCCAGCTCGGGAATCGAACCCGGTTGTTTTGAAAAAATAAACTTACACTTTTTCTATTTAAATATCGATTTAATGCAATGCTAATGCCACATGATAAGGTGTATATGTAACAAGTAGAGAGGTACATACAAACAGCCATAGAGACAATTTTACATGCCTGAACTTGTTGAATATTGTAACGGTGGTCACTTCGAACACCTGCTATGATAAATTAAAGTATGTCAAAACAATGCATTTTATTCATTTTAGACATCATGTTTCTTAGAGACAAAACACAATCGATATTTAATTAGAAAAAGTGTAAGTTTATTTTTTCAAAACAACCGGGTTCGATTCCCGAGCTGGGTACAGTTTTTTTTCAAATGTATGAATGCAGTTTTTCTTTTTATCAAAATCGGTGACATGGTTCCCAAGAACAAATCTTCGTATGTCTTATAGTTTCAGACATGACAGACCCTGTATATATATTATGTTGTATTTACATTTCATTCACTCATTCATTCATTCACTTTTTTTGCAATCAGTACTTTATGTAACTGTGTGTGTAATCATTCACCTCAACTCTAGTGGAACTACCTATAAATAACACTAGCTGCCCGCGCGGCTCCGCCGCGTATACAAAGAACCTAGGCGGAGCGACGGGATAAAATATTATAGCACATAATCCCGTAGGTCCATTCTACATATATAACATAGGTACTGAAGAAAGGATTTTTAGAATACGATGGGTATAGTTTCTAAGACTATCCCCAACATACAAACTTACATTTCACAGACATTACACCTGTTTATTATTAGTATCAGCACAGATCAAAGAATACTGTATCGGGGACCGTTAATGGTTTAAAATAATATTTTACCTGTTATAGTTGCATTTGACTATTTATACCGCTAAATAGTTTAATACTGGTTTATGTTTTCCAGTATTAAGTCATATCGGTTTGACAAATTACAATTTATACCTACCTGTAATCGAAATATAATTATCTGAACCTGAAATAATTTGGATGGTATTCAAGTCAGGTGAATAAAGTTGCCAATGGGAGTCCCCGGTATCCGAAAAGAAAATTTAGTACTTAATCGAGGTTCGTTTTCTACATCTTTACTTCAAATTTGAAGCCTATCGGTGCCTAAGGCATTGTGCTAAGTAAGGTAAATAAAGCCCATATGGGGTCCACGACAATTAATGGGTTTAAACCTCGTTCTTCTCCCAACATCTCGAATATGGGAAAATAAGTTAGTATATAAACTTTTTGAAATAAATATAAACATGGCAAATAATATTGACAACTCTATGTCACTAAAAAAATTAATCCACAGTTGACACAATACCTCTGTCAGTTTTTGTAAACATTGTAAAAGATCGTTTATTTTCTATTTACTTAATTTTCTTAGTGTTGTATCTATATGTGGCCGACTCAACATTTATAATTTCTTATGCTGAAGAACTTACTACAGGTTTGAGTTCAATTCTTGTTTATTTATTTTACATTGTCATCTCAAGTCAAAACAGGAGTTAGGTACGTCACGTGACGTCACACAGCCAAGGTCACGTGGTCAGCGCACGGTAGATTCTGTAAATTAAAATTTTTGTACTTTTTCAATAAAAGTTGGAATTAAAAATCGGAGACCTTATTGCAAATCTCCAGCATGAGACGAATCGAACGACATATCATTTATCAAAATCGGACCATAACTGTAGATCTGATGGCATGTACAAAAATCGGGCTCGCGTATTATATATATAGATTGATAAAATTCTAATTAAATGAAATAATAAAATATCACTCTGTTTCACATACTTCGTCAAATCTATATTTTAAACATACCATAACCCAACGATTTAGTTAATAGTCGCATTGCCAATCTTTTCGTTTTTTTTTTTAATCTTCTGACTGTTGTGTTTTGAGTTTTTTTCGGCGGTTCTTCCTGTCAGTGGTATATTTTCAGAAACGCTGGTAGAATTTGACTTGAAAAAGTGCCATTGCGGCCTACTTGCAGAATAATGTAGGTACTATTATTTCATTTAACTAAAACAAGGATGAGCTTCCCGCATGCGGGAGTGGGGCTGTATCATCCGTATATAACGAGCTGTGAAAATGCGCCCTTATAGTTCGGCCGGCGGCGTAAGAGCCAAAAGCCATAAAGATAAGCTAATTAGTCATCTATTGGTAAAATAGCATAAGTGGTTTCTTACATATATGAAAGGCTAACGTAAACGTTTGCATTAGGGTTCAATATCAAATGGCATGACTAAAATTGCAAATGCAATAACAAACATCTGGAGGGTAGGGCTGCAACAGAAGTGGTTTGGGTCGAATCTCACTTTGTCGTATTACGATTTCGGCCAGACTATACACTTCCCGCGTTCGCGGCTTGCAGATTTTTGTTTACCCCTGACTCCTTGGCTATTTTATATATTATTCAGTGTCGATCCACACGCGCAACTGGCTCCGCATCCGTGACCCGTAGTCATGCGGCCCCCCGTTGTGATAACATTGCTAATAATCTACAGTCACAGCAGCGCCCTTTGCGACCACGCGAGCAAGCGAGCCCAGATACTCCAAGATGAAGAAAAACTCACAGTCGGCGGCAACATCACACTTACAGAACAAGAAATCAAAGTCAACAACTGCCTGATGAAACACAAACTCGATGAGATCAACTACGCTTTCGAATACCCCCAATACTTCAATTTCTCTCATCATTTCTTCAAATATAAAGACGATATCAGCAAATCAAAAGTGTATAAAATCATCAAGGACTTGCCTAAAGGTGCGGCGTTGCATTTGCACGACGTAGCATTGCTGTCACCCGATTATTTGTTGAACATAACATACAGGGATAGTCTTTATGTTTGTTTTGACAAAAACAAGGTGATATTGAAGTTTGCAAACAAAGTACCAAATGCAACCTGTAGTTGGCAACTACTGTGCGACGCCAGAAGAATGTCAAATAATGTCAGGAAATTTGACGCTGAGCTGAGAAAACATTTCACTATAGTAGTTCACGATCCAGCAAACGTTTACCCGAGCATCAAGGAAACGTGGAGTGCATTCATGGATTACTTTAGTACTGTGTTCCCACTGGTTACCTATCGACCCGTCTGGGAACAATATATTTATGACGTACTAAAAGCATTTAGAGAAGACAACATTATGTACGTGGAAGTAAGGACTTCTTTGCCGCCTTTTTACGAGCTAGATGGAACTACATACGACCCTGTAGTCAGAGCTAAAGCCTACAAGAAAATCACCGGCAGATTTGTGAAAGATTACCCGGATTTTATCGGGGCGAAGGTCATATACGCGCCGAACAGGCAAGTCGATACGGATGCGTTGACGCTACACTTGCAAATAGCGAGACGAGTTAAAGCCGCAGTGCCGGATTTCTTCGCTGGTTTCGACTTAGTCGGGCAAGAGGACTTGGGTAAGCCGTTGCTAGATTTAATGCCGCAGTTGACGGCGGCAGGGGGAGATTTGGAATACTTCTTTCACGCTGGTGAAACAAATTGGTACGGTACTTCAACGGATGAGAACCTAGTGGACGCTATTCTATTGAGAGCGAAGCGCTTAGGTCATGCGTACGCTCTGCCAAAACATCCGCTCCTAGTGAAGGAAGTGATAAAAGGTGATATCGGTTTAGAAGTGAATGTGATATCAAACGCTGTGTTGTCCTTGGTGCAAGATGTTCGGAACCATCCTTTGGCTACTTTCTTGGCCCAGGGTCTGCCGGTGGTTATATCGAGTGACGACCCGGGAGCTTGGGAAGCGGACCCGCTGTCTGACGATTTTTATGTAGCCTTCGTGGGAGTAGCTAGCAAGCAAGCTGACTTGAGACTGTTGAAACAGTTGGCTTTGAACTCTTTGAAATACAGTGCGCTTGAAGGAGATGCCAAAACGAATGCATTAGACAAGTTTAACGTTAAATGGAATAATTTTGTAAATAACTTTCAGTGTGCTTCCTATAATTAAAGATAGGTAGTATCAGTATTTTAACCAATCTGTTTCATTTCCTTATACACAAGAATAGACAGGCAGAGAGCCTTTACTAAAGTCATAGTTTCTCGATCTTCTGCAGGGTGGGTCCTGTAACACGAGCAAAAAATTAAACGGTAGATTATTTAACTTGTGAGCAAATATTTCCAAGTGGTTTTAATTGAATTTTTTTATTTAAAATAAATGTACCTATACTCTTACTTTTCTGGAGTGATATACCTAAGTAACTTTTTATTTTGAAAACACTAAAAAAATTAAGAAAATTGAAAAAATCACAAAAATATGTTTTGAAAACAAAAACGCACTATTATGAGTCACTACATGATGTTACCTCAAAATCTGCATTGACTACTGTGCTATGATCTCGTGGCGTGGTGCCAAGATACATTACTTTGAGGTTATAACTTTAGATCAAAATTTCTCCAAATTAAAAAAAAAATAAAAGAAATTGGACACAAGGGGTTACTGCAGATGCTCTAAGGAAGCGCCCTTTTAAATATTTGCTCCTGTTACAGGGCCCACCCTGTATAATGATATATGGCTTTAGAAGAGTCAATAGTCCCACTGTAGGTAGTCAAGTATCATTAGTTTTTTAAACCAAATAAACAAATGGAAAATTGGCAACTCGAAATTGTTGGTCGAATCTGAATAATGTAAGTAGATTTGAAATTTCTTGACATGGAAAATTGTCCAGTCTGAATAATGCCAAATTTTATAATAATAATAATAATAAGTGCTGCACTGCAATATTCTTTTCACACCTCTCATTCAGAAAAGTAAGTTTTGGTCCCCGACGAGAGGGAGCAAAATGCCACTTTTCTTTTCAAGCTACTTTTTTAATTTATTCATTGGCATCTAGCATTTACGCAATGTGCCAATTGAACACAGATCTTAAGAAAATAATCGATTGTAATTTCATCGTAATCGATTAAAAACGAACATACTTCAAGTTTTAACTTTAGCAACATTATAGGTACATTTACATATTAAAACTTGAGAATTTTTCGTAATATTTGAAAAAATTGTCACAATAAACTATATGTTTTACTGAAATCAGAACTATGATGTTATTGTATATAAATTATATGATAATGAATATTGATATTCGTTCAATTTTTCTCATAATCGGTGTGAAAAGTTACATGTGTCACTCAGGAGCAAAATTATTTTCGTCTTGGGCGTTAACACTTGAATCCCTCACTACGCTCAGGATCCTACGTTAGAATCCCTCGCTACGCTCAGGATCCTACGTTAGAATCCCTCGCTACGCTCAGGATTCTATTGTAGGATCCCTCGCTACATTCAGGATTCAATACAACACCGCCCTCGCCGTAAATATACTATTTTGCTCCCTTGTGACACAAATAACTATTGCACCTGGCGGGGACCATCACCGGTTGTATCATGTTGTGCGCTCGGAGATGGTATCCGCTGTGTGCATCCCTTGCTTTAGATTATTGTTGTCTTAAAGGGCCTCTGCGCTGTTGGCTTCGGCCCCACGTATGCCTTCCAAAGGTCCGGGATCCCATGGTCCCGAGATATGGCAAAGACATACAAATAATAATAATAAACTTTATTGAGTTACGACAGAAGTTATTTGTACAGCAAAAGTGTTGTATAACCTAATCACACAGTTATCTAGTTGTACTTTACATTATTGGTGCAGAATGAAGTCCTTTACTTCCCGTACTAGTTATAAACTGTATCACGGTGAAGTAAGATTCGTCAGCCAACATCATTAGGTATAACAAATAAACTTAAGTAATGTTTTTACGTAATATGCGGTAAGTTACATTTTTATGGTAAGTTAGATAGCGAACAATGTGGGTACTTGAGATTATTTGAGTAAGCCGACCGCATCAAAAATGTCCACTCAAGAGCAACCTCCACCGTCCAACGCAGAAGATTCCAATTCCAATGACAGCTCCATAAAAAGTCGGCCACATTCAATAATCTCAACCATGATGATTAACAATTTAAGAGTTAACTTATGCGTAAACAAGTAGTATATGCAAGAAAGGCAGATGCATTTAAGCAAACTTAACATTCTACTTTCAAATATATTTACTAATTCTTATCTACTATTATGTAGTATTGAGTATGTGTCCGTGTGTGGAATGTGTATTTGTGTGTGTGTGTGTGTGTGTATATATGTGAGTGCCATTTACTTTATCAGTTTTTCTGTCTCGTCGTAGCTAAGTGAATTCAAAAAGATAGCCAATACCCGTCTACATTCATATAGACTTAGGTCACAATTTGATGTATTTGCTTATACGATTATATAGTTTAGGCCCGAGATTTTTTTGGAATTTACACGAAAACGCTGATTTTATATTTGTCCTAAAAGTAAAATTGACTAAAAATACGTCCATACGGAATTATCTACACTGAAAAAATATGACCTATCGGAAATACGTCATGTATGAATTTTGTACACAATAGGTAGGTAAGTAGTCGATTTGCATGTTAAATTATGATATTAATTTAAATTAGACAGCATTCACTTTGCACGTATGTATTTAAATATGAACCTCATATTATACTGGACAAAGTTCCAGTATAATATGGGGTTTTTGAAGACAAGGATCTAAGGACTGCACAGAAAGTGTCGGGATGTTGTTGAATCGCTGCTGAAGATGGAATAGTCCCGTGAAAAAACACAAAAACAACGTGAAGACCGGATGATCGCTATACAATACAGTATTCAGAATTTCAACGTGGCCGAGTATCCCTCACGGACGACCCACGTGAAGGTCGACCAAAATCGGCAGTTACGCAAAAAACGTTTAAACCTTGTGAAAAACGAGTCGTGGATATACGCATATGAGCCTGAAACTAAAAACCAATCCCGAGTATGGGTTTACGAAGACGAGCTCAAGCCGACAAAAGATATTCGCTCTCGCCGAAAGGGGGACGGTGGCTATACGTTTGTCTCCAAATCTCGTCACGTGGCTACTATTCCTCTTGAAGATCGTAGAACGGTCAATACCAATTGGTATACAACTATTGGTTTGCCGAGTGTATTTGCTTAATTAAAAAAAAAACCCTAGTCGCCACATCATCCTTCACCACGACAATGCCAGCCCTCACAATGCTCAGAAAACGAATGAGTATCGGAAGGTGAAAAAGTCGAACTATTGGACCATCCTCCATATAGCCCAACGACTTTTTCACATTCCCCTAAATCAAGGATAAGTTTCGTGGTCAGCGGTTTCAGACACCGGCAGAAGCAGTGGAGGCTTTTAAAATGGCCATTCTGTCGGCCCCAACTCCAGCGATCAATAAGTGTTTAATGAGATTAATGACTGGCTTGAACGCATGGAAAAGTGCATAAAATATAAAGGAGAATACCTACTTTAAAAAAACAATAAAAATACTTTCGTTCAATTTAACTGCATATTTTTTTCTATTCCCGAAACTTTCAGTTTGACCCTCGTAGTTAGACTCAAATTCGGTGCCCACACTACCGCACCGAATATATTTAGCACAAGCGCAAGGTGCTTGTGCGGAGGCACAAGAATAAATATATCACCATGCTGTAGAGAATACAAAAGAAATTCGGCAGGTACAAGCGATAGTACGGATATTACGGACAGTAAGGGTAGTCCTTATATTTATTTATTTTATTTATTTATTTATATGTATCCGTCCCTCTTCGTTTCGGGAATGATTGGGCTTCACTTTCTTGAGACGCGGCGCAAGCTGCTGCAGGTAGTGCACTATTACCAACTGCTCAACAATAACGTTGACAATGCGTCCGTTCTGGAGCGAATGGGCCTGCAGCCCTACATGTACCGCGTGCGAGTGGGCCGGAGCATGTTCGCAGTGCCTGCACTGCTAATATTTAGAGCGCGAACCGTCCTAAACAAGATCATGCAGGAGACCGACGACACAGATATATTTGCTGACAGTATTGGTGTATTTTGTAGAAGTTTTAGCCATTACTGTCCTAGGTCCACTAGAATGAAGCTGTACACAATGCTTGCTGAATCTTTGATTATGTATGTTTTGTTTACTTTTATATATTATTTTTTCTTTTTTGTAATGTTTGCTTATTTATTAATGGCATGTGTGATATTAATATCCCATAAAGACTGTGTGATGTACTAACTATATGATGCTAACTGTACCTACCTCAAAAGTGTTTTGGTTATAAACTGTTAACTTGAGTGAGAATAAAAATAAAATAAATAAACTACCAAATAAAATACAAGTGCAAAATACAAGTGCAAAATACACGTTAATAAAAAATACACAATTGCTTTCTTATTATTTGAGTAGACGTTTTGTCTTCTAAGTAGGTAAGCGATTAATTAGTAGAAGATAATTTTTAGAGACCTTTTCTAGCGAAAACTCTCGAGATATGTGAAGAACTTCTTAGATGATGAAGAACTTCTCAGAATATGTCCGTTTCTACCAAATAGACATTATGTTAGTTATATATGTGTTCTTTATCTGATTTGTTATTGCCGCCACGATAACGACGTATAAAGATATCTACAATAAATACTTATTTTTTTAAACTATAGCAGTTACTAAGCAAATAGTTTTTATGGTTTACACGTGTCAGCCAGCTTTTGTGTCGTTTGTTTTGAGTTATTATTTCACGATAATTTTGGAATGTGCTATATACCTAGTGTAAACATCACGTATAGGTACCGTATGAGTCATAAACATGGTGTAGGATTCATAACAAGAATACGAATCACGTGTCTATAAGTATCCATACTTACATTCATAACATTACCTAGAGGTCTATGTTACCCAGATCAAACGTAAAGTAATGGACTTGTATCTATTTTAGGACCTGGTTATTTATACAAAGGTCGGTAGATAGACCTAGGCCCGGTTTATAAAGGTGCGTTAGACCAAAATGTCGGATCAAATTTTGGTACTTTTCTACCTAAGTCAGTATATTTTTTTACATTACTTACCGACATAAGGTACGGATCTTTACTTTACCTGGGGTAACACTTACAATATTAGTTCCTTGGTAACATTGGAGTTAAAAATCTTAAGTACATTGTCGTCTTGCCTCGTTGGTGAAAAACTTCAATTAAATTTGTCAGTGATTCTACCTAACTACTCTATACATATTTGCATGACATGACTTTTTTTTCACTCGTTGGTGAAAAACTTCAATTAAATTTGTCAGTGATTCTACCTACTCGATACCTACATATTTGCATGACATGACTGTTTTTCACTAGATACATAAGCATTCCAAAGATTCCAATATTTATATTAGCTCTACATAGGTACGAAAATACCACAAAATATTCTACATTTTAACATGTCGACTTAACCATGACTAAGCACGCTGCAGATACCAAGCACGTACTTAATATAATAACTAAATTCAAACAATGAACGTATTGATACGACAGCGAAACGGGTCAATGTGCCTATGTAACTCAGTGTCGATCCATACGCGCTACTGGCTCCGCGTCCGTGACCCGCAGTGTGCAGCATGCGGCCCCCCCTCGTGATAACATTGCTAGTAATCTACAGTCACAGCGCCCTTAGCGACCACGCGAGCAAGCGAGCCCAGATACTCCAAGATGAAGAAAAACTCACAGTCGGCGGCAACATCACACTCACAGAACAAGAAATCAAAGTCAACAACTGCCTGATGAAACATAAACTCGATGAGATCAACTACGCTTTCGAATACCCCGAATACTTCAATTTCTCACATCACTTCTTCAAATATAAAGACGGTATCAGCAAATCAAAAGTGTATAAAATCATCAAGGACTTGCCTAAAGGTGCGGCGTTGCATTTGCACGATGTAGGTTTGCTGTCACCCGATTATTTGTTGAACATAACATACAGGGACGGGCTATATGTTTGTTTTGATAATAACAAGGTGTCATTGAAGTTTGCAAACAAAACACCGAATGCCACCTGTGATTGGAAACTAATGCGCGACGCCAGAAGAATTTCAAATAATGTCAAAAAATTCGACTCTGAGCTGAGAAAACATTTCACTATCGTAGTCAACGATCCAGCTCATGTGTATCCGAGCATCAAGAACACGTGGAGTGCATTCATGGATTACTTTAGTACTGTGTTCCCAATGGTAACTCATCGACCCGTCTGGGAACAATACTTTTATGACGTACTAAAAGCGTTTAGAGAAGACAACATTATGTATGTGGAAGTAAGGACTATATTGCCGCCTCTTTACGAACTAGATGGAACTACATACGACCCTGTAGTCACTGCTAAGGCCTACAAGAAAATTGCTAGCAGATTTGTGAAAGATCACCCTGATTTCATCGGGGCGAAGGTCATATACGCGCCGAGCAGGCAAGTCGATACGGATGCCTTGGCGCTATATTTGCAAATAGCTAAACGAGTTAAAGCCGAAGTGACGGATTTCTTCGCTGGTTTCGACTTAGTCGGGCAAGAGGACTTAGGTAAGCCGTTGCTAGACTTCGTGCCGCAGTTGACGGCGGCAGCGGGAGATTTCGAATATTTCTTTCACGCTGGTGAAACAGATTGGTACGGTACTTCAACTGATGAGAACCTAGTGGACGCTATTCTATTGGGAGCGAAGCGTTTAGGTCACGCTTACGCTTTGCCAAAACATCCGCTCCTGGTGAAGGAAGTAATAAAACGTGATATCGGTTTAGAAGTGAATGTGATATCAAACGCTGTGTTGTCCTTGGTGCAAGATGTTCGGAACCATCCTTTGACCACTTTCTTAGCCCAGGGTCTGCCGGTGGTTATATCGAGTGACGACCCGGGAGCTTGGGAAGCGGACCCGCTGTCTGACGACTTTTATGTAGCCTTCGTAGGAGTAGCCAGCAAGCAAGCTGACTTGAGACTGTTGAAACAGCTGGCTTTGAACTCTTTGAAATACAGTGCGCTTGAAGGAGATGTCAAAACGACGGCATTAGACAAGTTTAACGTTAAATGGAATGATTTTGTAAATAACTTTCAGTGTGCTTCCTATAAATAAAGATAGGTATTAGGTATCAGTATTCTAACCAATCTGTGTTTCATTTCCTTATACACAAGAATAGACAGAGAGCCTTTACTAAAGTAATCGTTTCTGGATCTTCTATAATGATATATGGCTTAATAAGAGTATTGTTAAATATAAACTGCAATAATTCTCCATGACAATGTAGTCGAGTATCATTAGTTTTTAAAAACAATGACGATAAACGAATAATGGTTGAGGGCTCTTATACCTAACTTGATAACATTTAATAACAGAAAAAATAAAAAAACCCGACTGCTAAAAAGCTATCTTTAGAAAAAAAAACTGAAAAGAAAAAAACAAGTTCAGTAGTCGTTGAATCAGTTTCATGATTAACATTTCGTATGTCAATTTGGACCTTGGAGTTTAAAAATAATGTCCAAATCGCTTGTGACGGATCCGGAACGAGGCATACGAATCGTTATGACACCGATAAAACAAACTATACATTCCTATACGAAACAGCAACTTCAACCAGTCGGGTCCCATTATTGTCGTCAACATTAGTGCCGCAGCCTAGACTTTTAATGGGTCCCGACTGTTGAAGTTGCTGTTTCGTATAAGAATGTATAGTTTGTTTTATCGGTGTCATAACGATTCGTATGCCTCGTTCCGGATCCGTCACAAGCGATTTGGACATTATTTTTAAACTCCAAGGTCCAAATTGACATACGAAATGTTAATCATGAAACTGATTCAACGACTACTGAACTTGTTTTTTTCTTTTCAGTTTTTTTTTCTAAAGATAGCTTTTTAGCAGTCGGGTTTTTTTATTTTCTAAATTACCTTTTTTTATTTAACACTTTTTAGTTAGTATTAAGAGCCCTCTGACATTTGAGCTGTAAGCCAATTCGCAATTTTTACGCGACGTTGCCATTCCGCTCGCGCTATCATTTGTCTCACGTCTTACTCGCTGCAATGTGAAAGACGACGAAATAGTGTTGATCCAGCGCTGAAGCCATTAGTGAGGACACAGTATGCCATGTATGGGAATGAGAATACAAACGTATTGTAGGTATTGTTATATGATTAAGTGTTTAATTAATCCATACTTCCATATTCATACTAATCCATACTAATATTATAAATGGGAAAGTGAATGTGTGTGTTTGTTTGTCCATCTTTCACGGCAAAACGGGGCGACGAATTGACTTGATTTTTTAAGCGGAGATAGTTAGTGACATAGGCTAATTTTTGTCTCTTTCTAACCCCCCACTTCCCTAAAATGGGGGTTGGAAGTTTGTATGGAGCATTCCGCAATTTTCAAGGTAGAAAGCTAAAAATTAGTATGCGGACTATTTGTGAGTAACAAAAAATCGTGAATCATTTTTTTTTTGGAAATCTGCACCCAACCCCTTAAAAGAGGGGATGAAATTTTATATGGGGGTCCAGATATGTAGAGTCGATATGTAGAGTCGATATGTAGAGTCGATATGTAGATTCGATATGTAGAGTCGATATGTAGAGTCGATATATAGAGTCGATATGTAGAGTCGATATGTATAGTCGATACGTAGAGTCGATATGTAGAGTCGATATGTAGAGTCGATATGTATAGTCAATATGTAGAGTCGATATATAGAGTCGATATGTAGATTCGATATTTATTTATTTATTTATTTGAAGATATGTATTCATGCCCTTACAGAACTATTCCAATTCGACATGACACTTAAAATTAACATATACAACAAAGTTATTTATTACAAATAACAATCAGGTACAATTATTGTTACCAATTACAGTTTCACGGTTCTAGGCCCCGCATCCATCATCTTACAGAATCTCAGGCATTCTTTTCTCACAGACGCCCATCGCCACGCAAACAGGTCGCACTCAGGTGCTGATGCCAAGAGAGCATTCAAATGTGTGAGGGCACGGAGTAGCGGAGAGTTCAGGCGCGACACGGTGCGTCCCGCTGGCAAAGCCAACAGATCGCGTCGCCGCTGCCTGAGGGCTATCCTGGGGACGTCTAGAACATGCAGTCGCACAACTCGACTCACCAATTCTGGACAGTCCGAATCACCGCGCAGGGTCTGACCCGCAAACGTCAATAAGCGATATGTAGAGTCTATGCTTGATATGTAGAGTCTATATAGAGTCGATCTAAATATATAAAATAAGAAACTGGCTTCGCCCGCGTACTAAAAGTAATTTTAACCGTCTACAAAAAAGGTGCATCTCAGTTTGACCCGTATGACAATTTAATTGCAATTTGGCACAAATACTTTCAAGAATGTTCATGTCCACTATGTTAAATTACAAAATCGATGCCATTTTCGTAATTAACGTCCCAAAAAACCATAATAACGACACCCATATTGATATTTAGACACAACCCCATCGCACCCCAACAGGGAGATGGTATTTCACGTCCGCCACGTTGGATTTAAAAATAGTTGTTGTTGTTTTCGTAATCAGCGACCAGCGACCAGATAAACCATAGAAACAATACTCATGTTGATTTTCAGACATTGTCCCATTTCCCCCTTTTAGGGGTTGAATTCCAAAAACCTGAAACACGTATTTACTCATTTATTGTTAGAAATACTCCTGTGAAGTTTCGAATCAAATAAACATACTTATTTTGTGTCCCCATACAAACTTTGGACCCACATATCACCCCCTTAGGCGGAAAATTAAAAAAAAATTCTTAGTGCACTCTTCGACCTTATAAGGAACCTACGTGTCAAATTTGGAATCTCTAGATCCAGCGGTTTGAGCTGTGCGGTGATGTCAGTCAGTCAGTTTCTTCTTTTATATATTTAGATCGACTCTACATAGACTCTACATGTTGACTCTACATGTCGACTACAAGTCGACTCTACATATCGACTCTACGTATCGACTCTACATGTCGACTCTACATGTCGACTACAAGTCGACTCTACATATGGACTCTACATATCGACTCTACATGTCGACTACATGTCGACTACAAGTCGACTCTACATATCGACTCTACATATCAACTCTACATATCGACTCTACATATAGACTCTACATATCGACTCTACATATCAACTCTACATATAGACTCTACATATCGACTCTACATATCAACTCTACATATCAACTCTACATATCGACTCTACATATCGACTCTAAATATCGACTCTACATATCTGGACCCCCATCTAAAATTTCAACCCCTCTTATAAGGGGTTGGGTGCAGATTTCCAAAAAAAAAGTTATGCACGATTTTTTTGTTAGTCACAAATAGTCCGCAAGACCAATTATTAGCTTTCTACCTTGAAAATTGCGGAATGCTCCATACAAACTTCCACCCCCCATTTTAGGGAAGTGGGGGGTTAGAAAGAGCCAAAAAGTAGCCTATGTCACTCTCCATCCCTTCAACTATCTCCACTTAAGAAATCACGTCAATTCGTCGCCCCGTTTTGCCGTAAAAGACGGACAAACAAACAAAACATTTATAATATTAAAGTATGGATTCCAGAGGGTCAATCACGTAACGCATTGTACGTGCGTCAGGTAGACCTAAATTTCACATTTTATATGGAAAAATGACAGTTAAATCTACCTAACACGCGTAAGAAATGTTACGTGATCGACCCACAGGCTATAAACTATCTTAGTGCAAAATTTCATCCAAATCGGTTGAGACGTTTAAGCGTGATTGAGTAACAAACATCTAAACATCCAAACTTTCGCATTTGTAATATTATAGTAGGATAATAATATTTATTTACTGAAAATATCATTATTATCAGTGCATATAAAACCATCGGGCAGGCCGTACACTCGTTTACCGCCGTCATGGTAGATATAAAAAAGTTAGGATTGACATCCATAACAATTATGCAATTTGTATAAAGCAATCAATTAAGGAAAAACAGTTAAACATAAAAATTATTATAACACCAATCTTAGATGAAGTTCTTTCATCTAAGATTGGTCGTCAACAAGACTTCCACTTCCAACAAACAACGATCAAGTCGATACTATCGTCCTATACGCGCACACATTAACAATGTTTCATGCCGCTACACACCGTCCGACGCACACTAGCATAAATGTCACGCATAGCGACGTTGCTAGCTGTGCGGAGCCGACGAACATAGGTCCTACCTCGACGAGCGCTGGCGCGGGTCTGAGCGTTAGGCAGCGCGTGGCCGCCGTAGTCATGTAAAATGAGGTATTGTTTAATAATTCGTCAATAATAAATCGTGGTGATCTAAATCCACTCAATAAATGTTTCGTAATAAACAGATACTGGAGATCATTTTGGTATCAGAATTACGTTAAGATAATGCAGGGATTTTGAGAAATCATGAATTGATTTTGACCGTTTTCGGTGCAAAATGTAATTCGTTTCAGATTTTTTTTCTCAGCCCATGGCTCATAAAAATTAAACTTTTAATTACTTAGAATAAACTACAGGGGTACTTGTAATTGTAACAGATTTTTATTTGTGCATACTATTTAACTGAATTGACCAATTACCACTCCGAAATGAGGTCTCCCACGAGATTTAGCTGAAACATGCCGCTGAAGAAAAATCATTACTAAATCAGTAAAAATATTATCGAACAATCGTAGTGCTAATATTGTAATAAAGAAATCAAACTATCCTCTACAACTAGTTGTTATTTGATAAAACGAATGGAAGGTATGTAATTTTGACGATAAAAACTTACAATTACGCGTGATTTTTGTTATAGTCCTCTTAAAAGACGGCAAATTTCGCAATCTTGTCATTTCATTGAGGGAGTTAATATCGTGAGGATTATTAAGTAGCTTGCGGTGGTCTAAACTACTGATAATTAATCCATTTAGAGACCTAACGTGGCTAAAAGCTACATATGCTTGACCTTTTGCGAAAATGCGTGAACTTAAATCTACCACAGCGTCTAAAGTCGTTCCTTGTAGCTTATGCACAGTAACACCCCAGCACAATATCAACGGCAACTCCTTTGCGTCGCGCAGTGCAGTATTAATACTGAACAGAATTACTATAACTTTATAACGTTATAGATTTTAAATGGTCACTCTAAACGAAAAACTGTAAAAGAAACCTATAACTGATTTTTAAATACCTATTCAGTGATACCCCACTCGACATATTTCGTTAACTTTTTTTGTTTTTTTTTTTCAATTTTGGCGTCTGGTTGTCGCCATTTTGAATTTTGATTACCGTCATGTCTTTAGTGACACTCGCAAGAGTAAGACGGTTCGATTGACGTAAGAATTATCAAAATCGGTTCACGCGTTTGGTCTCTGGAGTGCCACATAGGAACAAACATACATACATACATACATACATATATAGGCTGATAAACACATTACCCTCCTTTGCGTCGCGCAGTCGGGTAAAAACTACTGATTTACTGTCATCCGGTACAAATGGAAAATTGACAACTCGAAATTATTGGTCGAATCTGAATAATGTAAAATTTAAATTTCTTGACATAGAAAATTGTCCAGTCTGAATAATGCATAATTTTAATTTCGCCCTAAAAGTAAAATTGACATACTTTGAAAAAAATACGTCCATACGGAATTATCTACACTTTATAAATTAGACGGCATTCACTTTGCACGTAATATGAACCTGTTTCATACTGGACAAAATTCCATTTGGGCTAGATATAACCAAATTCACTTTTGATGGTATTATTTTGGTCCGATTTTAAAATGATCATTCCGTGTTCACCATTCTCCATTTGTGCCGAATGACAGTAAATTGAACAAAGCACCAAAACACACACAAAATAAACTGCTTACACGTGTTATGGTAAAATATCAGAGCGTTTTTGAAGACAATGCACTAGGGGGTTCAGTACCGGTACCACTCCAAGAACCGGGACTGAGATTGCCGGTACTGAGCCAGCACCGGGAATTCTCGCTGCTTCGGTACTTTTCAGTACTGAGTACGTTATACCTAGTAATTAAATGACAATTTCTGGGTTTAAAACGCCAATTTTTATTCGACTATTCTGAAATAAACACCATCGAGAAAAATAATCAAATCTACAAAATACATAATTACATAATTAGTTCAAGATATTTAAAAATCATATTAAAGTGTGCAAAATTTTGCTGAATTAGATAAGTTGTTATTGTTAGTTGTTTTAAAATCGTGTAGTAATTTTGGTATGGAGTGTAATGTGGTAGGAACATAAAAATTGTACCTAATATGATTTTTATAGGTCATAAAAATATGTTGTAGTTCCTTGTTGATTTGATTACTTTTCCCGGTTGTGCCTATTCTGATTTATATAACTGAATTAAAATTTGCGTTTTATTTAAAGTATTTGTCATTTAAATACTAAAAAATACTGGTTTGATGAAAAATCCCAGAGTTCCCGGTACTTCTGGTACCGGGAAAACATTTCGTTTCCTAATTCTGCTAGTTCAAGCAGTAAAGTCGATATTAACGTCGTTTTGTATATTTCTTGTTTTCATTCGTAACGTGTCGACGTTAATATCCAAATGTATTTCCTTTCTTTCAAGTATATCACTTATATAAAAGCCTTTGAAAAATGTCAACACTAGGTACCTAGTTGAAGATCTGGATAGTCCCGGGACTTGTAGGCTTGTAGTGCTCTCGACACAAGTGCCCTCGCTGCTAACGAACTCATTGTCTGTTCTGTTTTATGTGCTGTATGTCGTACAGTCAGCAGCAGAGATAAATACTCAGCAAAATGATCGGCAGTCTGTACATTTTACCAAATTAAATGATCTCTGGCCCGTTTCCCGAAGCTACTGTCTTTAAATACCTTCATAATTATCGTTTTTATACATTTTGCGTGCATGACTATTGGCATATTGCACATTTTGCGTATCGTACGCTTTGCGAGTAGGCTAGGGCGGGGTAAAAAGGACCATTTTACGCCATATCTAGTAACTTAAAATAATAAAGACAACGGGTAGCACAGTTCTTCATATATTAGCGATAATCATGAAATTTACCCAGATATTGACGATTTAGAAAGTCGGGTCGAATGGACCTTCTATGTCTACAAAAATAACCAATCAAATTGTTTGGCATTGTATAGTTATTTAAACCAGGTTAATGGAAATAAAGCGTGTTAAATAAGCTCAGATATATTTATTTCTTTAAAAAAGATCGCAAATAGGTGTCTACTATTTAAACTTTTAGCCACACTTTGACATTATGGCACAGATTTTTAATTTTAACAATAAATCTTTTGTTTAATTTCTTCGGCTCAGACCTATGATTTCTGTATAAAAGTAATCGGTTGTTTTACAAAATGTTTTGTGTGTATTTCGCGTGGGTAGGTATTGTATATTTTACCAGCTGTTACATTTTGCGAGTAGTGTATGTGGTTACATTTGCGCACTGTATATTCAATTATTCGCAGAACCGATGGCCATTGGGGCGGAAAGGTTCTCGAGTGGCGACAACGTACCGACAGGCGCAGCGTGGAATCGTGGATAGACCCCCCCTCCCACAAGGTGGACTGATGACGTGGTCATGGTCGGGGGAGTCCGCTGGATGCAGGTGGCGCAGGATCGGTCACTTTGGCACTATCTGGGGGAGGCCTATGTCCAGCAGTGGACGTCTTTCGGCTAATGATTATATGTATTATGCGCCGGAGAGAAAAATGGATGCTGTTTGACTATAGAAAATCATGAGGCGTATTGCTGGATTGACTAGCACTATCCCTGATAGGTCTTGTCAAGCGAGTGGGCAACATGGATCTGAAGTTCTCAATGTGCATTAAAAATGTAATAATCAATACTACAAACTATTTTCTGATTTCAGTCTTTTCATTCACACGTTGTACTAAATGTGCTGATAGACTTGAGCATTCACTTGCAATGAGCATAACGCGAAACGACAGTAAATTTATTCGAGCTTTGTGCCGAGCCGAGCAAATTTGGCACGCGACCGTCAAGTCTGACATCTTCGTGAATACTACATTTTTTGACGAGCATTTACTAGATCGTTCGCTAGAATGATCGTGAAAATGTTCGTAGCGATGCTTGGCTCTGTTCGTTGTTCAGTTCGATAATTTTTAAAACGACGATTCCTCTATGTTCTGTTACATGTGAATGCTCAAGTCTATCAGCACCTTTATATACCTACGTACAGCCCACTACTGCGCAGAGACCTGATGCATTGATCACATGTGCCGAGTATAGTGGCCTTGAGAGTGCTCTCGGCCGAGCAAAGTGGCGAGCGAGTAAATAAAACAAGGTTAGTGACTCCTACTCCTACTCGGTACGTGTGATCAAGTCATCACATTGAGCGAATGGACTATACCTAATTCCCACGCAGACTCGTTACGTCGCAAATATATTTATTTTATTATTTAGTCAGTAGGTTTTAAGGTAAACTTAATTATAAATAAAAAATTACCATTATTAAATATTGCATATATTTCATCTTTAAATCTAACATTTAAACTTATATACAGGATACATTCTGAAGACGCCTACTGTGATGTGATGACACAGTTTTTAGGGTTCCGTACCCAACGGGTAAAAACGGGACCCTATTACTAAGACTTCGCTGTCCGTCCGTCCGTCCGTCTGTCACCAGGCTGTATCTCAAGAACCGTGATAGCTAGAGAGTTGAAATTTTCACAGATTATGTATTTCTGTTGCCGCTATAACAACAAATACTAAAAAACCGGCCAAGTGCGAGTCGGACTGGGGCTCCCATACAACAGACATGATTTTTTTGCCGTTTTTATAGATAATGGTACGGAACCCTTCGTGCGCGAGACCGACACGCTCTTGGCCGGTTTTTTTTTTTAATTATATAATCCCTGGTGCGCCGGGTGCGGAGCAGTCCCAATACCATTCTGAGAATGATTGCGGACAAACCAGACTGTGCGATTATGCTACACTGCACGAGTCTGCATTCTCCCACCAGTATCATTCGGTGGTAAATGGCAATGTAGTTTTATGTATTTAGCTTTATTTGTTTTATGTTAGCTTTATTTTAAATATGTGTCATGTAGTTACACGAAATAAAGGATTGAATTGAATTGAATTGAATTGAATAATCTGTAGCCAAATACCTTCCATGGGGTAAAGCTACCATCAGAGGTGTTATACCACGAAAATGAAAAATTTAAGTTCGTGTATCCATCTCTATCGCTCCAATACTCCAATTAGCAATGAGGGTTAATTGACAAAAATATGGATATTGCGAACTTCCTGCATACATTCGGATTGTATCATCCTCTTAGCGTTTTTCCCGGTAGAGATCACACGAGCACGAGTACGGTTTGTCACCTAATCCCAAGATGGCGTGGGCCCTGGTTTTACGAAAGCGTAAAGCAATCGGGCTATACCGCCCTTAGTACACCTACGGGTTCGCATACGGCAGCGAATCTCTGGGAAACCATTGCGGTGGCGAAACCTCTGCGAAACGTTAGTACACTAAGGTTTTTTATCCTACTAATGGTTTGGATGTTGAGATGTTTGGATATTTGTTACTCAATCACGCTTAAACGGCTCAAACGATTTGGATGAAACTTTGCACGAAGATAGTATATAGCCTGGATTAAAATATAGGATAGGTTTTGTCCCGGGTCCACGCAGACGAAGTCTCGGAAGCGGACTCCTGCGTCTGTGTAACGAACGACCATTTCTCATTCGCCTGCGAAACAGTACCAACAAGGACGCAACTATCTCATCTCGCTGTAGAGTGAGCGAGACTTCGCATATGCGAAACGCTGCCATGCAACTTAATTTGAGCGGCTCAGCCTGAGGCATGCTCGCCCCGCGCGGCGAGCTGCTCGCGCGCCAAATAGTTCCACATCGGGTGAGCGCGAGCGAGCCGACATTCAAAATGGCGTCGACACGATGACAGCTGATTGATTTCTGGACCCACAACACCTTTTGCTTTTCATGTATTTGTATTTGACGACCGAATAGCCTAGTGGTTAGAGAACCTGACTATGAAGCTTGAGGTCCCGGGTTCGATCCCCGGTCGGGGCAGATATTTGTATGATGAATACGAATGTTTGTTCTCGAGTCTTGGATGTTTAATATCTATTTAATGTATATATTTATCTTTATAAGTATGTTTATCCGTTGTCTAGTACCCATAGTACAGGCTTTGCCTAGTTTGGGACTAGATCAATTGGTGTGAATTGTCCCACGATATTTATTTATTTATATTTATAACGTCCCTTTTGGTATTCAAACAACCGTAATTAGAGAAGCTGTGGCCGTCTATCGTTTTCATCGTTGCCATCGTGGGTTTACAAACCTCGTAATAAATAAGAGAAATTAGGTACGCGCGGTTCATCGCGTTCGCGGCGTCGCATCACAGCGTGACGCACATGTGCTGGCTCGCTCGACGCCGGCCCTCAACTGACTGGCGGCCTCAGGCCACGCGAGCGATAGGTGTCCCGCCCACTGCAAGCCCCTTGGCTGAAGGTTTAAGGGCTTGGCTACGACTTCTAGCGCCGGTGGCAGCGGCAGCGGTGTTCAATAGGCTTGTGCAGTAAGATTTTTTTTCGATGCCATTCGAACCAGTTTTTGGAGAGGAACAAATTATTTTTTTATGGGAGTAACTACAATTTATAAACATAAATACCCAGAAATTGGAGTCAAAGATCTCGCTGGCAGCAACCGAAACTGTTCATACCAATTCACATAGAAGTATGACGTCACAGTTTGCTATTTGTACTAATCGTGGTATGGAAAATGGAAAATAAAGTAAATGTTTCGGTCGCGAAATTGTGCGTTTAGGTCCATAGTTGTCATACAACTTTGTTTCTATAAAAGCGTAAGGATTCTATTGGTAGCTTTAAATAGTTTAAATGTACTCTTGGACAACAAGAAAAATGCATATTTTTTCTAAACTTTCAAAGACGCACAGAACGGAATCCTAAATATAGCTGGAATAAACTGCAGTATTAAATTAAAATTATATAAATAATAAATAAAACTAACAGTCCAAGTTTAGTCCTCTCCAGCGGGCACGGCGTCTTCCAGCCTCTTGATGTATTTGACGCGCAGCTCAGTTACAGGGTCACCCTTCAATTGGTCCTGAAAATGCAATATTACATCATTAAAATGACTTCAGTCGCTGAATTCCGGCGGCAGCTGATTCAAAATCTATGGGTAGACGAATTCAGCTGCGGAATTTATAATAACTTTTCGTAAAGTTTATTTATTTATAATAGCTTTTTAAAGCTACCACTAATGTGGATATATCCACATTAGTGGTCCCAAGGGTAAAAGTCTCCTCCATCTTTTTCCACTTTTCCTTGTCTGTTGCTGTTTCAGTGCAGTTTTTTTCCTGCTGTTTTATGATGTTTTTTCCTGCTGTTTAAGAAAAAGTTGGGTTGACCCAACTTTTTCTTCTGTATTCTCCAAGTTTTTAATATACTCCTTTCCGTCGCATGCTGGCAGGGTGTAGTGGCATAATGAATGACCTATTTTATGAATGCAAAATGCCCTACGTGCAAAAGCTGCCGGTGAAGCGCCAGGACCGAACACTTTTTTACTACCTAAAGCTGCGTACGAATTAGAGCGGCTCAGCCTGAGGCATGCGCGCCCCGCGCGGCGAGCTGCTCGCGCGCCAAATAAATAAATAAAATAAAAAAGCCTTTTATTTCTTACAGAATTATTGGTTTACAGATTAGTTTTGTTAGTATCAAAACAAATCAAATCAAAGTGGGCGGGGCACATTGCACGTAGAACCGATGGCCGTTGGGGCGGAAAGGTTCTCGAGTGGCGACCACGTACCGGAAGGCGCGGCGTGGGTAGGCCCCCCACAAGGTGGACTGATGACCTGATAAAGGTCGCGGGAGTCCGCTGGATGCGGGTGGCGCAGGACCGGTCAATTTGGAACTCTCTGGGGGAGACCTATGTCCAGCATTGGACGTCTTTCGGCTGATATGATGATGATGATGATGATGAGTATCAAAAGTTGAGTAATTAATTATTTTTAATGTTAGTAAGTTAAGTTTTATAAAGAGAGAATTAGATATTTCAATTTATAATAATATTTCAAAAGATAATTATTCTGCAAGAACCCCTCTGCGAGTAAAGGCCTCCTCCAAAGTGAGCCAGTCTTCTGTGGACGTTGCTGTTTGTATCCAGTTTGGACCCGCTGTGTGTTTAATTTCATCCTCCCACCTGTTGCAGGGTCTCCCTTTCTTTCTTTTGCCTGCTGGCCCCCTCCATACTGTCACACTTTTTGTCCACCTCTGATCTTGAAGGCGTGCTATGTGTCCGGCCCACTTCCATTTTAATGCAAGAGCTTGTGCCAGACCATCTGTTGCTTTTGTGATGTTTCGTATTTTTGTATGTCTTATTTTATTTTATTTTTTTATATTTAACATACTGCGCTCCATTCCTCGTTGGCACATAGTGATTTTATTTCTAATATTGTTATTAAACTTCCACGTCTGACAAGCGTAGGTCAGGCATGGTATAAGGCAAGAGTTCATAACCTTGGTCTTCAGGTTGACTGGCATGTTGCTCTTAAATATTTCCTTTAAGCTCCAGTACTTATTCCATGTTAGCTGTGCCCTGCGTTCAACCTCCTGGTAGTTGCTTGATTTGTCGAAGCTTATTTGTTTGCCTAGGTAAATGTATTTTTCGGTATATTGAAGTGGCTCGTCGCCGACATATATTTGTAACTTGGTGCTGTTGGTCATTATCATAGTTTTAGAGAGATTCATTTCTAGGCCAGCGAGCTTGCTAGCTTTATTTAATGACTCCACCATGTGCTGTAGTTCTTTTCCTTTCTCTGATATGAGCACCAAATCATCGGCAAAACGTAGGTGGCTTAAGAACTTAGTTTTTACTTTTATGCCGCAAGTTTTCCAGTCTAGCTTTCTTATTATTGACTCTAGTGTGTGCGCGCCAAATAGTTCCACATAAACATGCGCGGGTGAGGCAGCCTACTCGCGGCGAGCCGACATTCAAAAATGGCGTCGACACGATGACAGCTGATTGATTTCGGGACCCACAACACCTTTTGCTTTTCATGTATTTGTATCAATAATTGTTCCAACACAATTGTTGTTGTTTGGAGTAACAAACTACTACACACGCACGGCTCAGCCACTTGCTCAAATTGGTACGCGTGTTGCGCACAAACATGTTCGATCTTGTCGCTCTGTCCGCGGCATGCTCAGATACACGTCCAAGTTACGCGAGGCACGCACACTGAGGCGCCTTTGAGCACGGTCAAAAGACCGCCACTGGCCGACTCGCCGCGCGCTGCTCGCGAGCTGCTCGCGCACAGCGCGTGAGCGCGTACGAATTTGAGCAAAATAGGCGAGCCGTGCGTGCCTCAACCTGAGGCTGCTCTAATTCGTACGCACCTTAATACTTACATTATATAAGTACAATTTGCAAAGCGTGATCTGCGTTTAGGACATTATGCGTCAAGAGGGCTAGTAGGACAGAATTTTGTTTTTTATTTTTTCTGTATAGACCCATGTTTGGCTAGCATCGACAGGCTACGGTGTCCAGTACTGATGCTTACCATCAGGCAGACCGTATATGTACTTGTTTGCCAACATTGTGTAACAATGAATGGGCTATAGAAAGAAGAGCAAATTACCTGCACAAACCAACACTGCACCTCCAACTGCACCATCTGCAGCGCTCCCCTGATGGCGCCCGGGATCAACATGCAGTACTTCAGCCCGTTGTTGGGCATCTCCACCCACTCGCTCAGCGGACACTGCTCCCAGACCAGAGAGAACTCGTCACCGGAACCACTCCAGCTGGTCACTGTTGGTTGCATGTTGAGGTATAGCCTAGAATGTTGGAAAAATTATTTAAGTACAAGATTCAAAACACTTCATTGACTTGTCAAGTATAATCAGAAGTCATTGTACATTTTGAAGCATTTTTGTTACAGTGGAGTTATAGTGGTGTTAATAATGTTAGCATGGAAAATATCAATTAGAATGGTTGATTAACATTAATATTATCATTATTGGGATGGTATATTTCTAGAAGTCAAATTATCACAGTAAAGATGAGGCTGGAAATTTTCACAAATAGCATTCTTATGTTTCAATAAAAAGTAATTTGTACAACAATGAACACAGTATTCCACAGCCAAAACACCAATTTACTTGTTTTTCCATACAATGGTAAGTAGATAGTGTTGTAAGTTAGAGCTCCGCCAGGCTTTAGAGACTCGAGCCATCAAGGTTAACACGAGTCTTCTCAGTACTGCATAATGCTATTCTCAGGCCGGGGCCGCACTGGTGGAGAGCTCCACGATGCGATGGAGATTTCAATACAACATGCCCTACCAGTGTGTTGCGGCCTTAGCTTTAACGGCTTGAGTCTTACAAAATAGGCTAAAGGGGCTAAAAGTACACTATAACTACAGGGCTAAAGATTGTGATGTCACAATTCGCTGTCAATTATTATGGACTGTTTTCTGCCAGTAATAGCCACTATCTGACTTTAGACTCCCATTTTGGTCTAATTGTACCCAACTTCATCCCATGTAAACATTTGATCCTCTAAAACTGGTTTGATTGGCATTATGGAAAAAGTTAGGAAACTAGCTATTACCTACCTAAATGCCTGCTGGATTTTATCAGCCGTTTCCCTCATCTCCAAACAGCGACCGGACGTCGTGCGAGCTAGGAAGTCTTCAATAAGACGCACACCCATATTGTATCCGATTCTCTCGAGCTGCTTATTTACATCATCTGTGTTGTCGATCTCCTTCAACATTTGCGACACCAACGCGCCGTAAGTGAGTGTCAACAGCTCAGAATTCTGTAAATTTAACAAATAGAACAGTACACTGATATTTTACAAGCCACGACTATATGGTACGGTACAGTGAACAGCGAATCATACTTACCACTTTTTTAGCGTCCAGCCTAGAAGTTTGGCGAGACATTTTTGCGGCTACTTTATATGATTTTTTCTTTCTTTATTGAATTTAGATATATATTTGTTGATATATCTATTTTATTTTAGTAATACTTGGTTGTAGGTAAAACCAAAAACCGCCCACAAAGGCACAATGGCACAAATGCCAAAACAATTGACTTTTGACAACTTGTCAGTTTTCTATTTTTTTTAATTGCTGTCAATTTACAGTATTTCTGGTGCTGCCAGGGTCAAAAAATTAATAGCGTCTTTAAGTATGACTCGAACAACTTTTCCTTCATGTGGCAACACCTTAGTTACGTAATGTTGCCAATGCAAACATTTAGCAGCTTTTTCTGGATTTGTTCGGCTTCAATACCAAATCCCATAAAAAACAATCCATGTAAAAAATAGGCCAAGTCTCGAAACTCTTCCACCGTAAAAAGTTGTGAGATATTTTGTAGAGCCAAGTCAGGCATTCTTATAATTTTTAATTGCTAGCTAAATAAAATTCACAACTTTACTGCATTCATTTATTTTTGCAAATTATATAGTAGGTCTTGTGTGATGGCCAAGTCACAAATTTTTAGAATGCCTGACTTGGCTCTACGATATGTCTCACAACTTTTTACGGTGGAAGAGTTTCGAGACTTGGCCTATTTTTTACATGGATTGTTTTTTATGTGATCTCACTTCTTTTTGTAGGTTATTGTGTTATCAAGACATACTAATTTATGATTGCAGCCGGGAATAATATTTTTGCATAGCTAGACTTTGTATGGAAATGTTATTTTACCAACCGTAAATGACGATTGTATAGTTTTCTAGTGCATTGTACACGTAACACTAACTGCATGCAAATACATCGTATAGTGCACTGTACCTTACCAACCTTGTTATTACTATTTGCAGGAACTACTATTTACAGGAACTACAAAAGTAACTTTGTAATCGCATGTGTTTGTATAGGATGACATACTTATTTTTAGGTGTTTATATACAAACTAATTATGTTTAAAATTTGGAGCTTGTGGGTAGTCTGCTAGAAGTTCCTTATTAAAATTATGATGATCAGTCAGTAGATACGTAAGTGTGTCAGTGACAAAACTGAGGAACTTTGACGGGCAATAGTTTTTACTAAGAGTTCAAATTTAATGTTATTGAGAATATATCTAAGCCATATTATGCCCTATATGTCACTGAAAATTCAGGGTTCTAGCTTTAGCCAGCACACAATCACAGGATGTTGAAAATGGCCTGAATGGCTTCGAGAAAAGGATGGTACAACCCTTTGCCCTTACCCTTTGCTTTGCTCGACTTGGCGGGGGGACTCCCGTGCCTCCAGATACCAAGATATAAATAAACCAACTTTAACCAAGATAAAAAGGAAAAAAAAACAGCTTTTCCTTGATTGCTTCTCTCGTCTTATACTGTCACCACACTTGGGGTTGCGTGTACGCGTTGCATCGTTGCCTCTTTTTCTTTTGCCGTAGGAAGGAAAAATATGCAACACGAATATTTGGGCAAATACTGCCAAGTGCCACTGCCACGATTAGGGACTAATCGCTTTACTATATCGTATGATACGTACGTAAAATATGAGAAGTAATTAATCGAGGAAATAGCGACTACAGCGATTACGACGGTTGGATAATGGTTGGATATAAGTGGAGCATAATGGCAACATTATTTGAAGGCTTGCATTGTTTTGTTTATCGAAGATGTCAAGTTTTTGAAAAACCGTTTACTTTACGACTTCATGAGTAAATTGCGATGGTTTCGTTGTTTGATAAATTCTTTTCGAAAATACGTTTCCGAAAGTATTTATTGGAATAATGGAACAAGATGCTGCTAGTGAAAATAACGCAGGATTACTAAAACCATTAGACGATTCGGACGAAAGACCACGGTCTGCTGTGAACTCAGTGATTCTTGATTACTATAAAAAGTTTGGACGAAAAAGAGATTTGGAGCAATATTTTTCTCTTTCAACGGCGCAGAGCGATATAAGGGACCCGAGGAGCTTGTTCTGGCGAAGAATGAAAGAACAAAGCGATACGTCGGACTCGGGTGAAAAGAAGAGTGAATCTTCAAACGAGATTTGTAGAATTTCTATTAGATGTTCTATTCCGGAGACATCTGAAGCAGAGGTATGGTTATATTCTATTAGGTCTTGTTTCCTTTCAATAATTTACTAGTTTTGATCTAGTCTTTTTATGGTATACAACATTTCATACAACAAAACTCGCTATGCAAGGTCTCGAGCCACGGGTATTTATAATTTAGATATACTAACTAGTTTACAATCACTCACACTTTCAAGTTATAGTTGCTTTTCCTATCTTAACAAGAACTATACCAATTTACCTGCTAAATTCAAAAAGAGGGGAGTTGAGTATCTTGGTCTAAAATAGGTCTCAAACTTTAATGATGCTTACTACCTACTTAAACTTATTGCATTTCAGAAAAGAGTAGATACACCATCTAATAATGACTCGGAATCTCCACCCATCATCACAGATATCGTACCAGCACAATCACCATCTGGTGATGAATCAATTGATGACAATCATTCCCAAAAATGTAAGTAGTACCTAACAAAGCCTCCCAAAATATAACATTTTATTTTAGTACAACAATGAAATAGATATATTGGTTTTCCATGCTGGCTAAATACTACTTAATTTATTGACATAATAAGGTTAGTTACACCTGGAACTCATACTGACGATTTGTTAGATCACTCTCCCAATATATTATTTCTTCTTAAATTTTCCGTTCACATTTTTCCCGGATCGGTGAAATCCATATTCTCCATAATTTAATTTTTGTTGTTTTTTTTCAATCATATTTTTTCTTAAACTTAATTAGGGTTTACAATCCGGATCCGACTTGTATGTACATTTCCATACAAGTCGGATCCGGATTGCAAAACCTAAATGTAATTCAGACTTTTCGTATATTTTTCACTTTGCTTTATTTCATGTACTATTCGCCTACCTATACTAATCGCGGAATTCCTATTTCTGCTTGGTGGGGATACCGGAAACTAGTCATTATGAATGAAACTGCTTCTCTCATTATGTTTGTAGGCTTCGAATAACGGTCCAGGATTTAATAATGAAAAATGGTATCGTGTAAAATTGGACGAGTATTACCCCTTACAAACAAACTTTCAAAGCTAAAGCCTTGGCTAAAAGTATTGAACACCCTTGCGTTTTTCATACAAAAGTCAAACTTTAAAAGGTGCATTGTTTTATTTTAAAATCGAAAGTAGTATATCAATCGGATAATCATCATCATCATCATCATATCAGCCGAAAGACGTCCACTGCTGGACATAGGCCTCCCCCAGAGAGTTCCAAATTGACCGGTCCTGCGCCACCCGCATCCAGCGGATAATGAGTCATATTTATTGACGGGGAAAAACCGTACAAAAAAAAACAAATAATCCTTTATTGTAATACCCGACTTCTTCTAGTTTCAGTTATCACACGCAAATAGCTATTTCAAAATGACATCCATTAATAATTTGTACAGATGTTCAAACACTTATTATATTTTATGTCTTCTTGTATTTTTGAAATTGAAAAATATTATACACTCGGCGTCAAAAAAAAAGCGAATATAGCTTTTAACTACTTTTATTGTACACTGTACAATTGACACAAAAAAGAAAATGATACTAAATTAAATATTGATAGGGTACAATAAAAGTAGATAAAAGCTATATATGCTTGAAACAAACTTTTGAAGAGGTGCGATTTTTTTGATGTTGAGTGTACAAACCTACTAGAGTAAATCGCCAGTAGCAGGCCCCCTCATACTAACAATGAACTCTGTTCCCCTACAAACGGAATTCAGTTTAGTATGACGTGGCCAGTAATTGAAACCTTATACTAAAATGAATTATTTTATAGGTGAATAGAGTTCATTTGTAGTATGAGGTGGCCAGCCACTAACGATTTACCCTATATTCAAACTTATAATATCAATTCCAGCTGCGGATGCAACTTTGGACACGTCCATGAACAAGCCATTATCACCAACAAGTAGTATAACATCTCAACGGAAACTGGAGTGGGATTCATTGGCAGATGTGGGCTATGGCAATGAAAGTGACCGAAAAACTTCAGCATCCAGTCTGAGTACACTGGAGAGAGAAGTTCTAGCTCAAAAACAGCAGTACACCATTGATTATAAACAAAATAGTGATTTGGGAGTACCTACTGCTCATTCCACCCCAGTAGACCCAAACGACAGCAAACCTAAAAGCAAAAAAGGACAGGGTAAAAAAACAATATCAATTTCAAGGAAAGATGTTGATTTTGTTGAAGTCAATGTTCCTCATAATATGGAAAATGTTCAACCAATCAATGTAAACCTGACAAAACAATTTTCTGTTAACTTACAAAAAGATGGTGGCATGACTATTGACAATTTCAAGAAGGATATTACTGTTTCACCAGAAAAAAATGTTGCTGAAGTTGAGTTAAGTAGAACAGGAGTAAAATTTGATAAAGAAATTCAAACATCATTATCAAGATCAAAAGAAAAAGACCAAACTCCTGTGGATAATTTAGAAAAAGCATCAACATCTTCACAGAAAAACCCAATTTTGATAGGTTTAAATACACTGAAGCGGAAGCAAACGCGAAAAAAGATTAGGAAATCAAAAACAAAACTGAAGAGTAAAAGAAAACACATGACTAGGAACGAAATCATAGCCGATAAAGATAAAAGTATTGAGCAAGTATCAGAAGCTGAAAGTTTCGAATACATGCCAGGACATATGTATAATCAGAATAAATTAAAAACACAAGATCAGAATAGATCTAATAATAACAATAATATTGTGGGCAATAAATCAAGCCTTGAATCAAGTGCAGTTCATACTACAGATTCCAGTAAAGAATCAAAATACTCTTTCAATAAAGACCTTGATAAGACATTAAATGTCCTCAAATCCACATTAAAAGAAAAATATGATTCCAACTTGAAAAAAAAGCTTATTAAAGAAATAATTCAGAGACTTCTAAAATCCAATTATGGGAAGGGTGAAATCACTCCTGATTTTCTATCTGTTTTGAGTTTGACTAGTAAGAAAACACCAACAACTAGTACATCAGAAGCAGATACTACTCAAGAAAAAGTAGTAAATTCTAAACCCAAAAAATCTATTCTTAGGGTTAATAAATTTGATCCTATGAATGTAGCTTCAACTTCTCAAAGTGCACCTAATTTACCATCAGCAGTAAATAGCGACAAACCTGTTAGGTCCTATTTATCCAAAATCACATCTTCATCTACTACAGAAACGGATATGTCTAACAATTCAGCAAAAGATGCAACCTCTTCTGACACCTTCGCTAAAACATCCTCAGAAGAGCTCTATAAGAAATACATTGATGCTCTCAAAAAAGAAGAAGCATACAAACAGCATTTGAAAGACAAAGAATTGTTTTTAAAACAGAAACTTGTAAGATCAGAACATGTAAAGAAAGTGCCTTTGCAGCATGATCTAAATAGGAATACCAAATTAAAAGAGTTAATGGAAGACCTGACTAGAAACAACTATGATGATGGTTCCGGAGATGCAAGTAAATTGGAAGGAGGATCCAGTTCCATTTTCGATATCATAAGACAAAGAGTCCCCAGAAAACAAAGAAGTCATTCCGTATTTACTTTATCCTCTGGAAATTCTGAAATACCAAGTCAAAGTTGTAATGCGAAAAATAAATTACAGAAGAAATATTCGAATTCACCAAGAGCTGGACCTAGTAACTGGGATAGAAATTTGGCTGGTTCTTGTAACAAGCCTACTGTTACAGACAGTTCAGTGCAAGTTAATATTAATACTCAAGATAAACCATGGTCGCGTAGTCCACCTAATCTACATGAAGAGGCAAAGTATGCTTGCTTATGCTCTGCAAAAACACAGATCTGCCCTGCGTGTAGTCTTGATGAAATGAAGGCATATAAATGCGCTAACCAAAAGCCAATAACGGTGTCTAAGACCTATTCTGTTGTTAACCAACCTGCGTGCGGCATGCATCCGGCTGGTTCACAGCCTAGAATTGATAAACCCATAATTGAATGCACAAGATGTCTACAAACTAAAATTAGCATTCATCCTAAAATTTCCGACCCTTCGGTATCAGATGTAAATATAATACACAGTGCAGAATGCGTAAAACTTATAGAAGAGTTATATAATAAAGTTTCCCGAACTAGTTCGGAATGTCAATGTTCAAACGAAAAAGATAATTGCAATTCTTACACCTGCAAATCGTCGAAAGACAATATGCGACGCAACGAAGATAGAGAACGAGATAATCTTATCGAGGATGAGAACGACATGGCGCCATTGATAGATCAACCATCAATAGAACAAAATGTCATTCAAAGTTGCGTTGGTTGCCATAAAACATTTACGAATCAGCCAGAAAGCATTTCAGATAACATAGTAATTCCTATACATGGAACTAATATGATGCTTAAGTTGAGTATTGGTGGAAAGACAATGAAAGTCCATGACAAACAAATACCAACAGAAATGGCGGGTCACATAAATACGTTGGATAGAGAAACTGAAACAGATAAAATAAAAACCATTCTTAAAGGTACTTCTATTTTAGATGACTTCTCTAAATCTGTGCAGGCAAGAAGTTTATCCAGTAATGTAAATATGGCTGCCTTAGCCTCTCGCAGTCGTGAAACAAATCAACAAAAAGAATTCTCGCCACGAATACCTGTACGTTGCGGCCATAATAATGAAAAAGTAGAAGAAACTAATGCCAGAAGAAATAATTATGGCTCTGTACCTGATTCAATGCACTCGGTAGATCGTAATACCTACCCAAAAAAAGTACAAATCAGTGAGAAAATACCTCTTTTTCGCTCTAACACTGATACGGGAAATCTTGGCACAAGTATTCAGACAGATACCATTTATACCAAGGATAAAGAAACTTTACCTTGTTTCCGTGCAGAAATTGACCAAGCTTTGGTGCCTAAGAATCAACAGAAATCTACGGGTGCCTGTGGACCACACTCACAATCGAATAAGGAAACCCCCAGTGAACGTAGCATTTCAGGAAGCTCTAAATCCAGTACTGATGATAAATTCCAAAGCTTTCATAGTTTTAAAAATAAAAATTCAGCTGAGTGGCAGAAATCAAAGGAGAAAAAGGTCTATCAAGATATTACTGACGAAGGGAAACCTAACAATCTTATTTTAGATGTAATAAAGGATATAACTAGACGATATTCCAAACAGGATACAGACAAACGTAGTAAAAATAAATGTTACAAAGAAATTATGACTGCTCTAAGTTATCTTTTGGATACAGATGACAGTGGAGATGGAGACCACCAGTTTTCAAAAAAATCACAAAACTTTAAGAAAGTTCAGTATACAGGAGAACAAAGTTCCGAGCCTGAACTAATTTCTGATCATCTAAATGAAACAGAGATAAACAAGGTTACTTCATCTCGTAGAAATAGTAATATCCCAACTACAGCTGCAAATATACCACATGAAAACATCAAAGAAACTTCTGAGAGAAATATGGAATTAGAAGAGTCGACAGGTCGCAAAACTGTAAAACCTAATATGGGAAGTGGCAGCAGTAATATAAAGTATCAGAGGTCAGAAAACCATGAAACAAGGTCATCCTTAAGGAATGAAAAGACGTGTGTATGTGGCTGTGGCTTACCTGATTGCAAAGAATGCATGACATCCATTTGTACAGAGCCCGGTAATACTGACAAAGAATCATGCAGAATAGAAGAACTATCTAAACAAAAATATGTGAAGAATAAAATGCATGACAAAGAATCATTAAAACCTGGCACTTGTGATATGGGCTCTTCAGAATGCAAGGATGGTGTAGAACAAGATCATGCTAAGTATGGAACTGTTACAAGTGAGAAAGAATCTGCAAGATCTAATATACAAGAAACTAAATGCCAATCGCCCAAACCAAGTACTTGCGATACAGGCTGTGGTTGTGATGGATCCTCTAAATGTAAAGAATATGGAGATCGCTCTTCTCCAAAATATAGTAAGAAAGAATCTACAAGAACTGAAAATCAAGGAACCAGGTGCAATACACCCAATGAAACAAAAACTACCTGCGAGAAAAGCTGTGGTTGCGATGGCTCCTCAGAATGCAAGGATTGTACGGAGCCCCATTCTCCACGATACGAAATCGGCAGATGTGGTAAAGAAACTTCCAAATCTATAGACCAAAAAGTAGGCTTTAATTCACCTAGGATAACAACCAGCAACTCATCTAACATAAAAGATACATGTGATAAAGGTTGTGGATGTGATGGTTCGTCAGAGTGCAGTGAATGTGTTGAACCCCATTCTACAAAATCCGGAACAGAAATGTGTGAAAATGATTCCGTAAAGTCTAAAAAACAAGAGAGATGCACTTCACCTAAAAAACCCAAAACATGCGACAAAGGTTGTGGATGTGATGGTTCGTCAGAGTGCAGTGAATGTGTTGAACCCCATTCTCCAAAATCCGGAACAGAAAAATATGGCAAAGATTCCATAAAGCCTAAAAAACAAGAGAGATGCAATCCACCTAAAAAATCAAAGACGTGTGACAAAGGTTGTGGATGTGATGGTTCATCAGAATGCAATGAATGTGGTGAACCTCATTCTCAAAGAACCGGAACAGGAAAATATGGCGAAGATTCTATGAAGTCTAAAAAACAAAACAGGTGCAGTTCACCTAAGAAAACAATAACCACTTGCGATAAAGGCTGTGGATATGATGGTTCATCAGAGTGCAATGAATGTAGTGAGCCCCAATTTTCAAAATATGGATCACGAAAATGCGGCAAGGATTTTATAAGGTCTAAAACACAAGACAGGAGCAATTCACCTAAGAGACCTGAAACCTGTGACAGGGGTTGCGGATGTGGCGGTTCATCAGAGTGCAGCGAATGTGTTGATCCACACTCTCCAAAATATGTAACTGGTAGATGCGGCAAAGAATCTATGAGACCTAAAAATCAAGAAAGTTGCAATTCACCTAAAATATTAAAAACAACCTGCGATATATCTTGTGGTTGCTATGGTGTTGCAGAATGCAGAGATTGCAACCATAAAACTGGTAGATGTAGCAAAGAAATGAGGTGTATAAGACAAGATGCTAAGAAATTTGTCAATAAGTGCGTTCAATCTACTGTAAAACGAGTCAAATCTTTGTACTCTCACTGCGACGAATCTTCAGACATGCCCGTTTCTACCGATCCACCTTGTTGCTCTACTGACTCTCCTACGTCAAAACTTGTACATAAGATAAAGAAGGAATGCGAGAAATATCAAAAACGCAAATTTTGTAAAAAGTGTGAAGCATCCAGCAGCACAACGGTAAGTTGCGATCATTGTAGGCGCGCAGATAAATACAAATGTAGACATCATAAATGCAGATGTCATATGAGTAGATCCACGGAAAAAAATAAAAAGAAATGCGTCGCATATAATTTGATCGTTCAAACGTCGGATAGTTTGATAAGTGAGGAAGCAGTTTTTGATCAATGTCGGAAATTACAGAATGTTATTATAAGAGTTCCCAAATGCAGACAAGCGAACATACCTTTTAAAGAAGCGTGTGCCAAGATAGAGCATAGGCTACCTTACTGCGATACGCGCTTTGAGCCTAAAGGTCGGTCTCAAAGTTGGCCCAATGAGCGTGAAGTCTCTAGTACAGATGACGTTAAAATAGCAAATGCGTGTACAGTCAGGGAGTACTTGGAAAGAAATCGGCCCGACTTCGTCGACAGATGCGCTACTCGCCAAAATTGCATCAGGATGATAAGCGAGTCCAGGTATGTTAATGAGTATTGTATATTCAAATTCGAAATAGTTTAAGAACTTACCAATATTTCTTACTCCAGAAATGAAGCCCCCCCGCCTGTTCCCAATCGTATGAATATGGTTATAGTTCACACCCCAAATTGCACCGGTTGTACAGGACAAACGGACACGTATTGTGAAGGTATTTGAGTCGTTGAAATTTATACGCTAATTTTAAAAATAACGTACCTATCTAGTCATTTCATCGATGAGTGCACGTATATAGGTGCCCCCTTGGGCGGTAACAAATTAAATAAGACTACTGCTGACGGAGTGAAATCTTATGACATGTTTGCATTGAGTCATCACTGTCATGTCATTAGGCTGCATATATGTTCGCGTGGATATACGCAACATAAAAAAGTCTAATATTTGACATACATGATACAACTTATATGTTTGATCATGATTCAACTTTTTTTAAAGTAGGCATATTTTATTTCGAGCATTATAAATCGAGTAGCAAATATTGGTAAGTTCTCGCCTTTCCTTTTTAATATTTCCTAACTTTCCTATTAAAATGTGTAAATTTTAATCGAGTTTATTAGAAAAATTAACCCAGTAGTTTCCAACTATTCCATTACACGTTACACTACGATTATTTCTAAGTTGTTCCCCGGCGTTATAATAATCTACATCTTCATTTTCAGAGCAAAGGAACGGTCAGAACTGCGAGAACAACTGGTGGGACTGGGGTCCTTGCCGTCATTGAGTAATGGAGAATTAGAATATTTAGCAAAGCAACTTGGTTATGGCTATAGACGGAATCGACGTAAGTTATTATTATACACTCAAGAGCAAAAGTTTCGGGTCGGTGATATACCGTCATATTTCCTAAAATAGTGCCGGTTGTACAGTTTTTTTAATCCTGTCATGATCTTTTTTCAATTTTACATATAAACTGCAAAAATAACAGTTAAAAAAATAACATTACGAGGTTTATATATGACTCATAAAAACCCATGACAAAAACAGCGTTAACGGAGCGAGATATCGCAAAAATCGTCATTTTTGGATGTTAATATTTTTATGATAGGATCCCGAAAATTGCTAATACATATGGGTATTACGAAGTAGTATATTATGTAAATAAGACTAGTGTGCAATATTAAAAAAAACCTATTGATGTTATTTATACTTGAAACCATAATTAGATTCCAAAAAAACTACCCTTTGTGTTGCCATTAAAATGAGGAGGGTTGACACCGGTGAATTTGCATTTTTCTAAATGATGAAAACTAGCTACGTCTATCATTTAGAAAAATGAAAATTCACCTGTGTCAACCCTCCTCATTATAATAGCAACACAAAGGGTAGTTTTTTTGGAATCTAATTGTGGTTTCAAGTATAATTTAGGGTGACCCGAAACTTCTGCTCTTGAGTGTAGTAATCAATCTTGCGAGCCAGTTTAAACCTTTTCCAGTGGACGGATTGACTTGAATTTTTGTACATACTTAAGTAGGTGTTTCTATGACCTGATGACGTTGTAAAAAGTACTTTAAGCAAAAAGCTTACATTAAATGAGCCAATCAACTTTTTATTATTGTTGCTGTCCTGTAAAAGCCAGGAGACAAAATAAGAGGTTCTTAGAAAAAAATAACGACACGGACTTCTAATCTTCCTTAAAATAATTTTCATGAAAGGGGGGTTAAATGTCAAAAGAACCCAACATTTGGCGAATTTGAAACCCGCACATTTTTAATAGTGACGCAGGAGGCGTAACAATGCCAACTAGCGACAGACAAAACTTGATTCACCCAAATACATTTTTTGTTTAAAGCATGTTATGCTAAATCTGTAAATAATTAGGCAACACCATTCATTCAATGTTATATTTCTGTAGATAGGTGAGGTGTTCCCAAATTTGCATGATAGTAGACTACAGTTTTGCTGGCTTCCTACCTAATGACCCAACCAAATTATTTTATACAGCACTGCAACAGAAAATTATGGGTGAACGGGAAATGAAAAAACATTCTGAGAAGATATACAAATCACTTCCCGAGGTAATACAAAAGAAAGAAAATGCGAAGAAGGAGAGTATTAAGAAGACCAATCTGCTGATGGCTAACATTTTTAAGAAGGTAAATATTAGTGTAGAAAAACTAAATGAAGATGGAAGCAATATAATATGCCTACTTTAATTATGACACTTTATTTCAGAATTTACAAAAGAAAGCATTGAGCGGTGACGTAAACATTTCGAACTACAGCCAAGTCGTAAAGATTTGACACATTCAAATCAAAGTAAGATATTAATATTTCCAATTCCACAAACATGTATGTAAATGTGGTCAGTGAAATATTTGACGTTTTTATAGCGTGTATTATATACTGTGCGTTGACTTAATTCTATTTTTGAAGTTTGAAAATTAAACTTATTTAACTATAATAATTGTTTGAATTACTAGCTCGTATTGTTTATGTAAAGGAAAACATCGTGAAGAAACTGGTCTAATTCCAATAAGGTCTAGTTTTCCCTCTGGGTTGGAAGGTCAGTCAGATGGCAGTCCCTTTCATAAAACTTTTGCACGCTTTGGGGGAGGCCTATGTCCAGCAGTGGACGTCTTTCGGCTAACATAATGCTGATGATGATTGTTTAGGTTCAACTCTAACGACCTAGGTACTCTTGACGTCCTTATTAGGGAATGCAATAACCGGTCGTATTTCATAACCGGTTATGATTTCGGTTATAGTGGAAAAATAACCGGTTACGGTTATTTAATGTTAAAAAAAGGAAATTCTTGGTTCATCATCATATCAGCCGAAAGACGTCCACTGCTGCACATAGGCTTCCCCCAAAGAGCGCCAGTGACCGGTCCTGCGCTACCCGCATCCAGCGGACTCCCGCGACCTTTACTAGGTCATCAGTCCAACCTGTCGGGGCCTACCGACGCGCGTGTTCCGGTACGTAGTCACCACTCGAGAACCCTTCCGCACGGCCATCGGTTCTACGTGCAATGTGGCGCGCCCACTGCCACTTACGTTCAGCGATTCGGAGAGCTATATCGGTCCCATAACCCAGCACCATGGGGTTTCAGACGGTAGGCCGTCATACCCGTCCTGGTCCCCCGTCCAGACGGGAGGCGTAACCGCCTTTCGCCATGTAAAAAATAGGAGTGTGGAGGGATCCGGATAATGTACAGCACAATAATCCGCGTCCACTTTCTGTTTATGTATGGGGTGAAAAGAGATATAGTGAACCGTACATTAACTGACCCTTGTGGAGTAAAGAGGCTGTTCAGCAGTTTAACAGTATCTACAGGCCATAAAATAAACGACCATGATATGCTTGCCGAATATATGAGGGGTTGCGGAAACAATTCTATGAAATACCATATCCAATACCCCTTTACCCGGTCTGTATCATATGAATGTATAACTAATAGGCTATTCCACTGTTTTTTAAATATATATCAAAATTTTCATATTGTAGATTCGATAGTCAACTGGTATTTTTTTTTCCTCAAAATAATGGTTGAAATTTGAACGTTAAATATTCGCGCCAAAAGGCAGCCGGCATTATCGTGACGTCATAACTGCAACACCAAAGAACAGACCATAGACTACTAAGAAGATACTATGTGCAGAAACGTCAAATGTGCATGTCCGTCTACGCTTTCTGATTTTTGCATATGCTGTTCTGGCTTCACTCACAGAAGACAAAATTAATTTTCAAATTAAAAATAAATCTCATGTTTTTATAACAAAATAGTGTTATACTCGTATTTCTTATGGTAAAAACTATGTAAAAAAATACATTGATAGTTGAATTTTGATGAAAATGCCCTATTATTATGTATATGAATTGGCCGTCACGGGATTCTTCGTGGAAAATAAATAAAACATGATTTGCCCAAACACGTGAATATAATGTTTATTACATCGTTAGTGAAAGCATTGTTACAACTAAACATAATATGTATCTGAATCATCAGATTACAACAAGGGTTCAGTATATATTGCCCATTTTAATTACACTAATGTGTTGTGGGTGAAGTCAACATAATGGTGGCACTCCACTTGACGGTATATTTGCCCAAATATTCGTGTTGCATCTTTTTCCTTCCTACGGCAAATGAAAGAGAGGCAACGATGCAACGCGAACACGCAACCCCAAGTGTGGTGCGACCATAAGATGTAAAATATTGAAGCGATCACATATATTTCAGTCAATGATGTTTTGATAATACGAGGGCATTATATCTATGACAACAGTTTTCTAGTGTAATAAGCTTTAGAAACCTCAACATTTTACAAGATCCGAGGAGTTTATTTTGAAAAAGGCTTATTTCTACGTGTTGTTAGAAATTGGGCCTTATTCATGAAAACTTAAGAGTTATAATCGAAGTAAATAAGCCCTTTTGAAAAGTCACTCTCCGTTTATTTAAGATGGCGCCAGCACCAATACAAGAGGCGCCATTTCACTATGATTCATTCACCGCCAATTTGTACTAATGTAAGACGTGTCCCTTTCGTACCGGACAAAAAATACCCTACTAACCAACAATAAAAATATTGACATATGTTTTTGATTTGACAATTAAACGTATTCAACCCGCACAATTGTATTGGCCGGGTCCGAAAGGGGTATTTTACATTGTCAGTCGACATTAACGTGAAATAGGCGGTGTAGGATTCATAAAATTACCTATTGTATAAATAATACAGAAGCACAGATAAGCAAATCAGTCAACTATATAAAAGAAATACGAAAATCTCATCGCATCTTACACAAAACCAAATAACAGCGTGTTTTATAGGTAGATATTCAACCTAATATACACACAGCAGAGTTGATATTGGAACGATGAGTTAAAGGCGCAAGTAATATTCAACCTAATACCGTACACAGGAGGGTTGTGTTTGCGATGGCTTGGCTGTGGTGAGTACTGAACCCTTGCGGAGCGCCTAGCGGCGCGTGACAGGCTGCCAGTCGTCGCCGTCGGGGTCGCGCGCTGGAACAAGGTTTACTTCAGTAACGACATAACGATAAGGAGCAGGCCCTTAGAGTATACATATCTACAGAAGAGGAGCTATGGTAATAATAGTCCAATGTCCAATAATAAAAGTCATAATTGAATATGACTAAACCATGGACGTAATAAAATAACTAACCTGGAGCCGTAGCATGGTTGGCCTTGTCACGCGATAGGTGATAGGATAGAGCGTGCGTCACTGGCTGACACCGTTCGATAGAACGAGACGACGCTCTTATCGTGTCACTTGTCGCGTGATAAGGCCAACTATGCTACGGCTCCTGGACTGAGTACTGCGATAAAAAAGTGTGACCGACAGAGAAACCATACTAGAGAATTGCATCTATGCAATCTTAGACATATTGTATGCAAAATTTCAGCTCAATCGGTTACCGGGAAGTGGATCAAATTTAATTTACAAGATTTGATGACAAACATCGGGACAGGTGAAACTAAATAAATGCTTGTAAAAATGTGAACTCATTTGTCACACTCAAAAAGCTAGGAAGTGTAGGATCAAAGATTAATAAATATGTGACGCTTTTATAATAGGGCTAAATTCTGTTATTCCTTTGCATCGTTTTTATACAAACGGTACAGCGTTGTCGGTTGTCAATAAGAACGTTTTATATTTATGCCACAAGCGTCTTTTTTACTAACGACAAAGCGGTACTTTTTGATTGAAAACGATACATAATTAAATTGTGTATAGTGTGGTAGACTTACGTTTCTCCTCGCGTCGCGGCGGCGGGCGTCTGTCGTCGCGGCGCGGCCCGTCTCTGTCGTCACGCTTCGGGCCGTCGCGGTCGTCCCGACGGGGGCCGTCACGATCATCGCGTCTTGGCCCTTCGCGATCATCGCGCCTCGGGCCGTCGCGGTCGTCGCGGCGGGGCGGGTAACGGTCGCTGCCGCGGTCGCGGAAGCCGTCGCGGTCGCTGCGCGGTCCGTCGCGCTCGCCGCGCGGTCCGTCGCGCTCGCCGCGCGGTCCGTCGCGGAAGCGGTCTTCGCGCGGCGGCGCGTCCTTGGTACGCCATGCCGATGAACGCTCCTGTCACAAAACAATGGCGTATTGCTAAAATACATAAACAATACCGGAAAATGTTTGAGTTTTTAAAATTTAATCCTGCGTAGCAAGGACCGGAAAACCGCTTTTCAGGCTTAAGCATGTCAATTTGGTAACCTTATGATAAGGTAACCTTACTGATGGGGTAACCCTATTGTTATGGTATGCATATTGAATGTGTTAAGTTGTTAACCATAAGTTAACCCTATTGAGATTTTTTAGGGTTGTCACATCCGATGTGCTTAACAATAGGGGTATCAGGAAGGTTACCATTATGTATAGGGTTTTAAAAACAACTTCTAAAATTATGGTAACCAGTTCCGGGCCCTGCTGCGTAGAAAGCTTTGCATCGATTTTATTTTGCAACATTAAAACACTAACGTTTTTATTTAACACACGTTCTCTAGGTTCCTTCTCATAACCCCCTATTCGCACATTTATAGACCGAGGAAAATTGGGTAATAATTATTAATTGAATCTGATTTATAAACACTTATTTATAAAAAACCGGCCAATTGCGAGTGGGACTGGGGATCCCATACAACAGACATGATTTTTTTGCCGTTTTTATAGATAATGGTACGGAACCCTTCGTGCGCGAGTCCGACTCGCACTTAGCCGGTTTTTTAGAGACACGTGTTTTTTTTAATTTCTCCCCAAAATTTAATTTTTATTCAGAAATATGAAATTGAAAATTAGCGAATTCCAGAAGGTCGTAAGTAAATTATGACGTCAATATTATATCTTTCATATGACAGACGTAGTATTGACGTCATACACGGTTTTTAAACCGTTTATACACTTTCGCGATTTTCAAACGAATGCGGAAGAAATCTGAGAACGTTCACAGGTAACATAATTACCGAAACGGTTGTAGATTTAGGCATCATTCATTACATATTTGGAAACGTTGTCAATTACAAGGTTATATCAACATAAACGTCTGACATCATTTTCAGGTGTCTAGTTATCCGAGATTAGTGAGTACTTACAGCAGGCGCTGGCGCGGGCTCCGCGGGGCCGCGGCGCCAGCTGCCGCCGCCGCCGTCCGGCCCGCTGGCGCGCCCGCCGTACCGGGCCCTGTGGATACACATATCATTTTTAAATTAACAAAGTGCCATCTATAGTGGATTCACGATTTGTCCGTTGACTTACACTATTTTACAAGCTTTTATTTACCTTGCAATGTATGTATAGTACATTGTTGTAGAGGCTAGAAAGCAAGCAATAGATGGACGAGTTAGTTCGAGGGCCGACGCGTAGCGGAGGCCCTCGAAAGTACGAGTCCAGCTATTGCACTTTCGGCCGAGGCTTAACATAGTGCTTTTCACGCCTACTGCAAGGAAATTGCAAATAGTAATAATTTTCAATCAAAATTGGCGCGGCGGAGGAGGAGCACAGGCAGCGCACGCCGGCACGACCGCGCGGGGCCCTGTGATTGGTCGATCGCTGTTCAAACTGTCCAACAATAACATTGTTGGACAGTTTGAAGTCATAGATGGCCTTGTTCGTGCGACGTCCAACTACCCCAGCTTTGAAGCCTGAATTCTGACCATCTTTTGCCACATTTCCGAGTAGTGGCGTGAAATAGTACATTGTTCGGGTGGAATCTTGCAACTCAAATTTGAAGCAGATATACCAATTGAGCTGAAATTTTGGGTTTAAGTGTAGTTTGGATGACAATTCATTGTTATGGTATGGTCAAGGACCTAAATCGTTGAGCTATATAGGTGTCAAAAAATTTTAGGTTTCTATCTAAAGTCCATGATTGTACCATCGAGCTGATGATGGAGATTCTGTCTGGCCATGCAAATTCAGGACTTAACAGACATAACCCCGTTGAGTTTGGGCTCGTTAGAATCGTCTCAACGAGTAGTTGATGACGGTATACAGAAGAGTACAGTTGGCAATAAAAAGCTTGTACCAAAATTTTTTTTTGACAGAAACTGTATTTAAATACAGGCAAACTTGAAAAGAAGATTTTTTGTTAAATAACAAGTTGATGAAAAAAAAACATATATGAGGCAAAAATCTGCCTTGAATTTCTGAAGTTCTTACAGAGTCAGAAAAACAAAAGACGTCTGTCCCCGCATCTTACATACACACATGAAAAGTTTTTATCACGTAAGATTGCATAAAAAGAAACGCCCTTTATGCAGATTAAAAGCCAATTAAAAAATTGGCTCAACCTTAGCAATGTCCACAGGAAAAACGCGAACTTGTGTCTCTGTATGACCCACCCATATATGTGATTTTTTCACACCGTGTGAGCTAGCCCATTTCCTCATATTCACGAGAAAGCAAGCAGATGATGATTAACCTCATACCTGTCTCTGTCTGGTTCGCGGGTGTCACGAGCGTCACGTGAATCGCGCGCGTCGCGTGGCTCACGAGTGTCGCGCGTGTCACGTGCGTCACGAGTGTCGCGCGTGTCACGTGCGTCGCGCGTGTCGCGAGCGTCGCGCGGAACGCGCCACGCCCCTTCGTCGCGCGGCGGCCCGCGCTCGTCGCGTCTGCGAGGGAGACAGGTTCATGATGTAATTTATACTAATGTTATCTCTATGTGAGACTGTAGCTTTGTAAATATGTATCATCATTATCATATCGGCCGAAAGACGTCCACTGCTGAACAGGCCTTCCCCAAAGAGCGCCACAAAGACCTGTCCTGCGTCATCCACATCTAGCGGATTCCCGCGCCCTTTACCAGGTCAGCAGTCCACTGTCTCTACCCACGCTGCGCCTACCGGTGCGTGGTCGCCACTCGAGAACCTTTCCACCCCAATGGCTATCGGTTCTACGTGCAATGTGCCCCGTCCACTGCCACTTAAGTTCAGTGATTCGGAGGGCTATATCGGTTACCTTGGTTCTGCTGTGGATAGCCTCATTTCTGATGCGATCACGCAGATAACTCCCAGCATAGCCTTCTCTATTGCCCTTTGGATGACGTAATGGGTAATCTCCGGAACTACTCATACGATTTCAAAAACTCTTTCACTTGCGTATGGCACGGAGTTTCCGGACGGACGTAGGCTGTTTTGTCCCGCGCGTTTACCTTCGTTCTTTGCAATACGCGGACAAAACAATAATCATAGTCAACTACGTACAGTCAGCATTAGAAGTAGCTAAGCAAAATAACAGGCTCAAAATGACCTACACAGATCCTTATTCCCTTGACATGAGTTCATGTGTAGATTATTTTGAGCAATAGGACCGCTTAGCAATTTCTGCTGCTGACTGTACACTAAGCTACCAGTAGAATCCTTACGTTTTTATAGAAACAAAATTGTTAGACAACTATGGACCTAAACGCAGTATTCTGCGCCCGAAACAACCATTTACTTGATTTACTTGACAAATACAGATCTGTTCACTCACGAAGTCGCGCCCCTCCACAGGTCTCCACAGCTAATTATCATTGTACAGTGTGCAATGTGCTGTGGAGGGGCGCGACTTTATGAGTGAACAGTACTGTAGTAAACTGTGACTTCAATGTCAATTAGTATGTAAGCCGTCTTTAACTCAATTTTTTTGGGTATTTATATACATTTATTTATTTATTTATTTGGAAAACCAACAGCTACAAAAAATTGACATAAGATTACATACATACATATAATCACGCCTTTTTCACGGATCTCCATTTGCTACGATCCTGACAAACCACTTTCGCTTCACTCACCTTCATAACATTTCTCATACACGCTCGTCGGTTTAGGGTACTTTTGACCTGGCCTTTTTGTAAGATTTCTCCAATTTGATCGGAGAAAGTTCGCCTAGGTCTTCCCCTTCCACTCTTTTTACATACACTCTCTTCGTTAATCTTCTTTCATCCATCCTCTCTACATGCCCAAACCAATTTAACATTTTGGGTATTTATGTTCTTTAATTGTAGTTGCACATACACACATTTGTTCCTCTCCAAAAACTGGTTGGAATGGCATGTAAAAAAGCCTATGGATGGACACAACATACCTCTCGTCCCTTGCGGGCGGCGGGCGCTCCTCGCGGCGGCGCTCCGGCGAGCGCGGCCGCTCCTCGCGCGCCGGCGCCGCGCCGGCCTCGCGCGCGCGCGCTGTAACAAACACATCACCCATTAGTACACAACACCATCAAACGACTCTGCAGCTATCGCTCCTTAGCGAACATACGAGAAGCATTCGACGACCGAATAGCATAGTGGTTAGAGAACCTGACTATGAAGCTTGAGGTCCCGGGTTCGATTCCCAGTCGGGGCAGATATTTGTATGATGAATACGAGTGTTTGTTCTCAAGTCTTGGCTGTTTAATATCTATTTGAGTATGTATTTATCTATATAAGTATGTTTATCCGTTATATAGTACAGGCTTTGCCTAGTTTGGGACTAGATCAATTGGTGTGAATTGTCCCACGATATTTATTTATTATTCATTTTGAAATATTGAATTCGAGCAGAGGGGTAGTCATGTAACGTTTTGAACGCGCGTTAGGTAGATCCAACTGTCTGTTTTCCATATAAAAATGACGTTTACCTGCCGCGCGTACAATGCATTACGATATCGACCAGAAGGAGAGCGCAATTTGCGACGGTGAATAATCAAGCAGTATTTATGGTTGTTGTCATTTACCTCTGAGAGGAAATTAGGTAAGAATGTAAATAACTGTCTGGGTAGTCTACTCTTTATTTTTATGTTTTCAGGGTTACGTTTCAATGAAGATTATTATATATTTTATCCAAATTCTTTATTTTCGGTTCATGCTACGGTTTTCAAAATAATGCCAAGGAACCCCCTTTCTGCTTTAAGGGTATTTTGGTAACACCCTGTATAGGTAATAACTATGTGGCGGCATGCAATGACGTATACCACGTGTCCCAAAAGTCAACGTCAAGTGGAAAACGGGTGATACCTTTGACATAACTTGGTTTTTTTTCTTCTATTTTAGTTAACTGTTATATGACTTGGGCTTTCACCCGTTTGCGGCTTGACGTTGACTGTTGGAACACCCTGTATGTTTAGCATTACTGTTTATGAAGCACGGGAGCGGGCCTAGTCGATACGGTCGGTATTTGAGCGGCATAGCGAAAACACTAATAACTATCAACTCGACCCCGCCTAGTCCCGTATATAATCTAGAGTCAGTGTTCAGTCAGTCTCAGTTTATTTATGAATAAATATGTACGGACATTTTCCAGTTTCCTTTATCTCTTCAATCTCCACCTGAACACAGGCCGCACAATACCTACAACTATAGTGAGGTTGAACTCGGCCGCCTTCTATTCCTCCAACCGACGCTATACATCGGCCTCCTTGACCATTTCCAAAGCGCGAGCTTTTAAAAGTGATTACCAAACACTAGTCTCATAAAAAGCACTAACCTAGCTGCCACGACTCCACTTTCTTGTCGACCTTATCCTGCGCTCTGTCCCTGTCTCCTCACTACCGGCTACACGGATGACATATGGAGCGATCGTCAGTCACTAACCTGGTCGCCACGGCTCGGCCTTCTTGTCCTCCTTATCTTTGCTTCGCCAGGCGCTCTCCTCCCGCTCTGGCTTGGGTTCCCTGTCCCTCGTGTCTCTAGTGTCCCTGTCGCCGGGTCGCGGGTCCCCTCGCCGCCAGTTGCCGGATGCGGCAATCTTCTGTTCCTCCAGTCGACGCTGGACTTCGACCTCCTTGGCGCGCGCCTTTTCTTCGGCACGGGCTAGATATTCTTGATGTTCTCTGGGAAAAATGAAATGCAATTTATTCACGTCCGATCCCTGCGGGCGGAAGTTTGCCGTTTTATCACTTTTCGGCATCCATTACTCTTGCACTCGTATATTCGTCAGAACGAGACGGATGTCTTCTTATTCGCGGCGATAAGTGATAAAATGGCAACCATCTTACGCCCACAGGAAAGGCCAGTATTTGTTAGACTCAGGGATCTGATACCGGTATTTTCTCTATACAAATTAAACCGGCATTATTTCGTTCTTTGGAAACTGCCCGATCAAAAATGATAGTATATCATTTTTGATCGGGCAGTTTCCTAAATACACGATAGAGTCCTACATTAAGAGCCTAAAATAATTCAAAATATTAGACTACTTCGGGGATTTTTGAAAAAACCGGTACCGGTCCCTGGTTAGACTATGGACGAACGGCAGCATATAACTGACAGGAATTCGAAATGTAGGCCTAATTTTAGAGATGTAATAAATCAGTGGAATGAGCATTTTCAGTCGTTTTCACACGCAGACACATTTCAGGTTTATTTAAGAAACTTATGTACGAAGGTACAACAGCCTGTTCAGCGAAGGAAAATCGTGAGGAGACCAGCTTAATTCCAACAAGGTCCAGTTTTCCCTCTGGGTTGGAAGGTAAGATAGCAGTCGCTTTCGCAAGCCAAATTCTGGGCTTAACCTTTGGAATGCCGGAACGTGGATCCGCGGAATCTCGTTACACTGCCTTAACGCGGATCGGTGTTCAAAAGACCCCTCGCAATTTGCTTCGTTTTGTTAGGTTAAATATCGTGAGGATCCACGGAATCCCGTTATACTGCCGGAACGTGGATTGGCGCTCAAACGATTGGTTCGTTTTTCTATAGTTTTTTATAGGTTAGTAGCGTCGAGAATAGAACGCGGATCCGCGTCGGCACACAGCCATACTGTAACTCCAGCAGCCGCGGCATTCCAAAGGTTAAGTGCCCAGTCCTCAGCAACTTTAGGACAGGTCGGGTATACCCGAGGGCAGTGTTGGGCAAAACGTAATTGAATTACTAATTAATAATTACAATTACAAAAAGTAATTTCAATTACAAATTATAATTACAGGGAAAATGAAATTGTAATTATAAGTTTCAATTACAATTACAAAATGTAATTATTAATTGAATTATTAATTACATTTTGCAATTAATTACTTATTAAATTACAAATTACTTTTGTTTTATAGAATATTTTTGATCGTTTATTTTTTGAATAAAATAAACGATCAGTGAAACGAAAACCGGATAGGATTAGTATTCCGGGATAAAAAATATGCTTAGGTACTTTATATTCTGGAAATATACTATCTTTGTGCCAAATTTCAGTCAATTCAAATAAATATAAATATAGGTACACACATTTATTGTTTTGATTATTACATCATTGCAATCAGACCAAGTAAACACGTATGCTTCTCTTTGTTTATAAAAAAAGTTGACTTAAAGTAATTTAGTAAGTTAATTTACAAATAAATGTAATTACAATTACAAATTACAAGTAATTTCAAGTACAAATTACAAGTAATTTCAATTACATGAAATTTTAATTACATTCAATTTAATTAACGTAATTTAATTAATAATTGTGTAATTTGTAATTAAATTACAAAAAGTAATTAATTACGCCCAACACTGCCCGAGGGTATAATATATTATATACCTGAGCTGGTGATGTAGGTGTATTACCTGTCTTCCTTCTCCTTGCGTTCCCTGGCGGCGGCCTGCTCCTCCTGCAGTTTCCGCTCCCTCTCCTCGCGCTCCTTGCGCTCCTCCTCCTCCTTGACGCGGCGCACCTCCTCCGCCGCGCGCTCCTCGGCGAGACGCTTCTCCTCCAACCACTAACGACACAAATACAACTACCTCAGTAAATTCATTAACTGAATAAATCTTACTTCTAAATTTTAGCGAAATTATGACAAACTTAAAATGGCATGCACGATGTTTGCGGACGCGCACGCGGACGGTTTCCATGCGACGCTCCGCAAACGCTGTGCCGCGACGCTGCGCAGGGTGCGCGCCAGCCGCCAGTCTCCTGGCCGTTGTGGCGGGGAGATGGGACAGTGTCCTAATCAGGCACTGGACCACCCAACACTTAAGTTTAGGTACTAACATAGTTATTTAAGTTAATTTGTAATACTAACACTTTTATGGACAACTAATGTCTGAAATAAATTATTTTATTTATTTTATAAAAAAAAACCGGACAAGTGCGAGTCGGAATCGCCCACCGAGGGTTCGGTACAAAATGACAAATGTATAGTTTTCAGATTTTTCCTTGTACTTGTAGTGTAAGACTTACGTGCCAAATTTCATAGTTCTAAGTTAACGGAAAGTACCCTATAAATTTCGATTCCCGTGAGAGTGTCAAAATATACGTTTTTTTTACGTTAACTTAGAAGTTTTGTTTTTTCACAGCTTCAAGGGACTGTAGACTTGAGTATATGGTTTTAATTTCAACTCGATACCTTCACGCGTTCCCGAGATAAAGGATAGTACGGTAGAAAGTAACTGCCTGCAATTGTGACACAGAAATCTTTTTTACTTTTATTTAATTTTCGAGCGCTCGAAAGTCAAAAATCGCCCCCTGGTCATTGTCTACTGCGACTGACCTCCTGGCGGCGGTCCTCCGCCCGCTGCTGCGCACGCTCCTGGCGCCTGCGCGCGCGCTCCGCGGCGAGCTTGTCCGCGAACGCCTTGAGGCGCTGCTGGTGCGCCGCGCCGCGCTCGGCGCTGAGGCGGGACACGAACTCGTCCCGTTGCGAGTGCATGCGCACGAGGCGCTCGGCGGTGGCTACGTCGCGGGTGCGAGCCTCTGCCGACAAAACATGAAGTCAAGGCTTGATTTTATGTCTAGGAGCAGCGCTACGCTAGGAAGCCGATCACATGCGAAAATGTAGGGGAAAGCGCCTATGAGCAAAGCGGGCTCTTGGCTATGAAAAAGTTAATAATTAATTCGTCAAATGATGATTTCAAAAAGCGGTTTCAGTGATTTTTTAACTACTTAATTACGGGTGCCGCTACGGAAGCAGAGCTCATAGGTACTTCCAACGGCGTAATAAATCAACTAGAGTGGTCAGTTTAAAATCATAAAAACATGTGGCTCGATCATGGCATACAGTAAAGTAGCGGATCATATAGAAATTTCATTAACAAAACGCCGTGCTTCACAATAGCAATAGACTCACTAGATGCTACTCCAAGGATAAGATAACACCTAGTTGGACGTCTACTCCATCAACATGTTAATGCCTTCGACATTGAGCGTCGTAACGAGCTCGATAAAAGGCAAGACGAGCTCAAAGCTCGCCTACCAGCAACCATCCAGTACAACTTCGTCGGCGGGGTAGTAACCTGCCCAAATTGCACTCGTACCTTTACAAAAACGATAGGGTACATGAGAGCGCACCAGAGAGTAGAACAACAACACTCCAGTCATATTGCTAATCGTTAATATCAAATCCCGAGCACACAGTCGCTATGGCCGAAATCGGTCAGGTCAGCTCATCATCATAAATTGGACGTAGTTTCGGAAAAAGATTTGAATTTGAACTTTAACAAAAGTCATACATTTCAATCATGATGTCTTGTGGGTTGGATCCTTTTAGCTAAACTACAACCAATTATACTGGAGCAAATGTGCAGGCGTAAATTAACACAGAACGCTAAAGAGCGCACTGTCGCGTCTAGCCAACAAAATGCTGTTCCTCCGAGGCCTACCATTGTGTAACAACTGTAACATTACCAATGGGATTTATTTCGGAGGCAATAACAATAAAATACCCTGTGTGATGTCGAGTTATAGTAGTACAGTCAGCATCAAAAGTAGCTACGCAAACAAACACGTCAAAAGTCTTTATTAGAAGGGAATAAAAGCTTTTGACGTCTTCGATTGCGTAGTTACTTTCGATGCTGACAGTACCATCCTATTTCTCCCGTGTGTTATGAATTGACTAAAGGGGGAAGCAGCCTATCACTACAATATCACATTTTCTCCTACTAAACCTGAAATATTGCGAGAAGTGACACTGAAAAGTGAGTTTATGTATTTAGGTCAATCAACTATTACTTGTAGTTATTCTGTCGCGTTAGCCAGAGGACAGTATTATAGTTTCTTAGAAAAAAAAAACATGGACTTCTATTACCTATCTATTTGATGACCCAAACAATCAGTTTTTAAAAAATATTCAGGAAACGTAAGAATAACAGATATTTGAAGTTGAACCCCACCTAGCAAGAGAAATAAGCTTCCTTAAAAATACAAATGCATGGTTAATTGTCGCACCACGTGCGTCAATAAGGTCAACCTTTTGACTTTCATCTAAGTGTCGTATTTGAAGGGTGTTTACTTACCGATGAGCTGCTGTATGCGTTCCTTCTCCTGCTGCTCCCAGAAGGCCTTGTCCTGCACTTGTTTCTCTTCTAGACTCTTCTGTAGGAGGGGGATTTCCTCCAGACGCTTAGCGCGCTCGAAATAGTCCACCTGTGATACGGGAATTAAATAGTTAGGGTACAATATTACAGAAATCGAGCTAGCCACAAATGACGCAACGCTTGTGTTTCGGTACTAGGAGAGGAATAAAACTTAAATACATTCTAAGCTCATTAATATTCATGCGCATCATACAAATAAATACCCTTTTCTCAAAATAGTATGAAATGTTCTCATAACGTCTGTGACGAGAGGATAGTATCCGAAAGTGACTCATCCTGGACAATAAGTGTCCAGGAAGTAAGTATGTAAATTCCATTACGAATCATAATATTTCAATGTAGAACTATTTTTTTTAACAAAGATAAGCTAAGGAGGTTATTGGCGTTGGTTTTTTTTTAAGTATCATAGAGGTTGACGTGTCCGTATTGCACGATGTAAAATAGCGGAAAGTTCAGTTCCATCGTGTTTTTTACTATTTCGATACTAATTAGGAATTCGACACTAACAGGAGAAAAAGAAAAATAAAATAACCATCCTTTCCTTCGGCAGTCGGGTAATAAAATAGATATTTGCACAATTATGAAAAGTTCATGAAATCGAAAGCTGAGAAAATGTATTTACTTTTAAGAAAATCTGCTTCGACCATAAGTGGCATCCTGGACGAGTATGATTTAGCCGGCCGAGCCGAGTACTTACTGGTTTCAGCAGTAATGATAGTACATGGGCCGCCGGCTTCTTCTTAGTCACTACCAACTAGGCTAAAGTGGTAAGCCAGATGAAAATCAATAGTATGTCAATATCATTGAATTTGGCAGGGTAAAACTGTTCTCATTTTATCTATGAATTTCAATAAAAATATACCTAACAAAAAAAAAACAAATGTGCAGGCATAAACTAACACAGAACGCTAAAAGACGTCCTGTCGTATGTAGCCGACATGGTGCTGTGCCTCCGAGGCCTACCAGCTCGCAACAACAGTCACATTGCGAATGGGATTTATTTCGGAGGATTTTAACTTATCAATCGACAATGTAACCGCATAAACTCTACATTTCCTTTAGCAGCCTACCCTTTCGTATGCTAAGCACTTATCAATGCTATCGACAATTAACTCTGAAACGAATAATGACCTTTTCTTCAGCATTGTCAGTGTCATAGTCATAGCGTTACAAAATTTTAAGGAGTTTCAGAAGCCGGGTTGATAAGTGTGCGTTAACTTTAACATAGCTAGAATCCTTAACCATTAGTATGCCTTGTTTCGGATCCTTCCACAACGGTTTGAAACTTACGCCTAAAACTTTAACGTTATTATTTTAGCAACAAATCGACAAACTGACAGTAAAATTGTAGTTACCTTTTTCTCCTGCGATTTGAGCCTAGCTTGCAGTTCACGACGCTCTTTCATCAGTTCCTCAGCCTCGCGCTGGGCGATAGCTTCGGCGTCCATTTTCTTCAGCACCTGAGCAAAATATATCACGTTTAATAGGGTAGTTGCGACATGTTTAAATTGATAACGTAGTGTTGCTAAATGGATAGTAAACCATCACATTATTGTAATAAAGTATAAAGGACCTTGAAAGTTTAGAAAAAATATCTATTTTTTTTATGTGCAAGAGTATTTTTAAAGTAACCAAATAGAAGCCATACGCTTTTATAGAAAAAAAAAATTAACAACTATGGACCTAAATGCAGTATTAAGTGACCGAAAATTTACTTCATTTTCCATGCAACGATTTACGAATAGCAAACTGTGACGTCATACTTTTATATCAATTAGTATGAAGCGTTTCGGCTGAGAAATTTCGTAATAATGGTTTCGGACAACTGACTCTTCAGAATTTTTCTGTGTTCCCGGGAAGGATATGTTATAATGTCATGTGTTTTTTTGGTGTTGGAGAGTCGGTTTTTTGGATATAAATTATTTAAATCTGTACCCATCATACACATTCAGTACCCCGAATCGCTACGCGCTACGCTCGTAGCCGATCCCGTGGTTTTCCTCGTATGTAGCGGAAAGCGACTACGGCGTAGCGACGCATACGTGTCGCCACGGGCCGGGAATGGGTTAACATACCTCCTCGTCCAGTTTGGAGAGCACTCGTTTCCCGACGTCGCTCTGCGCGATGTGCGCGATCCTCTCGCGGAGATGCCTCTCGCGGACGGCGGCCATCTCGGAGGCTTGGCGTCGTTTCTCGCGCTCCTCGCGCTCGGCCTCCTGCCGGCGAGCTTCGGCTGCCGCCGCGATGCGGAGCTGCTCTTCTTGACGTCTGGATAAATACATCATTATTACAAATAATACCTAATATTATGTTATAATAATTTTGCTTTTTTATATTTATAATTTTGCTATTTTCTCGCAATAAATAATTGATTGATTTAAATAATGTAGAGCATGTCGCCTACTACTAAGTAGGTTTATTTTCGAGTACAGTCGAGTTCTCCAATATCTATACGGACAACCTTTCAAAAATATCTATACACAGTCTCTATTGTTACTAACATAAGACGCATGTGTAGATATTTTTGAAAGGTTGTCTGTATAGATATTGGAGAACTCAACTATGTAATTTAGCTCCCTTGAATCTAGTATACCTGAGCTCCTCCTCCTCGCGCACGGTGTTGAGGCGCTCGATGTACTCCTTGCGCTCCTCGATGATCTTGTGCCGCTGCAGCACGCGCTGGTGCTCGGCGTGCTTGTGCTCGTGGTAGTGCGCCACCATGTGCGCGCGCGCGCGCTCGCGCTCGGCGCGCCGGCGCGCGGGGAACAGCGTCTGTACGGCGCGGGACAGCACTTCTGCAGCGCGGACCAGTACCTGAGCTCCTCCTCCTCGCGCACGGTGTTGAGGCGCTCGATGTACTCCTTGCGCTCCTCGATGATCTTGTGCCGCTGCAGCACGCGCTGGTGCTCGGCGTGCTTGTGCTCGTGGTAGTGCGCCACCATGTGCGCGCGCGCGCGCTCGCGCTCGGCGCGCCGGCGCGCGGGGAACAGCGTCTGTACGGCGCGGGACAGCACTTCTGCAGCGCGGACCAGTACCTGAGCTCCTCCTCCTCGCGCACGGTGTTGAGGCGCTCGATGTACTCCTTGCGCTCCTCGATGATCTTGTGCCGCTGCAGCACGCGCTGGTGCTCGGCGTGCTTGTGCTCGTGGTAGTGCGCCACCATGTGCGCGCGCGCGCGCTCGCGCTCGGCGCGCCGGCGCGCGGGGAACAGCGTCTGTACGGCGCGGGACAGCACTTCTGCAGCGCGGACCAGTACCTGAGCTCCTCCTCCTCGCGCACGGTGTTGAGGCGCTCGATGTACTCCTTGCGCTCCTCGATGATCTTGTGCCGCTGCAGCACGCGCTGGTGCTCGGCGTGCTTGTGCTCGTGGTAGTGCGCCACCATGTGCGCGCGCGCGCGCTCGCGCTCGGCGCGCCGGCGCGCGGGGAACAGCGTCTGTACGGCGCGGGACAGCACTTCTGCAGCGCGGACCAGTACCTGAGCTCCTCCTCCTCGCGCACGGTGTTGAGGCGCTCGATGTACTCCTTGCGCTCCTCGATGATCTTGTGCCGCTGCAGCACGCGCTGGTGCTCGGCGTGCTTGTGCTCGTGGTAGTGCGCCACCATGTGCGCGCGCGCGCGCTCGCGCTCGGCGCGCCGGCGCGCGGGGAACAGCGTCTGTACGGCGCGGGACAGCACTTCTGCAGCGCGGACCAGTACCTGAGCTCCTCCTCCTCGCGCACGGTGTTGAGGCGCTCGATGTACTCCTTGCGCTCCTCGATGATCTTGTGCCGCTGCAGCACGCGCTGGTGCTCGGCGTGCTTGTGCTCGTGGTAGTGCGCCACCATGTGCGCGCGCGCGCGCTCGCGCTCGGCGCGCCGGCGCGCGGGGAACAGCGTCTGTACGGCGCGGGACAGCACTTCTGCAGCGCGGACCAGTACCTGAGCTCCTCCTCCTCGCGCACGGTGTTGAGGCGCTCGATGTACTCCTTGCGCTCCTCGATGATCTTGTGCCGCTGCAGCACGCGCTGGTGCTCGGCGTGCTTGTGCTCGTGGTAGTGCGCCACCATGTGCGCGCGCGCGCGCTCGCGCTCGGCGCGCCGGCGCGCGGGGAACAGCGTCTGTACGGCGCGGGACAGCACTTCTGCAGCGCGGACCAGTACCTGAGCTCCTCCTCCTCGCGCACGGTGTTGAGGCGCTCGATGTACTCCTTGCGCTCCTCGATGATCTTGTGCCGCTGCAGCACGCGCTGGTGCTCGGCGTGCTTGTGCTCGTGGTAGTGCGCCACCATGTGCGCGCGCGCGCGCTCGCGCTCGGCGCGCCGGCGCGCGGGGAACAGCGTCTGTACGGCGCGGGACAGCACTTCTGCAGCGCGGACCAGTACCTGAGCTCCTCCTCCTCGCGCACGGTGTTGAGGCGCTCGATGTACTCCTTGCGCTCCTCGATGATCTTGTGCCGCTGCAGCACGCGCTGGTGCTCGGCGTGCTTGTGCTCGTGGTAGTGCGCCACCATGTGCGCGCGCGCGCGCTCGCGCTCGGCGCGCCGGCGCGCGGGGAACAGCGTCTGTACGGCGCGGGACAGCACTTCTGCAGCGCGGACCAGTACCTGAGCTCCTCCTCCTCGCGCACGGTGTTGAGGCGCTCGATGTACTCCTTGCGCTCCTCGATGATCTTGTGCCGCTGCAGCACGCGCTGGTGCTCGGCGTGCTTGTGCTCGTGGTAGTGCGCCACCATGTGCGCGCGCGCGCGCTCGCGCTCGGCGCGCCGGCGCGCGGGGAACAGCGTCTGTACGGCGCGGGACAGCACTTCTGCAGCGCGGACCAGTTGCGAGCGGACCTGAGTCAATTCATTATTTTTTATTTCATTGTAATTGTATTGTCGTGTACATAACAATTTAGAATTAACTTTTAAGTCAGATGCTGACGCCATGAAAGAAACACAACATTAACAAAATCTCTGTGTCCAAAGGTTGACTGGTAGAGAATGCTTACAGCATTAAGTCCGCCTTTTGTACAATGAGTTATTCTTTTGTGCTTTAAAAATTAAATAAATAACTTGAATACTAAATCATCTTAAAATTAGGGGACAAACTTGCACAAATTTAGATTCGCCGATGCATCGTATACCACTCGCACTCTGGTATACAACCAAGGTGCGCAAACTTGCACAAATTTAGATTCGCCGATGCATCGTATACCACTCGCACTCTGGTATACAACCAAGGTGCGCGAACTTGCACAAATTTAGATTCGCCGATGCATCGTATACCACTCGCACTCTGGTATACAACCAAGGTGCGCAAACTTGCACAAATTTAGATTCGCCGATGCATCGTATACCACTCGCACTCTGGTATACAACCAAGGTGCGCTCTATCTTCCTTCACAACGGCATGATGTCGAAGGTATACAGTTTCAGCTTCATATTCAACTTCAGCTTACTTAATGCGACAACTAGAGAAGTAGTATTATTTAGGGTGAGTTGCATTGCACCAAATAGTGTCAATTACAGACATAAGTTAAAATCTGAATGTGGAAAGGTTGACAAGTTTCTATGGAATGATAGCCGGCGCCATATTTAAAGTTGATCGTTCTGTAATCGTAAGTTTTCGTTAAGTGAGGGCACGTGCTTACCTCTTCAGCGGGCGTGGCTTGCAAGATGGCGCCGCCGCAGGCCTCGTCGGCCGTCGAGCACCATTCGCCGCCGCCAGCCTCCACGCCAAAGTGCACACATCTAGAAACATTACATTGTAACCAACTGACCATTTCAAATGTTGTACAAATATTGAATAATAAGGATCTCGACTAATGGTCAAATCTTTTTATGAAACGTCAAAACACTCGGTTAATATGAAGTTTGTATCAAATCGTTTGGCAATAAAAAAATTAAAAACGTCACTTGCTCCTGAATGAGGTTATTCGATTTTCTATTGTCAAACAGCGTCAATATTTTGGTTTATATTTAAGTATTCTACTTGCATAAAACATCGTCCATATTTTAGTCTATATGACACGCCGCGTTAGTGAAGCTTATCCAAATTTTCATAAATTTTCAAGATAAATAACAATTTGCAATTTATTTGTGCAGACATAAATTAACACAGAATACAAACTGGTAATGAATCCTGTCGCGTCATGTCCACATAATGCTGTGCCTCTGAGGCCTACCATTTCATAACAATGTGGGTATTAGAAATGGGATTTATTTCAGAGGCATACCAAGAACAGAATTATCTTTATTTAGTCATCTTTATCGAGCCTCCAATTAGTACCAATTCCAATTTTTGATCTTTATGTATTTTTCGCAACCCCTCTCCTTTTTCCTAGGAAATACTTGGGCCAATCAACAATTTTTTGTTGCTAGTTGCCATGGTTACGTCTCCTGGGTCACTCCTTAAAACTACGATTTTATGGGGCTTAAATCCACTAAACACGTATTTTTGTCATATTGGTAAACTCATTCCACGGTGGGGCAACTCCTTACCATGATAGGAGCCTAATTTATAGTATATTTTTCTAAGAAACTCTGTCACTGTTGTCTCTTGGCTTAACGGGACAGGATAACAACAAGAAAACGTTGATTGACCCAATTAACAAGAACTAGTAAGAGTATTGCACCAGTTGTACAGCTACTGACTTGTTGGCGTGGTCGACGCGGATCTGCATGTCGTTGTGCCGCACGCAGTCGACGAGCAGGCGCTCCAGGTGGAACAGGTCGTCGGTGGCGGCCAGCTCCAGCAGCCGCGGGAACTGCACGCACGCGTAGCACTGCGCCACTTGCCGCACGAGCCGCACGAGGGCCACGTCGTTGAGTGCGACGCAGTATTGTACTAGTTATCTAGTTACTGACTTGTTGGCGTGGTCGACGCGGATCTGCATGTCGTTGTGCCGCACGCAGTCGACGAGCAGGCGCTCCAGGTGGAACAGGTCGTCGGTGGCGGCCAGCTCCAGCAGCCGCGGGAACTGCACGCACGCGTAGCACTGCGCCACTTGCCGCACGAGCCGCACGAGGGCCACGTCGTTGAGTGCGACGCAGTATTGTACTAGTTATCTAGTTACTGACTTGTTGGCGTGGTCGACGCGGATCTGCATGTCGTTGTGCCGCACGCAGTCGACGAGCAGGCGCTCCAGGTGGAACAGGTCGTCGGTGGCGGCCAGCTCCAGCAGCCGCGGGAACTGCACGCACGCGTAGCACTGCGCCACTTGCCGCACGAGCCGCACGAGGGCCACGTCGTTGAGTGCGACGCAGTATTGTACTAGTTATCTAGTTACTGACTTGTTGGCGTGGTCGACGCGGATCTGCATGTCGTTGTGCCGCACGCAGTCGACGAGCAGGCGCTCCAGGTGGAACAGGTCGTCGGTGGCGGCCAGCTCCAGCAGCCGCGGGAACTGCACGCACGCGTAGCACTGCGCCACTTGCCGCACGAGCCGCACGAGGGCCACGTCGTTGAGTGCGACGCAGTATTGTACTAGTTATCTAGTTACTGACTTGTTGGCGTGGTCGACGCGGATCTGCATGTCGTTGTGCCGCACGCAGTCGACGAGCAGGCGCTCCAGGTGGAACAGGTCGTCGGTGGCGGCCAGCTCCAGCAGCCGCGGGAACTGCACGCACGCGTAGCACTGCGCCACTTGCCGCACGAGCCGCACGAGGGCCACGTCGTTGAGTGCGACGCAGTATTGTACTAGTTATCTAGTTACTGACTTGTTGGCGTGGTCGACGCGGATCTGCATGTCGTTGTGCCGCACGCAGTCGACGAGCAGGCGCTCCAGGTGGAACAGGTCGTCGGTGGCGGCCAGCTCCAGCAGCCGCGGGAACTGCACGCACGCGTAGCACTGCGCCACTTGCCGCACGAGCCGCACGAGGGCCACGTCGTTGAGTGCGACGCAGTATTGTACTAGTTATCTAGTTACTGACTTGTTGGCGTGGTCGACGCGGATCTGCATGTCGTTGTGCCGCACGCAGTCGACGAGCAGGCGCTCCAGGTGGAACAGGTCGTCGGTGGCGGCCAGCTCCAGCAGCCGCGGGAACTGCACGCACGCGTAGCACTGCGCCACTTGCCGCACGAGCCGCACGAGGGCCACGTCGTTGAGTGCGACGCAGTATTGTACTAGTTATCTAGTTACTGACTTGTTGGCGTGGTCGACGCGGATCTGCATGTCGTTGTGCCGCACGCAGTCGACGAGCAGGCGCTCCAGGTGGAACAGGTCGTCGGTGGCGGCCAGCTCCAGCAGCCGCGGGAACTGCACGCACGCGTAGCACTGCGCCACTTGCCGCACGAGCCGCACGAGGGCCACGTCGTTGAGTGCGACGCAGTATTGTACTAGTTATCTAGTTACTGACTTGTTGGCGTGGTCGACGCGGATCTGCATGTCGTTGTGCCGCACGCAGTCGACGAGCAGGCGCTCCAGGTGGAACAGGTCGTCGGTGGCGGCCAGCTCCAGCAGCCGCGGGAACTGCACGCACGCGTAGCACTGCGCCACTTGCCGCACGAGCCGCACGAGGGCCACGTCGTTGAGTGCGACGCAGTATTGTACTAGTTATCTAGTTACTGACTTGTTGGCGTGGTCGACGCGGATCTGCATGTCGTTGTGCCGCACGCAGTCGACGAGCAGGCGCTCCAGGTGGAACAGGTCGTCGGTGGCGGCCAGCTCCAGCAGCCGCGGGAACTGCACGCACGCGTAGCACTGCGCCACTTGCCGCACGAGCCGCACGAGGGCCACGTCGTTGAGTGCGACGCAGTATTGTACTAGTTATCTAGTTACTGACTTGTTGGCGTGGTCGACGCGGATCTGCATGTCGTTGTGCCGCACGCAGTCGACGAGCAGGCGCTCCAGGTGGAACAGGTCGTCGGTGGCGGCCAGCTCCAGCAGCCGCGGGAACTGCACGCACGCGTAGCACTGCGCCACTTGCCGCACGAGCCGCACGAGGGCCACGTCGTTGAGTGCGACGCAGTATTGTACTAGTTATCTAGTTACTGACTTGTTGGCGTGGTCGACGCGGATCTGCATGTCGTTGTGCCGCACGCAGTCGACGAGCAGGCGCTCCAGGTGGAACAGGTCGTCGGTGGCGGCCAGCTCCAGCAGCCGCGGGAACTGCACGCACGCGTAGCACTGCGCCACTTGCCGCACGAGCCGCACGAGGGCCACGTCGTTGAGTGCGGCGCAGTATTGTACTAATTATCTAGTTACTGACTTGTTGGCGTGGTCGACGCGGATCTGCATGTCGTTGTGCCGCACGCAGTCGACGAGCAGGCGCTCCAGGTGGAACAGGTCGTCGGTGGCGGCCAGCTCCAGCAGCCGCGGGAACTGCACGCACGCGTAGCACTGCGCCACTTGCCGCACGAGCCGCACGAGGGCCACGTCGTTGAGTGCGGCGCAGTATTGTACTAATTATCTAGTTACTGACTTGTTGGCGTGGTCGACGCGGATCTGCATGTCGTTGTGCCGCACGCAGTCGACGAGCAGGCGCTCCAGGTGGAACAGGTCGTCGGTGGCGGCCAGCTCCAGCAGCCGCGGGAACTGCACGCACGCGTAGCACTGCGCCACTTGCCGCACGAGCCGCACGAGGGCCACGTCGTTGAGTGCGGCGCAGTATTGTACTAATTATCTAGTTACTGACTTGTTGGCGTGGTCGACGCGGATCTGCATGTCGTTGTGCCGCACGCAGTCGACGAGCAGGCGCTCCAGGTGGAACAGGTCGTCGGTGGCGGCCAGCTCCAGCAGCCGCGGGAACTGCACGCACGCGTAGCACTGCGCCACTTGCCGCACGAGCCGCACGAGGGCCACGTCGTTGAGTGCGGCGCAGTATTGTACTAATTATCTAGTTACTGACTTGTTGGCGTGGTCGACGCGGATCTGCATGTCGTTGTGCCGCACGCAGTCGACGAGCAGGCGCTCCAGGTGGAACAGGTCGTCGGTGGCGGCCAGCTCCAGCAGCCGCGGGAACTGCACGCACGCGTAGCACTGCGCCACTTGCCGCACGAGCCGCACGAGGGCCACGTCGTTGAGTGCGACGCAGTATTGTACTAGCGGCGAGTCTGTGGTAGAACAAATATTATAATAATAATAAGTGGCGGTTTTTATTTTCCGTCAGAATTGAATAAGACTAGTGCTATGGGGACCAGACGACGATATATTTTGGAGTGGTATTCCACTTGTCCAAAATCTTTGTCCAATGTGTATTTGCGTATCACATTTTGCTTAATACAATGTGAGACGCAATGCTCATTGGAAAAAGATCTTGGAAAAGTGGAATACCACCCTAATAGATTAGAACCAAATATTGCTCATCACACAAATATTTACCATTATCGGTATTTGAACACGTGGGACCGTCAGCTGCGCAGGCAAGGTCACCGACAGATCTACGGTCATCTGCCGCTTAGACAATCATTATTCTTTATTATATTGTAGTCATGTTCATACTACATTGAGGTGTTACAAGTATAGGGTTGTAGATACATGACACTCTGTAAAGGGCACTCAATATTTGTGGTTCTTACATCTAGATTAGTATAATTAAATGTATTGCGAAAATTATTTGTTTCATAACATACAAAATTAACAAATTACTTAATTCACGTCACATGATTACTAGCCCTAGGAAATAGCATTAACATAATAAGAATTTTGATTGCAATTGCATGAGAATATCAGATTGATAGATGTCATTATAAGAGTTATATGTACCTACAGAGAGTGTCAGTTTGGGGGTGGCACGGCCGGTCATTGTAGCACTCCTTGGGGGAGGCTGATGTCCAGCACTGGACGTTTTTCAGGTGATATGATGATGACAGAGAAAGTAACAACAGCCTGTCACCCTGAAGACATATATACCTTATCTGTTACATACTTATACATGAATAATGTTAACTGACAATGTTTGGCCAATAAACATTTTTTTTTTATGTTCCGTCGTGGGTAAGAATAAATCAAGTGGTACTCACTGGCCTCCTCCTGCAGAGCCTTGATGACCCCCTTGACGTTGTGGCAGATGGTGAGCGGGTCGAACTCGACCTCCAGCCACGCGTACAGCTGCTGCAGCTGCGGGGACGCCAGCCCCACCACGTTGAGGCGAACCACGTCTGTGCACATTCAAATAACAACATTAACATGTGACATAACCTCACGCTTGTATTCCAGGATCTAGTACATTGTTTAACGAGACAACGAGGGGCGTAAGTGGAATATTGGAAGCAAGAGTCTATCAGAGGCCCGACGCCGAAAGCGGAGGGCTTTTGATGACTCGAGTTTGCAATATTCTTACACCCGTGTTATAAATGTTTTTCATCACATTTGCGTGGAAATAAATAACTACAAAAGACAGAAAAAAATTAAGTTTCATACAACCGCACCAATCAAAAATTGACAACTTCACTTCCAGATCAGTGCTATACTTGAAACCATAATTAGATTCCAAAAAACTATCCGTTGCGTTGCCATTAAAATGAGGAGGGTTGACACCGGTGAATTTGCATTTTTCTAAATGATGGACGTAGCTAGTTTCAATCATTTAGAAAAATGCAAATTCACTGGTGTCAACCCTCCTTATTTTAATGGCAACACAAAGGATAGTTTTTTTGGAACCTAATTATGGTTTCATGTATAGTGGAGCGTGCAGCTTTAATATTTCAACCAATCACAGAGCAGTACTCTTGCGGCGCGTAGCCAGCTAGTTTTTTTTTTCAACCAATCACAGAGCAGAGCAGATTTGATTAAACCAATCAGATAACACACAAGCTCATTACTCCTTAGGGACTACAAACTCGCCATAACTCCCACGGGGACAATTTAGGCCATTGTCCTTCTGTATACATGCATGGAATAACACCATTTACGAGCAAGTGTGATGAAAAAACATTTACTCGTGACACGACACAACACGCAGACAAAAGAAAAAGTGAATCTGTGACGTGTCACGACATGAGCCCAACTCAGCATGATCCTGGCTTTGCAGCCTGCGCTGGTCTTGCCTATTTCTAAAAGGGCCTACCCAGAGCAACTTTATTGTCGAATATATAAGAGCAGATCTACGTCAATAAATCTAAATATTAATTTTCCGCTATCTTTACCATTTTTTTAGTAATTCCTAAAACAATGTTTTGAAACAACAGAACCCGTCTCAATAATAGTAATAAAGAACACGAAAAATTATTTGAAAAATTGGTGACAAGAAAGGAAAACTAAAAGTATGTTTTAAAAATAATTATATTTTTTATAAATGCTCATGATACTTCGGGATTTTTTTAACCAGTCGGGGTGTCTGTATGTGTCTGTCGGGCGAAACTAATGGACCGATTTTAATGCGGTTTTTTTTTATCGGAAAGCTGACATGATCGAGATGGTTCTTAGCTACGTTTCAACAAAATCGGTTCAGCCGTTTTTGTGACAAACTTTTGTAAACAGTTTTGAAAGTGGTGGGAACTGTGGGAAGCCCCACTACACTTATCGATACTATAGACCTGTGCCCCAAGAAAACGAAGTGTACCTTTGAGCAGGCTGGTGCGGGTTGGAGGCTGCGCGAGGCCGAGCAGCACGGCCAGGCGCTGCGCCTTCTCCACGGGGCTCTTGTCGGTCTCCACGAAGCGGTCGAACTCCGGGTGGAGAGACGGCAGCGGGACGGACAGCACGGCTACGAGCACGCGGCACGCCATTCTGTGGAGAGGGTATGTTAGTAATGTGATGGAGGAAAACAACGGGAAATATACTTGTCCAGACAGCTGACCGCGTCAATGGAAAAATAGCGGCAAAATGTTAAATGTTGAGGCTGTAACTCAGCTATGCTCAACCTGCGGCCCGCCGAGCTTTTGCGAGTGGCCCGCCATCCACCATGCGATCCTAGTACAAAAACCCCATACATGTACCTTGTGGCCCGGGGCTCCTCAGCTAAAATGTCTTTGCGGCCCTTGTAGAAAAAAAGTTAAGTATGGCTGCTGCAACCTTTCTTAGGAACCTATAGGTCGACTTAAATTTGAGGGCAGGGTACCCTTTGGCATCGCGTCTGTCTCGTAACCGGCGCCGTCTCAGTTATGTGATCGACATTTAGTGATAATAAGGTTGCCACGCAATGAGGTGGGTGAGCATCTATAATCACCTAATAAAATAGGCATAGCAACTGTATTTTGTTGCCCCAAGCAGAATTCGAACCTGCGTATTCTTGGTATACGCGGCCAGTCTCTGCTACCATCTGAGCTATCAGAACCAATTGCTCGAGCTACGAATCTCAATCATTTCACGAGTCATGGATGATTTCTGTTTATTTAAGTATTTGTTTTTTTTATACAAGTACCTATGTTTATCGCCGTCTAGTTAGTACAAGTTTTGCTTAGTTTGGGACTAGGTCGATTTGTGTAAGATTGTCTGCAAATATTTATTTTTATTTTATTTATTTATTGAATATTTAGCTGAAACATGATACTCACTTCTGCAGCTCCTCCTGTGTGATGTTCTTCTTCATCTCTCGGGACAGCTGGAATAGCTTGAGCAGCGCAGCGGCGTGGAACAGGCAGTGCCCCGCCTTCCAGAACACGAGGGCCAGCTTCCCGTAGTAGTTGGCCATGGTCTTGGCCACGGGGGTCTTCTTGGACATGTTCATGAGGCTGTGGATGTCCTCGATGGCTTTGTAGGCTTCCTGGCAAACAGTTGGAAATAATAATAAAGCAATTGTTTCACTACAACACAAAGAAACAGTCAGTATATGAAAGCTGGCTAGGATTGTTATAAAAGAAACCTATATACCTAATATATATGTTAAATGAATGATAAATAAATACAAAGGAATGAGAAATAAAAAAATCGTTTTTCGGCCTTTTTCCTTTCTTTCGTTACCCTTCTAGGGGTGACACATTTATGACATGACACCCCCTGCGAGGGACGCCATTGGGTGACACCCACAATTTCCTCACCGGGTGCCACCTACAGGTGCTAGAGTCTGGCCAGTAAAAGATGAGCCTTAGATTTATTTAAAACTTTTTACATGGCAACGGTAATATCATTGTCAAATGCCTTAAATTAGTATGTATAATAAAGTAGAATGAAGTGTTTTATTTCAAAGACCTAAAGCTTCCTTCTGCTTGATCAGTTGCGTTGTGTGTATTGAAGATTTTTTTTTATTTGTTCAAGTATCATTATTATTTTACCTTATACACGCAATTTTTTTTTTAAATTTGCCTCTCTTTTCTAGGATCATCTCTTACTGGCCAGACTCTACGCCTCAAGACGTAAGTGATAGTCGCGCCGCCGTCTTGTACTGGCCCCGACAAATATCAGAGTCAAAGTTTTTATTGCTCGTTCAGTGTGTGAACAATGAGAGAAACAGCTGGTGGCATGGAATAGCTTACCTGCCAAAGCTCCATCTGTATAGCGCTGTCTAGTTGGAACAGTCTGGTCTCCAAATTGAGCTGCTGTGTCTCCGGCCTCGAGATGCTGACATTGCCAGTTTGCACCTGAAATAATCACAACGATTTAAGAAATCTTCTATTGTAGTTTTAAATTTAGATCGTTATGCTGTGGATTCGAATAAAGTTGTGCAGGCATAAATTAACACAGAACGCTAAAAGACGCTCTGGCATATCTAGCCGACATGGTGCTGTGCCTCCGAGGCCTACCAGCTCGCAACAACAGTCACATTGCGAATGGGATTTATTTCGGAGGCAATAACTTTAGACATTTAATGTTTCACCCGTTCCGTTATCGCCGTAACTCTCACATTATTTCGCTTCTGTATAATATCCTTTTTAACCCTGCAACCCCCGCTATCTCAAAAAACGTTTTAGTTTTTTAAATTCTGTTAGATGTTCTAACAATTTGCTATTAACTGTGCCTTCGTCATCTACCAAATTTTACAATAGTTCGTTCAATATTAATTCTATCCGACTGTGGAACTCTCTCCCTCTTGACATCAGACAAGCAAAATCTATCGGCAACCTCAAATCCCTTCTTAAAGAACATTATTTGTCTCTCCCCTAACCCTGATTGTATTTGTGTTTGTGTTATTTGTATATATGTATGATTGTTTGTGTATGTTTATATATAGAGGTATTTATGTACGTTTATTTTTATAATTTCTTGATTTTTGATTAATAATAATCGCTGCACCACCTACTGCATAATCTAGTTTTATCTCTTTCTCCGATACCCAAAGGTTGTCTGGAAGAGACCGCCTGTTGTCTACCTCTACCTACATGTTATTGTATTGTTTCTCTCTGTAACTGCTTTTTTTGTGTGAGGTGTGCAATAAAGAGTATTTGTATTGTATTGTATTGTTTCACTACCATAAAAAGTAAGTTTTATTGGCATTTTTAACCCCTTTGTCTATGAGTTGCAATTTTTTTTCTAAGAAACTCTGTCATGTTACCCTTTCTAACGGGACACAATAACAACAAGAAATAGTTTTATGGATCTATATAACCGTCGAATCTATCAAAGTGGACATGCCAGAACCATAAAACAAATGATCAAAATAAAATCTTGTGTCCACCTTCGTGGTATAAACAAGGAACCACGATACTCACTGTAGGCTTGCAGATATCCTCCAAATGCTTCCTCAGCTTGTCACACAGCTTCCTGAACTCCGTCTTGCGGGAGTACTTGAGGCAGAACTGGAAAGCCATGCGCGCGATGTCGTGGTACAGGGTTTCCACGTGGGCGTTGGTACGGAGCAGCTCCAGGCATTGGCAGTAGGATTCCCAGAGGAATTTCACCTGGGGAAAGAGATGCAGTCAAGTGGAGAGAACATTTTCTAATTATGCTAATTTCTTACAGATTTAGTTGTGCTTTTTAAATGCGTTTTTCTGTTTACCTACCAAGTTACCAACTATTGCATTGTTTAGAACTCCCAGGGCCCGGCTAACCGCGACTCGAGAGCTGTGTGCGACTAAATACCAATCGTGAATATAGAGAATATGTCACTGAGATATGCTCATTGTCTCTGTTGCACGCGCACAGTAATAATGCCGTCAGCTTGCACGAAGCCATGATTGCCGGCATTATAGACACTTCATACAAATGCGCCTAAACAAAATTCCTGGCTCCATCAAATTCTTGAAAGTTTGCTAATCAGGAGCTATTGAAATAAAATTACATTTACACATACATTTTTACATTTTAATGGATTTTCAAGCAAAATAATATTTTGCAATTTATTTGTGCAGACATAAATTAACACAGAATACAAACTGGTAATGAATCCTGTCGCGTCATGTCCACATAATGCTGTGCCTCTGAGGCCTACCATTTCATAACAATGTGGGTATTAGAAATGGGATTTATTTCAGAGGCATACCAATAACAGAATTATCTTTATTTAGTCTAAGCACACCATCATCTATACTCATCACCAATACTCAGTATAGGTGGACGCTTAACCCCTCGTATGCTTAGGTAAGGATTGGTGCCAAATATTGGAACCTATTGTTTTACATCTTGAATTCCTCATTAGATTGGACATTTTGACATCCCCATACAAGTGCTAAGGTGACTGTAGCCCCCGAAATGTTGTCTTGCTTTTTCACTTAATATACTGTGCCGCAGATGGTCAATTGCGATTTTTTAAATAAAAAGTTTATATCATCAATACAAATTATGGTTTCGGAATATCAACAATCCTTTTTTTCAAAGAACCTTAAAAATACCTTCTGGTTTAGAAGTAGTAGCAAATTTTAATCAGTTTTTTTGAGTAATTCATATTTTACAAGATATTCAAACATTCAGAGTATTAATGAAAAATCCGAGATAAATATTTTTTCAGATTTAGAGGCTAATTTATCAGAAAAAACTTACCCATGGAGTCAGTATAGTCCTGTCGGATCTGTCCTGTGCATCCTCCCCGGAGACAGCGCTCAGCAGTATGCTCTCCGGTGTGGCCAGGTTGTCCAGATCGTCTGTGTCTATGACAGCTTGTGTGGATTGCGCACGGGCGGCCTCCGTTCTCTCTTCCGCCATTCGTAAATAACCCCTGTTGATGGACATTTTTTTAGATATATAATTAATTTGTTATTTAAAATATTTTAGATTTTAAAAAACAATTTGAGGGTATTTATTTACCTTAATAATCTTAGGATGTAGTTATAAACAATAATTAAATATAGAATAGAAAAATATTTATTCAAATAAAGCACACATTACAGAACAAAAACTTAATAATACTTAAATATAAACATGAAAGCAAACAAAGATATCTTATGAGTTCAACAATGTGTGCTATAAAGAATAGGCTAAGACTCAGCATTAATGTTGCAATTGCGAGTTGTACTATTGCAACACTGTTATTCTGTCTCCGCATTACAGAGTCATATTTTGCACTAAATAGGTAACCAGACAATCAGGAAACACAAAAAAGAAGGTATATCTTGTATAAAAGGTGAAGTTACGCGGGTAGATAGGATAATAAAAAAAAATTTGTTGGCAAAGGTCAAAAACGTAAAGAATAGTAAATATATATATTAGTGGTGTAATTATAATAATAGAATCTAAAACAATATAAACTGTCTAAAATAAATAAATAAATGTTACTAAACAATATCACAAAGACATAAGCTAGACAACAACTGCAACTGCTGCTGTGGTGCAACAGTTTCAGGTTTCTGAATAATTAACAATTGTTCGCGTAATTGATGCTGGAGGCTATGCTTGGGACCACAATTCCTAATCGGGGGAGGCAAATCATTCCAGCATTTTGTAGCGTGCAACCGAAAGCTGCTTGTATTTTGGGACCATAAGTGGTTTGAAATTTGCCACAGCATCTTCCGCTCGCTGTTGGTGTCACCAAGTAATTGAGTCAGAAGATAGGTTAGTTTAAAAGAAGAGAAGCTACTTGGATATTGCCTTTGCTTCATTTTGTGCAGATTTGCCTGTAAAATTTGATGCAATACAAATGATTGTACATTAATATTGAACACAGGCAATTCTGATCAAAACAAATTCAGGCTTCAGTAAAGTTTACAAATTAATTAATGAGAGAGAGATGACAATTGTAAAGGAAAACTCTATAATCATAATAAAAAATAAAAATAGTCATCACCATCATCAGCCTATATATATTCCACTGCTGGGCACAGGCCCCCACTTATGTGTGAGAGGGAACGGGTAGTAGTCCCCACACATAAATAAAGATAAAACACAACAATAACACATATTGTATTGTAATTACCTAATGACCAGCTCCAACGAGCCAACATTCACCGACTGGAACATGTTCCGGTACTGGAACAGGCCTTCCTTAGCGATGTGGGACTTGCGAAGGTCCACGCACAGCTCAAGGTACTTGAACATGATGGGCTCCAGCACCGACTCCGACCAGTTGTACGCCCATTTCTTGTTGCGGAACACCTCTTGCAAGGTGTCCAGCGCTCGAGAGGGCTTGTTCAGGTCCATAAACTCTGTTAAATAAGACGCCGACGAAAGACATTTTTAGTTTGGTTATGTTAAAAGATACTCTAAAACAAACCCGCAGATGATGAAGAATAATATCCGAGTTCAGTTCTAGGGTAATCGTATAAAAAAACGCACGGAGAATGCTAAGAGGGAAGGCCTGTTACGAAATAAAGGTCAGAGATATAACGTGCAACGTGGTAAGTTAGCATGAATTATTAACTCACCATTGGCCCGTTTGAGGGCATTTTCCGGTCTCTGACCGTATCGCGCCATCATTTACACTGCACTTTTCACTTCATTAACACAAATTTGAGACGTTTCGTTTAGTTGAAAAGGAATAATTCGTAAAATTATTCCTTTCCTAGTCACCGGCCTGACAGGCTAAAGGACAAAATGGCTGAATGCATAGGCATATGTCAGTTCCTCCGTTTTCTCACGAACGTTTTTTCAACCAATCGTAAACAACGCTTATCAACTACAGTTTTCTTTAACCAATAGAATCACAGATAAAGTGAAAAAGCGAACCAGCGCCGCCCGTCATTCGACACCAACACGTAAATGTCGTAAATGGAAACAGAGTGACATCCTTTTAGGCCTCTCACCTCTCATAGACTGGCGCGGGCGCGGCGCTACCACGAAATTCGAAGTTCGTATATCTGCACCCCTGTCACTCGAGTAATGTAAGTGCGATAGAGATGGAGATACCTGAACGTCGAATTTCGAAGAGCTATAACCACGACCTTGCCGCGGCCATGAACCTAGGATAGTATCCTAGGTTCATGGCCGCGGCGGATGACTTGTCATTAGCTGTCAATTTACTATGGACCGCCACCGCCGGCCGCGCTAGTGTTAAGGCCTTAACCCATTCACGAAATTATCTATTTATTAAAGAGGTATTGCGAAGTACTGTTTGCATTATTTATTTGCTTGTAATGTTCGTTGGTATTAATTTTTTTGGAATTTAAATCCAAAACTTAAAGAATGGTGTGTTGGTACTGTTGAGTGTGTATCCAATCTCAATTTGTTCTATGCTGTCAGTGTCAATGTCATTCGTTTTTGACAGTCACGCGCGGAACTTTGTTCATTTTGTCTTCAGTTTCTTTTCACGATTTCAAATTAAAATAGTTTGGTTTATTGTTACTTTGTACATATATCGATAGTTGTGTAAATAAAATCTCGTTTAGCCTGGGTGCCTAGCTAGGCATTCAATATCAAGTACCCTTATTAAACAAAAAATATAACCCGCTCAAAATGCCATTAGTGGCCAAAATTCGCCTGTTTCGTAGTAATTATACAATTTGTTACATGTCTGAGGACTTATTCGTATTGCCAGATAAAAAGTATTATGATTATGTTGGTTTAAAGCCCGGAGACTCGTGGGAAATCGACACAGAGAGATGCGATGGAGACCGCAATACCAAGTCCCTGAAATTGGTTGTAAATGCCCTATTTTTACAACCGTTTATGAGAGAGTGTCTGAATTCTGTAATATATAGGACTAATGTGGTGAAACATTTGAATGAGCGTTGTGGTAATCCTGAAAATGGAACAGCGTTTTTGAAATTGATTCTGGAACCCCCTGATCAGGAAATAGTGGATTATGCTTGGTAAGAACACAGTTTATCGTTTTTATTTTGTGTTGTTTTAAGGGCTTCTATGCTTTAGAAACTGTTTAAGATGGGACTTAAATAAAGTTGAAAATTAGTGAACCGTTTCATTCCTAAACTGTAATGAAATGCCTAGTACGTAACTTTAGGGTAGCAGAGGGGGCAAAATGCCACGGGCTCCCAGGGCGAGAGGCCCCGCGGCCAGAGGCCGTGAGCACATGAGGAACCTACCTAACAATGAAGCCCCTCTGAAGGCCCTCATCCGATGATTTCCCATATGGTATAGTTACGCTGCTGCTAGTTAGTGGTAAAAAGAGGTCCTGTGGCTTGATTTCTTATTAAAACTAATGCACAATATAAAAAAGTACAAATGGCAGACTGACCACATTAGCATTGTTTTGTTTTTTTATTCATTAAATTCTTGTTTTCAGGAATGACAGGATGCTCAAGCTGGTATGGAGTAGAGTGGAGATAGAGAATGCATTTTCTTGGCTGTCCACACTGGGAGGTGCCTACTCAGCTCTTGGAGACTATTTTGTGGACTGTGTTAGTTGTCATTCATAGCCTATACTAATATTATAATAACTACTGCTTAGAAAAGTGGAAAAACCCCCAACATTTTCATTTCAAAGTTCAATATCTCAAAAACGGCTGAACCAATTTTGTTGATACGTAGCTAAGAACCATCTCGATCTTGTCAGCTTTCGGACTAAAAAACCGCATTAAAATCGGTCCATTCGTTTCGGAGCTACAATGCCACAGACAGACAGACAGACACGTCAAACTTATAACACCTCTCTTTTTGCGTCAGGGTTAAAAAAGAAAAAGACCAAGTTAGTATGTATATATGTATTTCAAAAATTCTTTCACCTTGTAGATTGGACTTTCTGGATGGTCATAAGTAGAGATGCGTCGAATATTCGGTAAATACTCGGTATTCGGCACGTTTTGTAATGTTCATTATTCAGCGGAATTATTTGGTTCAAGTGCCGAATATTTATTGAATAATTTTACAGGTGTTTGTCTGCAAGTTGCAAGAATGTGACATAGTCATTGCCCTGTGCAATTATTATTCTAAAACGGATTCTTATTGTTATTTAACCAACTTTACTTTAACTTTATTGTAACACTGAAAAATGCGTCTAACAAATTTTGGAATGGCTGCCGGCTGATGAAGGCATGAAGCATTACTTATTTTATCCCGCGGGTTTGCCTGCATTCTTTGCAATTCGCGGAGAAAGCAGCGCGGGCAGCTCGTAATATAATAAAGAGGAAGAGTCTGTGAGAATGTAAGTTTGTATGTAGGAGTAATCTCCAGAACCATAAATCCAATTTAAAAAATTCTTTTACTAGTATATAGAATAGGCCTTCAGCATGGACATAGGCTAAATTTTATACCGCGGCTTTGCCTAGGTTCACTGTAATGCGCGGGCGGAGCCACGCCGGCAGCAAATAATCCAAGCAATCTTAATATCTTTACAGGCTGAAGAAGCAGGTAGGATATCACTACGACAATACAAGCTCTCGCAAATGCTGGGAGATGATGCCCTAGCAGCCCGAAGCAGGCTGTATTCAGCACTGTCTTATGCCCAGAAAGGCAAACTGAAACTGTCCAGGCATATTGTGAGAAGTGTTCACTCGTTCGGGCGACTAACACAAGACAAGCGATTGGTACGCATGTGCCAAGGTGTTTGGGCGAAGCTTAAGTATCTGAGGGCACTTAAAAATAATGGTAAAGGTTGTAATGGTATAAATGTGTAACATTGGAGTGATAGTATAAAACAGTGTTGATTCAGAGTTATGTGAGAAATTTTTTTTTTAACAATTGTAAAATGTAAGGACTTTAATTTTTGAGCCATTTAGGTGTCAACTAATTTCGTTTTTCTATGAAGCTATGAAGTGTCCAGTATCAAGTGAGCTCTAAATCGCTCAACAATTAAAGTCCTTGACCGTACCTACCTGGCTGATAACCTAATAATTATGACTAATAATTAAAATCCTCCGCTAAAAATATTTCTGTTAGTGGCAACTCTGCTCGTCAAAAACAGTGCTCGATATCGGGTCTTCCGGAGTGTCCTTTAGTCGTCTATAGCTACAGTACCGCGATCCCGATTATCGAGTCACCCGATAATCGGGTTTTCGGCACTGAATGTGTTAAGACCAATCGGCCCAACAAAGCCACGATAGCCACGTGCCACACGCAATACTTTACTCGAATAGTGACTATTGTTAAACTAGTTAAATACAAAATAGTCAACATTGCTAAGTAGTATTTTTTCATGAGGACCTCCTTTCCTTAGACATAAAGCCCTTTTTTGGTTGAAAAAGTGTTGATGTTTATTTTACAGTATGAATTAGCGGTTACACATAACAATAAAAGACAATCGCTTTGTTATGGAAGACAAAGGCATTGTTTACTAGGCACAATGAGAAGTGTATTCGATCTAGAAAAAGAATCCACACTACAATGGTCTTTATGGTAAAGCGTGGAGGTGAACTTTAGTTTAAACTTAGGGGTTATCACCTTATCACATAAACTAGTCATGTCGGTAGTAAATAGTAAAGGTGAACTTCCGACCAGCGCGGCTCCGGCGTCACCGACGCAGCGACAGCTGACGCTGCGCTCGAACGTTCCCTCATACATTTCCGTACTGTATATATATATATATATATATTAGGGGACATTCTTACACAAATCGAACTAGCCCTATAGTAAGCTCAATAAGGCCTGTGTTATAGGTACTAGACGATGATATATATAATAGACATAAATACTTAAATACATAGAAAACATCCAAGACTCAGAAACAAATATTCATGCTCATCACACAAATATTTGCCCTTACCGGGATTCGAACCCAGAACCTTCAGCTTCGTAGACAGCGTCACTACCCACTAGGCTAACCGGTCGTCGGTGTATAGTACAGTCAGCAGCAGAAGTAGCTAAGCACTTTAACATGCTCAGAATGATCTGCACAGAACCTTATTCTCTTGACATTTGAGTCCGCGTGCAGATCAATTTGATCACTAGGCCCGCTTAGCTACTTCTGCTGCTGACTGTACATACTATCGCTCTATCGCCGCGTCATTGTCGCTGCGTTAGTGACGCCGGAGCCGCGCTGGTCGAAGTCCACCTTAAATTAAGTCCTCAATTTGTTTAGTTGCCATCATACAAATATCTGAGTGGACACGATGCTCACAAATATCTGAACACGACTCTATTTTCAAGGTGTTAGAGTGCATTTTCAAATATATTTGAGCACCCCAGAAATATTATTGAGTTTACAGATATATTTTACGGCGTGGCTGTTCAATAAGTTGATAAAGATAATGACTGAAATTATCTCCTATTTGTTTGTTCAACCGTTGTATATTATTGGTGCTGTAAATAAAAGTCTAAGATCTAATGTTGTTTATTATTCCTTTAAAAGTAAGCAGCCTCCCCGTGGCTGTGGGGAAGAGTGCAAAACCAGAAACCACACCAGCTGTGTTAAGTGTTACATTTACAGTAAAAATGTACAGAAATATACAAGTACAAAAGTCCTAAAATTAGGTTCTCCCTTGTTAGACCTAACTACTTCAACCTTAAATGCTTCATTAGACTTAATGAATTTTTTTGGGTTCCGTACCTCGAAAGGAAAAAACGGAACCCTTATAGGATCACTTTGTTGTCCGTCCGTCCGTCTGTCAAGACCCTTTTTCTCAGGAACGCGTGGAGGTATGAAGCTAAAATTTATATCTAATACTCAGGTCTACTGTCCCTTGCAGCTGTGAAAAAATCAAACTTCTAAGCCAACGCAATCAAAAGATACAGCCGTTTACGCCGCAAGTTTTCGAAACTCGTAAGGGAATCAAAACCTACAGGGTTCTTCCCGTGAACTCAATTTGGTACAAAGCAACGTCTTATAGCACAGATAAAGGAAAAATTGCGAAAACCGAAAACTTTTAGTTACATCATATAATAAAAATATTTTTAATAATTTACCTACACCTATTTTGTACGGAACCCTCGGTGCGTGAGTCCGACTCGCACTTGGCCGTTTTTAAAAAAATAGTAAACTGTAGGGTTATTGCAAAACTAACCTAACCTAATGACTTTTATAATTTGATGAAAGAGTCTAGCAGGATAGGCTAACAAGAGTGGCCCCCGCAAGGGATTTGGTTGTAATTTGAAGTGCAGTAGTGGCAGGACCTGAGAACACTATGCGTAATATCAGCCTTCGATCTTCATTTGTTTCAGTGTTATTCACGAAAATATCAAAAAACCAAGGTAATTTTTAAACTGTTATTTTAGCTAAACCAAGCAAGCGAGAGTAACCAAATAAATTCAGAATAAAGTTATGGGGAATATCATTGCCCGTGTAGGGAATAGGAAAGCTACGAAGATCGTTTTTATAATAATTCAGAATGTTGAGAAACAGTTTCGAAGTATAGCACGAGATATTGCAGCCTACTTTATCAAGGGAATCAAAACCCTATAGAGCACTTCTCGTTGACCTAGTCTCGTGAAAGCACGCGTGTCCAGCGCGGTAGCAACACGGGCCCGTTTGTATGTATTTATAGAGGATTCTATCTACGGGCGAGCACCTTAAGTATTGCCAGTGTAGACGCGAGAGCAAGAGAGAGAGAGAGAAGTTCCAACCAAAGATTGTTACCTTTCGACAGCGAGGGTGCAAAACAAAACGGTGCCCAACTGTGGCCAAAACAAAACAATAGCCAGACAAAATATGAACAAAATGAAACTTTTGATAAATATTGTCATGTCAAAATGACAATATTTATCAATATTATCATGTGGCCGTCCGTGGCTTCAGTGGCACGAGTTTTCGTCCGCGCCCACAGCCGTCTTTAGCTCTGCGCACCCCTCGGACTGTGGGTAAAACTATTTGGGTAGTCTAAACTATCCGACCGATTTCAAATAAAACAAATAGTAGTGGTAAGAGTAAATGCTTTATTATGGTAACAATTCGTTTCAAACGTTTTATAAAAGTAAAAATTCTGGCGTTAGGCCTCCCATTAGATGTTCACATTTTATTGCGAAATTTAATCTCCATCAAGCCTCTATTTCACCAAACCTGTATTAGACAGTTGGTGTTTGGTGACAATTGAATCTCGCTTCTAGTCATATTTTGGCTCAAAATTATCTCCGTAACGGCGGCCGAAGCGGTGCGCCATACGTGGGAGCGAGAGGCCACGCTCTGATCTCTCGCTCCGACGTATGTCGCTCGAAGTCGTGGCCGGAGCCGTAAGGCATACAATACAAAATGGCATTGAAATTTGAATCATTTAGTGCCAGTAAAAAAAAAGAGTTGAATTTCTTTGTTTCAAAATCGAAACAAAACGAATGCAACTCTATTTCAATTGAAAATGATTGAAATTTTTTAAAGGGAATAATTCATATGAATAAGCCCATGGATGGGTCTAAGTCTCTATCATTTCACTGATGGATCATGTAATATTATACGCAATGGTATTGTACGGATTCCTGTAATGTACGGTCGAATAATCGGCGTCCACTATACCCGACGCAAAAAGAAGGGTGTTATAAGTTAGACGTGTCTGTCTGTGGCATCGTAGCTCCTAAACGAATGGACCGATTTTAATGCGGTTTTTTGTCCGAAAGCTGACGTGATGGATTGGACGTTTCAACAAAATCGGTTCAGCCGGTTTTGAGATATTGAACTTTGAAATCAAAATGTCGGGGGTTTTTCAACTTTTCTAAATGATTAATTATTAATCCATGCATAGAGAGAAAAATACGTGGACGCGGGTTATTGAGCCGTACATTAACCCCTCGTATGCGTATACGGATCCGTGCAAAGAATTCGAACCCATTGTTTTAGATATCAAAGTCATAATTTGATTGCACAATTTCATCCGCATACGAGGGGTTAAACGGACCGGAAATTGTGTAAGTATAGTTTAGGTTTTCTCCAAACTATAAATAAGAGTGGGGCGGTTCTGGATTGGCGAACTTATAAACAGTCTATCTTCACTGATCACATAAGAGTATAACATTGTACACAATGGACGTATCATAATATAAACACCTGGCGTAACACTGTAAGGAAACTTTAACCCTTTATTTCGCACAAAAAATCCAAAGGTCCATAAGTTTAAGTCTCGGTGACGCGGAATAGTCCAAACTAGGGAATGCAACCTCGATCTCGCGAGATCGAGCGAATTTTCGAGATTCAGTCTCGGTGGCAGGACATCTCGACTGAAATAATAGAGATCTCGAACGAGATTTCAGTGCGCAAAGCATGTTATGAAATTATAACAAGGAACATTGAATATTGGAGCGTGTGTGCACATTTTTCACGTTTGTGTTGTATAGATGAATTATCGAGAACATGGAATTGCATTTGTAGTGGTTGTGCGAGAAAATAGAAAATTCAAATATAGAATGCCTGTAAACATACAATACTACTACATATGCAATTCCTGTTCTCGTTAATTTATCTATACCTACCAACAAATCATCACTTATTTGTTTTTATCAACGAAAAACGTTTGTTCTGTATTCCATAGATGTGTTTTATGCTCAAAATATAATAAGAATTCTCTAAGTAGAGTAATTAGGTATTGTTTTAGCCGCATTCGGATAAATTGGATATTTCGGTTTTTTTTTTGTTTAAAAAAAATATGTGGAATCTCGATATTGTCGAGATTAAATCGAGATCTCGTCGGTTTGGATGACGAGATCTCGAATCCCTAATCTCGGTACCAGAATAAAAATTCTCGATTCTTCTTTTATTCTTCGCGTAAAAGCGAGAGATCATGTATAACCAATCTCGACTCGAGATTGCATTCCGCCTAGTCCAAACGTTGTGGTCATGAAAAAAAACGAGTCAACGAGTAAGGTAAACGTCCCAGTGCCCGACACTGGCCTAATACATGACTCCATCTTATATTGAGACAAATGAGGTGAACAAGTGTCAACAATTAGGCATTAAGGTGTCGAGCATTGGAACGTTTACCCTATATCCAGCCGGCTGGACGTTGCGAATTAAAGGGTTAATTAGGTTAATACTTGACATCTAGCTTCCGAGGATGCGCATCCTGTCCTGTTTTAGGGTGTTCCACTTGTCCAAGATCTTTGTCCAGTATATATTTGCGTCTCATTGGACAAAGATCTTGGACAAGTGGAATACCACCCGTAATCTAGCGCCTAGCGACCCTTTAACGTACTACTCCTTAGAGCATAAGGGACACGCCAGGGTGCCCATGGGGTCCCACGCTGGCAGGACTTGCGGCTCCTGCTTGAAGACTTCCAGCACTGCCGAGGGAACGTACTTCCTGTCCACTACCACCTGTGGACAAAAAATAATTACTTTCATGTGGCATTTCGTTTCAAAAGTAGTCAGGTACAGTCAAGTTCTCCATGACATACAAAATTGATATTCAAAAATATGCGTGCTCTATACACACATGCGTCTTACGTCAGTAACAGTAAAAACTGAATATAGTTTTTTCTTAGTTTATAAAAAATACTTAAAAACATTACATAGACTGTCATAACATCAGCACTGAGAAATAATATTAGTAAATACGAAATGCACTAGATAGTAAACTATTACTAGATATAAAAAACAATTAAGTCGCAACCTATTCTTGCAAATAAGCCTCAATTAGGCTTATTTGCAAATATTTTTTTTAAACTTAAGTGTTAATTTTACTATTTATAAGGATATTTGGAAATCCATTTTTTTTAAATAATATATCTTTATTACTTACATAATGTGTATAAGTTTAAAAAAAAATCCGTTGAGTAGTTTAGATAAAAGAAAATGAAAACCAATATTCGTTTTTTTTAATTTTCTCAAAAAACTGCAGCATTTCAGCGGGGCTAGCGCAACTGACGCCGCACCGCGACGCGAGTCGAGAAAGCTCAACCCCCTTTTTCTAATTTGTACGGTGCGAGTGAGATAGGGGACGCTTACTCGCGCGAGAAGCGACTGAGCAGCAAGTTGTGCTAGACGTGCAGGATGTTTTTTTTTTGTAAAATATCATCTTACATATGGACTAATAAATTAGCAAAACGGCAATCGATTTGGCTTCTGGGGCCGATGCCCCATACATATACAGCTATATCCTTTCGGGTTCTAGTTAAAATAAGGAGGGTAACATATACAAAATTTCATGTTTCTATGTTAAATAGATTTTGAGTTATTAAGAAGTCAAAAGTGGCTCCAAATGGTTCGTGTAATACGACACACGGCTGCTGCGTCGCCAGTTCCTTTTGGCTCTGAACTTGGCTGGACACGCTGCCGCGTGTCTAGATAACAGGAGTATACCTCGAAGACGAACTCTCTGAACCACGGCTCGGTGAGCAGCAGGTATCCCTTGTCGTACTCCTTGTCGCTGTACGAGTTCTCCACGCGGAACTTGGTCGGGTTGCCTTTCTCCTGCAAACATAAATCGGTCAATCATGTTCCAACCAAATCACATAACGAACATATGGATATAGTATCAATGTACCTACACTATTATCGTTTAGGTTTCGTTACAACGTAATTTAATTTTGCTCAATACGCCCATACTTCTAGATATCGAAATAATTAAATCCCAGAATGGCTCACTTTTTCCCGCAATTTGACATGTTATGATATTATTAAAACATATATATACAGGGTGGAAGTCGATGAGGGACATTTCCGGAAATATTGAATCGTTTAAGTGATATACAGTAGATTTGTGACGGTTAGAATTGTTTGAGGTAAAAAAAAAAACTACATTTTCACTGTGGTGATTGCATCTCCTTGGCGTACAGATCACGTCACTTCGTTAATTTTATGGCGCTGAAGAGGTTAAGCTTATTACCGAGCGTTGACGTAATTGCACTGATGTATGATTGACGCATAAATGTCAATTAATACAAATAAATGATAAAATATCATTTACTTGTAAGTTCAATGACCCAGTCACCTGTTTAGGGTTGACACAAGTAGTTTTTTCGTGAATGCTTAAAAGGCTAAAAGTTGAAAACGGCTGCACATATTTACATAGTTTGTATGGGGAAAATATAGTGCTAAGGCTAAAATATCTCCCATTTCCGCAAAAGTCCCTCGTCGCTGTATATATATTTGCGGACAATCTTGCTCAAATTGACATAGTCCCAAATTAAGCAAAGCTTCAAGCCTTTGCTTTCTTAAGAGGGAGTTACAGTACACACTAGCGCCACTGGTAAATAATTGTGATAAAATTTAAATAGAATCATATCGATGTTATACTTTCGTAAAAAACTGCTACCGTTCGCCGATCACTGAACGTGACATATTTAAACAATGACTTAAGTTTTAATATACCTAATGATGATATATATTTTTGAGTAATGATCTGAATTGCAATATTTGACCGTGCCTTTTCTTTATAACTTACGTTGTTAGTATGTAAGACCATTGCAATGCCCTAGCAGGGTATAATAATAAAGCTGTGTATTGATAGTTATATGTATAGATAGTAGTATTATATCATATCAGCCGAAAGACGTCCATCAGACGAGACTGCTGGACATAGGCCTCCCCCAGAGACTCCCGCGACCTTTACCAGGTTATCGGTCCACCTTGTGGGGGGCCTACCCACGCCGCGCCTTCCAGTACGTGGTCGCCACTCGAGAACCTTTCCGCCCCAAAGGCCATCGGTTCTACGTGCAATGTGCCCCGCCCACTGCCACTTAAGTTTAGCAATTCGGAGGGCTATATCGGTTATCTTGGTTCTGCTAGATAGTAGTATACTTAAGTAAAAATTATGTTATAAATTAGTCCTCTTAACTATGTTGCTGTGCCCTTGCAGGGCGTCACATGTATACCTATTCTTAATTCCATCTCTTTAACTGTCATGTGACTTGCAATAAATGTTTTTGACTTTGACTTTACTATAGTTAGTGAGCACGTATCTAAGGGGTCATCAACAGAGTGTTGAGATGTTTGTGGGCAGTTTGCTCGGATACACTGAGGGCCAGCATGACTCACGTCGGTGGCGAGCGCGGTGAACACCATGGCGTGCGTCATGCAGGAGTCGCCGTACAGCAGCCGCTCCGCCTTCCGCAGCCCCACCTGCACCTCCGTGTTGAACACCAGCTTGTAGTCGTGCCTGGAACAACAATGCCACAATACGGGTGTAGACACTAAATAAAATAACCAATTCAGAAAGATGAAGTGATTCTGGGCTTTATGGCAGGCAGAGCATTCCATCTAGTCCGACTAGGTATCTTATCATCATGAGTGGAATAATACTCTATATTTGGGGTACAATTTGGGATAAATGTTTCACATGTAATGAACGGTTACCCAGCATTACCTACTACATTCGTCGCTATAGAATGGTTGTAGGAGTTTGACTGTATAAGCGAAGTAATGAACAGTATATGTTTATCAAAACTAAAAGATGTCTGTATGAATTTGTTGGGTGTTTCTTCTCTATACAGACCGCTAGGTTGGAAACACTGATAGCTTCATTCTTTGAGTCTTGAACTCTTAGGAAAGTCAGGCAGGTAACTTGGATAAGATACTCTGACCCCATCCTAAACAAGACGTAGCCTGTGTGAGTAAAAAATTACTACACAAACCGTCGATAGAAATGAAATTCGTTTTCGTTCGTGTATCTCCATCTCTGTCGCACTTGCTAGTTCGAACGACAGAGACGGAGATATACGAACGAAAACGAATTTTGTTTCGCGGTAGCCCCTCAGGTGTACATATTGTACAGAATACGTACGCGTCTAGATCCTCAAGTCCGTTTTTCCGCTCGAACCGCTTGCTGACCTCGCAACCGAACCACACCGCCTCGCCGCCCGCTATGCTGTCCTTCACCGCTCTGCAATACCACACCAATAATTAAGTCGATGAAAAAAATTACACTCCCGAAGGGTTAGAAACATGTCGCCCGCAATGACAATTAATATGTGAACCGTTTTGGTATAATTACCAGACTGCCTCAAAAGGAAGGGGTATGTTTTTCGAACGTATGTAGTTACGCTCGAAAATCATAACCCTTCCGTCTGAGGTACTTACATATGTATGTGGACAAGAAAATTCTATATCACGGGGTCCACATGGATCGCTGGATTTTGACATATAAGGTGTCGTTGGATTCCTCATAAATCTCATAATCGTGTGACATAGGCTAGTATTTGCAAAAAATCAGTTGGGTTTTTCGAAAAATCCTTTGATTTCACTTGTTTAAGCTGCGTTTTTATGTCGATTTACACGTGATTTGATTTGACACAAACGCAGTATGAATAGGCTCTGCTCACGCTATCTAGCGCCGTTAACCCTCAGGCACTTGTCTCACCGCTGGCGAGTAAGCGATGAGCTATCGGCGATTTTCTCGCCCAAGAAACGAACAAAAGATAATCGCTCCCGTGTAAATAAAAGAGAGATATATATTTATAGTTCATCGCTGGCTGTTCACACCGCGATGAACTATATCTCTCTCTTTTATTTACACGGGAGCGATTATCTTTTGTTCGTTTCTTGGGCGAGAAAATCGCCGATAGCTCATCGCTCGTCGCCGGCGGTGGGACAAGTACCTTACTAAGGCAGAGGAGTTATAGCGACCACATACGTTTCATATTAAAATATTATGAAGACGGGTCGTCATTCACGTACATATACACACGTTTCATTACATGTTGAACCTTGGATCCTTTACAATTAGGTTCAAAATAATTTGTGTTTATCGAAAATACAACTTTGCTTTGAAAACATCCTTTGCATGGTATACATTCCATGGCTGCAATTGGGAATGGATGAAATTTTTAGAAATGCCTGATTATTTTTTTGGTGAACAACCTTCCTTAGCACCAGAAAAAAGTTTCAGATTTTTCAGCTGCGTCAATTATTTTTTAAAAATATAAACAGTTTCCTCACTTACGTTTTGGGTTTAGGACGGCGATTAAGACGCTTTCCTTGATCTGTCTCATATTACAAAAAAATATCTTAAATATCCGTAGTAAACTGACACTGGCAATTATATTGAGAGCTGCAGTTATATTATATTGCCAGGGTCAGATATTTAAAATATTTTTTGTAATACGACACTGTTTATATTTTTCAAAAGAAAATTACGTAGCTGAAAAGTCTGTAACTTTTTTCTGGTGCTAAGGAAGGTTATTTTCTATCATCAAAAAAAAAACAGGCATTTCTAAAATTTTCATCAATTCCCAATTGATCCCTGCGACAGTCATGCCAATTTATGGGTCCTGTTTAAGGGTGAAAGAGCACCTTTACTCACGTGATGAGCTCCTCGATGGGCTGGTTGTTATACGCGGTCTGGCGGCCGCCGACCACGTTGCCGAGGCACTGCAGCGTGAACAGACGCCCGAACGGGTTGGACGAGCGCGGGTCGCTCACCAGGCATACCTATGTAAGGTAACACCATAATATTTATTTTCTCCAAAATGGCCCGCAAAGTGTACATTAGTCGCTACATATTGGAAGGTAAAGTGTATAGTTTCAGGTCAGATCAAAATTAAAAAATAAAAAACATTGCAGGCCGCCTGGAATGTTACATATAAATTCCTTTATTTGTCGAGTACCAAACTTTAAAAAAAATTGAAACTACGCCCACGCCGCGCCTTCCTAAACTATGACAATTCAGTTTGATTGATGTGACAGGTTAACTTTTTCGCATACTCAGAAATACCAAAACAGAGAGTGAGGTTGCCAGGGAGCATGACATGTGGGCGGAGTTTATGAGTTGGTATGTTAGGGTGTTATGTTATTGCCATACGTCGGACTCCAGCGGGCATTTTCGTGGCATGTCAGAATGATAGGTAAGGTTCGCAAATCAATCAATTCACTTTCGAGTATTTGTACTTAGTATTTGGTACCTAGTATTTATAATGTGAAATTCCAAATATCATAGCAACTAACTGCGTTATTTATAAACGTACTTGGACTACACATAAGTCAAAATGGCGAAAAAGTTCGTTTGGCTTTATCCGTCACTCAGACAACTGCAGCTGTGAGAAAGGAACAAAACACAAATGAGTTAACTGGGCAATGTCAAGTTCTATGAACACGGCTCTAAGGCTGTACGTTAGTTAGGTGTTTTTTTTAAATCCTTTAAATTTTAAATAAAATAAGATTGAATAGTCTGTGTTATATTTGATTTAATTTGATTAGACGGCACTCTACCAACAAATATAAGTATGAACAACAGTCATAATGACGCATGTCAGCTATTTAATTGTTTTTAAGTGGCCACTAGTGGGCTATCAGTCATCACTTCAAAGAGTATTTACACATTAAGATAAGATAAGATAGCCTTTATTTGCTGAGTTATTTTTTTTTACATTTCATTTACTACATGCATGCTTATTACATAACTTAAACTAATTTATTTTCCTAATTAAAATGTTTCATTTTTCTATACATATTTGTTTTATTTTTCTAACTTCAGCTTGTCTCTTGGACATAGGCCTCTTCCCAAGCTTTCCATTTTGTTCTGTCTTTAGCCTCCCTTCTCCATAATGTTCCTGCTTTCTTTTTAATATCGTCCTCCCATCTCATTATTGGTCTTCCTCGTTTTCTTTTTCCCTGTCTGGGATACCATTCAATGATATCCTTTGTCCATTTTTCCATTTTTTCCCTCATCGTGTGTCCTGTCCACCTCCATTTCAACTTTTTGATGCACCGTGTTATATATGTATTTACACATTAAAGATGAATAAATGATAACGGGTAACTAATTTAATAAACTATGTTACAAACACTAGGTACACTATAATACTCGTAAGTTAAGATTTTTTTGTAAACCTTACCTTGCCCTCAAACTGCCCCCTATAGTCCGACGTATGGTTATTGCTTTACCTTGTCGTCAACATTGAACACGGGCCGGACATGCTTGTCGTAGAACTCTGTAGGCGTGAGGCTTCCGAACGTGTTGAAAGCTTTCTCCTTGTTGTAGTAGTCGAAGGTGAACTTTTCCGGGGGAGTGCCTGTAAGCCAAAAATATAATTAAAGCATAAAACTAGTTAAAAATACAATGGACGACCACACTGTAGCCTTGTTTGTAGTGATCCTGCTTACGAAGCTAGAGGTCCTGGGTGGGATGCAGACCCAGTGAGTGTTAGGGTATTTATTTCTGTGATGAACACGAATATTCGTTTCCGAGTCATACATATTGGGGATGTTATTTTAAAACGCTGGAAGTACTTTTTAGTCCGTGTCAAAAAATTTCCCTCATACAAACTTTGCACCCCTATTTAACCCCTTTAGGGGTGGAATTTCGAAAAATCCTGTCTTATCCCTAGCCCACGTTATAAAAGTAACCTACTGTGCAAAAATCAACTCTCTAACATTAGTAGTTTCGGCTGGGCGTTGTTGAGACAGTAAGTCGAGACTTCTTCTTTTATATACGTATGTATATAGATATAGAAAATGTAAAAATATGGGTTCTGCCTGAATTTTTTTATTTTTTATTATAGAAGCAGAACACGCCGCGGCATACGCGATGGATGCATTCGATGCACACGCCCCAGCCAGCGTAGGCGTCTCTGCTTAAGCAGCGCAAAGAGACCGGGCAGCTGTGCTACCTCAAGCACCCTCTGGTTTGTGACCCTGGGCCGTAGCTGATGCCAAAAGAAGTGTCGGCCGGCCGATGCTGCGGCATAAGGTTAGCTGGTAGAGAATGCCATCTGGCATTAAGCTCGCCATTTGTACATATTTTTTTTGTATTTTGTGCAATAAAGTTTAAATAAATAAATAAGGACTGTGCCAAGAGAGATGTCTGGACTGTGCACTCATTCAACATCCCGGTTGACAAGTGGGAGGACCTTGCCGTGGACAGGGACAAATGGCGCAAACTGGTGTTCGATGGTCGTAAAGTCCATGATGAAGCGTGGTTTAAGACACTCGCAGATAAGCGAGCCAAGCGACATCAACTGCCAGGCTTGCGGTCGTGTATGCCGCTCCCGCATTGGATTACACAGCCGTGGAAGACGTTGTCTCCCTCCTTGACACTGCTTGTATAGTCTGTAATAGACTCAAAGGCCATTGATGATGACGATTGATGATGATCATTAAGATAATTTTTCAAGGAAACAGATGTTCTAACACTGCCGTCGCTATACGTATTTGAAATAATAATGTATGTTAGGAAGAATTTATACAACTACCCAACAAACACTGATAGGCCCAAGGTTACCAGAAGCGCAGGGAAGCTCAAAACAACTTTATACAGGCTAGTAAAAGCGAAAAAGTCGTTCTTGGGAAATTGTATAAAATTCTACAACAAAATTCCAAAACACATTACCGAACTTACTGACTCTAAATTCAAATCTGTCGTAAAACGGACACTTATTTCAAAAGCATATTATAAGATAAACGATTACATGTATAGGGATATTTGGCAGCGATGAAATCCTGGACTAGAAATCTATCGCAAAATAAATAGGCTTTCTACTGTAGCAATGTAATTTTAAAATTTTATAATGCTCTGATACTGAAATGATATATTGTATACTGTTTTGAAAAAATGACACCTCGCCGAGTTTTTTACGCCGGTTCTTCTCGAGGCAGAGGTTTTCTTTCCGAACCGGTGGTAGTTTATCGACATTCATAGGTGCATGTAATATGTCTAAATTGAAGAATAAATCACTTTGACTATGATGATATATAGAAGCTAGATAGATAGTATGGATGAAGCAAATACCCAGGCAAGTGGCGACGATGTGGTAGATGACTCCGACCTGCCTGTCGATGGCCAATTGTATGTTCTCGTCGGCCGCCTTCTTGGCAACTAAGTCGCGCAGCTCCTTGGCAAATTCGCGAAGCTGAAACCAACATCAATATTCTTTTACCCACAGAACACTAAATAGTATATAGAAGGGGTGTCAAGCGCGGTTTCTACCGGCACCGGTGTCGCCTCATCCCCTCCACGTCGCCTACAACTATGTAAGCGACTGCACGGCGATCAGGTGATGTTGGCGCGAAAGCTTTGAGCGCATGCTTAAACCAGGGACTGTTTTCGGTTACGGTTACAACCGGTATCCAACCGGTATCGATTACGATATCGTAATGCTATGTCGGTTACCTTTATCGCGCCAACCATAACGGTTAAGGTAGCCTTTTTGTAATATAGGTTTCGGTTTTGAGTTTTAAAGGTTTCGGTAACCTTTAAAACCTTATATAGAGGTTCTCTACCGGGAGGCAACCGGTTTCCGAAAAAAATAAGCGAGCTGACAACATCGCCTGCCGCGCCGGTTCATTCATTCATTGCGTCATTTGTGTCTGCCTGCAACCTGCAACTCGGGGGGTCGTGGTGGAGGGGGGGGGTCGATGGGCGGAGTCGGGGGAAGGGAGTCGGACGGGGGTGACGGGGGTGTGGGGTCGAAGGGGGAGCTACCCCCCTACGACTCAACCCCCCCCCCCCCCCTCCACCGACGCAACACCCCATCTCCCCCTTCCGACGCGTGTTTGGGCTCCGTAAGAAATAAACCAGTATTAATTAATTACTGCGTTTCATTACAAATAGCACAAATTGAATACCTTGGTCTTGATGAGTGCGTTCATGTGCATACTCTTCCTGGAGCTGAACGACTCCGGGAAGCACTTCTTGGGCATCACGCCGTACTTGTTCACCAGGTTCACGACCATGTCCCACTGCCCGCCGTCGTTTATGGGGTCCTGGTACGAAAACAAACAAAACATTACGGGACTATCTACACGATGGAACATGCGGGGATCCAGAACAATGAAGAGAATGCTTGGCGGCCGAGCCGAACATCATAGGCGAAACGAAATCCGCAGCTCAGCGAACGAAAAAACCACAGAAGTCTAATTAGCGCCGAAAAGACCCCACAAAACCCATGTTCAAAAATAAAGTTGAAGATGCATTCAAATTGGGTAATTAGTTATTTAAGTTAGAGTTAGATGAATATTATTAGATACATATTTAACGCTATATACAGGTAAATGTCATGTTAATTATTGAATGTATTATTTTATGCACAATAGGTATGTAATTCCATCTAGTGAATAGTTTGTCTTTAAGTTATGAATCTTTTTGTGCACACACTGTTTAGAATTATAGTCCAGATCTAGACACTAAGCTTCTTATGCTACTGTATGTATGACTTTAATTTGTTGTGTGAGCCTAATAAATAAATAAAATAAAAAATAAAAAACCGGCCAAGTGCGTGTCGGACCACGCAAAACGAAGGGTTCCGTGCCTATCAAAAAGGTCGTATCGTCACAGAAATTTTACGGCACTTACGTCCTTTTCTTTGAGGAAGACAGTTTTTCAGCAATATCTCGAAAACCTCTGAACAGATCTTGTTCAAAACAATTTTCGGTGAATGAAATTAATAAGCCCTATGTCTATGAATTTTTCCATATTTTTAAAATACACCGTTTAAAAATTAGAGGGGGGGGGCAGAATTTTAGTGACTTTCGGGGCGATTATCTCCGACTCCATTCACTTAATCAAAAAAAATGCTAAGAAACCTTATATTTATTTTAAAAGGCCTATCGATTGATGTGCCACACGGGGGGTCACAATGTTTTTTTTTTTTGACTTTTAGTTTTATGTATGGAGTGCACCCCTAAAATTTTTTTTTTTTTCATTTTAATTAAAAAACTATGTAGCGGCTAACAAAATACACCTATCCTCAAAATTTTATTCAAATACACCTTATAGTTTTCGAGTAAAATGCCTGTGACATACGGACAGACGGACATGACGAAACTATAAGGGTTCCGTTTTTGCCATTTTGGCTACGGAACCCTAAAAAGGATGCACATTGCCATTATGCGGACGTATGCGGACGTGGGGGCGGGGTGTCAGAAGGATGCCAAGCAGTCGTTTAGTTCACCGGGTTTTGGGCACGTACTTGTGTGGAAATTTGTAGGGAGTTCGCCTTCTATGGTTTTTTCGTTCGCTGCCGCTGCTAGACTTCGCTGGTTCGGACAATTATAAGTAACTAGCTTGTGCCCGCGGCTTCGCCCGCGTACTAAAAGTAATGTTAACCGTTTACCTACAAAAAGTTGCATCTCAGTTGGACCTGTATGTTCCAATTGAATTGCAATTTGGCACAAATACTTTCAAGAATTTTCATGTTCACAATGTTAAATTTCAAAATCGATGCCATTTTCGTAATTAACTTCCCAAAAAACCATAAAAACGACACCCATATTTAGACATTTCAACCCCATCGCACTCTAACAGGGGAGATGGTATTTCACGTCCGCCACGTTGGATTAATCGTTGTTGTTTTCGTAATCAGCGACCAGCAAACAAACTTTGGACCCCCATTTCATCCGCTTAGGAGGTGAATTTTTAAAAATCATTTCTTAGTGCACCCGAACTTATAAGGAACCCATGTGCCTAATTTGGAATCTCTAGATCCAACGGTTTGGGCTGTGCGGTGATGTCAGTCAGTCAGTTTCTTCTTTTATATAATTATCGACTCTACATATCAACTCTACATATCGACTCTATATACCGACTCTACATACCAACTCTACATACCAACTCTACATATCGACTACATATCGACTCTACATATCGACTGTACATATCGACTCTACATATCGACTCTAGATACCAATTCCACATACCGACTACATATCGACTCTACATATCGACTCTAGATACTGACTCTAGATACTGACTCTACATATCGACTCTACATATCAACTCTACATATCGACTCTACATATCGACTCTACATATCGACTCTAGATACCAATTCTACATACCGTACCGACTCTACATATTGACTACATATCGACTCTAGATACTGACTACATATCGACTCTACATATCAACTCTACATATCGACTACATATCGACTCTGCATCGACTCTACAAATAGACTACATATCGACTCTACATAGACTCTATATATCGGCTCTACATATCGACTCTACATATCGACTCTAGATACTGACTACATATCGACTCTACATATCAACTCTACATATCGACTACATATCGACTCTGCATCGACTCTACAAATAGACTACATATCGACTCTACATATCGACTCTACATAGACTCTACATAGACTCTACATATCGGCTCTACATATCGACTCTACATATCGACTCTACATATCAACTCTACATATCGACTCTACATATCGACTCTACGTACTGACACTACATAGTTAGGGTTAGGGGCTGGGGGAAAATTAACAAAATAAAGGCAGGTATTTTTCGTTGGTAACAGTCTGTGTAAAGATTTTTAGCTTCCTACCTTGAAAACTGCGAAAAGTCCCATATAAAATTTCACCCCCTCTTGTAAGGGGTTGGGTACAGATTTCCAAAAAAAAAATGATGCACGATTTTTTTGTTAGTCACAAATATTCCGCATACCAATTTTTAGCTTTCTACCTTGAAAATTGCGGAATGCTCCATACAAACTTCCACCCCCCATTTTAGGGAAGTGGGGGGTTAGAATGAGACAAAAAGTAGCCTATGTCACTCTCCATCCCTTCAACTATCTCCACTGAAAAAATCTCGTCAATTCGTCGCCCCGTTTTGCCGTGAAAGACGGACAAACAAACAAACACACAAACACATACACTTTCCCATTTATAATATTAGTATGGATTAGATTTTTTTTACAGCCGCGATCCCGGTATACAATAAACGTCAATGATGACATAGGTATGATGACATAATTTGTACTGGGATGACAGGTGTCAAATATTGGATGTAAGGGCATTTTCACTGTAAGGACCTATGCACAGCACACTGCGTTTTTAAACGCGCCGTCGACGTGAGTTTCTATCGATTTACACGTGATTCGATTAAAAAACGCGGTGTGCAAAGGCCCTAAGACTACCTACGAATGGACTATATATACTTGGCCCTTGGGTCGACCTGGTCGCCGCCCAGTCGAGCCAGCTGGGGCCAGTCTGCTTCAAGCCAAAAACTAGCAGGAATTTGCGCAGGATCGGGATAATTTTTGCACGCAGTTAATGCTACCACTCTCTCTTAAACATGCAAATATTGCAAATAAATACAACAAACCACCACCAATAACGAAAATACGACACGTGTTTCGCCTGTCTATTCTAGACCATTTGTCATATTTGCATAGACAAGAAGGCGCTTCTTTGTTGGTTGCATGATTTATAACGGATTTCCTGACATCATAGACACTTTATAAGTACCCAAGCAAAGACAGAATGCAGCTACAACAATTTACTACGCGGTGAGTGTTTGAACAAGATACGGTAGCATGGCAGATAAATGCATTATTATCTAGAATATATATATATCATGTAGCATGTGTGATCATAACTGATAAGAATATTATTAGTAACATTATATACCAGTAATATTAGTCATAGTATATGAGCCCACCGAGCATGTACTGTGAAAGATGAAACACGTACCTTTTTAACCCTTATCGCCCTTGTAATAAGAGCGAACATGGTTAAGTTATTATTTATTCAACCTTTCTTTGTACAAGTGCAAAGTAAGACTGAGTAAATAAGTTTATTATTAATAAATATTACATAAATATGAGAAAGTTCTCAGAAACTTTAGGAATTTTTCACAACAATTTAACAGTTTATATTTTATGAAATTCCCAATGGAAAATATTGAGAAATTAAGCAATATCTTTCCATTCGGAGAGCTCGCAATTTTGTAAACTTTCCTTCGGCAAGCCAGTACAGTCATTCATTATTATCTCCTACAACAAAGCGCGCAAAAATATCTGACTCTTATTTATAGTGCCGTTAGGACGTGTCAGATATAAACTTTTCATCACACTTGCTCGTAAATGGTGTTATTCCATGCCAGTATACAGAAGGACAATGGTCTAAATTGTTCGTGAGTTATGGCAAGTTTGTATTCCCTATGGAGTAATGAGCTTGTGTGTGATCTAATTGGTTTAATCAAATCTGCTATGCTAAGTAGTTGGTCACGTGCCGCAATAATACTGCTCTGTGATTGTTTGAAATATTGAACCTGCGCGCTCCACTAGCACTGATCTGGAAGTGAGGTTGCCAATTTCGTCAATTTTTGATTGGTGCGGTTGTATGAAACTTAGTAGTTATTTATATCTTTTGTAGTTATTTATTTCCTGATAGACTCTTGTTCGCAATATTCCACGTACGCCCCTCGTTAAACAATATACTCTTACCCTCAAGAGGAAGTTGACGAGCCGGCCGTCCAGCGCCTCCCCCTGCTTGGCGGTGGCCACGATGTTGTTCAGCCAGTAGTGGGAACGCTCAATCTTATCCCAGAAGAACAGGTAACTGGAACAAATACAATGGATATATATTTTACATAATAATAATAATTCTTTATTTCAGGCATTGCCCATAAGTCCCATAACACAACACACGAAACACAAAGCAATTACAACAATTAAATATACATTAATTTATATAATTAAAAACATGTCAAAAAATAATGACGACCGGTTAGCCTAGTGGGTAGTGACGCTGCCTACGAAGCTGAAGGTCCTGGGTTCGAATCCCAGTAAGGGCAAATATTTTTGTGTTGAGCACGAATATTTGTTTCTGAGTCTTGGATGTTTTCTATGTATTCAAGTATTTATATCTATTATATATATCGTCGTCTAGTACCTGTAACACAAGCCTTATTGAGCTTACTATAGGCCTAGCTCGATTTGTGTAAGAATGTCCCATAATAATATTTATTATTAGCAGGCCCATAGGCTGCAGGTATAAAATGTTTGACAGGAGGTCTTAAAGAGCGTCGTCTTAAACGCTTTTTCACATCTAGCAAACATACGGACCAGCATATTGCACCTCAACGCAAACGCCCTGCACTGCCTCTCCATGTCTGCATCATTTATGGCGAACAAAAAAGGTGAAATCATGACAGAGACAGAGACAAGGTGGACTGATGACCTGGTAAAGGTCGCGGGAGTCCAGCTGCATGCGGGTGGCGCGGGACCGGTCGCTTTGGCACTCTTTGGGGGAGGCCTATGTCCAGAGGTGACGTCTTTCGGCTGATATGGTGATGATGTCAGAGACAACAAATATATTATAGTTCTGTCACACTTATGAAATTAGTATACATGCAACTATCTCGCTTGGTAGTGTAGTGGTATTAAGTACCGTGGCAAGTTTGGTTAGTTTGAGTTTCACATTCACTACATAACGTTGCCCTGTTTATCGGTAGTAAATACTTCTACGAAATGAAAAGTGCCTTGAATATTGTATACCTATTATTTACCTACCTTGTTCATAGATAACGATGTGTAATTGTTTATTAGTTTGCAACCATGATAACTTTTAATCCGGGCAACTGATATTAAAATAAAAAAAGCAGCCAAGAGCGTGTCGGGCCACGCGCAGGGTAAGGTTCCGTAGTTTAAGGGTAAGGCCCGTCTGTCACAGAATGCGGACTTAAAAGGGGCTTTTGGGGTTTTTATTATAGCTTACCCTCGTAAATAATCGTAAATATTAGATCCTACATAAAGTAATCGAACCGCAGATCGCAAACTTTTAGCAGCAACAGGTTATTTACGTAAGTCTGCCTAAGTTTTAGCATTGCCACGGGGGAATGTCGCAGGGCAGGTCTTTTGCGTGCTCGGGGGGCGTCGTGGTAGTATGTTCGCGATCCCATGGCGCCCCCTTAACGGTAATGCGGGTGACGCCGGTGTGTTTTTAGTGGGTATGCTCCTCGGATGGCGGCGGGAGGAGAGAGTCCCACATAACCCCCAAATGGGCCTTCCCCGGGTCGGGGGTATGCGTAAAGCATTTTCACATCGTCAAAAAAAAAGGTCTTTTGCGCGCTCGCCGCGGGCAAGAAGCACCGTGCCGTGAAAAAGCAACTCTACCGTCTACGGTAAAAGTTCCGATGACAATGTATATATATGCACCCGAAATTAAGTGCATTTCTTACCAGTTAACTAGTTATGTCTACGACTCGTTAACTAGTTATGTCTACTTAACTGTGATAGTTTTCCTTTTAAATTCATTATATGTCCTACTGCCACGAATTTTTTCACGTCGCCAGTAGTAGCAATTTAGCCGGCAGGGGGAGGGGAGGGACATGACTCGAACAAAAATTAGGGCTTTAAATCCCATCATCTCGCAAACGCATAACTAAGTAGAAAAATAGTTTTAGTAAACACATAATATTTTTGAACAAGCTATCCAACGATACCTCACACTATAGGTTTAACGAGAAAAAAAAATACATCCCCAATTTACATGTAGGGGACTATCCTAAAAAAAAAAAACAATTTCAGGATTTTATTCTACTGTTTTGTCGGCGTGATTGGTTTATATACCCACGCCGAATTGCAGTTTTCTAGTTGTAAGGGTTACTGAGCTAAGCCGAAGACAGACAGACAGATAGACAGACAGACAGACAGACAGACGGGCGGACATGCCGAAACTATAAGGGTTCCTTGTTGACTACGGAACCTAAAAACCACAAACAGTACGATAGGATGCGGCAAATTTTATATAAACCACAAAACATTTCTTTATAACCACAAACTAAGATAGGCTTGTACTATTTAAAGATGCTAGACGCCCATTTAAAATCTTCAAAAATCATATACACATCCAATTAGTTTATTTTTTATGTAAGTAATTATGTAACTCGAACTCGTCAATGGCGTACTTTTTGCAGAACGGCAGCCGCATGACGTTCAGGGCGGCAAAGAGCCAGCAGCGCCGCGAGTTCTCCTGGTTGGTCACCCACTTGCCTTCCGCTTCTACCTTTTATAGGGATGTCAAACATATTAGTAACTAAGTAAAATAAAAATCCATTTACCTCTGCGAGAACTCGAACTCGTCAATGGCGTACTTCTTGCAGAACGGCAGCCGCATGACGTTCAGGGCGGCAAAGAGCCAGCAGCGCCCCGAGTTCTCCTGGTTGGTCACCCACTTGCCTTCCGCTTCTACCTTTTATAGGGATGTCAAACATATTAGTAACTAAGTAAAATAAAAATCCATTTACCTCTGCGAGAACTCGAACTCGTCAATGGCGTACTTCTTGCAGAACGGCAGCCGCATGACGTTCAGGGCGGCGAAGAGCCAGCAGCGCCCCGAGTTCTCCTGGTTGGTTACCGGCTTGCCTTCCGCTTCTACCTTTATTGGAATGACGAACATATAAATTTAGGACGAAAGAAAGAAAATGTTTATTACACAAACATCATACTAATTGACACTATATTATATTGTATTAGTATGGAAGTACGGATAGCAAAATAAAAAAATCTGTGTCCTCTTTATAATTCAAATCTTGCGTGACTTAGGATAATCTATACCATGTCCGAAATAAAATAGAATGCCTTTTCGTTATCAAAATCAAATCGATACCCAGTGATTCTGAATAAGCCAAAATTTACACTAAGAAATCCATATTTGAAATTGTATGGTTGAGATTTTTTATTGTGGTTGACTTTTTAGTGTTTTTGGAACTGGAATCTTCTACCATGGATGGTAATTGGTAGAGTTGCTTTTTGAATGGACTACTTTGATGAAATTCGGCCAATTCAAATCTTATACTCTCAAGCATACTAACCTTAATGTTGTAGACATGTAGCTGGGTGTCCTGTCTCCTCTTCCTGATGGCAACCTCAAACGGATCAAACCGGACACACACATTCTGTGCCAGCTCATTCTTCGGGTCCGCATAGAATTTGGTCCGCAGTTGACTCAATGCTTCCACACTTAGGGGTTCTGACAATACAAAATAACACGTAATTTGAATTGTGTTACACATTGTGGAGACTAGGCTTTCCAATCCCGGGATTGATTACTACTAGTTTACTCGGAGTAGTAATAAATCCCGGGATTGGAAGCCCTAGTGGAATTACAAGACTATTCAAATTCAACTTTTTTTTATTTCGGTAAATAGCAGTCCATATAAAATGTTACGTACATAGCAGGGATCGGATACCGGTATTTTCTCCATACAAATTAAACCGGTATTATTTCGTTGTTTGGTTATAAATTTATTTTTTGCCTAGGTTTTGCCTAGGGACTACCTACATCACTACAGTATGTGGACTACTCTGGAGTAAGCAAACATCCATACTTGGCCATATAGTGGCCTGTGTCATCTATGCATGTTTATAAAGAGATTTAAAATTTTGACTCAGCTATTGTTACACACTTTTCAATAATTAATTTATGGGTGGAAAGCAAAAAAATTGTACATAGTTAGGAGCTTTATCTTTGATTTAACTTTTTTCAGTTTCATAACGGCAATTACCCATACATTTTATATGGCTTATGAAAAAAGTTAAATCTTAGATTAGATTAAGGCTCTTAATAATACAATACAATTTTTTTGCTTTCCACCCTTATAATAATTTATGAATACAAGTGGTTCTGTCACTTGGAGATTTATTTATGATAAAAGTCAGGGATTCACAAGGGGAGATACTACATGTCTGCTTCCTGAAGGTAAGGTAGGTTTTTCAACTTGCTACAATCTAACAAACTTGTCACATTATTGACTGTTATAACATTTTTTATACATGTTTGTCAGACTTGACCAATTTTAAAATTTTTCCAATTATACAAACCCAAAAAAAGCTGCATTGTGTAATCGCCTTCACAACTCCTTTCCATGTTTATTTTTTTACTTTTATTAGTATACATATTCTTTAATATTGTCAAAAAAAACTCACTTGGCAGGGATTTTATATTTGCACATTTACCATAACAGACAAATTTCTTAAAACCTTTTCTTTGTATTAAAATCAATCTGTACATCTCATAATGAGGTTTTCAGAATATTAAAAAACTGAATATAAAATAGCCAAAGTAGTTGGATACATTTATTTCCCTTTGACAAATTTGACAATTAAATTTTTTTCCTGCAGTATTTTATTATAATAATAAAACCAATATTATTTGCAATGCAAAGAAGGTTCAACACTTGTCTATCCTACATAGAGGAAAAGATAGAAGAATAAAATTCTCTAAAAAAAATTGTATGTTATATTGACATTTTGAGTCAATAAATTTACAAGTAACAGAAACAGCTGATTACTGATTAGCCATAAGTCAAAACAAAACAGCAAGTGTTAGTAAATCGTATAAGACATAAATTGAACTGCAGAACAGGTTATTCAGAACTATATGATTTATGATTATGACTATATTATACGACTGTTCCTCATCAGGTATATAATATACAGGTGTGACAATCGTATTTCGCTTTTAGAATAGGTTATGAAATGTAAAACCTAAATGATTGGACTTACTTGACGACATTGTAGAATTTCTTCTTATATAATATGAACCAAAAGAACGTCTAGCAACTGCAAACACTGTAATAATTATAAATATTTTAATCAACGGTTCAATAGAACCGCAGAACCGGTGATGTAGCAGAAAAGAAATAGAAATGCCAGAAATTTTGTTTTATGAAAAAACAGCAGCTTACTCTTCTTCTCGCGCGAAGATTCAGTCATCTGTCCTTTTCTTTGACAAGTGAGCACTCATTGGATAAATGTTGTTTACGTTTATATCGATGCGTTCTAAAATATTATATGCACAATGATAACATATGTATGACTCGATAAAAATACCAATCTATTATATTCTGTATCTTATTTACGAGCTTTTTAAAAAGATCCAATTGTATTATTCTTGCTAATACGAATTTCAAAGAATTGCAACATCACATACCAGCGCCAAATTCGAACTTGGTCCTCTCCGATTTTAACCAACTGCGACAAAAAAAACCTGTTGTAGTTAAATTTAATGAAATACCTAAACAAATAAAAAGAAAATATGTTTTGCAAGAATCTACACTAGTTTTCAGTTACAAATCATTGCTTTAGCTAATGCAATGTAAGAAGACTAGTGTAACCGAGGAAATCAATAACTTAGACATGTAACCCGCCTATTTTAAGGCGTCAAACATCCCGATGGATAATATTCCAGTCTGCGACTTTTCCGCATACGCACCAGACGGCGATTTAGGTCAAGGACTGGGAAAGTCGTCGCAACCCAAATAAAAGATTAGTTTTCACAATAAGCTCAAAAAATGTCGTTAAAGGCATATGAAGATGCGTGTATCCGAGCCGAGTTATTCGGGCAGCCCAAGCCTGACAAAGATGACTTTTTAGAAAAAAATAAACATTTGGATATTGTGGAATTTGAAGAGGTAGACATCAAGACTACTGTAAGTGAGGTAAGTTTAAAATTTAATAAACAACTTCAAAAAAGGAGGAATTTCTCCAATCGGTTGTTATTTTCTTTATTATTTTTATTGTTTGTTACATACCTTTGAACTCCGTCATTTACTTACTTAGGAATAAGCTAGTAGACTTTTTGTAATATTTTTTTAAAGAGGTTCTTTCAGATTGTCCCATTGTTAATTGTTATCAAAGCCTGATCATGAGATCCATGAGGAATCGTGGGAACTCCTCAAATATCTACGATGTGCTCTGACGCTTGCCCCAACAGGAGCCGTCACGTCACGTCAGAGTGCATCAGATGAATGTGAATATAACCATAGTTTGTATGAAGTATGAAACCGATACGTTCTATCTTTCTACACGTCACGTCAGACTAAAATGAATACAGTTTTAGAATCATGAATCGTATTTCTTTTGTTTATGTTCTAGAATACGGCCATGCTAGATGAAAATATTCAGCAAATGGGTGGTGGTGTCAATGAGCTGAATTCAATTTTAAATTCAACGCAAATGAAGATTAACCGATTGAAGGTAAGTCTTGTATTAAGCTCCTTTAGGATAGACTCATTAGTGCGACGTTCAGTCCAAGATATCCGGTTCATTCCGCGCCAGCAACATCTCGAACGCGTCTATTCTTCTACGGATCCGGGCTTTCAGTATCATATACCTATTTCATTACACTTAGAAAGTCTGTTATAAAATTACCATTTATAAGAAAGATTAAATAATTCGTGGAAAAGTCACCTTATCTAGGCTACCTAATAATGAACGCAAGTCTTAAAAAGTACATTGAAATGGGTAAAGACCATATTCTTGACCAGTCTATTTCAATTAAACTTTCTATTAAAGTTTTCCGTTGTGACACGAAAATTAACAACAGAATTATATGGTTAACTTTTGTGTCACAATGGACCTTTGTTCACTTCTTCAGTTTTTTGTCTAACAACCGACTAACAATGGCCAAAAATTTGGTCCTCACCCAATCATAAAATTGTATGGTTATTTGTTTGCCTCCTCGAGTTAAAATATTCTCTTATTTATCCCCACGGGTAAAGCTTTCTATATTTATAAGTACGAGTATACACATAATAATAATTAAAATACGACATACCTATTATTAATAATTTAATTTCATTAATTTCTAGGGTGTCTGCGGCAGTTTAACCAACTTCTTCCGCGTAAAGCTAGCAGCGAAAGACAACTTATCATATTCCAGTGAACAGAGTTACGTAGGCCAAACAAACTACGACAAAGACTCCGTGCCAGTGAAGACCGACATCGGTTCCATAAACCAGGACCTTGGTCCCAGCGACAATGAAATGACTCCGCGCGCGGGAAAATCAAATCAAGATGGCGACTTAGGCACCGCTTTAGACGATTTGAAAACGATGCAGAAAAATGACTCGACGGTTGCAGCATTTAAGGAAGCGGGTGAGAAAATGACGTCACAAACTAGCAAACTTGAAAATTTAATTTCTAAAGCTGAAAGGGCACAGAGCTCTATGAATCACCAGAATAAACAAATGAGGTCGTTTTTGCGATAAACACTTTAAACAGTCAAGAAAAATGTTTTGTTTTGTTTGAAATTGTAAGTGTTTTATTGGTGCTCAAGGAATTATATAAATGTTTGGCTTGGCTGTAGTCGAAAAAATCTTACTCTTGTGCATTTTGTGCTTTTGGCAATAAAAAAAAATTAGGTAAATACACTTGCGGTGGGCTAGGGTACTTGTTAAAGATAATGATACCCTTGTTTCTTGTTTAATGAGAATGGTTAATCTACTCCCATTTCTCCAATTTCACTAGTTAGGTATGTTACCACCTTCCTAACTAGTAATCTAGTCTAAGCCAACAGATTCCTTCTTAATAAAAATCTCAGAGACGCCGCAATATGTCTTATTGGAGTAATAAATAGTTGGGATAGATTGCTCATACGATTGTCACATAAATTATATATTCTGTCAGATATTCCAAGATAATCTTTAGGAACGTTTTTGCACTATCTAGTGCACAAACGCCATGATCATGTCACACTCTGTTTTACGGCGTTTAGGGGCTATGGCGAAGCGCCTGTTCACTGGGCAGTCTCAACAATGAATCTCGGGCTGGAGCATCGCATTCAAGAAAATTGTATGGAGAATACCTACTTTCGTACTGCGAACCACTGGGAATATAATTCTCAGTAGTCCTCTGTGCGGACTATGAGGTGTGGATTACTGGGATATAATGCCCGGTATGTGTGTCTCAATACTATCACGTAAGTGGGCCCCTTTCGGCTGTGTGTATAAAGGTGCTTTTTCATCGTCGAGGCCAGTTAACTTTTTTTTAGGTCAGCAGTTGAAAAATTTACAATCAAATATCTAACGTAAACAAAATACATATTTGGGAGGCAGTATATGTGGTCGATATAACACTCTGCTTGAAAATACGTTAAGGATAATTTAAGTTCATTAAAACAAATGACTTCCGATTTCCGATTTTTTTCGCGCTTTCTTCTTCGCAGGCGGAGTGGGCGGCTAGCGAGATAGGTTTTATGGTCAAGTTTTACTTGGCGTTTTGGGAAATTTGGGCCGTAAAACTTGACCATTAAACCTATCGCTAGCTGGGCAGCAGGCCAGATTTATTGTATAGGTTACCACATTTTACCACATTGTAGACAGTCTGGGTCTACCCACGCTGAGCCTTCCAGTGCGTGGTAGTCGCCACCCCACTCGAGAAACTCACTCGGAAAGCGCAGCGGGGGTAGACAGATAAGGTGGACTGATGATCTGGTAAAGGTCGCGGGAGTCGTGAGATGCGGGTGGCACAGGACCGGTCATTGGGGGAGGCCAATGTCTTTCGGCTGATACGAGTATTATGATGAAAGGATTGCCACTGTTAAGGCGCTCTAGACGGTCCTTCGTGGCCTGCAGCCAATGCGCCTTAGGCGAGTGTTAAGAAAATGTAAATCAATTTCGCATGACAATATTATAATTATGATTAACTATAGGTACTTAATATTTATCAATCTAAACTTTGAAGTCTTCACTGTTGTAGAAATGTCTTGTTAATCTTGTACTCGCTTATATTCCATGTTATTGTGGTTGAATCCTTTATTTAACGAGCATATTACACTCAACTGTTTTCATCTCTACTTATAATTACCTACTTAGGTACTTCTCGCATGCCGTACAAAGATATAAAGGGAACACACATCCATGCATGGCCCATCGTACAGGTAACATAGGTAGTTCTATGCGCTAAAGGGAAAAACCATATTTCCATCTGATTCCACCGCATAACTGCGTCTTGTGCTGCAACCATGATGGCCTATAGTGTAGAGGAGCCTTAAATGTAAGGAAAAATGCTATATATTATTAGATTCTATGTAATATATTGGCAAAGTAAGTATGAAGAATTCCTTATTTTATTTGTAAAAGGGGGTTTCGTTTTCTTGAAATGCTAGGTACCTAGGTACCAGGGTAGAGTTTATGCTCGACAGCGCTGTATCGGGTATATATATATTCTTATTCTTACTTTAATGCTTCGTCTATACATTAAGTAATAAATTTAATAAAGGATTCAAAAACGAAAACAATCTTTATCGTTAAGCATTGTGAATTGTGATACACGGACATTTGGTGTCAAACACGAATGGAATTACTATATTTTACGAGTTGTAGCATTATTCATTGCAATAAAGCTGTGATCTACTTACTTAAATTTTCAGTTATTTTATTTATTCAGCTCGTACCCCTCTTATGTACTTATTTAAGAACGTAACCTTTTAGACCACGGAAGTAAATAGGTATACTAACAATAAATGAAATAAATTAATTTCATTCTGCATTGGAAAAGGCCGCAATAGCACTTTTACAAGTCAAATTCTATCAATTTTTTTTAAATTATTTGTAGACCGAGTTGCAGCATAGTAGTCCGGTGACCGGTGAAAAAGCGACTCTACCATTTATTAGATTCAAATTCCAATGACAGTTTTATAAAATGTCCGTCACCTTAAATGATTTCAACCATACTCAGTTAGTAAAGTTGACGCCAAAAATACGTTTACACTTTTGCACCTTATTCCATTGCAATAAGGCGAATAGTGTAAACGTATTTTTGGCGTCGACCGTACCTACTTAGGTACCCAACGGTCATCCGACCGGGGACCGGCCTCAGATAACATTGTTTTAGCTTTTAAAATTAGGTAAAATTAAAATGATAGGTAATTGCATTGAAATGTTAGGCAGCAAGTTGTTATTCATTAACCTCTAAATAAGCATTTAAATCCTATACAGTACAATTAAAACTAGGATAGACAACTACAAGGAAATTCGCTCTTCCTGAATATTCATTGTACCTGTCTACAAAGTTTTACCTCATGGGCAGTCACGGCCAAATAAAAACTAACAGCCACTGAGCGTGACATCGATCAATATAAGTACCTAATTACCGTCGGAACCATCATTCTCTCTAAGTAGAGCATCCGCTATGTTTCTCGCACTTCTGTACTCTTTAATTATTCATCAAACAGTGACCTTTGCTAGTCCTTTTCACAAATATCCATACGTGTTTCTACTAGACATCGGCAATGAAGAACTTCAAACGAAATCGGAACAAATCCGAGTATCTGTACCCGGTGGATCTTTGGCACTGCGGATTCCAGCGATTGGTGAGGGAGACAGCATAGCACACGTTAGAGTGAGTGGAATAGATTTCGATAATGACTTAAAAGCCAATATTGTTGACGGTGGACCTGGATACAAGTACGTCGTTATTGTATTTATGGGTAATCCAGGACGGGCGTATGATGCAGTTGTTACCGTGTCTACTTTGGACAATGACAAAGATGTCGACTCTGATACGGATCCAGCATGCATAGATGAAGTAAAGAGTACTTACAACGTTGGAGAAGACAGTGAGGAAGACACTAATGATAGCGCGGAAACAGAAGAGCATAAAAGTGCCGAAAGCGACGAACAACTGGCGTCTGCATCAAACTTTTACGATTCGGCGGAAAACGTCGATGTTAATGGTAAAGAAAATGAAAACGATGCAGACGTAAATATGAGTAGTGATGAAGTTGTGAAAATTGAAGAAGATTCTAGTGACAGTTGCTGATGCTGACTATCAAAAGGAAAATAACGATTATGCCGATGCTGAAGATCAAAAGGAAAATAACGATTATGCCGATGCTGACTATCAAAAGGAAAATAACGATTATGCCGATGCTGACGATCAAAAGGACAATAACGATTATGCAGATGCTGAAAATAAAAAGGAAAATAACGATTATGACGATGCTAATGCTCATAGATCAGAAAAATATAGTGTTAACGAAGAATACGACACTGAAGACAATAATCAAGCAACGAGAGAACTAGACAACAGTTTATATGACAAATATAATGCTTTGAGAGCCCATTTGTATAATTACGTTAAAGTTCCTCAAGAGGTGAATAACGTTGAAAACGAGGTCGACTATAACGTGGATGAAAATAACGGTATTGTGTATAGGCCTGAGGATCCTGTGGAATTAGACCAAATGTTCAACGATGAAGAAGTTCATAATGACGCTGAGAAATTTAGAGATTCCAATAATAATAATTACGCTGATGCAGAGGAAAATTCTGCTGTAGCCTATTAATAGAAACAAGTGTTTGTTTTGATTTATAATTAAACCAACATTGTACCTATAAGTTAAATATAATATCAATAAATAAGTTTTAAACTGAATAGCTGTATAAGTTGTTTCATTTATTCAAAACAAAAGTAAAGCAAACAAATTCATTTTACTTATGCTGATCAAATTCGAAGATCAAAGAAAAAATAATAAATTGATATTTAGCACATAATGTGCACCGTTAGCTTTTCAAGCACTCATGGTCTCCCAGTACCTGAATGACCGCGCTGATTATGCGGGATAAGCAACATTGGTCGCTTTGAGAGTTTGAGGTAACTAACTGAGCAATCTTCGTGCTTTTATAAAATTCTACAATAAACTTCCAAAACACATTACCGAACTTACTGACTCTAAATTCAAATCTGTCGTAAAACGGACACTCATTGCAAAAGCATATTATAAGATAAACGACTACATCATGGATAGGGATATTTGGCAGCGATAAAATCCTGCACTAAAAACCTGTCGTAAAATAAATAGGCTTTCTACTGTAGCAATGTAATTTTAAAATTTTATAATACTCTGATACTGATATGATATATTGTATACTGTTTTGAAAAAATGACACCTCGCCGAGTTTATTACGCCGGTTCTTCTCGAGGCAGAGGTTTACTTTCCGAACCGGTGGTAGTTTATCGACATTCATAGGTGCATGTAATATGCCTAAATTGAAGAATAAATCACTTTGACTTTGACTTTGACTTTGACTTTTAAATTTAGACAGGTTAAGCAGTTGTTAGGTAAGGTAGTTTCGTCCCCTCTGGGCGCGAAGGTCACGCTTCCGCAAAAACTAGTGCCTGCACCAATTATTTGCAAAGTTGGCAGGCGGACCCGCCTTTAGCGAGCGTGATAACGCTGATGCGTTTACGCACAAATGTAATTTTGCGCGCTTGTCAAGACGCTACACGATTCCCTAATTTCTATACATTCTGCCAGCGCGACGCCGTGCACTTGCACACACGTAAACGTGGCCTACTTGTAAGTATATATATATATAGTTAATGTTAATTCGGTCGTACGTCCAGCGGAACTTTTACAATTTTCATTGGTTGATAGTTCCGTATTTTTTATTTAGTAGGTAAGTAGTTAGAGTATTTTGTTCAGTCAACCGTATTATTTACCAACTTTTTTGCTCTGTTACAATCACTGATTTCATTGTGATCTTCAACTTTTTCGTGCCTTTTTTATGAAGTTTCTTTATCAAGGATAGGTATCACGAGTGCTTCACTAGTTCATTGTTACACTTACTTATCTAATCATCACTGGCGTATCGTAAAACATTGGTCCGTAAGCTGGAGAGAAATTTACATGCGGTATGCGGTTCCATTCCTTGTGTTGGGTGAGATGGCTGACAATTTGATATATTTGCGAACATTTAGCATTGATTCATAAATAATAATTAATTGCAATATTACGTTTATTTAAAATCTTGTGATCAATAAAGAAAATGTGTGTAACTACAAGAAGAAAATGCCTGATGAATTGTGCTTTAAAAGCTCAGCTTTCCTTTTCATCCTGTAAAGAAAGAAATGGAGAAATATTAGTCTATATTTAGTAAGTGTTATGATAGGAAATATATCACATTTCGTAGATTTCTGAGAAATTCGAACTACTTTCATTTTTATTTCTTGACATCTTCTTTACCTCAATAGGTCTGATGATGCCTTACCTTGAGTTCCGCCCTGTGATCCACCGCCACCGCTCATGCTGCCACCTACGGAACCGCCGAATCCGCCGCCCATGCTCCCACCACCACCTGCACCTGTACCGATATAGCACTATGACTTTAAGCACACTACAAACGATGTAATTTGTCATAACAACTTGCTATACCTACTGCAGCAATGCATAACTTTCATTCCATGGCCTTTATAGGCAAACACTTTATGGGTATCAAGCAAACGACATGTTGCTATCCGACTCCATTCCACCGTTTCGGATCCGGAGTAGAGTTTCAGAAAATAGCCAATTATTGACGGTTCACAAACAGGACAATTAAGTCAAAGAGTTCCATTGTGCGACAAAAAATAGATGAGGATAAAAATACATTTTTTGAATTTGAATTGATTTTCAATTCCTTATAGTGGCAAAAAAACCTGGACTAAGTATTGCCTGTTTTTAATATTGGTGGGGTTTTTTTTTAATAAGTAATGCATTTAATTTTAAATGCGTACTCACCGGCACCACCCGAGCCGCCACCTGAACCACCTCCTGCAATGAAAGTTTTAATGAAAATAACGTTTATATGAAAATTCAAACTTAGTTGATAAGGTCAGTAGGGGCAAGTGCGCCACCGGGGTAAGTACCTACGTATTTTCATCAAAAATATCGAAATATAATACAGATATTACACAACTAACGACCTTACATATGGATGTTCATGTCATTATGGATCCATCACCAGACCAGCTTTATGTTACAGTCAAGGGCACCAATATGTATTAACTCAAAGTTTCATAAATATGTATACTACAACCTTATTGTTGCAGAAATCCGTGTACATATTTTTGAGACTTTGTGGACATATCACCATAATATAGCTTTGTCACGGGATAATTCAGCTCACTGGGAATCAGGCATGTGCATTGTGCAAATTTTGAAGGACAACTAACTTACATAAGAACAAGTGTAAGTTAGAATAAAAACTTGTTAAGAGGGCGTTACAGTGCTCACTAGCGCCAGTGGTATATAATTCTGATTATTTAAATTTAACGAGATATTTAAAAAAGGAGGCCACTACACCCTGCATATATTCTTTCAAAGTATTTAAGTACCTTGTGAATACATCAAACTAGTTTTTAGGTTGCTGGATTCGTCGATCTATGGACTAAAAAGAAAAACGGCCGTTTTAACTTTGGACGCATAGATTGACGAATCCAGCAACATAAAAAACTAGTATGATGTATTCACAAGGTACTTAAATACAAAATACAGGGTGTAGTGGCCTCCTTTTTTAAATATCTATCGTTAAATTTAAATTATCACAATTATTTACAAGTGGCGCTAGTGTGCACTGTAACGCCCTCTTAAAATAATGGACTATGGAAAAGAATTGATCTGGGTATGTTTCCGTGAGTTTATGAATTGTACTCACCCTGTTGCTCTTCTGCATGGCCCTGAAAAAAAATTTAATTTGGTTACAATATATTAACAATAAATAGTAACAGTACATTGTTGTATTGTGTTTTTTGAGGATTTCCTCAGCTCAATAAAGGGTCGGTAACGCGGTTGTGATTTTTCTCGAGTCGCCAGGATCCATAGGCTACGGTATACTTACCATCTCTCGTAGTATAACAAAAGAACAAAAAGTTGTAAGGCCTGTATCCTACCCGAATCAACACTGCGACGATATTAAGTCACGCATAATTTTCGTTACAATGTGTGTCACAACCGGATTATTTCCGTTGTGCAACGATCGTAAACTTGGTCCACTTGTTTTATTCGAGTCAACTCGTTTAATTTGTAAAGTTACTGATATAAAATAGAAGGTACTTTAAACAAAAAAAATACTATAATAAATATTATATTGTAACAAAATACTTACACTGGCGATCAGAAGCACAGCGACGAACAAAACCAAGAAACTCTTGAACATCTTGTTTGTATTCAGGAAAGACTGATACTGTATCATGCAGACACTGCCTTTTATGGCTTTTATCCAACACTGAATCAAGTCCACATAATTATGATCACAAAATAATCACCTGAAATGACACTGGCTGATTGAAAATCATGCGTTTATCTTTATGGTTATGCAGTAATCATGTTGTTGGGATAAATGGTGTCACAATTTAAAGTATTTTTGTACCTAACAGTTTACAGGTAGATAAGTATTAAGTATACGATGGGTTTTATTCTATGCACCTGGCTCGTATATTGTGTACAATGTACGAGCCATGGGTAAGTACAATGTTAACAATACACGGTGATTTTTAATGGGAAATTATCTTCTAAATTGATAACCTGGCGACTAATGTTGTACTTCAGCAATTTTATTTCTTTCAATCTTTTTTAGGATTCCGCACCAAAAAGGTAAAAACGGAACCCTTACGGTGCGACGCCGTCCGTCTGTCCGTCTGTCTGTCTGTCTGTCACAAAGTCAAATATCTCAGGAACTGCCTGCTAATGCTATCAATTTGAAATTTGGAATGCTTGTGAACAAAGCTAATCCACGTGTATGGAAAATGAAACATTTAAATATTTATGTTTAATTTCTATAAAAAAGGACGGATAAGAGGGGGGCAAAAATGGAAAGTCTAGTTGAGTTTAGTCTAACGTAAATATTACCGGAAAAGTATAACGAGAACTCTATCTAGCGTATTTTTTTTTATACTACAAAAATCATTGGTTACTTTAGTTTGTAATTTAATACATCTGTGTTTAACTTTTTTCCTTCATATTCGTATGAAAGTATTCTGAAAGTATCTTCTAGGAAATAAAAAAAGAATTATCGAAATTAATACACTTGATAAGGAATTATCGCTGAAAAAGCAACATACATACCGAGTTCCTTGGGCGCGCAAGTTAGTAACAAAATGCACCGATAAATGGCGCTGTATGTACTCATGACTTAACTACACAATGGGCGGGGCTAGACGGGTATGTTGTATGAAATTTAGTACGGAACCCTCGGTGCGCGAGCCTAACTCGCACTTGACCGGTTTTTAGGGTTCCGTACCTCAAAAGGAAAAAAACGGAACCCTTATAGGATCACTCGTACGTCTGTCTGTCCGTCAGTCACAGCCGCTTTGCTCCGAAAGTACTGGACCGATTGAGTTGAAATTTGGTAAACATATGTAAATTGGTGACCCAAAGATGGACGCGTAAATTAAATTAATGAATTCTGAACAAGGGGCCCACTTTTGGGGGGTAAACTGGAAAATAAAATAAAAAAAGTTTCGCAAACTGTATTGTGTGACATATCAAATGAAAGGGATTGTTATATAAGCATCTAAAAACAGATTTGAAGTAATTTAGGAAAAAATACGAAAATTGACCATTCCCCATCTCCCCCCCCCCCCCCCCCTTATCTCGGAAACTACTAGGCTTAAAATTCTGAAAAAAATACGGAAAATAGTTCCTTGCCTAAAGATTACAGGAAAACCTATAAGAAGTTTGAGTATTCAAAGTAACGGGAGGATTCTCAATATTTTTGTGTATTTTGTATGGAGCGCCTGATGCTTAGAGCATAGCAATTTCTTTACTCTCTCATCTTAACTGTTATCATGTATCTGGCACTTATGCTTAGATATAGTAGGTAGTTTTGGTTAAATTTCATCTTATTATGTTATAATTCTTTTATTTACGGAACCCTCACCACGCGAGTTGAACTCTCACTTGTCCGGCTTTTTTTTGTTATTGCCCCATCGGTGTTGTCGATGATTCGGCCAACGTCAAGGTTTTTTTTTTTCGTTTTCAGTGGCTTTTTGCTGCTAAGGCACTTTGCCAAAACGTCAAGGTTGGAAAAGGGACATATTTTATAATAGGTAATTCGACAGTGACTTTGAGTTGCCAAGTTCGCTCAGTTGAGAATCTAAAACAGAGGACAAAACAAAAATGTTATATTTATTGTTAACAAACGTTAAACTTAACAACTTGTTAATTTTAATAAACTTACAGAGAATATAAAGCTACTTTATTTATTTTAGAGATTCAACATCTGTCTAATAATAAAATCAAAATCTCCTCTATAAAGAGCATCATACATAAGTAATTACTTAACAACTAAAATTATAAATCGTATTCTTTTTTAATGAAAATTTGCATAACAACTGAAAAATTTGCATATCAACACACCTCGCGTGATGAATGATGATTAAATGATTTTAATATCCCTTACACAAACTCACTCATTGATGAGATATGAGATGGATCACTAGATCCACCTTGGATCTATCAATTGGATCTATAAGTAGATAGGGAGTGATCCTTAATTTTGTCGCACAACGGAAATTTTCGATATTTCGGCAGATTTTTTATAATAGTCTACTTACCTCCTTTTTTTAACTCTACTAATGTAGCGAATATGCGTGTTGATTTTTTAAACTATAGAGGCGCAAACAAGTGCACCGCCAGCCTGATATAAATAGTCGAACAGTTTTTCTGGAATTCTCAATTTAAAAATCCAATATTTTATCGTAAATCAAAAAGTCTGTTTCACTTTTCCCACAACTGAAAAGGCAGAAATTAACCCTTTAATTAATTATTTATATTAATTAAGTAATATTCTTGGTAGTGTCTCTTAAAAGAAAAAAGCGCACTATTTTAAGGTTCCGTAGTCAACAAGGAACCTTATTGTTTCGACATGTCCGTCTGTTCGTCTGCGGCTTAGCTCAGTGACCCTCGTCACTACTAGAAAGCTGTAATTCGGCATGGGTATATAAATTAATCACGCCGACAAAATGGTAGAATATAATCTTGCAAAAAATTTTTTTTTGGGTACCTTCCCTACATCGAAAGTTGGCATGTTTTTTTTTCTTATTAATCCCAACACACACTCCATTTTTCACATGCACTTGGCCGGTTTTTTAGTTACCTACGTATATATATGCATACCTATTTTAATTCCACTGGTTGCGAGTAGAGGAGGACCGGTCATTACACCCTCTGGGGCAGGCCTATGTCCAGCAGTGAGCGTCTTTCGGCTGATATGACGATGATGATATTTTCAATCGATTGTGGTGATGTGGACACAAATAAAACAAATGTCTTAAAATTAGGATAGGTATCATTTTATTTTGTACGTTGTAACTGTACCTTAAACCAAAAAAAAATAGCACAAACCCACTTTAGAACCAATTAATTTCTTTCGAAAGGGTAGTTAGGATAATCCTTCCAACCGACGGGGTCGATGACCCTCATGTTCTTGTTGAATTTGCCGATGGTGGCGATCTCTTCCTCCGTTAGCTTGAAATCGAACAGGTCCAGGTTTTGGGCTAGTCGCTGTCTGTTGGTAGACTTGGGAATGATGATTAGGCCTCTATCCAGCTGTGGAAGATAAATAAGTTTTATAAATTTAAAATCCTGTCTCACTTATATCTACAGATGTTTCAGGTATCTCCTGAAAGCCGCGACGTTCAATAGGATCACCTGAGTGGATCACCCAGGTGATTATATTGGACGAATATGTCCAGTGCGATCACCCAGGTGATCCTAGCAATAGGATCCATACGCCATGTCCAGCACGATCCCCTGGGCGATTTTAGTGGACATAGGTATTATGTATATCCAGTAGGATCCCCTAGAGATCAAAGATTTTTGTTTGAGTGATTATAATGGACTATCATGTCCAGTGAGATCACCCAGGTGATCCTATTGGACGCTATGTCCAGCATGATCACCTGGGTGATTTTAGTAGACAGAGGGCCTACCGCGAAACAAAATTCGTTTTCGTTCGTGTATCTCCGTCTCTGTCGCACTTGCTAGTTCAAGCGACAGAGAGGGAGATACACGAACGAAGTTTGATTTCGTTTCGCGGTAGGCCCTCAGAATTATATCCAGTAGGATACATACCCCGGAAAGTAAAGTAATACTCTTTCTGGGGTATCCTTCTGGATATAATTCTGTCCACTATAATCATTAATCACCCAGGGGATCGTGATAGACGTATGGTCCAGCCAGCACGATCGATCACCTGGGTGATTTTAATGGATAATTTCGTCCACTAGAATCACTTGCAAAGTAATATTACTTTCTGGGGTGTTTAGTAGAGTGGTGGGATCTTTCCATTGTTTCGCGGTAGGCCCTCTGTCCACTAAAATCACCCAGTCGATCGTGCTCGATATAGCGTACAATAGGATCACCTGGGTGATCTCATAAGACATATTCGTCCAATACGATCACCTGGGTGATCGGGTCAGGTGGTCTTAGTAGATGCCGCGCTGAAAGCGTGTTGATCTTTTGTGAGACGCTGTTCCAAATTACGAACTACACTTATTGCTCCCCAGCTTTTATGCACACAAGTAATCCATTATTATCATATCAACCAAATTTTTTTACCAACTGAGAGTTCTCTAGGTGGCGTTTGCATTGCTTAAATCGAATTAAGGCTCATTTGATATTCGATAACTGCGTAAAGAAAAATAGAGTCGGCTGGCGGGCATAGGATTCGCATAGCGCATCACATTTACTTTATACCTGCACCATCAGAATGCGTCAGACGAGAACAAACCCCCAGTTGTCTTTGGAATAGGCATCCATAACAAGGTGTACAAGTACAAATATCGCACATTACAGCAGGGTTCTGCACATTTCTGGACAACCAATCCATAATGCCACTGTTTGCACGATCGTACAACTTACCAAGTACCGCAGCACGACTTGTCCAGTCGCCTTCCCATACTCTAATGCTATCCTAACAAAGTGTGGGTACTATACAACTTGCTTCCAGCTTCGCCACAATAGCGCTTTTCTCAGCATATTAGCCAAGCGTCAGCCTTGATGATTGTAAGTACCACTGTATAGAATCTGACCCGTTTGTTAGTTTGTCAACTCACCAAGTAACGCAACACGACCTGTCAAGCAGTCTTCCCATACTTGTCCGCGATGGGCACGAGCGCGGGGCCGCCAACGCCCGGAGGCGGCATGTCGGCGTGCTTACGTGACACGAGGGTCCGATCCTTAGACATAAGGGATCGACTAAGAAAACAACTTACCAAGTACTGCCGACTTGTCCATAAGTCTACCGTACTCTTATGCTATCCTAACAAAATGCGGGTACTATACAACTTGCTTCTAGCTTCGCCGCTCGTCTTTATAGTATAGCCCAGCACCAGCCATGATGATCGCAGTATGACTTGTCCAGCAGTTTTCCCGTCCTTGCTCGCGATGGTCACGAGCGCGGGGTAGTCGGCACGCGCATGCGGTCACAATCCGCAGTCATGAGGGATCGACTTAGAAGACAACTCACCAAGTACCGCAGCACAACTTGTCCAGTAGTCTTCCCGTACTTGTCCGCGATGGGCACGAGCGCGGGGTCGTCGGCGCGCGGGGGCGGCGCGTCGGCGTGCTTGCGCGACACGAGGAAGCCGAACGGGCTGTACGCCATCACGGCCACGCCGAGCTGGTGGCAGTGGGACACTAGCGGGACTTGCGTCATGGTTGGGTTCACCTGAGGAGGTATATGGTATAGGTTAGCTTTAGCCACTGCATCGTGTGCTGCAGTGACCAGCTTAGCTAGCATGGTCGCTTTTATGTTGGACATAAGGCATGTGTCCCTTACTAGCAAGTAAATTCGGGAGGCACTAGCTAGGCAGTAGAGCAATCAGCGGTTTTTAGGGTTCCGTACCTCAAAAGGAAAAAACGGAACACTTATATTTAGGATCATTCGTGCGTCTGTCTCTCCGTCTGTCACAGTCACAGCCGATTTGCTCCGAAACTACTGGACCGATTGAGTTGAAATTTGGTAGACATATGTAAATTGGTGACCCAAAGATGGACGGGTAGAGTAAATTAATGAATTCTGAACTACCTATTACCTACACTATGTTTACAATTCACAGTCCACTCTAGCAGTCCGTTTGTCAGTAGTCGGGATCAAAAATGCAGTCTCTTAAGAGGCTGGGTTGGGTTGCGGTTAACCACCCTGTAGCCGAACGGTAAGTCACGCGACTTTCAATCTGGAGGCCTGGGTTCGAACCCTGGCTCAATATAGCTAAAGATACTAAATAAATACATTCAGATTAGGTCTGACACCGCTACCTTGCGATACAGCCTGTATTTTATTTATTTTTCCTCAATATTTATTTCTTTCTTGTCATATTTGATTGCATATGGGAAAACCTCTAACTCGCTTGATCGCTATCGGATATCTGTGTATATGGTGCGTGTGTAGAACTTCACGTGTGTTAGGTACCGTCGTCGGATCCTCGAATGGCGCTCAGTAGGTCCCTATAAGTGAGTTGAAATATTTTCTACCGAACATAAAACCGTTCTTTATTTATTTATTTTTATTTATTTATTTATTTATACGGGACACCAACAGAGTACATAAGAATAGTGGGTTACATTTTAATAGTTATGTGGTATTTAGGCACTTACGTACCCCAATTATAGGTGAACACATCATTCACATTTTTCACATTTTAACACGGAATTATTTTTAGGTGAATTAATAATAAAGTATAACAATAAAATTATTAGATTATCAATGAGATTTAAGATTAGTTTGTTAGTTAATTATTTTAAAGTTAGTATCAAGTTTATTTCATTATTGGTTACGAATTGTGGAATAATGAGTAACTTTTGTTTTTTGATGTTATTTCAAATTTCAAATTTGGGCCATCAACTGGACTGGATTGGACTGGATTGGTTGAGATAGCGGCACAGCTTATTTTTATAGGAGCGAATGCAATCGTGATAAATATCCAGATCCGCTCCTGCGGCAATGCTATTGTAATTAGTGAGTAGCCTCGTCAGAGGGGCGTGTTTCTTTACGTTGGTTCTAGCTAGAGGTATGGTAGATGGAGGTTCTTACCTCAACCTGATTAACAGCGGGCTTGACCTGGCTGTTAGCGAACAGTCTATCCAGCTGGGTGATGTTAAAGTTGGACACTCCGATGGACCGGGCTAGACCAAGCTTTTTGGCCTCTTCCATGCCTCTCCATGTTTCCACGTAGTCGATGTCCGATGGAGACCGGTCCGCCTGATGGTTAAAATTACTGTATATTCAGCTTTAAAGAAGCTACGCTTAGGTCGAAATTCACTCTTAGTCTCGTAACTACTTATGAACAAACGAAATAAAAATAACTATTGTAGAAAGGTTTTTCTGCTCTTTGCTCATCGACCACCAGTGAGACATAATAAAAATATTAGCCTTTGTTTCCCATTTGTAGGTATTACCTATTACTATTCTATACTAAGTAGGTAAAATATAAAAATAGAATAGTAAAATAAATAAAAACCCAACAATAACTTAAATAAGAAACGACTTACGTATATGGAGTGTTGGGCCTAGCGGGTTTATCCATAGATAGGGTCCACCGGTGACTCCGGTGAGACATATCTACTCGTAAAGATTTACAGTGACCTTTGTCACGAAGCTACACGTAGTGTCAGGGGCGGCTTTACCAGTGCAGGGGGTGCGGTGCTTAGAGGACGCTAGGGTAATGATTGCACCCGGGCGCTACATGGGCTAGAGACGCCTCTGTGCGACGTAAATAAAAAAATGGAACTAAAAAAGAACATACATAATTGTCGCCATGTTTAAACATTTTAGACGACCGGTTAGCCTAGTTGGTAGTGACACTGCCTACGAAGCTGAAGGTCCTGGGTTCGAATCCCGGTAAGGGCAAATATTTGTGTGATGAGCATGAATATTTGTTTCTGAGTCTTGGATGTTTTCTATATATTTAAGTATTTATATCTATTATATATATCGTCGTCTAGTACCTATAACACAAGCCTTATTGAGCTTAGGTACTATAGGCCTAGTTCGATTTGTGTAAGAATGTCCCCTAATATTTATTATTATGTCTTTCCCGCTCACGGGACATGATGTCCCGGACCTTTGGGAGGCGTGCGTGGGGCTAGGTACCTACAAAGTACCAACTGAGCCAACACGTAGAGGCCCTTTTGACAATTTAATGGAATGCAAGGAGTACACCGAGCGGATGCTGTCCCTGCCCGTGTCACGGGACGCACACAGAGACAGCACCCGCTGGGGTGTATAGGGACTATTACTGGTTGATGGAATCTAAATAAAATACTAGTGACTGGGCTATTGGTGAAACATCGGACGCCTGCCTAATAAAACTGTTTCACTTTTTATCTCTGGCAGACGGTGACTCGCCAACTGCTAGATGGGCCCCTATTAATAGCGACATTAAAAAATGGCCTATTATTATTACTACGTCAAAAATGTGGCAGTTACGAAGAAAGTGGCGCCCTCATTTAATTTCTACTCTTTCATGTCGCACTGTATAGGTATGTTACAATTTGATAAATCTATACTAGCAACACAAAGAGGCGCTTGACCAATAACGACATGCCATTTGACATGTGTTACCTGTTTAGACTTCTAAAACTGTAACCTGTAGCTACTACGTGTAACGGGCCCACAGAACACTAATTACTATAGAAAGGGGATGTGGGTGTGGGACGTGCGCCACTAGTTTGAGCATGCACTCTTAGTAGTAACACAGTTGTAGGCGACGTGGAGGGGATGAGGAGGCGACACCGGTCCCGATACAAACCGCGCTTGATACCCCTTCTATATTACTTAGTGTTCTGTGAACGGGCCACTGTGCACTGGTCGGTTTTGTGACCAGCAATCAAAAAAATATTCGACTTACGTTCAACGCTATTGGGAAATGGATCAGATACAGGTCGACATAGTCCACGCCGAGTCTTTTCAGCGACTCCCGAAGCTCAGGCACCACCTGGTCTTGGGCGTGCTTGTCGTTCCATAGCTGCAATACAGGTAGGTACAGTCAAGTACACCAATTTGTATACACCACAAAGTCTCAAAAATATGTACACACACAGACCTTATTTCTGCAACAATAGGGTTGTAGTATACATATTTTGAAACTTTGAGTGTATACATAATTCTAAAGTGTTGCAATCCATACTAGAGTCTGTCAAAAGCGAGTCGTATCTCTGGATATGGCGGCAAATTGAAAAAAGACGCATGCTGGTAACACGAATATGTATGGCGGCGTAATAGGTACTTATAACTGACAATTTATTTCATAGGTAAAATTGTTGCCATATAAGGAATTTGATAAAAATGATGTGGACACGACTCGCTTGACAGACTCTATCCATAGGTACTTTCACACTATATAATTATAAACGGGTGTGCCCCGTTCAGCAAAAATAATGAGTGACACTATGCAAACACTACCGTTATACGCGAGTAAAAATAATGTGTGCGAATCGTGAAAGTTTAAATCAATAGATAGTGTCACTGTTCAGCGGTGTCAGCCGCGTTCAACTGAATTCGCACCTGGAGATAAGTAAGATCCGAGTTTAAACGACGCAAGAAGGACATTCCCGATAAGGCCTACATCACACCGGCGCGGCCTGCGGTGGCGGCCTATAGCAAATTTGACAGCTAATGACAAGTTTACTATTGTCCGCCGCGGCCAGGCCGCGCCAGCTGTGAGAGGCCTCAGAGGCCTAATACCTTGGTGGTGATAAACAAGTCCTCCCTCTTCACCAAGCCCTTGGCTATGGCGTCGGCAATGCCCTGCCCAACTTGCGGCTCGTCCTGGTAGATGGCAGCAGTGTCGATATGGCGGTACCCCGCCTCGATGGCCCAGCACACGGCTTGTCGGACTTCGTCGATGGGGGCCTGAAGAAATTTAGATAAGAGATCAATGACATCAAGTCATGACTATATCTGGGGGCACGGTAGTGCTCCCAGAAAGACGAGCCAAGCGAAGCTCAGGAGCATGCACTACCTACCTTTTCTCGAAGCGCTTCGTTATTTTTTTGAACCCTCATCACTTGTGTTTGGATTATACCAGATAAACTAAATTCTCGGGATATGATGTCAATAGTGGACTTATTAAATATCATAATATTAGCTCTTATACTTTAGATTTTATTGATAAGTATCTAAAAAACGCCGATTTCGTCACTGACTCACTCACGTTGATCATCAAAACCCTTAGGGTACTTCCTGAAGTCCTAGAAAGCTGAAATTTGGTATCTAAGCTAGTATTAGTAAACACAAACAACAGAAAAATCCAAAAATTTGAACTTTTACCCCCCAACCCCTTAAACTAGGGGATGAAATTTTGTATGAGACTTCCGCAAATTTTGATGCTTAGATATCTGAAAATTGATATAGGTCCCTATAGTATAAACTGTATAAAAACCCGTGTCTTATTAATATCATCATAAAGTCATACCTTTTTGTACACGGGAGAGTCTATATGCGGCAACCGGGATGTGCCCAACCAAGCTATACTGTTTAGCCAAGATTTAGAATTTGTAGATCGTGGCTGGTAGAGTTAAGCCGTGTCGATTAGTAAGCTTGGCGCTACTTGCGATCTCATATCTTTTTGACGCTGAAAGCTATATGAGCCAGGGAGTCTTGGCAATCACTTTACATGTAATGTTTTAGTGGGATACTGACTACTTCACCAACTTGACAATTCGACGTACACGCTAGCTTTTCGGGTTCCTTTGGGATGCAACCGGGATTACGCTAAAAACCTCATCATAGCGTAATTCCGGGTGAGCTCTTTAGTACTTAGTGTGTTAAAGACTAGGTAAGACTTACATCAGCCGCGGTTCCTCTGCCGGTGCCCAGGGCCACAACTGGTATATTGTGCCCGTCGTTCAGCTCGATCACAGGCGCTTTCCCCGCCATTATCGTCTGGAACAATCGATATTGACGAATGAGTTCGTATTGGACTTGAGAAAAAAAACAATATTTCAGTGTACTTGTTCCATTGGTGCCCCAAACGCATTGTTCAGCGGTTCGTATTTATACCTATTCGAATTTTGGCAGGATGGTGTTTTGACATACGTACATACTTTTTTAATGAATTCAGAGCGAGATATAGATGGATCAATAGATACAGCGCTGTAACTCCAACGGACTCACTCGATATAAAAAGGTTTGTTACCAAGTTGAATTGTGGGGCCCGCTTAGCGAGCTGGCAAGTCACCGCCTGCCTTTCTAAAAGCGGGGGTCACATCCGACTGCAGGAGGGAGGGTGATGATTGAGTCGGGGGGGGTTGAGTCAAGGGGGGTCGCACACCTTCAAAATTTTTAGTTAAGGACACTTTATTTTGTTGTTTATCTTTATCACGTGATTATCGCGACCAAAATACTTACCTACACAGAGTTGCAGGCACAAACTACTAAGAAGATACTTGTTGCAGGTTGCAGGCATACGCAAATGACGCAATGAATTAATGAACCGGCGCGGCAGGCGATGTTGTCAGTTCGCTTATTTTTTCGGAAACCGGTTGCGTCCCGGTAGAGAACCTCTATATAAGGGTTTTAAAGGTTACCGAAACCTTTAAAACGCAAAACCGAAACCGATATTACAAAAAGGTTATACCTTAACCGTTATGGTTGGCGCGGTAAAGGTAACCTTTAAATGGAATACCGGTCAAACCATAACCGAAAACAGTCCCTGTTAATTAGGGACTGAAAAAACACGTGAGGTTTGAAACGAATTCTGTTTTCTGATTGGTCGATTTTAATATTAGCTGTAATCTGGTTGTTGATAGCAAATACAAATGATTTTTGAAATAGTTGTGATTGGTGGATTTAATAAAGTGAAGTGTTTTTATTGGTCAAATTAAATGTTTAAAAAATCATAAAAAATGTATACATAGGTATTTTCCCAAGGAGCTAAATGTAGACACACTTTTCGTAGATGAGAAGTGAAAAATTTCTTAAAGTTAGCTAACCCCTCTTAATGCTCTTCTAGCATTAGGTAATATCTGCGCGCATAAATATCTGATGTTAGGACAGGGCCGACCGTTAGGACGTGTCAGGTATTTTTGCTTGTTATGGCAGATATTATCTAATGCTGGTGTAATATGGTAATTGATCATTCAGAGTTTAGCAATAACACAACAGTTTACTGCGACATAAACGCATATTGCTTGTAGGACTCAGCGATAGCCTCTAATGTACCTATAGAATAGGAGGTTTCACGAATACAAACGATTCTGATCTTGACATAAGACTTATTACTGTCACTCTGCCCATCCACAACCACAAGATTCTTAGATTCTATTATTGCACTGGTGACTGAGTATTCTTGATTATTTTCCTCATACTTACCCCCTGTAGTGAAAACGAGTTATGAAGTTTATGGGCAAAAAAGCTTACCTGAATGCCGAGACACAACAAGATTGCGAACCACATCTTGAGAACACCACGCGTATACTGACCACACCTCTATTCTGCAACTTGTTTTAAGCTCACCTCAACGGTAACCCACAAACATATCTTGACGCCGCGATTCGTAGTAACAAAGCTTAGGTAGAGGTCTAGTTTCGTTAGGCGTGACGGGTGGGGTGAGGCGCATGAGCGCGTAAAGAATAACAGCCCAGTACCTATGCGCTACAATGAACCCACACGTCAATCGAGAAACCGGTCACGATGTACGAGTAGGTATACTAGTTCCGAGTAAGTACCTAGTTAGTTTGATTAATTGTCAGTTCGAGCACAGTCGATAACGCCACGGTGCTTTTGTTTTGCACCGGCTTTTTTATTCCGACGGTAGCAACAAGCATATGGCTAGCCTGATATGGTAGCAGACGCTTGCAACTCCAGAGGAGTCAGAAGCGCATTGCCAACCAACCCTTTACTGATTTGAGGATTTGTTCACATATTTCAATTATTATTTTACACGGGTCTAATGCGATATTTAGTACCTATTTACCTGTATTTCTGTCGTTTCTTTATTTCCGATCTGTGCGCGGATACTGTGAATGTTGTGGTGTTTGTGTGTCGAACCCTCTACTCAGATCATATTGAAAGAAATAAACAGTGAATCCTAATGTAATATCAGTAAACTTAATTGAAAAAACAGTTAAGTTTACTGATATTTCAGTTAAGTTTACTGATATTACATTAGGATTCACTGTTTATTTCTTTCAGAAATGATTCTTTCTATGATCAGCCCCCCTATTCTGTAACCCTTGTAACTTGTTTTAAGCTCACCTCAACGCGCACCCACAAATATATTTAGACGCCGCGATGCGTAATAGTAACTAAGCGTAGGTAGAGGCCTAGTTTTGTTAGGCGTGATGCGTGGGGTGAGGCGCATGAGCGCGTAGCGAATAACAGCCCCGAGGTCGAACCCTAAGGCCGCGGGCCGCGGACGACGCCAGCAAGGCAGCGGGACGACGAGCGGCTGCCCATACATTGAAGTCACTCGAATGCATGAACCGCTGGTGGCGCAGGACCGGTCATTGTGGCACTCTTTGGGGGAGGGCTATGTCCAACAGTGGATGTCTTTCGGCTGATATGATGAATGAATGAACTGCCACTCGTCGCCTTGCTGCCCGCTGGCGTCCAGTACGCCTTAGACTATTTTCGGGTCTACTTTTTGATCGACTTTTGTAGGGTAGGTAAGGTAGAAGTACTAGTGCCCGACGCGGTACTAGTACTCGACGAATATAATTTAACTAGCGAATAATAAACTAAGATTGATCACGAAATCATTTTTAAGTTACTTAATGTTAGTGACTTCAATATTTCTTATCACAATTTAATAACTTATTAATAAGTAATAAGACTAATAAGTTATGAACATATTTGTTAAAACCAGCTGCCATCAATTGGGACAATGAGTTAAACCTTCAAGTCCCAATAAATGTCAGTCTGTCATTCATGACATTTGTACTGAAATGACATCTATTGAGACTGCCAGCATAACCGCCTGCCACTTGTACATTCGGATTGATTACCTAATTCTTATTATTATCAGGTTTTTTTATAAGATCACCATATGAAACGAATTCCATATCAGTAACTTGAGTAAATACCTCGTCTCCCAAACCGTATGAAACTGTTTAATACATCTTAAATGAGCATTAATATCGTGATTCAAATAAGTATTTTCTGTTGACATGTCGGGCACTAGTAGGTACTTCTACCTTACTTAGTGAAATAATATATGAAATGATAATATGAGAAAAAAATATGTGAAACGAAATTCTATAAAACTGTTGTCTATAAAAGAACGTACAACCATTACGCACTCGTATCTCCGTTGACAACTTGCTGGGACGTCAGTCATCTGGGACCATGAGCGGTGAAACCGGGGTCGAAACATCAGAAATGAAGGTAGGTAAATAAATATCGCGTTAGACCGATGAAAAATATGTGTACAAAGCGCGAGAGTTTAAAACAGTATTATATTGAGGATTTATTGTTTCGAGACGTATGGACTTCCCTCTGACTCTCAACACAGCATCTTATAGGAACACGTCACATACTTTCAGAACAGGTAAATAATAGTGTAGGTAGTTATGGCTATGTCTCTCAGTTTGTTTTGTTTTTGTTAAATTCCAAATGCCAAATTTAGCAAGTCTAATCGACTAATCGATTACTGTAAAAAATACCCTTTGTACCTACTACTACTAATATTTCTTTATTTTTAGAAACGCGTGAGCAAGTTTTTATGTGCTTAAAGCTGCGTCCGCTGCGCCAATGTTTTTTTTTTAAATATGTAACATGTTATCCGTCAGTTTCGGCAAACAAATAGGGTATTGTTTTGATTGCCAACATTTTTGACGTTTAAAACCCCTAAAACGTGGCGCAGCGGACGCGCCTTAACGGCCTGGCCCACGACATTGCGCGAATTGCGACGCGGCTAGCGGTTTTCTCGTGGTCCCATTGATTTGTCCCATCAATGGGACCACGAGGGAGACTTGTTTCTTGTAGTCCCATTAAGTTCTATTGAAATGAACTTAAACATCCTGTATATGTATTGTGCGCTCTCACTTTTCTTCCAACACTAGGTAGGATATGTTCGTTAGGTGTATGATATCCTGGTATTTTGACAGTTTTTTTGCTCTGTTTGCCCTTCGGGCATCTAATGATCTATCTTTTACAACATATATGTGCAATTTATATTATATACAGGAAGTGAAATGTTATTAATGGGACCACGAGAAACAAGCCTCCCTCGTGGCCCCATTGATGGGACGAATCAATGGGACCACGAGAAAACGGTGGTTTTTTTTTATCTGTTCATTGCGCGGTCGAGACGCGCAACACATGTGGTTAGTTGGGATCACACGCAATGCATTAGAAAAACCGCCGCCGCTGCCGCCACCGCGCAATGTCGTTAATCGTACAGATAGTAAGGCCTATTTTTGCATCTTAATTTTAATTCGGGTGCAAATAGGGAGAAAACGAATTTTCCAGACATGAGACTCAGCTAGATCGATAATTAGCCCCCCTTCCCCCCCCCCCCCCCCCCCTTTTTTGCGATTTCGTGGTTGGTTCCATGGGAAAAGTTGTTCAGTATAACCATCTTATTCGCTTTTGGTCGTTCTTGCTCCACTACCCCTAAATCACCCTGTATATAATAATATAATTATATACATAAAAATATTGCTCGTTTAATGGTATAGGATTGAATGAAGAAGATGTATAAATAAAAAATATGTTTAATAAAAGGAAGACAATATGTACCTTTATTCATACAACCTTACAACATTAAAAACCATTAGAGATTTCATGTAACAAATTAGAACTTAGTTGAAATCATTTAATAACATTTGTAACAACATAGTTCATTCCAATGTCGACCTAATTTTGTAAGTAAAATCGTTCGAATTGTATTGACAAGGTTTCACTTTAATTCGAAACATTTTTACTATTTGCTCATGGTACAGTACAGTCAAGTGAAAAAATACGTATCGATTTAATCCTCTCATAAATATGTACCACAACCTTAATCCACTGACATAAGAGCGATGGGACATATTTATGAGTAAGTTGTATGCACCCATATTTTTACACTTGACTGAACAGTCACCGGTATCGACCGACAGGAAACACAGGAAAATACTGATTCGCTATAATATAAAATATTAAATAGCTGCCCGAAGACAATGACGGCGCGGCGACGACATCGGGACCGCGGCGGCATCGGTGCGCAGGGACTGCATAACCGAATAAAAAGTTTGTCAAAAATTTCATTTTTGGTACAAGCTTTTATTGCCGACTGTACTTTTCGGTATACCATCATCATCTACTCATTGAGACGATTCTAAAGAGCCCAAACTTAACGGGGTTATGTCAGTTAAAAACCGAATTCCCATGGCCACCTTCTGTCTCCATCATCAGATCAGAACGATGGTAACATAATATTGAATTATCATCCAAACTTTACTAATACCCAAAATTTCAGCTCAATCGGATATCAGCAAATGACTGAAAAAAGGATTGCAAATTTTGACGCACAACTTCTTACATACTTATATACATGTAGGTATATAAGTATGTAAAGTGTTCCATACTTATATACACTCAAGAGCAAGTTTCAGGTACACTTTGTATAGAATTTCAGTACAAACTGTACCCAAAACTTTTGCTCTTGAGTGTAAATTACATACGAACAGGTCAAGTTAATATAAAGCTTGTAAAAATACATCACATCAATCAATACAAATCAGCACGGATATCGTATCCTAATAGAAGTTAATGAAATAAATTATTTTGTTTTTTTTTTTATATATTCGTAGCTGAATTCAGCCCCTAGCGGTGCGCCATACGTGTGAGCGAGATATCGGAGCCTCTCGCTCCCACGTGCGCGTCTCCGCTGCCGCCGCCGCTGGAAGTCGTGGCCGCAGCCAGAATAAATCGACTTTGACAATTTATCATAGGTCGTGCTTTTGAAACACTAGGAGATTTAACAGTGGTATAACCATAGAGAAAATAATATAAATAAGTATAGGAGCCGCTATGCGTACGAAATAGGCGGACTGCATGCAGTCCGCCCCGTGACCGCCTGTGTGGACAAGTGCCGGAAGCACAACTGCCGGCCAAACCAAGGTCACTTCCTACTATATATTTATTTCTATTTGGAGAACCAACAGCTACAGAAACACATTGATATTATAGATAGAATACAAAAAGCCAATTACAGGTGACCTTCTGTGACCTTGCTTGGCCGTCCGCCGATTTCGCTCGTTTGGCGTCGGCTTATGAGTAATATGTGGCTGTCACATCGTGCTGCTTCATTAACCCTTTAACCGCCATCGTCTGATATATCTGACAAAGTGACAGTGTAAATGACGCCCTCATGTTTTTTAACAGAGTTGAAAATTGGAAGTATGTACTTTATTTGACGTTCGGCGGTTAAAAGTTTAATAAAAGGATATATTAAGCACATTTTATTGTAACGAATGAAAACTCTTTTTTTTTCTTACTACAGACTTTCGAAAGTTAGTTGTCAATTCATACGTTTTTAGGGTCCCGTACCTCAAAAGTAAAAAATGGAACCCTTATAAGATCACTCTGTTGTCTGTCTGTCTGTCAAGACCCTTTATCTGGGGAACGCGTGAAGGTATCGAGTTGAAATTAAAAACATATACTCAGGTCTACAGTTCCTTGAAGCTGTAAAAAAATCAATTTCTAAGTTAATGTAAAAAAAGATACGGCCGTTTAAGTCGCAAAAAACGAATATTTCGACACTCTCAAGGGAATAAAAATGTATAGGGTACTTTTCCGTTGACCTAGAACTACGTCATTTGGCAAGTCGGAAATATATATATTTGTAATTTTATACGGAACCCTCGGTGGGCGAGTCCGACTCGCACTTGTCCTTATGAAAATATAATTGGTATATCCTCGTGCGGCACACAATACAAAAGTTTTATCAAATAGTATTGTACAAATTACAGTTGAATTTATTTTGTTATTAAATTGAATGAAACAAAAGAAATGCAAATTTAACATGTTCCCTTGCATGGCGATCCATACAAAAAGATCAGAGAATATAACACGTCCAAGCGTGCTTCCAGTTCGAAGCTGTGAATGCATTGTGGAAGCACGGACTCCTGAAAAGCAGGTGAATAACCCATCTTAGGGGGCATCCGGACAGGGAATGTGTTAAAGTTTTATGTACATTCTGTTGCACATTCGGTGGCACGAGTATAGTCCAAGTCGAAGATATGATTATACTCTTGCACCTTAATCTAATGTAATATTGCGATAATTAAGCATTCATCGGCCATGAATGTATTCGTCTAAAATAACTAGTCTGACCAGCAAGTCGCGTCACAAAAAAAAGCGGCAAATTTGAACAAAAAACGCACGTTAACACGAAATGCATAGCGGCGTAAGGCCCTGGTCTCCTATAAATCACGCCGTACGCTGCGTCACAATGCTTACTATGGAGATGTACTGATGTGGCCGACGATAACAACAGTACATCTCCATAGTAGGCATTGTGACGCAGCGTACGGCGTGATTTATAGGAGACCAGGGCCTAATAGGTACAGTCAAGGGTGAACTAATACGTACATAAATATAACACATGACTCTATTGTCAATGTCATAAAGACGTGTACAGATATTCATGTCCTTATTTATGTACATATTTGTTATTATAACAGAAAGATTATTTCATAAAATTGTTGCCATATTAACTATAAAGAATGAGCTTCTTCCCGCGACTCCGCCCGCGTGAAACTAGTTTATATCGTAGCTCCATACAAACTTTCACCCCCCATTTCACTCCCTTAGGGTGTTTTTCGGTATAAAAACTATCCTATGTCCGTCCCCGAGACTCAAACTATCTCTATACCAAATTGCATCTAAATCGGTTAAAGCGTTTCAGTGTAAACAGACTTGCGCATTTATAATATTAAAGATGGATTTGAAAAAAATGCTTGTCAACACGTCTCGCTTGCCGGACTCCTGTATATACATTAATTTACTGCATGGGTTACTAACAAGTGTACAAGTCAACAAAATTGTTGAGTTGCAGGCAACATATTGTATCACATAGTGTACATTCCATAGAAAATTTACAAACTTGAATTATCTAATTCGTAAATTAAGTTTTGTATACGAGCTTTAAGGTCCTGCTACACCGGTGCTCAAAAAACGGTGACGATACGGATACGGCCTACCTAGTATGAAGTTCCATGTCAAAAACGTCAGATGTCACTGCGATTCCGTAACGTAACCGTTTTTTAAGCACCGGTGTGGCTGGACCTTTAGGCACTGGTCCCACCGCCGGCTACAGACTATAAGCTATCGGCGATTACTCGCCCAAGAAACGAACAAAAGATAATAAGCTCAAGTGTAAATAAATTTATACTTCATCGCCGGCGGTGTGAACAGCCAGCTATAAACTATAAATATATAACTCTCTCTCTTATTTACACGAAAACGATTACCTTTTGTTCGTTTCTTGAGCTAGAAAATAGCCGATAGCTCATAGCTTACTCGCTCGCGGTGGGACCAGTGCCTTAAGCTGTAAACGCGACGCGCGGTCTCGAACGAGTGGAGATGGCCTGTTACAATAAGTTGGCGTCTTGTGGAACAATCAGGATCTCCTTCTTGAAATCGCCGAAACCGATCCTGCAATTCGGCATTATTTGAAGTTCTTTTATACTGGAAGAGAAATCATATCTTTAGTGTATAGACAGTAGTAGGCGCCATTTGTTCGTCAACCCTCAAATTATGTTATTGTTGTACTTGTTTTAGTGTTAGTATAAAATGTAATAATTGTTAATTGTTAATACTAAAAGTGAATTTACTACTAATAAATTTACAATTGTTATTGTATGTATAGTTTAACCTTGCAAATTTGATAAAATTATGTTAAAATAGTATTACTTAACAAACAGATGTTGTAAACTTTCAAAGGTGTTTAAGCCTGATAAAGTATTTATACAATTTATTATTACTTGTAAATAACTGATGCATTGTTACAGTTAATCATAATTAAAAGATCATTTTAAAACAAACAAACAAAGTAGTAGGCGCCTCGTCGGTCGCAACAGATAAGCCGGGTCCACACCGGAAGCATGCCTCGCCCGAGCGAGCGCGCTCAGTGTAAACATGCCTCGACGAACGGTCCACATGCTCGGCCGCACGCCTCGCCCGAGCCGAACGGTGTCGGCTCTTTGGCCAAAATCAACGCGCGCATGGAGCACGGCTGTGCTTCGCTGCAATTTAGGTTTTTCGCAATGAATAAAGACAAATGTATTTAATCAAACAATTACATTATGAATGCCTAGGTCGTAAATAAAATTAGTACATAATGTAATTAGGTCCCTATGTTCGGTCACATGGTCTACGTTAAAGGAAAATGTTTGGTGTGTGGTGAAAACATATTTCCGTAGGAGATCGTGTACAACGAGCAGTTTTCATAGCGAAGCATAGTTAGCAAAAGAAAATACACAAATACACGTGCGGTTTCATGGCGATGGCGGCTTTATGGTCCCGTAGGTAAATTCGGCTGAGCCAACTTGGCTCGGGCTTGCCAGGCGCGGTTGCCTCGGACACGCTAAATTTCGAGCGAGCCATCCTCGCGCGAACAGTTCGGCAAACAGAACGGCGAATGGTCCGCGCTCGGCCGCACGCCCGAGGCATGCGTGCGGTGTGGACCCGGTTATAGATTACAGTGGTAGGACACACTACTCAAATTCTGAAAGGCCTAACTGGGGAAGTACCTAACAGAAGACCACAACCATAATAGGGTGAATATTCAGCGTTTTTGCGGCGTTATTTTATTGTGAAAAGAAATGATGATCAGAAGTAATATTGTTTTTAGACATACGAGAATACCAGTACTGGGTTTTATTTCCAGGTTATCGCAGGTTGTCATAATTTTGGGTAAGACTGATGACCTGGTAAAGGTCACGGGAGTCCGCTGGATGCGGGTGGCGCAGGACCGGTCGCTTTGGCACTCTTTGGGGGAGGCCTATGTCCAGCAGTAGACGTCTTTCGGCTGATATGATGATGATGATGACAATGAATCGTGAGAGGATACTGATTTTAGATACAAGCTTTTCAAACCGCCGGACATTCACTCAATATCAATAACGGCACTACTTGCCCTGGTGCCTGGTGGTGAGTGAGGTCACCTAGCTCGGGAGGATGTGTTATGATGAGAGTGAGATCCAGCTGTAGTCTAGACTAGTATACCCTAGCTCGGGAGGATGTGTTGTGATGGGAAAGCGACTATCTGATAAAGTTAAAAATATAGATATAAAGAAATGTACTAAAACAAAAGATATTACTACAACAATTAAGAAGTTAAAATGGAAATGGGCAGGTCACACAATTAGAGGAAGAGAAAAGTGGTCTAAAGCAATAATGTACTGGTTTACTGGACACAAAAAGAGGAAGCGTGGCAGGCCAACAAGGAGATGGGTCGATGAGATTAAGAGCGCAGCAGGAGGTTGCTGGACTACAACAGCAAAGGATAGGGAGAAATGGAAAGAGTTAGGGGAGGCCTTTGCCTACAAAAGGCATACAGATATTAATTAAATATGTTAACAACTACAAAATGCAATGTAAAGTACTTAAATCTGAAATAAAGGCTATTTTATTATTTATTATTATAGTATAGCAGTACCTGCTAAGCTCGGTGCTGGCCATCTTGTCCAGCTCGCAGCGAACACTCTGCTCGGAGCAGCCTGTGATAATGGTGTCATTGAGAACCACCCGTTCAGACCCGGAGTATATCTGGATGCCGACACCACAGTTTCTGATGCTGCAGCCTCGTAGCTCCACCTGAAACATTATAAAATAATATGTGGTATCAGTGTGATGACCATGAAAATATATATATATGTTATGTATTAAAGTATTTTTATATTTATAAAAGCACTAACCTTTTGACAGCGAGGGTACAAAACAAAACAATGAATAAAATTAAACTTCTGATATATATTTACAAACATTGTCATGTCAAAATTAATGTACATATCATGAACTATTAAAAAAAATGCGTCAAGTTACTTGTGAAGCTTTTTATTACATAAAATTAACGAAAATGCGCTAAGCGCACGCGCGGCTGTGGCCGTCTTTAGCTGTCAAAGGGTTAATACTTGTGTTATGGGTACTCTGAGTGAGTATCCATAGTACAAGTCTTACTGAGCTTACTATAAAATGTGGGAACCATTCAGGTCTGACTGGCTCTCTGTGGCACTTACAAATACTTGCCACGATTAGTGCGATAGAGAGAGAGCATTTCAGGGCCCCGCGCTCAACGAGCATTTGATAATAGCATAGTTCGTTTTGTGTATGATTGTCTCCTCATATCCTTTTATTACCTGGGCGCCTTTGTGCACGACTATGCCCGAGTAGAAGTTGTCAAAAGTGCAGTTCTCGATCAGTATCTTCGTTCCGGACATGGCTACGATTCCTTGTGCGAAGTCACTCTGAAATTATCAAATGCTATGTTATTAGAGAGATATGGTGGATCAAATTGTGCATTGTGCAAAGTTTCATGTTATTCTAGCGCGCCGTTTTAAAAAGAAAATCAAACTACGCGTGTATGGAGGCGTGCTGAGGACTCTTAACGACGCTCCGTTGGTATGCAGTTAGGGAAAAACATAATAAAGGTGGTATCAATCGATGTTAGTTATTCTTAGCCTAGTCAGGTCGCGGAGACGGCAGTCGGAAGTCACCATGAGCAGTGTAGATGTTATTGAAGGTGACACACACCTGACGGCTGGAGACGTCAGTGAGCGCGCAGTTGGCGAGGTGTAGTGTGCCCGCGCGCATCACTATGACAGTGTTGACGAGCGCGCAGTGGAGGGTCAGGTCGCGGACACGGCAGTCGGAAGTCAACATGAGCAGTGTAGATGTTATTGAAGGTGATACACACCTGACGGCTGGAGACGTCAGAGAGCGCGCAGTTGGCGAGGTGTAGTGTGCCCGCGCGCATCACTATGACAGTGTTGACGAGCGCGCAGTGGAGGGTCAGGTCGCGGACACGGCAGTCGGAAGTCAACATGAGCAGTGTAGATGTTATTGAAGTTGATACACACCTGAGGGCTGGAGACGTCAGAGAGCGCGCAGTTGGCGAGGTGTAGTGTGCCCGCGCGCATCACTATGACAGTGTTGACGAGCGCGCAGTGGAGGGTCAGGTCGCGGACACGGCAGTCGGAAGTCAACATGAGCAGTGTAGATGTTATTGAAGGTGATACACACCTGACGGCTGGAGACGTCAGAGAGCGCGCAGTTGGCGAGGTGTAGTGTGCCCGCGCGCATCACTATGACAGTGTTGACGAGCGCGCAGTGGAGGGTCAGGTCGCGGACACGGCAGTCGGAAGTCAACATGAGCAGTGTAGATGTTATTGAAGGTGATACACACCTGACGGCTGGAGACGTCAGAGAGCGCGCAGTTGGCGAGGTGTAGTGTGCCCGCGCGCATCACTATGACAGTGTTGACGAGCGCGCAGTGGAGGGTCAGGTCGCGGACACGGCAGTCGGAAGTCAACATGAGCAGTGTAGATGTTATTGAAGGTGATACACACCTGACGGCTGGAGACGTCAGAGAGCGCGCAGTTGGCGAGGTGTAGTGTGCCCGCGCGCATCACTATGACAGTGTTGACGAGCGCGCAGTGGAGGGTCAGGTCGCGGAGACGGCAGTCAGAAGACAGCATGAGGAGGCACGTCCGCATGTCTGAAGCTTTTAATGTGGCTCCTGAAATGGAAACCAACAGTTCTCCTACTAATGTGTATTGTGCACTTAACACATTCACTGCCAGGAATCGCTACGCTCGTAGCCGATCCCGTGGTTTTCCCGCTAAGTAGTGGAAAGCGGCTATGGCGTAGGCGCCCGCTAGGTGGGTTCCTGGCAGTGTGAATGTTAAGCTCACCACATACAGGCCGAATTCCGCTGTGCTGATTACCACACAACATTTATGACAATACCACAGACAAGCTGCTAAATTCCACCGCGGAATACTTTTAAATAAATACAATAAAATCGTTTATTTCAGACCATTAAAGATCCATATGTTGTTAGTACAGAAAACTTAAGAACTATGTGTGTGTGTGTGTTTTGCCTGTCTGTGATAGCATTCATAAGTAAGTGATAATTATGGCTAGTTACATTTTGTGGACAATAAAATTATGGATTTCATTAGTAACCCAATATAGATATCTGTTACTCTAATAACCTTGAAAACTGCGCAGCGATATCTGTGACAGAGGCATCTCTGGCAGCTCATACTCGGCACTGCAGATGATCATTTCTTCAGGCTCTAGAGCCAAGCCCTCCTCCGCTGATACCAGCACACTGAGGTTCTGCTCTTTGGAGACCCGGGACTTAAGGAATTTTGATATTTCTTCGAATTCGGATATTGAGCCTCCTTGCCAGAGCGCTACCACCTGGAACAGAGACAATACTAATGTCAAAACTATTTAATTTATTAATAAAAACCGGCCAAGTGCGTGTCGGACCACGCAAAACGAAGGGTTCCGTGCCTATTAAAAAGGTCGTATCATCACAGAAATTTTACGGCACTTACGTCCTTTTCTTTGAGGAAGGCAGTTTTTCAGCAATATCTCGAAAACCTCTGAACCGATCTTGTTCAAAACAATTTTCGGTGAATGAAATTAATAAGCACTATGTCCATGAATTTTTCCATATTTTTAAAATACACCGTTCAAAAATTAGAGGGGGGGGGACAGAATTTTAGTGACTTTCGGGGCGATTATCTCAGACCCTATTCACTTAATAAAAAAAAATGCTAAGAAACCTTATATTTATTTTGAAAGGCCTATCGATTGATGTGCCACACGGGGGGTCACAATGTTTTTTTTTTTTTTTGACTTTTAGTTTTATGTATGGAGTGCACCCCTAAAAAATATTTTTTTGTCATTTTAATCACAAAACTATGTAGCGGCTAACAAAATACACCTGTCCTCAAAATTTTATTCAAATACACCTTATATTTTTCGAGTAAAATGCCTGTGACAAACGGACAGACGGACAGACGGACATGACGAAACTATAAGGGTTCCGTTTTTGCTATTTTGGCTACGGAACCCTAAAAAGGGCATGTCGCCAGACGAACATACTGCCCCGTAAGGATAAAATAATGTCTTCAGAAAATAAAAACTTGTATTCTAGATTTTAAAGCTACTTCCATTAACTATGGTATTCAATAACCTCCCCTCGACACTTCAAACATAGTTAAAAACCTTTTCGACATACAAGACTTAAATAAAAAATAAATATTAGGGGCAAATCTAAAGCTACTAAAGAATTTGAGCGGTCTCGGGTTGAGGCACGCACAGCTCGCCTATTTTGCTCTAATTCGTAAGCGCTCACGCGCTGTGCGCGAGCAGCTCGCGAGCAGCGCGTGGCGAGCCGCCCAGAGGCGGTCTCTTGACCGTGCTCAAAGGCGCCTCAGTGTGCGTGCCTCGCGTCACTTGGACGTGTATCTGAGCATGCCGAGAACACAGCGACAAGATCGAACTTGTGTGTGCGAGGCGCGTACGAATTTGAGCAAGTGGCTGAGCCACGCGCAATGTCGGCTCGGCGCGAGCGCGCTGCCTCACCCGCGCATGTTTATGCGCAACTATTTGGCTCGCGAGCAGCTCGTCGCGCGGGGCGAGCATGCCTCAGGCTGAGCCGCTCAAATTCGTACGCAGCTTTACACAAATTGAACTAGCCCCAAGTTGAAGAACATGGCTTGCGATGATTACTGGGCTTAAAATTTAGAACTCCCCTCACATTATACAGCACCTTGTGCTGCTGCTACTCGGACGTCGTCCTAGCAAGGTACTGCTCCCTGATGCTCATCAGAAAATGATGAATGCTGGCCTACACATTCAGTACCAAAGATTTCGTAGCGAAAGATTAGGAAGACCAGATGGTAGATCTAATCTTATGGTTAGGTGCCAACGATTCGACTCACATTCTTCCGCGCCTTATGTTTCTGCCACTTGGCCCTGGTCTTGGCGAGGTACTGCTCCCGGATGAGCGGGTTCTCGTACAGCGTCCACTTTGACATGAGCCCGTCCAGCCGCGCGCTCAGCTCCGCACACACAGAGATGTACGACGGCGGGAGGAGAGAGTCTGCAAGTAACAAGTCTAGGTCAGAAGGTCAGACTAAACTCGCGACCTCTTGAAAGAGCGATTGCCGACCTAGGGGCGGCTTAACCTATAGCGCAGGGGTGCGGTGCACCGGGCGCCGGGTCCTAGCTTGGGTACTTTCGTGACGTCACATTATGCTAAAAAGTGTACCATAATGTGAAGTCACACGGAACTTTAACGGGCTATATCTATTTTATTGTATGCATTAAATATGTGTCCTATATTTTATGATAATCTAACTGATGGACTAAATATTCTTTTTTAGGAAAGTAGCCAATTTTGGAGACAGTTTTGCCATGTAATTACTTCAAAGTGTGTATCAATTGACAGCTATTTCATTTGCAAACCTATCGTGTTTGAATAACAGTCAGGTTAAGCCAACTGCAAATAATGGTTACAATATTTTAAATTCATAGTTTATTTTTACAGTTTGCCAACTTCTGTAAAAAGTGTGTTGGCGAATTAAAAATCCAGAAAACTACAGATACTAGTCAAATATCTCTAAGCTCTATTGTTTTCCAAGTAAGCCTCAAAAATTCTTTTACATTTTAGCACTTCAAAAGTATTAAAGGTAAAATAAATAAAGCTCCCGTCTGCCCCTAAAAAAAAGCATAAGTTATGGCTCAGAAACGCTAAAAATAATATATGATATATTATTAGTAAAGACAGCTCACCATCTTCATCAGTCAACCCCTCATCACAAAGCGAAGTGTCCAGCTCTTTCAGTTTCTCATACGCATTCACCGCACTGTTCCTCAGCAGTGTAATTGAGCGGGCCACACAGTTGGGTATGGTGCCGTTGTGCAGGTCTATCCACAGCTGCATACGGTCTTCAATAGTGGTGGACAGTACCACTTTGTCATCCTGGTCATCCCATGGCATCCAGATGTTAGTGTAGTAAAATCTGTGGACAGAACAAATACAGGTATAAAAATAATCTGGCTAGGTAACACTACTATGTCACCGAAACGATGGGAGATGGAGTATACGCGTTCTGGAATAGACTCCAAGAGACATGTCAGCAGCCCCCTGCTAGATGGTCGTACAACATAACAATGATCTTAGAGCTGGTCTAGGAGCAAGCTACAGCAAATCGGGCTGCATGGATGATACACTTATCATCATATCAGCCGGAACATGTCTACTGCTGGACATTGACCTTCCCCAAAGAGTGTCGCCATGACAGGTCTTGCCTCCACCTCAGGGCTTCCAATCCCGGGATTTATTACTACTACAATACCGGGATCCGCAGTATTGTAGTAGTAATAAATCCCGGGATTGGAAGCCCTAATCCACACGCACCCAGCAGACTCCTGTGACCTTTACCAATAATACACTGACCTGAACAAAAACGCTGAGCAATACAATGATACACTGACCTCAACAAATCAATAAACTCTGCCGTAGTCACATCGTTGATGCACTTTTCCCGCTGCTGTGTGGTCGGCCAGAGCTCCACCAGTGGTACATCTTCCACTGCCTCCGGCAGCGACACGGACTCATGCTGCACACTCAGAATCTCCACACATGCTGACAGGGTATCAAAGTCCACTGATGACACTGTTACGTAAGCTATGCATGGGAATCTGACCTCTGGAAAAAAGGGATTTGCAAGTTTATATGTTGTATGTAGGGGGTAATCTCAGGAACCACTTATTCAACAGCAAAATGTTTTACGAATTTGATTGCATCCAACATCCAATGAATAAACCGCTTTATGGTTCTGGATGTTTGTTGTTTGTAGTCAGCAATATAGGTATCTATCACACGAATTTCCCGTCCTCACCATTTCGCCATCGCGGGACTAGACGTGGTCGTGGGTTCCACCCTTAAGTTGTTGGTTTACAACTCATTGCTTCACTGAAGCGCTTTGTTTCCAGTTTTCTCGCGAGGACATCTAAAGAGCGAAACTCACTTCCGGCAAACCTTTTTCCTGCTACGTATCTTTTTCAAGACGAGAGTGAATAGACACTATCTAGGTGTGCATGCAACACCTCGACCACCACACCACTCACTTACCATCAGGTGAGATAGTGGTCAAATGCGGTACATATATGTAATAAAAAATGCTGTCACAATATTGAATGGACAAAATCTTGACAACATGCCGCAACACAGCCAAAACGTAACAATTATCACTAACCAAACTTCTTGCAAAACTGTTTCGAGAGTTTCCATAGTGCGTCCCAGCCCACGGGCTCCACAATGAGCTCGGCCTGCGCGCTCCACTGTTCGCGCGCGGTTCCGCGCCCCGAGCTAGAGCTGAACACATTCACCAACTCCTGGAGGATCTTGCTATCGCTCTTCGAGAAATTGTATACCGTCATCATCTGTGACAACAAAACCTTATTCTTATTTTGAAATACGTATTTTGCTTAGCAATTTTTGTAATGCGAGGCACTTACTTTGGAAATAGAATCAGTTTGAGATTTAATTAACATTTAAATTGCAATAAAATAACACTTTAAAAGATAATCTAATGTCGAAATACGTATTAAACTTGAACCGTTTGTTTTCCGTTCATTTGAAAAATGTAATGTAACTCAAAAGTCAAAGAGACATAAGTCATTTATGTGAAGAGTGGCAACTCCGAGAATTACTGGGTCGCATAGCCACCAAGCGGTGGGTTAGCGAACTACACTGACACCCGCATACATGCACGCACTTATACACATGCATAGAGTACACTCGAACGCACACATTCACAACCACACGGGGACAAATCATTGTTGATTTTAATTTTTTGACAGAATTGGTAAAAATTTGGTAGGTTTGAAGACCTCGCGATTCTGTGCGATATAAATACAATATTAAGATGCGATCCTAAAATTTTGTGCTAAAAATTATCTTGAGGCTTTTTATATTATTTTATTCCATTGTGTTCTCTCAACGGAATAAAATTGTCGGACACTACAGTAAATTGTGCGAATGTTGTACAGAGGGCCTACCGCGAAACAATATTCGTTTTCGTTCGTGTATCTCCCTCTTTGTCGCTCGAACTAGCAAGTGCGACAGAGACGGATATACACGAACGAAAACGAATATCGTTTCGCGGTAGGCCCTCAGAGGCCCTACCGCGAAAGGCATTCGAAGTTTTCCCTCTCTGTCAGACTTACGAGTTCGTACCTAAGTGCAACAGAGAGGGAAAACTTCGAATGCCGTTGGCGGTAGGCCACCAATTACAAGCACTTCCAACCTACTATGTAACCATGAACCTAACTGTCAGGTCAGTGTCAAGTTGACCCACCCAATTCCCAATTTGACATGTCATCGGCGGCATGGGCGCCCAATACACGGTGGGTAACTACTGATGATCCAACTCAATCCAACTGATGATCCACCATAGCAGTCTCACTCTATAACATGCGATAGAGTGAGACAGCTGTGGTAGATCATCAGTATTTACATTGTTCTGAGGTATTAATTTACTCACCGTGTATACGTCCATGCAACGGCGGCCAATACAGTGATTAAATACTGATGATCCACCATAGGTGGCTCACTCTGTCGCGTATTATAGAGATGTATGTTGTGTGTATGGTGAATATTTGGCCGCTTTTGAAGAGAATACGTGACAATTGTCCGTCGGATAAATATTATCTGTGCCTGCCCCTCCCCCTTAACATAATCCTGGGTACGCCCTTGCCTTTAGACCTGAGGGCCTACCGCGAAACGATATTCGTTTTCGTTCGTGTATCTCCCTCTTTGTCACTCGAACTAGCAAGTGCGACAGAGACGGAGATACACGAACGAAAACGAATGTCGTTTCGCGGTAGCCCCTCTGGCTGGCTAAATGCAGTGAGTGCGCTAACTGGGCGAGGGGAGATAAACCGTCTGCCCTAATCAGTGAGTGTGAGTGCAGTTAGTGCACTGCATTTAGCAAGGTCTAAAGGCCGCTTCATTCTGACTACAGCCCCTTGTTGTGATAAATTAGTTGTGTAATGGCCTTAATTTGTAACGGTGTTCGTGAAACTGGCGCCACTTCTCATTGCGTGCTAATTTGTTTTTCGTCTATAGTAGTGGTACTTTATGTCCCAACATATCCATTTTTATGTGATATTTATCTTTCTTCATTTCAATGCAATTTAAATACAGAAAAGACATATTGGTTACATACATTTATTTTTCGTCATAACTCATCACAATCTTGTAACCATATCGAATTATTATCAACAAAAGCTTTGTCTTGTGACAACACTTCATCATCATCGTTGCAATCATCATCCTGATTTAGTATTTCACCCTGACTACCCTGAGCACATCCTCTCATCTTCCTTATCAAGTCACCCCATTTTAGAATTGTCCCACAGAAAGGACATTGGCCTTGTACAGGGACAAATTCACTTGGCTCTAAGAATAACTGGGCTAGGCATGTTATGTGGGAAACAAGGTCGCAGTGAGGGTTTAAGCAGGTCAGTTTAGAGTGTGGGTCGGTGATGTAGTTGGAGCAGATTAGGCATTCTGTGTGGGTCGGATGGGAGGTCCCCTTGGATTTCTTGAGGTTCTTGCTCTTCACTGGTCCGTGGCATATTTTCATGTGATCTGGGGGTGCTCGGTCAGGCTATAATGAAGGAAGATAAGTATGTTAGTTGTGTGATAATGGGAAGTCATTTTGTAACAAATAAAATTCTAGCAATTCCCATTCATAATATGTAGCTTTTCTGAGGTTTTAAGTTAGTGTAGACAATATATGTGTCTATAAATTTTGTAGACACAATTTATATGGTACAGTTGAGTTCATAAATATATGTATGTTCCCAATTCCCATAGGTTCAAATATATGTGCAACCTTATGCCCTTAAGAATAAAGTAGTGTTCACATTTGCTGTGGCCGTTAGGAAGTGACAGTTAATTTGCCTGCTTTATTATGACAGATATGAATGCTGGTGACTGCACTAACTACATCTTTATTAGACAGCATAACATAGGTTAAAAAGTGTGGTAATACAAATATTCATAAATGAATACTAACTGGAAATTCTTCAAAGAAGTCTCTTTCCAACCACCTGATCAGGAGTGGCAGCCGACACCACGGCCCAACCCTGAGCATTTCACTGACAGCTCGGAGCTGGAACCGAAACTCTGTCTCCTTCCTCGGCACTCGCTTTAAGCAAAGGTGCTGCAGTCTTGTTGTCTTTGTTGGGTTTTGCCAGGCCCACTCAAACTGCGGAGAAAGGATTTATCATAATCTGGCCAATAACTATGAAGTATAGTAGAGAAGTTGAAAACAAGCACATACACTTTTTGTTAGGGTTAGCTCTATTAAAGAAAGAGGTTGAGTCTGCCATCTAATTTAAATTTTAACATATATGTCAATAATAGTCATTTCTGCACCTGCACTCCATAATCTAATTTGATTTCTTTTTCTATACAACCCAAAGGTTGTCTGGAAGAAAGTTTAGCAGTAAGTTTACCTACCTTGTTGTCTACCTCTACCTGCATGTTATTGTTTTGTTTATCTATGTAATTACATAAAGAGTAGTTGCATGAAATTAACTCACCCTTAAAGCAGATATGTTGTTGGGGAAACCATGTACTATCATAACCATTTTCCTGAAATATAAACAATAATCATCTATAACAAAAGGATGAAATGACGGAATTCACAAGGTAATTAATTCTTCAGAGAAAATCCGTCTCTGTCGCACTTGCCAGTTCGAGCGACAGAGACGGAGATACACGAACGAAAACGAATTTCGTTTCGCGGTAGGCCCTCAGGATGTGTACAAGCAATTAAAACTTATAAAGATTAACAATGTACACACCAGGGGCCTCTGTTGCTGGTCCTATGAGCACCGCCGGCCCAGGTCCCCCTGTTGTGCTGCATTATCCTTCTATTCGGGTCTCTCGTATAGCCAATGTAAGTACGGCCCTTGTATTTAGGATTGATGTTGTACAATAGATAAACTCCAAAGAAATCTTCTACAACTTCGGGCTCCGTCATTTTTCAGTTGTATTGTAACATGTATTATTTTCAAGTTCAATGATTTCGTATGTTTTGGTAATCACTTGGTTTTCTTTACCACCCTAATTTATGATGATTTCGCCGAGTTTGCTTGTAAGGCGCTGTTGTTCGGTAGTTAGTCCAAGTCGTCAATAAATCAGTAAATTTTTGAGGCCTTTCTTGGTTAACGGTTATAACGAACAATCTTTACGAAGAGACATCGACGAATAAAAACCGCTCAGGCTGTGGCTCAGGCGCAGGCGCTCATTTGTTTGTTTTGATTTCACTGACATGTCACTTTACTGTCATTTTCCTGTTTGAGCCATTTGAGCTAACATTAATGACGGTGTAGTCATTAAATACTGGCTGTGTGTAATAATGGAGCCATATTATAATCAAAAAATTGATTGATTGACGGTGCAGTAAATATTAAAATGATTAAAAAAGTTATATTTAATTAAAAATCACAATCATCGTTGGGCCTCTTGTACTAATATCGGTTTTTCCTACTAAACCTAACCTAATGGTGGCAACATCTTTTTCCTTCCTACGGCATATGAAAGAGAGACAACGACGCAACGCGAACACGCAACAGCAAGTGTAATGGTGATACCACACTTGGCGGTATTTGCCCAAATATTCGTGCTGCATCTCTTCCTTCCTATGGCAAATGAACGATGCTACGCGAACACGCAATCCCAATCCCACGCCACCATAATGCCACTATAACATTCCATGAAAAAACAGTTTTACTTTTAATAGGCATATTTACATCGTTTTAAACAACAACCTGAACATGCCAAGATACAACAGCTGATTTTGACATTTCTGTTTCGGTTCGATTTTTCATTTCAGCCTTCAGATTTGTTTGCCGGTTTATCAATTTATTTAACTATAGTCGTGTTAGTTAACTAATTCAACAATTGAATTTGAACATCGTCCGAGATGTCTGACCATTCGTCCAACAGCCGCGGCGCTAAGATCTGTGGCCTGTAAGTATTGTTGAAATACATTTTCGATGTCGATTGTTTCTTTCTGTACGTTTACTATCTATCCTTATTAAAATTCATATTACTTCAGTGTGCGTTCCGTAGTAGCGTGTCTTTAGTGTGTGGATGGACAAGAAAATTGTGTCGAGAACCAGAATTATTTGTCATTTATGTCAAGTATATACTAGGTTGGGAACAACCTATATTGTACGAGGTGTGCGGCCGAGCATGCGGACTGTTCGCCGTTCTGTTTGCCGAACGGCGTGGATCGCCAAGGCACGTTTCCACAGAGCGCGCACGCTCGGGCGAGGCGTGCTCGGCCGAGGCATGCGTTTAGTCTGGACCTGGCTATTCACATGTATGTGTGCTACTATATTTTTTTTTTCAGGTGTAACAATGACACTAGCAAATACTGCTGCCCTCGCTGCGAAGTATTGTACTGCTCGTTAGATTGCTACAAATCAGAAAAACACCAAGAATGCTCTGAAAACTTCTACCGCGAATGTGTGACCGAAGAGCTCACTTCAAATCATGTTGATGATGAATCCAAGTGCAAAATGATTGATATATTAAAGAGGATGCATGAGCAAGACATAGAGACAGAGGATATCGAGGAGTTTCTAGAAACCATTGACTCTGATGATGAAGATGGTGAGGATCTTCATGAAAGGATTAAAGGCCTGAATTTGAATGATCCTGATGCCTTATGGGGAGCGCTAAATGAGGATGAGAGGAATGAATTTGATGCACTATTGAACCAGGGTGATGTTGGAGCTATTATGCCGCAGTGGGAGCCATGGTGGATGTTTAGAAAGAAAGAGAAGATGGTAGAAGAAGTAGCTAAAGACGAGAGTGATGTATTAAAAAAGTGTCCAGATTTGAAGGAAGTACCAGTATTGGATTCATTAACTGTAAGTTATTGCATAGTTGCAATAAGTCCTTACAAAGTTTATATATTTGGTAACTTTTATAAGATACAGTGGTACTTGTAGATCACAAATTAAGAGTAATGTGTCCTTTGAGTTATCGGAATTCAAGGAAAACACATAGTAGATAAAGTGAGCAAAATGTAGGCCCATGTGACATTGAGATAAGAAGAACCCTTATAGAATCACTTTGTTGTCCATCTGTCTGTCAAGAACCTTTGTCTCGGGAATGTGTTGAGGTATAGAGTTGAAATTAAAACCATATACTCAAGACTACAGTCCCTCGAAGCTGTGAAAAAATCAAACTTCTCTAAGATAACGTAAAAAGAAGATGCCGCAAAAAGCGTATATTTCGACATTCAAGGGAATCAAAATTTATAGGGTATTTTCCGTTGACCTAGAACTATGAAATTTGGCAAGTAATATGGTCTTATACTACAAGTACAGGGAAAAATCTGAAAACTATACATTTGTCATTTTGTAAGGAACCCTCGGTGGGCGAGTCCGACTCGCACTTGTCCGGTTTTTTTTCTAATACACCTTTATTCTTACAGACTGTCCAACCTTCCCCTGCAATAAAATACAATATAACCAATGTTATAGCATCCTATGTATTTGTGATGAGATACTTCAATGGAGACATAGAGCCGCTGGAGTGGGTGGCGCATTTCCTCAATATTTGTGCCAATTTGGACACAAATGCCAATTTCGAGGAGCCTGCATTAGCTGTGGAGTCAGTAGTGCAGAAATGTTTACAGGTACGAACTTTAATATACTTCTTCTGTGGCAAACAAGCCACGTCTGATGATAAGTCGACACCATAGCCTATGGACTCTTGCACAGGATGTGTCGCGAGTTGGCGCTCCTTTGAAGGTGTATGAGAATTTGCATTTGTGTTGATAATTTACTTCGCGCCAAGATCAACTATAAGTGCATGCTATAAAAGTAGAAGATGTTAGCATATTTATGGTGATGAAAGCTCGGCCTGAGGCATGCTCGCCCCGCGGGGCGAGCTGCTCGCGCGCCAAATAGTTCCACATAAACATGCGCGGGTGAGGCAGCGTGCTCGCGGCGAGCCGTCTTTCAAAATGGCGTCGACACGATGACAGCTGATTGATTTCGGGACCCACAACACCTTTTACTTTTCATGTATCAATAATTGTCAAATTTACTAACAAACTATTCCACACGCACGGCTCAGCCACTTGCTCAAATTCGTACGCGCCTCGCACCCAAACAAGTTTGATCTTGTCGCTCTGTCCGCGGCATGCTCAGATACACGTCTAAGTTACGCGAGGCACGCACACTGAGGCGCCTTTGAGCACGGTCAAGAGCCTGCCTCTGGGCGGCTCGCCGCGCGCTGCTCGCGCACAGCGCGTGAGCGCGTACGAATTAGAGCAAAATAGGCGAGCCGTGCGTGGCTCAACCCGAGGCTGCTCAAATTCGTACGCACCTCAAGCCATACCTAGAATTGTCGAAATACGATACGGTTTCTGAGGAATTTCCTTCCTCGTACGCTCCGGTTGTGGAATGAGCGTCCTGCCGCTTTCCCGAGGGACTATAGTATGGGGTTCTTCAAGAAAGGAGTTTATACATTTTTAAGGGTCGGAAATGCGCATGTGACACCCTAGAGTTGCAAGCGTTCATATGCTGTGGTGACCGCTTACCATCAGGGCCGTACATCCGTTTGCCACTGTCATGGTGCTAAAAACCATGATTTTACCTCAAATTATTTTCTTATTGTTGCAGAGTGAACTTATTGAGACTGACCGCCCGAGTCTGGATGTTATGAAACATGACACGTATTTAATTCTTCAGGGGCCCAGCAAAGATGCAAAACTCTACTACTGTAAATCAGCTCTTTCAGAACTCTATAGAGTTTTATTTAAAGCAAAAACAATATCAAAAGTGAAGCCAAGTAATGAGAAAAAAAGTAGTAAGGATAGAGATTTTTCTAGAAAATATCCTGAACATGGAACAGCACACTTACCTCCCTTGGATGGTAATAAATTGAAGAAATGTATGAAGAAAGTTGAATATTATTTGTCCTTTCTTGAAAGTTACAACATGGAATTTGAGTAATTATTTTATGATATAGATTGTACATAATGTTAATTAATATTAAAAATGAATTGTTGCTATTCTGTGATCAATAAAAAAACAGCTTTCATTATTTATTACACTTTATTCCAACAAGATAATAGTGATTACAGGAATGACCACAAACTATTAATAACAAGCCACGTATCCGCTTGAGGCAGCCTCGGGCCAAGCGGCTGTCTCGGCTCGAGGCAGCGCAAGTGGAGGTGCTGCCTCAACCTGAGGCACACCGCGCCATGAGGCAATGTCGCTGCCGCGGGCGGACCGAGCCATATCTTGTCGGTTTGTTGGCGTGCTCAAAGGTTCCTCCGTTCGGGGCGTGCGTTTTGGAGACAGGTGTGTCGGCGGCCTCAGGTCGCAATCGAAGTTGTGGATCAAGTCGAGGCGACACGCCTCACTTTGAGCTGCAACGTGCCTCGAGCCTTGCCTCAGAGTGTGCGACCTCGGTTTGCCTCAAGTCGAGGCTGCTCATGTGGATACGCGGCTTAATAACACGTTATAGATTTAACCACATAAAATTATATTTCGTTCGAAAACAATAGCACAGCCACATCCCTTATATATAATTTATATTAGAATGAATACAGGATTACATTTCCAGAGAAGAGAAAACAGATATGTTATACTGGCAATCAAAAGAACTATTTTAAAACTTCGTCGCAATTTAACACACATAGAACATTTCACTTAGCGTTTTGTCTTTAAGAATATTTGTTAAATCACTTCGGAAAAGTAATATTTAATAGAATCGAAGCTTCAAATTGAACAAGTTGTTGCCTTCTTAGCTCCTAAACGAATGGACCAATTTTAAAGAGATTATATATTAATGTAACAAAAAAATACGTACCAGATGGGATACCATGGGATTGCTGAGATCTGAGTAAATGTGTAATCTATGTCACTGTGAGTTATACAGAGTTTAAGAAACTGAAACCAGAAACTTGAACTCTATTATTGTCTTTATTAGTTTGCTTTTAACTTCTCTTTTTTTAAACCTAAATATGGTTAGTGGAAATATGCATAAATAGGCGTTTCTCACTGTTTTCTAGTATCTGCTAGATGTCATTATTATTTTAGGGTAAGTTCCTATCGATATCAACTCTGCTATTGTAAAAAAATGCTTTTGATTGCCAAATTCAACTATATTTAACGCATGGCGCATTACTCGCCCTAGGCGCACCCCTAGCCCTGGCCCTTAGCCCTATAGCTCCTCTGTAGAAATCTATACTGAGTTTGAACCCAAGACCAAATAGGTAGAAGAGTTATAATTTTTTTAGAAGCATAACAAGTGCAACTCTATTCCATCCAATTTAAATGGAATTAATTCCATTGAAGAGGATGACTTTTTAAAGGCCTTTGGGCGGTGAGAGATAACTCTGGTGGAAAAACCTAAAAATAATATTAATTAATTATATTCCGGACTAGCTTCTGCCCGCGACTCCGTCCGCGTGGAACTCGTTTATATCGCAGCTCCATACGCATTTTAACATTTTTAACCCCCATTTCACTCTCAGGGGATGAATTCCGGGATAAAAACCATCCTATGTCCTTCCCCGGGACTCAAACTATCTCTATACCAAATTTCATCTAAATCAGTTCAGCGGTTTAAGTGTGAAGAGGTAACAGACATATAGCCACACTTACGCATTTATAATATTAGTATGGATATAAAGTTCAGTATAATTCTGATTGCAAGTATTCAATTTGTTCATGTACTTAGAAATGATTATTTAACACTGATTCACCATACAATATTACATAACATCATTTAAGAATTTTATTCTTAAGTACAAATAACCGATAGCCCGCCGTCACCTCGATCCAGAAAATATGCAGCTCATAGCTTGATATTATTGCTATTAAAAAGTCCCCGAGTTCCAAGAACATAAATGTCAACTAAATTGAATAATGCTAGAATCTCTAGAACTTAATCGTCACCATGACAACTGCAAGAGGTGATGAATCCATTTAGAAACTTGTATAATCCCACGCACTAAAGTAGAAATTACTAAAATGGCGGAATTTGTGCAGGTTCACTAGTGCACATGCACGTCCCACGTAGCTATCCCGTTGCTATGGATACGCGCACCCCGCCCCGCCTCACCTCAGATACACCCGAAAATCGACTACTGCGCAGGTCGTACTCAAGTGTGTAGGATTATAATACTCACCTAGGGCGGTAAAACAAAGATTACCCAAGCCGAAAGCAAGGGCGACGAATATGCGATCTGAGGCTTTCTTTATTCGGTGAGTGCAAAGTTTTACGTCTCCCGCTGGCCAGGAAGTGAGATTTTCCGCACGCGTAACGAGCAGTAATTTCCACTTTACGGACAGGTGAGTAAGGCCGTCAAAATTGAGGGTTTTTTGAACCGATATCCGCTTGTGTTACATTTTGTATTGATTGTAACACAGCTGTTGTGTTAAGGATAACACAAAAGCAGACTTTGGTTCAAAAAGAAAACCTTAATTTTGACGGCCTCACCTAGTCTTATCTTATTTCAAATTTAGTGCGACAGGTCGCATTTTCTCTAGATTATACATTTAAGTACACAATTTTAATACGGTATTTGGTTTTGATAATACTGGATCATGTCATAGGTCCTGGTCCTGAAGTTGAGGAAAGAGTTCCTGATGACGGATAGCATGAAGGCCGCCGCCTCCTTCTCTGTCGAGTTGGGCGCGAAGCGGGAGCGAAGGAGACGGATGGTCTGTCCGCGGAAACACGGTAGGCCCGTGTCGAGCATGAGGGACACCATGGATATTATGGCGTCTTGGTATGGCCTGGAATGGGAAAGGATTTGTGTTAGAATGAACCTCCAGGTCTTTATGCTTCTCATCCGTGAGTGTTGATGTAATGTAAGTATGTTGCTACGTTTAAATTCAGCCGAAGTGAGCAGGAAAGTGGGCAAGACGAGTGTGTAAACACGAACTTCGCACGCCACTGCCATTGCCACTCGCGCTGCCCGGCGCTCCCCAAAAAGGCGATTTTTTGTGCGGAAGTCAAAGGACCGGCAGCGCGAGCAGCGGTGCGTGTTTACATTCTGTTCCGTCGCTCAGTACTCGCCGAGCGCCCGGAGGAGAAAGACGTCTGCCATCGCCGAAACTTGAAAGCGAAGTGAGTGGTAGGGCAGTATGTAAACACAGACTCCTCTCGATTTTGCTGGAGCAGTATTTAGGGAATACGGGTGTAGACACAAAATTTATTATTACTTCAAAAGAAAGACGGCAAAAAATATGCCTAATAACGAAAATCCCATTCAAATATCTCAAAAAATTACGAAGCTATAACCGTTTTAATATTGCTTGTTCGAGAGAGAAAACGCTCTTGGAGCGTGATGTCACGACCATTTCGCGTCATAATAAATGACGATCGTTTTAAATGAAGGTGCGTTTGGGGAAGAGGGACAGTATATACCTCCTCTATAACTTTGTGCTCTTGCGTTGATTTTTTCTCCATTTGACTACATTTTAATCCTTTTTCGAGAAAATACAACTTTATTTATCATTTTATTTACTGTGTACACCCCTATTATTGGCGGCAGCGGCAGGGGCTGAATGTGCATGAGGCAGACCTGACGGCGAGGAAGGCCTGCACGCACAGCTCGCAGAACCAGCGGAAGGGCGGCGCCTCCATCTTGCCGCCCATCACCATCACCATCTCGTCCGTGAGCTTGATGTCCGGCTCGAAGCCGAGGTTGCCGCCCGGCGACGACTCGAACATGAACCCGAAATCTGACAACAAAACGACTCATCAACACCAACATCCTCGTAAGGCCCCGAGTGATTTTTCGAATTTGGAACCTTGATTTATTTACATTAGAGTTCATAAGTTTCAGTCAAAAGTGCGTGTCGGAACAAGGAAGGGTTCCGTGCCTATATACTTACGTCCTAATCTATATAGGGAAGGCAGTTTTAATTTAGCAATATCTCGAAAACTTTTGAACCGATCTTGTTTAAAATAATTTAATAAGCAGTAAGACCATGACTTTTTTTCATATTTTTTAAATACACCGTTCAGAAATTAGGGGGGGGACACACACAATTTTTGTGACTTTCGGGGCGATTATCTCCGACTCTATTCACCTAATAAAATAAAAAGCTGAGAAACCTTATATTTATTTTGAAAGCCCTATCGATTAATGTGCAGTTACACGTATAAAAAAATATTTTTAGTCATTTCATTAAATCCTCAAAATATTCAAATACACCTTATAGTTTTCGAGTAAAATGCCTGTGACATACGGACAGATGAACATGACGAAACTATAAAAGGGTTCCGTTTTTGTCATTTTGGCTATGGAGCCCTAAAAATGGTTGTGACAGCGCAAAGCTGGATACTTGCACTTGGAGTGAAGTGGTAGTGACCCCTCTCACTGGTCTGACGCTACCGTCAATACTAAGGGTACTTTCTTTACCTGAGCAAGTACTATTTATTACAGATTCTGTGGTAGTATTATAATTGAAAGATATAATATCGATGAATATGGAGTCACCTATATGGATGATGTGTCCGTCGGTGTCAAGCATGATGTTGCCGTTGTGGCGGTCTTTGATCTGCAGCAGGAAGCCGATGACACTGTACGCCGCCATTGACGTCACGAAACACCGCCTGGCAGCCTGGACCGGAAAATATTCATAATTCATTCATTTGCTGATACTATGCTATACGAAACACTTAAAATAAAACAATCTCAATGAGTAGTTGACGGTATACAGAAAAGTACAGTCAGCAATAAAAGCTTGTAGGTACCAAAAATTAAATAAAAAATTAAATAACAAACTTTTTTGTTCCGGGTAGCCCATCGAAAATTTTCACGCACCGTCTCTGTAATGCTCACTGCGCGTGAAAATTTTCAGGTTGCTAGACCAGCGCCCACAAATACAATACCCACGGTAAGAAAGGGAAGCTATTGATCCACATGGGTAAAAGCTCTCATGGAAAATAAAAGCATTACATTGAATCCTTAAACAGCTCCTATTAATTGGCAAGGCCGTCACAGCAATCAATAGGGTGTAGACTCAAAATGTATTATTACATCAAAAGAAATAAGGCAAAAAATATGCCTGATGACGAAAATCCCATTCAAATATCTCAAAAACAATCGTTGCAACCGTTTTAATATTGTTTGTCAGAGAGAAAATGCTCGGAGATCGTGACATCACGATTCCCGAGCGTCATAGTAAATGACAATCTTTTATGTGAAGGTGCATTTTGCGGAAAAGGGACAGAATATACCCCCTCTTAAAAGTTCCCTCTTACCCTGCTTACCTTCTTAAAACTTTGGACACTTATAACTTTGTGATCATTTAACCTCTTGCGTTGCTTTTTTTTCCATTTTATTACATTTTTAATCCTTTTTATACAACATTATTGATTATTTTATTTACTGTCTCCACCTCTTTTGCAAACATGGAATATCTACCTTACAAAGGATGTTTTCAAAGTATTTTTTTATGAACACAATTTATTTTGAAATAATTTTCAACTTCTAATGAAATGTATGCGGTCGCTAAATCGCCTGTGCATAATAAGGGTTAAATAGTATGATATTTTATTTACCTGAAATTCTCTAGTGTTCTCGTCGCCGTACTTCTTAATGAAGTACTCGTACATTCCTATGTCTGTCTGCCTACCGAGCTGATCTCTCGACTTTGCGTTGGGCACACACTCTATGACACCACACTGCAAAAATAACATTTAACTTTAACCTTTTGACAGCGAGGGTGCAAAACAAAACAATGAATAAAATGAAACTTCTGATATATATTTATAAATATTGTCATATCAAAATTATTGTACGTATCATGAACTATTAAAAAAAAAATGGGTCAAGTTACTTGTAAAGCTTTTTATTACATAAAATTAACGAAAATGCGCAGAGCGCACGCGCGGCTGTGGCCGTATTTAGCTGTCAAAGGGTTAATTTCTGGTAATAGATATTACGGCGAATGGCACAACTAGGGCTGTGACGTTCCATAGACAGATACATATAGCCTTGGCCAAAAGTATCGAGCACCCCACTTTTTAGCTGTTTAGATGTTTGTTACTCAATCACGCTAAAACGGCTCAACCAATTTGGATAAAATTTTGCACGAAGATACTTTATAGCCTAGATAGAAATATAGGATAGTTTTTATCCCGGGTCCACGCTGACAAAGTCGGGGGCGGAAGCTAATATACTATACGTTCGGGTAGGAATGGCACGTGGCCAAAGAGTAGACAAGTGTAGTAGGTAAAGATGTTTCTTAAGATCCGCCATAGAGAGACTGCTTAGAACAGTCGAGACCACCGGCACGAGAGCAGTCGTCATATTGCATGAGGCCTCGACTGCTCTAAGCAGTCCGTCTACGGCGGGTCTCGCTCGACTGCTCTAAGCAGTCCGTCTACGGCGGGTCTCGCTCGACTGCTCTAAGCAGTCCGTCTACGGCGGGTCTCGCTCGACTACTCTAAGCAGTCCGTCTATGGCGGGTCTCGACTGCTCTAAGCAGTCCGTCTACGGCGGGTCTCGACTGCTCTAAGCTGTCCGTCTACGGCGGGTCTCGCTCGACTGCTCTAAGCAGTCCGTCTACGGCGGGTCTCGACTGCTCTAAGCAGTCCGTCTACGGCGGGTCTCGCTCGACTGCTCTAAGCAGGCCGTCTACGGCGGGTCTCGCTCGACTGCTCTAAGCAGTCCGTCTATGGCGGGTCTCGACTGCTCTAAGCAGTCCGTCTATGGCGGGTCTCGACTGCTCTAAGCAGTCCGTCTATGGCGGGTCTCGACTGCTCTAAGCAGTCCGTCCATGGCGGGTCTCGACTGCTCTAAGCAGTCCGTCTATGACAGGTCTAAGAATCCTTAATTCGCGCTGTACTGACCCCAGGCGCGGTGGCGACGACCTTGTACGGGAACAGGTAGAGGTCCAGGCCGACCTGCTGGAACACGTTCTTGAACAGGGAGATGACTTGCAGCGCCAGCATGTCCTGTCGCACGTCGTCGCCCACTTTAAAGATGGCCGCCTGCCATGTCTCCGCCACCATGGACGTGAAGCGGTCTTTGCCTTCCTCCTGGAATATAAAAGCTTAGATCCAGTATATACTTCAGTAATATAGATGCAATCGAGCTTATGAATAACTTGGGGTCCATTTTATACAGCTACAAGATACGGTTTTACAGGTCCCTATTTCACAAAGTCGCCAATGTCTATTAATGAAAATTCGCCGTACATTTCTGAGTCGCTAACCAATGATCGTACCAAGTGATGTCTTTACTTGTTAACCCAGTAATGTACGACGAATTGTCATCGTCAGGTGACAATTGTGAAGTTGGTTAAATAGGCGTCAGGTTAACTGTAGCACATCCCAAAAAAGGCGCCTTGTCGAAGTTAAAGCGCCATAGGTTGCCACCAGTTACTCACCACACGGAACACAACACCTGTTCGCGCCGCTACGTTTACTAGTTTTAATATTTAGCCTTAAGTACACAAAAATAACACTTACACCTTTACATTAACGCTCATTTTGGCTTGTATTCCTTTCACCAATCACAACACTCACATATCACGACATGCTTGTAGTTAACCAATCACAGACACTCTCACACACATACGTCACAGCCACGCCGCACTTGACACTTTACATTCCAAAACCAAAACGACATACGATACAACCTCTGTAATAAAAAAGGAAATTATAATAATTTTCTAAGATCCAGCGTTTCAATCTTCTTCTTGCTCCTGTAAGGAACAACACCAAATACCCATAAAGGAAGTCTGGTCACAAATGCGAAAGTAACTCTGTCTGTTACCTTTTCACGGTTAAACCGCTGAACAGACTGAGATGAAATTTGGTATGGAGATAGTTTGGGTATCCTATGTAACCTGATCGCCGTGCAGTCGCACAAAGTTGTTGGAGGGGATGAGGTGGCGACACCGGTCCCGATAGAAACCGCGCTTGATACCCCTTCTATAGTATTTAGTGTTCTGTGGTTTCGGCCCGGCCGAAAGGTTCGGTCGTTCTTTGGCCGAAACCGAAACTAAGGCCGAAACCGAATCTTCGGCCGGAGACTAATAATGAACTCACGACGGGCGGGTCCTCGCCGGCCGCGACCGCCATGGCGACGGCTTCCATCTCGGCGATGCCGTACTTGCGCACGCGGAAGCGCGCGAGGTACGGCGCCTTCGCCGCGCTCTGCATGGGCGTGCCTGGGAACATCCATTAAATTAACATTTATTCATTCATTTCTTTAGACGCATAGACATTTTAGACGACCGGTTAGCCTAGTGGGTAGTGACGCTGCCTACGAAGCTGAAGGTCCTGGGTTCGAATCCCGGTAAGGGCAAATAATTGTGTGATGAGCATGAATATTTGTTTCCGAGTCTTGGATGTTTTCTATGTATTTAGTATTTATAACTATTATATATATCGTCGTCTAGTACCTATAACATTATTGAGCTTACTATAGGGCTAGTTCGATTTGTGTAAGAATGTCTCCTAGTATTTATTGTTATTATTATTTCTTTAAATTAACTTATGGGACCTATTATGAACTTTGTGAATGAAGCGCTGCAACAATTATCTGGCATAGATGCTGTGGCCAATGATGGATTACCAATATAAAGCTAAGTTTTACTAACAATAATGATTTATATTGGTCTATGAATAAAAGTGAATTGAATTGAATTATTGCTTCATTATATCCACCAAACTAATATTCAATTCCAAAGTTGTATTGAACAAGTTTCCGGCAAAATTTTCATTTTTGGTACAAGCTTTTATTGCCGACCGCACTTTTCTGTATACCATCGTCAACTACTCATTGAGACGAACGAGCTCAAACTCAACGGGGTTACGTCAGTTAAATACTGAATTCCCATGGCCATGGTCTCCATCATCAGATCAGCTCGATGTACAGCCACGGACTTTAATTGTTGAGCCATTTAGAGCTCACTTTATACTGGACACTTCATAGCTTAACTACTAAAAAATCAAAATTAGTTGACACCTAAATGGCTCAACAATTAAAGTCCTTGACTATACCATAATATTGAATTGTCATCCAAAAATTATACTAACACCCAAAATTTTAACTCAATCGGATAACGGCAAGTGACTGAAAAATGGATTGCAAATTTTGACGGACAACTTACTCCTTGCATACTTATATATGTATGAACAGGTCAAGTTAATATAAAGCTTGTAAAAAAAGGGATTATTCAATTAAAACTTTCTTCGATAATAACGGTTTAACCGTTATCCACGTATTAATTGTTGTGCGTAGGGATTAGTTAAAAATACTGTTGAAAAGAGTGGAAGGGACTATTGTACGCAATAGTTTGCATATGTCTAGGATTACAGATTAGACATCACAAACTTACCACTCTTATAATCGATGTCCAACACCATGGAGTCCGGATTGGACGGGAGATAACAGCCCGGCTGTACCTATAAAGAGCATAACATTCAAATTCACATAGAAAATCTTTACACAGTAAGCCAAGAAGGTCTCGTCTTTGTACAGTAAGGGAAATGTATTCACGTACCACCGTAGAACCCTATCGCAATAAGGTGACATACCACTCGACTTTGAGTGATGGCGGCCCGTCAATTGACAGGGTTCTACGGTGGTACGCGAATACATTTCCCTTACTGTACGTTCAGGTTCAAAAGGAGATCACTTTTTTCGCTTACTGTAAACAAACAGACGAAACTAAACTGCATACATCTCACATCCAAGTTGACCACTATGTTTCTTTCTAACTTTAGACCTATTCTTAACAACATTAGGTCCAGAGAAGGATAACAGTACCTTGGGGCTTCGTATCCAACCTAGCTCGCTTCGAGATGATCTCGTCCTTTTTTTATGGTTCGTAGAAAGCGTTAACCGGGTTAGTCCACTATGTCCTATAACTTTAGATCCTATTAGTTTAAGGTTCAACATTAAACGGGCAGTACCTTTATATTCTTCAACGCCTCCAAGCAAGCTCGCTTCCTCTCAGCGCCCTTCGGTTACGGTCGGATGATTCCGGAGATGTTCGTGATCTGCCCGAAGAAGTCGAACTCCCGTCCGTAGAAAGCCTTGACCCCGAGCGAGCATCCACTATGATCTCCAACTTTAGATCCTATTCTTAACAGGATAAGATTCAACATTAAATGGACAGTACCTTGATATTCTTCAACGCCTCCAAGCAAGCTCGCTTCCTCTCAGCGCCCTTCGGGTACGGTCGGATGATTCCGGAGATGTTCGTGATCTGCCCGAAGAAGTCGAACTCCCGTTCGTAGAAAGCCTTGGCCGGGCCCGAGAGCATGTCTACTATGTTCTTTGTCAACGCTTCGAGGGTGTCGTAGAGAACCGCTGTGGCAAAAAAAAATCTTGGTTTACTATTTACTAGCTACTCATCATCGTCGGCCTATATACGCCCGACTGCTAAGCACAGGAATGGTGCTGTAGACACACATACCAAGAAGTAAAGACGAATGCCCAAGATAGATTACAGGGGACCAGGCCCTTATATATAGATGATGCTGGACATAGGTATCATGGATGAGATAGAACGGGCAGTAGTCGCCACGTAGATTTTTTCTTTTCTTCCCAGATGTATACAGGTTTAGAAAAGTCTGTGTGGTTGTAAGTTTGAATATAGGCGGAAATCTCTAGAACTACTTATCCGATTCCCAAAATTCTTTCACCGGTGCACGGGATGGACGAATGCTATTTTTTATCCGGCGGCTCGCTTGCGTTCTCTATAATATGCGAGCGGGACCGCACGGGCCGCTAGTCCATGTCCATACTAATATTATAAATGCGAAAGTGTGTCTGTTTGTTGCCTCTTCACGCTTAAATCGCTGAAACGATTGAGATGAAATTTGGTATGGAGATAGTTTGAATTCCCGGGAAGGACAAAGGAAGTGAAAGTTTGTATGGAGCTACGATATAAACGAGTTCCATGCGGACGGAGTCGCGGGCGGAAACCATTGTAAATAAAGCATTTGAGGGCTTGGCCAGGACTTGCGCCATAATTCGAAACGTGTTCTCTTGCTCCCACGTATAGCCCAAGTGTACATGTAAAATTTAAAAAGTTCCCTCGATTTCTCCAGGATCCCATCATCCTGACCTGATGACCACGGGACCTCCAGAAGGATACCCTTTCAAACTAAAAAAGATTTTTCCAAATCAGTCCAGACGTTTTCGAGTAATCGGGGAACACAGATAAAAAGTCTCCAACGAATTGGGAACCTCCTCCATTATTGTAGTCAGTTAAAAAGTAATCATGTACTCACGGTCCTTGTTGTGCATCTCCTCGTCGGTGTACATGTTGGTGTGCATGTTCCAGATGAGCTGGTGCGCCACCACCTGCGACTTGCGCGCCAGCGACTTGATCAGCTCCGACACGTAGCCCATCTGCAATAAGACATCCTGTTTACTAATACGAGTATGCTTCATCATAGTTATTCTTCTTTATTCGGTAGGAGGTGAGCGCGTTGACGGCCGCCTGCGCGGACAGCGGGTGCGGCGGGTACTGCCGGCTGAAGTACTGACCGTGTCGTGGCGGAGCGCCTGCACGAGCTGCGGTATGTAGAGCAGCACGGCGGAGGAGGGGTAGGAGGTGAGCGCGTTGACGGCCGCCTGCGCGGACAGCGGGTGCGGCGGGTACTGCCGGCTGAAGTACTGACCGTGTCGTGGCGGAGCGCCTGCACGAGCTGCGGTATGTAGAGCAGCACGGCGGAGGAGGGGTAGGAGGTGAGCGCGTTGACGGCCGCCTGCGCGGACAGCGGGTGCGGCGGGTACTGCCGGCTGAAGTACTGACCGTGTCGTGGCGGAGCGCCTGCACGAGCTGCGGTATGTAGAGCAGCACGGCGGAGGAGGGGTAGGAGGTGAGCGCGTTGACGGCCGCCTGCGCGGACAGCGGGTGCGGCGGGTACTGCCGGCTGAAGTACTGACCGTGTCGTGGCGGAGCGCCTGCACGAGCTGCGGTATGTAGAGCAGCACGGCGGAGGAGGGGTAGGAGGTGAGCGCGTTGACGGCCGCCTGCGCGGACAGCGGGTGCGGCGGGTACTGCCGGCTGAAGTACTGACCGTGTCGTGGCGGAGCGCCTGCACGAGCTGCGGTATGTAGAGCAGCACGGCGGAGGAGGGGTAGGAGGTGAGCGCGTTGACGGCCGCCTGCGCGGACAGCGGGTGCGGCGGGTACTGCCGGCTGAAGTACTGACCGTGTCGTGGCGGAGCGCCTGCACGAGCTGCGGTATGTAGAGCAGCACGGCGGAGGAGGGGTAGGAGGTGAGCGCGTTGACGGCCGCCTGCGCGGACAGCGGGTGCGGCGGGTACTGCCGGCTGAAGTACTGACCGTGTCGTGGCGGAGCGCCTGCACGAGCTGCGGTATGTAGAGCAGCACGGCGGAGGAGGGGTAGGAGGTGAGCGCGTTGACGGCCGCCTGCGCGGACAGCGGGTGCGGCGGGTACTGCCGGCTGAAGTACTGACCGTGTCGTGGCGGAGCGCCTGCACGAGCTGCGGTATGTAGAGCAGCACGGCGGAGGAGGGGTAGGAGGTGAGCGCGTTGACGGCCGCCTGCGCGGACAGCGGGTGCGGCGGGTACTGCCGGCTGAAGTACTGACCGTGTCGTGGCGGAGCGCCTGCACGAGCTGCGGTATGTAGAGCAGCACGGCGGAGGAGGGGTAGGAGGTGAGCGCGTTGACGGCCGCCTGCGCGGACAGCGGGTGCGGCGGGTACTGCCGGCTGAAGTACTGACCGTGTCGTGGCGGAGCGCCTGCACGAGCTGCGGTATGTAGAGCAGCACGGCGGAGGAGGGGTAGGAGGTGAGCGCGTTGACGGCCGCCTGCGCGGACAGCGGGTGCGGCGGGTACTGCCGGCTGAAGTACTGACCGTGTCGTGGCGGAGCGCCTGCACGAGCTGCGGTATGTAGAGCAGCACGGCGGAGGAGGGGTAGGAGGTGAGCGCGTTGACGGCCGCCTGCGCGGACAGCGGGTGCGGCGGGTACTGCCGGCTGAAGTACTGACCGTGTCGTGGCGGAGCGCCTGCACGAGCTGCGGTATGTAGAGCAGCACGGCGGAGGAGGGGTAGGAGGTGAGCGCGTTGACGGCCGCCTGCGCGGACAGCGGGTGCGGCGGGTACTGCCGGCTGAAGTACTGACCGTGTCGTGGCGGAGCGCCTGCACGAGCTGCGGTATGTAGAGCAGCACGGCGGAGGAGGGGTAGGAGGTGAGCGCGTTGACGGCCGCCTGCGCGGACAGCGGGTGCGGCGGGTACTGCCGGCTGAAGTACTGACCGTGTCGTGGCGGAGCGCCTGCACGAGCTGCGGTATGTAGAGCAGCACGGCGGAGGAGGGGTAGGAGGTGAGCGCGTTGACGGCCGCCTGCGCGGACAGCGGGTGCGGCGGGTACTGCCGGCTGAAGTACTGACCGTGTCGTGGCGGAGCGCCTGCACGAGCTGCGGTATGTAGAGCAGCACGGCGGAGGAGGGGTAGGAGGTGAGCGCGTTGACGGCCGCCTGCGCGGACAGCGGGTGCGGCGGGTACTGCCGGCTGAAGTACTGACCGTGTCGTGGCGGAGCGCCTGCACGAGCTGCGGTATGTAGAGCAGCACGGCGGAGGAGGGGTAGGAGGTGAGCGCGTTGACGGCCGCCTGCGCGGACAGCGGGTGCGGCGGGTACTGCCGGCTGAAGTACGCGAGGGCTTCCACGGGGCTCACGCGGGCCCATGTCACCATGTGGACCAACTGTAATTAAAAAAAAATTAAACACCAAATCAAACATAGCTAGGAACCATCTGAACTGTCTCGACGTTCTAAAGTCTCCGTGGTGACCAGGTACTTGAGAGCTTGCGGGATGTGGCAGACCGCGGTGGGCTGCCCTTGCACTTTGCGACGCATCTTCGCGGCTATGCCTTCGTTGTTTAGGAGTAGCATGCGAGTCTGTACCTCATGAGCATCGTTGAGTAAAGTCTCCGTGGTGACAAGGTACTTGAGGGCTTGCGGGATGTGGCAGACCGCGGTGGGCTGCGCCTGCACTTTGCGACGCATCTCCGCGGCTATACCTTCGTTGTTTAATCTGTAAGAAAGTAAATTAATAATATTCTCATCATCCTCCAAGCGTTTTCTTCGATTGTCACATAAAGGAGAACCCCGGGGTCCAAGATTTGGTAAAGGCACTAGTCTTACGAAAGCGACCGACTGTCATGAAAATATTATAGAAGATGAAAATTTGCACATGTTATAAACAAGCAGATCCCTATTCTATTCCGAGGTGTTGATGCATCCGATCGTGTTTCCCTCTGGGTAGCCTATAAGGCTACCCAGGGACGTTCTCCCAAATCATATTTGTTGCTGGGTGCTCTGCAGGCCAAACAAGGCCAAAAACACTAGGAGCGATTGATTAAAATTTTATGCTGTCAAAAATAGGTTTTGATAGACAGATGACCTGCTGCACGTAACTATTCCGTGCTATACCTAACTTGCGTGTGGAATAGATTTTGCATAGAATATACGTCGAAAATGACCTCTCCGGCAGGAACACGGCCAGCGCCGGGCTGATGTCCCAGGCGAGCTTGGCGTAGTCGCGCCACGTGCGGTCCGTGTTGGGTTTAGAGCGCCACGTGGCGATGTTGTCTTCGCCGGGAACCACTTGCTCTGGGCGCCCGTGGGGATTGTGCCAGGTCACTAGGAACTCTATTTCCACCGCCTGAGGATACAACATTTGGAATAAGAAGCAGAAATGAACATACAATTTTAAATATTTCAATTTACAATCCTGAAATAACCTTTGATTCGACTTTTTATGACGTCTTCGGAAGTTTCAAAAGAAAGCGTTTTCACACCAACATTTTTGAAATTGATACCTTTTTTAGTGACATGAGCCATTCAGATAGGTCTTATTCATCTGTCTCAATATTATATATGTAAAAATTATATTCGGAAAACGACTGTTCGTATTTAGACGTAATTTGGCACAGAAATAGTTTATGCCCTGGATTAATTAATCACGAAAATCATCAAGAGGAATTAAATTGACGATGCGGAAGAAGTCTCGGACAAATGTTTGTCTTATTAGCTGATCTCATATCTCGCGATTTTAAGTTTTTAGCTATTGGTTCTCCTGGAAATAAATAAATAATACTCCTCTTCCTTCCGTGCGAAATGAGTTACTTACCATAAGTTCCAAAATGAGATTCCTCTTCCTAACATAATCCTTGACAAAGGTGTCCTGCGACTTGGCCGGCGGCTTCACACTCCGGTTGGACCGTTTGCCGGCAATGCTGCCCGCCCCACTGCTGAGCGTCGTTGTGGACATCGGGACCTGGGATAATAGACCTTATTTTATACGGGTTTATGACTATTTTGGAATGAAAAGAGCAATGAGACGCTTTAGGAGTTGATTGCTACTGTTACGGTGACGAGGCAAGGCAATACGGGCGATAAGTTTCATACCATCGGTGATAGAACAGAATAGGTTTTAATCGTTTATTCGAGACAAGAAGAAAAAACACAACAATAACAGACTAAATAAAGGAAGTATCAAACAGATTAGGTTATCCTGAAACGGTTGCATCTCAGCATAATACTGGCGTTATTGCCAGCGCTGATTTTCGATGGGACCGTCAGGTAATTTCACGGGGTCCGGTGATAAAATAGTCATTTGTTTTATCTAGGTGGATAGCTTTTTTATAGCCTATTTTCCAAGGATATTAAAAGTCCATGTTGCAACAAATTTTCTAAGAAACTTTGTGATGTTGTCTCATGGCTGACGAGACAAAATAACAACAAGGTATCGTTGATTGATCCATCTATTTACTAAACGCAAAACTACCGTTATGGTATATGGAATTTGATTACTTAGAATACTCTCGGTTCTAGTAGCGCAAGCTTCAAATACGAGGTAAAAATATGATGTCATGTGTAGTGGTCCCGGTGGTTTAGATGTAAGGATGTAAATCGGAATGGCAAAGGCGCTGGTTCGAGTCCTGCCTCTGGCTACATTCTACATGACTGGATTACAACGATCTGACAAGCGTCAAGTGAAGTCACCTGATCCCCAATTCAGGTGAACTATTATTAGCAGCAGTTCCTTTGGGCTGTACTAGCTATTGTCGATAAACCTATGTATTGCGAAATACAGATTGAAATGTGATTGGGGAAGGAGGCGACAGACAAAAATAGACCTATACGAAGCGTGAGTGAACAGGCGTAGATTTTAAGCATTTTCGACATTAGAATAGACTTCATTTAGTAGTAGTTACTTTTCTTAAAAAAAAAAGTCACAGTGATTTATTCTTCAATTTAGGCATATTACATGCACCTATGAATGTCGATAAACTACCACCGGTTCGGAAAGTAAACCTCTGCCTCGAGAAGAACCGGCGTAAAAAACTCGGCGAGGTGTCATTTTTTCAAAACAGTATACAATATATCATATCAGTATCAGAGTATTATAAAATTTAATTAATTGCAATACTGGTTGTACAATGGCAATAAGCCGCATCCCCACGCTCCAACGTGGCGGACGGCATACGGATAGGAAACAATCAGATAAAAAAAAAACAAAATTAAATCGTTTGGAATACCGTCCTAAATGTGATACGCTAATTACCGAAAGAGAGGCCTGTACGTGTGTAACGTGTAGACACTCAATAAAAGGAAATCAAACCGCAAAAAGAACATACTCAAAAAGACCGAAGCACAAAATATGGTTCAGCACGGTACACGTAGGATAGAGATATAACGTGAAACACAATAATCACGTGATTATTTAGGTATGCTGGCGAGGGCCCTGCGCGGAGCCTCTCGGCGTCGCAACTCTGATTAGACTGATCGTACTGGCAAAACCGAGGGCGCCCGAGTTCATACAATATATTTTATACAATGCACCGCGCTGGAGTGTCAGGATGCGGCTATACAGTGACTCATGGGTGTTGCCACATGGAACAAGCATAAATTTTTAGCATGTTCAACGTTAGAGTTCACTTACCTCCAGGTAGTTTGACTAGGGTCAAACGATAGCCAGTAGAATTATAAAAAAAAACATTTAGAAATGAAAAGTGCATAGTTATAAGATATTAGACAGATACGAATTGCAGTTATTGAAGTAAGCGTGTTGTTTAAAATAAATAAATAAAATTATAAGGAGGTTTGAAACAATAATTTGTTTTGGTATGGAACACAATCATAATATTAAGTTAAAGTTTTATTTCTTAGTATGTTTAAATGTGAATTGATCTCTGGAAAACAAATTGTGAGTTGTAAATATACAGTCAGCAGCAGAAGTAGCTAAGCGGGCCGGGTGTTCAAAATGACCTGCACACGACTTTATTCTTAAGAAATTAAGAGCGTGTGTAGGTTATTTTGAACACCCTGTCCGCTTAGCTACTTCTGCTGCTGACTGTACATCCGTCAAATACCTTTACAAAGTAAAGTGCTTTAAGTATAAAAACGAATATATTGATAAAATTTACGTATATTTACAGAAGAATCTTAAAAAGGTTTAGAGTAAACAGTCAAAGGGGTGCAATGTCGTAAGTGATATAACTAATATTATAAATGCGAAAGTTTGGATGTTTGTTAATCAATCACGTTTAAACGGCTCAAACGATTTGGATGAAATTTTGCACTAACACAGTTAAGGTTAGTTTTTAATCCAGGTCCACGCAGACGAAGTCGCGGGCGAAAACTAGTAAATAATTAAAATACTTTATTGCACACCATATTAGACAAGAACGCAGGCGGTCTTATCGCTAAAAAGCGATCTCTCACAGGCAACCTAAGCGATTATGTAATACGTACCTGCCTCTGAAATTGTGCCAACAATAAAACCACCACGTGCCACTCAAAAACAAACCATGACACGGCGCAGTAAAATCCAAGTTGGCTTACCGTGTTGATCCACCCGGTGGTCTGCCGGTTCCCCATGTCGCTGTTGACCGAGGACCTCGCGTCCGTGGGTGAGTTGGACGTGTATATGCTCTGCTGGCTGCTCGGGCCCAGCAGCTCGAAGACACCTGGTAAAGGTCGCGGGAGACTGCTGGATGCGGGTGGCACAGGACCGGTCAATTTGGCACTCTTTGGAGGAGGCCTATGTTCAGCAGTGTATGTCTTTCGGCTGATATGATGATGATAAAAATACCACGTGCCGTTCAGAAACAAACCATGAAACGGCACGGTAAGGACCAAGTTAGCTTACCGTGTTGATCCACCCGGTGGACCGAGGACCTCGCGTCCGTGGGTGAGTTGGACGTGTAAATGCTTTGCTGGCTGCTCGGGCCCCGCAGCTCGAAGTCACCTGATACAGGTCGCGGGAGTCCACTAGATGCGGGTTGCGCAGGACCGATCACTTTGGCACTCTTTGGGGGAGGCCTATGTCCAGCAGTGGTCGTCTTTCTGCTGATATGAAGATAAGAAAAACACCACGTTGCCGATGCTAAAACCACCACGTGCCACTCAAAAACAAACCATGACACGGCGCAGTAAGATCCAAGTCGGCTTACCGTGTTGATCCACCCGGTGGTCTGCCGGTTCCCCATGTCGCTGTTGACCGAGGACCTCGCGTCCGTGGGTGAGTTGGACGTGTATATGCTCTGCTGGCTGCTCGGGCCCAGCAGCTCGAAGACACCTGGTAAAGGTCGCGGGAGTCTGCTGGATGCGGGTGGCGCAGGACCGGTCAATTTGGCACTCTTTGGGGAAGGTCCATGTTCAGCAGTGTATATATATTTCGGCTGATATGATGATGATAAAAATACCAGGTGCCACTCAGAAACAAACCATGACACGGCACGGTAAGCACCAAGTTAGCTTACCGTGTTGGACTTGTAAATGCTTTGCTGGCTGCTCGGGCCCCGCAGCTCGAAGTCACCTGATATAGGTCGCGGGAGTTCGCTGGATACAGGTTGCGCAGGATCGATCACTTTGGCACTCTTTGGGGGAGGCCTATGTCCTGCATTGGACGTCTTTCGGCTGATATGAAGATGATAAAAACACCACGTGCTACTCAAAAACAAACCATGACACGGCGCAGCAAGTCGGCTTACCGTGTTGATCCACCCGGTGGTCTGCCGGTTCCCCATGTCGCTGTTGACCGAGGACCTCGCGTCCGTGGGTGAGTTGGACGTGTATATGCTCTGCTGGCTGCTCGGGCCCAGTAGCTCGAAGTCACCTGATAATATATAGTTAAACACGTAAGAAAGGCCCCTCACGCATGTTGTACTGTAGTGTTCGATATTTGATGTGACAGTATCGATGCACGTGACTATCTGACTATGCAAATGATCTATGGCTAGTGTCGTGATACAGTCGCGCAATCGTGAAACGCGCATTAGTATCGCTGCTAAAAGTCACCGTGTGTATCCGCTCTGTACGCCATAACACCCATAATCGCCTATGGCAGTCAGTAGGGGTTCAAAGCAGGGGTACTATGTCGCTGATTCGAATTATTAAGTTTTGGTTCTCATTACACGTAATATTTTATGTTCTTTCATTTGTTAGAAAGTAACTTTTAGCTAGGATACCCTCCTGGATCCCCGCATCCTTTATAAAGAACGAAATGGACGTTCACTTTAAGTCCTGACACTACACAAATAAACTCATCCGAAAAAACCGAGTGTATTTTATAAAGTACATAATATTGACTGTTAGTGTTAATTGTATGCAATAAATAAATAAATATATTTATAAAAAAAAATATTTACCGCTAAAATATGTGACCATAGTGGCAAAACACGGTAACAATAATTTTAGACCTTAAATCAAGCGGCGGAAGGTTCAGGCCTCAAGGGCAAAGTACTTTATAAAGGACTCTCGGTTTTTATGTCATCTTTCAAAAAAAATTGTCAGGATGCAGGAGGATACACCGTATAGAAGTTACGAGTGAGAAACCAAAAAAAAGTACCAAAATTTCGAGGATTTGTAGCTGCCAAAAGTTGTCCTGAGATTTCGTGTAACCATTATTCTTATTTACGAGGTTGTATCCATACAAACAATATAATACGGAACCCTAAAAAATTAAATCTACTATACCACGTTTTGCAACAAAGAATTACTCTACTGACTGGCGTACCCACATGACTAAATCAGTTCGGGATTTACTGTCTAAGGCTTCTCAATAGCGTGAATAAACGGAAAATAGTGAACGGGTTAAATATTTATCCGTAGCAGGATTTGAACCTAAGATTTGCAAGCGGTCTCACCAACTGAGCTACCAAGTATCTGCACAAAGAATACCAATATTTCACTCACTATTTCTTTTTTTGTAAAAGCTGGCTATTTTCGGTTAAATTCAATATTATAATTTTGTGCCTGTGGCTATAAACAGGCAACACCGAGGCGCTTGACCAATAACGACAGGCAATTTGACCTGTGTTGCCTATTCTATTGTTTCTATAGTTTATTCTATCTTTCTATAGTTTTAACGAATTTACTAAGTACGAACTTACTTAATTATTTTTAGGAATTTAATTTGTGTGTGTATAAGTGTTTTTGTACTATTTGTAATATGCCAACGTGAATGACATGCAATATGAATTATTGTGAATAAATGAATATGAATATATTTAAACTTTTAAAATTGTAACTTAAAAGGCGAATAACACAATAGGCGATCATGGCCCATCATACAGGACGCAACTATGCGTTAACGTGCGATTACCTGCTTTCATCTCATTTCACCGCATAACTACTTCCTATCCTGCGGCCATGATGGCCCACTGTGTAAAGGAGCTTTAACGCTTCGGTAAACGGGTCACTGGTCAATATATCAATATATCAACTCTCACTCACCAATATCACTAGTCTTCAAATATTTCTTGTCCGAATGCATCAGTTGCCAGAACTTGATGAGGGATATTATGTCCTCCCTCAACGCGTTTGAAGTTTTACTGGGACATTGTAGCCCTCGACAGAAGTAGTCCAAGCAGGCGCTGTACACCCTCTCCCTCAAAATGTTTCGGGCGAGGGAACGAGGCAGGATATCGCCTTGAAGGAGAGACAGACCGCAGGATAATAGTCTGTAATGTGAAGAAGTTTAGGCTCATTATACTGTGAATGCACGTTGATATTAAATTTAATAGGGTGAGTCGATCTTTTTTTTTTACTTGTTAATTAAATTTGAATCAACTATGCTAGGAAATAGAGTATTGTTTTAAAAACGAACGAAACAAAATAGTTGCCTTCCAATTTAGAATGGTACAATAGTACATTGTTTAACGAGGGGCGTAAGTGGAATATTGCTAACGAGAGTCTATCAGAAGCCCGACGCCGAAGGCGGAGGGCTTTTGATGACTCGAGTTTGCAATATTCTTACGCCCGTGTTATACACAATGTTTTTCATCACATTTGCGAGGAAATAAATAACAACAAAAGACAGAAAAATGTAAGTTTCATACAGCAGCACCAATCAAAAATTGACAACTTCACTTCCAGATCAGTGCTAGTAGAGCGCGCAGTTCAATATTTCAACCAATCACAGAGCAGTACCTATTCTTGCGGGGCGGGGCGTCGTGACCAACTAGATATTTTTATTCAACCAATCACACAGCAACCAGATTTGCTTAAGCCAATCAGAGGGTTCTATTATTTTAAAACTAAACTTAACAGCCCGTGGGAGGTAAAACGGCTATAACTGCTCTGCACGCTCGCAAGTAATAACGCCATTGACGAGCAAGTGTGATGAAAATTTAATTGGAGAGGAAGACGCCTCGAGGTTAATGGCAGTCAAATGTCTATATGGGATCAAATGATATTAGAACACCAAGTCTAAAAATGGATGGCCAAGGAATCTTTGGAGCGTTGAAAACACCCCATACATAAGTGACGTGTCTTGTTTTTGGTCGTGCGTTTAGATATATTAATGGCCATTATTTGTAAAAAGAAATGAACATTCTACAAATTGACACTTAGCGGGGCATTGAAATTGCACTTTAATACCGAGCGACAAGATTGATAGTGCAACTTACTTGAACCTAACACCGACTGCTTCAACGTGCCTGTTGATGTGGTCCCGAACATCTCCGACGGCCAGTGGTAAAGCCCTGAAACATTTACCCCGTTATTCATAAAACTTAAAATGCCTCTGCTAAATAAAATGTGCTTTGTCCGTTTCCTACAAACACAAATGTCAAGTGACAGATAAAGACAAACGAATTTTAACGCCAATTTAGTTAATATAGGCTTGTAGAACTTTTATGAATACGGCCGTTATTCATTTATTTCAGAACTATGTGGCGGTGTGGCTTGTGTTATGGGTACTAGACAACGGTATATTTAATAAATATAAATACATAAAAAACATCAAAGACTCAGAAACAAATATTCATTCTCATTACACAAATATATGCCCCTACCGGGAATCGAACCCAGGACCTTCAGCTTCGTAGGCAGCGTCACTACCCACTAGGCTAACCGGTCGTTAAATGGCGGTCCCAATAAGAATTTTCATTTATTTTCTGTAATATGCCGATTCGCCGCATTCGTTCACGTGACAAGACGTGAACTATTGCAATTTAGTGAAAACGTCATAAGATATGATATTCACGTTATTTATTTATGTTTTTGAGTGTTTGTCTCCAGAATCCGCATGTCTAAAACCTCGCACCTGAGCTCGTTTTTCAAAAAAAGTGTACATGAGCTTTTTTTTCAGAATTCGATTTTTTTGGGTTTATCTTCTCAGAATCGTTGATACTATCGATCCTTATACAAGAAAAAAGTTGTCCCAGATTTTACTATGTGATTTTTTTCTTCCAGTGCGTCACGACCATATAAATAAAAAAAAGACTGCATACAAAAATGTGACGATCTGGAATGGAATATTTTGCACCCTTTTTTATCAAAAGAAAACGAATTCTGAAAAAAAAAAGTTCTTGTACACTTTTTTTGAGAAACGCTCCTGCAACATTCCTGGTATAGGGCGCCGGAGATGCCCCCCCATATAAGCGCGCGTAAGGGTGGCATTCCACTTGTCCAAGATCTTTGTCCAATGTGCATTTGCGTCTCACATTTTGCTTTAAAAACTGACCTGTGGAGCATGCTCGCGAGCATCTCGACCTTCTCGTGGCTGTTGTACTTGGCGGTCTCGGCGAGCTCGCAGAAGTAGCGCACCCACACGGCGTGCGCGGCCACGGACGGAGGCCGGGGCTCCAGCTTGGCACCTGGGATGTAATATAGTCTCAGTCCTTTACAAAAACAGGGTCGGCAAAGGTCATAACCATACAAATCTGCCCTACACATATTAATACATACTACTTACTCACAAATACACATACACGCTGGTGAGAGGCGCCGCTGAGTCTGTTATACGGTGAGTAGGTATGTACTTAGTTTTAAGTTTAGCGTCGCGAATCGCACCCGACTGTTCCTCTCAAGATAGCTGTTTTGTATGGATATTCATCTGATGGACCCGTGAGTTTCTTGGTTGATTTGGATGGGAACAGGTGTTATTATGGCTGCGGTCTTCTGTAAGGTCGCCACTGCCACCAATCCACTGTGTGTTGTCTATTCTACATACCCTCGTAAGCTGCGAGCGGGCTGGTCTCCTCTGATTGTGGGGAGAACAGCCCCATGCGGCGGCCAACAGTGCACTGCCAGCCACCGAAGGTCTCCTGCAGCATCCGCAGCTCCAGCTCGGGCTTGGCGGTTGTTAGCCACACACACCAATCATGGCAGGTAAGCAACAGATGTGTCATGTCGCTCGCACAGTTTTGAGTGAGATGACATTCTGCTGTGTCTTGTCTATCTACAACATACCCTCGTATGCGGCAAGCGGGCTGGTCTCCTCTGATTGTGGGGAGAACAGCCCCATGCGGCGGTCCACAGTGCACTGCCAGGCGGCGAAGATCTCCTGCAGCAGACGTAGTTCCAGCTCGGGCCGGGCGGTCGTTAGCCACTGCCAGCACTCCACTGCTGACGTCACGGCGTCTTCGGTGAATATCTCCACTTGGGACCATGCTGAAATATAAACATATGGGATAATAGGGGTCTATTAATTATTTTTTCTTGTTATTCTGACATGTTATCCAGGGAGACAATATGACAGAATTTCTTAGAAAAATTACAACATAGACGAAAATTACAAGAAAACCTTTGCTGGATTTATACCCATAAAAATTGTACTTTTGAAAAGTGACCTGTACCGTAAATATACTATTGACAGAAAAAAAGTCGATTCACCTAGATATGAGTTAAAGCAACGACGCGTAGTTGCAGTATATAAAAGAGGCAACCGGATGACTCGCGGTATTTGCGCTCCCGATTCCGCACCTCGGAGACCCTCAGATATCGAATTTCACAATGGCGGCTACTTTTTAAAATCCAGCTTCAGATTCGTACTATAAAGTCAAACTTGACACCCCATTAGAATAGTTAGCGCAATTGAGTTTGCGCTAAATACTCTCGCGTCCCGCTTCCCCGCGTACCCTCTATCGTTGGCCCGCGCAACTGTATGTAGTTAGACTGTGATGATAGCGTTGCTTTTTAGCCGAAGTGACAAGAGGAACGGCTGGAGCTAGGGTAGCCTAGGCTACCCTAGCTCCAGCCGTTCCTCTTGTCACATCGGCCCTAGCTAGGGGTTCAGGCATGCGACTGTCAAGCGGCGGTCGTGGGTTGGAATCCCGGCTCGTACCAATGAGCTTTTAGAAACTTATGTACGGAATATTCACCGTTAGCTTTTCGGTGAAGGAAAACATCGTGAGGAAACCGGTCTAATCCCAATTAGCTGGTTTTAGTGTCACGCGGACCGTCCGTCCGCGCGGACAGCTCCGCACGACCAATATGTATGGCGCGTCCGCGCGGACCCGTCCGCATTACTCTAAAACGCTCCCTTAAGCTTAATACATCGTGGTGGTACGGGGTACGAATTCAGTCAAGTAATTGTAATTACTTACATTTGCAATGTCTTTTTCCTAATTAGAATTACATGCAAATGCAATTATGTTACAGCCTATGCCAAATCTTGGGATTAGGTGTCAAAGCGGACCGCGGGCTCCTTTAGCGCACAACCGGGAATAAAGCTAGGAGGAAAAAGGAAGAAGACAAGGGGAACATGCTCACTAACAGTACGCCCATACACTCACCGACGTCGTGCAGCAGCGCGCGCGGCGTGCTGGCGTCGTGCGCGTTCTGCCGCGCGTGCACGAGCAGCGCCGTGGCGCGCCACAGCGCGGCGCGGTGCGCGGGCTCGCTGTCGCCGGCGCTGGCTTCCTTCAGCGCGGCGTGCAGGCGCGCGCCCACGCGCCATATCGCCGCCTCGCCGCCGCCTTCCGCCGCCACGGCGCCCGTCACCTACAAGGACCACATAACTACATGATTATACACCCAACACCTATTGACCATTTGATCGATAAACACGCGCCTCGCTACATAATGGACAACTCGCAATGAGGAGGGAGACACCTTTTATATTATGATGATGATAAACAAGTACACGGCCTGCCCGATGGTAAGTAGACACTTTAAGGCTATGGACTCCAAAATAATTACTTGCGTTGACAGCTAGCGACAAATGTAGGTTCCTTAGTCAACTAAGCGCATCCTCGGAAGCATAACTTGCTGCCAAGTCGCCTCAAGCTCGTCCAGTCGCTGGAGTCCGCTGGTTGCTTGTGGCGCAGAACCGGTCGTTGTGGCACTCTTTGGGGGAGACCTATGTCCAGCAGTGGACGTTTTTCGGCTGATATGATGATGATGAAGTCGCCTCAGCGACTCCCGGCTCACTCACACTGTGCAAATTAGAAAGATGAGGATAGATTATATCGTCTCGCGTCGCGTTGCGGCATCTCTTGTGTTAACCCCGAAGGTAAAAATGCGAGTGAAAAAGGTCTCGCCTGAATAGAACAACCTATACTCACTTCACCAGCGTATCGGCTCCGCTGTGACACGACAGCGAGCAGCGCGGCCGAGTCTTGTGTCACACAAGGCGGGCGCTTCTCGAGCGCGGCGCGGGAGAGCGGGGCGGAGGCTCGGTTGAGCCCCGCGGCGCCGAGCAGGGCGCCGGTGGCGAGCGCCAGGCCCACGTGATGCCAGAGTGTCGAATTCGGGACCTGAAGTAATGATTTTCTTAATTCTAATACATATATTGAGACGCTGAGACAGTATGAGAAGAAGTTGGCACTTTCGAATAACAACATACAACCAGAGAAAAAAAAAACAAATTCATATGATATTTGGTGCCGAAACCAGGGATTTGCCACACAAAAGATTCATAGAAGATCATTTTCTATTTAAACACATAACATAATACATAAACAATACACATATTTCATAGAGACTTCACTGGATTCCGAAATAATTAGCTATTTGTCTTGTTGACGTAGCCCATACTTTGGTATACAAGTTTTAAATAATAATCATTTATTTCGGATACATGTCCGCGTTTGCTAGTAGCGTACAGTAAAACTGAAACTTAATCAAGTGTTAGTAGTTACATACAAATCATTATAAATATGTATATACATATATAAACTATGGATTTTCTATGGTCCGAAATAAACAATTTTTATTTTTATTTTATTTATTATACAATTAACAATTAATTAATTATTTATTTAAATGAAAAAAAACTGTAATAAAAGCTTGTACCAATATACAAGCTTTAATTGCAGTTATTTTTTTCTTACAATCGCCAACTAATTGTTTAGAGGGTTCTATCCAATGCGCCTGAACGACAGGTCTATCTTATATAGTTTTAAAATTTCTGTTTACCTTCTCCATTGTAAAGTGTAGGTCGGTAGGTTGCAATTAAACAACGAGTTGGAAATAAATTATGTAATGTATTCTTAGAATTCCACAATCTCCAGGTAAAAAAAAAACAAAACGCTACAATAAAATTTATAATCGTGGGTCCGAAAAGGCCCGTCTGGTATCTCAATCCGCTGAATCGGTAAAAGACCGATATAACGGTCGTTAGTTTTAAATATAATAAAAATTAAAATAACGTTATTTTGAAAACGTTATTTAAAAGACGTTAAGTTGCTGGTCCGTGAAAAGCACACTCCCCTGGCGACTAAGGTCGGGCGGCACGCAGCTGGAGGACACGGGCAAAACTGATATAGGATTGACTTACCTGATTTAGATACTCCTGCAAATGCGACCTTGTGGACTGCGGCGCCCATTTCATGGCCTCCTGGACTATGCCGTGGCACCGGTCGGCGAAATCTTTCACTATTCCCTGAAAACGAAAATCATTTTAACCTGTTGAGTTCCAGGTTCCTAGAGAAAAATAAACCGCTCAAGTGCGAGTCTGACTCGCGCACTGAGGGTTCCGTAAAAAAAATCATACACCATACCCGTGTCGGGTACCCATTTATCGTGAACAATCTAAACAGCACAAAGTAGAAGTTACCGTTGTACAGCGCCATCTCTATTCCGACACAAAAAGAGGGGTTATAAGTTTGACGTGTCTGTGTGTCTGTCTGTGGCATCGTAGCTCCTAAACGAATGGACCTATTTAATGCGGTTTTTTTCGTCCGAAAGCTGACGTGATCGAGATGGTTCTTAGCTATGTTTTAACAAAATCGGTTCAGCCGTTTTTGAGATTTATCACGTGTACCAATTTCAATAATAATAATTTTATTTGGAAGCAGGGACTTTAACAATAATCTTATAGGAATTTAAAGACAACTAATTACACACAAAAGTAATTAAATTACAGACTTAGTTAAGAAATATTTTTTGATAAAGAAATATAAAATACGCTATCATTCTACTTTTCCTGTAATATTTATTTTAGTTTTAATCATTTATTTATTTAGTAAACAAACGATCACATACAGAAAGAAAAGACATATATTGTAATATTTTGATAAACTGGTATGGTCAAAAAGTGCGCGCAGATTCAAGGCAATGGCCATTATACCTATGCACCGAACCACTGCTTTCCGAGGTAGTTTCAGGTTTGCGGCGTCTAAGTGCTGGAATGATATCCCTCCCCCTATCCAAGGGGCGCTTAGCAGATACACCTTTAAGCGTAAGCGTAGCTATTTGTTGACGCTCCAAAAATAGATACCTTAATCCAGCACTGTTACAGCAAAAAATATGCCAATTGTTCATTTGTTTTTTTATTTTTTTTATTTTATCTAGTTGTTGTTTCATTTCCATAAGAACTTACATTTTAATGTAAGTATTATTGTTTTGATTAATGCTGCATGTAGGTAGTGCCGAACAATACATCTCACTTCGTATTTATGTTTATTTCTCTCTCGCCTATCCTAATAATATATTAGTATGTAGTTTATATATTAAAATTGTATGACGTTTCCGTGAGTCACCAACGGTACTGGCTGAAAATCAGCGCTGTAGGTGTCTGACACCTCAGCATAATGCTGAGCCAGTGTCCGGTTCACTGCCGCAGAGACATACTTTGTTTCATGTTTTATATGTTTCTCTTGTTTACTTTATTGTATAATATGTGTGTCCTGTGTGTTTGTGAATAAATGTATTTTCTTTCTTTCTTTCTTCTTCTAATATATACATGAACAAACCTGGAGTTCCATTAATTAAACATAACAACTTTAGTAATAAGTCGAAACAGGGTGGACCAGCATGCTTACCAAGCACGCGCCCGTAAGGACATTTATGTTATAATACAACATAGTAAGGACAACAAAAATAATTATACACTATAAATTACGTATACAAAGTTCGGTTACAATAAAAAAGAGATAAGGAGAAGGAATGTATTTTTTTCAACATTTTCCTTTATAACCCAAAAATTTACAACTGTAGGGAAAAAAATCAGTTTTTAGAAAGTGCAAGTCCAGCGAGTCATAACCTAGGTGACCCTGCAAAAATCGAGTTGGGTACATAAAAGGGTAGCGGACATGTATATTTTTATACATATTCGAAGGAATTTCTTCTGTACTTGTTCCAGCGTAAGTATGTATTTCTTCTCATGTGGGCTCCAAACGACAGCATTTGTTTCAAGTACACTCCGTACGAGAGCCGCATATAGAGTACTCGTCGTGATGTGATGCGAGTTTATGCATGTTTGTCTCAGAACTTACCTCTCTACCCTCCAAGGTGTCTTGCAGCTGCAGCGTAAAGTCGGTGCCGGGTACTTTGAGGAGTGGCGTCTCCTGATTGGCATCCAAGTCCAGGCTGAAGCTCAGGACTTGCAGGATGTCCAGCATGGACCAGAGAACCTGGGACCAGGAGAAATTGGGTCAACAGATGCACAGTTTTTGTTTTTTAATTAACTCTTTACTAGGTCGGGAATTGAATAACAATCGAAAGTATTATTTATTTATATACATGTTCGACAGGCTTTACGCGGTCGATATAACGCCTGGAAGAGGGTTAATAAATGAATATTATGGAACAATCTCACACAACGAGCGAATTAGCCACTAGACAACGATATATTGAATAGATACTTAAATACATAGAAACCATCCAAGACTTAGACACAAATATGCACGCTCATCACACAAATATTTGCCCTTACCGGGATTTAAAGCCAGGACCACAAGCTTCGCAAGCAGGGTCACTACCCACTAGGCTAAACCGGTCGTCACAGTAAGCATTAATGCACGTACCCTACAGTTCCACAGCAGATGCGGGAACCGGTCGACCAGTCCGGCCAGCCACTTGTCCGCCACGCGGCGGATCTGCTTGTGTATGTGGTTGAAGTTGACCAGGAGGAACTGCGCGTGGCCCTCCAGCTCGCGTTCCCGGGACTCGTCCTTCACCTTCTCCGACATCACATCCAGGAACTTGAGGAATACTTTGTCGCCGACGCTGGGGAATACATTTAATATTAGAGAGGATTAGGAAGGTTCTCGAGTGGCGACCACGTACCGGAAGGCGCGGCGTGGGTAGGCCCCCCACAAGGTGGACTGATGACCTGGTAAAGGTCGCGGGAGTCCGCTGGATGCGGGTGGCACAGGACCGGTTGGACTGTGGCACTCTTTCTTTCGACATAGGCCTCTTCGAAAGAGGCCTATGTCAAGTAGTGGTCGTCTTTCGGCTGATATGATGATGATGTTGATGATGATGATTAGGGAGGATCATACCAAAGGTGTGTAAGTGTGGAGTAACTTGTTGTAAAAAGCGTGCTAAATTGCGTTGAAATTTGACAATTATAGGGCACCTAACATATTTGACAATGCCAGTGAGAATGCGATTTAGATGAAATTGGTATGAAGACAGTTTGAGACCCTCAGAAGGACATTGGTTGGTTTGTAACTTGGAAATCATATTTTAAAAGGTTGATGCTTCGCTTGGGGGAAGTTTAATAGCATATTTATGTATTTATTCTTTAATGCACAAAATAATAACTTATCGAATAACAAGTGGAATCAAAAGATCACAAACCCAACTGCTTTTTTGGAAATATTATAGCCTATGTCACTCCCACGATTAAGAGGAATCCAACGACACCTCATGTCGAAATCCGTCCAACGGCTGCAGGGCGTGCTAACGAATAAGACATTCATACATACGCTCCAAAAGCAACCTTTCCTTCGGCAGTCGGGTAAAAAGCGGACTAAATGCCGAATATATTAAAATTTTCCTACTAGATTCTGTACGTTGCTAACGAGTATACGCAGACGAATTCGACGGCAAAAGCTACGAGTATTAGGAGCTTAAAAAGTACCAAGTCTTGTGAAAACTGAGATAGTCAACGCACCTGGCGACGCATTGCCACATCATACTCTTGTCCTTCTGCAGCGCGGTGTCGCTCAGGTACTCGATGATCGGCTGCAGACTGGGCTCCGGGGAATTGGTCACCCTACACAGTACAAATTAGGGTGCATGGTACATGCGGCCAACAAAGTATAAATCATGGTGACAACGTGGCCTTCTTCGACCGCAATAAGTTTGGGAATGCAGCTGGCCATTTTGCCATTCAGTGTGTATGAATTGACAGCGATCACATTCCCAAACCTATGGCGGTCGAATAATAGCCATGTAGGTCGGTCAATTATCTATTTCTTGTCTGCCCTGTTAGCCAAGAAACAATATGATATAGTTTCATAGAAAAAATGTTATAACATAGTCTTCTAACATGCTTCAAAGACCATATGCAAAGGGAATTTTATGTATTAAAAATCCACAAATGTAGGGGTTTGTTGTTTGTAAACCATTTTTTTATGGACAATCTTCTAAGCATGTTAGAAGTCCATGTTGTAGGAATAGTCTCAGAAACTCTGTCATATTGTCTCATGGTAAACGGGACAGAATACCAACAAGAAACATTTAATTCACCCTCATCTTTTATGAGCGATCATCACCTAGCAACATCAACTTGCTGTAGTTAAAATGAAAGGTACGTCACCGGGGTACTCATGTCACATCAACTTGCTGTAGTTAGAATGAAAGGTACGTCACCGGGGTACCCTGGTACTTTAGGAAAATTGAGGCTACTTTGATCATTTATAACGTAGTATAAGTAACGTAGAACATTATTTGTCTCTCCCCTAACCCTGATTGTATTTTTGGCTGACTGTTTATGTATCATTATATTTGTGTTTGTGTTATTTGTATATATGTATGATTGTGTGTGTATGTTTATATATAGAGGTATTTATGTACGTTTATTTTTATAATTTCTTGATTTTTGATTGATAATAATCTCTGCACCACCTACTGCATAATCTAGTTTTATCTCTTTCTCCGATACCCAAAGGTTGTCTGGAAGAGATCGCTCTTCAGCGATAAGACCGCCTGTTGTCTACCTCTACCTACATGTTATTGTATTGTTTCTCTATGTAACTGCTTTGTTTGTGTGAGGTGTGCAATAAAGAGTATTTGTATTGTATTGTATTGTATTGTATAATATCAGAATAATTTGAATCACATTAAATCAAGCAAACAGCAACATAATATATTAATTATTACACTGCCTAAGGACACGCGAATATAAAGCAATACTTTAGGAAAATACCGTTTTGATCAAAGTCATCCTTCGAATCAAAGTAGTATGTTTCTGTCTCTTTCGAACAACAGCAAATGGTTGGGACAAATTGCTAAACGTGTAATGGTCTTAAGCTACATACGCACAGACAGGTGGCTTGCTTAGCGCCTAGAGCTTAGCAAGTCGCATAGCGAGTAGCGAAGTGAAACGAACGTTCTATAATATTCCTAAGCGGCTGCACTGCACCGAAAGGTGACTAGCGTGTAAAATGCAGCCGGTTACAAATATTACAGAACGTTCGTTTCACATCGCTACTCGCTAAGCTCTAGGCACTAAGCAAGCCACCTTTCTGTGCGTTTCCGTCCTTAAAGCAGCCCCTTTACTCACCTCAAAGTCTCCAACCAATAAACGCTCAGCAGATACATGCACGGCGCGAACGTCAGTTTATTCACAATGACAGACACGTCCTGCGGATGGTCCAGCAGATTCAATATCTGCGTCTTCAGTTCCTGCAGCTCGGTCATAGACACAGAGTCGTTCCTCACAGCGGACGTGTACTGAAGTTCGCGCAGATCGGAACGGAGTGAAGTTTGCGAGACTAAATATGGCGACTTTACCGCAATCTCTTTTACGCCCGCGTACCATTCTTGGGGCCACAAGCCTGTGGAGGTGGGTTCGTGTGAGGATTTTGAGGTGGTGATTGTTCAAAAGCTATGTTTTGTTGGAAATAAGTGCATTATAGATTGGTTTTGTATATTGCAATTTGCATTAACTATGCGTAGTTCACATTGTATTCTTGTTCAGTGATCTTGCGTTAAACGGAGGAGAAAAATATATAAGTATCGTAAGTTCATTGCCGAGTTTTTTCACACTTCATAGCTTTTGAATAATCACAATTAAATTCAACACGTTAAGGTTTCTTTTTTAATACAAGGGATCTTCCAAGGGAAACCCTAACACTCACTCGAAAAAGCATTCTAACAGACACTGGAATATTATAAAAGCTGCCAATGTTAGACAACATCGTTCCTTCTAAATAATAGTTTCAAAAGATGGCGTGGCATAAGTAATAGGTATCAGTCTCGTATGAAGTATATGATGCTGAGACATCTTAAATAAATAAATAAATAAATATTAGAGGACATTCTTACACAAATCGAACTTGGCCTATCCCATAGTAAGCTCAATAAGGCTTGTGTTATAGGTACTAGACGACGATATATATAATAGATACAAATACTTAAATACATAAAAAACATCCAAGACTCAGAAACAAATATTCATGCTCATCACACAAACATTTGCCCTTACCGGAATTGGAACCCAGGACCTTCAGCTTCGTAGGCAGCTCACTATCCACTAGGCTAACCGGTCGACGGTCGTGTTATGTCGAAAGTATGTGGTTGTATGTAGAAAGTCCGATTTATTTATTGTATTGTATAATATAATAGCTTATAATTTTATAATAGCTACAAAAATTGCTACGCCCTGACAGATATACCTATTATAGTATTAACACCTTGTGAACCATGGTATTGCAATAAATAAAAGGTTAGCAACGCGCATGTGAGACCACTGGAGTTGTGAGCAGGCCGTACGCATGTTTACCACCGACATGGTATAAAAAACACCTCGGTTGCACCCTGAAGGAGCTCAGGGTACACATTTTGTTTTTGCATAAGCAAATACCATCTGGGGCCCAATAGCATAACTATTTACAACTTATACTACTAGCGGTTGTCTCTTTCTAATGAAAGGGGTTGAAAAGAGGTATCCGCTTGTTATTCAAGTTACAAGTTGTCATGCAATGGGCCCCGGACCTTCCAAACTAGAAGGCAAACATTACCTTATTGGGGTTAGGCCTTGTTAAGTGAGTAAGCAACACTTAAAACTTGGCCCAGAAATGGTCTTGCCGGAAAATCAGCGCTGGCTTGTGTGTCGTAAGAGGGACCATTTCGCGACCAACACATATAGTTTTACGTATTTGATTAGTTTTTATGTTTTTTTTTAGGTTAATACTTTGTGTTTGTCCCGTATAAACTAATTCATTTCATTAAACAACGCCATCTAGTGAAACTATTATTTCAGAGGAAATAATTAACTCGGCATTGGCATCGACAGTCAATTGATCTTTGCACGCGGCTGTATGCGAGCTTGCGTCTAATTATGCAGGTTTGATTTGTGTGACGTGAAACGGTAGTCCTCCCAACAGTCACGTACACATACTAGGGGTGTTCAATAAGTTCTGAGAATGGGTATAAAAAAACAAAATTATTGGTATCCTATCATTTTTAGGGTTCCGTACCTCAAAAGGAAAAAAACGGAACCCTTATAGGATCACTCGTGCGTCTGTCTGTCCGTCTGTCGCAGCCGATTTGCTCCGAAACTACTGGACCGATTGAGTTGAAATTTGGTAAACATATGTAAATCGGTGGCCCAAAGATGGACGCGTAAAATAAATTAATGAATTCTGAACAAGGGGGCTACTTTTGGGGGGTAAACTGGAAAATTTAAAAAAAAGTCTCGCAACTGTATTGTGTGACATAACAAATGAAAGGGATTGTTGTAAGCATCTCAGATAAAATTTTTTTTATAATTTTAGCAAAAACTGTTTTGAAGTAATTTAGGAAAAAAGACGAATTTTGACCACCCCCCCTTATCTCCCAAACTACTACGCTTAAAATTCTGAAAAAAATATGAAAAATAGTTCCTTAACTACACATATCAGATGAGACGTTATCAAGCCCATTCTCATTACTTATTGAACAGCGGCAGTTACATGCGCAGATACAACCGCACGCAAAGGTGAGTTGGTCTATATACAGTCTTTATAATTACCCAGTCTCCAATTCTACTAACATTTTCCTACAAAATCAGCGATATGATACTGAATCTTCGAATTAAATGCTATTCAATAAAGGGACATTCACGGAAATAAAACTTAGTTATACCACGATGTCCTGATGCCGCGATATAACTCAATATTACCCGCAAAAAAGGGCACAAGCTAGTTAAACAAGTCTAACATTGCACTATGGTTGACCTAAGAAGCACACGCCGAAATACACACACTACGAAACGCCGATGTAACTTAATAGTTTCGTTAGTAAGAAGTTTCTGAAATATGTGATGCCATAGTTTTGATATAAATCTAGAGTTATTAATAAATACTATAGTTAAATTGTACATCCAAGGATTAATTAAGAAGGAATAAATGTGCTGTGATTTAGGCGGTTATCATTATCAATTTATAACACTGCACCACTACTCCAGGCAAAATACGGTTTCGAAAAACATTAATTTATAATAGCGTTCTTTTTGTTTATTTCATTTTAAAACGTTATTCTAAAATGCTTTAATCAAGAATCCAACAAACTTTCCACCCGGAAGTAATTATATAGATTTAAATTAAGCATTCATTGTCTTTTTTTGTTTGATTTATATTGAATATTTGAAAGCAAATGTAAATTAACCATAATAAAGAATAAAACATTTATTAATATTGATTCCGACTTTTCAGCAGCTAATTAAGTTATTTATTTTTTGATATTCGATTTTTTGTTGGATTTTGCCTCTAGGTAACTATTTAATTGATAATATATCCGTTACATTAAAAAAATCTGCTATTATATATATTTCCAAATTTGACATTTTTTCCATACAAGTTGTCAGTTCATTGTCTGGACTACACATCTCCGGACGGAGATGCGATATGACGGTTTTCTCGTAGTATGCAAGTACAGTCGCCATCAGATATATCGGAGCGGCGAAAGCGCTCACAAATATCTGAACACGTCTCTATTGTCGAGGCATTAGAGACGTGTTCAGATATTTGTGAGCGCTTTCGCCGCTCTGATATATCTGATAGCGACTGTACCTCAGTTTGGATATAAATCGCCACACCACACCTCCGTGCGACGGATTGCGTATCCGTCTCCGTGATAACCGCCTAAGTGTGGAGTCAAATCTATCAGCATCGATCAGCAATTTAAGTATGGAAAATCGTCGGTTAGTATGAAGATGCGCATGCGGTGAGCTAATCGCATGCGTACGCTTCTTCATACTAAACGACGATTTTCAATACTTAAATTGCTGATCGATGCTGATAGATTTGACTCCACATTAGCGCTCGGCCGCCCCTAGAAGACTCTACCCGTGAAAGCTGAGTAAGACTAGCTAACCCTGAGGGCTAAGTCTTTCAAGCCCGGCCGAGCACTAACTCACAATACCGGCACATGTCGCCAGTAATGTCGGGCGAAGTACCCATCCTTGCCGGTCATCACCCGACATGTCGAACGGTGTCCTGGAACGTTGCGCCACTTCACCCGACGTTCCTGTCGACACACGTCGTGGTACATTTGTCCCCTATTGAATTAAAATTCACAGCCAGGAGGCTTCAAATGGGTGAATCGACTTTTTCTGTCGCTAGTTGCCAAGGTCACGACTCCTGGGTCACTTTTAAAACTGTGATTTTACGGGATGAAATACCAATTGTAGTTGACATTTTTAACCCCCTTTTTATGGACTTTCTTCACATGCTAGAACTTTATGTTATAATATTTTTCCAAGAAACTCTGTCTTATTGTCCCCCGTCTACCGGGACAGAATAACAACAAGAAATAGTTGATCCACCCAACTACATGTTTTCTAAATAGTTTACAACTTAACAAGACAGGTCTTTTATTGCTTTACTGATGGCTAGCAAGCACTTTTTTTCTATCTACAGCACCACAATTGCAAAGAATCTGCAGCCTAATTCCAAAACCAAACGGACTGCTTCGGGACTTTCAAACGTAAATTCAAAACTACTGAAGTCATTCGTTTACCCACTTGGAGGCCAACAAAGACTACGTGTGCTAAACCGTGGCGCGATGCAGCATTTTTCCGCTTTGTAGCGGAAATCGTTCGTAGCGGCATGACTCATATGCGAGTCATTACTCTTGAATGAGTTAAGAGCGGTTAAACACGGCAACTTTTTGCTACACACGCGATACAGTATCGATACGGGTGATTTATGGTTACAGTTGCGTTTTTATCGTTCCAAATGCAGTGTGTGACCGCTCTGAAGTATGGTATAACAAAACAACAGCTTGTTATTGTTATACCAGGGGGAGTAGTCCGTAAGTTTCGCAACGAGGCTGCCGATGTAATACTGATATGCAAAAACCAAACACACATCTAACTCTCTAAAAGCGAGTTTACTCACGCTTGCGCATGGCTACAGGCGTCGCCAGAAGAAGAGAACACGTTTAGACACGTCTGTACTTATACACGTATACAGGTCCCGCTATGCGACGTGAAGGGAAAGTAGGTATAGAATGGTCTGAGTTCGCGGTGTTCCACCCTTACGGCCTGAGTGCACGCTCATCTATGAGCTGGGCGTGAAACGTCCTTTTAAATAGGGTAGTTTCCTCAAATTAAAATTGATAACGTAGTGTTGCTAAATGGACAGTAAATCATCAAATAATTATAATAAAGTATAAATCAGGAAATATAATTAAAATGATAAAAAGATCTTCAAAGTTTAGAAAAAATATGCATTTTTTTATTAATAGAATCCTTACGCTTTTATAGAAACAAAATTATGTAACAATTATGGACCTAAACGCAGTATTTCGCGACCGAAACAGCAATTTACTTGATTTTTCATTCAACGATTAGTATAAATATGAAACTGTGACGTCATACTTCAATGTCAATTAGTATTTTAGTATGAAACGTTTCGGCTGCCGCTAGCCAGGTCCGTCTTTAACTCAATATTTTGGGTATTTATGTTCTTTAATTGTAGTTGCTCCCATACAAACATTTGTTCCTCTCCAAAAACTGGTTCGAATGGCATCGTAAAAAAATGGACCCAAGCCTATTGCATTTGTTTTATATGGACGCTGCACGCTACTCGTAGCGGAGCGTGCACTCAGGCCGTACAATAAGGGTGATAATCGTTTGAACGTTTCGCGTTATTTGTTATGAAGAGGCACAGTTTAGCTCGTTGCAAGATACAAGGCGATTTGAACACAACGAGCGCACGCGATTGTAGATTTGATATTGTAGATAGAGTATTTTGCTCTATGCAGACTTTGTTATGTTTTTGAAAATAAGTAATGCTGCATTCAAACATTTGAAAACATACTTGTCGCACGGGGAATCGAATGACCCAGAAACTTGATTTGAAAATTTGACGGTGTTCCTTTATTTGAAGATATCATGTTACTTAAGAGGAATTATGCCTATCATTTACCCTTCCCATTGGATTCTAAATACATTATAAAAAGAAAACATATTTATCGTTACGTTTCCTAGTATTTTTTTTATTTAAAGCAAAATAAATATTTGTTTTAAAAATTTTGAATGCAGTATTACTTGACCTATCCTATCCTATTGAAAATATCCTATCTCAATGTAGGTACTTTTCCTTCACATCGCATAGCCGTGAAACACCCTTTATAACTCGACCAAGCCAAGTAGACGACTATGTAGCTCGGTTCTTCGTCTAATAGGGGTGTAGACACTAAATAAAATAATCAATAATGTTTTATTTTCTCGAAAAAGGATTCAAATTGTAGTCGAATGGAAAAACCAACGCAAGAGGTTAAATAATCACAAAGTTATAAATGTCCAAAGTTTTAAGAGGGGATATATTCTGTCCCTTTTTCGCAAACGATTGCCATTTACTATGACGCTCGATCCCTGAACGTTTTCTCACTCTAAAAAGCAACATTAAAACGGTTGTGGCTTCGTAATTTTTTGAGATATTTGAATGGGATTTTCGTCATCAGGCATATTTTTTTGTCTTCTTTGTTTTGAAGTAGGTAATAATAAATTTTGAGTCTACACCCGTATTGGCCTGGGCGGGTATATAGTCAAGTATTTCAATAAAGTCATAGATAGAAGAGCTGAATCGACACCAATTCAATTTTTTGCAAGATTGTATGTTTATGTATAATTCGTTTCCATTAGCAAATCGTCCACATTCGCAAATGGAAAAGACTTTGTTGTCACATCCTATAAATCATATTGGCTAGTTAATTTCCTATTTTTTAAGTACAAATTTAAGGGAACAATTTATTTGCTCCGATCTGGACTCGAACCAGCGACATTCTGGCAAGCCGGGCCAGCACTCAACCACTGAGCTATCGGAGCTGATATTGCCTCTTATAACGCCTTATGGAGACGTGAAGCGATATCTACCTAGACAGACGGCGTACTGCCTAATTGTGAAAAAGATCAAAAATATGTGACTACGAATTTATTGTAAAGGGCATAATGTTGTTCAGATATTTTTGGACCTTTGAGAACGTACGCATTAATGAACTTGACTGCTCACATGATTCTAAGCAAGCAACATATTTCCAAATTCTGAAGAAAAAGTATAAGGTAGGTACACTTTTGTAAATTCCCATTAAGTTTCTTCTTGCAGAAAATTGAAATGCCGTCAAATAGTTCAGAAAAATGGTCAAGAGTTAGCGAATCGTATTCATAATTTAACATAATAAAGATGGTATAATTACGTGATTCCGCCGCCGTGAATCCCATGACGACGCAGTATAGCCAGTAGTCGCGAAAGAGTTTGTGTAGCCGCGGCTTAGGATTCTTGATCGGGGGAAGTCTTTTCACTAATACCTGTGAGACACATTCAATATGTCAGCAACATAACTAAGTAGTACACTTAATATATTCGAAACCGAGCAACGCTACGTGCGCTACGCATTTTACACCGTGTAGCGGAGACCGCTCGTAGAGGCACGATTGATGTACCAATACGGGGCAGACAATGCCGATTCTGGCCTAGATAAGTATAGTACCGTAAGCGCGCTCTACGAGACGCGCGCTGCCTGCTACGCTGGTATATAATACATATCGTCAGGTGACAAGCAAAAGTCACTAATCACACGTAAGAGGTAAAGGAAAACTCAACCTTATTACTACTACAACACAGTTGCTATTTCTTAAATTATTTTTCTGCATTTAGTGACTTTTGCTTGTCACCCGACGATATGGGCCTTGAATGGTTTTAAAACACAACACGCGCGATGGAGGGATGGTCGCCGCGTCCGCCGCGTGTCTCTTAGAGCGCGTTTACAGTGCTATCATCATCATCATATCAGCCGAAAGACGTCCACCGTTGGACATAGGCCTCCCCCAAAGAGTGCCAAAGTGACCGGTCCTGCGCCACCCGCATCCAGCGGACTCCCGCGACCTTTACCAGGCCATCAGTCCACCTTGATGGGGGCCTACACACGCCGCGCCTTCCGGTACGTGGTCGCCGCTCGAGAACCTTTCCGTCCCAACGGCCATCGGTTCTACGTGCAATGTGCCCCGCCCACTTACACTTAAGTTTAGCGATTCGAAGGGCCAATTCGGTTACTTTGGTTCTGCTGTACCTTGTAAGTACCTTTGTGAATACATCAAACTAGTTTTTATGTTGCTGGATTCGTCGATCTATGAACTCAAAAGGAAAACGGCCGTTTTAACTTTGGACGCAAAGATTGACGAATATAATAATACGTACGTTTTTAACTGTAGTTCTAAACACAGTATTTCACGACCGAAACAGCAATTTACTTGATTTTCAATACAACGATTAAATAGTACAAATACTGTGACGTCACGATTCGATGTTAATCAGTATGAAACGTTTTCGGCTGCCGCCAGCGAGGTCCCGTCTTTAACTCAATTTTTTGGGTATTTATGTTGTACAGTTTAATACAAGAACAAGTAAATGGCGAATCAACTTTTATCGTGTAGTTATTCTCTCCGTATGCCAGGAGGCAATTGGGTACTTTCCTGGGTAAAAAAAAAAATAATTATATTTAGTCCGCCAGTTAGATTATCAAAATATATTGGACACGTATTTTTTTGTTTGTCAATTAAATAAAAAATGATGAAGATATAGCCCGTTAAAGTTCCGCGTGACGACACATTATGCTAAAAAGTGTACCATAATGTGACGTCACGCGGAACTTTAACGGGCTATATCTTCATCATTTTTTGTTTAATTGACAAACAAAAAAATACGTCTCCAATATATTTCGATTATCTGACTGACGGACTGAATATCATTTTTAGGAAAGTAGCCAATTGGAGTTACTCCCATACAAACATCTGTTCCTCTCCAAAAACTGGTTCGAATGGAATCGTAAAAAACCGGCCAAGTGCGTGTCGGACCACGCAAAACGAAGGGTTCCGTGCCTATTAAAAAGGTCGTATCGTCACAGAAATTTTACGGCACTTACGTCCTTTTCTTTGAGGAAGGCAGTTTTTCAGCAATATCTCGAAAAACTCTGAACCGATCTTGTTCAAAACAATTTTCGGTGACTGAAATTAATAAGCCCTATGTCTATGAATTTTTACATATTTTTAAAATTAGAGGGGGGGGGACAGAATTTTAGTGACTTTCGGGGCGATTATCTCCGACCCTATTCACTTAATCAAAAAAAATGCTAAGAAACCTTATATTTATTTTGAAAGGCCTATCGATTGATGTGCCACACGGGGGGCCACAATGAAAAAAAAAATTTGACTTTTAGTTTTATGTATGGAGTGCACCCCTAAAAAAATTTTTTTTTGTCATTTTAATTACAAAACTATGTAGCGGCTAACAAAATACACCTATCCTCAAAATTTTATTCAAATACACCTTATAGTTTTCGAGTAAAATTCCTGTGACATACGGTCAGACGGACAGACGGACATGACGAAACTATAAGGGTTCCGTTTTTGCCATTTTGGCTACGGAACCCTAAAAACATGAGGACACAAGTGTATTACCGCTATGACGGGTATGAGCACGCCCAGGTTGCCCGCGCTGCCCGAGCACTTGAGCACGGGCGCGGGCGAGCGGTCCGTGGCGCGCTCGCCGCCCAGCCCCAGCTGCACGAACAGCTCCAGGAGGCGCGTCAGCAGCTCGAGCCGCGCGCTCGTGCCGCGCACGTTCGCCGCGATGTTCGCCAGCGCGTTCAGAACGGCGCCCGACACGTGTCTGTTCACAAAATAACATCCTTATTAAAACCACACACACGTCAGTATACCTAGATATTTTTCTAGCACGAACGACTTATTGTAAGTGATTGACAAAATAAAAACATCGACAGCCCTGTTATCGATAAGTACCACTTCAACGTCATAGAGGTAAATAAATACATACATATAGGGTAATAGGGTGCGTTAAAAAATTGATAATAATAACAAAACTATCAATTTATTTATATTTTACATACCTCAGAAAACAATTTGCAATACTTTCGTAACTTTCTTTCTTCGTGTCACTGAATTAATTATCCCCGAAGTCACTCCATAACACACACACACACACACACACACCGAAATTGTCTTTCAAATCGACGCAGAATGTCACATGTAGTTTTTCCCAAACGCATTTTTGGTTCCAAAACAAATCTGTGTCTCTGTATATGGTTACAGTGTAGGTGCACGCGGCGTCTAGGTAGGTAGCCAATATAAGTCTGTGATTGTATGTACGTATTGTCGTTGAAGTAGTATGTACTTATCGATAGCAGGGTTGTCGATATTTTTATTGTGGCAAGCACTAAACAAGCAAGCACTTTCCTGCTAGAAAAATATCTAGGTATACACATCAGACATTTATCCTATCCTACTAATATTATAAATGCGAAAGTTTGAATGTTTAGATGTTTGTTACTCTATCACGCAAAAGCAGCTAAACGGATTAAGATGAATTTTGGTATACGTGTAGTGTATAGCCTGGATTAACATATAGAATACTTTTTATCCCGGGAGTCATCCCCTAAGGGGGCGATATGGGGGGTGAAAGTTTGTATGGAGCTACGATACGAGTTCCACGCGGACGAAGTCGCGGGCAAAATCTAGTACTCCCACTTTAAATTCTCGCGTTTTTCACACAAAGGTAGATAAATATCGCGTTGGTGTAAAACGACCATTTAAATATTTATACTTTATTAAGTCTATCATTATCTTCATCGTCATATCAGCCGAAAGACGTCCGCTGCTGGACATAGGCCTCCCCCAAAGAGTGCCACAATGACCAGTCCTGCGCCACCCGCATCCAGCGGACCCCAGCGACCTTTACCAGGTTATAACTTATAAGTCTAATACTTATATTAATTATACGAGCCTGTCTTTTTTACACCATTTTTTTTTAATTTCGAAAAACTGAATCGACAAAAAACTATTTAATTATTGAACCTGCTCACGAAATTTCGCGAGAATTGTTTGTTAAATGCGGCCTGTAGAGGAGAACAGCCGGATAGCCGGACATCTAGACATCCGGACATACGAAAGAATATTGGCTCAAGCTGAAACGGAGAACTGCCTTCGCTTCACACACAGTTACCAAAGAGGAGAAGCCTGTGGGATTGTAACTTTGTAAGTTAGTATGTATCTCCATTACTTATCCTATTTCAAAAATTCCTTCACGTGTGGCCTAGCTAGAGCCACGCCTAGTCTAGCGTGCCTGACGTACCTGTACTGTTTCCTGTCGTCCGTGTGGTGGTACGCGGCGGAGGCGGCCTCGACTGTGATCACGGTGAACATGCGCATGATCTCGTCGTGCGCGGGGCCCGCGGGGCTAGCTAGCGCCATGCAGCCGAGCTGGTCCACTATCAGGGTGTCCAGCGATGACGGCGCACGGCATAACCTGAAAAAAATCACTTTTTCACGCCACTGCTCAGAATTCAGGCTTCAAAGCTGGGGTTAGTTGGACGTCGCACGAACAGGCCATCTATGTCGTCAAACTGTCCAACAATGTTATTGTTGGACAGTTTGAACAGCGATCGACCAATCACAGGGCACCGCGCGCGGTCGCGCCGGCGTGCGCCCGCTCCTCCTCCTGCTCCGCGCCGCGCGCGAGGCAAGCGAGCCTGTTTAGTATTATGATCTTTAATTAGATACTTAATTTTGACTTAAAATTATAATTATTTGCAATTTCCTCGCAGTAGGCGTGAAAAGTACTGTGTTAAGCCTCGGCCGAAAGTGCAATAGCTGGACTCGTACTTTCGGGGGCCTCCGCTACGCGTCGGCCCTCGAACTAACTCGTCCATCTATTGCTTACTTTCTAGCCTCTTCAAAAATGTACTATAGTAGATAGCAAGTGGCGAGGGTGACTTAAATGGACGAGACATGAAACGAAACCTTCTATACAGTGTTTTTAAACCTATGGGTCGCGACCCCCAGGGGGATTGCTAGCCATTTAAGTGGTTCACCGTTACTTGAAAATTTATAATGTAAATTGTTATACAGATTCGTGTTTCACATCAAAAGACACAAGTCAGGAAAAGCTGAAGATCGAAGGTTGGTATTTAGGCCGGAATAAAACGCCATGAAAAAAATAAAAAACCACTGGTCACAATCACATGGAAATTCAGCGCAAATGTAAATCTTGTGCGAAGACTCTGTAGTGGTTTTTAGATGACAATATCTGAGTCTACTTCTCTTGGATATCTAAAACCAACTCTCCTTAGTTTAAAACAAGAGTTAATATCGAACGACCATTAAATAAGCACTATACCTTTGTTGGAAGAACTGTAGAATCGTCTCGGTGGTCTTCGGCGTGTCTTTCAGGGCTACTGCAACGTGGCCCAACATAATCACTATGTTGGTGCTTATTAGTGACGATTCGCTGCAAAAAAACACACACATTAAATTGTATTCATTTGCATTTCTCCGAGGTCCGAGGTGCGGCAGCTTCGGCCGCCGCGATCTCATCAGGTGGGGAACTATGCCCCCCTGAGATCCGAGGTGCGGCAGCTTCGGCCGCCGCGATCTCATTCAGTAGCGGGACTCTGCCCGCAAATATCCAAGGAGTCAAACAAGTGGTCGGTAAGGACTTATTTGTTTGATTTCCAATCGGAATATCTAAATAAATTTTTAGACATCATTTTATTGTACTTCTCCAATGAGCCCAAACACGACGTGTTTATCTAGTTTAGGAGTTACTATGCCTCCATCATCAGATCCGCTAGGGGCTGCCGTAATATTGCATTGTTACCAAACTTACATAAGTATGCCACACCGTACTCGCATGAACTACACTTAAGTTTATTCTATCGACGCGTGAGTGCATCCACCGGACGAATCTACAGATTTATTTTACAGCTTTGAGCTATATTCTACTGTACCGGTCGGCTACATTGACTCTCACGCGTGAGGGTCAATGCATCCTACATTATTTAGCACTGTGCGAGGTGTTGCAAGCGTATAGGTTGCGGTAATGATTTAGAATCATTAACGTAACGTAACGGGTTCTATAAAAAAAAAGTTCTCGCCTGTCGCTGGTCTCAGCCGTGAACAGCCGGTTGCTCACGGACCCCACCAGGGCCGGTACACAGAAGGGGTCCACAGTCAACGCCGCTTCCAACGCCACGCAGAGATTCTCTATAGCTGCGTCTCGAAGCTTCTCGAAGGGCGTGGATTTGACCGGGACCCCGGACTCCGTCATGCCTTGGAGCTCTTTACCTTGCACTGGAAAGTTTGGATTGGGGTTAGGGTCTGGTGAAACTGAGGCGGATCTGGGGTGGATCTAGAAACACTTAATGTACGATTGTCACCGAGCGGAACGCGCCTGAGCGCATTTTACAAGTTGCCAAAGGAATTTGAAGCTTTAATACAGACGTTACGTTTCATATTTGAATGGAGTTGCAGCCGTCTGGCTTCTCGCTGACGTGGACGGCTGTGCTCGGCTCCGTTCAGCTATTAAGGGCGAGATGCACCAACTTACGATTACAGATCGATCAACGTTAACCCTTAAATGCATAATGATGTATATATGCATCGTATATTTGATGGTCCGTGGCTCAATATGCAGCTATCCACTTCAGCTATCCGTCAATCTATACAACATGACACATCTATTTCAATTTATTAAAAAGTTATACAAAAAATCATGCATTTAAGGGTTAAATATGGCGCCGGCAGCTGCCATTCCATAGAAACTTGTCAAACGTTCTATACATTCAAATTTAACACCGCTTACGAATACAGGCAGTTTAGTGCAACTCACCCTAAGTGTAAGGCCTGAGTGGACGCACCGCTGTGAGCGGGGCGTGCAGTGTCCATATAAATTGCGTTTGTTTTATATGGACGCTGCACGCCCCGCTCACAGCGTAGCGTCCACTCAGGCTTTACACCAAGACGTGGTCGGCTATCGCCGGATGCTCGTGCATCCGTTGCGATGCGGCGCCAGGCGACCCGGCGCGGCCCGTTCGGTGGGAATCGCACATAACACTTTCAATACCGAGTGTGATAACCTGTCACTGTGTGTGAGTATGGCAACACTCCCTTGCACAACCGTCATTTGTTTATTATGCCGCGTCCTTTGCCATACTCAACACAGTGACAGGTTATCCCACTAGGAATCCGCTAAGAGTGCACTTTGCTCGTTAACGCTTTCATACAGAGTGCCCCATGTTGTCAGCTACGAGAGTAGCGCTACGAAATGTATGGCACTGAATGTTGTATTATAATCAACAGGGTCCGGAATTATGGTGGAATTTTTGAGCTGTCACAGTGACTTCTCATTCGTCGATTTCGTTACGTCGATATCCACAGAATAAAATCTTAACATTATTGCGAACATTTTTTCATGTGTTGCCACATGCTAAAGTGGATCGTCAAAAACATTAGGATTATGTCATGATGAATTATATCTTACTTACATAGCACAATCTTCTAAAACTATATGTTCATATCTATTTTGAAATTAGGTACGTACGTATGAGCAATCGATACCTATACATTAAAAACCGACTTTACAGACAACCATTTTTTTATATAGTTTTTACCATAAGAAATACGAATAACACTATTTTGTTATAAAAACATAAGATTTATTTTTAATTTGAAAATTTAAATCGTAGTGGCGATAAAGGGTATTTGTATTGTATTGTATTGCAGTTGTATTGTTACGCTACGTCAAGGTTGGTAGCGTGTGTTAATTTATCAAACTCAGCCAAATACATAAATGGTTAAAAGCTATCTCATGAAAGCTTTAAAACCTGTAGTTTCTTATTTTACCGGCAAACATTTCATCGAATGCATTGATTCGCCGGATTTTCATTTCATAGATTTCTTTTCCTCTCGATAACTGTTAACTTTTTAGGTATAGCTAAAAGGTAGGAAAACCTGTGGGGCTAAATGTTTATAGCCCCACAGGTTTTGTTGTATAACAATCCTGAAAAGTTTACAGATTCTGAAATGAAAATATTTTCGATGCAATGAAAATTTGGTGAAACATTTGTCGGTAAAAACCTTTAAAACCGACTTAGACAAGGTAAGGAGTTGATTGAAATTGTTTTTGAGACACCTTATTACACACAGACAAGCAGACACATTATTCCTGATGGCATTGATGCCTCTGTGATCATCACTCATCAGTTCGATTAGTATATACAAGTTTTTAAACAGCTATTTCATATAGATAAATACACTAACACTGGCGCGATTGGTACGAATCGAATAATCTATCATTATGTGAGCGTCGTCCTTATACATTCGCGCCAGCTTTCGTGAATTTACCTATAAACTACACGATATTCAGGGCCCATTCTAAAAATCAGGACGGCGTTTTGAGTAAAAAGAAACGGGTTGTGTCGGAGATACAACCGTTAAATAAGTTTAAGTGGATACTTCTTTGTTGGCTAGGGAACCCTAATAAAAAAAAAGTGCGAGTCTGACTCGCGTACCAAGGGTTCCGTACTAAGCAAACTGTACTTAAAAAATCACAGAAATTACAGAAATTCACTAAAATCCGTATAAGTACAGATAAATCGGTATATATGGCAACATTGACTGACGTAGGTCATTTGACTCGCGATACATTGAAAATGGCGGTCATTTCAGCATTATTTTCATGTCCGCCACATAAACTAAATAACATTTTGTGATTAACAACTAATTGCAAATAAAGAGGGATTAAAACATGTAACAAACAATTATTTTAAATCAGATTAGGCTTCTCTACAAAAAGTTATTCCGGAAGTCACGTGATACATTTTGAACTGTACCCCTATACAAGAACGCGAGCAAAGAAGTATCCACTTCAAAACCGGTCAAGTGCGAGTCGGACTCGCGCACGAGGGCCCACTCGCAATATATGTAGCAAATTAAACTTTATTTTGTGTACTGCCTAGTGTAACGTGAGCTCCCGTCACGAAGGGTCAAGGAACATAAAGCGGCGGTCAAAAATCGGCAGGTGAATAAGTCTGCAATAGCATTTGCTGGAGTCAGGACCAAACCACTGAACTGGGCTCCGTAGACCGAAAGTCCTTTCTGCAGAACGTCATTACTATAGTAGAAAAATACGTTAAAATGAGAAAACATCGCGATTTCAACTGGAATGACGTTGTTAAGATTTCATCTACGTGGAATCCGGTCATTAGTAAATGCAAGCGTCAAAAACCATCGTCCGTTATATCACCGGGCATTATTAGTGTTGTGTGTCGGCCGGGCGACAACCCTAGTGTACAAGTGATTAATGGGTGGATTGCAAAAAAAAAATTACATAGTTAAGAGCCTTAAACGCTTTAACTTTTTTCCATTGTGTAACGGAAATTACCAGTTTAGTAACAATAAAGATATTAGTATTAACATAAACGGCGGAGTTTTTTATTGTTTTAACTTATTAGTTTTTGTTTTTGCACAGCTTCAAGGGACTGCAGACCTAAGTATTTGATATTGATTTCAACTTGATACCGTTTTCGCGAAAAAGGATCTTGACTGACTCACGGACAACGAAGGGGATCCCCTTCATTGGCATAATTTTTTTTAGACTAATATAGTTTCGCATAATTGATTTGGCATAATTTCTATTGGCATAATAATACTGTCGCATAATAATACTTTGGCCTACTACTTTGTTTGGCATACTATGGTTTTAGAATAATTTTACTTGGACTAATTTGTATTCGACTAATACTCATTATGCATACTATTGTATGGGCTAATAATTATTTATCATATCTGTTTTGAAGCATAATTTCTGTTTTCTAAATGAATAAAACACAGTTTCGTTGTTAGCATGCATTTATTATTTATTTTTAATCATTTAATATAGTGTACGCTTATTTACTTTCATTCATGCATTATTTTGTAAGCAATGTATTATTCTGTATTAATTTTTTTTTTTGTAATTGTGCTTGTTTATTTGAGTTTTAGATTACCTGCTATGGCTTGTAGAAATGCAATTTTTGTTGATAATCATGTTTAATTGATAATATTGTTCAAATGGTTCTGTTTATTGATGTATTTTTTCTTTTTTGGTGGTGGTTCTATCCCAAGTTCTCTTTGTTCAATTTGAGTAATTTGGTGGTGTATTTCTTGGGAAATATTTCTTGCTAAATAATAAAAGGGCATTTCTCCGAGCGTTTCGACCGCTGTGATTTCGGTGGTCGCATTATTGAAGACGACTTTAATTGAAGACGATTTTTTGAGCTTTTGTGGAGAAGGCGCGGGAAGTGCTATCATTGTTTTCTAAATAGACCACAAAAACCTAAGGACATTGTCAATAATGCGACCACCGAAATTACAGCTGTCGAAACGCTCGGAGAAATGCCCAAAAATGTGGATGATGTTTTCCCACAAAATGTGCAAATCTGTTATGCCATGGTTTGGTTACGTTAGATTAGGTTAGGTTATGTTAGCATGATATCCAGGCGCGAAGCGCCTAAACAACGCAGAATAGGAGGTCCGTGAAGCGGACCTCCGTCGACCTCGCCTTTGTTACTAAATTCATATGATCACAAAACTAACCTTTTCTTGTAGTGCATCAGGCTCGTGATTGTGGTTCTTTATCTGTTTGGATGTGATTTCATGATTTTGTGCATCATTTACTCTGGTGAGAAGTCGAACGTTGCACTTTGTGTAATGCATGATTTTATTTTTTAGGACACAATTTTTATGCGTTTTGTAATGATGCCAAGTAATTATTATGTCTTTTTGTATTTATGCTATTTGATGTTAGTCTTTGTGATGATTATGCTATTTACGTTTATGCTTTTTAATTTTATGCCTAAAAAATTATGCCATAATATGGTTAGGCTTAACGCTAATTCGGCTTAAAAAAATTATGCGTTATTATATTATTCCAAATGATTTTATGCGATCCAATAGAGAACCACAACGAAGTACCTATACTGTAAGGGTTAATTTTGTCCTTTTGAGGTGCGCAACCATAAAAAGGGCCTAATTTCTTAGTAAAAGCATTAGACAATAGTACAAACGGATAGAAGGTCCACTGTTAAACAAAACCAATGTTCGAATAGAATACAAACCTGTTACATGTCGTCCTGCTCGACAAGTTTGCGCGTAATTTGCGTCACCCAGCAACAGTTATTAAGTTAATTATCGTCGTGTCGTCATGATCGTGTGATCCCTGCCTAGGAAGCTAGGGGTCCGGGATATAATTCTGGTAAGGGCATTTAAGTATTATTTATTTATATAAATTTTATTGCAGAATTACAAGAAAAGTACAATTAGCGGACTTAATGCCTTCATCCATTCTCTGCTCCCATTATCTGCTGCCATTGGGCTAAACAGAAACTTTAGGTACTTGTGCGATGCGATGAGCTATTGTTTATCTATAGAAGTATGTATATAGTCGTCTAGCATCCATAGGCAGAGCTTTGCCACCCATATACTTGTCCTGGTGATTATATGAAAACATAGCTTGGCACATCTTTTGTGAATATTCACCCTTATACGCCTTTAGATATCGGGCCCTAAATATCGTGTGTAATAACTGCTTCACTTAAATATAAATAATATAATACTATTAATACCTGCTAGCCTCGATTTTTCTACAGAGCTGGCATTGGCTAAGAAAGAAGAGTTTTATTAAGAAATCAAAATACAAGTATTACTTTCTGAAATTAAGTTGTGCTGTAATAATTGATGGAATGAGAAGCATACTGTGCTGTTCACACTACTAAGTCGTAGCCAAGATAAGACTTGAAATGAAATGAGTCAATTCCCGCACGGCTGAAACCTCATGGAAATAGAATATGGATTTGAATTTGTTATGGCCACGGATCGGATAATTGGATACATAAACGCCTAAAGTTGGCATATTCCCGGAAAATGTTAAGCAAGCATGGATTTCTTTATTTTAATTCAACAGAAATACTTGCTAGTTCGTATCATTATTTTATATTTAGGATAAAACTTTGCGTTAATTTAATTTGCTACTAATACTTTGTTACTTGAATAAATTGCAGGTAAAATAAATAAAATGTAGTCGATCTCATGGAAAATAACTTCAAATAGTTAATTATAAATAAAATAAAATAAAATAGCCTTTTATTCTCGACTTTTGATTTTAACTTTAAATTATATGTTGACATCGGTGATTTGCCTCTCGGCATAGGCCTCCCCTAAAATCCTCCATTTATTCCTATCAGTTGCAGTCCGTCTCCAAGTTGGTCCTGCGACTGCCTTTATGTCATCTTCCCATCTACGCAATGGTCTGCCTCTCTTCCTTTTCCCATCTCTTGGATACCATACCATTCTGTGACTAGTTTGTTCGTAAATAGTTAATACTTAAATACTTTTGTTTTTACTACGTTAAGTTGTTAATTAAGTAGTGTAATAAGTAGTTAATTTATAAATCCCGGTAATTTGAGTTGAGTCCGCCTCCATACAACTCAACATCAACGCCACTGCCAAAGTGTAGGTATTTATATATCTGATTATTCGATCCCTGGTTATGAGTGAGCGGTAGTGTCATTGCCAATCCAAAATCGATTTTAACCGTGTAAAAATAGAACTTGATAAATAAATACTCAATAATAAAGTGTGTGAAAACTTACACGTGACTTTCATATGCTCCTTTCCTGTTTTTTCCAATTCTAATTTATGTAATTTAAATAATATCGGTGAGGGAGTGACTAGGAAGTCCCTCAAGCAATATATCGAAGTGTTCGCGATCGTTGGGAATTTCGTTGCTAATTTTCCAAGGCCCTGCAAACAAAAATAAACCTTAAGTATTCAACCATGAGCACAAATTGAAATGTCAATTAAGAGATCTACAGGCTTAAAAAGCAAAAGAAATTTTCAACCTTAACAGCATTAAAATAGAGTCGAAAGGTTAGTAAAGATTATTGAAAATTGAACTCTGCTGTGAGGTGGACTGATGACCTGGTAAAGGTCGCGGGCATCCAGCGGGATGCGGGTAGCGCAGGACCCGTCATTGTGGCACTCTTTGGGCGAGGCCTATGTCCAGCAGTGGACGTCTTTCGGCTGACATGATGATAATGAACTCTGCTGCTAAGACACAAAGTTGGATTTAGTACTTACTTCAAGGCAGACCATTAGGAGAGGCATGTGAGCCAGTATCAACTTGTGATTATGATTTGAGTTTATTTTCTCAGTCAGACGGCCGCACAAAGAATCGGCACCTAAAATAGAAAATTATGAGTTTTCATTGTTGTACAGTTTAATACAAGAACAAGTAAATGGCGAATCAACTTTTATTGTGTAGTTATTCTGTCCGTATGCCAGGAGGCAATTGGGTACTTTCCTGGGTAAAAAATATATAATATATAGTCCGTCAGTTAGATTATCGAAAAATATTGGACACGTATTTTTTTGTTCGTCAATTAAACAAAAAATGATTAGGATATAGTCTGTTAAAGTTCCGGGTGACGTCACATTATGGTAAAAAGTGTACCATAATGTGGCGTCACGCGGAACTTTAACGAGCTATATCTTTATCATTTTTGTTTAACCTTTTGACAGCGAGGGTGCAAAACAAAACGGTGCCCAACGAGGCCAGAACAAAAACAATAGCCAGACAAAATATGAATAAAATGAAACTTCTGATAAATATTGACATGACAATATTTATCAATATTATCATGTGGCCGTCCATGGCTTCAGTGGCACGAGTTTTCGTCCGCGTCCACAGCCGTCTTTAGCTCTCAAAAGGTTGATCGACTCACAAAAAAATACGTGTCCAATTTTTTTGGATATCTAACTGACGGACTAAATATAATTTTTTAGGAAAGTAGCCAATTGTATGAATTGTGCCAGAGTTTCATAGAAACAATACTATTATATTAACTCCTAGATTATCCATAAAATAATAGGCATACTTAAGTTAATTAAAACCACAAAAATGTTTCTAGGATTTATACCAAAATAAAAACAGTTTAAAAAAAGTGACGTATCACGGAGAGGTTATCAGCAACTAGCTACAAGAAAAAGTATATTAGTCATGGATACATGTCGTAAGCTACACAGCGTGTTACATGTTGTAATATAGGAACCATTTATTAATTCCTATTGCACTTTGATATAATGTGACGTTCGTAAACAATAAGTAGTTCGACTACTTATTGTTTACGAACGTCACATTATATCAAAATGCAATAGGAAAGGATATGGGATAGGAAAGTGGGTCAAACTATTAGTGGGTATTGAGTGGATTACACCAGTAGCCTGTTTTACGAAGCGACCAGTTACACTCGACAAAATTCTTTTCACAATGCCATTCGAACCAGTTTTCTGAGTGGATCAAATGTTTGTAAACATTTGAAACAAAAAAGAGTGTCAACGGCGCACCCTCGCTGGCGACAGCCGAAACGGCTCATACAAACTGACGTTACATCATTATCTTCGTACTAACTGTTGGATGGCAAATCACGTTAATTTCTGTTCCGGTCGTGAAATACTGAGTTTTTTTTATTAAAGTGTAAGATTTATATTGGCATACTTGGCCGATAAAAAAATACATATATTTTTGAAACTTACAAGTATTTTTATGATATTAATTATATTTTGTAATTTACACATTATTGTTATCATTTAATGATTTACTATCAATATAGCAACACTACGTTATACATTTTAAGTACCCAATTTTGCAATTCTTTATTGGCCAAGCATCTGTGTTACCAGTTTAGATTTGTAAGATTGTAGCTTCGTGAAACGAGGCACAGTGCTTATAACAGAAATAAAAACATCTCTTTGGTTGGTATTGGTATTCACGTTTCGAAACAAATATCAATCGGTCTTCATGAGACTGTTATCGATCGAAAGTCAATCTTATTGTTAAGATGTTAAGCTTCATAATCATGCGGGCATTAGTTTGAATAGGGTAGCTCGGGGTCACTCTCAAACCCACGATATACCTATACCTATTAATATGGTTAGATCGTTTATAAGGGCCGGCACCCCACACGCCTCTTCAACTGTAAAACCATAATGACATATACATAAATACAGATAAATATTGACAATCCTGGTGATTTTAAACCACAGATAGCAGAAACATAAATAGAAATGACATTTTTGTTACAACTTCTGGAAGATAATTCATTTCTTGACCTACATGTCAGGATGAAAGCTACAGCTGATATCACCCTCGACTTCGGCTCACGCAATGTCGCATCCATTAACAGGGTCATTTTATGAAAAATTGTACTCTTTTCTTCTCACAATTTTGAAATTTTAGGTAACCCCTACGCAGAATCGAAAACCCTATTCATTCGAATAGGAGAAAAAAGGGTGCGATATTTTTCATACAACTTCCATTTTTCCATTGCGTTACTTTCATACAAGAATGTGTGGAAAGTAACGAAATGGAACTATGAACATTTGTGACACTTTTTTTCTTCGGGGAAAGGGGTTTTTGAGAGAGATAACCTAAAATGTCAATAATGTGAAAGAAAAAGTCAGTGTACAGTCAGCAGCAGAAGTTGCTAAGCATTCCTAGTGCTCAAAATGATCTGCACTCGGACTCTAATGTCAAGGGAATAAGGATCTGTGTAGGTCATTTTGAGCGTGTTACTTTGCTTAGCTACTTCTGATGCTGACTGTACCTACACTACATATTTTGTAGAATGGTCCAACGGCGGCGTACCTGTTTCGTCGCCGATGGCCCAGACGAGCAGGTCCACACAGGCCGAGTTGGCCATGACGTTGACCTTGAACTTGTTGACCGTCGCGTAGTTGGTCTCCCTGTCTTCCTTCTCCGAGGCGTCGTGGTGGCGGCTCTGGAGCTCCGTTTGACCGCTCAGGAAGAGGCATTTTACGAATTCCTGTACAAAATGCATACATAGCGCGTTAGCCCTTGTACGCACTAAGCGGCTAGCCGCGTGCGGTTGCGGCCAACCGCTTAGTGCGTAGAGGTTTTGCGTTTGCGGTTTCATATGTTTTGTCCAACCGCACGGCATACCGCTTAGTGCGTACAAACGCTTAAGGTGACGTAGGTTCATGGTCTTCTCTCCCTCTCACTGAGCATAAGCGTGAGCGAGATGGAAGTGCGTGTTCGGAAGCGCGGATACTTATCATGTTTTAAATTTTAATTTTTTGTAAGTTTAAACGTATAAAAAAAGTAGTAGCTAAGTTCCCTCAAACATGATATTGCCGATTTTTACACAGAAACAAATATTCTCTTTTTTTTCGTATACAATAAAATTATGAATAACTTAATCTAAGTGTTCGCCAAACTGCAAAACAGTTTGTTGGCGAATATACACTCTTTAAAATAGGCATGACTAAATTTTTTTCACGATGCCATTCGAACCAGTTTTTCGAGAGGAATAAATGTTTGTATGGGAGTAACTACAATTAAAGAACATAAATACCCAAAAAATTGTGACAAGGATTGACCTCGCTGGCAGCATCCCAAACGCTTCATACTGATTGACTTAAAAGTATGACGTCACACTTAGCTATTTGAACTAATTGTTGTACGGAAAATCAAGTAAATTGCTGTTTCGGTCGCGAAATATTGCGTTTAGGTCCTTATTTGTCATACAATTTTGTTTCTATAAAAGCGTAAGGATTATATTGGTAGCTTTAAATTTACACTTGGACAATTAAAAAAATGCAAGTTCTTTCTAAACTTTCAAGGTTCATATCTTTTTATGATATTAATTATATTTTTTAATCTATACTTTATTACAATAATTTGATGATTTACTATCCATTTAGCAACACTATGTTATCAATTTTAACATAAGTCATCATGCCTATTATGTTTGTATCTATATCTAAACATTAGCTATGTTTTTTATGCTTAGTATTAGTTAATAAATTAAAAAAGTAATTAATTAAGTTACCTGAACATCTTTGGTAAATGGTCCAGGTAGATCCTTCTGATGCTGCAGTATCTCTCTCAACAGTGTCACCATCACGAGATTCAGCGTTTCGGAAAACGATTTGTAAGGGAAAACCTGTGGAGACAAAATAATAAATATTACGGGACAGTCGTACACAAAACGAACCAGCCCTAGAGTAAGCTCAATAAGGCTTGAGTTATGGGTACTAGATGTATTAATAGATACAAATACTTAAATATGTAGAAAACATCCGAGACACAGAAACAAATGTTCATACTAAACACAGAATTATTTGCCCTTACCGGGATTCAAACCCAGAAACGTCAGGTTTGTACGCAGCGTTACTACCCACTAGGCTACACCAGTCGTCAAAACACACACACATTTGACATTGATAAAAGTATAGGGGCAAACAAGTTTCTACTGTCTGTGTAATATACGCATACGTTATTTCGAGCTTACTGTACCTCCCTGTACTCGTGCAGCTTATGGCGTGATTATACGAAACGGGCCTACGGGTCCCTCTGCGTCCAGTACAACAACGCGTTCCGGGTGCTGGTGCCGGCATCAGGGATGTTTGCAGAAGCTAGGGTGGATTGCTTTTACGCCACCATGCGCAAGAGAGCTGCATTCCTGGTGCGTCGGGTGCGCGCCAGCCCCAACACCATCTTAATGATGATAGGGGGCAGATTGGACTGCCCCTACTTGCTTCATTGTAGTCGGTTACATGCGCCGTACTCAATGAAGCCAAATATGTAGTTCTTTTTTTTTAGTTGTTTATATTATTGCCGATATTCTAAGTAGTAACATAGTCTTTCTAAGGATAATACTAACTTGAATTGAATTTAATATTATTGTGTGATTATTTATATATGAAACGAGCGCCTAATATCTACTTTCTAAAAAGTGCAACTAAAAAAAAACTAAACAAGTGATTGTTTAGTTTAGTAAAATTGTCATTTTTGTCGCTGACTTGAGCTGTCAAATCCATATTGCAGTAAACATTTTCTAATCGTTTTTGAGATAAAAATATGGTCCTGGTAAGATGTGTTGTTGTGAATTGTAATAACACAAGATTTCATTAATATTTTTCACAATATTTACTTACTTCTTGTTTGACAGCGGTGACAATATTGTCCATAATGGCCGCCTGTGACGTGGCGCTGTCGTCGCGCTCGGTCCCAATATTCTTTGTGAATTGCAAATCGGTGTTGCATTTTAAATGCAGAACGATGCATGAATAAATAAAATAATAACCACCTGTATTTGCCCAGCCGCGTATATATCGTCCGCCTCCTCATCCAAAAACGCCAACAAATCTTTAGTCAATATCTTCTTCGCGTAAGAAAGGATGTTCTGCAGATATCTGACGTAAAACTGAACGTTGATCCTTCTCTCCGGGGACTCCGAGAACCGCATGTACGGGAACTGGTTGAAGCTGGATCCGAACTTGTGGAAGAAGTACGTGGTGGGGTCGTAGGGTACGGAGTGGTAACTGTTGAGGGACCCGCGTTTGAGCGTGCCGTCTATAGTATCGGTACCATTTTCCATTATATGCTCTACTGGGTTCAGATTCCCTGGAAATTAAATTTTGTCAAGTGCATTATGGTACATTCGCAATAGGGTATTTTCATCTATCAAAATTAAATTCGGTACCATTTTCCATTATATGCTCTACTGGGTATAGATTCCCTAAATTTTGTCAAGTGCATTATGGTACATTCGCAATAGGGTATTTTCATCTATCAAAATTAAATTGTTAAAGTATTTTTTTATATACTTTTTACCATAAGAAATACGAATATAACACTATTTTGTTTGAAAAACATAAGATTAATTTTTAATTGTAAAATTAAAACGTAGTTTCATTATATGTATGGCACGTGACCGAAAACGCCGACCGCCATCTTGTCTTGTGAGTGACGCCAGTATAGCAAATGGAAAAACAAGTATTCGTTGTAAATAACATTTGACATTTCTATGTTTCTGCACGTAGTATCTTCTTAATAGTCAGAGTAGTCTGTGGTTTCTGCTCTTATGACGTCACGATAATGGCGGCTGCCTTTTTGACGCGATTATATAGCATTCAAATTTTAACCATTTTTTCTTTGCTTAAAGCGATATTGTTTTCAGGAAATAAAATACCAGTTGATCATCGTATTTATAAGACCGCAATACGATGAATCCTTATGTACGGATGCGAAGCGTGGACACAGACACTTAAAAAAGAGAATATGTTACTAGTCGCCGAAAGAAAAATCCTTCGTAAGATTCTCGGCCCAAAGCAACGGCCGGGCGGAAGCTGGAGAGTCCTAAAGAACATGGAAATAGAAGATCTGGTGGCTGAACCTAACATCTTAGGAGAGATCAAAGCTCACAGACTCCGTTGGCTTGGTCACCTGGAGAGAATGGAGGAAGATCGCAAAGTCAAGAGAGTCGGACGTCCAAGGTACCACTGGAGCGACATGGTCCAGGCGGATCTGCAATGAGCTTCAAATCTGCACTTGGCAAGAGCGCGGAACCGAGAAAAATGGCGCACTCTAGTGTCGGAGGCCAAGATGCATTCTGGGTCGTTGAGCCAACGGAGTAAGTACGTTGATTATCGAATCTATACGAACATTATAGAACATATAAAAAAAAATGTAGAATAGCCTATTTCCATGCTAAGTCGCGGTCAAAAGCTAGTACAATACAATTATAATTTATTTATTTGTGTACGATTGTCAATTTACCTGATAAAGACCTCGGTATAATTGGGCGAAACTGGTTGAATTTCCTCTTCTTGTCTAAAGTGGAGTATTCGAAGTTGGGTTCAGGCTCCTTGTTTTTCACTGGGCTCGGTGGTTGGGGGAACAGGCGGCAGAGTAGTGGGGGGTCGATCGTGGCGAAGCGGCCCATGGATCGCGCTAGACCTGGAGCAGAATAATCGAGATACAAACACTTCAACGAACGCACGAGGAGCTGACTCGGTCGCCACTTTTATGTTTGAGCATACATGAGATATTGTCTCCATGCAGAGCCGCAACTTGGAGACCAGGTTGGTATAGATAATCTCTAATACAATACAATGAGCTGCGGGTGCGCAGAGAACTGTGCCTGGTCAAATATATTGTTGAGTTGATTAGGGGTCAAATATATAACAGTCAGGTATATAAGTATATATGTCCCTGACAGGTACGTGTAGCGCCGCCTTCGGCCGAGTCGCGCGGGCACACCAACCTGCTCAACATGGCGCCTCTGACGCGAGCTGTGCGGGCCCATAACCTAATAGCAGAGGATATTGATTTGTTTTCGTGTTCTCTGAATGAATTCGCAAGGTCTACATTGTTTATATTATGTTATATGCGTAGTGATATAGTTTAGTTTAGTACTAAAGTAATTGTGCAAACGCTATTGTCTTGGGATTAGCTCCTGTAAAGATAGTTTTAAGTGTGGTAAATAAATAAATAAATAATCTGGTGGCCCGGGGTGACCTATGTGGGTCTCGCCATAAACTCCATTTGTGAGGTTACTCCTTCAAGTACAAATGTCAAAAAAATTGTAGGCTACCCAAGTCTGGAAAAAACGAGGTCGCGTCCTGTCACGGTCGCCACCTCTATATTAGAACTGTATATTTATGTACCCATCGCTTGCAAAAGAGCGTCCACCTGAAAGCAAGCGGTTACTGTAGTAATAGAACTCGCATACGCGTAGTACCTAAAAACCTGAACACTCTTCATGAAGAACCCCATACTGTAGTATCTCGTAAAACCACGGAGTACATTCCATAGCTCATTCGCAGGAGGAAAGGGTCTAGCCGCATTCCTATAGTGAAACTGCCCCTGGCTGAAATGTATACCTTTCTTAGAAGCGTTAATTGGTCTTATTATAAGATATCATTTTACAATATTTCAAGCCTGGAATCCCCTTGGTTTGGATAAAAATAAAAAAAAATAAAAAATCTTTTTTAATTTTTCTAAGCTAAACTAATGGTTAGATTTCTTTGAAATTCGGATTATACATGGCACTAATAGCAATACATTTTCAAAAAAAAATCAAGGTTCTAACTTATTTACAAAGGCCTAAAAAAAGTTTTTTTTGTTTTAAATTTTTTTTTTTTTATTTACAAGAGGGCGACAACCTCAATTTTTTGGTATTAAATGCACAATATAATATTGTATGAAATATATTTTTTTCATAAAAATCCATTTGTGGCAACAAGGTAAAAATGTCTTACTAATGCAGGCCTTTCGTCTTAAGGCGTTTGTAGGTTACACATATACACATTGGGCCAACGTACTTGGCTCATTGTGTACTTCCGCCTTTACAACCATTTAGTAGGTATAAACGAGCAGCAGCTAGTTGAGCAGAAAAATTGTGTACACTAAGTTTTTTTTTTTATGCAGTATTGCGTATTTCATAATAGTAATGTTTAGGTAGTAGTTGTTTACGTACAGCAATAGTAGATTACATACCGAGGCCAATAAAATAAGAAATGTCTCAGAACACATGTAATTATCGGCCGAAGCGAAGCTGAGGTCTATTATGACATACGCAATACTGCCTTAAAAAAATTTACGTATCAAAAGAAACTAAAAAAGTTAAGCACATTTGATTAAAATCCTACAATTTACACCTAAACATAACACTTATAATTACTCATCCTCGTCACTATCTGTATTAATACTAACATTTATACCTTCGGTCTTGAACGGTGCACAGAGTTTATGGCTAGGCCGCGGAATTCTGGATAAAAATCTGCCATACGACAAGTAATATATAATTGCGGCTACATGTGAACAACAACCTACTGTTCTTAACCCGTTCGCACATTCACAACAATATTGATCGATTGCTTCTACTCCCCTCTTTTCGCCATCATACTTTATGAAGCATCTATATACCTTCTTAGAGATGTGCCGAGAATGTATCTGTATCTACTATTGCTGTACGTAAACAACTACTACCTAAACATTACTATTATGAAATACGCAATACTGCATTAAAAAAAAAACTTAGTGTACACAATTTTTCTGCTCAACTAGCTGCTGCTCGTTTATACCTACTAAATGGTTGTAAAGGCGGAAGTACACAATGAGCCAAGTACGTTGGCCCAATGTGTATATGTGTAACCTACAAACGCCTTAAGACGAAAGGCCTGCATTAGTAAGACATTTTTACCTTGTTGCCACAAATGGATTTTTATGAAAAAAATATATTTCATACAATATTATATTGTGCATTTAATACCAAAAAATTGAGGTTGTCGCCCTCTTGTAAATAAAAAAAAAAAATTTAAAACAAAAAAAACTTTTTTTAGGCCTTTGTAAATAAGTTAGAACCTTGATTTTTTTTTTGAAAATGTATTGCTATTAGTGCCATGTATAATCCGAATTTCAAAGAAATCTAACCATTAGTTTAGCTTAGAAAAATTAAAAAAGATTTTTTATTTTTTTTTATTTTTATCCAAACCAAGGGGATTCCAGGCTTGAAATATTGTAAAATGATATCTTATAATAAGACCAATTAACGCTTCTAAGAAAGGTATACATTTCAGCCAGGGGCAGTTTCACTATAGGAATGCGGCTAGACCCTTTATTATCACTTACCTATAAGCACCGGTATGGTGCCCTTGCAGAGTTGCAGCTTGGTCACCGTGTTGGTGTAGTCTCTTGTCTGGTGACAGTCCAGGATGACTTGGGTGAGGCTCGCCATCAGCTCTATCTGGGCGGTGATGATCTCCTCCCGGAGTGAGGGCTGCTTGGTGGCCACGTCGGAGAGCAGCGTATTGAGGCAGAAGCTGAACTTCTCCGCCATTGGTATGCCTGTAACAAGCATAAAAAGTTCAGAAAACTGAATCCTAACAATGGAAAGCTAACTAAAAAAAACTGTTTTCATACAGAAGGTAATCTATGTCACCCGGAGTATCATTTCGAATTGATTGATACCTCATTCATCAAAATCGGTTCAGTACCTTAAACGCTACGGTGGAACACACGTAAAAATACAAACATGGACTGCTAAAATCGTATCCCTTCCTGTCGGCTATGCCGTAGTCGGGCAAAAAGGGCATTTTTATTTCAATTGGTATATGACTTAATAATTGTTTTAATTTAAAGAATGCAACTTTACTCTATACCTATGTCATAAAGAGGAAAAGTATGTGAGATTTTAGTCATCAACACACAACATGCCTCCATACTGAATCAATTTGTCCGCTTGCAATAAATTGCATACAAACAAATCATTACGTTGACCTTAAGCTCTGCAAAATTACAAAAGCGCGTTACAAACGTACCAACATACAGTGATGCACCTATAGTTAGAATGAAAGGTATGTATAGCTGTTTCTTTCCAACTATAGCTGCATCTTTGTCAGTTGTTGCGATAAATTGAACATTTGTAATAAGCAGCAATATGGACATAAACAAACATGTAAGTCCATTGACATTACATGGACATTATTTACCATTTACCTCGCCATCTTTTCTTTATACATACATAGTGTTAAGCAAATAAACACATTTAATTTCCTTTCATGCAAACAGAAACACACACTACATGCTTTGTAGTGTACAGTCGAAGCCAAAACCCTACGCGTTCAATAGGTTCTCAGTAACGGAATAAAAAACAGAAATTATTCGTATCATTTTAATTTTAATTATTAAATACACTTTCTTGTTTTACGTGCATATGTAATTTCTTTAAAATATTTTAATTTAGCTTCATAAAAAAAAACTTTTGTTCGACGAAATGAGCCTTATTATTTTCATCAACACAATTACACAGATTTTATTGAGTGGTTTTTAATACCTAAGAATAAGAAGTAAAAGTTTTAGAGTCGGTAGATGACAGGATAAGTCAATGATGTAATATAAAAAAAAGAGGTAGATAGGTTATACCCGCTCGAAAATTGAGACACTAAAATTGAGTCAATTGGCAAACTTGCCTCAGTTTCGAGTCATCAATAGACACGTTAGCTGTCAGATTTGGTGGCCATTTTTAAACACGGAGTTTCGTATAGACAACTATCTACCTTTTTTATATTACATTATTGGGATAGCTAACTATTTACTTATTTGTATAGAATACATTTTCCACCATAATTCACTAGAATACGGGTGTAACAGTGCACATGTTTACGCTTTGACGTGAACTGTACATTTTGAAAGTCATTCCGAACATAATCATACCACCTGTTCAAATTCAGCAGGTATAAAATATGATGATATCACCAATAACGCGAGTCAGTTGCCAATAAAATGCTGTACAAATTTATTGTGCTGTTGCTGATACTTTGTATCATGGTAAGTCTTTTTTTAATAAAATTATACTAAAATGATTTTATTTGTAATAACTAGCGTCCTGTGGTGGCAAATTTCACACAGAGAGTAATGGAGTCGTTGTTCTTTACGAACTTTTTACGATTGAATGAATAAATTATTTATTTTATATATACTTTTAGACGAGTGATTACAGAAACACCATTAAATATTACGTTCTAAATTTTATATTTTGACATACAAAATTTTCATAACAATTTTCTTTTTTTTATTGCAATTTATGGTCTTCTGTACACGAATTACTTGATAATGTCTATATGTCTATGTGTATATATGTAGCGTATAATGCATTTATATTTTTTCTTTCTCCTCTAGTATATTCGTAACAGAAATTATCATATTTTTTTCTTGGCACCTGTTATAAGTCTCTGTTTAGCCCAATGGTTAGCTGGTAGAGAATGCCATGTGGCATTAAGCTCGCCATTTGTACATTTTGTTGTATTTTGTGTAATAAAGTTTAAATAATTAAATAAATAATGTGGCCAAAGGTCATATTTGCTAGCGTACAAAGTCGTAAATGTAGTATATGCGAACACAATGGCATCTGTAGTAGACGTAAGCTTGAAATGTTTGTGGGAAAGTAACTTAACAGAAAATGTAAATACATGTACATTGACATTTCACCAACTAAATATTTACTCGCAAGAAAATTATAAGAATTTTAAGAGAACTGAATCATTTAATCGTTATTCGTTTAGTCTTAAAAAATCCTAGGTGACTCTACTACCCTACGTGTGAAATTTGCCACATCTTGCCCGGATCCTAGTAATAACTCATACATAATTACAGTAACTATTCTTGTTTCAGAGTACCCAAATAGTTTATCTGAGTAAGTAAAGTGAATTAAATAAAAGCCTTCCTGGAATATGCTACTGATCAATTAAGGTGGTTCGATTTCCATACAAAACGTCATTTGATATTCGCAGGCTAACGGTGTGATATTTTAAGAAACTTATGTACTTAACAAACTTTCATAAATTAGCTTTCCATCCCCCTTTCCTAGAATAAACATTCTTTGCCAAATAATAATTTGAGAAAAATAGTTTGGGACGTGATACTTTGGGAAAGTTTTTCGCACATACATTTAATTTAATTACATAAACTAATTTAGTAATCCGAAAAAGTTTATTCTAGGAAAGAATTTTAGTCTATTCTATCAAATCGAACGACCTTAATTGGAATCAGAGACTAGTTAATTAATTAGAAAGACTGCCAATGTCTATACTATATCGCGTTCTTTTAAAATAATGAGCCAGATGTAACTAGTTTCACCGTAAAGAGGCCTCCGCAAAGTTATGCAATTTTTTTTAATTTTTTTTTGACTTTACTATAACGCTCCTCTATTAGTTATTTACGATACAAGTGCAGAAAATAGGAAATTTGCAACGAGTGGTGATAAATTAAAACACGCCCGAAGGGAGTGTTATAAATCGACACGAGTTGCTAATTACCTATTCGCACGTGTATCGTACAACGTTTTACAGTACATATGGCTCTTTAAAGTTTCAACATATGCACGGAAAGTGCTAATTTCCGCACTAGTGCGGGCAAGTAACACCATGTGTACTGTAAAATATTTTACACGCCTGCATGTAGGCTGAATGCAACTGGGCATGTTTTATTTTAATTTTACCATTTATTTAACTGCATTCTGAGCAAATAAATTCTTTGAATCTAATGAAAGGAATGGTACAGAGCAGAAACTTGTCTATAGTTAAATTAGCTAAAGCGGGCTCATTATTTTAAAGAAAAGTCACATTGGACGACGAGAAACTAGAAAATTATAAATAAAAATTTATAATTTTCTAGTTTCTCGTTGGAATCCTATAATTTGCACTCTCACTTCTTGCTCCAAGTTCCAATCTAATATCAATACATCAATTGAATGGTAATAAAAGTGCTGTTACTATGTTTCTAGATGCGGCCCCTGCCTTGCGCGAACCGTACTATACATTCATTTCTGCAGCAAAGTTACCTGTTTGTCTGATATAAAAGCAATATGTGAAATTAAACTTTCCCAACATTATCAAATGTTTTCTTACCCCATGAACGTCACCTGTGTTAAATATTAACTTATTACTTTCCGCTAGTGTAATAAAATGATCAACATAAATTTGTATGTATTTGGGGTAATCTCTGGAACCACTTTTCCAATTATTTTCTTTCACCTGTGTATAGAATGGACTATCTGGAAGGTCATGGGCTATATTTTATCCCGCAGATTTGTCCACGTTCTTTACAATACGCGGGAGAAGCTGCGCGGCCAGCTAGTATATAAATTTGTTAACTTGGGAACAAGATTCACTAAATTAAACCACTATAACATGAAATTGTTTTCTATAAACGAAAAATGCTGTGATTTAAAGTCTGTGTTATTTTTTGTCCAGTAGCAAAGCAACTATTAGGGCCGACTCAAAACGGAATGGCAGCGGCAGGCTCGCGTCGCCGCCTTTATCTACATACTTAAAGACCAGTATCGCTTGAAAAGCTCGAAAAGGTCTCGCGGCGCCGCGGGCAGCCGCGGGTAGAAGCGCCGACAAGACGCGCGTGGCCGCGAGACTGCTCTTGTCACCGTGGGCGGCCGCGCGATCTTTCCGAGCTTTTCAAGCGATACTGGTATTTTAAGTATGTAGATAAAGTTTAAAATTATTTCACACTGGAAGTGCTCGCCACGCTGCTACCATTCCGATCTGAATCGGCCCTTAGTGTTTGAAAACAACTAGCAAGTGCCACCGGGTTATAAGTAAATAGTAATACCAATGCTACTCACGGTCGCCACTCTTCATCCGACACACTGACTCTTCAAACTGTGCCGTAGTGAGACACTTCAGCACCTTCAGGAAGTACGGATGCAGCTTATCCTGGTGCTGCATGCCGCTTTGAAGGTAGTACAGCCCCAGGGCTATGCAAGCCTCCATGCTGCGGGTGGTGACCACGAGCGATGACCCCGCTTGCGGGGACAGCATGAATAGAGTGTTTACCTGAAACAGGAACAATAGGGATGTTGACAACAAATAAAATAATCAATAATGTTCAATATTCTCGAAAAAGGATTAAAAATATAGTAATCATTTATTTGCTACCTTATGTAAGTACTTGTTTCTAAGATACAAAGGACCCAGCTAGGGCATAGCAATGTGGTTCTTTTAAATTACATTAAAGCTAGGTACATAAACAATTTATATAGATTTTACTATTATGGATGAGCGTGGCTGAGAGAGGCAAGGGACTGCACGGAATGGAAGGCTCTGGAAGAGGCCTATGTTGCTAAGAAAGTTTTTTAGTTTTTTAAAGGCTTCAATTTATTTATTTATTTATTGATGAAGACGTTTACATGACATTACAGTGTACACCAATGGGTCACGAAACTTAGACTAACAAATTAAAATATACATAACACAATAACAAGTAACAAATAAATTAAATTGTACAGTTGAGCACCTATCATCTATCGCCTCACAGAATCTCAAGCATTCACTAGACATAGCCGCCCATCACCATGCAAACAAGTCGCATTCCCGTGTTGATGCCAGGAGCGCATTCAGCTGTCAGAGAGCGCGAGGCAGAGGGGAGTTCCTGCACGACACAGTGCGCGCCGGCGGCACCGCCAACAGGTCGCCTGGCCGTGCTCTGAGGGCTATCCGGGACAAACAGGCTCACGAGACGCTCCACCAGTTCGGGCCAGTCAGCCTCACCATGCAGGGCACGACATGCTGAGATCATTAAATGTTTTGTCTGACCTCCAGAGTGTTGAACCCGAGAGTGCCCAGAAGATATTTAGTTGGGTACAGATACGGATAGTACCCATGTACTTTCTTATACTCTTCAATAATAAAGGCTATTTTTTTATATTTTTTTATTTATTTATTATGTCATATCACAATGTCTAGGCATATATAAGTTAATCAGAATAGGACATAGGCTATAATTTAAAAGTGAATACAAGATTACAATTAACATTAACTAAGATAAATTAAAACTAAGTTAAATCTAAAAAAGGCCCTCGAGGCATTGTACCGAGGATGCTGGCGGCATTTCCTCGCTGAATTGCAATGCTGATGCGTTGCGCGAGAAAGCCGCCAGCTCTTCGGTCACCAGTTAATTAAATTATAATAACAGTTACCTACCAAATGTTATCCTCCATAAACTAGCTACAGAGTAATAGCATTTTTCTATTAATTTTTGTTTTAAGGTTTTTATAAATAATGAATTGGTTTGTGCGGATTTTAATCTGGTATGGATTTTGTTGTACACTTTTATTGCTTAGTAGTAAGGAACATTTTTGTAAATTTCAAGTTTGGGTTCGGGTAATTCTAATTTCTGCCCACGTCAGCATTTTGAGTCAATTTGAAAGGTGTAGGTTTTTACATACAAATGTGGCAACTCCGAGAACGTACAGGGAGGGGAGGGTCAGTAGCTTAAGGCGTTTGAAATGGGGTCTGCAACTACCGAGTTGGTGGATGTTTGCTAAGATTCTTAGGACACAGCTGATACACACCCTAAACCAAAATAAAAAAATATATATGAAATATTTTAACTCTAATGGGTCGTTCTTCTTTTTTACCGACAATGAACCGAGGTTTTCCTTTTTTTTTTTGGTTTTTGAACTATCGAAAATTGTGATTTTGAAGTGCGATTTAAAAAAAAATGCATTGGTTTCTTCATTAACACTAATTAAAGTTTCCTTTCCGGCCAATATACATATTTGTTTACGGTTGGTTTAAAAAAAAAATGTGACAAAGTGGACTCTTTCAGTGGGGACTACATTTTGGTTTACCACTCTGTCACGGACTTCTACGATAAAAATATGTTTAAAAAAATGCTACTTAGAGAAATTAAAATATTAAATAATACTAATCAATAAAATAATATGGACGTTCATTTTCGAACATTATAAAACCGTAAAATCATTACTCAAATGAGATGCCGTAGTAAGACGAAGAACGACCCTAATATGAAATATATATCAAAAATTTCCCATTTATATTATTTCCAGTTAAACTAACGTACAGCCGTAGATTCAATTTCTTGAAGCTTGTAAGGTCAAGGCCCGACATAGATTGATGTTCTATATACTAGTCAAGACATAGTAGGTGTTACTTCTCAAATTAATGTTACAATTACATTTCCTGCACATTCAAATCAAAACATACTAATTATAAAGCCTGGATGAGATCATAACAAACTTATCAAGGAAATATATCAGTCATCGTAATTTAATTTATCGAATTATTAATACAATTACTTAAGGATCTACTTTGGGAAATGGGTTCAAAGTTCAATTCTATTGAATACAAAAAAACATATGCAATGAGTTCTTGCTGAAGACAGGATTTCGCAAAATGTATTGCTCAACATATAAATTTACGTACTTTTTCCCATGGTGTCGGCTGGATGTTCGACAGACACCTGGCCAGATGTTGCACGGTCTGCTTGAAGAATTCGTTTTCGTCCATCGACATTGTTTATGTTGTTATTATAATAACAATCATTTTTTATTTAGACAGCAAAATTAGTCACTATTGCATGTCTCCCATCACTATAGGCTGGGCTGACTGACATAATGACATTGACAGTAGTATAGTAGCAGGCAGTGTTGCCATATCGTATGTCAAAAGTCAGGCGCCGTGTGGGCGCCGTTCACATTGCCTGATAATATAATTGGTTCGATACGGCTGCTGGTAATACTGCTATTGTAGCCAGCTTCTTATTGAACAATCGTAATTCTTGCACATATCAAAGGTTACACTTATTATAATTATTATAACTAAAGGAGATGCTACACGGGCTGATATCGGCAGCACTGCATGCACGCCGCCGCGTAATTCGGCCCGTGTGGATATGTGTCGGACGGAAGTTCGTATTAGTGTCGCGGTAGCCCCTCTGACTGATTTCGCTCGTCTCTCGTCTGGCAGCGGCTAAAGTGAATTCGTAAAATTAAAAGTATCATTTAACGCATTTGTAAAATAAATGAAATGTTTTTCAAATTCAAATGTTTTTTGTCAAACGATAGAGAACAGTGTAAAAATAAAATATACAAACGCGCCTACAATATTTTGGGAGCAAATATTTAGTACATTGTTAACCCTTTTCTAGACAAGGTATCTTGTAAGATACAATTAACTTTAAAAAAATATTTCACTAAAGTTTTTGTAGTAAACCTGAACATTTCCATAATTTTATTTTCTGTACATATTTCTGAACGTATAAACTGCAATTTTCAATATGTTGGCAACACTAATGTGACGTCAACTCAGTGGGATTAACCGAGTTCGACATGCTCTCGCGCAAGAAGGTAAGAAAACCAGGTTTTACTCTGTTTGGATATATTTTTGGAACAAAATGTGACTGTTTTCATACGCCTAATAATATTTTTGTTTTGGAAGAATGAAGAATGTAACAAATAATTAATATTTCATGTGCCTAACTGACCTTCAAAAGTTATGTATCTCAAAATGCACAGTGCTGGGTTCATGGATTTTTTTCATTTTTGCTTTACGTATCCTGTAGTATACATTGCCAGCTTCATGTCAATTTTCATTCTCCTTGCTACGTATCTTAAAGTATACGTTGCCCGGTTCATAGTGTGTGGTTTATTCAATTTGTGTACCTATCTTATAACACATTATTGCCAAGACGGGTCTTTATAAAAGTTTGGTTTAATTTAGTTATGCATTGGGTCGCCGCTTTGCATGTTATGTGTATTTTTTTTTTAATTTCGGAAGGTGCACGGCCATCTTTTTGCTGAGACTTTGCTGGCTTATGGTACTGGCTTTGGTCCCAAAGCGAGGGAGGAGAGGGAGGGAGGAATAAAGTCAGATATTGAGGAATCATCTGATTCAGAATCAGAAACTCCACCAGTTCTCCCTCAAGGCTCGAGCTCGATGTAGACAACAATGATAGTGATGACAGTTCTCCAGCCCCTTCATTACCCGCTTCCTTCGAAAACTTGCACATTATCAGACGATAATACACCTAGTTTTCAAAAAAATGCTGCACCAATGCTGTCTGTATCTTCTACAACTGCCTCAATTCAGTCTCTGCTTTCACCAATTGCACCTATGCCATCGCCGTTTACACCAATGGCATCAACAGCATCGCCAAGTGCACCAATGCAATTGCTGCTAAAACATCCGAATCACCGGTTGATTTCGTTTACATCTCTAAATTGTCGGATCTGGATATGTCTAAGATTTTCTTTAATGGAACTCATATACATTTCACTCCTACTGTTAAAAACCTAGGTATTACCTTGGATCAGACTCTCTTGGGCACCTCATTATCATGTGAAGTCAGTAAGAAACAGCTTCTCTCCATTCTCTGAACTTTATCTCTCTTCATACCAAGACGTTGCTTGCTCGTTCTCTTCTACTCCCACTTCTTGACTATGGTGACATTGCGTAGGTACCTTGATCTTAAGGAAGAACTGCTTGGCGAGCTAGAGCGCGTGCAAAATGTCTGATAATATTTTCGGCCTTCGGAAATACGATCATGTATCCCATTTCCGCAGAGAACTGAACATTCTGCTTCATGGCTGACTGTAGTGGCCATCGTTTGCTGTCTAGCGCGAACTTGGCCCTGTCTATCCCACCGTGATCCAACCTCGCAAATTTCATGCATACCTACGATAAAGCTTTCGTGGTGTGCTCTGTGTATTTATGGTATGAGTGGCCGCCTTTAGGCAGTCGCAGTCGGTTGCGTCACTCAAGGGGAAGTCAAAGAAACTGTGGCTTTCTGTTTTTGGCAAGTTTCATATCTCTATTACTTATTATCTTTAACACATTTTCAATTTAGACCTTTGCTGTTCTTGCGATTTGTGTCTTTATCTTGTGCTTTTATGTGTATGTTTGTTTTGATATATTTTGTGTTTTTGTACCTTGTCGTTCAGCTTGCTGAATTTGTCTGCCTCTGTTTATTTTTCCTTTCATATATACTCAAAGGTTAACTGATAGATCTCTTAAAGGAATAAAGTCGCCTTTGTACTTGCCCTTTCCTCGTGTAAAATTAACTTTTATTAACGTGTGTACAGTAAGAGCTTTACTACTATTACAACAAACCACCATATACTGCTCAGCTCTAAAATGTAATTTGAATTTGTGCTTATCACCTAATCGTAATTGTTTTGTAATGTTCCACTCAAAATAGGTTTATAACATATTAAAAATTATATTTATTATATACTAATACTGTTAATTTTTTATCTGAGTTTCATTAACACATTCTTGTCAATGTATCTTCTGAGATACATTGCAATCACAACAAAAAATGTGGGTATTCCTGGCAATGTATCCTGTGAGATACATATGCTATTTCCAAAAATAGGATAGCAAAATTTTTTTAAATATTTTTTTCTAGTTATAATATTGATTATCTTTCAAAAAAAATATCGAAATTCACAATTTTTTTATTTTTATTTTTTGCCAAGAAAAGGGTTAAAGCTTTCTATGTTGTACGAGGAAACTTTAATTTGAATCCTTTTGCTGTACCCGTCCGTGATTAAATTCTCTTTGGTACCCGTCAGAAAAATGTCTCAGAAAATGTCAGCATAGCATGGAGTTATCATATTCATATTTATTGGTAATAAATGTACCTATGTAATGGCAGGCGCTTTCGTAAAACTAGTGCCAACGCCAAAGCCTAGGACTATGTGGCAAAGCGGACTCCGAGCTACTTTACGGTACAACGCAGAAACGCTCTAGGAGGATGATGATAAATCTAGGTATGTAATATATTGATACCTGCATAAAAACAACATTTACAGTACCTAATCCTTAGTAAGGAATGGAGCAGAAGAGTGTGTCTCTCCTGCCGGTTATCACAGGATGGCCCGCGAGCTGTGTCGCGGCGACATAAAGTGTCCATCTTTTTCGAAGCGTTCTAATAAGACTATCCGTCTCTTTCTAAGCGTTCTAATTAGATGATAAGCCGTCCTGTGATAGCCGTGCTAACGTATACACTTTAGAAAATACATTGATGGTGATGACCGATTGAAGGTAAAGTTACTTTTTGGGTCAATAACTTCATCAAAAATCGAGCATTCAGAGACTATATAAAAAGTTCAAAAAACTGTATCCCGGCTAAAGAAGTGTCTAAAAAATATTTTTTTTAGCTACTTTCATACAAAAGGTTAGCTTATGTCACTCGGAGCATAATTTCGAATCGATTATTTCAAAATATGTTCAGTATCTTATCATCAAAATATCCTCATTCATCAAAATATGTTCAGCATCTTAATTTTAAACGCTACGGTGGAATACATGTCAATACAAACAGACTGCTAAAATCATATCCCTTCCTTTCGGCTCTGCCGTAGTCGGGCAAATAGGGATTGCCTACTTTCCGCCTGGACTAGGCTATGCGGTTGCCAGTTTTATTTAACCCATTCGAGGCCACGCAACGCTACGCCGTAGGGCGTAGAAGCGTTTTTCCGCTCTGTAGCGGAAATCGTACGTTACTCATCATATTATGAGAGTCATTGGCCAGGGTAGTGGTTATAGGTATGCCCTCATGTTATTCAATTAATAGAAGTGTTAGGTTGTCTCGTCAAAAGCTGGACACAACAAAGGTTGCCCGACTGGTCGAGGTTTCCAAAGGCGGTCCCGACGATCCAGTATAAAGAATACACCTTCGGGATGGATATCTATATTTCACACAGATCGAACTAGTAACTAATAGTAAGCTCAATAAGACTTGTGTTATGGGTATGTACTAGACGACGAATATAATATATATAATTAATTACTTAAATACGTTTTTTTTCTTTTTCATATGTCATACATAAGGTACTTACATTGAAAACATACAAGACTCGCAAACAAATATTCATGCTCATCACAAAAATATTTGCCCTTACCGGGATTCGAACACGTTACAGGACCGCAGGCAGCGTCACATACCCACTAGGTTAACACATGAATCAGTGCCCAGAATCGCTACGCGCTACGCTCGTAGCCGATCCCGTGATTTTCCTCGTATGTAGCGGAAAGCAACTACGGCGTAGGGACGCATACGTGTCGTCACGGGCCGGGAATGGCTAACCGGTCGTCCTATTTGAAACCACCAACCCACAGCTAGTAGATATAGGTAACAAAGCAATTATTGGCCTTATAGCCTTATACAGTCGAAAGTGGCTGGGCAACTAAATCGCTGCCGAGAAAGTTTGCCTTTTAGAGCAGTCGCAAATTCGCCGCCATCGTGGCACGACGTATGTTAGAAAACAAGTGACAGCCGGTAAAAATAAAAACAAGTGAACTATTTAATACTCTTTATTGTTCAGTGTTGTTCTTGAAAAGGAATCTGTTAGTGTCTGTGGAAAATGAACGTAAGTTAGTTAACTTTAATCTGGTTTATTAATTGTTTTCGTAAAGTTACCTTCAAGGTTTTCAGTTTTATAACCGTTCTTTTTGGACGTTTTATTGACTTCCGTTGTTTTAACTTGAACTTCTTAATTTAAATACTTTTTAGAAATGATGCTGTTTTGCTGTTTTTTGGCTTTGGTTTGGAGAAAGTCGTTAATGAATGAAACTAAAAGCAGTGAAAGGAGTTTTTATTTTAAGACTCAATCAGGCGAGTTACAGTTGATAAAAAAGTGTTCAAGCATTTCCTGATTGCCATTGCTCGTAAATTACAAGTAAAAAATATATTTCAAAAGCGAAATCCAGATTTTGTTTCTTATTTATCAATACAGCTGAAGGTTGTGTATCTCTGACATCTCTGTTGCAGTGACTGTAGCTCCTAAACGTGTCAACTGTAATATTAAGAGAAGAATTAAGTACCTATCTATAAGTATTATGTTAGTGCCAAAAAGTATTCATATACCTATACTTAGTAAGGAATTGTTTTACCCCGTTGAAGTAGCTTGCCTCTGTGCGGCTAGTTATTTTGGGTTGATCCGATTTAAAGAACCGTTTTTAGGGTTCCGTACCCAAAGGGTCCATCCGTCTGTCGCCAGACTGTAGGTATCTCATGAGCCGTGATAGTTAGACAGTTGAAATTTTCACAGATACATAATTTCTGTTGCCGCTATTACAACAGAATAAAATAAATATTTAAGGGGGCTCCCCATACAACAAACGTGATTTTTTTGCTCGTTTTTATAGATAATGGTACGGAACCCTTCGTGCGCGAGTCCAGCTCGCACTTGGCTGGTTTATTTTATTTTATTGCGTATATTCTACTTATTACGAATACAAGTAGGTAGTAAGTAGGTAGGTACTTCTATTTTAATCACTCAAGTTTAATGTTAAATGGCATAAAGTCCTAAACTAATAAGTAACTTTATTGTAAAAAAGATTTAAACAGGATAAAATGATAAGAACAGCATATAGTAAGCTAATTAGGAAACACTTAGATTGACGGCGGTGTACCTACTTCGCTGTCACTTTGCACTTTGCTGTTGCAAATGTCAAATAATTATCTTACTGTCATTCGAAATGCCCGCAGAACCGATTTACTTGAAATTTGGTATGGAGATTGAGACCCTGGGATAGACATAGAATAGTTTTTATCCCGAAAAACATCCCTTCAAGAGGTGAAAAGGGGGGGTGGAAGTTCTTTTGACGTTTGGGAGTGCAATAATTACTTAATGCTGCACCTGTGGGAAGTCTAATAGCATTTTAGATTTTGTAAATTAATCCCTTAAGACGATTGAGCCAGTAGATATACGCCGAAGAATTCACGGGCACAAGCAAGTTATTTTAGGGAAAATTTTAATCGCTTACCAAAAAGTACTAAAATTTTATAAATGCACATCAAAACCGAATTTTGATGAACCATTAGTATTATAATTGTGCAACTCAGTAATTTTTAGGCTGTTAGGTTTTTTACAAGCTTTTTTTTTTTTTTATTGTTTTTTTTTTTTTTTTTTTTTTTTGTTTTTATATAAACTCGCCAAACTGTGACGTTTGATGGCGAGAAACAGTTTCACCTGTCCCGATGTTTGTCATCAAATCTTGCAAATTAAATTTGATCCACTTCCCGGTAACCGATTGATTGAGCTGAAATTTTCATGACATGGTGCTGATCTGATGACGGAGCTGGAATGTGGCCATAGGGAGTTCGCAATGAAACAACACAGCCTCCTCGATCGAGTTTGGGCTCGTTAGAATCGCAATGAGTAGTTGATGATGGTAGGTATACAGAAAAATACAGTCGACTATAAAAGCTTGTACTAAAAATGAAATTTTTGATAGAAACTTATTTTTTTGCTGTGCCTTTGAATACAGGCCATTTGTAATCAGCTGAATGCAGTTCAATCGGTTGAGTTATAAACTGAGTCACGGGTCACCCGTCACCGCCTACCCCGATGAGGAAGTGTACGAATCACTTGATGACTGAATTTAGTGGCTATCTAAGTACTGACTGTCTTTCTTTGTTGACAAAATATTAGCGCCATATGTAATTAAAACACATTGTTATGACTATCGCGTCGGAAATTAGGTTTCCTCGTGTTTACTTTATAACATATATGTAACGTAGGTATCACAAAGAAATGTAAATTATATATATTGAAAAATAGCAAATTATTTATCGTCCAAAAGAAAACATTATGTAGATATTGTAGATTTACTGTCATTCGGCACTAATGAAAAATCGTAGACATGCTGAACCTAGCTACTCTAGCCATCTTGTATTGTACCCAATAGGTACCATGGTTGGCAATGAAGCCAATGAATAAAAAAATATGATTTAGTACTTACCTATACAGGGTGGAAAAAATTTAAGGGCCCTGGAGGGGAACTACCTTAAATCCTTTAGTTAGCTCATTTTACTGAATGGAAACATTCCTTCATTTTTTTAAAGAAACAAAACTGCATTTAAAGATTTTCTAAAATTCGCTTGTCTCACCCGGGAATCCAACCAACTAAAAATTAAAAAATAAACCCTCGCTATTTTATTATATGAATCGGTAGGATTATTGTTCAGGATAAAAAAAATAACGTAGAGGGATATTAAGAACAGAACAGAATCTTAATAATTTGTGTATCCGGAACGAGGGGGGGGTCATTTTGAGCAACTTATCAGCTAAATTATAAAGATTATTTTCTCTTCTTAATATCCATCTACGTTAAAATAAATATTTGTGTTCTTCGTGTTGATGATAAAATAAAATAAATATTAGTTTTCACTTTTTTTTTCAAAGACCAATGTTTATTAGACAAATTTTGTCATGAACCATAATCCTACCGATTCATATAATGAAATAGCGAGGGTTTAGTTTTTCAATTTTTAGTTGGTTCGATTCCCGGGTCAGACAAGCAAATTTTAGAAGATCTTTGAATGCAGTTTTGTTTCTTTAAAAAAATGAAGGAATGTTTCCTTTCAGTAAAATGAGCTAACGAAAGGATTTAAGGTAGTTCCCCTCCAGGGCCCTTAAATTTTTTCCACCCTGTATATTGTAACCATCTGAGCTACTATATTGAGCGGCAAATGAACTAAGTGTATATTGAATACTTTCTAAATATTGCTATGCCAACTACATATATAAAGGGATAAAAGGATGCGATTTTTTATATTGTACAAAATATGGTATCCAAGAATAATGAAACATATATTTTAATACAGTGTGTACGCATAGTAAACGTTCGAATTCATTACCATTGGCGGACTATGTTGTTAAAAAGTTGGTAAAATATCGACAGCACGTTGTATAACAGCCAGCGCAGCGGTGCGTGTAAAATATACGAAAACGCATAGGAAGCGGATTCCTGCGCCGGCGCCGGTGCGCACAGTTAACGTGACAGTGCGCACTTCTACACTAGCATGATCACGTTTAGGTTCAACCAAAACGTAAGGCGAGTAGATAGGCAAAATGTTGGCTTTTGAAGAGCTATAGGCGCGTCTCGGAATCGCGTGGCCGGCGCCGGACATTGTTGGACCGCGGTAAATGTGTTTTTGGCACCTCCTTTGAGGTGCGGCAACATCACAATGGACCAGTTAACAAAAACTATAGTTACACTTTTCGTTACAGTCCATGTCTTTGCAGCCGAGCGAGCCAACTGAAATATCTGTCCCAATCCCAACTGCGCGCGAACAAAACACTGACGCTCCTTTGCCGCGCCGCCAAAAACCAAACGCAAACAAAAATTCGAGCGCGCTAAGTTCGAGTTGACTCGCGCGGCAGCCCGGTATCCATTGCGCGCAAATGTTCAATAGTTTACCGGGCGATATCGTGACGCTAAATTAAGCTCCTGCGGGAAAATCAATAGTAGATTGTATAACTAGGGAGCAAAATGGTATATTGTAGCGAGGGTCACTGATTGAATCCTGAGCGTAGTGAAGGATTCAACGTTGCCCGAGATATAAATAATTTTGCTAACGCGTAATACACTCTTCTTGTCACTCCTTCCATGATTATTAAAAACACGATAATTACAGTAAATATTTAATTAAAATAAGTTTTTGTCAAAAATGTCATTTTTGGTACAAGCTTTTATTGCCGACTGTACTTTTCTGTATACCGTCATCAACTCCTCATTGGGACGATTCTAACGAGCCCAAACTCAACGGGGCCTGGCCACCTTCTGTCTCCATCATCAGATCAGCTCGATGGTACAGTCAGCATCAAAAGTAGCTACGCAAACGAAGACGTCAAAAGTCTTTATTAAAGGGGAATAAGAACTTTTGACGTCTTCGATTGCGTAGTTACTTTTGATGCTGACTGTACCATAATATTACATTTTCATCCAAACTATAGGTACTTAAACCCAAAATTTCAGCTCAATCGGATTACGGCAAGCGACTGAAAAATGGATTGCAAATATTAGTTAACAGTACTTAAAACGTTTAAAAATGTCTTTCAGTTATAAGACTCATAAGCCAAGAACATACTTTATGTAAAATAATAAACATTTAAAATGCGTTGATTATTAATACATATTAATATATAGAAAATACCGAAATGACTACACGCGTGCATGTTTAAGGAGTTCTCTCAATTCCTCATGGTTCCCATCATCCAACTGGAGTTTTGATAACAATGGGACCAATCTGAAAACATGTAGGTACCTACTTTCAAATAAAAAATAATTGTACGAATCGGTTCATAAATAACAGTGCTCTGAGACACTCCTAAAAAATAATATCGTTACAAAGTTTACAAACGCGTTTACAAACTTTTTATAACTTAATAATGCAGGAAACCGTCGTGTAACGAGTAAACACTGTTGCATTGATTATGAGTATTAATAAACAATACGTAGTCCATTACAGGGATTATCCAACGTTTTTCTGCAAATACGATAATAATACGTCGAATTGCTGATACGTAATGCTTCCAATTTATTCAAGCAAAATAAGACTTACGTATTGCATTTGTTAATTCACCACAGAATGAAATAATATTTTACACCTTCTTGAGACTCTTTGAGAGGATAGCAAACGGCTCGCATCCATACAAAAAAGAACAAATTTAAAGCCCGGTTCCCAACCAAATTAAGTTTACATAATTAGTACCTAAGTTGCCAATATGTTTTTTTTTCGTTCTTCCGTATAGTTCCGAATATTAAGCCATTAATAAAACGCAAAAAACTACTATTTTTAGGGTTCCGTACCTAACGGGTAAAAACGGGACCCTATTACTAAGACTTCGCTGTCCGTCCGTCCGTCCGTCCGTCTGTCTGTCACCAGGCTGTATCTCAAGAACCGTGATAGCTAGAGTTGAAATTTTCACAGATTATGTATTTCTGGTGGTACAACAAATACAAAAAAACCGGCCAAGTGCGAGTTGGAGAGACTGGGGCTCCCATACAACAGACATGATTTTTTTGCCGTTTTTATAGATAATGGTACGGAACCCTTCGTGCGCGAGTCCGACTCGCACTTGGCCGGTTTTAATACAGTCTATGATACAGAAGACAAATGTACAAAAATTATAAAAAGCAAAACATACATCAGCTATTTAGTAACTAACACTTGTATATGTACCTGTGAGTTCCTTTAGGTATCATGTAAAAAAAATATGTTAATGCAGCTGTTGGTACTCCTTAAGTATACATAAATAAATAAGAATAATTTACATAGGTCAAATGTTGGTGGAGAAAATAGTCGAAAGTGAACCCTCAAATTACTTTTATCTTCCTAAAGTCAATAATACTTCATCATTCATCAAATGTAGTATTTTTATAATAGGTATATAGTATTATGTGTTTTATGGCCTTTTACGTAACCGTGAGTGAAAGGTCGAGCCTTCTGCGGAAATACTTATATGTATCATTAGAGCAGTATTTTAGTAAGCACGCATTTGGAAGTGGGGTAATGTTTATCGCAGTTAACGCTCAATTTAGGTATTTTTTGCCTCAACTGCACAAGTGTTTTGTTTGTTTACTTGACCGCGAGGTACCTGCATTTTTTTTGTCAGTCACTTACTCCCGTGCCATAACTTGTGAGAAGGTTAAGAATGTTAATAAATATGCTGCTGGTCAACCCACCAACGGAGCCGCAGCTGACGTCCACGGGGCTTCATGATACAACATTCTTAACCTTCTCACAAGTTATGGTACGGGAGTTGATTGGTCACGAAAATCACATACAGACGTATAGACAGACACAGAGTACATGTGCCCGAGACGACAAAAGGCTATCAGCGGGGCTTCAGTGGTACACTCAGCGTCAAATAGTTTGTAGCAACCAAAATAATCAAATTTCGGTAGGTACACCATATATTTAGTATGGTGTACCGAACTATACCACTTTGACTGCTACAGAGTATACACGTTGAGTGTACAGCTCCTATGAAAGCCTTTTTTAAAGTTTTCATGCAAAAGGCCATGTTTTCATGTGCTACCTAAAGCGTATTGATTGAGCGTGTGTCAAATTATTATTTTTTAAAGATTTTTTTAGTTTGACCGACTACGGCAGAGCCGAAAGGAAAGAATATGGTTTTAGCAGTGTATGTTTGTAGGTACTTATTTCGTGTGTTTCGTAAAACCGGAGAGTTTAAGATACTGAACCGATGTTGATGAGAATGATGAGGCACCAATCGATTTGAAATTATCCTCCGGACCTTTTGTATAAAAATAGTATTTTATATAATCGTTTCACAATAAGGGCTCTTAAAGTCGAGTACAGTGTTTAGGCCACGAGGCTTGCCGAGTGTCCTAAGCAAGAGGTACGAGAATTTAAGAGCTAATTGTGTAACTATTGTATACAATACTTTTTATACGAGTCAACAGAAATAATTAAACAAACTTGGTATCTAATGAAAATCTAAGCCCTGCTGAAATGAAGTGCAAGTCAGAGGTGCGCCGGCTCAACGTCGTTGATGTCTTTTGTATTGGAGTCAATGCGACGTTCTATTGGTCAAATTCATTATAGTTCAGTAGAGGCGCCACGTGATTGGTCGAATTTATTTTAGTTGTCTAAAGCGTTGTATAATAATTATTTCAGTTGATTTAAGAGCTCCATAGTAAAAAAGTACCTAATATGTGGTTTTAGTTTAGTGTAGTCTTAATTCAAACAATAAAGTCGACGTGTATAAAAAAACAGTTTTTTTTCAGTTAGTTTTCGTATTCATATTCATAATCTTCATTCATTACAGTTGTTTTGTTACAAATAAATTATAGTGTCACATGGACCCTGACAGGGTATGGTCCTTAAAAACTAATTTCTAAATCTCATAAGGGAAAAAAATGACAATTTCCTCGGCGCTTATAATAATTAATTAGGTCCCTATACTACCTATAGTGAAAATGCCCTTACGTCCAATATTTGACAGCTGTCATCCCAGTACAATATATGTCATCATTGATGTTTATATACCAAATTTGTTAAGAAGTTAAAAACATATTTAATAGAAAACTGTTTTTATTCACTGAATGAGTTCTTAAGTGTAAATAGATACCATAAATATTCTTAAAGTAGGTTATCGTAAATATTAACACTGACGTGTAATTTAGGTTAAGTACTATAATTTCTTAATGTGTACCTGGTCTACGTTTGAGACAAGGAATTGCAATACCCTTAAAGGGTGTCATGTTGTACCATAAACTGTGATAAATAAGACCTGATGTATGTCAACATGAGAGCAATAAAGTATTCTATTCTATTCTATTATTGTACCGGTATGACGGCTGTCGAATATTGCCTGTTAAATCTAATTAAATTATAGTACAAAAATATGCGTGATCTTGAATGCGTTAAAATCACCAAATATGTATTACCACGAGGGGTGGAGGGGAGTCATCAAAAGTAGGCAAAATATGTTCACATGATGGATGTCTGGACGAGTTCTTATTGGCAATTACACTGTGTATTGTATGTATCTTTAAAATTGTAAAAATGTATTCATAAATCATAACGCTACTGAACAATCTAGTACTTAGATATCTTTAGTTACATAATATACCTACTTAGGTACATCGGGTGGCCGAATATCAGTGGAAGTAAAAAGGGGAATGGCCTATTCTACAGAAAATGTTACACGCTCAAAAAGTTACTTAAGTACTCTTAGTAAATTTACCTAATCAATATCTTCAATTTATCTACAGTTTATCTTATTTTTGTTCAATATATCACGTCTGGTTACGCCACTCAGTTTCCAAACGTTCGAAAGTCGCGTGCAAGCCATTAAGAATCATTTCCGCAAAAAATACCTACCTGATTAAGGCCTGCATCACACTGACGCAGCCTGCGGTGGCGGTCCATACTAAATTTGACAGCTAATGACAAGTTTACTATTGTCCGCCGCGGCCAGGCCGCGCCAGTCTGTGAGAGGCCAAGAAAAATGCGAGTCTTTAGCTCGTGCAACACAGATAAGCAAATTTATTAGCAAAGTATGTCATTGTCCAATTTGCAAGCGTACAATAGATGACGCAACGTCCTAAATTTCAGTAGTGCCAACTGCCACGTTTTTAGACCAAAAAGATCGCTATCCCGGGTTCACACCATTGTGGTGCATGGTTTTGTCTAATTGTTTTTAATGCTAATTTTATCAGTAATTAATTCCCATGAAGGATTTTGCATAATTTGTCAATTTTGTATTGAGATTGTGCACTTTAATATTAGCATTAGCAAAAATATTAGGTAGGGGTACTCTGAAAGTAAACAGTCGAGACACAGATGAATAGGCGTTCGGAAGGCTTCCTATTTAAAACCACTTCTCTCCTCCTCCTCCCTCTCTCTTGTCTTTCCTCTTTTTCAGTATTGTATTTTATTTAATATTATCAACCACTTCCACTGCGATTCACGCACACAAGCTAGAATTCACTAGTTAGGATCTCACATTTACGTTTAAACGTCGATCAAGATTCGCAGAGTAATATGTGATTCTGTCTTGTGTGACTATGCTCGTTCCTAGTGCATAGTTTGATAGTTTTCAGACCTAGTTCGTAACAACAATGTTCAAACGGAAGTTGTCGTCAAACTTTATGAATACCGTTAAGAACTAAGTACCTACTTATTATACTAGTGCTGGATCTGTGAGCTGTCTCGAGTCTGTTTTTTTAGAAGAAGTTCCAAAAACTGAATCGACAAAAAAACTATATAATTATCGAACCTGCTCACAAAATTTCACGAGAATCTGTTGAGAAATGCGACCTGTAGAGGAGAACAGCCGGACAGAGGGACATCCGGTCATACCAAAGAATTTTGCCGCAACCTGAAACGGAGAACTTCGTTCGCTTCGCTCGCTCGTCCAATAAACTGTGACCGTGGTCACTACATTGCTGTGACCTAATTTACTTTCTTACTCCACGCAGTCAATTTTCTAATCAATAGAACTTTACAATAGCTTCTTATTCATTATATCGGTATGGTAGGTCCTTGGCAGCCCACTTTTGAGTTATTATTTAGATACTAACTAACAACATTATTCAGGATTTTTATTCTTCACGAATTAATTGAAATATTTGTTCTTTGTATTGTATTTTGCTCTTGATATACTACCAGGGCCCATGTGAAGTGAAACTGTTTAATATTTTTAAGATTTGTTAATACCATGGTTGCAATAAATATTCTGATTATGATTTTATTATAAACGAAAAACTGACAATAGTTCTCATACAACACTTGATAAAAACCACCTTAAAACTGTTTTGATCTCATTATTAATTAACGTAAGAAAGTCTCTTTGTTTAGTCTCCATAAAAAGCTATTTTAACTTTACAATGATGTATGATTTAAAACGTCGACTCCTCCCCCAATACAAAGCATAGTTACTAGAACAATAGTCGGCTGGCATGTAATTAACTCATTATACTCCTATATTGCAATTTGCATCTTTATGGACGGTCCCTGCAAATTAATTTCATGCTACCTTCATAACAACACTAGTAGATACGATACGAACACTTTTTTTAATATTTGACCAGCTGCCAGATATTGTCGAAGTCCTTTATAGCTCTAACTAGCTGTACAGAGATTACATACCTAGCAATTTGTCACAAAAACTTGGTATAAGTAGTTATAATACATACCTTTCATACTAACTATAGACTAACTACAACTTAGAAAAGTTGAAAAACCCCCGACATGTAGAAACGTAACTAAGAACCATCTCGATCACGTCTACCTAGCAATTTGTCACAAAAACTTGGTATAAGTAGTTATATTATAATACATACCTTTCATACTAACTATAGACTAACTACAACTTAGAAAAGTTGAAAAACCCCCGACATGTTGAAACGTAACTAAGAACCATCTCGATCACGTCTACCTAGCAATTAGTCACAAAAACTTGGTATAAGTAGTTATATTATAATACGTACCTTTCATACTAACTATAGACTAACTACAACTTAGAAAAGTTGAAAAACCCCCGACATGTTGAAACGTAACTAAGAACCATCTCGATCACGTCTACCTAGCAATTAGTCACAAAAACTTGGTATAAGTAGTTATATTATAATACGTACCTTTCATACTAACTATAGACTAACTACAACTTAGAAAAGTTGAAAAACCCCCGACATGTTGAAACGTAACTAAGAACCATCTCGATCACGTCTACCTAGCAATTTGTCACAAAAACTTGGTATAAGTAGTTATAATACATACCTTTCATACTGACTATAGACTAACTACAACTTAGAAAAGTTGAAAAACCCCCGACATGTTGAAACGTAACTAAGAACCATCTCGATCACGTCAGCTTTCGGACAAAAAAACCGCATTATAATCGGTCTATTCGTTTAGGAGCTACGATGCCACAAACCGACACACAGACACGTTAAACTTATAACAACCTCTCTTTTTGCGTCTGGGGTTAAAAATCGGTTCAGCCGGTTTTAAGATGGTATTGAGATATTGAACCTTGAATTGATAATGTAGGTTCATTTTATTTAGATAAATAATTTATTAACATAAATAACTAATACAAAACATATAACTAAACTAAACATTAAAAATCACAATCGAAATTTGGACCCCTAGGAATGGTTCCCATCACGCAGGCAGCATTCCCGTTTTTGCGATAGCAATCTTCTGCGCGAGAAAACTGCCCGCGCGAGGGTCGCCTGTTTGTTGCCTCCCTTAATGTAGGGGTTTTTCAACTTCTCTAAGTTGTTAATTAGTATTGTTGTCCGTTTACCAATACCGTATTATGTGACCTAATAGTTCTTCTCGCTAACTATCGAGTCTACACAACCGCACATTAAATTAATCAACAAGTCAAAGCCCGGACTAAGGTCGTCCCCACTTCCGAACACATTTTCCCCGTCCGTGAGTTGCATTGCATTGTTTAACCCTATTGTTCTCCTGGCTATGTACGATCTTTGGCTACTTGAGGAGTCAAGCTGCGTCTTATATGAGCGACTTTAAGTTCAATGAGGCTGTATGTATAATGAATATCATTGCAAACAAGATGGTTCCGAGCGAAAACACCCATAACATTAGGTTAGCATTGTGGGAAGGAGGCTCATTAGAGTCATTAGACATTTTAAGATATGTAAGTAGATACTAAAAGTCTTAGAACATTAAGAGACATCATCGGAGCTGTATCTATATTTTACTGTAGGTAATATTGTCTCAAAATAAAGTATATAATATTAGTATAGATTCTCTTTACAATATTAGGTGTAGATTAGTGCGGGCCCTTTCGGATGCACTTCATTCAACCTAGAGGGATCTTTCGTGAAAATGTAAAGTATTATAAATATTTAGTATTTAGATGTTTAATATAGTTTTAAAAGAAGATTCAATTAGTGATTAGCATCGCGTCTGTATTCGTCACCTCTTTTAAAGAGTTCCTATGACACCCTCAATCAAGCTCCATCATTAGGTATAGACCAGATCTTGTGTGATACATTACAGTTATGTTCATTAAACCATCAATACACATACATACACGCATAACGCGTAAGATTCGTAGTAAAAATTAACTAGGTATCATATTAGCCGAAAGATGTCCACTGCTGGACATGCTCCCCTAAAGAGTGCCAAAGTGATTGATCCTGCGCCACCCGCATCCAGCCGACTCCCGCGATCCTTACCAGGTCATCAGTCCACTTTGTGAGGGGTCTACCCACACTGCGTCTTCCGGTGGGTGGTCGCCAGGTCGCCACTCGAGAACCTTTCCGCCCCAACGGCCATCGGTTCTGCGTGCAATGTGTTACAAACTTGTAAAAACGAATCCACTCACGAGCTCTGCCGGATGCCTAAATTGGGGGGTTTCTTTGATGAATAATTCAATGCACCGATCAATGAATCGTGTTAACACGCAGAGAAAAATTAAATGATGTATGTGATTTGGAAGCTAATACACATTTGCATTGCTGCAATTACACTGTTCATGCAAAAATAAACGTTGTATTTAAGTAAAGTGTTCTCGCTTAGAGCAGCAGCTTAGCGCATAGCATTTAGGCGCAAAATCACAAGAACTTCGGTAACCGTTTTTAAACGAACGAGCGAGCGAAACGGTCGACGTTCTCCGTTTCAGCTTGGGCTAAAATTCTTTCGTATGTCCGGATGTCCGGCTGTTCTCCTCTACAGGTCGCATTTCTCAATCGATTCTCGTGAATTTTTGTGAGCAGGTTCAATAACGACATAGATTTTTTTTGTAGATTCAATTTTCCTTTTTTTTTAAAGACAACTCACGGTTTCTACAACTCTCAAAGCCAGTAGCGGATCCAGGGGGCTAGGGGGCTCAAGCCCCCCTTGTAGATTCAATTTTCGGTTTTTTCTAAAGACAACTCACGGTTTCTACTGCTCACGTAGCCAGTAGCGGATCCAGGGAGTTAGGGAGCTCAAGCCCCCCTTCCCAACTAGCACACTAGCGTTAAAATAACCCTTATATCATTCTTATATCGGTTCCATCCAAGTGTTAAGGTGTTAAGAATGCCTGTAAAAAAGGTGTTATAGCGTGCTCTAACACCCTTATAACCACGAAAGAGGCCCACGAATTACAGGTTAAGGTGTTAGCTGAGAGTCTTATAACACTCTAGCTCTCACCCAGTTTCAAGTGAGCATCTTACTCTTTTCTTTACCATAAAATTATGAGACAAATATAGTCTACCGACAAAATGGCGCAGATAGTTAGTATAGGTATATACTAACTATCTGCGCCATTATTATGACAGTTATGGAGTCGTACTAATTGAAAGTGAATTTAATTGGAAGTGTGTGCGACATTAAGTGAAAACAACCTGCCTTGTGATTTTACGGTAAGTGTATTACCATGTTTCCCATCTCAATTTTAACGCGCCCAGGATTTATTAAAGATTTCTAACAAAACTTATGGAGAATAAAAAAGACATCTAAAGTTTTTATCATTTTCTATTCTTGTTTCTTGGCTAGTGGCATGTTAAATTAATAGCCCTGTAGCCGGACCGGAATTTTGCCCTACAAGTTTCGATAACTCTAAAGTCGGAAAAGTTATGCTTATATGGTATGGGACATATTTTTAAGCATATTTGTAAAATATGACGAAAAGTTAGAACGAGAGTTAGGTATAAATTAGGTATTTATGTTTTTTTATTGGTGATTTGTGAATATTGAATTAGAGTGCAAAGTTTAAGCTTCATCGTTTATAATATGTATGATGCTTTATGCTGTTAAGTTTGTAGAAAAAAAAATAACGAGCGACTGGGTCAAACCAGAATTCGGTTATTATTTTGTCGATATTGAATTAAAGTTTCAAAAATTCACAACAATATCTTTAAATCCTTAAGTTAATAGACAAAGCCAAAAATTTGGAGGAATTAGAGATAAGATTTCATTAATAAGAATTTTTATAAGCGCCTTTTGTCCTGTAAGGTCTAATATTGAATTAGAGTCTGTAAAGATTAGTCTAATACTATAAAATAATATATGCAGCCATATAATGGAAAGTAAGAAATTTCTGTGTATAGATTGCCTTGTAATAGTATAATCTATTAAAATAGGCGCGAAATAAATAACCACGCCGCGGTACCACGTACCGGCGCGCGGGAACCTAGAGAGAGCCCCTAGAGTGATACCTCGTCCCGCCCCCCGCTCCGCCGCGCAAGCGCTGCGTTTGTATTTCAAATCATATCATTTGTTTGTTTACGTGCACGGTAAATTACATGCGGTTATTATTATGTGAATTTAATAAGTTATTGACTTCAAAATGAGTAAAAAAAATTTGATATATGGACTGACTATTTGTAGTAACTTAGTAACAGTAAAAAACCGGCCAAGTGCGAGTCGGACTCCGTACCATCCTACTAATATTATAAACGTAAAAATTTGGATGTATGAATGGATGTACGTTCCATTGACAATTCAGTGTAACAAACCTGCACGATCGTATAGAGTCGGTTGTAAAGGGATATATTAGAATAGGGCAAGGGCTATAATTATTGTCAAATTTTAGCCCTTTTAGGGACGAAAAAGGGGATGAAACTTTGTATGGAGACGAAATATTTTTGCTCGTTGCCTTCATCAGGAGTTGGGTCACAAAATGTATGGGAAAACTAAAATCCGACTCGCACTTGACCAAAATTCTAATTGATATTATTTAATAGGGTATAATTTATGTCGTCCCTTTTAGGACGAATCATAATCATGAAATCCATAATTTAAACGCGTACGAAGTCGCAGGCAGAAGCTAGTTATCTATAGAAACCGGCCAAGTGCGTGTCGGATTACGCAAAACGAAGGGATCCTTGCCTATTAAAAAGGTCGTATCGTCACAGAAATCTTACGGCACTTACGTGCTTTTCTATAGGGAAGGCAGTTTTTCAGCAATATCTCGAAAACCTATGAATCGATCTTGATCAAAATAATTTATGGTGAAAAAATTTAATAAGCCCTAATAGCCCTATAGGTTTATGATTATTTTTATATTTTTTAAAAACACCGTTCAAAAATTAGAGGAGGGGGCACAGGGATCGGATACTGGTATTTTCACCATACCAAAATACCGGTTTTATTTCGTTCAATTTCGTTCTTTGGTTTATAATATCATTTTTGATCAGGCTGTCTAAAAATACGAAAATGTTACCTAAAGAGTCCTACATTAAGAGCCTAAAATAATTCAAAATATTAGACTACTTCGGGGACTTTGGAAAAAACCGGTTCCGATCCCTGGGGGGCCACAATTTTAGTGACTTTTGGGGCGATTTAGCTCCGCCTCTATTCATTTAATCAAAAACATTGAGAAACCTTATATTTATTTTGAAAAGACCTATCGATTAAATTGCCACACGTGGGCTTACGATGAAAAAATTCAACCCCTAAAAGGGGAACATTTGGTGACAGTCTGAAAATCAATATGGGTATCGTTTCTATGGTTTATCGGGTCACTGATTGCGAAAATAACAACGATTTTAAAATCCAACATGGCGGACGTGAAATACCATCTCCCCTGTTGGGGTGCGATGGGGTTGAAATATCTAAATATCAATATGGGTGTCGTTTTTATTGCTTTTTTGAACGTTCATTACGAAAATGGCATCGATTTTGAAATTTAATATTGTGGACATGAAAATTATTGAAAATATTTGTGCTACATTGCAATTCAATCGGGACATACGGGTCAACATGAGAACCTCCTTTTTTGTAGACGGTTAAAAATTTCGCTTAGTACGCGGGCGAAGCCGCGGGCAAAAGCTAGTTAAAGATATGGTAAACACTAGCTGTTGCCCGCGACTTCGTCCGCGTAGAAGTTTTTATCGTCTTAGAAAAATGATTGCTCCCTATTCAAACTTTGAACCCTCTTTTAACCCCATATTATATTTTTTTTTATTAGTTATTCAGTAACAATACAAATATTGTGTTTGAAATATCTACATTAAAATTAAAATTACTTAAATATTATACATAAAAAGATTGCTTAACTAATTATAATTTGTACATTTTATTTAACTTAATACATGTCATGTCTTTAATTCTTATAACTAGATATCACGCACAAAAATCTCGTCAATACTGTAGAAGCACCCTCTCAATAAAAATGCTTTTAATTGTCTATGAAATACCTTATAAATTGTGATATTTTTTAAGTCAGGGGGCAGTTTGTTAAAAAAAATTACAGCCTGATGTTTTGTGCTGTGCTGCGCCACTTTGAGCTTCGGGAAAAAACTTTGTGTAATGTTTTTTGTTCGTGTTTGTAGGCGCAAATCTTGTTCTTCGATAGATTCATATTTTAAGATATTTTTGACAAAATAGTAAGCCGCACGAGTATATACAAGCAAGGAACTGTTAGAATGCCCAATTCCAGGAAGTGTTCTCTACAAGATATCCATTGAGGAATGCGTACAATAGTGCGGATGGCTCTTTTTTGAACAACCAAAGCTTTGTTAAGGTTATACTTAAAGCTATTTCCCCAGAGCCTGATATTGTACCTAAGCTTAGATTCTACTAACGCATAGTATATGACTTTAAGTTGTTGTCTAGTGAGTTCCTCCCTCAGGCTTCTCAGAGCATAACAGGCTGAAGAAATGGAATGCTCAACGGCATCCAGCTCCTCTTTCCATTTCAGGCCTGCATCAATATAAAAAACAATGAAATTCCTTTTCTAGTTTTTAAACAAACAGTCTAAAACCAAAGTTACAAATCTCATACTTTATAAATGTGTTGCTCTCTACACAAACTTTAAACCCCTTTTAACACTTAGGGACGAATTTGAAAAAAAACTCTGAAATTAGTTTTGAAGTCTTAACATAACTACATGATAAGACCGAAATTTTACTTTAAAAATTTCTTGCTCCCCATATAAACTTTGAACCTTCTTTTAACCCCCTTAGAGGGGTTGAATTTTTCTAAACGCTGAAAGTACTTTTTTATTTTAATAAGTAATCATTCTACTAACTTTTAAGTCTCTAGCTCAAACAAAGTGTTGCCCATACAAAGCTTACTCCCCTTTTTAACCTCCATAGGAGTGTAATTTTTTTAAACGCTAATAGGACTTTATTTGTATTATAATAAGTAATCTTTCTACAAAGTTTTAACAAAAAGTTTACTCCATACAAACTTTGCACCCCTTTTTAACCCCTTAGGGGTTGAATTTTTCTAAACGCTGAATCCACTTTTTTATTTTAATAAGTAATCATTCTACTAACTTTTAAGTCTGTAGCTCAAACAAATCGTTGCCCATACAAAGCTTACCCCCTTATTTAACCCCCTTAGGAGTGGAATTTTCTAAAACGCTAATAGGACTTTATTTGTATTCTAATAAGTAATGTTTCTACAAAGCTTAAAGTCTCTGGCTCAAAACAAAAAGTTTCCTCCATACAAACTTTGCACCCCTGTTTAACCTCTTAGGGGCGGAATTTTCCAAAACACTGAAAGGACTTTATTTATATTCTAATAAGTAATCTTTTTACAAAGTTTTAAGTCTCTGGCTCAAAATAAAAAGTTTCCTCCATACAAACTTTGCACCCCTTTTTAACCCCTTAGGGGAAGAATTTTCCAAAACACTGAAAGGACTATTTGTATTCTAATAAGTAATCTTTTTACAAAGTTTTAAGTCTCTGGTTCTAAACAAAGTTTCCTCCATACAAACTTTGCACCCCTTTTTAACCCCTTAGGGGCAGAATTTTCCAAAACACTGAAAGGACTTTATTTGTATTCTAATAAGTAATCTTTTTACAACGTTTTAAGTCCCTGGCTCTAAACACAAAGTTTCCTCCATACAAACTTTGCACCCCTTTTTAACCCCTTAGGGGCGGAATTTTCCAAAACGCTGAAAGGACTATTTGCATTCTAATTAGTAATTTTTCTACAGTTTCAAGTCTGGCTCAAAACAAAGTTTCCTCCATACAAATTTTGCACCCCTTTTTGAACCCCTTAAGGGCAGAATTTTCCAAAACACTGAAAGGACTTTATTTGTATTCTAATAAGTAATCTTTTTACAAAGTTTTAAGTCTGGCTCAAAACAAAAAGTTTCCTCCATACAAACTTTGCACCCCTTTTTAACCCCTTAGGGGCAGAATTTTCCAAAATGCTGAAAGTGCTTTATTTGTTTTTTAATAAGTAATCTTTCTACAACATTTTAAGTATATAGCTCAAAAAAGAAAATTTCCCCCATACAAACGTTGCGCCCCTTTTTAACCCCCTTAGGGGTAGAATTTTCCTAAACGCTGAAAGCACTATTAGTATTCTAATAAGTAATTTTTCTACAAAGTTTTAAGTCTATAGCTTAAAAAAATGTTTCTCCTATACAAATCTTGCACCCCTTTATGACCCCTTTAGGGATAGAATTTTCCAAAACGCTGAAAGTACTTTTTTGTATTTTAATAAGTTATCTTTCTACAAAACTTTAAGTCTCTAGCTCAAAAAAAAGTGTCCCTCATACAAACGTTGCACCCCTTTTTAACCCCCTTTAGGGGTGGAATTTCTTAAAATCCCTTCTTATCCGTTGTTCCAAAAAAACTTTATAAAAGGTAGTTTGGGTGTAAATTTCATGTTTCTAGTCCGAGTAGTTTCGGCTGTGCGTGTATGAATTAGTCAGAATCTTCTTTTATATATATAGATTCTAACAGGCTCTAAGTACCTAGTTAATGTAGTTATTAGGCAGGAATCTACTGAAAAAACTAGAAAATATCCTCTCGGTTCACCAATTTACCTGAGTGGTCGCAAACTGGCACACTAAATTAGGTGGTCGATGACCGGCGAACCGACCCTACATCCTGAATATACAAAAACAATTTCATGTGGTAGGTAAATTGCGGTTTACTACCCATCTATTCCATAGCTTACTGTTACTGGCCACTTCGCAAAAAAAATTTATTGTATGTCATTTGTTAGTAGGTATTTCTGCAGAGAATGGTTATTTGTATGATAATTTTCATATCAATTATTTCTATAACACGATAACGAGTTCTACGCGAACAAAACCGTGGGCAATCCCTATACTAATAAATTAGGGTAAGTTTAACTATTTTCGGTTGATATTAGTTTAAAACACGCTTTGCGGATTTTTTTATGGAATCTGGACGCAGGTTGACGTGGAGTCAAGGGCACGCCACTACCCCGCCCCCACTGATCGCTGCCGTTATTCGCTACGCGCTCATGCGCCTCACCCCATGCGTCACCTAACGAAACTAGACCTCTACCTACGCTTAGTTACTACGCACCGCAGTGTCAAGATATATTTGTGGGTTAGCGTTGAGGTGAACTTAAAACAGCGTCACCTAACGAAACTAGACCTCTACCTACGCTTAGCTACTACGCACCGCAGTATCAAGATATATTTGTTGGTGAGCGTTGAGGTGAACTTAAAACCAGTTACGGAATAGGGGTCTGGTGGCACAGTGCGCAGCGCGGCGCGCGCATACAGCGAGTTTGAAATGTATTAATATAGGCCCGGAATGCTTACGTATCAGTATTTAGTATCGCCGTGATTTTATATTTATAAACTTTTGTTTGGTAACAGAGATCATTATCATGACCTGCTTATTATTAACTCTACAAACTCTAATTCAATATTGGTTATACTGCTTAGCTAGAAATCAATATCTAGACAAGCCGATTGTCTACACCTCCAACTTTTTTCAAGTATATGAAGTGGATCGATAATATCATAATTTTGCAATATCAGCGACTCTAATTCTTTATTTTCGGAATTATAAGCATTTTTTCGTTCACCAGAACGCAGATGTTCCAGACTTCTAAAAACAGAATATAGTAAAGAAATTAAAATGTTATTGGATAGGTTACAGTTTTTTGTGACTCTAATTCTATATTTGCATAGTTCTTGGCAAAAAACTTAAATATTTCAATATAGCCGAAATCTAAACCTAAAAATTTCTACATTTTTACATAAGTATTATTTAACATGCCTCCAACGACATATCAAAAAAGAAAAAACTTTAATGCTATCGAAACCCAGTTTTGTTCAGCCGCAGGTCTATAAGTGGCATCCATAGAATGGCAAGAGTAACATAAATAATGAAGTATTTTGATGTCAAATATTGAATAACCTAATCAATTTGTAGGTTAGAGTTAACCAAAACAATGGCGAACTTACCTTAAAGCTTTAGGCGTCAGTTAACTCAACTATAACGCTTATTGAGTTACAACACCTTTAGTCAAACACCACTACTCTTACAGTGTCTTTAAAGTGTATCTGCCTAACACCTTAAGCGTTATAAAAAGTTTCAATACTTACAAGAGAGTTAATTCTGTTATAAAGTCTCTGCCTGTACCTTATAGTAGATATAACACCTCAAGAGTTAACGAGCGTCAGCTAGCACTCTTGTAAGTGTTTAAGTGTTAAAAACAGGTTAAAGCTTTAACATCTTAAGTGTAATTGCTTTGAGTAACACTCTTATAACACTTTAGGAGTTAATTATTTTTCTTAACTCCTTTATAACACTATTAGTTCCAATTGAGAACATTATAACTCACTTATAAAGGTTAAGGTTATAATAATACCCTTAGCTGACACCCAAATGTTAGTTGGGTTGTATGCTAATAAGTTGTGGATCCAGGGAGCTAGGGGGCTCAAGCCCCCCTTGTAGATTCAATTTACAGTTTTTTTTAAAGACAACTCACGGTTTCTACTGCTCACGTAGCCAGTAGCGGATCCAGGGAGCTAGGGGGCTCAAGCCCCCCTTGTAGATTCAATTTTTATAGAAACTAACTACTTAATTTTGGATAATCTTCTTTTATTTTACCCATAACACAAGTCAGATCGGTCGGTCAGTCGTCGTTTACTGTTGTGGGACTAGACCAATTTGTGTAACCAATTTGTTTATTTAATTCGGTATTTTTGTGACAATTATAGATGTCTTTTTCGAGACAGTGATCCTGCTGTGCTTCAGTAGTTTCTATGTGCCTAGTTAGTACCTAGTAGGAAATGCGCTTCCTATTGCCGGAAATCATCAAAAGTATCACGCACAGAGCATCATCTCATCAGTAGTCGTCACCGACACTGTCAGAATGAGAAGCACTGCTTCCACATAGGTACATCTACTTCCTGCTTTTACCTTACCTTAGGGTATCTGTAACAGGCAGTAGTAGTTAAACAAGAGGAAGTGTTTGACAATGCCGCCCAGTGGCGTGACTAATCGGAATTACATTAGGCAACCGTGTCCACCCTTAACACATACGCCATAAGGATCAGTTCGTGTTACGTAAAGACACGTGTAATTTTGCTAACGAGTCGAGCGTGCGCTTGCGTTTAATCGCGCGAAATGTGCGTAATTTCTCTTTTGGTGCCGGACGGACATTTCTTTTTGTTTCTGCAAAACACAAAGAGACAGTTTGGTTATGTGATAGGTAATGAAGCCCGAGAATGATGTGAGGATTGTCAATGCGGCTTCTGCTATTCATATAGAAGGCTGTCAAGTAGTCTGAACTTTGTAGTTCCGAATTCGAAACAAGCGAAGCGGTCGTAGGCCGGTAGACATTAAAAGTTATGCTCATGCAGACATGCAATACTTACACCGCAGGTTTATTATAAAATTGATAGAAAAATACTAGAAACTGTAAGTACCCAGTTAAGTTACATTTAAGTGCTTAGATTAGTTTACACACTACATCTAACGGCCATGTAATACCTACCTATACAGTCACGCACATCACGAAACGTTATTCAAATTCACAGGAAACTGGACAATCTCACGGGATTATCTTGGCATCTCTTCCCAGAGTTGTGTAACGTGAGTGTCCGACAACAATTATGGCACTTTCACTGTCGTCCGAATCACAATGGCTCTCGTCAATCTGCCATAATGCCACATAATGCAGAACAAAAGAACAAAGACAAATGTCCATTTTTCAAAATGGCGTTGCGTAAGATGCGTGTGTTTGAATACGTTCAAAACAAAACAAATACAATGTATGTATGACATGCAAATGGTTGTTTAATTGTCATTTTTCAACATGTGCATACGTATATATACGTACGTCAATGAATCCTAGGCCACTGTAGAAGCTTTTCACAGTAAACGTCAGAATTACTTCTACGGTTAATACATAAATAAATAGCAGGGTGTCAATAATACAGGGTTCTAAAGTGGCCTAGGATTCAAATTGGTTGACCGTTACGTCCAGGGAACAATATTGTATTATAATAATGACTAGTATAATAGAAACACGAATTAGGTTTCATGTCAATTAGATCGTTGTATGCTGTTTTGAAGTGGATACTTCTTTGCTCGCGTTCTTTTATAGGGGTACAGTTCAAAATGTATCACGTGTCTTCCGGAATAACTTTTTGTAGAAAAGCCTAATCTGATTTCAAATAATTGTTTGTTACATGTTTTAATCCTTCTTTATTTACCATTATTTGATAATCACAAAATGTTATTTAGTTTATGTGGCTGACATGAAAATAATGCTGAAATGACCGCCATTTTCAACGTATCGTCAGTCAAATGAGCTATGTCAGTCAATGTTGCCATATATAACAATTTATCTGTACACAGATTTTAGTGAATTAATTTAGATTAGGTCTATTTTACGGGTACACCATAATAGCAAATTCCTTTAAATAATCAAAACACTTTATCTAAGTAGATTTTCCCTTTAGATTGAAATCAATCGCAAATCCATGGGATACAATTTAGAACAGGGACAGTTATTATTATATATATTATTAGCACTTGGCCGGTTTTTTTTTTGTAAAACTGACATACTTAATATTAGTATCAACTGATACTAATATTACTAACTATTATTTTGGTAACTACCAAAGCTAAATAAAATGCAACACTATCAATTTGAATAAAATCAAAACGAGACTTTACCGTGATTTTATGTCTACCTTGACCCTGCACGCAACCTACTTTTACGCGGGAAAGTATTATAACAAGTCAACATAGCTACTAATACTCGTAGCGCTAAAATATGCATATCGCCGTCTTTCTCGTTTTTGTAGGCAGTTATAAATCGTTTTCTAATGTCGCTGTCGAGAAACCATAGCATTTCTCCTTGCAAAATACATGGGAGAGATAGTAGTTAACTGGCTGATGATTTGTGGTCTTGGTCTGAGAAAGAAAAGGGTAAAAGCTGGCTGTATGCACGAATTGCGAATTTTTTCTGTGGCTTTGAACTTCAATGGCGGGTGTATGAAAAGGTTGTCACGAGTTCGGCTAGACATTATTTCACTTTTTGCTTTCACTGCTTGCTGTTACAAATTAGATAACCGAATTAGAAAAAGTTTTCAGAAAAAGTTGTACCTACGTTTTTACTAGTGAATCGTATTATATCGTATCTATACTATACACTAAAAATAACCTTCTCTCTCTCTGGTACAGTGACGGACTTTAATCGTTGAGCCATTTAGAGCTCACCTTTTACTGGATATTCATAGCTTAACTATTAAAAACCAAAATTAGTTGGCTCAACGATTAAAGTCCGTGACTGTACCTAACAATAACCTGAGTGACTACATTTAAACCACCCTGTAACCTGTAAGGCTTAAAGCACAGTTTGGTACTGGATCAGGTTCTCTGACACGATTTATAAATAGCTCAGCATCGTTGTCAATGGTTTTGACCACAGAGCACTAAGTACTCTATAGAAAGGCGATGTGGGCGTGGCACGCGCGCTACTACTTTGAGCATGCGCTCTTAGCTTTCGCGTCAACGTCACCTGATCGCCGTGCAGTCGCTCACAAAGTTGTAGGCAACGTGGAGGGGATGAGGTGGCGACACCGGTCCCGATAGAAACCGCGCTTGATACCCCTTCTATATTGTATTTAGTGTTTTGTCAATAAGCGCTCGAATAAAATATAATGTAACATAACATAATATAGCAATAATATATATATAACAACACGTGCGACGCGCGCCATAATCTCTAAACCGTGTCATTGAACCTGATCCGGGAACAAGACTTGTGCTACAGGCCTATGTCCTTGGGTCGAGCGTACAAAGGAGTCCTAGCTACAAACAGTCCAGACAAAAATAAATAAACAGGTTCGATTGCAAAACGAAGCACCATATTGTGTTTTGAACTTGTGGAAAGATATGGTCCCTGTATGGGAGCGAGCGTAGGTAGACCAGTTCTTGGGCTACGGCATAGTGCAGAATTAATTCAATATTTTTCACCTCACTTGCTCGGAAAGACCTTTTTTATTCTTGAAAAACAGATAACAAAACTGCATTTTATCCACATGTGTGCAAAGAATATTTGAAATCCGAACGTGTTATTAGTTACTTTTGTTGTCCGTCTTTCACGGCAAAACGGGGCGACGAATTGACGTGATTTTTTAAGTGGAGATAGTTGAAGGGATGAAGAGTGACATATGCTACTTTTTAACTCTTTCTAACCACCCCCCACTTCCCTAAAATGGGGGCTGGATGTTTGTATGGAGCATTCCGCAATTTTCAAGGTAGAAAGCTAAAAATTGGTATGTGGACTATTTATGACTAACAAAAAAAATCGTGCATCATTTTTTTTTGGAAGACTGCACCTAACCCCTTAAAAGAGGGGGTGTAGTTTTATATGGGGGTCCAGATAGGTAGAGTCAATATGTAGAATCGATTTATAGAGTCCATATGTAGAGTCGATATGTAGAGTCCATTTGTAGGGTCAATATGTAGAGTCGATATGTAGAGTCAATATGTAGAGTCGATATGTATAGTCGATATGTAGTCGATATGTAGTCGATATGTAGAGTCTATGTAGAGTCGATATGTAGAGTCGATATGTAGAGTCTATGTAGAGTCGATATGTAGAGTCAATATGTAGAGTCGATATGTAGAGTCCATTTGTAGAGTCAATATGTAGAGTCGATATGTAGAGTCAATATGTAGAGTCGATATGTAGTCGATATGTAGAGTCTATGTAGAGTCGATATGTAGAGTCGATGTGTAGAGTCGATATGTAGAGTCGATATGTAGTCCATTTGTAGAGTCGATATGTAGAGTCGATATGTAGAGTCGATATGTAGAGTCAATATGTAGAGTCGATATGTATAGTCGATATGTAGAGTCGATATGTAGAGTCGATATGTAGAGTCTATGTAATATTTACTAGTTAAAATAAAGGCTGATTATACATATTTCAGTTGTTTTTCTGATGTAGTACTTTCCTCAGTTTAGTGAGGTGAAAAGATTTGTGTTACACACGGGTGCAAGTTATTTTGACGTCTCGTGTGTTGCAACACTCGCTTTGCTCAGGATTCTATTTTTGAACCACTCGCTACGCTCAGGATTCTATTTTCGAACCACTCGCTTCGCTCGTGGTTCAACCATAGAATCCATTCGCTAGCTCGTGTTTCAACCCTAGAATCCATTCGCTGGCTCGTGTTTCAATTCCACACTCGCGGTTAAAATATAACTTTGCACCCTTGTATAACAAATAACTATTGCACCTTATTCAATTGTGATAAGATAAGGTGCAACTGTTAACTTCTCTGCCGCGGACTATACAGTTGGCGACACAGTATTTAGTATTTACCCTCGTCTCTTCGGTTATAGTACCTACATGCTAATGCTACACGCTGTTCGCTTACTGTATGCAGTTACATTCACTTCGGAAGCACTAAATTAGCGACAGGACGAGGGCAGACATTTTAGCACAAGTTATTGGCAATTACGGACGTAAAATGTAGACTTGGCAAGAATTACTTAATTTTAAGCGTTAGTTATGTAAAGTTTTAAATAGATAAGGGTGTATTGACGTTAGTAAAAAATAAGGTAGTTAGTGGTAGTTGCAAAAATAATTTGCTTCGACGCTGATAGAGACCTAACTGGGTATCTTAGCAAATTACTTTTTTTTTCGCTTGGTAAATCCGTAAGTTGTCTAATAGTTACCCAACTATTTGCTGAAAGATCAGTGGTCAGAAACTGGATCAAATTGGAAGGATGTCCCGGTCCCAAACCAGTTAAGGACAAATTTTGACTTTAAGACATTGTTATTTAAAATAACGTGGATTTTTAGAGTTATTTTTCATATTATACCTAGACTAATTAAAAGTGAGATGAGATAATAAAACCACTTAACTCCCTTTGGGTTTTTTAAATAAAAATGTTAGAATAGGAAAAACGGCAATGTACCCAAGTTTGACCAGCAGGCCACAGAAGAGGTTAAGTTCTGTACCCCAAGTTGACCAATCTTCAAAACAAGGTAAATATATCAAAAAATAATAATATATAATTTTAGCAAAATAGATTTGAAGTAATTTAGGAAATAAGACGAAAATTGACCACCCCCTTATCTCCGAAACTACTAGGCTTACAGGAAAACCTATAAGAGGGAATAGGAATTTTACGGAACCCTCACCACGCGACTCGAACTCGCACTTGTCCGGTTTCACACTTTATGTCGCAAGTGGTCAACTATAGGGTCACCCATCCTACTTAGTTGTTACTTTTCGCAAAACATATTACTTATGAGAGTTATTCCACTGGCATATTTAATAGCGGTACCTATGTTTATTGTCAATACACGATAGATATAAGACAAATATACACCAACCCTCCCGTTAAGTTACAACCGATGATGATGATTATGATGATGATGTATGAATGTAAATTGCCTAGTAAACGTGGCCTATGAACAAGAAACTAATCAAACTTCAGTTACTCGAAGCGGGACTGATCATTTTCTACAAAATTCCGGTTGAAGTTAATTCAAACTGGCATTGAATTGAACGGTAGATAGATTTATTTCTAAACCTTGGCTAATTTTACGCACGGCACGATATTAGTGTGAAAAGACAGCTATAGTTTTATGTATTCTTGCAATTTATTGTTCTACTTACTCAACAATCACTGATTTCTGATAACAGCAATAAGGTGTAGATATGTTGCCTAACGATGAAAGCATCGTTAAATCTCAAGGAAATAAATTCGGTATTCAATAAATCCAGCGGGCGTACCTAGGGCAACCATGCTATGCTACGCAGCGCGGCTATCACAATTCACAAGACGGCGCGCGAGTTCTTTCAATTTTTCTCGCACTATATCAGACGAGTCAGTAATACATATATATAACATGCATAATTTAAGTTTGGAACACTGGCAGAATTGACAGGGATATATAACCCTGTCATTGTTAATATTTGTAAAAAAGCCTATATTAGAATGCTCGGATTTGTACTGCGTCGTTCCCATGGTTTTACAAATATAGGCGCGATTGTCGCTTTGTACAACGCGCTTGTCCGCAGTAACTTAGAATGTAATGCAGTTATCTGGGCTCCTTATGAAACCAAATACCATCTAATGGTCGAGCGCATACAGAATAAATTCATTCGATCTTTGTATTGGAGGAAATATGGGGTGTACCCATTTTACCCGCTAATGTACCCAAATTTATTTGTGCTGGGCATGGTGGGGTACAATGAGCTGCGGGTGCGCAGAGAACTGTGCCTCGTCAAATATATTTTTCAGTTGATTAGGGGTCAAATATACAACAGTCAGGTGTTGAGGGATATAAGTATATACGTCCCTGATAGGTACGTGTGGCGCCGCCGTCGGCCGCGGCTGCTCGCCGAGCCGCGCGGGCGCACCAACCTACTCAACATGGCGCCTCTGACGCGAGCTGTGCGGACCCTTAACCTAATAGCAGAGGATATTGACTTGTTTTCGTGTTCTCTGAATGAATTCACAAGGTCTACATTGTTTATATTATGTTATATGCGTAGAGATATAGTTTAGTTTTAACGTAATTGTGCAAATAGTTACACTATTGTCTTGGGATTAGCTCCTGTAAAGATAGTTGTAAGTGTGGTAAATAAATAAATAAATAAAAATAAATAAAAAATAAAATGGCTGTCACATCGACACGTTAATTCACTAGTTAATGTGTCCACAATCTATATGACAACCACGTCAATACAGGGTTATACTTATATGACTTATATCACTGTGTAACGTACTCGCCAGACCCTCACATCCTATCATATATTTTACAAGTTTGTTACAACTTTTGAAGGCTTATACTCGTATGTTTGCATATATTATTACACGTTTTCTAAGTGGTCATACCTACTATTACCACCACACGATTACCCCGCACGCGCAAAATCGTGCGCATCTCCGATTTGAACTTATAATCGCTCGTGCACGTAACATCGACACTTCCAAAGGCATTGCCCAAACTTACATAAAACGGAATTAAGATAATTTGCCACATTCTCTTTGCGATATAATTATATTATAAATACCTCAATGAGTGATAATATATATTACAAAATGGAAAGTAAAGGGCTTTGTACACGGCACGGCGCTCTGGCAGCGATGTTGTGAAAGGTCACTGTATTTGAGGCGAAAGTTGTGTTGATATACAAGCTGTGCTATATTATAGACGCACATTTGCTGCAAAGTAAAAGTGATCGATTGAGTTTATGTTTTATGATAATTGCCTAGCGACGCGGCATTCGTGGACCGGCGGCGGTCTGCGAGGTTAAGCTGTCGGCTGAGGCCGAAGACTGAATCGGTGACCGCTTTGACCAAGTAGTTACTGACTGAATGGATTCGTATAGGCGTGTTAAAGGATTATTCTCAGTACGCCGGAACTTATAACTCGACTAAATAAAGTATTCTTCAGTCACAGGTTTCGCCTATTAATTATTGACATTCGTTTTCTACCTTATTTTGACGGTTGCTGGCCGGGTCCCGACTCGTAGCAGTCGTAGCCGTCTCGGTTTTTGTCCTTGACAGCAATCATTAGGCGGCTGATTAGATGAAATTTGGTATAGAGATAGTTTAAGTCCCGGGGAAGGACATGGGATAGTTTTTATCCCGGAAATCATCCCCTAAGGGGGTGAAAATTTGTATACTACGATATAAATGAGTTTCTCGCGGATAGAGTCGCGGGCAAAAGCTAGTTGTTTTAGTGAATAAGCATTGAATAAGACAAAATTTAAGTACGGTTTTTCTACAGTAGACCATAGACATCTTATCTAACTCTGATGGATGCTTTGTTAGTTTAAGCAACGATTCTACACAATAAGTTTGTGTGGACATGACTGTATGGACACTATTGACTGCAAAATCTATTGGCCGTGGAGTGAAAGTCTGGGGTTGCTGTGGAAGAGTAGGTTATGCAAATCTTGTTTCTCTTCTCGCTTACAGAAGCTAGGTCATAGAAATATGCGGCTACTAATTTGTTGCAGTGCTTTGCTACATTTGTCTCTTGGCTGACAACATGACGCGTCCACAAATCAATAAAATTTCGTCCATACTCTGCTGTATCTGCATCCTATTAGGCAGGCCGTATGCTTGTTTGCCAGCGTCATTTCTGTCTTTCTATTAAATTCAAATTCAAGTACAATAACGTGTTAGTAACATATTACTTAATTCTAGGGTTAGTATTGTATTAATATAGGTTTTTACATATTGGGGCATGCAGCTACACCCAGTGCTTCAGCCACGGTGAGCCCCACCGGTGCACACAGCATGCACAGGATGGTATTCGAGCTGGCGCGCCACCGTCTCAGCAGCGAGCTATATACATTGCTTCCTGATGATCGCGTGGAAGCCATCGATCCGCCCCTCCGCGAACATACCCGAAGCGCTGCAGTGTCGCGGCCCCGAACACCACCCTGTACGCGTTGTTGTACTGAACCCGCAGAGCGCTGTATGCCCGCTGCGTATATCTGTATCTGATGACCCATAGGCTGCACATGTAGAAGGACTGGCAATATGCTTTAAAAAGCGTAGCCTTCACCTTATCAGTACATCGCGCAAACCTACGAGCCAGTTGCAGCGCCCAGCCAGGGCTCTGCGTTCCCTCTCCATGTCCATTTGTGACACCATGTCAAAAAGTGATTAAGGATCAAACGGTCATTTGATATGTACCAGTTTTGCGGTAAAGAAAAACAATAGGTACTTAGTACATTTTTTAGAGTTATATTTTTTATTTTAATTTTAAAAGGTTGTGATGAATTTGTGTGTGTGTATGTATGTGTGTGTTTATGTGTTATGAGTACAGATAACACACATCGAGTAAACATTACATAACCCTGAATAGGTTGGTTGTTATTATTATTTTTTCAAATTAATATAGCGTTTATTAACATAATATACTATAACAAATAATAATAATAATAATTCACATCTCTGCAATGCACAGTCAGGTGAAGATTAGTTAGAGCTGGGAATGGCTGCTCCGTCGTCAAACCCCAACAGTTTCGCTGCAGGTTTGAATTTGTGACGTGTGCCTCGTATGCACATACTGGTGGCTCGAATTATGGCAGTGCATATCCTTGTTCTAAGCCAACCCAGTATCGTACTCAGCGATTTATTCCAACGGTCCGCGAGGGCTTCGCCTATTTGTTTGACAAAGGTCATCTGTGGTGCGAATACGCCATCGACGGAAGTCACGAGAGGGGTGAAGGTAGCATGTTTCGCTTCGCAGGCAGCGGATTATTTTCTTTGTTTTCAGATTTTAGGACAGAAGTGACATGGCGTGCAATGTAAGAGGAGGCGTCAGTGTCTACGACACGGATATCGAAAAGAGCCTCTCTCTCTCTGAACATTCCATACGCCACGGCAAGATAAGTCGCCGCGTAGTCCAAGGTCACCTTCTGTGATTAAGGGTTCTATTGTGACGTTGCTCCATGCTTGGTGACATAGTTCAGCAAATAGATCACGAATTTCGTTGTGCCGTCTTGAAATTAGCCCCCCAGTCTTTCAACAGAGAGCATGGTCAATAGGTACTTAGTACATCTATAGAGACGATCATAAGGTGTTGTTTGATGAGTTGTTTAGTTGATAGTGGTGCTAACCCGCACTGAGCCAGGGTAGGGTCTACAACTCATTCCTCCCCATCCTCATCTATGAGATGATGATGATAATCAGATAAGAATAGCGTAGCATACCACAATTTTAGTACAGCGCAAAACTACAGGCTACCTCCACACTTAAAATTCAGCTTCAGGTCTTTGGCATTCGGGAATTAAAGAGACAACAACACAATACGAATAAGTACTCTTCATTTGCCATCAATAAGAAGCACAAAAACCGCACAGAACTCAGCAAATATAGGCAGAGGCAAAAAACAGGCGGGCAACTTTTCTATTTCCGTACTGTATAATAATATCAGTATGACCCAGCTTTAGTTATCTATGAAAATAATTATGTCAATGTCGGCTACTGTGAGCTATATCCATAACTTGTAGCCTTAAAATGGAAAACTACGGGACAGGTTATCGAAAAATGTGATTTGTTCATATAAGTAGAGGTAGGTATACTAATTAATATTATAAAACGGAAAAGTTTGTGAGATTGTGGCTTTGTAAGTTTGTGTGTTTTGGGTAATATCCGGAACCACTTATCCGATACCAAAAAATCTTTCACCTGCGTGTGGACAATCGGGATAGTCTTAGCTGTCTTAGATAATATTTTATACCGCGAGTTTGCCTGCGTTCTTTGCAATATGCGGGCTAAGCCGCGCGGGCAGCTAGTGATTATATAAACTGGTTATTAATTAACCAGTTGATATGGCATGCACTTTATGACAAAGTCAATTTACTGTCAAATCTTCCAAAGTGTTCCATATCCAAGATCCATCAAAAATGCCTGTCTGGCTTGGGACAAGTTTCCAACCTACGTATCTTCAATGGAAAACGATAATTAGCCTCCACACATCAACATAAATTTCTCTGTCAACGCTCAATTACCATGTAAGCCGTCAACACATGAACCCATTTACCAGAGAGAGCAAGCAATTTGCTCTATCGTTAGTTCGTTAGCAATGGTAATGGTAAGTGACGTTATTTGCATCACAACCAACCGCCATGAATAAAATACGGCTCATCATTTCACAACGTCTGGCCAGCCAGCGTGAGGCTGTACTACGATTACGGGTATTTTTTACGAAAATAGGGATCAGATTATACTGGACGTGTTCACTATTGAGACAAAAAGCTACATGAATAGATAGGCCTTGTGAAATAAAAAGTACTAGAATTTGGGTTGGTTCAGACAGATCATCGTAATATTATCCGCACGACCTGCGGGTCAACCTGAGAGTCACGTTTGACATCCCATCCCAATTCAATGTGTTTTACGCCCTGGAATACTAGCAGGGTGCATTTATAAAGGCGCAGAAACATCAAAATGTCCATTACGTCTATATTAGTCGAGGAATAAAAAAAAATCGTCCATTTTCGACTTTATTAATGATTTGTCCAAAAGGGACGAACCTTTTCATTCTGTAACTTGCTGTAAGCTCACCTCAACGCTCACCCACAAGTATATCTTGACGCCGCAATTCGTAGTAACTGAGCGTAGGTAGAGGTCTAGTTTCGTTAGGCGTGACTCGTGGGGTGAGGCACATACATAGCGAATAACAGCCCAGTTCACTGGGTACAAAATATAAGTCATCAATCCAGCCCATTTACCTACGTTTTGCCTTTCTCAAATTTAATACCGTTTTACCACTTTTATATAAATAAGTATGAGAAAAAAAATTAAGAGAAAGGCCAGAACTCGTAACAAATTTCAAAAAATATTATTTTGGCACTTCGTAGATTCTTTTGTCACGAGTTTTGTCCCAAGATGTCACGACCGTCATGATCGTCCGTCGGATTACGAAACCTAAACTAAGAGCTCTTAACAAGCTTAGAGCTATTCTATAAAGAGTATAAAGCATATACATGTACGGATCTGAGTAAGTACCCTCATGTCAAACGTTACACAATCTGTTAAAAAAATTAAGTAGGGCTTATATACTTTGTGATCATGTTTTTTTTTTGTTGGTTAAGGTCGTGAATTGGAAATTATCGTGTTCTTTGAAACGCTGTTCTGACTATATTAGGAAGCAATATATATGGACTAAATTTCAGATATATGATTGTTTATCTACTTTTCGATACACGATTTTCTCGCAATCGAAGTGAAAAGCAGTGTGTATAACTCGAGCATAAATGTTTTAGGCACTCATTTTGCCAATTATTTGTTTTAGCAATCTACTAAGTATTTCCTCAAAACCTTGACAGGGAAAAACTTTCCTCACTTACATTAACTGTATATTCGAAAAGTCAGCAAAACAAGATGAATCTAAATTCAGTATAATTTCCTGGACACTTTTTACTGATAACCATCGTTAAAATGTAAACATTATAAGTACTTAAGTACATTTATGGGGCCATAAATCCTTGCAAAACTTCAAGTTCAGTCAACTCACAGCACCCAGTCAACCAGTCCAGTCAGTTGTTGCAATTTATTGCCTGCTAGACTTATATGCTCAGAGCAACTTTCAGGGCTACTTTTCAATTTCAGACAGCCTTTTTCTGAGGCTAGGTTATTACTGTCTTATTGTAATGGTTGGAGATTGCATAAAGATTATGATTTAACTAGTGCTTTGCTTAGCGAATATTGTTGAATCCGGTAGAGAAGTAAATCAAAGCTATACGATAGAGCGAGATAAGGAGATGAATGACCTTGTTTTTCTCGAAATGCGGGTTAAAAATGTCAACAAAACCTACATTTGGTGGATTTAAACTAATTATAATTAGTTTCAAAAAGTGACCCACGAGAAGTAACGATGGCACTAGCGACAGAAAAAAGTTGATTCACCCATTTCATTTATTACCTCACTAATAGCCTATAATAGCAATTACCTACGTCTGTCCGAAAGTTCCGTTCATGTTTTCACTTTCTTTCGTATTCAACGCACGAAAGTAGGAGCAGAATGCTAATCATCCGACCAGTTAACCAGTCGGATCAGCTGTACGACCGGTTCAAAGGTGTTTTGAAAAACATCTTTGTCTTCGAACAATGGAGGCTGTTGCGAATTGAGACTGTTTTGGAATGCGTTACAGATGTTACAGTACAGTACGCGCGACATAATAAGTTTGCGTCTGTGATACTCGGCTAGAGTAGCCGAGCGTTAGAGAAGATTTTGAGCCTGTTATTATCTTCTGTTGCTGACTGTACCCTACTTGCTAATAAGGGTCTAATGCTTTATGTAGGCTAAGCACTTTTTAGGGTTCCGTAAAAGGAAAAAAAACGGAACCATTATAGGATCACTCGTGTCGTGCGTCTGTCTGTCCGTCTGTCACAGCCGATTTGCTCCGAAACTACTGGACCGATTGAGTTGAAATTTGGTAAACATATGGTAATTGGTGACCCAAAGATGGACACGTAAAGTAAATTAATGGATTCTGAACAAGGGGGCCACTTTTTGGGGGTAAGGTAAACTAGAAAATTTAAAAAAAAAGTTTCGCAAACTGTATTGTTGACATATCAAATGAAAGAGGTTGTTGTAAGCAACTCAGTTTTTAGGGTTCCGTAGCCAAGATGGCAAAAACGGAACCCTTATAGTTTCGTCATGTCCGTCTGTCCGTCTGTCCGTCTGTCCGTATGTCACAGGCATTTTACTCGAAAACTATAAGGTGTATTTGAATAAAATTTTGAGGATAGGTGTATTTTGTTAGCCGCTACATAGTTTTGTAATTAAAATGACAAAAAAAAATTTTTTGGGGGTGCACTCCATACATAAAACTAAAATGCAAAAAAAAATTTTTCATTGTGACCCGCCGTGTGGCACATCAATCGATAGGCCTTTCAAAATAAATATAAGGTTTCTTAGCATTTTTTTTGATTAAGTGAATAGGGTCGGAGATAATCGCCCCGAAAGTCACTAAAATTCTGTCCCCCCCCCTCTAATTTTTGAACGGTGTATTTTAAAAATATGGAAAAATTCATGGACATAGGGCTTATTAATTTCATTCACCGAAAATTGTTTTGAACAAGATCGGTTCAGAGGTTTTCGAGATATTGCTGAAAAACTGCCTTCCTCAAAGAAAAGGACGTAAGTGCCGTGAAATTTCTGTGACGATACGACCTTTTTAATAGGCACGGAACCCTTCGTTTTGCGTGGTCCGACACGCACTTGGCCGGTTTTTTTAAATAATTTTAGCAAAAACAGATTTGAAGTAATTCAGGAAAAAAGACGAAAATTGACCATTTCCCCCCCCCCCCCACCCTTATCTCCGAAACTACTTGGCTAAGAAGTCTGAGTATTCAAAATAACGGGAAAATTCTCAATATTTTTGTGTATTATATACGGAACCCTCACCACGCGAGTTGAACTCGCACTTGTCCGGTTTTTTTTTATGCTTGCTCGATCATTTCATTAATCGAGATTCATGTGAGTGCAAACTGTGAATAACATCGAACTCCACTTCAAAGGGATGAATCTAGTCAAGTGAACGATTTATTAATAGGATTCTAACATAACACCAGCAGAAAGCGATCAGTGAAAATGGAATCGTAAACATTACCATTGCTTCCGCATACGGATACGTTGCGTATATTTCTATAAATAAAACGTTTTGTTAAATCGTGAACTCGATGAAAGGCAATGTGATAGAATGCCTTCATAGAGCGTGAAGTTGCGGTTTACCGCCAAAGCGGTAATCCACCGGAAGCGGATGTGAAAGATCCTCTACTCTTTATTACTGATCATCAGAGACTAAATAAAATATAGGTATTCCTGTAAAATATAGGTACTTATCCAGTACGCCAGTTTGTGCCATTTGAAGTATTAAAAGTATGCTTGAATTTTTGTTGTATTTACCGTTTTTCAGCGACATGATTGCTGTCTACTCAGACTATGGCTTCCATGCAATCCAAAAAGAAAACAAAGCAAATATATATTCTTTCTTAAACTGTAGTATTATCAAATAAACCAAGCTAAATATACCAATTTTAAATTATTGTCGCAATCATTTTGCCGAATGCATGCCTCTCACGTTTCGAGCTGACCCGCGTTGCCAAACAAACTTCAATTGTTTTTGCATGTGGCAACATTGGTCATGGCGGGAAAATGCAAAAAGGAAATGGCCGCTCCAGCCCTGAAACTTGCTAAACAAATTTAAAATAATCGAAAATCATCCGTAACAGCTTTGTAATAAGAATGTCATTGTTGGCATTTTTATCTTTGTATTGTTCGAATTTCTATAGATCCAATCTATTATGCGGCGGTCTACAAATGGTGCGATGCAACGCGCATTTTAACGTATTTAATATTTGAAGCCACGTTAGGTTTCATAAAGTAGGTTTATGTAACGCATTGTTACGTATGTGCTCGGGAATATGATTTGCAAAAGCATTGAATTTTAAACAGGCAATAGATTCAATTCAAGGCTGCTTAACTATATGTTGGCAAACAACTGCATTTTTTAAATGTCATTCCCAACGTGTCGCCTTTATATGCTGGTGAGGTAAACTTTACGTTTTTAACCGACAAAACAAAAAAAAGAGCGGAGCCTATTTCAAGAACCTACCAGCTACAATTATTCAAGTCTAAAATGGCAACTCTGTTTAGGAAGGCCATTCGCCAGTTTTTTTTTTAAATATTTATGGCCTGGTTACGAGTCCTGCCATGTCTTTAATTGAATCCAGTCGTTAGGTCAAGACCCTCAGTGTTGCCAGTTTCGACTTGCAGGTAGGTACTACCTAGAGTAGGTACCTACTTACCAGCTTACCACCATTATAGTCGAACGTACACGGTATCTAAACGTGAGAGAAATTTCATGAAACATCTTTAATTACATTTTTTTGGCAAAAACAAAAATACAAGACTTGTTTATTAGAAACCGAAGTAAAAACTGATAGATTCGATTAAACAATAGTGATCTCAGCAGTATTCTCACGATGTGTTAAAAAGGCCTTGACTACCTATACCCATAAGTGGTACACACGTAAGATATTAGGTACTCTTGGCTCGTGATGTGGAGCCAAGAGGAGAGGAGGCTGTGTGAGGTGGATTTATAGCTTAAGCAATAAATGAGGTCGTCTAGGAAATTAGCGAAATATGCATACTAAATACTAACTATACCACGTTTCATTAGTCATTCCATTTAACGCACGATTTATCTAATCCATATTTATATACCTTTCTTGCTAGCGAGGATGGATATAAAGTCGAGTGTAAAATGGGTTTTATGGACGAGTTCTACACTACTTTTCACTTCAATTGCGAGGAAATGAAACAGTAACAAGTAAATATGGTAAATGCTAATTTAGTTAAAGTAAATTTAATTTAACTAAATTAATTTTCCGCATGCCGCTCCATTAAAGTGTTGTGTGAGTGTGATTTCCTCGTTTTCGCTTGACGACATTATTTATCGTTAATCGTAAAACAATTTCAAGTTGTAACACTTGTAACACAAATATTACAATTATGAAAAAGTAACGATGGTTCCCGTCAATTAACTTTTTCTCCTTTTTTTTCAGTACGTACCTTAGTAACACTTAGATCGTTACATACTGCTCAGTTATAAAAAAAAATTATATCTATGATAAACTATTGTTATGCTTTAAATATATTTATTTACTAATATAAAAAATATATATAAAAAATTGAAATGAAACGAGATAAAAATTATAAGTTTATTTTATGAAGTGTGTACTTTGGCTGTTGGTATTCTTGCTTTGGTCTTAGAATACTAACGAAATGAAATAAAATAAAGAGGTTATTCTATGAAGTTAGTGGTTCGTGTGGCTTTTGGACCGATTGCCTTGGTCTTCGACGAAGATTTTACCTTATGCACTAGAGCATAAAAAGCGACTTTATGTCGCCTACGCACAATATAAAGACGAACTTTTAGAGCATGAGAAGTGAAAAACCTATTGTGCTAGGGCCTTAGGTAGGTATTTAAACTTTACATAGGACATATTAAATTAATAGTAAAAATATAAACTGTCGCAGCTTGGTTCGCATCAATGATTTGTGCCAGATTGGCGTCAGCAAAAAACATCGCAACTTCACTTTCTCACTGACGAGAGTAGGTCATTACATCATCGATACTAAACTCTTGTGGGAATTATCCAATTTATCGGAAAAAACATTTTAGGCCATCCATCTAGGCAGTCAAGTACCTAACTCACACGTTTTTTAGCCAAAACTTGACAAGAGAGTTCCCCTATCCTACTAATCCTACTAATATTATAAACGTGAAAGTTTGGATGTATGGATGGATGCGTTCCACTAAATCTCAAAAATAACTGGACGAATTTATATGAAACTTTCCAGTTATGTATCTTATATATCAGAATAGAACATAGGCTATAATTTATGTCAAATTTCATCCCTTTTAGGGACGGAAAAGGGGATGAAACTTTGTATGGAAACGAAATATTTTTGCTCGTCGCCTTCATCAGGCGCTGCTCAAATTGTATGGGAAAACTAAAATCACACTCGCACTTGACCAACATTCTAATTGATATTATTTAATAGGCTATAATTTTTTAGGACGAATCATAATCATGAAATCCATAATTTACACGACAGAAGCTAGTATTAGATAAATCTCGAAAAATAACATTTACAGTACTTACACATGGTGTTACTTTCCCGCACTATAGTGCGGAAATGAGCACTTTCCGTGCATATGTTGAAACTTTAAAGAGCCATTGTACTGTAAAACGTTGTACGATACACGTGCGAGTAATTCGCAACTCGTGTAGATTTAAAACACTCCCTTCGGTCGTGTTTTAATTTATCGCCACTCGTTGCGAATTTCCCATTTTCTGCACTTGCATCGTAAATAACTATTCTATAACGCTGTATTTTACTCCCAAGAAGATACAATATGAATTCATGTAAAAATTTGACATGTCTGCCGTTTTTAAGGTGCTTCCATAAAATAAAGTACCTACTCAGGTACTACTGTGGCAATTTTTCCATCCTGTAATTCTCTCGTCGCAATTTATGGTTAATTTCTCAGGAGTCAGTGAGTTTGTGCAACAGATTTTACTCAGTGTTTCATTCCTATTATTCCTACATACCCATTTATGCCATGATTAAGCGTTTTATCCGTCAATATGTAAGTGGCATCGGACGTTGCCTTTCCTAGTAACACGATTCCTTGATCTTAGTATTCCGCGAAAACGCGAAGTCGAAATCTCATTACCATTTAACGCGACCGTGGGTCTCATTACCATCTACACATATGCTTGTACTGCTAGGCGATTCACGACGCACGGCTATACTCAATACTCAATCATTTATTGCTTTCCACAATGTTAGTTTACAGTATTAGGTAAACTTAAGTTTTAGTTGCTAAGTACAGGGAATAAAACTTAATTGTGGACCCTGTTGGGCACCGCAAGATTAGGTGAAGAGAAGACGACTTACATACCTACTTATTTAATTTCTGCTTTTTATAATTTGTATATTCACACTTATACGCACATTTTTATAGCTATATTTTTAAGTGATACAATTTTTTTGTTTATTGCACATTTAATTATACATTATTATATATATATATATATATATATTTTTATAGGAACTCGGTTTCATATAATTATTATATTTGTTATTAAATTTTATATTATAGTTTTTCTTCTAAGTATTCTCTTAGTGTATAATAACTTTTATTATTAAGGAATTCTCTTAATATTTTTATGAATGCGTTGTTTTTTCTCGGATTTCATTCTATCGGGCAATTTATTATATATTTTCACAGACATGGTATAGGTTGCATCAGAATGCATTTTTAGGTTTGATGAGGGTAACATGAGCCTTTCTCTATATCGGAGATTATGAGTTGTGGGTATGTCTTCGCGTTTCTTATAGTATTGGGGATAGTTTCGAACGAACTTGCAAACTTCTAGAATATATAAACCAGTTAGCGTCAGTATTTTTAGATTTTTGAATATATCACAGCTCTGCTATTCTGTAACTTGTCTTAACCTCACCTCACCCGTCATCCACAAATTATATATCATGAAATCATGATTCATGACGCCGCCGCGATTCGTAGTAACTAAGCGTAAGTATGTAGTGGTCTAGTCTAGTTTCGTTACTAGTCGTGACGGGTGAGGTGAGGCTTAGGTACTTACCTCACCATATTTCTAGTGTAACTTGACCCCGGAATGATGGTTGAATTTATTTAAAATATCATAGACTTTTCCTCTTTATTGAACGATGAGACAAGCGAACGAAGCTTGGGCAAAAATTCTTTCGTATGTCTGGAGTCTGGACATACAAAAGAATTTTTGCCCAAGCTCGTCTGTCGTTTGTTCTCCTCTACAAGTCGCATTTCTGAACCGATTCTCGTGAAATTTTGTGTTTGTGTGGGTGTGTGTGTGTGTGTGTGTCTCGTCAATAATTATCTCCACTTATAATAAATCTCTAAATTAAAAAAAGAATCAGCCAGTATCATTTTATACATTGTTCTGTCACGAATGATCTCAGTTTCCCATGAACGGAAAAACATGAAACATTTTTTATAGGTACATTATTATTCTGGCTTCCGCTTAGGATAGTTTTTACGCGACTTCGACAGTTAATTAATTTTCCGAAATATTTTACCTCTTTAAATTTTTCATTTCTTTTTCTAATATATATATCGCCGCCACATCTGTAAGCTGTCAGTAACGTCAAAATGGCAGAATTACTTTGTCTTTTAACTATTAATAATTTATAACCTGACTACGATAGATATTCCCGAAACGTATACCAAAAGAACAAGCATAAAAAATTAATATATTCTAATATGAGAACTTATATGCGCAAATTTCGTATTCAGGCGTAATTTCAATAAATGTATCAACAAATTTGAGAACACGAATTTGTTTTTTTTAATAGCATGGCGCTCTGCGCGTTCAGCCAAAGTATGAGGACCGGGATTAAAATTTCGGATAGATCGAAAATGTAGAAGATAAGCGAAAGACCAGGAAAGAGTAGCATAATATACAGGGTGGAAAGTTAAAACGGGGCAGTAAGGGCAGCTACTAGATACCTTGCCGCCACGCAAAAATGGCATTAAGATTTCAGTCCTAACTTTTTAAGTGATGGCAATCTACATTCACATATTTTTGAAAAAAAGTACAGTCAGAGAGAAAATCATCAATTTTGACGATATTTTTTTTTAATGCCATTCGATCCCATTTCTATTAAGGATCAAAATACTCTGTGGGACCGACTAAGGTTTGACTACTAGAACGCCCAGAAATCAAAGAAAACTTTTTCCATACAGTGAGTATGGGAATCCCAAAGCTAATTTTGCTCATGTAGTTTTTTATGCCAATTCTGGTTTTATTTAATGATGGCCAGCTTTATTCTGTAAAAAGTTTGTAAAAAGAATACTAACATCCGTATTCAGAAATTCTGTTCGAAACTTAAAATTTACTAAGGTAAGGGCTTTTTACAGCACCTGTCCGCTCGTGAGTACTGTACACATAGTAACGTTTATGAATACGGGAATGCGTTTGTTTTTTTTAAATAATGGAATGAATTCTCTCATTTCTAATCTAAATGAAATTCTCCGTCTCCATACTTTGCACTTTGGGATTCCCATACTCACTGTATGGAAAAAGTTTTCTTTGATTTCTGGGCGTTCTAGTAGTCAAACCTTAGTCGGTCTCAAAGAGTATTTTGATCCTTAATAGAAATGGGATCGAATGGCATTAAAAAAAAATATCGTCAAAATTGATGATTTTCTCGCTGACTGTACTTTTTTTCAAAAATCTGTGAATGTAGATTGCCATCACTTAAAAAGTTAGGAATGAAATCCTAATGCCATTTTTGCGTGGCGGCAAGGGATCTAGTAGCTGCCCTTACTGCCCCGTTTTAACTTTCCACCCTGTATATTATATTAAAGTTTGATATTATTTAAAGACTAAAAATTATATAAGGCTTTGAATATTCCTATACAAGGATGAGTTATTTATATACAGGAGTGAAGGAACTTTTTTACCTTTTAACCATATGTTTTGACTAAGACAAATTACTAAGCCAAGCGCTCACGTTCAAAAGCCTAGCAATTTGCTATAGTTAGACTGGTTAAGAGTGAATGGCTGTCTCTTTCCAACTATTGCAAGTTGGTGTGACAAATTGCGCCCGTTTGTAGTAGGTATGCCACACTGGAGCAGCCTACGGTGGCGGTCAATAGTAAATTTGAAAGCTAATGACAAGTGGGAAGCTTAAGGCCTGGACCACACTGGCGCGGCCTGCGGTGGCGGTCAATAGTATAGTAAATTTGACAGCTAATAACAAGTTTACTATTGACCGCCACGGCCAGGCCGCGCCAGTCTGTGAGAGGCTTAATGCCTGCAACACACTGGCGCGGCCTGCGGCGGCGGTCAATAGTATATTTGACAGCTAATGAAAAGTTTACTATTGACCGCCGAGGCCAGGCCACAGAAACACCAAGTTGGCGGCGGAGTCTATGTTTGTGAAAAAACCGGTCAAGTGCGAGTCTGATTCGCGCACCGAGGGTTCCGTCTTGCCCCACCCATTAATTTTGGAAAAAGCTTATCTATAAAATCATGTAACTCAGCCATAAGGAAGCCCTTTTCGTTTCAAACAATCCATATTAATATTATAAATGCGAAAGTAAAACTGTCTGTCTGTTTGTAAGTTTGTATGGAGTTACGATATAAACGAGTTCCACGCGGACGAAGTCGCGGGCAAAAGCTAGTATATAATACAATACGATTCAGTTCTTCGAAGTTAAAAAATAAAATGTTTTTTGAAAAAAAGACGGGCCCGCGTTTTCTACAGCTCACAGTCATTAGTAATATCGGTATAGAAATATTACATATACATTATGATATTAGATGTCGAGCTAACATAGCGAGCGAGTGAGATCATTTTTTTAGGGTTAGCTTTTTCCAAAAAAAGTAGTAGAGTGATACTGATACCCGATGTTAGGTATATCTGCATAAAAATGGTTTTATTCTAATCTTTCGATTCTAATAAGAGAAAAAAGTGTCGAGTTATTCATACAATTTTGTTTCCATTTCGCTACCGTTCTACAAACTATTATGAAGACTGTAACGTAGGTAACGGAAAGGAAAAAAACTTAGGACACTTTTTCTGCTATTAGAAACGAAAGTGTAAGTATTCGTAATCCAATTGTGAGTAGATTAAATTATTTTTTATCCAGATTAAAAAAACTGAATCAACAACTTTTTGCGAGATGTGAAGCGTTGTAAGGAGGTTTTAGGTATAACACACCAACACACACACTCACACACAGCAATAGCTCATCTTTTCAATGTCACGATCACGACCGAGATGTAATGTGGGCAGAACACAGTCATGGAAATGACGCGGCGTTTCGCAAAACGGAACGGGGATGCCATTGACCTGAGATTCTAGTTTACATAATACTTTCATTGATGCTAAGCAGCAACAACATGAACATCTAACCGATCCAACTGGTTTTAATCACCTCTTGTCATGTGTATACTTACTGAAGATAATAAAGATTATCTTGAGAGTATTGAGAGATTCATAATCGTTGTGTTTTAAGAGTTTCCAACATAAGTAGGTTGCCAACTTTTTTTGGGGGAGATATACCTACTATTTTCCAGAAAAAACCGACAAAAATATAGTACACTGTAAAAAAATATAATACTTGGCTCGGCAATGTTGCTATTTAGTAAAATGTAATTGACACCTGCGCCGCTGGATGCGGGTGGCGCAGGACCGGTCACTTTGGCACTATTTGGGGGAGGCCTATGTCCAGCAGTGGACGTCATTCGGCTGATATTTCGGCTGATTGGGGGAGATAGACTATTTTCCAGAAAAAACCGACAAAAATATAGTACACTGTAAACAAATATAATACTTGGCTCGGCAATGTTGCTATTTAGTAAAATTTAATTGAAACCTGCGCCGCTGAATGCGGGTGGCGCAGGACCGGTCACTTTGGCACTCTTTGGGGGAGGCCTATGTCCAGCAGTGGACGTATTTCGGCTGATTTGATGATGATAATGAATTTAAACCTGGGAAATTTGAAGCACATCGTAAGGACCCGCCAAAAAAAAGTAATTTTGCGTACTATATATTTCTTCAACAGTACAAAGAGTCAAAATATAGTACAATACTATATAATATAGTACGGTTGGCAACCCTAAGCACGGTCGACTCAGAAAGTCGACTCTCCACCATGAGATCCAAACTAGACGTAATCTGGTTCTCATTTTAAAACAGAATACTGGAATAACATTAATGTTTTTATACACAATGGGATCCACCATATCTTGTTCGGAAACTGCTTTTTGTTGCTTTAAGTTTTAATGGAAATAAAATGAAGTGATTAGAGACTTTGTAAGAAATACTTTTTCATCATCATCATCATATCAGCCGAAAGACGTCGACTGCTGGACATATGCCTCCCCCAATAAGCGCCACAATGACCGGTCCTGCGCCACCCGCATCTAGCGGACTCCAGCGACCCTTTCTACTAGCTCTAAAAATCATCACCATTTTCAGCCCGTATTCGGTCACTGGCTGAACAGTATACCTCTCTACGAGTACGCTATCCTGAGATAATCTTATCCAGAAGTGACCCGCGATCTTCCTAATATCGTCGTCCACCCATCGAGCTGGTGGACGGCCGAACGCTCCTTTTACTTAGAAGTGGTCACCAATCTGACACCTTTTTGGTCCACCTACCTTAATTCTGCCTGGCAAGGTGTCATGCCCAACTCCACTTAAAAATACTAGTCCTATTCAAATGTCTTCTGTACGTACCTACTTACTGCGTACCAGATCGCATATTTACTACAAACACCTGCGATCTGGGGTATTCACGATTTCACCGCCCTAGGTATGTAATTACTATTGTTATCACCAAAATACCCACATACATATTTAAATATTTCATAAAATCAGAGCTTTAAACAAAAACAAATAGTGATTACCTTGATAAAATCTCAATAAGCTGTGTAATTTTGAGTACAGCGTGGGTACTGAAACAAACATACAATGAAATCAAACTACTAAACTTCATGAATAAATTTATTTTGACTTTTTGTGGTCTATAATAATAGGTACAATCTCACAGACGCGTGAAGATCAGCCATTATCGGAGGCGAAAGCGGTCGGGGAATTGGTGCATATTATCAATTGGTCACTGACGCAATATTGTGTAAGAATTCTATGGAAATTTAATTGGAGCATCCGTGAAAAATTAGGCCATAATCTATAATCAGCCGTGGAAATTAAGGCACCATAGAGACTATAATAGTTAATTTAATTATAGTTACGTTTAGATTACTGGGGTTTATTGAGGTCAAGGGTTCTGATTATTGGTTTACCATCTTTACAAGTTTTATAACATTCCATAGAAATCTCTCTACCCCTTCTGTGGTCGTGTGTAATTTTTTTGGACATGATAAACCACTATATATTCTTCATATTCATAATGAAGAATAAAATGCGACCGAAACAAGATTAAAATAAAAATCAATAAAACGTGAAAATAAGAAAATCTTAAATATGTCTTATAATAATACAGTTACATTTCCTATTTTTTAAATATGAATACATAATGCAATGTTACGTTACTTAAGATAATAACAAAAACAGAAACAATTATATTTTAGGAGTAAAAAAATAATTAAGTTTTCCTTAAGGCCATTGACCTTTCACAAAAAAATAATTTCTCTCAAAGTATACAGAAATTCAAAATATAAATTATTATTAATTGTTTCCCATATCAAACTCTTTCGAATAAACACGCGTGGCCGCAGCCGGGCCGAAATTACACACTGTGTAACCGTGCTGATGAAGTGATGAATCTTAAGGATAATATTACTCTCATTGATTCTCATTACCATTACGGTAACACAGACAATAATAATGTCGTAGTATGTGACCAGTTAAGTATAGATAAGTATTATAAGATATAGTGAAGCGACCGCTCTACAGCGCTAGCAGTCAATAAACGTACGTGAACCGAACCTCTTAATTCATTATCCGCTACAAGCCTCACATGCCCTACTGCGCACACTACATGGCGACCTTGCCAGGATATTGCTCGTTTATTAACACTGCTGTAAGAGCGGTCGCTATTCACTATCTCTTATAATACTTATCTATACTTAACTACTTAGTCACATGTCTTACAATACGCGCCACATAAGTTTGCGTCTGTGAAGTTAGCCTCAAGTTGCCTCCCGCACACCCTTCGAGCCCCTCTGACATCTCTGCGACGCTACTAGTAGCTAACATCACAGACACAAACTTATATGGTGCGTATAGTAAGCCGTGTCTAATGGACATGCGGGGCGATATCGGTGGCGTGGCGCCCGCATTGGAACATGCGCAAACACAGATGGTATTACCTTTTTTTTTTCATTCTCGCCTGACAGCCCGCGTTGCGCGCCGTCGAATGTTCTGGCTTGCGCATTAACACGGCCCTAGTACTTTAACAACATGTTTACGCAAACAGCAAAACAAAATCGGTTCACCGTATTTTAAGGCAATGCCAATACCGCCTCGCGTACTCATTTGTACAGTTAACATTAACGTATTTACACCGTTTATGGCCGCTCTAAACCTAGAATTTCTTCGTCTTTTCAGATAATATGGTGCGTGGTGGGAGTGCTAGCGGCGCTATGGGCTCCTGCCAGCGGGCACGGGCGCCTCACCGAGCCTCCATCGCGCGCCTCCGCCTGGCGATTCGGCTTCGACACTCCACACAACTACAACGACCATGAGCTCTACTGCGGAGGATTCACTCGTCAGTGGAAGAAGAACGAGGGAAAGTGCGGCGTCTGCGGGGACGCCTGGGACTCCCCCGTTCCTCGCGCCCACGAGCTCGGAGGCCGCTTCGGCAAAGGCGTCATAGTCAGAAAATACGCCCCACAAGATCCCATCACAATCAAAGTAGAACTAACTGCAAACCACAACGGATTCTTCGAATTCAGAGTCTGCGAGGAACCAAAAGGAACCACCCAGGATTGCCTGGACAAAAACGTTCTCAAAATCGACGGGAGAGACGGAACTAAATACTACCCGCGCGACGGCAACAAAGTCTACGAGATGAAGTATCGCTTGCCCGACGGCTTGGAATGCGCGCACTGCGTCCTGCAATGGCGGTATATCGCCGGAAATAACTGGGGTACCTGCGAGAATGGTACCGGGGCAGTAGGTTGCGGGCCACAGGAGGAATTCAGAGCTTGCGCGGACATCGCTATTGGAGATCGCTTCGCTACCACAACTAGGAGACCAAGGCCAACCTACGTTTCACCTGGCAGACGGCCAACCGTGCCGACGCCAGAAGAAAGTACTTCTGGAAGTGCGTGGTACGGACTCGTTGTGGCTGTCGTCGCATTGCTCGTTGCTGTGTCCGTCCTCGCCGGCTTCTATTTGTACTACTACAGAGGAGGCATGAGAATCAAGAGCCTTCTGAAAAAGACTCCGGCACCAGCGCCTGTCCCGCCTCCCCGCCACAAGCGATCTTCACTGTCAAGGGAACACCCACCAGAACTAACTACGCCTAAAGTAGCTACGATCTCCGACTCTGGCTTCGAAACAGTAGATCTCAGAGCGAAGTAGAATTAAATTCCTCCTACCTACACCACTGCCTTTAATAGTGATATTTTTTGTGTGAGTGACTGTGTGAATAAGACTATGGTTCAAAGTGAATCTACAAATGAATGATACAAATCTGATCACTGTCGTGGTTTCCTTGTTATAGGGAAATCTGATAATTGTTTCCGGTTTTACGAAATCTTGACCAGAAAGGCTTGTTCAAAAGGAAAGGTGTCACTCGACAACTTTCCTTTTGAACATTGTCAAACACTGGTTTGACAATGTTGTTACCTCATCGTATAGAATTGTATATCGTTTAACTTTTATTTAACGATGCACGATGGTACCAATCAGCTCCAATGATGGCACATGGACATTAATAATCCTTTCTAAACCTAGCTACACTTTATTCTATAAGATTAGAAAAATCGTGCGTTAATTATTATTAATTATTATGTGATATCAAAAAAAACGAATACTAAAGAAGTCCCCTAGGAGGGCCCAAATCTATCAAAACTTCACGAAAAATATGACCATAAAACCTATCATGCTAGCTGCCCTGGTATTTCCTGTTATGTTTCTGGTCAAGATACATCGGTAACAGTAGTGATTTGGTTTTGGAAATAAGACGCCATGGCTATAGCTTTTAAAATCACTCGATATGAAAAAGATGCAACTTAAACTAGTCCTTAACTAATGATCTTTATATTATAAAATCTAAGGTCCATTTTGTAAAAAAATATTTAGAATCTGTCCTTACAAATGTTATGGTCAGGATCAGGTAACTTAGGTATTTATTTTGCGCTTTTTCTTGAACAACTTGTTGGCTATACCTGTCCGTTAATGGTTAATTGTATTTTTAGACATCCATGTTCTTATTAGCAAAGCAGTAGAGTCTAATTTCGAATAAACTAAATTAATGAGAACGCAATGACTTTACAATTTACGAGCCAGTAACGACGACAAGGTTCGATAACCTCGATCTGACAATTTTGGCGTAAACGACTTTTCATTTTATTTGATTTGGAATAAAGTTTATTTTCATATAGCGTTGGTTTGTCACATAGGAGATTTTCGAATATATACGAGTACCTATAATAAATAATAATTTACTTTAAAAACAAAGTTTAAACCGATTTCAATTTAGTACTTCGCCAAGCCACATACAGGAACATTTCTACATTTCCTTTCCACTTTACCAGATTTGAACTGCTTTCCGAGAGCAAATGCACTGATTAAGTACCTATTACAGAAACAACCCAAGTCGCTATATGTGGGCCGATAATACTAGAGCAGTTCCGTCGATTCCTCAAGGACCTCAGAATCATCTTTGGCGCTTTATTCGTTGCTACTACAACGGAAGCATATCAGAATATTTGACGTACTTTACATCATTGAAGAGTTCCATGCACTTCATCAAAATTGGAATAAATAAATACACGAGTTATAATATAAGATATTAAAATCACTACACTTGTGCCTATAAAAATTGAGGGTTGCTCTCAATTTCCCCGGGATCCCATCATCAGATATTGGTGACAATGGGACCACCTCAGAAGTAAACTCTATCGAATAAAAAAAGAATTTAGAAAATCGGTCCACAATTGACAGAGAATTCGGTGAACGTACATAAAAAAATTAAATATATACAGTTGAACATAGAACTTCCTCCTTTTTTGAAGTTGGTCGCCCGACTGAACGACAATACCAGTCGACCTTAGCGAGTGTTTTTAAAACCTGTGCTACTGAGGCTAAAGTACTTGATGTTAACTAAGTAGTTATAATTAGCTGACCTAATTACAATTTTGTAAATTATATTTATATTGTTAAATTAAATGAATTTGGATATTACGTGGTTTTATTTTTTTTGGAATAGCAACGAGCCCTGCTGTGAACTTATGTTGTACCAGTGTAATTTGACCCCGATGTAAGTAGTTAAGTTTAGTTAACTATAGTTAAAATGCCCTAACATCCAATATTTGACAGCTGTCGTTCCGGTACAATAAACGTCAATGATGACATAAACTGTCTACATACTGGATGACAGCTGACAAATATTAGATGTAAGAGCATTTTCACTATAGTATTTATTCACTAAGGGTTGGTTGCACCAAACCGTCTGTAATCGGCTGTTAAATAAAATCGAATTATAGTAAATAATAATATAAAATAAATAAATATTAGAAGTCAATCTTACACAAGTCGACCTAGTCCCATAGTAAGCTCAATGAGGCTTGTTTTATGGGTACTAGACGACGATATATTAGACTAATCATTTGAACCACCGTATTTCGGCCGACATCTAGTGTGTGAGAAACAAACTACAATGTTTGTCAGAATTGTCAGAACCAGAACTATTTCAATGCTGCCACCCGCAGTCCGCAGCTTACGTTGGATCCATCTAGTGAATAGCAGTCCTTATAATTTTAGTTCACTGGCAACATTACTTCAAAACGTCACTGTCAGTGAATCGACCTAACCAACGACAACAAACGTGCTGTAAAAAGCCAAAAAAGAGCCGAAATATCTTCTTTCATCCCAAAAAAAAGGGCTCTATAAATGAAAAATGGCGGTGCGGCCACAGCACATGCATGACGGTGGAATCGTCGAGCGCCGGTTGCGTCCTATTTACGGTAAAACGATTTGAAATTAGTGTCTATTTTCCGACTGGACTCCCTGGGAGACGGGTTGTTGTTCGGGTTGTACGAGGTTATTTTTATGCTTTCCAGATTGGCTGGACAATGGGAATAACAAGAAAGCCCTCCAGGAGGCGGAGAAGGTGCTTAAAAAGAGTCCTTCGTTGCAGGCGGCGCGGGCTTTGAAGGCACTGTCGCTTTTTAGGTTAGGAAAATCGCCGGAAGCGCACTTGGTGCTCGAAGCCCTAGCCGACGAGAAGCCAAGTGACGACACCACGTTGCAGGCTATGACGATATGCTACAGGGAATGCCAGCAATGTGAGTATCGTATTTATTAAACACCTAACTACATGCCGATAACGTCGGCATTTAAAACATACGTATGACGGAAGAATTATGCCGGCTTAAGAGTTATAGGAACTTAAGATAAATAAATATGGGGGACATAATCTCAATCTCTTTAAGTAGAACTATTTTTTTTATAGTCCCAAAAGCTCAATAAGGTCTGTGTTTTGGGACTAGACAACAATATAATTACTTAAACAAACAATACTTGGGTTACATGTTCGAATAGTTTACACAAATATATGTTTTTGCCTAATTCTCCGTAGGTATATCCAGAAATGCTGTAGGTACAGTCAAGGGTGAAGGAATATGTACATATATAGGGACATAAATATCTGTACAGGACTCTATTGTCAATGTCATAAAGGTGTGTACAGATATTTATGTACGTATTCGTTCACCCTTGATTGTTCTTGGCTGTTGAGGAAAATATAGGTGCATATTTCCTTGTAATAAGATTTCAATGTGTAATATTCTGAATGATGTCTAATGAGAATTTACTAGGGCTTATATAGATATTTATAATCTTTTCAAAGTTTCTCGTTGGTTGTTTCTGGTGGTGAGTAAAGTCACCAGAGTTCCCAAGGGTGTGCTTAGAAATGCAACTTATTTTCCGCCTTCACTGCTGCCTCATACAGGGAGCATACTTTATATTGCATACTTTGTATAATAAAATAATACATTTTTTTTTCTAAACTTTCAAGGTCCATATCTTTTTGTGATTCTAATTGTATTTCGTAATTTATACTTTACTAGCTTTTGCCCGCGGCTTCGCCCGCGTACTAAGAGTAATGTTAACCGTCTACAAAAAAGGTGCATCTCAGTTTCAGTCTTTTATATATTTAGATTGACTCTACATAGACTCTGCATATCGAACATAGACTCTATATATCGAATCTACATATCGACTCTACATATCGACTCTACATATCGACTATAAATATCGAATCTACATTTCAACTCTACATATCGACTACATATCGACTCTACATATCGACTCTACATATCGACTCTACATATCGACTCTACATATCGACTCTACATATTGACTCTACATATCGGCTCTACATATCGACTCTACATATCTGGACCCCCATATAAAATTTCACCCCCCCTTTTAAGGGGTTGGGTGCAGATTTCCAAAAAAAAATGATGCACGATTTTTTTGTTAGTCACAAATAGTACGCATACCAATTTTTAGCTTTCTACCTTGAAAATGTAAGTGGAGCTATTTGGACAAGACTGGCAAGAGAGAGAGAAAATTGGAAAGCACTGGGGGAGGCCTACGCCAAAGAGGCGACTGCCATAATTATATAAAAATCAAAAATTGCATGATAAAATCGAATATTTATAATTTATTAATATGAATCAATTAATGTAATAACTAATGAATTATTTAATCAATATTATAATGAAAGAATTAATTAAGCAGGCATGGAAAAATGTAAGCATGTTACGGTAGAAATAAAGGCTATTTTATTTTATTTTATTTTACCTTGAAAATTGCGGTATGCTCATACAAACTTCCACCCCCCATTTTGGGGAAGTGGGGGGTTAGAAAGAGACACAAAAAGTAGCCTATGTCACTCTCCATCCCTTCAACTATCTCCACTTAAAAAATCACGTCAATTCGACGCCCCGTTTTGGCGTGAAAGACGGACAAACAAACAAACACATACACTTTCCCATTTATAATATTAGTATGGATTACATTTATTTGATGGTTTACTATCTCTTAAGCAATACTACGATATCAATTTTAACATGAGGAAACTACCCAATTATATTACTTATTAAACTAGTGTTAGTACATTACATTATTTTTTTATTTTTTTTATTTGTCTGCGTGCATGTATCATGCAGCGGTTGTACCAGAACAGGCCATCTATCCTGTCCGCTATCATGCTCAGAATGCTGTTGGAGCTAGCCCGCACTGTGCGCACCAGGGATGTGGCTCGCTCGCAAATGAATCCTCAAATCAATAAAGGGTTGGCAATGTCACAAGACTCATCTGAAGTCTCAAACACCCGTAAGCTATGGTGACTGCTTATCAGGCATCATATTTGCAATTATAGTACACTTTATAATTGACAAAGTTAATTATATTTCAATATGAACAATTGTGAGGATTTTCATGTGTGTATATTGTAAAACACTTTTCATATTTTTTTTTCTTTCTCCAGTGCATAAAGTATGCTCCCTCTATGAGGCAGCAGTGAAGGCGGAACCGACGAGCGAAGAGCTGCACTCGCACCTGTTCATGTCTTATGTGCGGGTCGGGGACTACAGGGCTCAGCAGCGGGCTGCCATGGTGCTGTACAAGTTTGCTCCTAAGAACCCGTATTACTTCTGGGCTGTTATGAGCATTGTGTTGCAGGTAAGTTTATTACTAAACACAGCTTTAACTTAGTATTATTAATTAATGCATTTTTTGTATTCAAAATATTTTTTGGTGCAATTTTTTTTCGTGTTATTTTTATTGTGGTTTATCAATTTTTCTGAATTAGTTCCAACGCAATTCAGCAATTATAGTCTCGAGGGATGATAGCAATATTGCTAGAAGGGCATTAAGTATGAATGTGGAGGATTGCAAGACTTCTCTAGGTAGACCAAGAAAAAGGTGGATGGACTGCGTGAGAGAGGATATGAATAGGAAGGAAGTGTGTGATGAGTTGACGGGCGATAGAGAGGTATGGAAGAAAAAAACATGCTGCGCTGACCCCAAATAAATGGGATAAGGACAATTGAATGATGATGAAATAAAAATAAAATTAAGTAAACATAAAAATATTTAATTTTGACATACATTTTTCTACTCAGTCTTGAAAAAACATACAGAATTGACCCCAGAGGGCCTACCTCTCTGTCGCTCGAACTAGCAAGTGCGCCAAAGACGGAGATACACGAACGAAATTCGTTTCATTTCGGGGTAGGCCCTCAGATCTGTTTCAATCTAATACAATATTGTTTGTTAAATAAAACACTCGTTTCAACAACTCAGTAATCATTCAAATTGTTTTCCTATTGTTCACCCATTTGTTGCATGGCAGAGCGGAAAGAAAGGAATATGATTTTAGGAGTTTTTTTTTTCATTTACATTTCTGTAGTCGGGTTACAGTTTTTTTTTTTTTTACTGTTTATGCTTGTTCATGTTATTGTGATTTATAAGGCATCCAGTAGAAACTAGAAACCGTACTGCCATTGTTTCAATTGAAACTTGTTCCATATTAATAACAATAACAAAAAGTGAGTCATACTTTTACTGCTCGTTTATGGTATTGGCATTGTAGACTTGATTGAATTAGTTAACATGACATGTTTGCACGGTATCTTGGAATTGGCCTATACAGTAGAGTCCGTTTAGTATGTCTTCGTAAATACCTAACGATCCACACTATAAAGCACCTTTTGCCTTGCAAAAGTCACAAATTATTAACAAATGCGTCAATTTTATTACTTATGTGGCCCTCGGCTGCTAAAAGGTTGCCGACCGCTGCTTTAGAGCGACGTAGTATGGCGGCCTATACACGATGAGTAAATACTGATGATAGCTGTCTCACTGTATCGCATGTTATAGAGTGAGACAGCTATGGTGGATCATCAGTATTTACTCACCGTGTATTGGCCCGCCTATCATCTTTTTCTCACGTCGAATTTCTCAACCGATTCTCGTGAAATTTTGGGAACCGGTTCGATAATTATATAGAACTAGTTTCCGCCCGCGACTTCGTCAGCGTGGACCCGGGATAAAAACTGTCCTATATTTTAATCCAGGCTATAGACATAAGAAAAGTTAAATGTTATAACTAAATCTAAGCATACAGTGTTGACAATTGTACAAAAATCATCATCCTACTATCCTACTAATATTAAATGCGAAAGTTTGGATGTTTGTTACTCAATCAAGCTTAAACGGCTCAACCAATTTGGATGAAATTTTGCACGAAGATAATTTATAGCCTGGATTAAAATAAAATACATATTAGGATAGTTTTTTATCCCGAGTCCACGCAGACGAAATCGCGGGTGAAAGCTAGTGAAAAATAAAGTTCTTTAAACATAGATATGCATGCTATGCAGGGAATGAGAAGCCCTTTAACTTGCCACCGAATTATTATAATAACTCAATATCCTGTACCTCCGTTGCTAATGTGTTATCTCCCCAAAAATGACTAGCCATTAAAAATACCCCTGCCTTCTTTTACAGGCTAAAGAATCCGAAGACGCCTCCAAACGCGGCATCCTTCTCGCCCTAGCTCAACGAATGGTCGACAACTTCATAACAGAAAACAAGATGGAAGCCGAGCAAGAGGCCCGTTTGTACATCATGATCCTGGAGCTACAAGAAAAGTGGGAGGACATTCTGAAGTTCATAGAAGGCCCGCTGTATGGCAGATTACTGCCGGGCGCTACTGCCCAAGCTTGCATACCGTATTTAAAGAAACTAAAGCAGTGGAAGCGTCTTAACCTCATCTGTAAAGAGCTCCTGTATGATAATCAGGATAGATGGGATTACTACATGCCCTATTTTGAATCGGTGTTCCATCTGATGAAAGAGTCGGACAAGACTGACCCGGCTGTGGATGATACAGCGGAGAAATGCCACGAGTTTATATGTCAGTTGGTGGAGAGCATGGGGTCGGGGAGAGTGCTTCGGGGGCCTTATTTAGCTAGGTTGGAACTTTGGAAGCGGTTGTCGGTGGACGGGAATCCTACTGAGTTGTTAGGTGAGGAATATTTCAAGTTTATCTAACAAACTAATCTATAAAATACAATTCAAAAATATATAAGTAATATTATAATCACAAAAACACTACAATAGGGTAGTTTCCTCATGTTAACCCTTTGAGAGCTAAAGACGGCTTTTTGACATGACAATATTTATCAGAAGTTTCATTTTATTCATATTTTGTCTGGCTATTGTATTGTTTTGGCCACAGTTGGGCACCGTTTTGTTTTGCACCCTCACTGTCAAAAGGTTAAAATTGATAACGTAGTGTTGCTAAGTGGATAGTAAACCATCAAATAATAGTAATAAAGTATAAATTACAAAATATAATTAAGATCATAAAAAGATATGGACCTTGAAAGTTTAGAAAAATTATGGTCAGAATCCAGGCTTCAAAGTTGGGGTTAGTTGGACGTCGCACGAATCTATGAATTCAAACTGTCCAACTTACATTGTTGGACAGTTTGAACAGCGGTTCGATCAATCACAGGCGCCGCTCCTCCGCGCCGGGCCTGTTTATTATTATGATCTTTAATTTTGATTTATAATTATAATTATTTTTAATTTCCTCGCAGTACGCGTGAAAAGCACTGTGTTAAGCCTCGACCGAAAGTGCAATAGCTGGACTCGTCCGCTACGCGTCGGCCATCGAAATAACTCGTCCATCTATTGCTTACTTTCTAGCCTCTTCAACAATGTAGTATTGTTTGCAGGCAGCGGCGTAGCACTATGCGTGCAATACTTGCGCGTGTTCGCGAACAAGCCGTGCGCCGTACCGGACCTGCGGCCGTACCTGGAGATGATACCGCGGGCCGAGCGCGAGCTGCACTGCCGGGACTACCTCACGTGCCTGGGGCTCGACGAGCGCAGCGAGCCGAGCGCGGTGAGTACCGAATGTACGGTACGGTGTACGCCGATCGTATACATACGATAACTACAACTTGGAAAAGTTGAAAAACCCCCGAGATTTTCATTTCAAAGTTCAATATCTCAAAAACGGCTGAACCGATTTTGTTGAAACGTAGCTAAGAACCATCTCGATCACGTCAGCTTTCGAACAAAAATTACCGCATTAAAATCGGTTCATTAGTTTCGGAGCTACGATGCCACAGACAGACACACAGACACGTCAAACTCATAACAATCCTCTTTTTGCGTCGGGGGTTAAACATATTTGAAATAACTCGTCCGCAACTTGTGCTGGCGACTAGTGACTCAAAGCGGCAGCTTCAAGTATCTGAATGTTGTATATTTTCTTCTCATTTAACACGTTCACTGCCAGTAATACGGCTAGCAGGCGTCTACGTCCTAGGCAATTTGTTAAGTTAAGAATGAATGTGTTAAGTTAAGAGCCTGTGACCGGCAGTGTACCGTGATAACAATTGTATTGGGTAGAATCCTCATGTTAAAATGGATAAAGTAGTGTTGCTATATCGATAGCAAACAATCAAATAATTGTAATAAAAGTAAAAGTGTAAATTATGAAATATACCTAATTAAAATCATAAAAAGATACATTGAAGGTTTAGAAAAAATATGCATTTTTTTATTGTCCAAAAGTAAATTTAAATCTACCAATAGAATCCTTACGCTTTTATAAAAACAAAATTGTATGGATTTATTATTATTTATTAAACTGTGACGTCATACTTCAATATCAGTTAGTATGAACTCTATGTAATTATTGGATATATTGTAACTCATATAAGAATGTAAAGCATTGCAATTCAGCGAGGAAATGCCGCCAGCATCCTCGGTACAATGCCTCGAGGGCCTTTTTTAGATTTAACTTAGTTTTAATTTATCTTAGTTAATGTTAATTATAATCTTGTATTTTTATTTCAATAAATTTTATTTAAGTTCATAGAATGTAATTTAATAAAATTTGTAAATTTTGAATTTTTAAATGACGCATAACTAATTGAATTGAATTTTGAAACGTTTCGGCTGCCGCCAGCGTGGTCCCGTCTTTAACTATTTTTTTTGGGTATTTATAGAAAGAAAGAAAGATACATTTATTCACAAACACACAGGACACACATATTAAACAATACAATAAACAACAGAAACATATAAAACAATTATGTTGTTTAATTGTAGTTACTCCCATACAAACATCTGTTCGTCTCCAAAAGCTGGTTCGAATGGTAAAAAAATGTAGGACAAAAGCCTATTGTGAGAATGCGTTGTTGTTCGTAGCCGGACGACATCCAGCGGCACATCTCGTGCCTGTCGCTGTGGCGGCTGACGGCGCCGCCGCTGCCGGCGCCCGCGAGCCTCGCGCTCGCCGCGCAGCTGCGCGCGCACTACCACCGCGCGCGCGCCGACGGCTACGCGCTGCTCGCCGCGCACCACTACCTCTACGCCGGTCGGTGAACACACTCATCACTCTCTCTCTCTCTCTCTCTCTCTCTCTCTCTCTCTCTCTCTCTCACTCTCTCTCTCTCTCTCTCTCTCTCTCTCTCTCTTCCTAGCAATCTCATATGGGGATGCCAAATAGATAACCTCAAGATTAAAAAGTAAAGGCTCCAAATGCT